>OV702287.1:4751100-6054241 GCA_916181665.1 Avena sativa
TGAAAATATAATTCAGAAAGTGACATTGTTAAGCTTCAATTAGTTTCAACATATACATCATATACTTGTGAGAAAATTCAGAGAATGGTGTAATAGTTAATATTGTTCAACTAGTGTAGCATGCAAGGAGATCGGTATATGACATAATTTAGAAAACCAGTGTACTACTAGCAAGTTAAACTAATGTACTGCTGGTTGTTTTTAAATGGCTATATCATGAAAAGAACGTCTATATTTTTACAACCGTCTTTTCTGCAGCAATTAAATATACAACACAACACAAAAAATCGTAAACTCAATCTTGATAATAACACAATTCTGATTTCAAACGAAAATACGGTTTAGGAATGTGCCAGCAGATGACAGACATGCAATTGTAAATAGTCTTGAATTCACAAGAAGGACACTGAAATCGGATAATATTCTAGCAGCCTACCACCGAATAGTTATGTATCTACTCCCTCCGTCCCAAAATAAGTGACGTGGGTTTGTCTAGATTCACATGTATCTATATACTAAAATACGTCTAGATACATCCGAATCTAGACAAACCTACGTCACTTATTTTGGGACGGAGGGAGTACTTAGCAGGTGAAAACAATACAACAATTAGGTAACTGATAATGCGTAATATAACAAACAATACAACGGGGCCTTATGGTGTTTGTTATCATCAGATGGCTCGGCACATAGACCTTTTTCTTTCAAAAATATCATATCTGACCATCATGGGTTGCGTACCTAGCAGGACCTCTGTAATATCCATTGCCTGCTGAATGTGTACTTCATTTACTGAATTTCATTTTCTTGCTGACCGACTTGCACTAGTGAACTGAAAATCCTGGGTAGTGACACATAGAACATATGGTTTTGTTATTTTCACATTGCCAGCTATGATTTTACTCTTTGTGTTCGTTATCATCAGATTGCTCAGCAGGTAGGATTTTACTCATGGTGTTTGTTATTATGAGATGGCTCGGTACATAGAGCTTTTTATTCTACTCAGGGTGTTTGTTATTATGAGATGGCTCGGCATATAGAGCCTTTTCTTTCTGAAAAAAAATCATATCTGACCATCGTGGGGTTGCGTACCTAGCAGGACTGTAGTATCCATTGCCTGCTGTGTAGAGATGATCCAGGAAATATAGAAGCAGCGAGATCTCCAGGACAAAAATGAAAATACAATTGACAGGCCCCCTTTAGTTTAAACATAATTTGATTTAATCTATAACTTGCGCTACCATTTGCGATGCTGGTAAAAAATGCAATTCAAAATCCAGAAGTATTTTGGATTTTGGTAATCCATGGTAGAGAGAGGAACCCTTGAACATACTATCACCTGAAAAATACAACATATTAGTAATGAAAGGACATGCAAACGGGCAAGAAATCTTCTCCTTAAAGTGAGCACACCCATATCATCGTTCATTCTCTCACCAGTTCACTCTTAGAAGCATTGGTTGCTCTGTCAGGATCAATCACACAAGTGATCACCAGTCCCAACTCTCAGAAGCCTTTTTTCGTCTCACATTGAAACCATGTTGGAGTGTGCTTGGCCATAACATTTCTGCTTATTCACTTGTGCAAGTGGATCAATCACAAGTTATCAGCAAATCAATTTTAGCAAAATAATCTTGATCTGGATTTCACCAGTTCCACTCTCAGAAGCATTCATTACAAAAAATTAGCTTGTCCCCATTAAAATATTTTGACTAAATATAAATTCTAACCAGACGAACCACTATAAATGTCAACTGGTGCTTCTGTTCATTCTCTTATCTTTGTGCTAACTATGAATCTGCCCCAAATTTCCCTTGTTTACTGAAACTTTGCAGTACATTGCCGGTTCTCTTTTTTTATACACTTTCAGAAGCTGCCAGGTTCTAAAGCAGGGCGAGCTAGAAGTGGACCTTAATTTGAGATACAGAGCAGCAATGGCTCAAGCACGGAGTTGTTGAAAACTTTAAATCACTTGCTCATCAGCATTTGTAATTCTTAAATAGTGTATGGTTTGCAAAGATAAATTTGCAGTACATTTCCAGTTCTCTTTTTTTACACACTTTCAGAAGCTGCCAGGTTCTAAAGCAGCGCGAGCTAGAAGTGGACCTTTGAGATACAGAGCAGCAATGGCTCAAGCACGGAGTTGTTGAAATCACTTGGTCAGCAGCATTTGTAATTCTTAAATAGTGTATGGTTTGCAAAGATAAAGCTTTAAGAAAATTACTAACGCAGCGTCTTCTTTGACCTCTTGATGTTGCACTTATGAGCATACACAGATTTCAGGTTACTGTTTGGCTTATTATTTTTTCTGTACTCTTGGCATTTTGCGTGGAGCTGTTCATACAAATATATTTTTCGTGGGTTTTCATATCTAGCCTATCCCAATTTGCTTGGGACAAGAGCCTTTGTTGCTGTAAAGAAGAATATATTTATTACTCATTTGGTCGGGGAGATGAACTAGAACGGCTCAGAGTTACTGGTTCGGGAGAATTGCTTGAAAAGCAACTTTTCTGAGCAAAGCTGGAGTTTAGTTAAGACTGGGAGTATCCAAGGTAATAAACCAAGCTTGGGGTCTATTTTTGTGCATTAAGTTTACTGGTTGATCATCTCTACTTGTACACAAGCACCTTATCAACGTTGGTGCAGCACAAACTAGAAGAAAGAACTAGCAGTATTATTACCGAGAAATCTGTATTTCCCTTTTGGTTTGGCAGATGATCTATCAATTTAAGAAATCGTCAGAACTTGTACTTGAAATACCAGTTACTACTACTTACCTCCTCCTTTTGGGCTCGTCGTCGTATTGTTGAGGCTAGAGAACTTGAGACGAACCAGTAATCATCAAAAATGAATTTCTAGTGACTGCACCCTTTTCTGGTGTCACATGGTCCAAAGTAAGACATTGCTCTTCATGTGTATATCAGTACTATGCTAATGCCTAAAATGGCCATTCCAACAGCTACTTTGGTAGGCTTGCGTGCCCACTACTAAGCAGCTAGTGCCTAGTGAGAATGAAACCAAGCCAAGCCTAGGGTTTTTACCCACACAATATGGGGGACTGAAGCTGGGTGACTGGATAAGCGCATTCAGAATGTCACTTGAGCTAGCTCTCCTCGAGCTAGCAGGCTCTTGCTCTCTGAGCTAGCTAGCGATCAGCTCTTGAAATATATCCTAGCTAGCCAGATCCTTGTTTTCTGCAATTATCTGCATGCAGGTACCACTTGTTTTGCGAATTCATCATCGAATCAACACAAGATCATCTAGTAAAACAGAACAATTGGAGTAGGCACGAGTGCAGTAACATCTGTATAGTAATTATCTTGCATACAACCCAAAATATAACAACACATGAGTACTGAGTACAGGTACATTTTCTTCTTCTTATTTCTATATATACGACACCTATATATATGCTGTACCCGAGCTTTGGGCTGGTTCTCCAGACATTTGCTCGAGTACAGTTACAACACACACACATCTATAGGCACGTACACATTGTTGTTCTTAATTAGTAGGAGATCACATAAACTACTGGGCATACGTATACACCAGCTAGCTAGGTAGCTGCTAGCCCAAACGAGACCGATGGTAATTGATCCGTAAGTAGCACGGCAAAAGATCGGCGAGGCATCCTTACTTACTTACCAGTGATGATGATCTGAAGTAGCCGTATACTGTAACTTGGCTCCTGTTGCGTGAGAGCTTGCTTGCGGCACCATGCATGCGCGCGCGCACGCTAGAACAGGCGCCCGCCGCCGCACCTGTAGGTGATCTTGCAGGAGTGGCCGACCCTGACGGTGTACTTGTGCTGGGGCTTGACGAGGAACGTGGGAAGCCGGGCCAGCGCCTGGCACACGCACCCGGGCTCCACCTCCTTCAGCCACCGGCAGCAGTCCCTGTACGCGCGGTGCTCGTCGTCGTGCTCATCGTCATCGTCGTCGTCGTCGTCGTCATCATCGTCGTCGTCGTCGTCGTCATCCGCATCGTCGTCGTCCTTGTCGTCGTCGTCCTCGTCCTCGTCCTCATCCTCGTCGTCGCCTTCGTCGTCCCCGCGCACACGGCGGTGACGGCGGCGGCGGCGGTGGCGGCGCCTGCGACGGGTGCTCCTGGCGCGGCCGCGGCCTGCGCGGGCGGTGCCGTTGCGATGCGCGGCGGCCTCAGCCAGCTTGGGGTCGGCGGTGATCAGCGACGTCGCGTTGCCGCCTCCGCCGCCGCCACCACCGCCGCCTCCTCCTCCTCCTCCGCCGCCGCCCTTGTCATCATCGTCGTCGTCGTCGTCGTCATTACCTTTGTCATCGTCGTCCTCGTCCTCGTCCTCGTCGTCATCATCGTCGTCGTCATGGTGGTGGTGCTCGGGGGTGGTGGGCGGGAGGATGGAGCAGGCCTGGCTGGCGATGGCGAACTGGCTGGCGCAGTACCTCTTGGCCTGCCCCAGCTGCGCCTCCACGGGCGGGGGGCCGAGGAAAGGGACCAGGAGCACGGCGGCGAGGATCGCCACGTGGAACACCGAGCCAGCCGCCATGGCTGGCAGGCTCGCTAGCGCAGACCAGAGGGGAGTGGACTCGATCGATGGAGATCGATGGAGCTACTGCTTCTTGGATCGATGGTGCGGGTTTGGTGCGGTTGCTGGGCACGTTCTTATAGGTGTGTGGTTGGTTATCGTCCGGGGACTGGATGCATTGTGAGCGTGGGGTTTTTCTTGGCATGTTTGCTGGATTCGTGTGAGGAAACGGGAGTAGGAATGTAGGTGATGAGTTGTAGGTGCGTCATGCTCGGGGCGTGAGGGCTCGATTGGTCGTGTCCTCTTCTTTTTTTCTTCTTCAGAACATTCCATCGGTCGTGCACGCATTGCTCGCACATCTTTGCGTGACATGCTTGTTTTACGTGCCACTTTGACCTCGGTGTTTATGCAGGGTGCTCGCAGAAGGAGTACCTACTAGTGTTTCGCAACTAGTACTTGAAGTTGGGTTTCCCGTTCCAAAAAAAAAAAAGTTGGGTTTCTCACAGCACCGTTGGATTTCCTTTGTGATTTGTGCCCCAGGGGCTACTTTCTCCTCTGGGAGGCCGCACCAAAACCTCGGCGTCATAAAAAATTACATGCGGAATCCCTATATTTATATGGTTTTCGGTCCTATGAATAAGCAACTTCTATTGAGAAAAATCATAAGAATAGAAATCGAGGGACAAGGTGATAAATCCCTAACACCCCCGCTGTTGCAAGGGCGACACATGTGGCGCACCAAACCATAGTCGCTGCCTACTCTCCCTTCACCCCCCCTCTTTGACACGTCCTTATCACTGACACTGCTCTCCTAACAGCCTCCGCGGGGGAGGTGGTGGCGGGAACACGTGGATCTAGATCCCAACATGCATCTAGATCTAGTTCAGAGGAAGGCGTGGTGTGCCTAGTGCAAAGAAGCTTCATGTTACAAGGTGTGCTTGTGATTGGAGGCTAGCCCTAGATGCTTGCGACATCATTGTGGCAGCGGCCCTTTGGTATCATTACCTTCTTGGTGTCCTTTTTATGGAACCTTGGGTCCATGTCGGCTGGTCGGGTGTGTGTTCAGTGGGTGGACCATGATGATCTTTTTCAAGGTTTGATCCAGGCTTCGGTTCAATGATCGTATTTCACTTTCTCTACCCATGTTGTTTGTAATGTTAACACCGTATCTGAGCTCTCGTGTGAGCTTTTCTGTCATTGGACAGTACAATTTATTTTGAGTACCTGCTTTCTTTATTTATAAAGCGTGGCGCGGACCTGTTTCGAGGAGGGGCATATTAGAGGGTGGAGACGGATGAGGCGGTGGCTACGTCTGTGCGGTGACCCAACACACTACTTTATGTTGTATTATGCAAGTCATTCACATAATATTCACTAAACATAGTTTCACAAATATTACATCCCTGGTAGAACAGAAATATTGTGGGTCTAATTTTTTTTCTTTACTCATATTCACATCCAAAAGAGTAGAAAAGCTTCAAGATCCTCCTCGGTCTAATGAGGATTCACATTTGAGTTCAAATTCCAACTAACTAGCTTTAGGATCAATGTCACCATTATGTGTAGTGCCATTGGAGCTCAATAACTTATCAGTAAAGTTTTGTTCTATAGCGCTTGACTTATTTAACTTAATCTAGTTTATTATGTCTAAGACTCCGCTTCCAAGTATTTTATTTCCGTGCCATATTCTATCCCATAATCTATGCATTCGGTGCCTCTAGAAAGATATGGCTCCTCGTAGTAGATCTCCCCTTCCTCATGGTCTTCACTAGTATTGTCTTCAGTCTTGTCATAGTTTAAGCAAGGGCTGAGAAGGTACATATGAGTACAAGCATACTCAGCTAGTTCTAGCTATTTTGGTGTTTGATGTACTAGCTACAGCCGTGGATAAAAATCCTAGTCTTATGCAAGTTTTCAAAAATGATTTCTTGAAAAGTTAACTTTTAGATTTAGAAAATTATATGTAAGCCCGTCTACACGGCTTGTTAGAAATTCATAGAGTTCCTTTCCCACTGCAATCGTAGTTCAGTTCCTCGAACAGGGAGTGACAAGCCACATTTATTACATTCTGCAGATGTGCGCTACTTTTTATACAAACGTCCTTAGCCTTGTTGCTCTTATTCACACTTTCATATGTATTATGTATGAGGCTCGAACCAAGTATATCCGAGTCATGCTGAGTCCTTCTCCATAACCCCGTATTTCACCCTTTGTAATTAGTTTTGGTCCGAATAACTACCCGTGATGGGGATGTTACGGGCTCCGACCCGCTACTATCCTCTCTGAGTTATAACCTGACCTAGCATCCGAAGACATAAGGAATGAAGAAGGTACTTCTGACTCGCTTTTCCCATAACAAAACTTGTGGTCAACGTTGTCTATACGACGCTTTGAATGACTAACTATATTTATTATTAAGTTCTAACTTTTCCTGGTACAGTGGAATCTCCACCATAGGTTTCTCAACACGTATTTCAACCATGATTCCATTGCCCACCAATCCATTTCATTCATAAAACAGTATTCTGCTTGTAATGCAAGTGATAATATAATATTTGAAAACTAGTTTTTCTAAGTAATCAAGAGGACATGAAAGTTTGAACTTGCCTGGTAACTGCAAGGTACTACAGTTCAAAGGTTCTTTTTAACCCTAGACCTCGGGTATTGAAATAGCATCATTGTCAGCTAAGAACAATGTTTAAAGAAGCAAATGGATGCCACTATGCATAATATCCCGATTCATTATTAAGGTGCATCGTTATTCCCCCCTTGATTGGAGATTTCTTCTTAGTTTAGGTTAAATTACCAATTTTCCCTTTTAGGGTTTATTTGCACTTTATTTTTTATGGATTAATATCATGGATTTACTTGAATTTCACTTTAGAATTTCCATTATTCAATAATATTATTTTTTAAATATCCCCTTGGTTTTAATTATGATTTTTTATTGTATTACAAATTCATTTTAGAATTATTTATTTCTTTCTTTTTGGTGTTTTAATTACCTTGAAGTTTCATCCAAGTAAGAGTATTTTTTAAAAAACTGGACATTTATTTGGATTATACATTTAATTTCCTACTTGTGGATATTATTATTTTATTTTTCTGATCATTTACATGAGAGAAATAATTATTTTGGGTTTTCTATATTTTGAGAATGACCAAAATGCCCCTGGCCCCACCAGTCAGTCAACTAGGTAAGGGTCTGGGCCGAACCAGTCCGGTTCAACCCGACTCATCCCCCGTATCTCTCTCCCTACTCTCTCCCACCCGTGACTCCCTTTGGCGACTACGTTGCCACCGGCATGTCCCGACGATTTCGATCGGCTCTCGATGTCTCCACTACCGTGCCTCTAATCAATCAACTCCTCTCTCGATGCCCTACCATTTATCCCATTGGATTTGCGATGTGGGCTCTCCCATGGCAATTCTCAACCCTAACTCGATATAGGGTTTTGGTCGACGGTGTTGCCACCGTGCTCTAGTGCTTCCCTGATGCCTCCTTGGTGCTAGCATGCATCTCTATGGCAGCCCTGCCGTCGGCGTGGCCTGGTGCAACTTGAGATGCCTTATTGGGTACTCCCAGTGTCTCTATCACCGCATTGGTCATCTCCGACCATTTCGTGGTCGAGCTAAGCTCTCTGCCATGACTCTCTACAAGGTATGTTGCTCCCTCTTCCACTCTCTTCTCACCGTCTCTCTAGGTTTCATGTGTTTTCCCCAATTTCTAGGGTTTCCTATTCTGTGATCATGGATATGTTCTATTCTATAGTTCTAGAATGTTGTAGGTTGTTCTAGGCTCTAATGTTCATCTTAATAGGCCTTTCTCACTTTTGTTGATTGATTTCTTTAGGTTTAGGTTTTAACTGAATTTTAGGCATTTAGTTTTGACAATGAACTATTCTAGGATTTCTTTGTCTAGTTCTTTAGTTTATACTAGTCTGGTTGATCTTATATTTGTTTCCTAGTTGTAATTAGGATTACTTTAGTTTACTGGATTTTTTAGTATGATTTGTCAGTGTTTGATTTGACGGTGAGTGTTCTTAGCTTAATTGATTTGGTATAGATGTTTCTTTAAGTTGCTTAGATTAGTATGGTATCTAGTTTAGGTGTAATTATATCTTGGTTGTTTACTATTTTGTAATATCAATGTTTATCTGACAGGAATCATGGTTAGCATGCTCTATCAGGTGAAGATATTCATGTATTACTCATATCTTATTACATTGTCAATGTTATTTGATAGTAACATGATTGTGTTATTGTTTTCATAATCTTATTGGTTGATATATTCCTGATCGCATTAGCTTGTTATTTATCTTTTCCTCTAGCTGCAATGTCTTCTATTATTGAACTCAACAGAGTTCCTCCTAGTGGAGATTGTGGTTGGAGGAAAAGCTTGTTTACTTTGATTAATGTATTATATCTCATCCTTCCTCTGGTTCTAATTACTTGTCATATATTGCTATTGGGTTGCATTAGTGCTATCCATTACTTAATCATTCTAGGGTGCCTCTTAAGTGAGTATGCAAAGTTGATTAAGCATGGAAATGTGATGTGCTTGCTTCCCAACAATATGAACATGTTGATCATATTCTATAGGTACTTTGCACTTGTGATGATTCTCTGGATCATGAATCTATTCCCTCCCCTCTCATTCTATTTTCAAAGATTTAATATTAAAACTTTGATTGGTAGTTCCTCTTATTCCTTCTTGTTCTTGATGTTCTTCAGGTGTTCTTCCTCCCTCCTTTCTCCTCCTAGCTCGATCTTCCTCTCTGATCTCTCTCTTTTCTAGTTTGTGTTTTTCGTCTAAGCTAAACCAGTGAGTTGTGAGCTCCAGGGTTGTGCTCGGGTGGATATTTATAGTGTCACTTGATCTCTGCGGTACTGACACATCACAACTTTGCATGTGTGTGTGAGATGCTTGAGAATCAGTGAAACTGTCTCTGTTGTTTGTCTTATGCACATATGTTGTGCATGCAATGGTCATGTATGGGTTCAGCTTGTCTCTTGCGTTTTTGCCAAATAAGGCATGTGAATTTGCTAATTACTTTCTTATCATGAGATCAATTTACTAGTGACATGTGGACTTTATATTTAGGTTTTTATTCTATTAAATTATACTTCAATTTATTCTTTTATTACTTAGTCTTGGTAGCTTGTTGTCACTTTTAAATTTTGTTTTACTTGAGTTTGGGAAATAATGATTATCTTGAACTGTCTAGTGTTCATGAAATCATCTCGGTTTGGTTCTTAAAAAATCCATAGGTTGAGCTAATTTCTCTATTGATTTTCCTAGTTAGGTTAGCTCGTTAATTCCTACAACTAAAGTTTGTGATTTTAGTTCTTACTGCCTAGTTTCTCTACTGCTACAACTTTGCTGGTAGTCTATCGATGATTCCCTAATCATGATCCAATGCCTTATCCTTGTCCTGTTTTCATACTAATGCATTGATCATCTTTATGTTCTTGTTGTTATTCTTATTTGCCTAAAAACCTCAGGCTTCAAAGATTCAGGACTAGTTCCTGGATCTTTGAATTGGATTCTAAAACAAATGGTCTCACCTCAGGTGGGACCGACATTTTAACCAAAAACATTTGGTTGCCATTTTTTGTTTTGTAGGTGTTGATGAAAAGTAGATGTATCCAGATTGAGGATAAGAAGACTAGTAGATATGTTTAGATAGTTTTTTCTTTTGGTAGTTTGTAACAGGTTTCAACTTCATGTAATTTCTTCATTGTACAAACCTTGTATCAATTTTATTATGAATAAAGATTCAAGTTTTGATAATTGTCATCTTGTGTTTATTTTTATATGTTATATTCCTTTTATGAATTATACATGTATTTGAAATCAAGTTTGATTAATTCAAACTTCAATTTTGAATTCAAATCTATGTGTTGTATTCTAGTTCTTTTTAGAACTATATTGTGATGTGTGTTGATGGATGATTGTGGTTGTCATCTTAAGACTCTTTTATTATCTTGTTTCAAATTAGAATTTTAACTTAGTTCATGTCCAAATTTAGGTAAATTCCTAGTGTTGTCCTATTTCTAACTCAACAGTGGACTAAACTTCAACACTTGAGTCCATTAGGTTCAAAAGAGAAAATTTCTCCCTTAATTTTAAATGCATGCTATGCAAATGCACATACTCTATGTCTATCCTTCCCCGTGTCCTATTCTTTGGGCATTGGCAGTCCGACCCACTTCAAAGCAGAGCAAAGCTAGCTTGATCTTCCAACGGTAGTGCCTTTCTCACTCCGTGATTCAGCATCCATCTCTTCCTTGGTCATTGATCGTTTCAACAAGAGAGCGCTTTGGCGATCTCAAGCTGCATTCTTAGTTTTAGTTTTTTATGTTGGCTTGTTCTTGCTAACAGCTTGTTGCTTTTGTTCTCTTGGGCACTTTGTATGTATATATTTGTTTAGGCCATTGGGCTTTATTAATTTGAAGTCTAGCGTACGAGCTAATTTCTAAAGAAAGGTATATAAAGAAATATACACTTCAAAATCACATTTGTGACCCATCAAAAATGCCAATATAGAATAGATAAGAAAACATTTCCAAGGAGTTTCTAGAATTCCTAGGACAATCCTAGCTACTCCCTTTCTACCTTGTGTTGGTTAATCCTTAGCCTCAGCCTCTTGTTCCAGTTTGATCTCGCATCTAAGTAATGGAGCTCGAGAACGTACATCTCGGTTTACTCTACCAGGTCCCTTCCTAGCTAGCCGGCTACAACTAGGGCTGGTTGGATAGCCAACCGTCGTCGATGAACCTGATGTCCACGAATCTCTGCACCTCTCCGTAGCTCAGGTGCCTCTCCCATGGCACTCGCCCGGCAGCGTAGGACCCTGGCCCCATGCACGCAACCTCCGCAAACGTCACCCGTGACCTGCCAAAGAGAAAACCGTGCGTAAGCACACATACGTCAGCAAGAATAGCACAAAATTTGTGGTGGAGTGCTCCTGTGCTTTTTTTAGCACGCTTTTCAAAGCAGCCTGACGGCTGAGATTAAGGGAACTGACATCAGATCCCGACCCGCATGATCCAAACCCAAATCAGTTGTGATTAACACCCTTAATCTCAACCGACAGGCGGCTTTGGAAAGCGTGCTAGAAAAACGGAAATCACAGGAGCACTCATCAAATTTGTGAACGGTCGAATTATTATAACGAGAAAACAATCCACATGATATGCGTGCTGGATCGTACGCACATCGAAAATAAGAAACAGAAAATCTCAAATAAAAAAAAACAGAAACCAGGAAATAATGTTCTTCTTACACGTCTTGGGCGGGGTTCCACTTGTCCCATCCCTGGGGGACGACGACGCCAGCCATGTTGACTTGGAAGAACACGACGGTGGCCTGCCCGTTCCACGGGCGGCCGAGGAACTGGCGGCCAGACCCGACGATCTGGCCGCCCTTGAAGACCAGCCCGGCGTAGCTGCCGGGTTGGGCCCCGTGCGCCGTCACCCAGCCGGGCTGCTGCGACCACGCCGGCATGTTGGAGACGAGGGTGCAGTCCTCGTAGACGGACCTGGCGAAGCCGAAGATGAAGTCGACGCCGCCCACGACGAGGCAGTGGTGGAAGTAGTGCCGGCCGGTGAAGTCGCCGAGCGTGTCCTGGTAGCCGTGGAAGGCGCAGTCGTAGAAGGCGCTCCTGTCCCCGCCCACCAGCGCCGCCACCGCCGGCTTGTCGAACCCGCCGTACGTGTTCTGCATCCGTACACGCACGTTGGAGAAACCATCGCAAGGGGGAAAAAAGAGAAAGTATATGGCGTGTTGCACAGACCTTGAAGGCGATGTTGCGGGCGACGAAGTTGTCGGCCTGGACAGTGAAGGTGGCGCTCTTGTAGGTGGAGGAGTAGTCCGCGATGTTGAAGATGCCGCCGGGCGCCTTGTCGTAGTCGTAGGCGTGCGCGTCGAAGCTGATGTCCGTCACCCAGGGCCCGTCGCCTTCCAGCAGGATGAAGCCTTTCCGGCTTGGGATTGTCACCTTCTCCCTGCACATACATGAACTCTGGAATCGATACAAGATACTTTCCCATGATTTCATCATCAATGCATGAACTTGATTAACACTAATCCTACTGTACGTACGTACGTACGCGCACGAACCTGTAGCTCCCTTGCCTGACGTGGATCCTGACCCACTGGCTGTTGCGGTCGGGCACGGCGTCCACCGCCGCCTGCACGGTCGTGTAGTCTCCTCCTCCTCTCTGGTCCACGGTGATGGTCCTGGCCACCAGGGCCCACGCGAGGCTCAGCACC
Organism: Avena sativa; assembly: GCA_916181665.1. Lineage (NCBI taxonomy): Eukaryota > Viridiplantae > Streptophyta > Magnoliopsida > Poales > Poaceae > Avena > Avena sativa. Next base: position 4,763,880 of record OV702287.1, read on the forward strand.
GGCGCCCACCGGAGCAGCAGCAGGACCACGCCGGCGACGAGGCACAACGGCCGCATTTCGTGCCTACGTATATATCTAAGCACTCGATCTGGTCGCTCGTGGAAAATTTTGTTTCCTGACGTGGGTGCTACAGCTTCCCGTGCAGTGTGATAGACGACCTCTCCACAGGTTTGTTGTATTAATAGGCATTTCTTCATGCCAGAGAAACGTGCGTATATATGCATATCTCATTGCAACTCATCTCTAATTATATATTGAAGACGATCCACCTTTTAGATTCCAGCTATAGCTGACAGAAGAAAAACAGTTGGGCCAAAGATCTGCTTGGTTTCCTTACATTAATTGCAAGATTTTATATGGTACTCTACCTTAATGTGAAGATCGGAATGAAGTGATCTACGGTGATCCAGGTAATATATATACAGCCAAAGTAATCTTGTGCAGCGGCTACACATTTTTGGAGATAGATTCGGTAGCAGATTTGAGATTAATTGGGCACATATCTTTTCGTGGAATCTATCTAATTAATGCTGGAAACGTTTTCAAATGCAACTTTGCAAATCTAGACTAATATTTTTCCTTTACAAAATCTGAAGCATTCGAGTGTGTAACCTTTGAACAATATTGAGTCAACATGTTCTTAAAAGTCATAATATCATCTGTAGATAGCTTGGTTAATAACTTACCTTAATTTCCTTCCTTCCGCCTTTCTAGATCCTGTCCTGGACGACTTGAGCCACAATTTCTCCTTTGACTCGTACTCTAGAATTGGCCATGGATGGCGAAGAAGACAAAAGAAGCACAACCTTCAACCTGGCTGTTGAACTTCCAACTCCTAAAAGAATAGTAAGACTTCAAGCAAAATAAGTACACATTTCGATAAAATTCAGTATTCAAACCGATCTCACACTAGCTTTGAAGTTGAACAACAAAGAAACAATAACTTCGAACTCACGTGTTCATCAAAGATTCAACATGTAAAGCACAAAGTAAAAGAGTGCAATCTTTCAATTACCATAGAGCTAGACTTTGAACCTAAAAACTTTCATCCTCCAAATCAACTACAAATACAAAGCTTTCAACATGTCTAACTCATGTTTAAGGTCAGGATTTATTTTATACATGGGATCTCACTTCCTACCTCTTTCTCCATCGATAGAATTCTCCCACAAGTTTGAGCTTGGATTTCACCAGATTTAGCCCACAATGTGGTTCCCTTATCTGTGTGTACCTTGAGTAGTGGAAAGGTCCTTGACAGGATGGAAGGAGGAAGCACTCGCTTCTTCGAGAGTGGCAGAACATGGCATCAAATATCTCTTTCTTGGCAACAGTGGGAAAATAATAAAAAGGCAGAGATAGAACTTCAAGAAAGAGATAAGACTGAAAAGTGGACCCACACACATGCTAAAATAGGGATACAAACTGCGGAGCATGGTCAAAAATCATTCGCAGTAACAACCATTTACTAATTATTAATTTTTTAATTTAATCTTATTAGCACTTTTCTCATAAGAGATACTGACAATCACAGTGAAGGAAAACTCTTTCTTTTGATCACAAAATTAATGCATATATATATTCGGTATGAATGCTTATACGAGATTAAATACATTTTAATAGTTTATACCAATTCAAATCTTTTTATTTTCCAAAACATATAGTTTATGCACATCATCTTATATCTTGAAACATTTAATGCTACTTTTTAAATTTCTAACACTTTATTACTTTAAATAAGGATTAGTAAACCCACCAAAAGAAGCACAAGAACGTTGCGAGGATCGCCAATGTAGATGCACCGTGTGGATCTTATCCTATGACTAGTGAGATCATGTGTAGCTAGCCAACTATATTGGCATCTTTTGTACAATGTTCAACAATTGCCTCACCAAATTGACAAGCCACTCCGGTAATCATAATACATAGCTTAAACAAGATGAATTAACTATCATTGTGCATCATTACATCATTATATGTGCAATCAGACTTTATTTGTGGAGACATGGTAGTTATTATGCCGATTTCATTATAGTATCAATGGTTTTTAGATTTTGAGTTGCCTCTGAGCTAGGATATTGGACCCACACTTGGCCTCTAATCTTAGCTAAAGAATATGTAGTTTATATCTCTTGAGTCTAGCTCCTAAGGTGGATAGGATAACTTTACCTCTAACTTGAATTTAGTGTTAATGACATATATGATTTGGGATACTAAATGTATTCATTAGGTATATGAGATGATATTACTCCCCTGCAAATGAGGTAAATATGGTCGGAGACCCCAAGAAAAAAATGGCGACGTATTTAAATTTATGCATTTCTTTCTATGCTTGAGTCATAGGAAATGTCATACTATCAAGAGGGGTTGAGAAAAGGACAAATGTTGGAATCAAAGACCTATGAAAATCCTCGGGAGGATAACGTTCAAGATAATCCTAAAATGGATGGTGTCTCTAAGCCCCATAAAATCCCTTAGCGGGTCATTATACTTAGTGACATTTATCGATGACAATTCCAGATTTTTTTCATATGTGTTGAATAAATATCAGGTGCTCGAAGCCTTCATGAAGTTTCATGATTAAGTTGAAAGACAAAGTGTCAATAAATTTACATTTGTTATGAGTACATAGGCCCCTCTGAGATATATTGCATAAAGTATAGCACATGCTTGAAAAGATTCAAGAAAAGACACCTCGACTCAATGGTCTTGCAGAGTGAATGACCTCTTCACTCACCGAGTCGGTCACAACTATGTTGTCTCATGAAAATTTCCTTAATTCATTTTGGATTAAAGCACTGATGAATGTTATGTATCTGGTTCACCTATCTCGCTTAATCCCTCTTGATGATGATATTACTCAAAGAGTTTGGTCATGGAAGAAAGTGTCATGCAAGAACTTGAAGACCTTTGGTTGTAGGGAATTTGTGAACATCCTAAGGGACAAGAATTCCAAGCATGGTAATAAGCAAGGTAGTGCATCCATGTTTGCCAACCACGTGAAAAAGTTGGCTTCAAGTTGTAGGATATAATAAACGAGAAGAATGTGAGAAGACAAGATGTGGTGCTTATGGAAAAAGAAATAAAAAACATACAAGGAAACTAGAAAAGCCAAAGGTACAAGTCAGACTAAGATTGCCATAGTTCCATATCCCCTTGTGTATGACAATCATGAGGAGATTATTATGATGAATGTGAATATGTAATTGACAAAGGTAGTACGAGTCATTGTGATGAGCAGTCATATGATGATGATGAAGATCCACCCAGTTCACCATCAACGCAGTTGTGAGAAAAAAGTGGTATATCTGTATTACCTTCCACCAAGTATGTACCACATGAGGATGTGTTGATGATCCATGCATGTGAATTCTAATAACGAGAAGACAATGTCTAATGAAAACAAAATAAATGGTCGAAGCCCATGCAAGGTGAGATAAAATCCTTGAGCATGACACATTTGAGTTGGTGAGTGTCAAAACACAAGAAATCACTTACAATAAGTTTATATACATAGTAGAAAAAAAATCCTCGCATCCCAGGTAAAATGCTATTTTATTTTGAAAGGTTTCCATCAGAAAAAGGGGTATGGATTTTGAGGAAATAGTTTCACCAATGGTCAGGATGTCTTCAATCTGAGATCACCTTGGCCTGACAACCTCCATGGTATTAAAAAACTAGACATCTTCATGTGAATACATCATAGTTGAATGTTGATACGGTCTACCATACCTACACCTTTTGAAGTATAGTATAATGTTTCATTATCATTTATCATTTTTATTGAATACTTCATTAAAACCTAATTTAATTGTATTGAACTTTGGAAGGAAGTATTCAAGATTCTCGATGCAAAAAAATCAGGAAAAATATGGAATGAATTTTATTTGAATACAGAGAGTACCACAAATGGAAGCGTCGAGAGGAACCATGATGGACAAATGTAAGGGGGCCAGGAGCCGATGTGTCCACATGTACTCTCGTGTAGTCATCACCTCTCCCTTTTTGCCGAGGACTACGATCATGATCTAAAGTTAGACATATATACCTTTTGGTATTTTTTATGGATGAGGAGGCATGCTGCGAAACAAAAAAAATAGATAAGGAAGCAGGGTGTTACTAGAGCAAGATTGGAGTGAAAAACTCTGCCAGTTACACATCCGACAACATCTCCATTGCCTCCATCAATTATTTTGTTATCTCCATGATAAATATAGAGTGTTCAATAGTATAGGGTGATGCTAAGGAAATCCCTCATCAGAAACCACAAGGATATGGCCTACAGTTATACATAACTGCATGTGGTCGACCAAGGCTACCAGAAATGGGTTGTCGTTGCGGAGCCACCATGGGCCATGGTACTTTATTGGAGGTTTGAGTTGTCCCTGATAGTCGGCAACTGCTTTAGATCCTTCTTCTCTGAATATTTGATGGGTGGATATAGAATGATTTATCCCTTTCAAGTCATCCATTGAATACCAAATTGCCTTGCCGTATATTTTTAACACCATCATAAGTTTGTCCTCCTATTTATATGATAGATTACACCTAATAATGATAGTATATGTGTTTGTATCATCTAGGAATGCATACCACAGTTCCTATGTAGATGTTTCAACTCCGGTGTTGGGAGTGCTTCACCTACCCTCCATTCTAGTACCTCATACATCTCATTCATAGGGGACTCCAATATGGGAGTTGCATCAATATAGTTGTCAATCTCCCTCTTCTCTTGATCATCGGGGGTGAAAGAGCATGTGTCCCCATGTGTGACTTTGGTAATTAATGATAATCACTATGGACTAGTGTTTGCATTGAGTTTCATTTGAAGGTTCTATCTATAGGTAATGCTTATAGACCATATGTTGGTTTCAAGGTAAAAATAGGAAGAAAGCAAAGAAGATCAAGTGATGACACAGATACTATTCATAAGGATATAGAAAGAATGGTCATGTGAGAGTTGCGAATATTGCAAACATGTCCTGAATAAGAAGATTGTGTGAGCTTCCATGGTTAAGTTCAAGACATGACAATGTATGGTTAACTTCAAGACATCGGAATGGAGAGAGGATATAAGTGATGCAGCCCGTCCTACGGACGTCCCTACATCTACACCACCAAGTTTCCCAAGTGGACCAATGACTTGCGCCCGAGCCAAATTCCTACAAGCTAAGGTTAACTCGCTCCTTTCCTCGTGTGACTTCGATACATCCTTGGATGGCTTGCTACTTCATGAAAATAATTTATGCATCCTCAGCTATGAACCCCCTGAAGAATCGCCAAGAGAAGGACCCAAGCCAGCAAGAGAATAAGCTCTAGACTAAACCGGCGCCAGGACCGGCGAACCGGTTTCCTCGCCGGAATTTCCGGCGAACCATCTGGTGGACCGATCCCCTCGTCGGAATTACCGGCAACGATTGAAGATGACCGGCGATGACCGAATAGGTGTTATGTACGCCATTCCGGCGCTCGCTGAAGCAAACCGGCGGTGACCGGAATTTTCGGCACCAATCCCGGTCCCACCGGACTTATCGTCGGAACCGCCTGACAAAAGTCAACTATGGGTTTGATGCCTAGGAATATTCCCTATTCGTTCAGACTTTACCTTTTTGTACCCAAACTACCCCTATTTAGTGACTGGACTATAAATAGCCCCACCCTCCATTGTAATGCTTATGCATAGATGATAGACTAAAGGCAACCCTTGTGGAATCTCTAGTTTTGACTCATCCCCTTAATGAAGGGGACCGACTATCGTCACCAACCTCATTAGAGTTTGCATGGTGCCTCCCTCGTTGTACAAGTCCTTGGCATTGGATCCCTTTGCCAAGACGTTAAGATCTAACCAAACCTCCTGTTTGCCATGCCGGTTAGAGAGAGAGATCCTTGCCTGATGCTGATCCTAGGGATTGCGCCGGACCGGTAGCTATCGACGTGAGCTATTGGTTTGTATCGTGTCTTCATGCGTGTGTGAGTTCATCTTGTTCTTCATGCGTGAGTTCGCAAATTTCATCCTCTCCCTCTCCCTCCTCTCACCCCCGCCTCGATTTTCAAGGGATTCGTGAAAGATCGTGAAAGCTTGTAAGAAAAGAGACCACAACTCGTTCGCCAAAAGAGGATAAGCAATGGTTTTGAGGACTTGCCTTGGTCGCGCTTTCTCTCTCCCTCTTTGCTCACAAGCCTGATAGTATCTTTGTATTGGGAGACTATGTATCTTTTCTATCTTTCTTTTGCTTTTTCTTTTTCTTTTTCTCTCTTTTTTTGATTCTTTTTCTCCCTTTCTATACTACTATGTCAAATTTTGCATTTGCTTATACACTCTCACTTCTCCAAGGGCAAGTGCACAATGCTTAGGCAAACACAAAATGAGTTTCTCTCATAGGATACATACACACAAAGGAAGATATGGGGTTAACAAGGTGGAGCAAGTTATACCTTTGGTATTGATGACGACTTGCTACCGGTGTTGGGGATGATGTTCGGGTGTCGCGGTGTCGAGGAGCGCAGGATGTGATGACTTGCAGAAGCTTGTTGTTAGTTTGGGCGACATGCATGCGAAAACACGAACAAACCAAGGTGGAAAAATAGTCAAAATTGGGGTATAGAAAATTTTCAGTGAAGCAGCCAGCGGTGCCGGTTCTGGTGCCGAAATTTCTGGCGGTGAGTCTGGCATTGCCGGAAGTCTTGCCAAAAATTTCGGCTGAAGAACTAGTTGGCCAGAATTCTCGCCAAAATTAGTTCATGACGAACTCCAAAAAGTCAAATCGAGAAATTCTTCAAAAATCCATCGAAATTGGGCTGGGGGAAGGTTCAACGAAGGTAGATCGACACCCAAAGCAACATATCTGTGGACCAAAACCACGAAAAACTCACCAAATCCAGAGATCGATCCAAAGGCAATTTAGGGCTCTTTTTTGGGGCTTTTAGAATTTTGCTGGATAGAAGAAAATTTGAGGGGAATTCATGATCAACGAAGCTCGTGATACCAATATGTTGGGGTATGCCCCTTGGGGTTGCCTGATCTTTCATGAATCCCTTGGAAATCGAGGCAGGGTGAGTGGAGAGAGAGGGAGAGGATGAAATACGCGAACTCTCACACGAAGAACATGATGAACTCATACACGCACGAAGACACAATACAAACCAATAGCTCAGGCCGACGGCTACCGGTCCGGCGCAATCCCTAGGATTCGCGTCGGGTAAGGATCTCTCTCTCTAACCAACACGATGAGTGAGAGGTTTGGTGAGATCTTAACGTCTTGGCAAAGGGCTCTGATGCCAATGCCTTGTACAACGAGGGAGGCACGATGCAAACTCCAATGAGGTTGGTGACGATAGTTGGTCCCCTTGATTAAGGGGATGAGGCAAAACTAGAGATTCCGTAACATGTATCTTTGGTCTATCATCTATGCCTAAGTATTACAATGGAGGGTGGGGGCTATTTATAGGCCAGCCACCAAAACAGGGGTAGTTTGGGTACAAATAGGTAAAGTCTAGATGAATAGGGAATATTCCTTGGCATCAAACCCATAGTTGACTTTCGTCAGGTGGTTCCGGCTATAAGTCTGGTTGGACTAGAATTGGCGCTGAAAATTGTGGTCACCGCCGGTTTGCTTCGGCACACACTGGAATGGCATACAGAACACCTATTCGGTCGTCACCGATCATCTTCGGTCATTGCTGGTAATTCTAGCGAGGGGATCAGTCTACCATATGGTTCACCGGAAATTCTGGCGTGGAAACCGGTTCGCCGATCCTCGTGCCGGTTTGGTCTGGAGCTTCTTCTCGTGATGGCTTGGGTCCTTCTCTTGGCGATTCTTAAAGTATTGTCATGAATTAGCAAGCCATCCAAGGATGTGTCTAAGTCACACGAGGAAAGAAGCGAGTTAACCTGAGCTTGTAGGATCTTGGCTTGGGCGCGAGTCATTGATCCATTTGGGGGACTTGGTGGTGTAGATGTAGGGACGTCTGTAGGATGGGATGCATCAATAAGGTTCAAGGATGATCAATATAAGGTGCAAGTTCAAGATGTACATCTCGAAGATACTATATGCTCAAAGCTTTTCATGCATGTGGGTATAATGGACATGTGGAGATGTGCCTAAAATAGGCTCTCCTATAGTGGTTTCTAGGGAGAAATTTGCGAGTCTTCATCAACCAAGCACAATCAAGAAATGTGTTCCATTTTCAGCAACACAATTCCTCATCATATAGATCAAGTGGAATGCTCAAGGAAAAGGTATGATATTGACATGTTTTCTCTTTTACCGATCTCATGTTGTTAGTTAGGAGATCTGGTTATAGGATCTATTGCCGTACTATCAAGATGGGCTCTCAAAGTGAGTAGCTTAATCACATCATTCATAGAGATCTCAAACCTTTGCATCCTTGGTGAAAATACCAACTAAGGTCGACTAGAGGGGGGGAGGTGAATAGGAGACTACCAATTTTTATCTTTTTCTTCAATTTAAGGCTTTGCACAAAATGAAGTTCTCTAGAGATGCAGCTAGGTGAAAAATCCTATATGGAGAGAACAACAAGTAACAAAGCGGTAAGGATAAGTAGTAAAGGATAGGAGCGAGTAAATCAGCGAGGAGACACGACGATGTAATTCACGTAGTTCACTTCCAAGGAAGCTACATCTATGTTAGAGAGGTGTTGGGGCCACACAAGGCAGCCCAAGTGCCACAAAAGCCTCACCTTATTCTCCAGCGAACTCACCGCAAAGGCGATCTCACTTTCCACTAACCAGTGACCTTGAAGGCGCCAACCGAAACCTTTACAACAAGGTTGAGAGTAATCTCCACAACTAAATTGGAGTGCCCTCAATGACTCCACGGACCTTTACACATGCCCGAGCTTCGAGGACATCCTACATCATCTAGGGTTCCATGAACCCAATAGTAAGAAGATCCACAATAGATGGGTGGGGGGAATCTAATTTGCTTTGGTGGAAGTGTATATCTAGGTCACCTCTCTCAGTCCTCAAAAGATCAAGAGGTTTGGATGGATAGGGAGAGAGATATAGGAAGATTGAGCTCTTGTATTAATGGAGGAGAGAGAATGTTGAAGAGTTAGGTGGGGAGAGGAGGAAGAAGGGGTCCTTAATATGCCCCTTCAATTCAAACCGTTACTGGTTCCGTGACACCATAGGTACTACCGGTGGGAAGCCAGAACTTCCGGTCAGGAACATTCCAACGAATCGAAAGTTGTAGGAACTGCCTCAGTGTACAGGCTGGAAGTACCGACTAAGTGCGAGTGGAACTTCCGACAGGTACTACCGGCCCAACTTCCGATCAAGTTCTGCTAAAATACATTCTCAAAATAGAGAAGTTACTGAGCTGAGGCATGGCCTTGTTGGAACTGGACTAGAACTAGGCCCGGAAGTTCTGGGTCGTGAAACCCCTAACTGGAACTACCGATGGCTCGTCAGAAGTACCGATACTAGGTACCATAGCACAGGTCCTAAGAAGTGACGAGACAATACTAGCCGGAAGTTCTGTTCATAGAAGGCGAAACTTCCCACTACAAAAATACCCCCATACCGGCACTTTTTTGGGGCGGCATAAGCAAAAAGAATTAGCAAAAGTTGGATACACGGTGGATGTGCTATTCGCGGTGCGGCGGCCGATTTTTTCCATGAAAATTTATGTACGGCGTTAAATTGCATCGTGCTAGTTTTCCATCGGTATCGGTGTTCTGAGATGCCTCTATAACGTGAACCGAGGCAGTAATGATTCCACCGCGTAAAAGACATGACGTGGAATGTGGGTCCCGCATGTGTGATTGCTCATGTTTGTCTCACTGACGGGTGAGCCCCACCGAAGTCTATCTCTTACCATCTAAATTTTATAAGGAAAGAACCCTCCGCCCTACAACCATAATTTCTCTCCTATGTTGCCCACTTCATCATTTCTTTAACCTCTATCTTTCTCTCTCAACGAAGCTTCGAGCGACGGTGGTGGCGGCGATAATCGGCGGCTGCGTCAAACTTACCGCTACCATTCCATTAGACAAGTGCGATGCCGGTCCGTGCAGTTGCAATTTTTCGACTTCATTGCCATTGAATTTCGCATTTGGTTTTTTTGTTCCTTTTTGTTCATCCCTAAAATTTCTCGATTTCTCGACCTCACCAATGCACATTGCTGTTTTTATTTCAATTACGACGTTCCTGGAGTATTGGGGCACATCCATGACCTGCAATGGCACGGGGAAAACAATGAGAATGTGTTATGTAAATTCTCTGACCATGTAATTGCCTTGCGATACATGGACTATGACAATAACTTTGCAGAGGACACCGACCGCAAGTTCTTATCGTGCCATCATCGGGGTGTAACTTCATACTGTTGGGTGTGATGGGTTGATTTAGAGCACCCAATCCACCTCACAATCTTTGCACGAACTTTGATGGGGCGAGATGGAGGAAAACGAACGAAGAAGGAATGTCGCGTACGACGAACACATGAAACCTGCAATCAAGGAATTACAGAATTAGATGAATGATCGCGTTGCAACGGTGAGGGAGCGGTGCGCTAGATTGGCTAGCAGGGTACAAGCCATTATAAATAGGTTGGACAAGCTTGCTGATAGATGTAGTTGTAGTTAGAGTTAATTATGTTGCTAGTATTATATCTTAGTACTAATTAATCTTGGAGTAGATCGACTAATCTGTAGTGTTCTCTTGATGATTTCTTCATTTTGGACCAAACATGGAGAAGCAATTAGTACCAATAATGACTGGTGGTACGGGCGGAGCCCGTCCGTACCATACTCCCGTACTAGGTGTCAGCGTGATCGCCTCGTGAAATACTTTCTCCTAGCAAAGACGAGAGGGAGATCCGACATTCACAGCCACCAGAAACCACGAAAAACAACATATGAAAGGGATCTGAAGGAAGAACTTGGCTGGGGTAAAATCCCAGCTACTTCACGGATTATTTGAGGATAACGCATCATCCCCTTCATCATCAACCACTACATCTCCATCACCATTGTTACCCCCATCTCTCATCTATTAGATCTTTTTGTAATTCCAGATTCGATTGTGGTTTGCATTAGATCTATCTCTGTACTTTTGTCCATTCATTTGACTATGATGATCTTGTTGATTGCTTCCATGTGTGAGTAGTTCCTTTGTTCTTGGGGAGATGGAGAAACCCTAGCACCATTATGAATTTTTAATAAAGATGATCTATTCTTGTGTCCATATGACTTGTCGGTCTATGATAGATTTATGATTTATGTTTGATCTCTCTCTTTAGATGGTATGTGTAGTCGGCCACATATCATTTGACCTTGGGACTAAAGGGAGGTAAAAATCCTTTGTACGTGTTTTGGGATCGTACCTAGAATGGCCTCATGACAGATCGATGTCGGCTCATAACATACACGGTCAAAGGAGGATAAAGAGGGACTCCCTAAGCTAATTACGATATCCACGAGGAAACCCTTAATTGTGATGGTTTATATGGGTGACTGCTCTTAGACATCATAGTGGTTATTTAGAGGTGACATCACTCTTGGCTCAACAAAGTGGCTTCCTACGAGCCATGTAGTGAACATCTTATTATGGAGCTCTCTCTACACATCTCATGACACAAGAAGTATGTTATCTTGATTATTGATAATAACAATACCATGCTAGTGGTATATCCTACTTCCCCGAGAAAGTTTTAGCCCTATTGAGTTCAACCACACTTTCACATAACCTTGTTACTTGCTTCCTTTTACTTGTTTTAATTACTTTTCTAAAACAACCAAAAACCTTTCAAACACCCTTTACTTGAGATCAAAGGTTACTTATAAGTATCCTTTGGTAGATAGTGACGAGGGGCATAAAGACCTTTACCAACATCTCTCTATGAGTTCGATATCTTTACTTTGAAACTAGCTACAATTGATCTGTGCACTTGCAGTCATCAAGCTATTTTCTAGCGCTGTTGCCGGGGAGCTAAGTGCTTTTGGTCTTTGTTCTTAGTTGCTTATTTTACTAATTCTTTTACTAAAGTTGCTTATTAGTTTCAGGTAAGCACCATGACTGCACTTAGACTAATTAATCAGCTCGATGCTACTAAATACTTCTGGAAGTTCAATAGAGGACTCGTCAATGTATTCCCGAGTGGGAGGAAATTAGAATACGAGTCAATCCTCGATTTATCGCTATTAATAAAGAAAAAACTTTTGAAGGAGATGATCCAGATGAGGATACTTACACTCATTTAATGCATTTTACTGAGCTATGTTAGACTCTTAAACTGAGAGGTTATTCCGATGATGAATTGAAACTTAAACTGTTTAGCCAATATCTAACCAGCTCTGCTTTGGCTTGGTATAGAATTTGCCTTGCAGAGAAAATTGATACTCTAGAAAAACTCAAAGGAGAATTTGTGTTTTGATTCTTTCCCAAGATAAAAACTGCTGAAGTAAGAAGGGAAATTACAAACTTCAAGAACCGCCCAGGTGAAGGCTTGGTAAGGGCCTTCAAAAGGTATAAGTCTCTACTTAATAAATGTACCCATCATGATTTACCTGAATGGTACGTTTTACATATTTTCTATGGAGGACTTAATCAAGAAATTAAGCATGAGTTTGACACAAACTCTGGAGGCTCTTTCATGGAGTTAACTATAATTAAAGCTTGGGAACTTTTAGAATGAATTCGCCAAAATAGAGAAACATGGGGATTTGCTTTAGGTGGCGAAGGAGGTATATAAATTGAATACGATTGTCTCAATGCTTATAAAGAGAATGGTAAAGTAAAAGAAACTATTAATGAACTTCAACTTGATGATGGTATTATTTTGCAAATCCTTTAGTCTTCTATAGAACACATTGAGGCTCCTAAGAAGGACTGGCTTCAGTACACTCCGCCACCTGAGCCAGCTATAGAAGATGATCCAATAATCACAGCCCCTGCCGAACCATTAAAGGAGGTATCCACATATGTTGAACCCCTTACTTTCCCAAGGACGGTGAGAAAACATATGATGGATCAGCAACTAGAGGATCAATGCAGAGAAGAAGAGCTATTTCTCAAGAAGCTGGAAGAGGAGGCATAAAGAAGGAAAACTGAAGAAGTAAGTGTACAAGAGGCAGGGCATCAACGAAGGAAGATATTTAAACCATGTTTACACACTGCAACGTAATTGAGCTAGATACTGAAGCTTCACAATTTGTTGAAGGAAAGGTAAAAGCTAAAGAAGTTGGTAAACCTATTCTCCCTTGTACTTTCGGACGAACTTCCTATTATGGCCTCTATGACATCGGGACAGCTATTAACGTGACCCCTTTTAATTTTTATTTAAAAATCCAAAATGAACTAACACCAACCGAACTACAGGATATAGACATGACTATAATGCTTGCAGATAAAATACTCAGAGTCCCCATGGGAATAATGAGAGATGTTCCAATTTGTGTTGGACCATACAAATACCCCCATTGATTTTATGCTTATTGATATGCCTACTGATGTTTATTGTCCCATCATTTTTGGAAGAACTTTTCTAAATACCATAGGAGCAAACATAGATTGTAAGAGACAAACTGTGTCCCTCAAGTTTGGTGAAGAGAAAATGGATTTTCATTTCTCCAAATTTGACCATAAGCCGGCTATTGAAGAACTAGACGATGATGAGTACGAACGTGAGGAAGAAGGTAATATCGTTAATTTAGCCTCAATAGTCATTGAGACTCCTGATGATGATTTAGCAAGAAGCTTAGTCAATAATTATAATATCCTCCAGGACATAGAAAAAACTGAAATGGATGATTATCTTGAGTCCACACCTGAGGTGGATGCCGAGATTAATCAAAAATATGAAGAACCCATAAGGAAGGGAGATGCGGCTCCTCCCCCTCCTATCCTTAAAACTTTACCAAAGGAACTAAAATATAGGTTTCTTGATGAGACGAATAAATTTCCTATTATTATAAGTTCTAACCTTGCAGAAAAAGAGGAGGAGAATTTAGTGAGGGTTCTCCGGATTCATACAAATGCTCTTGGGTATTCAATGAGTGACTTGAAGGGGATTAGTCCTTCGATAGCCACCCATAGAATATTCATGAAAGAAGGAGCTGATCCGGTCACAGATTTTCAGTGATGACTTAAACCTCACATGAAAGAGGAGGTAAGAAAATAAATAATATGTTTGCTAGATGCAGGAATCATCTTTCATGTAGAAGAGAGTGAATGGGTAAGTCTTGTTCATTGTGTTCCTAAGAAAGGTGGATTTACTGTTGTTGAAAATGAACATAATGAGATGATACCTATGAGTACTGTTGTTGGACACAGGATGTGCATTAACTATAGAAAACTTAATAAAGAAACTACAAAAGATCATTATCCTTTATTGTTTATAGATCAAACTTTAGAAAGGCTTGCTAGGCATTCTCATTTTTGTTACTTAGACGGATATTCCGGGTTTTCCCAATTTGCTGTGTACCCTGATGACCAACTTAAGACTACCTTTATTTTTCCCTATGGCCTTTATGATTATCGCCGTATGCCTTTCGGTCTCTGCAATGCTCCTGCTACTTTTCAGAGATCTATGACTGCAATATTTGCCGATTATGTTGAAATTATTATGGATGTTTTCATGGATAACTTCTCTTTTTATGAACTTCCTTTAATCATTGTCTCTATAATCTTAATAAAGTTTTGCAGAGATGTGAAGACACTAACCTAGTATTGAACTGGGAGAAATGCCATTTTATGGTTCAAGAAGGTATAGTGCTTGGTCACAAAATCTCAGGTAAGGGTATAGAAGTTGATAAAGCAAAGACTGAAGCTATAGAAAGGCTTCTCCCTTGATACGTCCATTTTGCATCACTATTTTATATCATAATTTACAGTTATTCATTGATATATTTCATATTAAGAGATGATACTTATGTTATTTCATCTATTTTTGCATGATTGATGACTTTTGGAGGATGAACCACTGGAGTCATGATTCTGATGGAAAAAGAACTGTCCAGATGAAATATTGGCGAAGATCAGAAAATCCCAGAAAATATACGAAAATTCCTATTTTTCCAGAAGACGAAGGAGGCCAGAAGGAGGAGTGGAGATGGGGCATAGGGGGCCCACACCACCCCCTAGCGCGGGCCACCCCTGGCCGTGCCACCAGGTGGTGTGGCCACCCTGGCCCACCTCTGGCATCACCCTTTGGCATATATAATCCCCTCGAAACCCTAAGGCTCGAGGAGGACCACAGAAAGGTGCCGCCGCCTCTACGGGGCGGAAACTTCAGAGAGAGAAAGAGCTCTCCGGTAGGCATAATTCTGCCGGGGAAATTCCTTCACGGAGAGGGGAGATCATCCCCCATCAACACCGTCATCAAGCTAGACTTCATCGGGATCATCATCATCATCATCATCACCATCACCACCACTCCGTACTGCTATAACAATTGGGTTGAATCTTGCATAATTTTTAGAGGAAACTTTCCCGGTATTGATTACTTGTTGTAGTTGATGCTATTGAGTGGAACCATTGAATTATTGTTCATGTTCAGATTGTTACTTATCATTATTTCATCTCTGATCTTGGTCCATATGATGTCTCATGAGTAGTTCGTTTAGTTCTTGAGTACATGGGAGAAGTCATGTTGTTAGTAGTGGAATTGTGTTGAGAAAGATTTAATGGTTTGATATTTAAGTTGTGGTGCTATTCTTCTAGTGGTGTCATGTGAATGTCGACTACATGATACTTCACCTTTATGGTCCTAGGGGAATGCATTGTGTATTTGGCTACTAATCGTGGGGTTGCTGGAGTGATAGAAACCTGAACCCCGTTAGGAAATCTTTGCATAAGGGAGTGTAGGATCTCAAAGTTTAAGGCTGTGGTTAGGTTTTTATCTTAATTACTTTCTTGTAGTTGCGGATGCTTGCAAGGGGTATAATCACAAGTATGTATTAGTCCTAGGAAGGTCAGTACATTAGCATAGGTTCACCCACACAACACTTATCCAACCAAAGAAGATTAATCAACTATATGAAGCGAAAGCACTTGACGATATTCCCATGTGTCGTTGAGAACGTTTGGTCATCTTAAGTAATACAACCGGCTTGTCCTTTGCTAAAGAAAGGATTGGGCCACTTGCTGCAATTATTATTATTGTCTTTTATTTATTCGCACTTTATTTATCTGCATTATCAAAAACCCCTAAAAATCCGTTTGCTAAGTATTTGCAGAGAATTGCTGATACAAACCACTTGTCAACACCTTCTGCTCCTCGTTGGGTTCGACACTCTTACTTATCGAAAATACTGCGATACACCCCCTATACTTGTGGGTCATCAAGACTATTTTCCGGCACCGTTGCCGGGGAGTGAAGCGCTATTGAAGAGTGGAACTGGTAAAGGAAATTTCTACTGTGAGTATTGTTTATTTATGTTTGTTACCTTATTTTCAATATGGATAGTTCACTTAGTTTCTTATTTCGGAATGCTACTGCTACTGCTAAGGTAGTAGATGAACCACCATCTGCTAAAATCGATACTTTTAAAATACCTACAAAAATTGTTGATCGTGTTATGGATAACTACTATTTTAGAGATGGAACTGTCTATCCCGGTGATCATTTGCTCTTTATACACGAATTATGTGGATTGTTCAAGTGTGCAGGTATTACAACATACCAAGTTAAGAAAAAGTTATTCTCTGTATCATTGAAGGGTAGAGCTGAGGAATGGTATAAGATGCTGAAGAATGGCCAATCTCTTGAATGGGAGGAAATTGTACATCTCTTTTATTCCAAATTTTATCCTCCTAGTGAGATTCATAAAGATCAGAATCAAATATATAACTTTTGGCCTCGTGATGGAGAGAGTACCTCCCAAGCTGGGGGGAGATTGAAGTTACTAATGCTCAAATTTCCTATTCATGAGCTCCCTAATAATATTATTATCAATAACTTTTATGCAAGACTTTCTCTTCATGATAAGGACCTACTAGATGCTTCTTGCGCTGGATCATTTACACGTATGGAAGAAGAAGCTAAATAGGATCTTTTAGACCGTATTCAAGATAATGCTGAAGCATGGGAGAATGATAAAGGAAGAAAGTCACGTATAAATTATGATTATGAATGTATTAAATCTTTTATGGGAACTGATGACTTTCATAATATTAGTACTACTTATGGTCTTGATTCTCAAAGTATTGCAAATTGTTTTAAGGCTTTTGCCTCTTATATTGAAATTCCTAAAAAGAAATGGAACAAGTATCATGAGCCATATAAAGATATTGTTAATTGTGTTCCTGCTAGAAATACTGAAGTTGATACTTCTGATTGTGTTTTACCCGAACCTTACATTGAGAAAATACCTTTCCCTGTTAACGTAAAGGAACATTCTATGATAGCTAGTATGGTTAACAAAAGTATGAAGAAAGCTGTAGAACCTGATGAACAAATAGATGTTGAACCTGCTATAGCAAATGTGAAAGACTTTGTCACTAAAAATGTAGAAGATAGGCACATTATCCTTTGTAAGGATACTTCTAATATTGTTTCACATCCTAGTAGAATTAGGAAAGCTAGTGTCCCTGTGTTTTCTGTCAGAATAAGTGATCATTGCTACTATGGTTCACGTGATGGTTATATCATTAAATTTATTCATGATACTGAAAGTTATTATGAGAGAGGTAAAAATGTTTTAATGCATCTCAATAATATTAAGTTTCGTCGCTATATGCTTAAAGTCTATGTTGCACTTGTTTTGCCTTCCTATGCTAGAAGCCTCTGGTTTCAATAATTTATTTTCTTACAAAATTCCCGTGCATAGGAAGTGGGTTAGACTTAAATATGTGTATATTTTCTTCTTTATGCTCTCTTTTACTTCAATTCATATTCTGATGTGAGCATCATTGAAATTATCATGCCTATCTGTCAGGGGGATGATCCCCGGGTACCCCATCCGGACAAGAAACAGGACAGTCGGATTGCGTCCGGCTGACCAGATGCAGCCGGACAGGGCAAGACGGGCCGGCTATCACCCGGTAGCCGGATCAGCAAGAAACAACCGGATACGGCGACGTAGCCGGACCCAATCAGTGAGACAGGACGACGTGCGTATCAGTGCACGGTACGCCCTGTACGATGACAAGACGGGCAACCACCCACCCATACCGAAGACTTTGCGTGGGTGACGCTGGAACAATGGCCTGTGCTGACAACGGGCTCGCACGTCATCCACTGTGCCTACGATAGCCATACCGCTCACACTCTAATAAGACAAGCCATACTGGATACTGTAGATGACTAGTCAGCTGGGACCCGCCTGTGGGGTCCGCCAGTCGGACTAGCCAGTGAGACCTTTGCCTCTCTGCCTATATAAGGAGAGGCAAGGCCTCAGTAGAAAGGGTTGGATATACAGCATTTAAGGCAGCAGCTAGCACATACAGCTCGAGGAGCATTTGTAGTTCGTGTACTCTACATAGTCAGATCCGGCAGGAGTAGGGGCATTTACCTCACCACGAGGGCCCCGAACCTGGGTACTTCTTGCATCCCGCTACGCTCGCTTGTACCCAATCTCGCCTGCGGACGCCGTCAATAGCTTCCCTGCTAGTCCCCACACCTCGATCTAACTTCCTCAGGTACTGCCGTTCCCAATACAACGACAGTTGGCGCCCACCATGGGGCATATAGCTTCGACCGAAGTCACGTTCCGCACGGGATCCCGCACTTCAGCTGGTGAGCGCGTGGCCTCCGGCCTGGTGCTCACGCTTGGCAAGTTCAACTGCGTCATCGACAACGCCTCCTGCTTCGCCGGAACTTCCTTCCTAGCGAACGGCACCGTCCTGCTATTCGGCGATCTCCCCGTCTACGTCGCCACCATCCCGGAGCGTTTCCCTAGGGAAATCGTCTCTGTCGCGGAACTGCCGCGCTCAGACGGCAGCACCCCCGCCGCACCCCGCGGTGTGGAGGTCATGATGGCCGGTTCCAGCTCACATCCCCGCCAGCCGCGGGAGCGAGGCGCAGGCGAGGTCGGAACTTCCGCTCCCCCGTGACCTCGGAACCCGGTGGAGGATGCCATTGATCGGCTCCTGACGCCGGTTAACCTCGGGGATAACCCGGAGGAAGCGGAGGCCAACTTCACCATGGAGAGACAGATCCTCCTCCAGGAGGCCATGGAGCTGGCAGCAGCCCGCAAGCAACTTGAGATCACTCGGCGCGAGTATGACCGTGCACACGGCCTCACTCTGGCTACCACGGAGCCGAGCCGGCGTGGCCAGGTACGGCGTCAGGGCGGCGAGCTGGGCGGTAGGATGGAAAAGGACGGGGAACCAGATCCCGCGCCTGCCCTCACACGGCCCACCTACAGCACGCCCATCAAGAACTTGCGCACGGCGCGAGCCGCAACAGAGGAGCTACCCAGCCTGGAGGGCGAGGAGCGAGCCCGCCAGCACGCTCGTGTGCAGGAGCTCCTCCGCGTCGCGGACGAGCAGGCTGGTGCTAGCCGGCAGATGCAGGAAGACCTTAGCTACTCCAGAGGGAGCAAGCTACCTGCCAATAGCAGGGGCGCGCCGCGCGACACCCAGCAGGCGTCCTCCCCTCAGCCGCCTAGGGCCCGTAGCAGGCGTCGCAGCTCCGGCAACAGGGGCCAGCCGCGCCAGGAGCAGACGGTGAACAGCAACCCGCCACCTCCCCCTCCGCCAGCCGGAGCGCACAGACTAGCCGGTACACGTCTCTCGGGTCGGGTGGGAGCGCCCAACCCGGATTGCCCGGATGCCCGCGACCGCATCGAGCTTCTCACTCAAGCGCGCGTCACGGAGGAGGAAGATTCCACCAGCCCGGTTTGTTTCGGACCCCGCATCCGGAACGAACCGTTTCTGGATAAATTCTCCCTACCCAGGGACACCCCCAAGTACGACAACAGCATGAAGCCGGAAGACTGGCTGACCGACTACGCTACGGCAGTCAGCATCGCCCACGGGAACAAGCGCACAGCTGTGCGCTACGTCCCCATCATGCTAACCGGGTCGGCAAGGACATGGCTCAATAGCCTTGCGCCCAACAGCATCAACGCCTGGCCTGACTTCGAGAAGGTGTTCGTCCGCAACTTCAACGGCATGTACAAACGACCAGGGCGCCCGCGCGACCTGGCCCTGTGCGTCCAGGGCAACCGCCAGACCGACCGCGAGTACCTCGCCAAGTGGACGGAGCTGTGCAATACTTGCGAGGGCATCCTGGAGAGCCAAGCCATCGGCTTCTTCATCGAAGGTTGCCGAGAGGGCACCATGCTTCGCCACCAGCTACTGTGTGACGAGCCGAAAACCATGGTGGAGCTCATGACGGTTGCGGACCAGTACGCCACGACGGATGCCGCCATGAAGAAGCCCCTCCGAGTAAGCGCGGACGGACGTCCGACTCCCACGGAGCCGGCTCGCGACCGTCCGAGCAATCTGGCTGGTGAAGCCGGATCCTCCAGATGCCACCGCAACGACAACCGGTTCCATGGGGACCGCCAGGCCGGGCAACAGAAGCCTCGCTACCACGTGCGGCAGGTCAATGCTTTGGAGGGTGCGCCCGACGCACCGGCTAATGAGGCAAGAAGGCAGAAGCCCCGACTCACTTTCGACCAGATGATTGACGGCCCGTGCAAGTGGCATAGTGGTCCCTTCAAGCCGGCTACGCACACCACCCGGAACTGCAGCTGGACCCGCCAGCTAAAGGACCAGGGCAACTAGCCTCGTCTTCCCCCTCCCCCTCCAGGCAGACCTTCACCATCGGCTAGGGGAGCCGGCAATGATGGTAACAGCGGCAACGGCGGCAACAACAACAACGGCTACCCCTAGCCGCACACCGCCTACCACATCTTTGAGACGGAGCAGGACGATAAGCACAACCGCAGGCGACGCTCCAAGGAGGTTAACACCGTTGTCTCCCTGGTCCCCCAGTACCAGAACTGGTCGGAAACCCCATCACCTGGAGCCGGGCAGATCAACCTGAGCATCTACCGACTCTCGGGGGCTACGCCATGGTGCTCGACCCCCTCATCGTCTCCAACGCACGCACCTGCCGATTCTCGCGCGTCCTCATCGACGGAGGCAGCAACCTCAACCTCCTCTACCAGTCCTTGCTGGAGAAGCTGGGCATTTGCGAAAGCGACCTGTGCCCGACTACCACGACGTTCCACGACGTACTGCCGGGGCCAGCCTGCGCCCCGCTGGGGAAAATCCAGCTGGACGTCATCTTCGGGACCGAGGAGAACTTCCGCCACGAACCAATCTAGTTTGAGGTGGTAAATCTGACGAGCTCCTACCATGCTCTCCTCGGGCGCCCCGCCCTCGCCAAGTTCATGGCCATCCCCCACTACGCATACCTCAAGACGAAGATATCAGGACCCCACGGCGTGATCATCGTCGCCGGATGCTTCAGACGGTCGATGGAGTGTGCCTTAGCCGGTTCTAAACTGGCAGAGGCCCTCATCATAGCCGAGGAGAAGCGCGTGATCATGCGCAATGTGGCCATGGCCCAGCAGGACATTCCGGCTAGCAGCAAACCGGCTAGAGAAGGAGCTTTCCAGCCGGCGAAGGAGATGAAGAGGATCCTTCTCGACCCCTCTGACCCAACTAAGTTTGTCACCATTGGCGCCGGCTTGGACAGCAAATAGGAAGGCGCGCTCGTCGACTTCCTCCGTGAGAATCGGGACATCTTCGCATGGTCCCCCAAGGACATGCCGGGTGTGCCGAGGGAGTTCGCCGAGCACTCACTTCATGTACGTCCGGATGCCAAGCCGGTCAAGCAACCTCTGCGCCGGTTCGCGGAGGAGAAAAGAAAGATATTTGGTGACGAGATCACCCGGCTCCTTGCAGTCGGGTTCATCATGGAAGTGTACCACCCGGACTGGTTGGCGAACCCAGTCCTAGTGTTGAAGAAGAACAAGACCTGGCGCATGTGTATCGACTACACCAGCCTGAACAAGGCATGCCCGAAAGACCCCTTCGCCTTGCCCCGTATCAATCAAGTCAACGATTCCACGGCCGGCTGTGATTTGTTGTCTTTTCTAGATTGTTATTCCGGGTACAATCAGATCCGGCTAAACCCGGCTGATCAGATTAAGACATCATTTATCACCCCACGGGGCTTTCTTCTATGTAACTTTGCCTTTCGGCCTAAAGAACGCAGGCGCCACCTATCAGCAATGTATGCAGAAATGCTTGCACTCGCAGATAGGCCGAAACATGCACGCTTACGTGGATGATGTGGTCATCAAGACCAAGGAAAAGCGCACCCTCCTTGAGGATCTGGGAGAAACATTTGGCAACCTCCGCTAGTACCAGATGAAGCTGAACCCAGAGAAGTGCGTCTTCGGAGTACCATCCGGTCAGCTACTCGGTTTCCTCGTATCACAACGAGGTATCGAGGCGAATCCGGAGAAGACCGCGGCCATCGAGAGGATGCAGCCGCCCAAGAACCTGCTTGGAGTTCAGAAGTTCACCGGATGCCTGGCTTCCCTCAGTCGTTTCGTCAGCCGGCTGGGGGAGAAGGCACTCCCGTTATACCAGCTAATGAAGAAGACAGACAAGTTCTCCTGGACTTCGCAAGCCGACACCGCGTTTCACGACCTCAAGCGCATGCTATCCACAACACCGGTTCTAGCCACGCCGGCTAGCAAGGAGCCGATGTTGCTCTATATAGCAGCCATCAGCCGGGTCGTCAGCGTCGTCCTGGTGGTGGAGCGCCCCGAGGAAGGTAAGGCTCAGCCGGTTCAGAGACCCGTCTACTACCTCAGCGAGGTTCTCTCCCTCTCCAAGCAGAACTACACCCACTGCCAGAAGATGTGCTATGGTGTGTACCTGGCATGCAAGAAGCTCAAGCACTACTTCTAGGAGCACCCGATCAAGGTCGTGTGCACTGCACCCCTTTCGGAAATCATCGGCAACAAGGACGCCACTGGACGAGTCGCCAAGTGGGCCATCGAGCTCGCCGCCTACTCCATCCAGTATGAGCCCCGGATCACGATCAAGTCGCAGGCGTTGGCGGACTTCCTCGTCGACTGCCGAGACCTAGTACCTCCCACCGGTTCCGGATTCGGACCACTGGCGGATGCACTTCGACAGGTCGAAGATGCTCGGGGGCTTGGGAGCTGGCATCGTGCTCACCTCGCCCAAAGGAGACCGGATGGAGTATGTGCTGCAGATCCACTTCAAGGCCTCCAACAACGTAGCCGAATACGAGGCACTAGCACATGGGCTCCGGCTGGCCAAGGAGATCGGTGTCAACCGGATCCTGTGCTTCGGTGATTTGGATTTGGTGGTGCAGCAGGTGTCCGGAGAATGGGACGCCAGAGACGCAAACATGGCCCTCTACCAATTCCACATCCAGAAGCTCAGCGCCTCCTTTGACGGGTGCGAATTTCACCACGTCCCCCGCACCAACAACGAGGCAGCCGATGCGCTCTCCAAGATCGGATCCACCAGGCAGGCCATCCCACCAGGGGTCTCCTTGGAGCATCTGCGCAAGCCATCCATCAACCCGTCGCCGGAATTAGACTCCATCGTCTGGGCGGGAAGCGTTCCGGCTGGCGGAACAGCAGAAGCGGAGCCGGCGGAACCACCAAAGAAGAAAACCCGCACCAATTCCGTCCAGGCAGTGCCTTCCGGCTCGCAAGACCCGGGGGCTGCCGGCTCGCCTAGTGGCTCGGGGGCTGCCGCCCCGGGTATTCCACCCGGACGACCCCCCAACATCCGTCAGCCGGAGGACAGGAGCGTCCTCGTCATCCGGGAAGTGCCATCCTAGGCACAGCCCTTCATGAGCTACATCGCCAACGGAGAACTCCCGGACGACAAGGTGGAGGCCAGGCAAATCCGGCGCCGCGTGCATACATACACCATCATAAACGGCGAGCTGTACAAGCGCAGTGTATCCGATATCTTCCAAAGATGTGTTGATGTGGACACGGGCTACCGGCTACTCAAGGATATCCACCAGGGTGAGTGCGGGCACCACGCTTCGTCAAGGGCGATAGTCGCCAAGGCATTCCGCCATGGTTTCTATTGGCCCACCGCCCTCGAGGATGCCGAGCAGCTAGTCCGCGCGTGCAATGGGTGCCAACACTTCGGGCAGCTCAGGCACATGCCAACCTCGGTACTCAAGACCATACCGATCACCTGGCCCTTTGCAGTTTGGGTCCTCGACATGGTCGGTCCCTTCAAGCGAGCACGCGCGGGCATGACCCACCTGCTGGTAGCGGTGGACAAGTTCACAAAGTGGATCGAGGCCAAGCCTATCCGAAAGCTGGATGGAGGGACGGTTGTTACTTTCTTCACCGACATCATCAACCGCTTCGGCTACGCCAACAACATCATCACTGACAACGACACAAACTTCGCCAAGGGGGCCTTCGCCCGGTTCTGCAGCAACAAGGGCATCTGGCTAGACCTTGCCTCCGTTGCACACCCACAGTCCAACGGGCAAGTCGAACGAGCAAACGGCTTGGTGCTAGCCGGCATCAAGCCACGTCTCATCGAGCCGTTGGAGCGGTCACCCGGATGTTGGATCTAAGAGCTTCCGGCTGTGCTGTGGAGCCTCCGCACCACACTGAATAGGTCAACCAGCTACATGCCATTCTTCCTGGTCTACGGATCGGAAGCCGTCCTCTCCGCCGACATCGAGTTCGACTCCCCTCGCAAGCTCCTGTACGACAAAAAATCCAACAAGGAGGCACGGGAGGACGGGGTGGACCCCCTAGAGGAGGCCCGCGAGATGGCCCTGTCCAGATCTGCCCTGTACCAGCAGCGACTACGTCGCTACCATTCAAGCCGGATTCGCCCACTCGCATTCCGCGAGGGCGACCTGGTTCTCCGGCTGGTGAAAGACACGAAGGGCATGCACAAGCTATCACTATCATGGGAGGGCCCCTTCATCATCAGCCGGGCGCTTCCCAACGACTCCTATTACCTCATCGACGCACAACAGCCGCGCAAGAACAAGATGGACAAATCAGACGAGGAGACCGAACGTCCTTGGAACGCGGCCCTGCTGTGCCCATTTTACACCTAGTCGCTGGGCAGTGTATGTATCCCAAAAACCCCATGAATAAAAATGCGGACCCCCACGAGAATCTCGGGGGATCCTTCTAGAAATGTGTGTGCACCTGTTTTCTGGTTCAAATTTTCCGGCTCCGGCAACCCCTACCCGGGGGCTCGCCGGCTGGCCCAGCCTTCCAAGTCAACAAACCGGCTGAGTAGTGTGTGACGATGTCAGAGGCCCACTCTTCGTCTCAGCTACAGACCGCAACCCGGCTGTTCGGCTAGCAAGAGCAAAAGCCTGAGGCATCCCACACGAAAAATAGGGAGGAGACGCGACAGATCGGGCGTCCCGGCCCTGCAACTAGCTCGAACCAATCCAGCTGCTAAGCCGTTAGTACTGTGCGTAATGTACTGTCAGCTCCCTTCAATTCCGGCTGCAGACCGCAACCCGGCTGCCCGGCAGGGACGCAGCGAAAACAGCAGAGCACACGGGAAGGCGACTAAGTGTCTAGAAAGGAGCAAGCCAGTTTTCGAAAAAAACCCATCCGTTTTCCGGCTACAATTTGACAGACTAACCTACTAACCTATGTGGACGTGTGTGTATGCGTATGTACATTCTTGTCCGACTACCTCGAGTCGGAATTCAGGAGAAGGAAAGAAGATTCGAAGCCCTTGCCTTCATCAAGCGCTCCGAATCTCGGGGGCTACACCCAGTGGGTGCGCTCGCGCGCCCCCAGTGGAATCTTGTAGTTCCTGACCGGCTAAGGGCATTTAGCCGGCCGTTCGGAGCCCAGGTGAGGGCAAGGGCAGGAGCAAGAAAAGACAAGAAAGATTCGAAGCACCTGGCTACGCCAGCTACTCCGAATCTCGGGGGCTACACCCAGTGGGTGCGCTCGCGCGCCCCCACTGGAATGTTAGTTCCCCCGGCTGAAGGCGTTCAGCCGACGAAAGCGGCCGACTGGGACGAGGCCAGTCGGATAAATTTAGAAGACTTGGGAGAAATAAGAAAGATTCGAAGCACCTGGCTGCGCCAGCTACTCCGAATCTCGGGGGTTACACCTAGTGGGTGCGCTAGCGCGCCCCCACTGGAATGTTAGTTCCCCCGGCTAAAGGCGTTCAGCCGACGAAAGCGGCCGACTGGGACGAGGCCAGTCGGATAAAGTTAGAAGACTTGGGAGAAATAAGAAAGATTCGAAGCACCTGGCTGCGCCAGCTACTCCGAATCTCGGGGGCTACACCCAGTGGGTGCGCTAGCACG
Organism: Avena sativa; assembly: GCA_916181665.1. Classification (NCBI taxonomy): domain Eukaryota; kingdom Viridiplantae; phylum Streptophyta; class Magnoliopsida; order Poales; family Poaceae; genus Avena; species Avena sativa. The sequence goes on from OV702287.1 coordinate 4,790,120, forward strand.
CCCCTACTGGAGGTGTAGGTCGTCCGGCTAAAGGTGTGTAGCCGGACGAAGTTAGCCGGGCAAAATACGAAAAAGGAAAACTCAACACACAAGGGAGATTCAAGAATTTCAATAATAACAAACAAAAGAGAGACGAAGCTCCCATAAGTTACCCGACGTCAAAGACAGCCGGTACAAGCAGACAAGGTCCGTAAACATATAACATAAGACAAATACACCCGGCATCTCGGGGCAATAACTAGACGGCAGGACCCTTGCCGTGCGGGGGATCTTGGCCGGCAGAAGCTTCAGGCGGCGGAGGAGGCGCGAAGCTTGATCCACGTAATCGGCGATCTTGATGGCGGATCCGCGGAGCTCTGGATGGGCTTGGCGGATGGCGGCAAGATCGGCTCCGGCACGGAAGCCACCGTCGATCTTCTCGACGCAGGCGTCCTTGTACCAGGAAAGCATGAGGGCCAGAGCCATCTCCGCTCCAGCCCGCGCCGCCAAGTCCCACAGTCGGTCCACCGTAGCCGGCACCTCTCCCACCTTCACCGCCAGCTGCGCCATCGTCTCCGAAACCGGAGCCTCCGGCCACATGAAGGAGAAGACGTCCCGCGCCGCCTGACGAAGCTTCGCAGCTTCCTCGCCAAGAAGGACGACGAGCTCCTGGGCCGTCGGCTGCGCTCCCGGCCAGTTCTCCTGCAGCCGGTTGTAGGCCAGGAGGTCTATGCCGGGGTAAAAGGCTGTCAGAAAAAAGGGTTAGATCCGGCTACCGGATCCAGAAAGAAAGGAAGACGGGAAAAGGAACTTACCCTTGGCAGTGTGGCCAACCTGCATCAGCTCCTCCACCAGCGCCTTCTCCTTGATCGCTAGCCGTTTGATCTCCTTCTCTTGGTCCTTGTTCTGGGCCTCGAGAAGGGTGAAGGCTTCGGCCCGGCTAGCGAGCGAGGCATCGCGCTCCTTGACGGTGGCCTCCAAACCGTCTACCCGCGCGTGCCAATCCTTGTTCTGCAGCCGCAGAGTGGAGTTGGACCTGCTCAGCCGGTCGTTTGCTTTCTTCAAGCGATCGATCTCGCGCTAAGCACACACGAGAATTGCTACAATAAAACCGGCTATCAGTAAAAAAAAGAGCGAGTTGGGTGAAGCGAATTTACTCTAGGAAGTCCCGTTGGTGGCAGCAAGCTTCTGCTCCAACGTCCGGTTCCTGCTGGCTGCGGCCTCCAACAGCCGGATCTCCTTCACCGCCAGCTCGAGCGTAGCGGCAAGGTCCGACAACGAAGCGGCAGAGAAAGCGTCGTCGTCCATGGCGTTGACGGCCAATGACTCCTTCGCTGCGACTACCGCCGTTCGCCATTCCTGCCCGAGCTCCTCGTCGGAGTTGTCAACACCAACAACGACGAGCTCCTTGCCAGCAGCCCCCCATGCGCCTGCGGAAGAGCCTTCCGGCTGGGAGGGCTCCGCTTCCGGCTGGGGACCCTCCGGCTGGGCGGAGGCAGCCGGCTCAGCTCGAGGGGGAGGCGGAGGCTGCGCCTCAGAAGAAGGAGAGGCGCCGGTTGGCGCAGTCGGGGCACGGGGCGGCGACCCGGTCGGCGCCCGTGCCGGGCTCGTAGCTCCAAAGAAACCAACGCGCTAAAAAGAAGGAGGAGAAGCCAAAAGCAAAACAAACCAAAGTCAGAAAAACAAGAAAGAGGGCAAGCAGACAGAAAGCGCCGAAAGAAAAAGGGAAGGGGGAGAAGGAGCGTACCCCAGCACAACTGGGGGCGGCCCCTTCTTCCGACCAAGACGGCTTGGCGGCAAGGCGCCGGACCGGCTCCTCTTGGGAGCCGGCTCCTCCGTCGTGGGCCGGCAGGAGCCGGAACGGCTAGAGCCGCTCCCGCCTGCCTCGCCGTCCGTCGCGGAGCGCGTCACCGGCTCCACGGTCGGCGCGGCCTCCTCCTCCTCGTGCACCTCTGCGTGCGGGTCAGCGGCCGGCTCGTCATTCCGGCTGGGGAAGGCGTCGCCGCCCCCATCCGATTCCTCGCCGGACCGCCGAGCGTGCGGCTCGGGCAAGTCGGGCGTGAATGCCTCGATGGGAGCCTCGCCCTCCTCGCGAAAGATGCAGGCGAAGATCTGCCGAATGCAAGAAGTTAATCAGACAGAACAAGGAAATAACACAGAAAGAGCAAACAAAATTTCCGGTTACAAGAACTTACCCGGGGCGCGCGGTTCTCCTGGCTGTACGGCGCCAGAGTGAACGTCCAGTTCTCCGGCAGCCGCTCCTTGCTGATCGTCCACAACCACTCCTTCAGGTTGTGGTAGCAGGGATCACGGTCGGGTCCAGCCGGCCGGAGTAGTAGCACATTTTGTGCGCCCGCTGCTGCATCGGCATCATCAGCCGGGACATCCAGCTAAGGGTGATGTCCCGACCGGTTAGCCAGCAGGTGACGAGGGAGCGCATGCGCGCCAGCATCGCGTCCGTCTCCGCCTTGTCACCGTGGAACTTCAAGTCCCAGTTCTGCCGGCTGGATTCGACGTCCTGGAAGGCCGGAAGATTTATCCGGTCGATGTTGGTGACGTTCTTGACGTAGAAGTACGACTGCTGCCACAGCCGTACGTGTCCTGGAGCAAGAACTTGGGGTAGCTGGATTGGGAGCGGGAGTAGATGGAGGCGCCGCCGTAGACGACTAGCGGCCCCTTCGTGTACTGCACCTGTGGCCGGACTCGGAAGAGCTGGCAGAAGAGCCCAAGATCCGGCTGGATCCCGAAATAGCTCTCGCAGAAATCCATGAAGTGCGCCAGCGTCCCGATGGCGTTGGCGCCGAGGTGGTGAAGACGGAGGTCGAAGAAGGCGAGGAACGTCAGAACGAAGGGGTTCACCGGAAGGGCTAACCCGCGCGCCAGGTGGGAGAGGAAGATGACGCGCTCCCCTTCCGCCAGATGCGGTGACACCTCCCCCACCGGCACCAACCGCATCGCCACCTCCTCCGCCGATGAGAGGACGTGGGTGGCGCGGTACTTCGCGATTTGGTCTTCGGTGACGGAGGAGCCGCACCAAGCCCCGCGGTCAGCGGCCATTTCCGGCTGGTGGAGAGGAGCGGTGATGGAAGAGTGGCGGTGGCCCGTAGCGTCGACGATGCCGAGCGGGCGGCGCAGAGGGCAAGAGCGCAGAAGCAGGAGCACACGAGGGAGAAGGAAACTACAATGGGGGAGCGAAGGAAAGGAACTGCCTCCCCCGCGGCGTCCCTTTAAAGGACCGGAAGGACAACCGTCGACGGGGCCACATGGCGCGCACTCGGGCAACCCACATCCCAACCGCCGCCTAGATCCCGTGTGCCAGGGCAGGATGCGCAGAAGATCCTGGAGCAAGAACCGAAGCGCCGGACAACAGTTTCCCGAGGCGACGTGTGACGGGACGTTACGCTGCCCGCCGCAGAGCAATGATGGCGCGTGCGCGCGTGGCCGGCGTCAACACTGACATCACGGGTAGCGCAACCGCCAGGCTCAGCTGGACGAAAATTCAAAAAGCAAGAAGGAGCGCGCGCACATTTCGCCTAAGGGCGGAATCCACACGCGCTCGGGGGCTAGTGTCAGGGGGATGATCTCTGGGTACCCCATCCGGACAAGAAACATGACAGTCGAATCGCGTCCGGCTGACCAGATGCAGCCGGACAGGGCAAGACGGGCCGGCTATCACCCGGTAGCCGGATCAGCAAGAAACAGCCGGATACGGCGACGTAGCCGTACCCAATCAGTGAGACAGGACGACGTGTGTATCAGTGCACAATATGCCCTGTACGATGACAAGACAGGCAACCACCCGCCCATACCGAAGACTTTGCGTGGGTGACGCTGGAACAGTGGCCTGTGCTGACGACGGGCTCGCACGGCGTCCACTGTGCCTACGACAGCCATACCGCTCACACTCTGATAAGACAAGCCATACTGGATACTGTAGATGACTAGTCGGCTAGGACCCGCCTGTGGGGCCCGCCAGTCGGACTAGCCAGTGAGTCCTTTGCCTCTCTGCCTATATAAGGAGAGTCAAGGCCTCAGTAGAAAGGGTTGGATATACATCATTTAAGGCAGCAGCTAGCACATACAGCTCGAGGAGCATTTGTAGTTCGTGTACTCTACATAGTCAGATCCAGCAGGAGTAGGGGCTTTACCTCACCACGAGGGCCCCGAACCTGGGTACTTCTTGTGTCCCGCTACGCTCGCTTATACCCAATCTCGCCTGCGGACGCCGTCGATAGCTTCCCTGCTACTCCCCACACCTCTATCTAACCTCCTCAGGTACTGCCGTTTCCAATACAACGACAGTATCTTAATGGCTATAAAGAAAGAGCTTTTTGGGAGACAACCCATTATATATTTTTGAGATTGCTTAATATGCCTTGGATGAATCATGCGTTGTTTTAGCATATTAAAGCATAGTATAGTGGTATTCTCCTTTGATGCTTTATTTGGGTTGACTTGGCACATGTTCACACCATGTTATGACTATCCCAAGTCACCATAAGCCTTTATGACCTTTAGTTTTTAACTTGTAGTATCACTTTATGCTTTGATCAATGATATTTTGTCGCTCTGCATGATTATGGCCATTATTGCTTTCTCGTTTGTCGCTCCCTTACTATTGCTAGCCTTCACTTCCACGGAGTGTTTTACTCATGTTTCCAACTCCCTAAACCAAATATTTCCAAAGTGTCCACCGTACCTACCTATTAGCATCATTTGCTACTCCCGTGCATATTCATTATGCCTTGTTTTCTTCCGTAAAATGTTTGCTTGTTATGGGAAAATTAGTTAGTAAAGCTCTCATGAACTTGATGGCACACTTTATTTCCTGCACTTAATAAACCTGAACCATTGTGAACTCTCCATGAAAGTTATATGCTTGCTAATTATAGGCTGGGGATTAGCAGAACCGTGCTGTCACGGGGAACGCTTTCAACACTTGTAAATATATACCCAGTTGATACCTTGCTCTTTTGTTTGGGGATGTCGTCGGTGTGAAATAAAAGGGGATCTTGTAAGTCCATGGAGTTATGTATGTGTGTTAGAGAAACGCCTGGGCCGCTAGTCTAATCCATGCTGACATGGTGGAAACCTGTAGCGTAACCATAATGATATCTATGAAGCATTCTTCTTATAAAAAGAGAGAGAGATAGCTATTGAGAAAAAGAAAAAAAAGAGATTTATGAAAAGAGGAAAGAGAGAAAAAAGCACCATTTTCCCATGGTAAATAAGAAGATTGCTGAGATACTCATTGTCTTCTTGCCTTGTCATTTTGATATGGGGATTCTTCCGTATCATCGGGCAAGGGGTACCCCGTTGGCGGTTCTCAATGATACGCACATACTTACGATGACAAGAACTTACCGGTAACTAAAGTTGAGTAACATGAGGAGCGACCCTCGTACTCAAGGGACTAGGAATTTTCAGTTTATAGTCTGTCAAGCATATAACTCAGATTGGACCTCACTTTCACCTTGACCACATTAAAGATGCTTATGACAGGGGCAATGAGAGCTCAAAGCTAATGAGTACCATTCTTTCAGCATTTGGAAGCCTTTCAAACTATTCAAAACCTTTTCATTTCCATGTTGAGTCTCCACACATTCTTTGAGCACTTTCTTGAGAGCATAGTGGCCATTCTTAGTTCTATGTGTGTTGGGGGGATACCCCCGGGTAGGGTCACCCCGGGGTATAAAGGCCGAGTTAACCGAGGTTCGGCAAGCTCAAAGAAGATGCTGTGCGGGTCACCTCAAGGCAGGCCGGATCACGGAGTAACCCGGACCAGGGGGGTCGCGTAACATTGTCTCAGCTGACTTAAGAAGTAAGTCGGAAGTGCGTGTCTAACTTGTATGCAGGAACAGGTATAGCCGGATCTACCATGATCCGGGTCCCGTTTAGCTTCTGGGAGAAGGAAGGAATCTCTCTTTTCAAAAAGAAGGCCCGGTACGCACTGCATGAGCGAAGCAAGCAAGGGCCGGACCACCGGGTCATGGCCGACAAGGGTGACGACGCCCGTGTCGGCTGACGCGGGCGCCGCAGAGGCTCACGTAGCTAAAGCATGTGTGACGCAGGGGAAAAGCACCCCGGTCGGGTTACCACTTTGAGAGGAGGCATATTCTTAGGAATATGCCTCCACGTATGCCCTAGGCAGAGACCAAGCCCCCTCTATATAAGGGGGGCTAGGGTTTCAGTAGAAGGGGTTGGGTTTTCTTCCATACTGATTTGGCTAATGTTCTAGGGGTGAACTGTGGGTGAGAGTAAGAGAGCTCCTTCTTCCTCCTCTCGCCAATACATCTCTAGGAGCACTTGTAATCTTGAAAGGAAAGAAATACAATCTTCTGTGTGGAGAATCACTCCACTATCCCTCCCTGGATTCCCCTAGCGTGTATTAGTCCCCACCTTTAGCCTATCCATGGCATCTGCCGTGACACCACCACGACAGTTGGCACCCACCGTGGGGCTAGCGGCGCTAGCAGGGGTCAAGATCCGGACGGGAAACTTCATCGGCACTAGCGAACGCATCGTCTTCGGGCTCGTTCAGTGCTTTGGAGCGCTGGACTTCGTTAGCGACAACGCTGGCTGCTTCGGCACACACCCACTTCCGTGCAACGGCCTCTTCATCAAGTTGGGTGCGCACAAGGTCTACGTTGCTGTGGACGTATCATGCGTTCATCCACGACGCGTCGTCGAGGCAGGGGAACCACCCCTTAGCGTGGTTCACGGGGCGCGTATCACTCGCTCCCCGGACCATGCTGAAGTGATGATGACTGCGTCGGGTGCAGGCGCAAGCAAGGATCCAGCACCGGACCCAGAGGTAACACCTAAGGCACGAAGGAAAGGTAGAGGACCCCCACTAGAGAGGCCTGAGAATGTACTGAGAGAAGCTATGGATAACTTGGCAAACCCGGTAGCAGCAGTGGTAGATCCGGCTCAGGCATAGGCCGAGATAGAGGAAACTAGGCAAAAGATACTAGAAGGCGCAAAGAAAATAGCCGCGGCTCAGCAGTTGTTGAACATGACGCTGCGCGAATATGCAAAAGCAAACAAAGTTGACACAATAAAAGTAAAAGGGAGAAATCTCATGAGTGAGATGAATAGAGAAGGTGTTACTAGGATTGAGGAGTCAGAGAACTGTTTGTCCGTTGGGTTGCCAAGGTATAGTACCCCGGCAAAGAACCTCAGAGCAGCGGATGCGGCTGCATCCGAGTTAGAGGGTCTGACGGGTGAGGCCCGTCAAAGACAACAAGATAGGGTTAACGAGCTGGTTCGGATCACGAACAGACAGAATGAAGAGCTACTCAGAGCTAACCCGAAGAGAGCTGGAGATTCCAAAATCGTCCATTCGGTGATGGGTAACCCGGAGAAATCCACTGGAGCTGCATCGTCTCCTCATGGCGGTCCAAGGAGAGAAGAGGTAGTAACCTCGGCCAGACGGAACAAACAGATCGTCCCGTACGACCTGACGCGGGCAGGAAAGGGAAAAGTGGCACAGAAAAATGATGATCGACGAAGTATGAGCCGAGGTAACCATGACCAAGGCAATGCCGGTCAAGGGAACGCTGCCAACGGCAATGCCGGACAGCGAAACTTGGCAGGAGCAGGACAACCGTAGCAGCGGAATATACGAAGGCAAGAGAAAAGTGCCGGCCGAGGTATGCAACAAAGAGGTGCGCAACGAGAGCAAAACCGATACAACAACGGTGATTCGGAGATGGTGAACGCGAGCACACCGTAACAATTGGTGTCGGGTTAACTGATAAATAGGAAACCGAGCTCGTCAACTTCCTCCGTGAGAATCGGGACATTTTTGCTTGGTCCACACAGGATTTGCAAGGTGTTCCGAGGGAGTTGGCCGAGCACTCTTTGAACGTAAGACCCGGAGCAAGGCCGGTGAAGCAACCTCTCCGCCGCTTCGTCGAGGATAGGAGAAAAGTCACTAGAGACGAGATAGCTAGGTTGCTAGCAGCGGGATTTATCATGGAAGTATTGTATCCGGATTGGCTCTCTAACCCGGTGCTGGTAGAAAAGAAGAAGGATGATCCGAACATGGCGGTGGTTTGGCGTATGTGTATCGATTACACGAACCTGAATAAGGCGTGTCCAAAAGATCCATTTCCACTGCCGAGGATAGATCAGGTCATAGACTCAACCGCGGGATGTGAACTGTTGTCATTCATTGATGCGTATTCTGGTTTCCACCAGATACCTCTGAATCTGGATGATCAAATAAAGACCGCGTTTATCACCCCATACGGGGCTTATTGCTATCGCACTATGCCGTTTGGTTTACGTAATGCAGGTGCAACGTACCAAAGATGTATGCAAAAATGTTTGCACGACCAAATAGGTCAAAACGTACAAGTATACGTGGATGATGTGGTTATCAAGACCAAGGAAAGAAAAACGCTCCTTGACGACATCAGGCAGACATTCGCGAACTTGAGAAGGTTCCGGATGAAGCTTAACCCAAAAAAATGTACCTTCGGTGTCCCGACTGGAAAATTACTCGGATTTCTCGTCTCCAGCCGAGGTATCGAAGTTAATCCAACTAAGATTCGGGCCATTGAACGAATGGAGCTGCCAAAGTGTCTTAACGATGTCCAGAAGTTCACTGGGTGCCTGGCATCGTTAGTCGGTTTGTATGTCGGTTGGGAGAAAAGGCACTGCCTCTCTACCAACTCATGAAAAAGTCAGATAAGTTCGTTTGGACACCACATGCCGATGAAGCCTTTGCCCACTTAAAAAAGATGTTGGCCACTGCACCAGTGTTAGCCTCTCCACTATCAAAGGAGCCAATGTTACTCTACATAGCCGCAACCAACCGAGTTGTAAGTGAAGTGATTGTAGTAGAGCGCAATGAAGAGGGTAAGTCGGTGCAGAGGCCAGTGTATTACTTGAGCGAGGTATTATCTGCCTCAAAACAGAACTACCCGCACTTTGAAAAGGTGGCATATGGTGTCTATATGGCAGCAAAGAAGTTAAAGCATTACTTTGAGGAGCACCCCATCAAAGTGATATGTGAAGCTCCCATATCCGAGATAATGGGTAACAAGGATGCGAGTGGCAGAATTGCAAAATGGGAAATTGAGCTAGCTCCTTATGCGCCCCAATACGACAGAAGAGAAGCAATCAAGTCTCAGGCTATTGAGGACTTTTTTGTAGATTGGGCCGAGGTACAATACGAACCACCGCCACCAGATCCGAACTACCAGAGGATGCACTTTGACGGGTCGAAAACCAAAACTTGATTAGGCGCCGGGGTTGTGCCTACCTCGCCAAAGAAGGACCAGCTAAAATACATATTACAGATCCATTTCGCGGCATCAAACAATGTCGCTGAGTACGAGGCTCTTGTGCATGGGCTGAAAGTGGCAAAAGAGATTGGCATACGTCGGATAATATGTTTTGGCGACTCGGGTTTGATGGTGCAGCAAGTGTCCGGAGTGTGGGACGCCCTGGATCCAAATATGGCACTGTACAAGTTTCATGTGCAGAAGATATATGGTTACTTTGAGGGGTGTGAATTTCACCATGTACCCCGAGTGGAAAACGAGGCTGCCGATATGCTATCGAAGCTCGGATCAACCCGACAGGCAATTCCACCGGGTGTAGCATTGGAACACCTCAGAAAACCATCTATCAGGCCGTCCCCAGGAACCGACTCGATCTATGTCCCGGAAGATACAGAATCCGGAGCTGAGCCCATGGACATTGACACGGGAGGTAGTACGCAAGACCCGGGGACTGCATCAGCAAACCCGGGGACTGCCTCAGCAAACCCGGGGACTGCCTCGCTGGACCCGGGGACTGCTCAGCGCGATCCGGCTGAAGTTATGCCAGTGGATCAGATGGAAATTGATGAGGACGTGTTCCCTGCACGAGCAATACCAGCTTGGGCACGGCCTATATTCCAATTCCTGAAAGATGGAACGTTACCCACTGAAGAGGTGTTAGCCAGGCAAACTCAGAGGAGAGCAAAAGTGTACAAGATTATCAATTCTGAGTTGTAAAAACGGAGTGTAACCAATGTCCTCTAGCGATGCGTTGACCCGGAAGAAGGGCTCGACATCCTCCAAGATATACACCAAGGAGAGTGCGGGCATCATGCCTCATCCTGAGCCTTGGTGGCAAAAGCGTTCCGACATGGATTCTACTGGCCAAGTGCCTTAGAACAAGCAGAAGATCTGGTGAGAAGATGCAATGGCTGTCAGAGGTACGGTACCAAGACACATATGCCGATGTCGGAACTCAAGACCATACCAATTACATGGCCATTTGCTGTATGGTGCTTGGATATGGTTGGCCCGTTCAAACCAGCAAGAGGAAACATGACTCACATTTTGGTCATGGTGGATAAGTTTACAAAATGGATTAAAGTGAAGCCTATAAGGAAATGTGATGGGGCTACGGCCGTAACATTTCTCAAGGATATAATCTTGAGATACGGTTACCCACACAGTATCATAACTGATAATGGAACAAATTTTGCGGAAGGAGCATTTGCTCGCTTCTGCCGAGACAAGAAGATCTGACTCGACGTTGCCTCGGTAGCCCACCCCGCATCGAACGGACAAGTGGAAAGATCCAACAGATTAGTATTATTCGGGATAAAACCCCGGCTCATTGAGCCGCTGCAAAGATCAGCGGGGTGCTGGATAGAAGAACTACCAGCGGTACTGTGGAGTTTAAGAACAACTCCGAATCGATCAACAACCTATATGCCGTTTTTTCTGGTATATGGGGCAGAAGCTGTATTACCAGCCGACATAGAGCATGATTCGCCTAGGGTCACCCAATACACAGAAGCCGAAGTGCAAGAAGCCCGGCAAAATGATGTTGATATGCTGGAAGAAGCAAGAGAACTGACATTGTCCAGATCTGCCATATATCAGCAAAATATCCGACGCTATCATAGCCAGAAAGTAAGCCCCCGAGTCTTTAGGGAAGGCGATCTGGTGCTCCGGTTTGTACAGCGTACTGCCGGCATGCATAAATTAACACCCATGGGAAGGGCCGTTCATCGTGAGCAAAGCATTGCACAATGATTCTTACTATCTTATAGATGCAAAGCCACAGGAAAAGAACAAGGCGGACAGGTCCGGAGAGGAATCTAAGCGACCGTGGAATGTAGCACTACTTCGTCCTTTCTACACCTAGCTAAGAAGTGTATGTATCCGAGTCGTCTCATATGTCGGTATGTATGTCGGCAATGAGCTTATCAATGAAATAGCAGCGCCTCGAGCAGTAACTCGGGGACTGCCTTAATAATTATTGTTGTTGTCTCTTGTGTGTTAGCTGGAATAAGTTGTTCTACTTAACCCGGATTAGTAATGTGTGAGCACCAAAAACCCAACTCTTCGACTTGCTGCTGTCCAACAAGAATTGGCTTCATGGCAAGCAAGAAAACAAGTTTGGAATTGCGTAGCACATGAAAAGCGACTAAGGAAACGAATTTATTCGAGCTAACGTTTGTTTTTCAGACTAACCCTGTATTTATTTTCCAGTTATTATGCAGCTTTATTTTTTGAGCTAAGTCTGAAAGTTTCTTAGTATTGTTAAGACGATTTTTGAAGCTCGGATTCATAAGTCATAAAACCGAATCAAGGTAGACACGATCCAAGCCAAAAGTTTGAACGAACAAGAAAAAGAAACTCTGGGACTACGCCCAAGATAACCCGACATAAGAACTTAGTAGCAAAATATCACACATACACAACATACAGTTGCACCCGGCATACCGGGGATCTGATAAATTTTCAAGTTTTTTGACCTAAGGAGCAGCAGGAGGAGGAAGTTCGGCGTCGTCTTCGCTGTCTTCCATATCTGAGGCATCGCCTTCTTCGTCCTCATCCGACCCGTCTTCAGCTTTCTCAGCGTTCTCGTCTCCAGCGGATTCCAGGAAGCTCGGTCCTTCAACCCATTCATGGATAGGAGAATATTCGATGAGGCTGTAGGCGCAAGCCTGGCGCCGAGCTACCCACTTCGGGTCATTAGTCCATCTGGATCCGGTGCGCCGGCGTGTAAGGAGGCTAAGGTCGATCTTCTCTTACCATGTGAGTATGTCGTGAAGGATAGTATCAGCTGCGGCATGCCTAGCAGACTCCCTCTAGAGGTCGAGCTGGGTCTCGATATCCGACAACTTTTCAGCAAGAAGTGTGATTCTCTTCGGAGCGCTCTCACCAGGCCAGAACATGTTGAAAACTCGGACTAAAACGTCGAGGAGATCCTTGCCGTAGTTCTTGATGATTTCCACGCGAGATGACAGGCTGACCAATAGGTCCTCCATGTCTAAGGGAATGCTCTCACCATCAAGAGCGACGGGAGTACCCCTCTCTCGGCGGAAATTGGCAACAGCAGCGCTCGCAATAGGAGTACCCTCTGGAAAGTGGCCTAGAAACAAGGCAAAGGAAGAAGCTGAAGAAAAGACATATGAAGTAACCTGGAGAATCATGTCAGATAAGGGAAAGGAACTTACGAGAAATGTGGCTATGAATCCGGGTCAACTCCTTGATGCAGTCATCGCGTCTCTTGCGAAGTTGCTCAAGCTCAGCGTTTGCCAATCCAAGCTGGATGTCGGACTCTTTGAGTAGGTCCTGGTCCTTGGAGATCTGGAGAGTAAGGCGCTCGCGCTCTTCTGTGAAGTTCTGGCCAACCTTTTGGAGCTCGGTTTGGTGCTGCGCCTTCATCTTCTTCATTTCTGCCTTTAGCTTGGCAATCTCGTCGTTCTTGGTTCGGAGGAGGGCAAGCTCATCATCTTTCTTTTTTTAGCTCGGCTTGATGCTGCCCTGCTTGTTCGAGAAAATGCAGCATCATGTCAGGCACGGGCACACTATCTTCAAGAGATGCTGAAATAGCGTGTTGACCCGGCAGAGCCGAGGTATGAATATTTGCCGAGCCAAAAAGAAAAGAAGATGGAAAGCAAAGCAGGGTCGGACAAAAAGGACCTACCCTTGATCTGCTCCAGGTTCTTTCGCATGATCTTGTTCTCAGCCTCCACCCCAGCTGCAGAAACCGAATGATGAGATTAGTTCGGCAGAAGAAGATGAAGAAAAACGAAAAAGCCCTAAGGGAGAAACTTACCGCTTTTTTCATGTTCTGCGATAAGCGCAACGTGCTTTGCGCGCAGCATCTTATGGGTATCCAGCAGGCGTTGGAATTCAGCACTCCGGTGATTGGTGGTTACCTGAAAAAAGTACAGAAGCGTAAATTAGCTTGATGCATATTCGAAGTGTGCAAGATCCGGGCCAAGTGGAACTTAACCCAGCTCTAGGTGTGTGCATATTCGAAGTGTACAAGATCCGGGCCAAGTGGAACTTAACCCGGCTCTAGGTGTGTTCATATTCGAAGTGTACAAGATCCGGGCCAAGTGGAACTTAACCCGGCTCTAGGTGTGTGCATATTCGAAGTGTACCAGATCCGGGCCAAGTGGAACTTAACCCGGCTCTAGGTGTGTGCATATTCAAAGTGTACAAGATCCGGGCCAAGTGGAACTTAACCCGACTCTAGGTGTGTGCATATTCGAAGTGTACAAGCCCCGGGCCAAGAGGAACTTAACCCGGCTCTAGGTGTGTGCATATTCGAAATTCTCATAGAGCTACGTTAGTTTTCTAGTGAGCATCCGGCCGAGTAACAAGTTACTCCACCGGAGGCTCGGGGACTAATGGTTATTATGTACAACATGTAAAGGAGAAGCAACATACCTCCATCATCCGCCCCGCGAGGTTAATTGCCTTAGCGGCTGTGTTCATTTGGGCGGAAAATTCTGTGGGGCCGAACTTTTCTAGGAGATCGTCATTGTGGAAGAACTCCGCCTTATTCCAGTTCATGACGAACTCAATCAGGCTCGGAGGGTACCACTCACCGGTGAGCATATGGGGTGCCACCAAGCCCTTCGCATGCGCTTCTTTCCTCTCAACCAAGGCAAGGGCTGGGCTGGTATGCAGAACCATTTGCTGCACATCAGTTGGCTCGGCAGGAGCATTCTGTGCTGCTGGAGCTTTCTTGGGAAGCATGGATGCTAGGGTTCGCTGCCCAGCCTCGATGAATGATGACTTGGTAGCATCCGGAGCCTTTTTTCCTTTGGCTTGCTGGGAAGAAGTAACTGCAGCGGATTTCCCCTTAGGAGCTGCTGGGATAGTTCCTGCCGAGGTTGAGAGGACTCGGACGAGGCGGAAGAACTTGGCGCTGGAGCTCTTATAGCTGAACTTGGAGCGATTGTTGATTTTCTTGGTGCCGGAACGGGTGCTGGTGCTGATGTGGTCGCTGGTACTGGAACTGCTGCGGCGGCTGGGGGCGGTGCTGGTGTTGAGGTAGACTCGGTGGCTGCTGGTTGCGGCGATGCCAAAGTTATGGACGCCGTTGCCTCGGCTGGACCGATCCCTCCCGCTCCGAGGTTGCACTCCTCTTGACGAGGTAGCGTGGAATCCGGAGCAGCCGCGGAACCCTCTGGAATAGGGCTCAACGGACGTGACTCGTCGTCACGAGAAGGAGAAGGGCTAGATCGGAGTGGGGAAGAGATGCTAGATCCCCTCTAAGGGACCTCCACCGGAGCCCTGCAGAAGAGAATAATGTCAGAAGAGAAATTACAACAATGCAAGGAAAAGTGAGTTACGCAAGGGAAAAGGTCTTACGCATCCGAGGTTTGGGCCTCCTTGGGTTTCCGAGCCCTTCGTGCCGGGGCTTTGCCTGCCGGCTTGGAGGCAGTCTTGTCTCTGGCTTTCTTTCGCCTTTTTATGGGCTGAGAAGGTTCGGAGGAGGAACTTGGTGCGGCTCCACGCCTCTTATTTGACGCCACCGGAACCGGTTCGCCCGTAGCAAGCGGAGGATCCTCGTGGATATGCCCACCGGGGTTAGCTGATGCCGGAAAGGCAAAAGAAAGAGGGACAGCCTCAACAGGTTCAATCATGTCGATACCCGAGTCATCCTCATCATCGGGCCAGTCTCTAAGAGAAGAGAATTTACCGCTGGGTCGTTTTGTAGCGTCGGTCATAGGGAGAAACATCTCCTGGTTCGGCTCCTTCTCATCCGGGGTTTCTCGGTCCGGCGCCCACTTAAGGGTCGGATCCATGCCATCCTCAAGGGTTTGCTGAAGGAATAGCTGAGAAATGGAATGAAGAACAGAGTCAAAAAATACAACAAAAACCGACATATATTCTGAAGTAAGTTTGCTCCGCGAAGCTTACCGCGGGAGGGAGCCTGTCACGAGAAAAGTGCTCAATACCCCACGTCCATTCAGCGGAGAAATCCTTGTGGGTGGTGAAGAGAGCCTTAACTCGGCGAAAAATCTCCGTGTTGCTCAGCTCAAAGGAGGAGGTTCGGTTGGGGTCACGGCCGAAACTCATGTGGCACACCTTGTGGGTGCGCTTCTGGAGGGGAGAGATTCGGTTGCGCACGAACGTGATCATAGCATCCTCGTTGCGCAATCCGAGTTTCTTCAGTTCCGCGAACCTCTTGTTAACCTGGTTGGCCAGAGCCGTGGGCTTCTTGGAGATCTCCTCCCAAAATTCTGGATTAGGTGGACCCGGAGTATAGGGGAGCAACCGAATCAAATCTTCAGTGCCCGTATTCCGGACATAGAAGAAGGTCCGGGACAATCCTTTGCAGGAGTCAAGCCCGGTGACCCGGGGGAAGACGGAAGTCCTCCGGGGTGAGATGGACGCAGCTCCGAATTGGGTGAGCTGCTTGTCCTCCGACTCTACTTGGATGTTGGGGATGACGTTACGGCGAAGGGTGAAAAACCGGATCCACAGCTCCTTCGTGGGCCAGAGTCCGGTGTAGCCTTCGATCGTAGAAGCAAAAGTAGAGAGAGAAGTGATAGCGTTGGCTGGAAGATGGTGTGGCTGCAGCTTGTAGGTGCTAAGCCAGTCCCGGAAGAAGTCGCTCACCGGCAAGCCGAACCCCCGTTGGAAGTGGGACAAGAACACGATGAACTCACCCGGATTGGGTGAAGGGGCCAGTTCGGTGGAGGGGAGACGAGCGTCGACGCCGGCGGGGATGCGTCTGGTCCGGTAAAGCCAGTCAAGGTCATCTTGATAGACCCAAAACGCGGCCCACGCACCGCGGTCCGCCGCGGCGGCATCCTCCTCCATTTCTTGCTCGGCGACGATGAGATCCTCCTCCGTCATCTCGTACTCGCTACCCTCGCTGGCGCTAGCGGCGGCGGGGGTCAGAGGCCTGGATTGGCGAGGACCCGTGGCGAGGGAGTTGCGCAGCGGTGGCTGCGATGTAGAGGCACGGCGAAAAGTGCGGCGGCGGCGCTGCTGCTAGGAGCACTGGCGGCAGCGCGGTCGCGAGGAAGATGAAGAAGAAGAGCAATGGGAAGAGGGGCGCAAAAGAGGAAAAAATTCTAAGTGGTGCGCCCCTCCGCTACTTAACCATCCCCTAAGAGGGTGAGTGGGATCACCCTGCTAATGAGCCACATGGTGTGGCCGTGTATCACCTGCCTCAGCCAATCGGTGAGGAGCCACACAGAGGGCCACAGAGCGGAGGCGATCCCGTGACGTGACACACTGATGCGGTAAACGAGGAGGCAGGCGTGACGTGACCCTCGCACAGTGGTAACTGACAATTAGTGCGGCGGTTACTGTGCAGGCCCTTAAAATAAGACGAGGTAATGATTAGCCTCCACGTGGGTTGGCGTATGAAAGAAGGAAACAAGGCCCGGATCGAACCATGGTAACCCGGACAACGAGTAAAAACTTATGTGCAGAGGGAAAGTAAAACCATGAGATCCGAGTCAAAGTGGTAACCCGGCCGGCAAGTGAAAACTTGGAACGTGCGAAGGGAACGTAAATCCATATAATCCGAGATAAAGAGCTAACTCGGAAATAACATCCAAGGCTCGAGCATAAATGAACCTGATGTGGCCTTAGCAGCCAAGGCAGCTAAGACCGCACCAGCTTCGGGGACTAATGTTGGGGGGATACCCCCGGGTAGGGTCACCCCGGGGTATAAAGACCGAGTTAGCCGAGGTACGGCAAGCTCAAAGCAGAAGCTGACCGGGTCACCTCAAGGCAGGCCGGATCACGGAGTAACCCGGGCCAGGGGGGTCGCCTAACATTGTCTCAGCCGACTTAAGAAGTAAGTCGGAAGTGCATGTCTAACTTGTATGCAGGAACAGGTATAGCCGGATCTACCATGATCCGGGTCCCGTTTAGCTTCTGGGAGAAGGAAGGAATCTCTCTGGTCAAAAAGAAGGCCCGGTACGCACTGCATGAGCGAAGCAAGCAAGGGCAGGACCACCGGGTCGTGGCCGACAAGGGTGACGACACCCGTGTCGGCTGACGCGGGCGCCGCAGAGGCTCACGTAGCTAAAGCATGTGTGACGCGGGGGAAAAGCACCCCGGTCGGGTTACCACTTTCCTCCACGTATGCCCTAGGCAGAGACCAAGCCCCCTCTATATAAGGAGGGCTAGGGTTTCAGTAGAAGGGGTTGGGTTTTCTTCCATACTGATTTGGCTAAGGTTCTAGGGGTGAACTGTGGGTGAGAGTAAGAGAGCTCCTTCTTCCTCCTCTCGCCAATACAGCTCTAGGAGCACTTGTAATCTTGAAAGGAAAGCAATACAATCTTCTGTGTGGAGAATCACTCCACTATCCCTCCCTGGATTCCCCTAGTGTGTATTAGTCCCCACCTTTAGCCTATCCATGGCATCTGCCGTGACTTGTTGATTGATGCATACCTTGATATTGCTTGTTTTAAACTATTTGTATCTAGTCACTCTTGTAAACTCTGAAGGTGTCCTATGCATTTATGTTTGCTACTCTTTGAGGGACAAGCTGAATGCCACTATGCTATGTTTTCTTTATGTGAAACAAACAAACGTCTTGCAAGGCATTGTTATTCATGAATCTTTTGTTTTTGCCTTTTCATGTTGCATCATAGTTTCTTTGTCTTATTGCTAGAACTTTGTCTTTCATGTTATGATTGAAGTACTATGATCCCCGCTTTGAATGTTTACAAATACTTTGGTCAAGCCTTTGATGGTGCATGTCACCTCAAAAATTATTCTTTCTTTTTATCACTTACCTACTCGAGGACGAGCACGAGTTAAGCTTGGGGATGTTGATAAATTGCAAATGTATCTATAATTTTTGATGCTCCATGCTTGGTTTTATCCACTTTCTTGTGTTTTGTCCACACTTTGGAGTACTTTTCATATGATTTCTTGGACTAACCTATTAACAAGAGCCACAGTGCCAGCTGCCTGTTTTCTGCTGTTTTTGGTTCCATGAAAGTCAAAAAATGAATATTCTCGGAATTGGACGGGACAAAAGCCAAAGTGCCTATTTTTCCAGAAGACTCACGGAGCCAGAATACGAGACGGAGGAGGGCCAGGGGCTGGCCACACCCCCAAGGCGCGGGCTAGGCCTGGCCACGCCAGGGCCTGGTGTGGTGGCCCCAGGCACCCCCTCGATCTCCCTCTTCACCTATAAGAAGCCTTCTGACCTAAAAACTTCGGGGGGTTCGACGTTTTTCCATAAAAGTTCCGCTGCGCCGCCGCCACCGAAGGGGAGATTCGAGGGACAGAAAGTCTCTGTTTCGGCACCCTGCCGGGACGGGGAAGTGCCCCCGGAGCCATCTCCATCGATCTCCACCATCATCTTCATCGACCATCCATGTTTCCTCCATCTATGAGTGAGTAATCCCTCGCTGTGGGCTATGGGGATGGTAGGGATTGGATGAGATCGTTCATGTAATGGCATCAGATTGTTAGGGCATGGTGCCTAGTATCTTTTATTAGTGCTTTATGACTTTGTTGCGACTTGTTGTGCTTAATGCTTGTCACTAGGGCCCGAGTGCCATGATTTCAGATCTAAACTTGTTATTGATTCATCATGATATTATTGTTCTTGGTCTTATCTACAAGTTGTATACACACGTCGTTGTCCGGAACCTATGGTCCCGAAGTGACAGAAATCGGGGTAGCCGGAAGGGAAAGGCTTTGATGTGAGGATCACATGTGTTCATGGAGTGTTAATGCTTTGCTCCGGTGCTCTATTAAAAGGAGCACCTTAATTGCCAGTAGTTCCCTAGAGGCCCCGCTGCAAACGGGCTGGCAGGACAAAAGATGTTGTGCAAGTTCTCATTGCGAGCACGTATGACTATATATGGAACACATGCCTAGGATTGTCTAGTACTTGGATGCTTTATCTTATTTATCTGCAATTGCCCTATGTTCTGATTGCTATGTGAATTGTCTTGTCCATACAACGCCCGTCCATCCATCCCTATGCCTACCGCACTCGAATCCCACTGTTTACTGCTTTTGTTACGACTGTCTTTGCTTTACTACTGCTGTTACTTTACTATTCCTACTACAAAACTGTTGCTACTGATAAACTGCTGTGAGCAAGATTGTTTCCAAGTGCAGCTGAATTAACAACTCAGTTGTTAAGGCTGATAAGTATTCTTTGGCTCCCCTTGTGTTGAATCAATAAATTGGGTTTCACTTCCCTCGAAAATACTGCGATACACCCCCTATACTTGTGGGTCATCAGTCTGTTTTCGAATAGGTAACAATTCTAGTAGGAAAAGGTCCGCGAAAACCTTTTTCAATTTATATTTTTGCAGTTTTTATCTAACATGGAAGATAATGAGTCGAAAGAGGGACGGAAATGGAGCCTAGGGGGCTCACACCACCCCGTGGCGCGAGCCCACCTAGCCACGCCACTAGGGGGTGTGGCCACCCCAGAGCCCGTCTCCGACCCATTTTCTCCCAGTACCTTCCTTTTGTTGTTAAACTTCGTAATATATAATCCCGCCGGATCCCTCGAGGTCCGTATATAGTGTTCTCGTCGTGTTTTTGTTTCGATCTGTTTCTGTCAAGAACTATTCTCAAGTTTGGAAGCACGATGGTCTCCTCCAATGATAAGGGCAAGAATTTTGTGGAAGATGATCTCCAAGACTCCAAGCAGGGGGAGGAGATAAAGGGTGAAGTTGAATAGGAAGGGAAGGAAGGCCAGCATCCAGGCACCAGCACCACCATTGCAAGCATTGGAGTGATGGAACATCCTGTCAAGCTCAAAAGGACTGCATGGATGTCCACTGGAGGGATGGTTCCGCGCCTTTTCTTAGCTCCACAGTCGCTTCCTCCATGCGACAAGAATCCCTTCCATACCCTTATCAAGGAGCAGCAGTTCCAAAAGATGCCTAAGGAAAAATTACCCTCCAATTGGGATATGCCTCGTTCTAACCATGCCGGAAAAGAATACTTTAAGGAGGAAGAGTGGGGAAAGAATCACAAGGGCTAGGATTCACTGCCCAACATGATCATGAACCGCATTGAGCACAATTCGGAGTTGATTCGTACTCTCACCTTTGAGATTGAGGATTTGAAGAAATTGATTGAAAAGCTTATCGAGAGAACACCACCACCTCCGAAGGAGTAATTCTTCTTCAGGTTTTGGCATCCCCTTGGTTTGTTCCAAGCTTGGGGGAGTGCCGTGGTATCACATCATTATCTTTCATCTTTTTACCTTTTTAGTAGAGTCATATCATGAATAGAGAAGTTATCTTATAGGATGGTTTGCATTGTGGAAGTATTTCTCCTCTAGTTAGTTATCTATGTATCCCTTGGTGTGAGTTGCCGTTATGGAATATTGATGAGAAGCTCTATCATTTACTTTCTGCACATTTTATTTTAGTTTGCAATTTCTGTTATATGATTGATCTTGTTGTTAGTATTGGTGTCAATTTGGGATCATTAAGTAAATTTAGTTGGTTTTGGCAAACCTGGCTCTGGTCAGTAGCAACACTATTTGAGAATTTAATGGAAAAGAGAAAAGTACTTTTAGAAATATAATTTCATTATCTTTCTTTCTTGTTTGGCTCATAAGCTTAGTATTCTCTAGTTAAGATCTTTTGTGTTCCCAAGGAATATTGCATGATTGTTTCTATCACTTATATGTTTGTTTCCTTCAACTCTTATGCTTGCTACCCAGCCTTGCTAGCCAAAACCCATACTGAGAGGGAATGCTTCTCGTGCATCCAATCCTTAAGCTAAAACCTATGCCATTTGTGTCCACCATACTTACCTGTTAGCATTATTGCTATTCCAAGTATATTCATGCTTTTATCTACCTTCTAAATTAAAATTGTTATGTGAAAATTAGTGATTAAAGCTCTCACAAACTTGATGGCACACTTTATTTTCTTGCACTTAATAAACTTGAACCATTGTGTCCATCTATGTTGCTTATATGCTTGTACTTTATAAGTTGTGAATTAGCAGAACCATGTTACCATGGGGAACACTTTCAACATTGCACTTATTACTCAATTGATATCATGTTCTTTTGTTTATGTATCCCGACGGTGTGAAATAAAAGGGGAGCTTGTAAGCTCATGGAGTTTGTATATGTGTTAGAAAAACGCCTGGGTGGCTAGCCTAAGCCATGCCTAATCATGGTAGAAATTTGCATCATAACCATAGTGAGCATTCTGTGAAGCATCCTTAATAAAAACCTATGCAAATAGCAAATAAGAAGATCACTGAGATGCTCATTGTCTGTTGCCTTGTCATTTTGATATGGGATAGCTCCTGTGTCATGGGGCAAGGGGTACCCCGTTGGCGGTTCTCTATGATACACATGTACTTACGATGACAAGAACTTACTTGTGACTAAAGTTGAGTAGCATGAGGTTCGGTACTCGTAAGCAAGGGGCATGAGATTTTCAACTTATAACTTGTTAAGCATATCCTCATATTTGTGTCACTTTAACCTTAATCACATCAAGATGCTTATGATAGGGGCAATGAGAGCTGAAAGCTAATAAGTACCATAATTTTTGGAAGCTCTTTATGAAACTTGAAATCCCTGCTTCCCTCTACAAAGGGCCTATCTTTTACTTTTTTAGTTGAGTCAGTAAACCTATTCCTTTCTATCTTAAGCAAGTATTTGAGTTGTTGTGATTCAATCATCCATATGATGATTTATTCAATCATGTTTCTTATGTTCCTTTTTTGCACACTGCTCTTATCTTAGTGACTATTACTTTGAAAGCTATCATTGAAAACACCATTATGTTTGACTCCTGCAACGTGTTAACCATTCCCTGACCAAGATTGACCCACAAGTATAAGGGGTGTATCGCAGTATTTTCGAGGGAAGGGAAACCTAATTTATTGATTCGACACAAGGGGAGCCAAAGAATATTTATAAGCCTTAACAACTAAGTTGTCAATTCAGCTGCACCTGGAAACAATTTTGCTCACATCAGTTTATCAGTAGCAATAGTTTTGTAATAGCAATAGAAAAGTAATAGCAGTAGTAAAAGTAAAGACAGTAGTAACAATTGCAGTAAATAGTAGGATTAAAGTGCGGTAGGCATAGGGATGGATGGACGGGCGTTGCATGGACAATACAATTCATATGGCAATCAAAACATAGGGCATTTGCAGATAAATAAGATAAAGCATCCAAGTACTAAATAATCATAGGCATGTGTTCCATATATAGTCATACGTGCTCGCAATGAGAACTTGCACAACATCTTTTGTCCTGCCAGCCTGTTTGCAGTGGGGCCTCAAGGGAACTACTGGCAATTAAGGTGCTCCTTTTAATAGAGCACCGGAGAAAAGCATTAACACTCTGTGAACATATGTGATCCTCACATCAAAGCCATTCCCTCCAGTTATCCCGATTGTTGTCACTTCGGGGCCTTTGGTTCCGGACAACAATATGTGTATACAACTTGTAGGTAAGACCATAAAAAATACTATCATAATGAATCAATAACATGTTCAGATATGAAATCATGGCACTCGGGCCCTAGTGACAAGCATTAAGCATAACAAGTTGCAACAAAGTCAAAAAGCACTAATAATAGATACTAGGCACCATGCCCTAACAATCTGATGCCATTACATGAACGATTTCATCCAATCCCTACCATCCCCATAGCCTACAGCGGGGGATTACTCACTCATAGATGGGGAATCATGGATGGTCGATGGAGAAGCGATGGTGATGATGACGGCGATGATCTCCTCCAATTCCTCGTCCCGGCAGGGTGCTAGAACGGAGTTTCTGGGTCTGAATCACGGAATCTGTTGGTAGCGGCACAGCGGAACTCTTTCTAGAAAAACGTCGAACCCCCCTTGGTTTTTAGGGCAAGAAGCAACTTATAGGCGAAGAGGGAGGCCGAGGGGGTGACCGAGGCACCACCCCCAGGCACGGCCTGGCATGGCCCGCGCGGCCAGGTGGTGTGGGCCCCTCATGGCCCTCCTCCGTCTCGTCTTCTAGCTCCGTGAGTCTTCTGGTGAAATAGGATTTTGGCATATTTTCCGGGATTTTTCCTGATAGTTGTTTTTCTGCACAAAAACTAGACACCAAGGTAATTCTGCTGAAAATAGCGTAAGTCCGTGTTAGTTGTATCCAAATCACACAAGTTTAGAGGAAAAACAATAGCAAAAGTGTTCGGGAAAGTAGATACAGTTTGGATGGATCAACTCCCCCCAAGCTTAGCTTATTGCTTGTCCTCAAGCAATTCAGTTGAAAACTGAGTGTGATAAAAGAAACTTTCACGAACACATTTGCTTCATAAGATGTATATATTCTCATCATATGATCAACTACTTAGGCAATTCATAATAAAGAGTATGCAACTAAGTTTACTTAATAGTCATTACAAGCTATGGAGAGATTCCAACTCAAAAATAATAAATAGCATGAAACATAAACATAAGCAACATTGCAATGCTCATAACAAGGTATGATAGAGTGGTATCTCGCTTGCCTTTGATGGTAGAGCAAACATAAATGCCAAGGCACCTCTGAAGTTCAAGTGAAGACTAGAAGTAAAGATATCAAAGATACAAGCATCAAGGTCATGCCACAATTAATCAAGTTTTGAGACAAGCATATTACACTAAGAATGAAAACTATGCTCTCAAGAAAGTGCTCATAGAAAAGGTGGTGACTCAACAAGGAAATGAAAAAGGTTTTTAAAAAGGTTGAAAGGCTTCCAAATGCTGAAAGTATGGTACTCATTAGCTTTGAGCTCTCATTGCCCCTATCATAAGCATCTTTAAATGGTTAGGGTGAAAGTGAGGTCCAACCTGAGTTATATGCTTGACAGACCATAAACTGGAAATCTCATGTCCCTTGAGTACGAGGGTCGCTCCTCATGCTACTCAACTTTAGTTACTGGTAAGTTCTTGTCATAGTAAATACATGCGTATCATAGAGAACCGCCAACGGGGTACCCCTTGCCCGATGATAGAGAAGAATCCCCATATCAAAATGACAAGGCAATCAGACAACGAGCATCTTAGCAATCTTCTTATTTACCATGGGAAAATGGTGCTTTTTTCTCTCTTTCCTCTTTTCTCATCATCTCTTTTTCCCCTTTTTCTCAACAACTATCTCTCCTTTTTTTATAAGAAGAATGCTTCATAGATTGCTCATTATGGTTACGCTGCAGGTTTCCACCATGATTAGGCATGGATTAGACCGGCGGCCCAGGCGTTTCTCTAACACACATACATAACTCCATGGACTTACAAGCTCCCCTTTTATTTCACACCGACAACATCCGCAAACAAAAGAGCATGATATCAACTGGGTATATATTTACAGGTGTTGAAAGCATTCCTCGTGGCAGCACGGTTCTGCTAATCTCCAGCCTATAATTTGCAAGCATATAACTTTCATGGATAGTCACAATGGTTTAGGTTTATTAAGTGCAAGAAATAAAGTGTGCCATCAAGTTCGTGAGAGCTTTACTAACTAAATTTCTCATAACAAGCAAACATTTTATTCAGAAGAAAACAAGGCATACTGAATATGCACGGAAAAGCAAATGATGCTAATAGGTAGGTATGGTGGACACCTTTGGCATTATTGGTTTTGGGGAATTGGAAACACGAGTAGAGCTCATACTTAGTGCAATTGAAGGCTAGCAATAGTAAGGGAGCGACAAACGAGAGAGCAATAACTGTCATATTCATGCTTGCAACAAAACAGGACTAATCATGGCATGAAAGTGATTCAAGACCCCTGAGGCAAAATAATTCATCGAGGCTTAACTGATTATTGTTTCAGTCATGTGCATGTGCCAAGTCAATTCAAGTGAAACATTCAGAGGAGGATACCACAGTGTCATACCAAGTTTTGAATAGAGAAATGCAAGCAAACATTCATATGACATGCTACAAACTATTAGCAAGCTGGAGCTAATCATAAGAAAGCAAGATCTACTAAGCATCCATAAATACCATACTCCCTACATGAACAGACTAAGCATGCCCACAATGATGAGTATATGTACAAAAATGAAAACAAATAGAGTTCATTAGCAGCCTCAAGTTGTCATTAATCCTCATTATTGCCCTTCACTTGTGTGGCTTGAATAATAACATGAAACCAAATTCCACTAAGGACTGCTGAACCCTGCAACAAACTTCAGAAAACCAAAGAAGAACAAAAAATATTTTTGGGTTTCGATTTTTAAAGGCAAGAACCAAAAAGGAAGAACAAGTAAAGCAAAATCTTTTTGGGTTTTTCGAATAATTAAGACAAAGCCAAACGGAAGAAGAAGGCCAAGGCAAAAATAAGCAAATAAAGAGAAACAAAGAAAATATTTTTGGTCTTTTTGTGTTTTAGAAAACAAAAGTAAAGAAAGAACGAAAACTAAAAAGAGAACGAAGCATGGATATACAAAGTACCGAGTAAATGTGATATGTAGATGAGCGTGATGTCGGTGTACCTCCCCCCAAGCTTAGGCTTTTGGCCTAAGTGGGTATCAACCCCAACGCGGGTAAGGGTTCCAAGCAGGCGGGTCATGCTAAGAATGATCGTGGTTAGGCCCTTGGGAAGAATAAGAAGCTCCCAAATCATAGGTAGGCTGCTGATATGAAGACTCCCCCTCATTCGAAGGCTGGACCGAATCATCTGTAACCTCCCTTCTAGTATCCTGCTCATGTTGGGAGAGCACCCCCAGGTATGCATCGAGTTCTTCCTTGGTGAGTGACCATCCTACCCTAGTATCAAGGTTAAACAAAACAGGTGCAGGCAAAAGAACAACTCGCTCAGACTTACTCCTTCTCCAACCAGCCTTGCGAAAGGTTATTTCATAAGACAAATCACTCAAAATAGCCCAAGAAGAAACAAATTTATGCTGTATCATTGAATTAAGGTCAAGCCTCTCTATGGGAAACTATTGGTCTTGATGATGAGGCGCTGCACCATGCAAAGCTAATAAACAAGAGGCGATGAGGCCTCCACAGATTCCACCTTTCTCGCGGTTAGCAGCAAGACGGAAAGCTATCAAGGCACCCAAGTTATAAGTCCTATCTAGTTTTAAATTAGCTGAGATAAATGCTAGATCATATGAGGATAACTTATTAGCAGTTTTCCTAGCGAGAACACACTTGGCAATAAAGTAAGCAAAGTAGCGAATAGACGGGAGATGAATGTTACGAATTTTCCCACTCTCCTTTGAGAAGATGCTCCCTTGGCAAATCTCCGCATACAAGTCCACGAGTGGTGCAGGTCGCTCTTTAATCCTTCCACACGATCCCCACTAAGGTACCTTAATAGCTGCACAAAAGTCATCAAGAGGAAGGTCGACAGCTATATTGTAAATTTTGTAGTGAGCCAGGGGTTAGGCAAAGAGAAACTAAATCGAAAGTCCTGCACCATAGACATTGTTAGTTTTACAAATTGGTAAGGTTCATATCCCACAAAATGCTCCAATCCTACATTAGCAATTAAAGTATGGAAGTCCTGAGAAATCCCTGCAACCCTCATGAATTCGGGGCATGGATAGATGGAAGGAAAAACTTCCTCCTCTCGGTGAACCTTCATAACCTCAGGCACCCTCAGTTCATGTTGGTTGAGTTGGTGTTCATTCATCTTCTATTCTGAAATTCAAAGATCCATTACACAAGTGATTGCAAAGTGAATACATAATGAAGGGAACTACTCAAAGGGACTTGTAAGAGGCCTAAACATGCATCAAAACAATATCTCTAAGCATTGAACAAGCTTACAAGCTCTCATAACCTGTCACCTACAACCAAAGTTGTCAGAATCGTGATTCTGAATCGGATCGGAACCTCTATGGTAGGATCATAGATCATAGGATCATAACTTTTAGAATCGTGAAATCGTAGATTCTACTTAGTAGAATCGTAGAATCGATCCACTCAATTTGGGTTGTAAAGTCGTAGAATCGCATGGTAGAATCATGATTCTGACAACTTTGCCTACAGCAGCAAAATACTGAAGATATAAACCATTAAACACAAATCTACTTGGACAAGCGGAGGAGTCACATACCGGAGAACAAATGCTCCAAATTTCAGCAGCAAAGATGGGTTGAGCAAGGAGATCGAAAAATCATGGACAAGAACAGCAAGAACGCGATTTCGAGCAATGAACTGATGTTTTCTCGGGAGAGAGAAGGAAGTGGCAAGTGAGAGAGAGAGAGTGGAGGGCCAGGGGTGGCCCACACCATGGCCAGGCGCGCCCCTGGGATGGTCGCGCCACCAGGTGGTGTGCCTGCCTGGTGGGCCCCTAGTACTCTCTAGGCACTTCTCTGCCCCTTTTTTCACGTAAAAATTTAATATGAATTTTCTGGAATTTTTCGAGACACTTTATTTTTGAGCAATTTTCAGGTATAGATGAATGATTTTCTGACAGAAATATTTTTTCGGAAAGATGCAAAAGCAAAACAAAACTAAAATTTCAGAAGTTCTAAGATACTCTAATATGCAAGCAACTAACAACAAAAAAGTAAACTAAGTGAAAGCAAAAACTAAAATGGATAAAATAAAAGTAAGAAAAGTTAATCATGGTGAAAACATTGTTTTGTTCATTAAAATCCCTTTGTTAACAAGGTTGATCAGGTCTTGTTACCAGAACAATTTTATATGAAACAAAACTTTGTATTGCACTAATGATTATGTTACCTCAACCTTGATAGCAATGGTCCCAATCATAATAGTTTCATATTTTTCTCGTGGTATGGGACAATATATTTCTCCAACTTGGATGCCCTCAACATGTTCAATTGAATTTAAGCCATAAGTCCTATCAATCTTCTTGGGGAAATAGACAGTATGCTCCTTGTCATTAACATTAAAAGTCACCTTTCCTTGATTACAATTAATAACAGCTCTTGCAGTATTAAGAAAAGGTCTCCCAAGAATAATATACATATTATCATCTTCGGGCATTTCAAGCACAACAAAATCAGTTAATATCAAGAAATTATGAGCCAGTTGAACAGGTACATCCTTACATATACCAACAGGAATAGTAGTAGATTTATCAGCCATTTGCAAAGATATATTAGTTGGTATTAGTTTTTCCAATTGAAGTCTCTTATAGAGAGAAAAAGGCATAACACTAACTCCTGCTCCCAAATCACACAAAGCAGTTCTAACATAACTATTTTTAATAGAGCATGGAATAGTTGGAATCCCTGGGTCTCCAAGTTTCTTTGGAACCTTACCATTAAAGGAATAATTAGCAAGCAAAGTAGAAATTTCTTCATTAGGGATCTTCCTTTTATTCGAGACAATATCCTTCATATACTTTGAATAAGGAGGCAATTTAATAGCATCAGTCAAATGAATTTGCAAGAATAAAGGTTTCATCCACTCACAAAACTTATTATAGTGTTCATCTTCCTTTGACTTGTGTTTCTTATCAGCGAAAGGCATAGGTTTTTCGACCTAAGACTCTCTTTCACTACCATGTTTCTTAGCAACAAAATCTTCTTTAGTGTATTTAGTATTCTTAGTGTGCCTTTCAGGTTCTTCAACTTTTTATCTATCAGGGGCATGATTTTCCTCATTACCACTTTTAGTTTCAGCATCAGAGACAAATATACTATTAGGATCTTTAGCAGGTTCAGAGGATTCTACAATAGTTTTATGTTTCTTTTTTCTTTTCTTAGGAGTAGTACCACTATTTTCAGCTTGTTGATAATATTGCTCAATTCTTTTAGGATGCCCCTCGGGATATAGAGGATCCTGGGTAGCAGCACCACTTCTAGTTCTTATTTCATAAGCATGTTTTTCTTTAGCAGCATTAACTAGCAAGTCTTTTTGTACCTTAATAAGCTGATCAATTTGAGTTTGAACCATTTGGAAATGTTTAACAAGCATTTTAACATCATTAGTGGTTCTTTCCACAATATATTTTAACTCAATAATAGCTCTAGAGTTTCCCATTAAATGATTTTGCACCCTTTTATTAAAATTATCTTGCTTAACAATAAAAACATCAAATTCTTCTAAGCATTGATCAGGAGTTTTAGAGTAAGGAATATCACCTTCATCAAAATTTTGGAGAGAGTGTACCTCAATAGTGGATGAGTGAGAGATTGGCTTACATAATTCTTCTATAGGAGGTAAATTCTTCACATCTTCAGCTTTTTAATTCCCTTCTCCTTAAGACATTTCTTAGCTTCCTTCATCACTTCATCATTTAGTTCGATAACTCCCCTCTTCTTTGATGTTGGTATAGGCGCAGGGATAGTTGGTTCAGGTATAGTTGTCTCAGGTATAGCTGGTTAAGGAGGAGTCCAATCTTCATAATTCTTGCTTATTTTAGCCATTATTTCCTTAGCTTCCTTGGGAGTCCTATTCCTGAAAACACAATCAGCACAACTATCCAGGTATGTCCTAGATTCTTCAGTTAGTCCATTATAAAATATGTCAAGAAGCTCATTCTTAGGTAATGGACATCCAGCCTGTGCACAAATCAAAGCACAAAACCTTGCCCATGATTCAGGCAATATCTCTTTTTCTCCCTGTTTAAAATCAAAAAGTTCCTGCAAAATAGCATGTCTAGCACTAGGAGAGAAATATTTCTGAAGGAAGGTACTAATCAATAAATCAGGGCTATCAATAGATCCAGGAAGTAAATTATTAAACCAAGTTTTAGCTTCTCCTTTCAGCGAGAAAGGGAAAAATTTAGCAACAAAGTAGGTGCGCATCTTAATATCATCAGAAAATAGGCCACTCATGGTAGAAAGCTCAGTCATATGTGTTACCGCACTTTCATTCTTAGTCCCACAAAAAGGTTCTTTCTCAACAATAGTTATGTAAGATAGATCAAGAGAGAAATCATAATCCTTATCTTTAATGTTTATGGGAGATGCAGCAAACTTAGCATTAGGAGACAATTTGGGTTTTATAGTACGCCTCTCAAGGAGACTCTTAATAGCACTCCTATCATGGGTGTTTTGACATTCTTTAATAAATTCATCGGTCATCTCTATATAACCGTCTTCAATATCATAGCTCTCTCTAGACTCAGGTGAACTGACAGGTGTAGTAGTGTCTTCATTAGGAGTTTCAGTATTTCTAGCTATAGTTCTAGCAATCGTAGCATCTAGGAAAGGACCTAATGAACCACTCTTATCAAGCACAATAGAAACAGCATCATAAGTATCAGAAGTTTCTGATTCAGCAGTAGTAGCAGTGTGTGTAGCATGTGCATGTGGTGGTGTAAGGAACTTACTCATAACAGATGGTGAATCAAGAGCAACAGAGGTGTTCAGAACCATACCTCAACTTGTAGTGGATGGTAAAATAGGGACCTTGCCATCACAAGACTAACCCATGATGGATGGATGGCAGCGAACAATAGTGATTCCAAGTGAACTTGATAAATAGAGCTATGCTCCCCGGCAACGGTGCCAGAAAATAGTCTTGATGACCCACAAGTATAGGGGGTGTATCGCAGTATTTTCGAGGGAAGTGAAACCCAATTTATTGATTCGACACAAGGGGAGCTAAAGAATATTTATAAGCCTTAACAACTGAGTTGTCAATATAGCTGCACCTGGAAACATTCTTGCTCACAATAGTTTATCAGTAGCAACAGTTTTGTAACAACAATAGCAAAGTAATAGCAGTAGTAAAAGTAAAGACAGTAGTAACAATTGCAGTAAACAGTAGGATTAAAGCGCGGTAAGCATAGGGATGGATGGACGGGCGTTGCATGGACAAGACAATTCATATGTCAATCAAAACATAGGGCATTTGCAGATAAATAAGATAAAGCATCCAAGTACTAAATAATCATATGCATGTGTTCCATATATAGTCATATGTGCTCGCAATGAGAACTTGCACAACATCTTTTGTCCTGCCAGCCCGTTTGCAGCAGGGCCTCAAGGGAACTACTAGCAATTAAGGTGCTCCTTTTAATAGAGCACCGAACAAGCATTAACACTCCATGAACACATGTGATCCTCACATCAAAGCCATTCCCTCCGGTTATCCCGATTGCTGTCACTTCGAGGCCTTTGGTTCCGGACAACAATATGTGTATACAACTTGCAGGTAAGACCATAAACAATACTATCATAATGAATCAATAACATGTTCAGATCTGAAATCATGGCACTCAGGCCCTAGTGACAAGCATTAAGCATAACAAGTTGCAACAAAGTCAAAAACCACTAATAATAGATACTAGGCACCATGCCCTAACAATCTGATGCCATTACATGAATGATCTCATCCAATCCCTACCATCCCCATAACTTACAGCGGGGGATTACTCACTCATAGATGGGGGAAACATGGATGGTCGATGGAGAAGCGATGGTGATGATGATGGCGATGATCTCCTCCAATTCCCTGTCTTGGCAGGGTGCCAGAACGGAGTTTCTGGGTCTGAATCGCGGAATCTGGTGGTGGCGGCGCAGCGGAACTCTTTTTGGAAAAACGTCGAACCCCCCTTGGTTTTTAGGGCAAGAGGAAACTTATAGGCGAAGAGGGAGGCCGAGGGGGTGATCGAGGCGGCCACACCACCCCCAGGCGCGACCAGGTGGTGTGGGCCCCTCGTGGCCCTCCTCCGTCTCGTCTTCTGGCTCCGTGAGTCTTCTGGTGAAATAGGATTTTTGTCATATTTTCCGGCATTTTTCCTGATAGTTGATCTTCTGCACAAAAACTAGACACCAAGGTAATTCTGCTGAAAACAGCGCCAGTCCATGCTAGTTGTATCCAAATCACACAAGTTTAGAGGAAAAACAATAGCAAAAGTGTTCGGGAAAGTAGATACGTTTTCACTACTAGGAAACAACTTATCTGTGGCGCATGTAAATGAGACTTCTGTGGTGCATATCCTAGTCGCCACTGTTACCTCGCCACTGATAACTACTTCCTGTGGCGCATATGGATATGCGCCATAGAAGTCTCTTCTATGGTGCATATCCATATGCGCCACAGGAAGAACTTCAGTGGCGCATTTACATATATGCGCCACAGAAATTCTATGCGCCACTGACTATATAATTATATGCGCCACTGGTTGTGTAACACGTATTCGAAGTAAAATATGTTCCTGGTGTATAATCAGGTATTTATACAGGATTTATACAGTATTTATCCAGACGAGTATAAAGTACATTGCACAAGTAGTAGATGCATGAAAACCGACATATATATAATACAAACACTTAGAGCCTGATCGAGATACATATATAGTGTCAAGTGCTGAATTTTTACACAAGTGCCGAATACAAAGTTCATATCATCTCACATTACAAATATGAAGTGGCCACCGCCACCTACACTAGGATCAAATAGAATATAGTTGTGATAATGGTGAGCAAGAGCATGAGCCCGACCAATATCTTCATCTGGTTCTTCTTCCACAGGTGGTTCCTCCACTTGTCTACCGCCTCCTCTCTAGTCGCGTATCCTTTGTAGATGTTGCCGCTGAACTTGTTCACTTATTTGTGACAATCCTCCCACTCCTCGTAGACTCTTGGAACCCTACCCATGTACACCACATACCACCTCGTCGCCATCTCTATAAACGACAAGGCATATTAGTAAAAATACAACAAAAAGAATTAATAAAGGGTTCACATCCATATATATATATGTTCACAGAATATAAAACAAAGGATCCATAAACCTAAAAGATAGATCATCATAGAAGCAATAAGTTCAACGACAGCACGACCACATGGTAGTTTAAGTCTAACAACAATGACCATTTCGACCACAAGATAGTAAAGTTTATGACACACACACTAATACATCAGGCGTCCATCAAGAATATACACACACTGGATCATGCTAGAGGCACACATGATCATGAAGACTTCTTCTTCTCGCTCGGCTTCAGGAACGGTAGATAGCCCTCTTTCGTCATCCACGTCCTTGTGTCACCCTGCTTACGGAGGCGTTCTTCGATCTCTCTCTTACTCAACCCTCTGGCTTGTTGTAGGTCACCCCCTTGTGTTGACATCTTCAATGATGATTTGTGACAACTTCATCTGAATGCGATGGAAGCATTCTCTAAGATCATCATCGTCGATTCACGCCAAAGTTTCGACCCATCCTCGAAGACTAGATGGCAGCGTTAGGTTCTGGCAATCCCGAACATAGCCTTTAAGGTGATGGAGGACGTAGAAGGCCTCCTTGGCACCAGTAGTCGACTGCTTGACGCAGGGGAACTCGAGCACGTGCTTGAACACGTGTTTGCCATCCTTGATACATTCCCCCTTATCTACGAAGGTGCATCCCTTCTTGGCGTAGCCCTCGAGAGCCTCATTGAGAACACCCCTTATTCTGGTGTAGTCTTTCTTCTTCGTCAAACTCCCCGAGTCGAAATACGTGGCTATCGAATACCTTGGGGCAAGGACGATGAGTGTGCAGTATTTGTCTCTACGCAACACAATTGGAATGGAATGTTGGAAAAAGAGCAAAGGAAGAAATCTATAAGAAATGCATAAGTTACGGCAGCGATGAGCGAGTGTGTGTACTTACTCAGGAAAGAAAGGCAAAATAAGTGTGCCCTTCCTCTTGTTGTCCACCATGAACTTCTCGAGGTACGTCGTCACCTTGGTCCGTGTCTCTGATCCTTCGACCAACTAGCTATCCCGCATTTAGTAGGGATCCACTATCACGATTTCCAGGGTACTCTCTCCCTTGATCTTGATCGCCAGATTGAGCGCGCATAGGCGGACCAAGTTATAATCCAGCCGTTTCGTGAGAAACAACTTAAATATGTCCTCGAATGCTATGAAGAATTTATCCGCGGGGGGTTCATCAACGAAGCCCATGTCCAATGGCACCTTGGCCGTGAAAACCGAGTAATTTGGATCTTCGTATTTAAGAAGGTGGCCCTCTAGTGTCTTGACACCCTCGTGCAAAGTTAACATGGCTCCAACCGCAATGTGGAGCATATCCGGAGTCAATATCGGATCACCAGCTACATGCAGTCGGGGCAAGCCATATTGTGTGGATGGTACAACGACGGCGTCCTGACCCCGGATCCTCTTCGGAAGAGGCTGGCTCGCACCCTTCTTATTATTATTATTACCTCTCTTCCTGTAGTGCTTATTCACAACAGTGTCAGCCACTGCCATCTGCTCATCAGCCGCCTTTCGGAGTGTGTTGGGGCTGAAAACCAATCCCGGTTTCTCTTGTGGTGGATCGGCGACTGGAGGCGTCTCTTGAGAAATAACATGGAAGAATAGGCGCTGTGTGCATGTATTGGGCCGACCAACTTGATGGTCGTCACAAGTTGTGAAGGGTTCTTCATCCACATAAGGCATATACAATCCTTTGGAGGCGCCGGTGTTGATGAAGTCATCAACGTTGACCAATTCATCATCATCTTCATGGGTGCCATCATGTGGTGGTGGTAGCGGGGGCGATGGCGGTACACATGTTGCCAAGAGTTGCTGGTGACGGCGGCGGCTGCTGGCTTCCAAGGTGGTGGCCGGGCGATCGGTCGAGAGGTGGCGCCGGTGCCCCCCCGCAAGACGAATCTGGGTCTTTGGCCATGTCAAGGGCCAGTTGTAGCATTCTCCAAGGGTCTTGTGTTCCTCTGCTCCCTGAGGTTGAAAGGGGGGTCCATATCATCACACCCTAGCAACACTCGAGCCAACCTGGCCCTCATCACGTCATCATCTATTGGATTGTTGTGCATCGTGCGGCTCGCCGGTTGTATGAAAGTGCCCTTGGAAACATCCTTCAACTCACTGCCGACATCTTTAAGCAGGAGTACGCAAGAAGTGTCCTGAGGCAAAACATGTTGTTGGGCGTCATAAGATGGCAGCAGTCATGCATCAAAGGCATAAAGGAGATGACATGCACTAACTAATTAGTTACCTTGGTGATGGCGTGGAGCTCTCTAATGTAGAGACACGGCCGATGCCGGCGGCCGGCCTATCATCATCTGCAATCTCCCGCTCGGGTGCCTCACGAAGCACCACCGCCGTCGGCTGCGCCTTATTGGTATCTTTGGCGGGAGGGGGCGTCGGTGTGACCAAAACAAGCGGCTGCGTCCCGACATTGACAGCCGGCGGGGTCACCACGTCTGGCGACACGGTAACATTGATGCCCGAGTTGCTGCCGCTTAAGCTGGGCAGATGTATCGACCCTTGTCCACCTCCCACATTTCAAGCAGTAAGCCCCTCGAAAAACTCAAGGGGGATCATCGAGCGGAGCTTCTCTTCCGCTAACTTGTCCACCGTTTTCTCGTCCACCGTCTTCTCCTCCAATGTCCGCACCTTCATCTTCAGCTCTTCAACAACAGCTTTATCCTTAGCCGCCAACTGGTTCTTCCTCTCCCTTTTTTCTTGGCATCCTCTTTGTAGTACTCCTTGAACTTCATGCTCGTATCGAAGCCGGACACACGGCTAGTTGAGGACGGAGGCAAACCCTTGTCCCTCTTCTTGTAAGCATTGTTCGCCCTATTGAAAACCGTGTCCCACGGCTCCGTCGAATCCTGGGACGACTCTGTGGCAGTAGCGTTCAGTTCCTCCTCCTGCAGAGACAAGGAAAGGTGAACCCATTTAGATTCTTGGGTTCATTATTTTAATTAGAACGCAATAGACTTGAGATCGGAGATAAATTCCTTACCAGATTCTTCTCGAAGTCCTTCACCTCTGGATCGTCGGTGATGAACTCCTCTGTTTCCTTGTCCAGGTAGTAGCGGGCCTGAAAAAACTGCCTAAGCTGCAAGTCCGTGATTTTAAGCCAAGGGTTGTCTTTACCAAGGCGTTCAAGATCGGCGTCCTCCTTGTCCCAAATGGCCTGTTTCCCCTGCAACCGCTGCTTCCAAGGCGGTGGTTACCTATGTTCTGTTCTTGCATACTCCTTCCCCATTTAGTCCATTTTATAGCGTCAGCGGTAGCTATATCCGCCTTGAATATCTTAAACTCCTCTTCGTCGAGCATCGTATTTTTCTTACTAATAACCTCCTAGATTTCACCTTTGTCAATGCTAGTCTTAACCCGGGATTTCTAGCTGGTCAAGGCGTTGCTCATCTTCATGAGGGCTAGTTTGTTCACCGGGTTCTTTCTGTCGAGGTTTCTAAACCGCTATGGGAATCTGTATCGCTTGTGAAGCTTCTTAAGGAGGTTATCGACCAAAGCTGCATTGTCAGCATGTCTGATGTACTTCGTGTTGATCGACATGCTTTCCCGGACGATGCACCCGAGTTGCAGGCCGTACCCTTTAGCAATCACCTCTGGCGCAATGGGTAGGCCACTTTCTATGACCTCAGTGAACTCATCATAGACGGTGGCGAGCACTGGCACCTTCCGCTCCTTCTGTTCCTTCTTCTTCTTATAAGAAGCGGCCGGGTTGCCGCTACCGCCATCCGTACGCTCGCCGCCATCGGTGCGGGTGCCGCCATCGGTGGTGTCATCCTATTCGCCACCGCCTTCACTAGTTCCATTGTAGTCGTCTTCGTCCCCCTCTTAATCATGATCTCCTCCCTCATTAGCCCCAGCAGGTCTGGCGACGGTCGCCTCCTCCTCCGGTGGTGTCATCCTCATCGCCTCCTCATCCTCTTCCTGTTGGGACCCCCGCCAGAATGACTGGTTGGCCTGTCTAGCTTGTTCTTCGACGCTGATCATGTGCTTAGAAGGGCCAGACTCGTTGTTGCCTGACATGTTTGCACTACTCTATTAAAAAGAGGCAAAAAGTTAGCACAAATCTCGGTCGAAAAATTCGGCATGACCTTTGCTAATTTTTTGACCTAGGAGTGCCCATTTCTCAACCGAAACGGAAGTGAATTGACACTTCGGGAGAAATGGGCAACTCAAATGAAACCCTGCAATATTTACACACGAGAAAACAGCCCCAGCCCCCATCCACAGCCCCAGCAGCAGTAATAACCATATAGTACCAATATTTATAGTAATAGCAGCACCATATAGTACCAATATTTTAAGTAACAGCAACACCATATAGTAACCATCCTAGGATATGTTTAAACATCCTATATTACATCTTCAAGCAAGGAACCAGGTACTTATCAAAACATACAGGATTACCATCATCGA
Organism: Avena sativa; assembly: GCA_916181665.1. Lineage (NCBI taxonomy): Eukaryota > Viridiplantae > Streptophyta > Magnoliopsida > Poales > Poaceae > Avena > Avena sativa. The sequence continues at coordinate 4,827,378 of OV702287.1, forward strand.
ATTGCTCTTTATCTGTAATCAAGTCATAAAGGAATATGCAGTATATACAGCTGCAAACTAGGTCCAAGTAGCAGTAGAAACTATTAGTGATGTATATACAACAATATATACATCAGTATATACAGCAGTATATACAACAGTATATACAACAGCAAACTAGGTCCAAGTAGCAGTAGAAACTATTAGTGATGTATATACAGCAGTATATACATCATTATATACAGCAGTATATACAAAATTAGGTCTGCAAAACAGTTGAGGCACACCTTTTGTCTCAATAGAGAACAGTATTATAAACACCACTATTACTGATTAGCAGTGATCAAACAGATTAAATTAATCTGAAAAGGCCTAAAATATTTGGATTTGGAAGAATCCCTGCGAGTCAATCTGATCCAATATGTAATGTATAATCTGAACCAGTACATGAATTTGCACCAGTACATAAGTGGACACGATTAACGAATGCAACAGAGGAAATTAATCTAGGTAGAAAGATTGATGGACATTGCACTTGTCATTGATGAAAACTAAAATACCTTGAGCTAGGAAGAGGAGGAGGCGCTGGCACAAAGATATTGGGGAGGAAGAGGAGGAGGCACACCGGTTGCGGAGGCGGCGGTTGAGCGCGTCAGGGTTCGGCGCACGGAGTACCAGTGGGGCGGCTAAAGCGGCCGTGAGCAGTAGCGCCGTCGAGCAAGGAGGCCTTGCCGAGCGCCGGTGTAGCGCGCGGAGGGCGGCGACGGCATTGGGGATGGCAGAGCGGAGGCGAGCGATTTAGTGGGCTGGCTATATAGGAAACGGTTTGCGGGATTAGGCTAGTGTAGGAAAATGTTCAACATCACTGTACTTATTAGCAGGTGTGGATCCATACCCTTTGTACTCAACATACAAACTGTTTGATTGCTCGGAGAACAACAAAATTATATGTAGCTGATGGACATGTAAGGGTATTATACACAAATAGATTCACATATTCAAGCACATGGAAACTCTCCACAACCTCTCAGAAAGAAAGAGCATCACAATTCACATCAATCCTTTCTTAAATAAAGAAATCGCATGAATCCTTCTCTACTGCCCCAATCCATACCCAAAACCTAGTGCTGGAATGATTCCACTGTTGGAGATATGCCCAAGAGGCAATAATAAAGTGGTTATTATCATATCTTCATACTTATGATAAATATTTACATACCATGCTATAATTGTATTAACCGGAAACATTAATACTTGTGTGATTTGTAAACTGAAATAAGAGTCCCTAGTAAAGCCTCTTGTTAAACTGGCTTGTTGGTTAATATATGATCATGGTTTCCTGATCATGAACATAGAGATGTTATTAACAACAGGATCATATCATTAGGAGAATGATGTGATGGACATACTCCTATAGATAAGCGTAGCATAAAGATCAAGTCATTTCAATAGTTCAATTGCTATATGCTTTCTGATACATAGTAACCTAATTCCTTCGACCATGAGATCATGCATATCACCTTTACCGGATGGATACTTTGATGTCATCAAACACCACACCGTAACAGGGTGGCTATAAAGGTGGCATTGAGTGTTCGGAAAGTATTGGTTGAAACACATGGATCAAGAGTGGGATTTGTCCATCCATATGACGGATAGATATACTCTGGGCCCTCTCGGTGGAATGTCATCCAATTAGCTTGCAAGCATGTGACTGGCTCACAAAGGATCACATATCACGGGAACGAGAAAAGAGTACTTATCAGTAACGAGGTTGAACTAGGTATGCAGAGATACCGACGATCATAACCTCGGATAAGTAAAATATCGTGAGACAAAGGGAAATTGGTATCATATGTAAGTGGTTCATTCGATCGCAAAGTAATCGTAGAAATATGTGGGAGCCATATGAATTTCCAGATTCCTCTATTGGTTATTGTTCGGAGAAGTGTCTCGATCATGTCCGCATAATTCACGAACCGTAGGGAGACACACTTAAGGATTCGACGTTGTTTGAGTAGTTATGGTATTATGAGAAAGAGACCGAATGTTGTTCGGAGTCTCGGATGGGATCCGGGATATCACGAGGAGATCCGGAATGGTCCGGAGAATAAGATTCATATAAGGAAAGTCCCGTTTCGGAGTTGGGGAATGGTTCCGGTGTTTTCATCGGGAACATTCTAGAAGGTCCTGGAATGTCCGGCACTCCGGAGGGGGGAGGGTACATGAATGTGTCATTGTAAGTTGGAATGATTGCATCATGTACTAGGTGCCTTTGCTGTCCAAAATAAAGTGTTTATTTAATTCCTAAATTGAAAAGTCAAACGGCTAGTTTGAAAGTCAAACGGCAATTTTGGGAAGTGGAAAAGAGGAGGAGGTGAAACCGAGTTGGGGAGGGAGTCCTCCCCAAGCCGGCGCCCCACCCAAGCCGAGTTGGGGAGGGACTCCACTCCCTCCCCTTGGCCGGCCAGCCCCTCCCACCTATATAAGGAGGGGCAGGGCTCCCTCCTAGCACACACAAGTTTCCACCTCTAATCTCCGGTTTAGAGCCGTTTTGGTTTAGAGCTTCTAATTGCTTTAGCCAGCGGTTTAGAGCCTTCTAATTGGTTTAGAGCCTTCTAATTGGTGTGTCTAAACCCTAGACCACTAAAGCTCTCTCATACTCCACCATACTCGCTCCGGCTTAAGGCGAAGCCCTGCGAGATCTCCCATCTACTTCCGGTACCACGCCGTTGTGCTGCCGGAATCGCGAGGAGAGTGCTACAACCTCCGCTGCCTGCTGGAACAAGGGAGAGGAAGGTCTTCGTCGAGTACTGAACGTGTGACCGACTGCGGGAGCGCTGCTGGAACGTGGCGCCGGAAGGATCGTCTACGCGATCTTGAGATCGGAAAGAGTACGACTACATCACCCACGAGAATCTGCTCTCGTTAACCGCTTTGGAATCTTCGAGGGTGAGTTCCTCTATCGACTCGTTGCTACAATCTAGTAGATAGATCTTGGCTTGTTTGTTTGTATGCGGTAGAAAAATTTTGTTTTCCATGCTACGAACCCCTTCAGTGGTATCAGAGCCGTGTCTATATGTAGATCTGTTGCACGAGTAGAACACAATGGTCATTGTGGGCGTTGATGCTTTTATTGTAGATTGCTTTTTGTGTACTTTGCATCTTGCGGTATGTTGGGATGAAGCGGCCCGGGATAACCTTACATGACATCGTTCATGAGACTTGCTCCACGCTTGACATGCAACTCGTATTGCATAAGTGGCTTTGCGGGTGCCTGTTTCTCCTAGCATAGTAAAGATCCAATTTACAACGGGTAATCAACAATGCTAGTATCAATGTTGTGGTTCTTGTTCGTAGGTTTGAACGACACTTATGGAAAGCCCCAAACCACGTAAAATATGCAAAGAAAGTAGAAGCGTCTAACTTTGTTTTGCAGGGGTGTGCAGTGATGTGATATGGCCATGATTGTGATTATATTTGATGTATGCAATGTTCCTTATTGTAAGTTGGCAACCGGCAGGAGCCATATGGTTGTCTTTAATTTAAGTTAAGACCCGCGTGTCTATTCAAAGTAGTTGTAATAGTTGAAGCCGGTGGACGACAACCATGGTGAAGCGTCATTGACCTTGATGCAATGCTGGTGATGATGGGATCATGTTCGTGCTTGAAGATGGAGATCGGAAGCACAAAGAAGAAAGGCCATATCATATCACATATTATGAATTGCATGTGATGTTAATCCTTTATGCATCTTGTATTGCTTAGTAGACGACGGTAGCATTATAAGATGATCCCTCAAGCACATAAATTTCAAGTTCTAAAGTGTTCACCCTTAGTATGCACCGTTGCCAAAGCTTGCTGTTTCGAAGCACCACGTGATGATCGGGTGTCTTTGATTCCGCGGGTGAATACAACGTAAGCAAGCCAAATTTGCTTATGCGGTAGCTAAGGTTTGATCTTGACGAGCCTAGCATGTACAGACATGGTCTCAGGAACACGGATCACCGAAAGGTAAAGCATGAGTCATATAGTAGATATGATGAACATGTTGATTGTTCGCCATTAAAGCTACATCAACTCTCGTGATGATCGGTTTTGATGTGGTGGATTTGGTTCGTGTGATCACTAAAACAATGTGAGGGATGTTGTTTTGAGTGGGAGTTCACCTAGATTAATTTAAATATTAATTAGAACTCAATTTATCATAAAGAAAATCCAAGTGAATTTGCATAGTTGTTGTAGTCATTGACATCCGTTTACCACCTTGCGCTTAGTTATAATTGAGATGATAGAACTATAGAATTCTGGTTAGTTACTTTACGAACTGGTATCGTATTGTTTTGAAGTGTTAATCTAAAGTTTAAAAGTCCTATTGCAAACTTTCAGTAAGTTCCGGTTACTCCATGAAGTTTAATAATTGGTATTAAATCAAGAGTAACAATTCCAAGTGTTAGTGTATAAGTATCGTGTTTGTCTCCATGATTCTTGATATTCAAAGGATTGTCTTAATATCAAGGTTATCTAGGATCTGAAAGAGTTGTTTCAGAAACCATGATGTGTGGAAGATATTGTGATATCTGAAACAAAGTTTTGGTTGCAACATGATAGAGTACAATATGGCAAAAGTCATGTTCTCATATTTGATGAGAATTTGCAAAAGGTTGGAGACACTAGTTGTCCTAATCTTCCAAAAGGTTTTGGAGAGCAACATTATACTCGCGATTCACCGTTACAAGCTAAAAGTAGCTAGATCATGGATAAGTCCATGATGAGGGTGAATATTTGATGTAGGTAAAATGTTTACTACACCAAGAGATTACTAAAGAAAGGAATTTGAAAGAACACCAAATATTTGATAATGGTGATCTACTTCAAAGTGCAAGTTCAAAGACATTGGTATTTAACTATACACGCTTTGGACTATGTGTCATATGTATGACTCCACTATTGATGTTGATAGATTCTTTCAAACAGAAAAAGGAAATACTGAAAGAGAATCTCATAAGTATATGGCAGAAAAGAAAAGACTAGAATTGTTCAGTTTAAAGTATATGGATGATATACATGTTATGGCTATATTCTTTGCTTATTAAACAATGTGGTTCTTAAGTATTTGATACTGAATTTGTTGGTATGAATCGGCATACGAAACAACACAATTCATGAACTACAATGGCCTAAGTAACTAGCAAAAGAATATGTGATGATGTTTATCGAGAACAAATAAAGGGTTATTGTGTTGCTCGTTAAACATCAAAGCTTGCCTTCAGGATTTGTTTTATCAGGTATTATGAGAACAAAAGGATTGTTCAAATAATTGCCGTAATCCATAAAAGATGGATGATTTACAAATCTCGTTGGAGAAATCACATCCATAAAACTAGTGCTAAAAATGTCGAAAGACAAATTGATTGAAAGATCACTTAGGAAGTGACATCGCCGTTTAAATTATATTGGAAAGAAAACATGAAGAAACTCCATGTGGATGGAATTTTGGAGTCTTTTGATTTTGATCAAATGATGCTTGTGAAACTTTCCTAGAGATAATTAAAACTTCGTTCATAGGCCAAAAGGGAACGAATGACTAGCTTATTTGAACTTGTACATATTGTTGTACAAAGTCCATTATGTGTAGTCAAGAGCGATGAATTTCAACTTCATATGCTTTCTCCGAAAATTTGAGTGAATATATGAATATTTACTTAATAAGGATAAAGTATGAAACACTTGAAAAGTTCAAAGACTTTCAAGATGAAGTGCAAAATCATTGTAACAAGAATATGAATAGTTTATGATAAGATCATAAAGGAAGATATTTAAGTTACAAGTTTAGCATAATACCTAAGATTTAAGGAATCGGTCCGTGGATTTGCATTTCCCGAAACACCATAAGAGTATGGAGCGTTCGAGATATGTAATTGAACCTTGTTTGACATGGGAAGATCGAAGGTATAATTCATAAAACTGCTATTGTATTTTAAAGATTAAAAGCTTTAGAGATTACCGCTTTTCCACTAAAAAGAGCTCCATCATAATCCGTTGAAATGACACCATATAAAGTTATGGTTTGGGATAAAACTCATGTTGTCCTTTCTTAAACATTGGTATGCTATGCATAAGAAAGATGTGTGCAACCAAAGTCGGATGAACCTGTCTTTGTATAAATGTTAAGTATTCCTCCATAAACACCGGAGACAAAAGTGTTTGTCGCTTAGAACGTCAAGTTTCTTTGAGAAGGAATTTTTCGTGAAAAGATAAGTGGGAGGACAATAGAACTTTGATAAGGTTAAAGGAACCTTAGCTATATGTGCAAAGTTGCGCAGCGCCGAAAAGTGTTCCGGAGGCAACAACAATGCTCATGGCTCACGTGCCTCAAAGGTTGCGGTCACGGAGGTCTAAGTTTCTATTGAACCAAGTAGGTCGAGTAAACAATCAAATACCAAGATTTGAGGGTTGAATCATTATTTGAGAATAATGAACGGACTACATGCAAAGAAGCGATGATGGGCCCTGACTCCGTCAAATGGCTTGAAGCCATATAATCCGTGATAGTTCCATACACGAGAAATCAAGTTTTGAACTTGAAGGACCCTCGAGAAAGGTGTAAGACCTTACAGTTGTGTTTGGATCTATAAAGAAGTAGACATGGATGTTTCACATCTATGAAATAGTCGACATGTTGGGAAAGAGTTCACAACAATATTCAAAGATTGACTATGACAAGATTTGATCTCTCATAGCGATATTTAGTCTAGACGGATTAATGTAGCAACCACTACATATAATTTTGTTATGTGGTAGTAGAATAAACAAAACAAGTTCTTCTAATAGAATGGTTACCTAGGACGTGTGCATAACACGGTCCAAAGGGTTTTGTTAATTCAAAGGATGCTAAAAGCATATGCAAACTTCAATGGATGAAGTAAGCATAGCGGAGTTGGAATCTTCACTGTGATGAAACTGTTAAAAGAGTTTTAAAGTTCATTAGAGACGATGAAGATGCTTGCATTTGCAAGAAATTAAGTGGGAGCGCTAAAGACATATTTCTAATACATTATGTGGAGACATATTGTTGATTAGAAATGATGTATCTTTTATTAACACATATTAAGAATTTCATCCTGATGAAAGACTTAGGCAAAACCCAAATATTTGGCATCAATAGATGCTAATATGGTTGTGCCAGAAGTACATAGACGAGATATTGAATGAATTCAATATAGAAACTACAAGAAAGGTTCTTGTTGCACAGAAAGGATTGAAAGAGTTCAATGTTGATGATATATTCAAGTGTATTGGCACTTGGTAAGTGAAACAAAGATTCAAGTATAGATTGATACTTGATGTATGAAATCACAAAGAGCATTTATATCAATCATACTGTGATATGTACAAATCCAGATATGTCCTATGCTATAAATATTATGAGCATATACCAGAATGATTCATAAGATGATCATTGGACGATAGTAAGGATATTCTTATGATCTTTTGGAAGAACTAAGAGTATATTATTTGTAGAAGTGACAAATAGATGATTAGTTCATTGTAAAAGTACTACATTGATACTAGTTTTGTCACAGAGTACAAATTAAGTTTATCTCAATCTAAACTAAGGGTGGCACAATATAATGGAAAGTAAGTTCCATAATGGATTTGGATGAGTTCCAAAGTTAAGACATTGTGACAGATACTACAACAAAAGGCTAAGTATATGACTGCTATTATAGCAGCAAAGGAGGGCATTTGTGTCAAGTAGTTTGTTATCAAACTAGGTGTAGTTCACAGCGGGATAATACTATGAAGATATATTGTACGACAATATGATCAACATGTTTTAAACCCCAAAGAACTAAAGGTCACACCAAAGGACCAAATTTGTACGAAGCCATCTCATTAGAGAATGAGTGATGCGTAGGGACGCAAAGACATGCAATTACACACGGACCTGGAAGTGTCAGATCCGGAGATCAGTTGACCACTAGCAATCGTGTACATACAACACCAGAAAGCCATAGGTGTTGAAAACACAAAGGTTTGAAACTAGATTATTGACTCTAGTGCAAGTGGGAGACTGTTGGAGATATGCCCAAGAGGCAATAATAAAGTGGTTATTATCATATCTTCATACTTATGATAAATGTTTACATACCATGCTATAATTGTATTAACCGGAAACATTAATACTTGTGTGATTTGTAAACTGAAATAAGAGTCCCTAGTAAAGCCTCTTGTTAAACTGGCTTGTTGGTTAATATATGATCATGGTTTCCTGATCATGAACATAGAGATGTTATTAACAACAGGATCATATCATTAGGAGAATGATGTGATGGACATACTCCTATAGATAAGCGTAGCATAAAGATCAAGTCATTTCAATAGTTCAATTGCTATATGCTTTCTGATACATAGTAACCTAATTCCTTCGACCATGAGATCATGCATATCACCTTTACCGGATGGATACTTTGATGTCATCAAACACCACACCGTAACAGGGTGGCTATAAAGGTGGCATTGAGTGTTCGGAAAGTATTGGTTGAAACACATGGATCAAGAGTGGGATTTGTCCATCCATATGACGGATAGATATACTCTGGGCCCTCTCGGTGGAATGTCATCCAATTAGCTTGCAAGCATGTGACTGGCTCACAAAGGATCACATATCACGGGAACGAGAAAAGAGTACTTATCAGTAACGAGGTTGAACTAGGTATGCAGAGATACCGACGATCATAACCTCGGATAAGTAAAATATCGTGAGACAAAGGGAAATTGGTATCATATGTAAGTGGTTCATTCGATCGCAAAGTAATCGTAGAAATATGTGGGAGCCATATGAATTTCCAGATTCCTCTATTGGTTATTGTTCGGAGAAGTGTCTCGATCATGTCCGCATAATTCACGAACTGTAGGGAGACACACTTAAGGATTCGACGTTGTTTGAGTAGTTATGGTATTATGAGAAAGAGACCGAATGTTGTTCGGAGTCTCGGATGGGATCCGGGATATCACGAGGAGATCCGGAATGGTCCGGAGAATAAGATTCATATAAGGAAAGTCCCGTTTCGGAGTTGGGGAATGGTTCCGGTGTTTTCATCGGGAACATTCTAGAAGGTCCTGGAATGTCCGGCACTCCGGAGGGGGGAGGGTACATGAATGTGTCATTGTAAGTTGGAATGATTGCATCATGTACTAGGTGCCTTTGCTGTCCAAAATAAAGTGTTTATTTAATTCCTAAATTGAAAAGTCAAACGGCTAGTTTGAAAGTCAAACGGCAATTTTGGGAAGTGGAAAAGAGGAGGAGGTGAAACCGAGTTGGGGAGGGAGTCCTCCCCAAGCCGGCGCCCCACCCAAGCCGAGTTGGGGAGGGACTCCACTCCCTCCCCTTGGCCGGCCAGCCCCTCCCACCTATATAAGGAGGGGCAGGGCTCCCTCCTAGCACACACAAGTTTCCACCTCTAATCTCCGGTTTAGAGCCGTTTTGGTTTAGAGCTTCTAATTGCTTTAGCCAGCGGTTTAGAGCCTTCTAATTGGTTTAGAGCCTTCTAATTGGTGTGTCTAAACCCTAGACCACTAAAGCTCTCTCATACTCCACCATACTCGCTCCGGCTTAAGGCGAAGCCCTGCGAGATCTCCCCTCTACTTCCGGTACCACGCCGTTGTGCTGCCGGAATCGCGAGGAGAGTGCTACAACCTCCGCTGCCTGCTGGAACAAGGGAGAGGAAGGTCTTCGTCGAGTACCGAACGTGTGACCGACTGCGGGAGCGCTGCTGGAACGTGGCGCCGGAAGGATCGTCTACGCGATCTTGAGATCGGAAAGAGTACGACTACATCACCCACGAGAATCTGCTCTCGTTAACCGCTTTGGAATCTTCGAGGGTGAGTTCCTCTATCGACTCGTTGCTACAATCTAGTAGATAGATCTTGGCTTGTTTGTTTGTATGCGGTAGAAAAATTTTGTTTTCCATGCTACGAACCCCTACATCCACAACTCGTGCAGTGGAAGAAACAAGCAGGAAAAAGAGGGAGAGGATGGAACCATACCCGCTACACGGGGACGGCGATGTCGGGATGGAAGCGGGCTGGGCGGTGTCAGGGGGCGGCTGGTAGGGGTGCGGTAGCACTTGCCGAGGCGTCCGAGGTCCATGGGCTCCGGTGATGGGGGCCTCCTCCTCCACGGGCTTCAGCGCGGCGGCAGCGGGCCTCCTCCTCCACGGGCTCTAGCGCGGTGGTGGCGGGCCTCCTCCTCCACATGCTTCAGCGCGGCGGTGGCGGCTCCGACAGCGAGGGCTAGTGCGGCGGTGGTGGCTCCGGCAGCGAGGGCTAGGGTTTGCGCGCGGCGATCGAGCGAGACTGAATCGAATGGGGAGAAGGGGAATAAAAGGTCGAACCGTTTATTTCGCTAACTTCTGTGGCGCATATTGCCGAAATGCGCCACAGGACCTGTGGACTTAGTACAAAACGCGGCGCGCGTGGTAGTATGACAAGATCACACACTTGTCTTAGTGGTCTCTGCTTGCTTGTGCCATTCTAAACTTGGGGCAGCCAGGTTCGAATCCTGGCTGTCTCACACTTTTTTTCTTTTTTAAAAACATATTTTTAAATATAGATCTGTTTAAAATAAAGCAAGAACATATACAAACATTCATATTTATTCAAAAAACTCTCTCCCTGAACATATACAATCATGTGATGTATTTTAATTATATATGTTTAAAATAAAGCAAGAACATATACAAACATTCATATTTATTCAAAAAACTCTCTCCCTGAATATATACAATCATGTGATGTATTTTAATTATATATGTTTAAAATAAACCAAGAACATATACAAACATTCATATTTATTCAAAAAACTCTCTCTCCGAACATATACAATCATGTGGTGTGTCGAGCTAGCGTCTCTTCACAATCTTCTTGTCCTTTTTCATCGCGGTTGAATACTTTAGCCCGTGCACTTTGAGATTTCTTCTTGTGAATGGATAACCTTTAGTAGGTAGTGTGGTCTTCCTTCTTACTTTAGTAGTAGTAGGCATGTCGAAGTACTTGTCGAATTTCTCTTCAATCTTCGGGTCGCCATTTTTGTCGAAGTTTTGCTCGTTGGTGGCTCCTTCCATTCCGATGATGCTCCTCTTGCCCCTCCTAACTACAACATGGTTGGGCTTTGACGGGTCAGTAATAAAAAAGCATTGATCATCTTGGCTAGCAAGTATCCAAGGCTCATTTTTTGCGGAGGCATTCTTCATCGATTTGGCATCTGGTATAACCATTGTGGTGAAATACCGGCCTTCTTTTTTCATGTTCTTGGCCCATCTAACACGGAACATCGGTACGATCTCTCCATAGTAGTCGAGATCCCATATCTCCTCGATCCTTCCGTAGAATCTTTCCATGACAGTAGTCTCGTCATCAACAAAGGATAACATAGTTACTCCTGAGTTTTGATATTCGCTATTCCTGTCCTTTTCCTTGGTGTAGAATCTGTAACCGTTTATGTCGTATGACTGATAGGTCCTTAGGTTGTGCCCTGGGCCCTGCGACAAGGAGAATATGAGTTTTTGATCTTTCGTAGAAGGCGTATGTGGGGGATTGTCCAGTTTCCTTTTCTTGAACAAACTCGTGAAGCTAGAGTTGTGCTCTCTGGTTATGTCTCCCTTCTTCCTCGACCGGCCCTGGTCGACGTACTCCTGCTCGATTAAGCTTCTGTGCTCTTCGACCCAAGGGCCGACCACTTCAATGTGTTGTAGCGCGATTCTGTGTGCCCTTTCAAAATCAGTGCATCGCCCATCAATGCCGACATGCATTGAGCGGCAGCCCTCGCGGTGACCATATCCACCGAGCCTGCCGAGGTGCTTCTTTGTGGGTATTCCAACATCCTCGTTCTCAGTGGTTAGATAATTCTGGCAGAAGGAGATGCATCGCCCCCGAACTCTTCGAACTCAATGTCTAATGCATTCCACTGGCTAGGGTATGAAGGGTGTGTCGAGATCTTGCCCTTCTCTGGATCATTTTCGGGTTTCTCTCTTTCCACGTGCCATTGCATGAGCTTTGCTTCCTTAGGATCTACGAAATATCACTGCAGACGGGGGGTGATAGAAAAGTACCATACCACTTTTCGAGGAACTTTCTTGTTCCCTCTCTTGTACTGCCCTTGGCCACACACCGGACATGTGGTTCTATCCGCGTACTCATTTTGATAAAGTGCGCAATCATTGATGCATGCGTGGTATTTAATGTGTGGTAGGTCGAGAGGGCACACGATTTTCTTGGCCTCCTCGATACTTGTTGGCAATGTGTTCCCCTTAGGAAGTCGGTCGTTCCAGTATTCCATGTTCGCGTTGAAGCTCACATCGGTCCATTTTTGTTCGGCCTTCATCTCCAAAGCCTTGAGCGTTACACTCAAACGTGTATCCTCGGGGCGACACCCAGGATACAATGGAGTCATCCCGTCTACCTCCATTTGGGTCAGCTTGGCTTTCTCTCTGGCTGTAGCTTTGTCGTTGCTCGTCTCCTTGAGGAGTAGTTCTTGAACATGAGGGTTTTGCAAGACCGAAGTTAGCAGCGTTTGTGTGTCCGCGTCTTCTCCTTCTTCATGATGATCATGCCCGTCGCCACCATCTCCTTCTCCATGCTGATGATGCCCGCCGGCATCTCCTTCGTCATGATGATCATGCCGGTAGACTCTTCGTCTTCTCACCCGCCCACGTCTTCATGACCACCATGTCCTGCCGCCGCCTCATTGAGGTCGCGCATGAAACCACGCCTGAGCAGGTGACCCTCCAATTGTCCAGATTCAGGGTCGATCTAGCGCTGCAGTTTGCATGTTCGACATAGACATCTTATCATGGTCTTGTTGTTCAGAATCATGTCCTCCTTCGCGTCTTTCTTGTACCTAGCAATTCGACCTTCCCTCATCGTGAGGACCATGGTTGCCTGAGCGGTCAAAACATAGAGTATAGGTGAGAACCACACCATATGAACACACACAGGCATGAATGCTAGCCGGAAAAAATTCGGTATGACCTTTCCTAAAATTAGGACATATGGGTAGTGCAAAAATTTTCCGAAATGGAAATGAATAAACATTTCGGCAAACATCCATGCAACCACACTGGCCGGGACAACAACAAGCAAGCAACAAAAAACTTCCTCCCATTGCAAACAATCATGCACCACACAAGCATCGTCTTGCCATGGATCGCACACACACACCGCCCGCACGACAAGCTTCACCTACATGTTCATGGCCAAGTACTCACCTAGTAGACACAATAATAGCGAGACGAGACCGCGCGATTAGAGAGTGTGGACAAATAGATCAACAAGTTGGTGGAGAGGAAATTAGTAAACAAATAGACATGTGAGAGAGAAAAGTAAGGAACTTTTAGATCTACAAGTTGGAGGGAAGCTTCCACTTACCAATCTATGGACTAAAATAGGTTTAGTTATCAGAAAATGGAGAAACTATGGGCAAAATGGGGTGTGAGGGAGGAGGAAGACGAGTTGGGAGGAGGTAGAAAGGAAGAGATGTGAAATGGGTGGTGGTGGATAGATAAGGTGGGAGCTTTGTCACCTTTTTAACATGGATCTGGACGCCCTCATATGTGGCGCATATGGTGCTCAAACTTCTATGGCGCATAAGTCCATATGCGCCACAGAAGTGGGTCAATTAGATTCTGTGTGGTGGGGCCCTCCTCCATGTTCTGTGGCGCATGTGAGGATATGCGCCACAGAAGTGAAACATATCTGTGGCGCATATCCGCAAATGCGCCACAGATCATGGGTGAATTAGATTCCGTGGTGGGGTCCTCCTCCATGTTCTGTGGCGCATAATAAAATATGCGCCACATAAGAGGCAACTTCTATGGCGCATATCTCATTATTCGCCATAGAACTTGGATCAACCCACTCCAGCTGGCGGGTCCCGCCAATCTTCTGTGGCGTATATTGTACAAAATGCGCCACAGAACTTCCAGGTTTCTGTGGCGCATGTTTCCTAGTGCGCCACTGACAAGTCTCTGTGGCACATGGATTTACATATGCGCCACAGATTAACTTGTCTACCTATAGGCTGTTTCCTAGTAGTGTTTGGATGTATCAGTCATCCATTTACATACCTACGGGAACCACACTGCCAAAAAGGAAGTTCTCTATTTCTTCTTGCAATGGTTTTGGTGATTTTCTGCAACCAACTTTGTTCGAAGAGAAAAAGAAAAAGGTGATCCGGGAAGGAGAAGGTACTCAAATGAACTCATTCACTCTAGATGATCTAGGTTTGTGATGTCTAAACACACTTTTATTTTGGACAACTTTCTGCTAATTCTTTTTGCATTTCTATTCTCCCTTTGTTTTTCTAAACTTACTGCCGGTCTTGCGAGGTCGGTACAGGCGAGCGATACGAACGGATCCGGCTGTACCACTGATCGTTAAGCGGGCGATGACCTTCCTTTTGTTTTTGCATACTAGTAGGACCGCGTGGTATGGGCTTATCCTCCCGTACGGCTGGTCATTACCGGTCCAGTATCTTTTCGTCCGTTCTTTGTTTGTTGTGTAAAACACTGGAGCCAGTAACGTCAATATGGACGGGAAGTATGGGCGGGACCCACCCGTACCGCTTAGTCGATTGACTAGTTACCAGCGTCCGTAGGCTAGATTTTATGGAAACGACCCGGTACGAGCGCGTCGTACGGGCGTCCGCCCATAACAGTTGATCATTACGATCACGATTTCTTCCTTTTTGGCCTATTTCTTTCCATATTTGTTCGAATTCTTTTCTTGGCCGACCCTTTTCCTCTTAGTACGAATTTTCCCTTGCTTCTAACCTCTTATAAGCCTTCCAGGAGGGCTCTATCCTTCTATTGACAAGACATGTCTTCTCCATGTTGCTTTTTTCCTCTTAAGAACCTTGGAACCATGTCCTTCGCATGGGGTATTCTTCAAGAGAAGGAAGATCTCTATGGATCATCCTCAAGGGTTACAGAGGAAGTCAAAGTTGTTGTGCCAAAAGAAAAAGAGTCAGAAGCCAAGGATAGATTCAAGCTAATGGAAACAATAAAAGATGGGCATAAGGTGTTCAGCCTTGGTGTTGGAAAAGAAGGTGACTTTGATGAGGTTCAACTTGATCTAGAAGAAGATGGGGAGTTCTACTTGAAGAGAGTGAAGAAACAAGGAGAGGAGATCCAAGCCTCCCTGGACAAACTTGACCGCCACATTAAGAAGATTGAGGTAAAATCTCCAGGATCTTCTAAACATATTGAACTATTGCATCGTTATTTGGACCAGATGGATCTGAAGATAATGAAAGGACTAGAAGCGAATCTTAACACCAGCCTTTGATCCATCAACACGCAAAAGCAAACAATAGAGATGTACAAAGCTCTTGTGGAGAAGTTGGAGAAAATTAGCGAGCAGTGCTGAATCCGTATTTTGATCTTAGAAGCATCAAACGAGATGCTTCGTGCAAGTCTTCGTGATTCTAGAGTTTCTCCCCCTGCAGACTATTATAATTTTTGATTCAAATAATCACAAGGAATTATTTGATCCACCCGGCTTGATTCCAAGCTTAGGGGATCTGTGAGAGCCTTGTAATCTATCTTACAATTTTTAGCATGTTTACTTTCATGCATGCATGTTAGACTTTAATTCCAGAATTTGCATTAGTTGCATCAACTTTGATCTCCCTTTGTTCAAGAGAAGATTTATATATGTTGAGTTGCGAGACTTTATGATAATTGAAGTTGTATTTTGATTCATGATTATTATATTAGATGATTGAACTAGGTTGAGTGTTATGATACTAGTACAACTGTCATGATTTTAGGGACTTCCACACCAATAAAAGTACTGATTAAGCTATGAGAAGAAGAATTCCGGTAGCATATTATAATTAAGAGTTTTTGAACGCCATTAAAGTAGTGAGCATGATCAAATAGCTATACTAAAAAAAGGAGGAAGGGAGAGTAACGAGGGTTTAACTCATCAATGCCCATTGTTATGGACTTGGGTTTTGGAGAAGAAGGGAGCGCTGGAAGCATCAATCGGCTAGCAAACAAGCACTCAGGGACGCAAGGTTTACTCAGGTTCAGGCCTCGTAGAGGTCCCTACCTCTGCTTGTCTGCTCTTGGAATTAATGAAGGAATCGAAGATTACAATGGTGCACAGATGCAATCTGGCGAGAGTTGTGGAAACTAGGATTGCGTGTGTCCTCCTCGCCGCCCCCTCTTGGCCTTTATATAGATAGGCCAGGTCTCGGGTAGCAGGTCGAGTCGGTTACAGTTTAGGGTTTGACCTTCAAATTTTCTATCTTTAGACTTCTTCTTGTCCCGTAAGTTATCGAGAGTCCGTAGGGCACTCGAAGTCTTTATTGGGCCGTGGCAACACCATGGGCTTCCATCGTATCTGGACCGTATATACAAGACCCGAGTACCTGCAGGGTATACCCATGTCAGTAGCCCCCGAGTGTCCAGTGGAATCGCAGATTCTACTGTGGACTTTATGAAGCCTTTCGAGTGCATGACTGAGTATTTTTTTCGAGTGTTCTGTTTGTGTCATAGGGATTGTTGATGTGCGTGCCTGATTTAACCGATGTATCGGTATCAGTTAACTACCATAGGGCAAAACAACGCAATCTACTCAAACTCGAGTCCCCGGACTCGAATTCGGAAAAATGCTGGTCTAATTCGACTCAAGACGTAGAGGTCTTATAGGAGTCGAATTCCAGTATATGGGTGTGAGCACTCGACGCGTCCATCAAGGCATGTTCATCGCACCTGTAGGCACGGATCAATTTCTGGTAGTGCGCAGCAAATGCGTTGCCAGGCCTTATTCAGGTCTTATCTTCACGCTGCAAGCGCGACATCCGAAATTTTGTCATCACGGAGATGATTCAGGTGACCCAAGAGATGCAGTCTCTTTGTAGGGAAAAATTTGAGGCGGTGTCACCATAGAATTCGTGTGTGGATGTTATCGACACACAATATGATGTACAAATAATCATAGGGTGCGCGACCAGCGCTCCCTATGGGAGTAGCCCCCGAGTGCCTAGTTGTGTCGAAGACTCAGGCAGGGACTAAAGAACTTTTTGCGACTGCTCTCGTCTTTTGTTTGCTTGTTTCAGTCGAATTTTATTTCTGGTGCTCCCTATGGGAGTAACCCATGTCCATAGTCGAATCGTGGATTCGAGTGGTTGGGTATGCTTTGAATGTCCATATTCCTGCAAAAACAAATCGTAGGGTGCACGACCAGCGCTCCCTATGGGAGTAGCCCCGAGTGCTTGGTGGAGTCGAAGACTCGAGCAAGGACTAAAGTAGTCGAAGCCTTCTACTGCTCAATCTTTGATGACATCTGTGCTGATGATGTGATGATCTCAGTTGCTCGTGTGAGCGGCTTTGATGGGACGTGACCAGCGGTGGGTCCCATTTTCTGACCCTGACTTGACCGGGCGTGCGTAATCTTTTGTTTTAACTGCGTCTCCTCGATTTCCGCGTGTAATGGGGGTAGTGGGGGACGGTTCGTGCTTCAGGTCCTCCACGTGTCGATCGCGATGTGCGCCACCCGTCTGATAGGGCTTCTGCTGGCAGTTGGATTACATCTTCCAGGGGGGTTAAGTAGCAGCGCCGCTGTGGTAATTTCTCATCTGCTCCCTCTCTGCTTTGTGCCTCCATATCCATTGTTGTTGCTCTCTGCCTCTGAGAGTTCGTTCCGTTCGCGGCGCTGGACCAACTTCGTGTTTTCCTGAGTTCTTTTCTTCGCTCTCATCGCCACCACAAGATGGGGAAGAAGAAGGGAGGCGCTGCCGCTGAGTCCGCCACCGCCACTGCTGCTGCCAAGAAGAAGGGCCGCTCCGCCGCTGCGGGCACCAGCACCGCCGTCGCCGGGAAGAAGAAGGGTGCGGGCACTCGTGTCACCAATGGCACGTGGCGCGCGTCCATTATCAAATCGTCCGAGCTCCATCTCCTGCGCCAAGACGGAGTTCTGTCCCCTGCGGTTGGTGACTTGCGAGTCCCAGGTGGTGAGGTAACCCCTTGTCACTACTAGAATTTGCAAAGAGCCCTAGGGCTAAAATGGCTCCCTAGAGCTGAAAATCAACCACCTAGGGATACAAAATATCCCTAGGGTGAGTTTCCGTGACCCAAGGGAATATATTGTTTCCCTAGTGTTTACTACCAACCCAAGGGATCCATCTGTGGGTGGGACCATCTCTGATCCACGTAGGCATGGTTCCCTAGAGGTTATGCTATGAACCCTTAGGAAAGATATATACCTAGGGTAGTACAACCAAACTCTAGGGACCATATGACGTGAGAAGACGGCTGTTCCATAACACCGTAATATCACCCTAGGGTTAGGATATTTACCCTAGGGGATCATTGGATTGAACAGCAACATCAAAGCTCCATGTTGGCAAATGTTGCAACTAGCTCTTGGTAAGTGTCCTGTACTATGCTCGCATCCAGGCCATACAGGACCATGCATACAAAACTGAGAATCATAGAATGAAAGACAAACTTGCTGGACGACGTTATCTTGAAAAAAATGAGTACATGGCACAAAGACCATGGTGGTGCACTGAAGTTTCATGGGAGGTATTAGTTGATGAATGGTGTTCTAGTAAATGGATCGAGCAATCTATGAAGAATCGTGGTAATCGCCTCACCTCCAAATACAAGGTCCATAGAGGTGGATCCAATTCCTTGACGACAATTTGCCAAAAAACTGGTAAACTTCTAACTTTTGAACAAATTAAGTTTGTTTGTTAGGAAATTACTTAGTTTCTTATTTTCCTAGTCTGAGAAAGAAGGAAGAGAGGTATCTAAGATCGAGGCATGGATGCACACACATAGAGGAGCTGATCCAAATAAACCCGATGTGTTAAATAGTGTCGAAGCCTCCAAATGCTTGGTATAATATCCACCGTACTTGATTCTGAGTTTTACTTAATTTTTTGACACATTATTATTGAACCATATGTACATTTTGTGTGTAGGATCTGTACAAGCAAAAGGTAGCGAACGTGCATGGTAAGGACTATGATTGGTTGCATTCCCCAATTGTACCACAAGCACTTTATGAAGCCGGTAAGGGGAAGCCGCATGGTAAGTGGTCACTATTTAATGGCGTTGTGGACGATAGAGAGACTCTTAGGGAGGTGCAAATTAGTCGCTCTTCATCTTCCTCAAAGCGCCAGCGGCAAGAAAATGATAGAAGGATTGCTGAACAACAAGAATTAATGAAGAGACATGCACTTAGTATGACTGAACGGGGGAAATCTGTCCAGGCTACAGTGGAGAATAGCCTTGGTGGTTTACACAAGTTTCTTATGGTGTGTATATATTTATGCAGTCATCTTGTTGCTATTTAAGCCACTGGCTATAACTGCCCAATTAATATGAATCATTTCAGACTGTTGCAGCATTACAAGGAATTCCAGGACCTGAGATTCCACAAATTGTTATACCCCCACCTCCAGCTTTTCCAACATCAACCACTTCATCTCCGTCTCCATCTCCATCTCCATCTCCAGTCTTTTCTCTAGAACTGGTATGTAAAGTTCCCAAGTAATATTCCTATGTGTATGTGGATTAGTGTGAATACTCCCTTTACGTCCTTAAAAAAAGAACATTGCCTTTACATGCATAGTCTGAATAGGCACCTGTAACTAGTGTTATATTATTTGTACATGTGTATTATTTCTCAAATATCTAATATTGGCACTTGTGCAGCGCTCTGCCGGTGAATCGGTAAATGGTGCAGAAAATGACAATGCATTGCACATGGCCGGAGAGGGGATGTTTGGTGGCTTCTTCGACGCAAATGGTAATGATGCCAATGGTGTTTCTGTTGGAAATTTATCCCCACCCGGTGATGATCTACCTACATTTTGAGATATCTATGTTGGGGCAAAAGAAGCATGGTCTCCTTTTTGTGTTGATCAAGTAGCTCTTGCTACAAAATGAATATGGAAGTGTCGACTTGCATTTCGCTTCTTTGGTCACTTTCCAGAGCCTAGACAATGTTAGTTAGATGCTATTTTGTAGCGGGGATCCATTTTTTGCGAAGGCTAATATGCATGGTTTGTGTTCCATGCTACTAGCCTAACTGGATAATCTTAACCAAGAGTGTGGCTGAATGCCACTATTTGTAAACGACTTGTATTAAGCAACTAGAATGGTATTATATGAATCATGTCTTGACATTAAGCAATCAGATTCAAACGTATGATTTACGTGCTTTGTGCAACATTCATGTATAATTGTTACTACTAATTAATTATATATGCACAAATCAGATACTAACATGTGATACTTATAAAACTATTATATATCACTATTCCTTAGGGTTTCTAAGCCCAAGGGGATGTATGTAACGGTGACTTCCGTTACACGTATTTACCTAGGGTCTACAGCAAACCCAAAGGAAACCTACTTTACATGTCAGCAGGTGTGGTCGCAGGCTATTTGGTTCCCTAAGGCTCATAACCCAAGGGAAACATACTGTTACCTAGGGTACTGATCTGAGAACCCAAGGGAAAACACGATTCCCCCACCAATGGGACCCTAGGGTTCATTCCTTAGGGTGTACCCTAGGGAAACCTTTTTCCCTAGAGTTTTAGCCCCTTTGCTTAGGGTATCCGGCCCTAGGGCTATTTGCAAATTCTAGTAGTGTGTCCTCCTGTTGGTTTCCGGGTGATGTTTCTAGTGTTCATCATCCACGGTCTTTCTCTGCCCCTGCATCATTTCTTCCGGGGCCTCCTTTGTTTCTATGGGCTCCAGCTGCACCAGCTGTCCCCCAACTCTATCCTCCATATTGCCTGCTACATTACGCTTTGCGAGTGCTGGCTCGGAATCGAGCCGCACTTTGGTGTCTTCACGTCTCTTCAAGCTGAAACGCCAGTCGGCGTCTGGCTCCATAGTCTATGATGTAGGAGGCTACGGTATCCACGTCGACTCCTCCGTCACGTATTTTGACATCAAGCTCATGGCGTCCGTCCAAGGGTGGAGGGACAAGTGGTTCTACATCCGCGACCAGAAGGCCGACAGAGACCACTCCGAACTCGCGCCTTTCGATCCCGTAACGCCATGCAAGAGGAGGCGCTCTGAGAAGAACGTGGTGATGCCCGACGAGTCTGAGGAGAAAGATGTGTTGTACGAGCGCGTCTGCGACCTCAAAAGTCACATGGGTAAAGAAGAGGGAGGCTGCGCCCTCATTCGCACTTGGTTGCGCCGCCGCGTCCAGCCCCTGTAGGCCAGAGTCCACCCTATGTTTCAGTGGGCTGGCGCTGACGATGTCACTCGTGTATCTGCCGATGGCATTTCCACGAGTGAAGTAGATAAGAGGGTGCGGCTGCTGACCAAGTACACTGCCAAGGATGTGTTCCCTAGTGAACCAGTCGTGCCACCTTTTGATGCTTCTAACCCTCCTCCTGAGGTATGATTGTGCTACGAAGTAGCTTTATTTTTGTCGAGTGTTTCTTTTTCTTGATTTGTGATGACTTGTTTTCTGTATGCAGGATTGGAAGGTGTCTCCCAGTTTGCCCCCTCTGTTGGGGATATACTTTCCGGGTATCCTCACAGTTCCTCACTGACCAGGGTGGCCCACTTCGGGTTAGAGCTTTGCTTCACAGGCGGCCCAGTCAGGGAGAAAGACGGAGTCCAATCAAGCTACGGGAAGGCCCAGAAGACTTACCGACTTAGGCCCATGGTGTTACTTGTAGTTCAAGATGTACTCTGTAACCGACTCTTAGTCGTAGCCGGATAGATCTCTCCTGTAAACCCTAGGCTGGATATCTATATAAGCCGTCCTAGAGAGAGCCTTTAGGGCAAAAACACCTCAATAGTCTACAACCTCAACTCACACAGGCGAAACCCTTGTAGCCCAAATTCCGGCTCTGCCGTATTACTGGATTGCTAGCAGGAGTAGGGTTCGTCCAAAGCCGGCGGATTCGAACCTGGGTAAACTTGTGTGCTCACCGTCCTGGAACACCGTACGTCTCACACCCCTCTCTTCCGCATGCCTCGAGGATCCCCTCATGGCGTACTTGTCATGAATCCGACGACACCCTGTTCCTGAGGGGGTTATTCCTCATGGCGTACTTGTGTGCTCACCGTCCCGGATGGCGCTTTTCTAGAGAACCTCAAAGTTCCCTCGATAAAGGGAGTAGATGAGGAATATCTGACCAAATCCGACTCACCTTTGATAGCAGTTCTGGCTGTAATTCCTAGCTGGACTCAACCCTACCTCGATTATTTGGTAGATGGCAAATTACCCGAAGATGAGGTTCTGAGCCGGCAGATTATCCGACGAGCAAAAGCCTATACTATAGTTAAAGGTGAGCTCTATAAGCGGAGTGTTTCTGGGGTTTTTCAGCGCTGTGTATCTCCGGAAGAAGGAGTGGAAATCTTAAGGGAAATCCATGAAGGCGAGTGTGGTCACCACGCTGCAGTTAAATCTTTAGTGGCAAAAGCTTTTAGTCACGGATTTTTCTAGCTTACAGCTCAGGCAGATGCCGAACGATTAGTCAAGACGTGCAAAGGCTACCAAAAGTACGCCAAACAAGCTCATGTTCCGGCTGATTAGTTGCGAACAATACCTATAACATGGCCCTTTGCGGTCTTGGGGCTTGATATGGTAGGACCATTTAAATGAGCTCCAAGTGGATTTACTCATCTCTTAGTAATGGTGGATAAATTCACCAAATAGATTGAGGCTAAACCTGTCACTAGTTGTGATGGAGCAACAACCAAAAGATTTGTCGTGGATGTTATAATCCGGTATGGTTATCCGCATAGCATTATCACGGACAACGGGAGTAACTTCTCTATGGGAGAATTGGCCGAATTCTGCAATGAGCAAAATATCCGGCTTGACATTGCGTCAGTCGCACGTCCACAGGCTAACAGACAAGTCGAAAGAGCAAATGGTTTAGTCCTACAAGGCCTAAAACCGAGACTCGAAGCACCACTACGACGTGCTGCGGGGGCTTGGGCAGAGGAATTACCCTCTGTAATATGGAGTTTACGAATGACTCCGAACAGGTCAACCGGATACACACCTTTCTTCTTGGTCTATGGCGCAGAAGCAGTTCTTCCTAGTGATTTGATTCACACTTCTTCTAGAGTGGCCGCGTATATCGAAGAGGATGCCGAGATTTCTCGACAAAATGATCTCGACTTAGTCGAAGAAGTTCGCGTCGTTGCTGAAATGAGATCAACAGCCTATCAGCAGAAGTTACGCAAGTATCATAGCCAGAGAGTCAGAAACAGATCTTTCAATAAAGGCGATTTGGTTCTCCGGCTTGTGCAACAAAGAAAGCACAAACTTTCCCCAGTATGGGAAGGGCCCTTGTTAGTTAGTCGAGTACTGCACAATGGTTCGTATTACTTAACGGACACGAGGCTAGTCAAAGAAAGACCTGCTACTAAGAAGAGAAAGAGAGCTAGAGGTAGTACAAATCCGGATGAGTTAGACAGACCATGGAATATTGCTCAGCTACGTCCCTTTTATTCTTAGTTTATACTTCTTTGTAATCATATATATGTACATGTTCTGTGAGAAATAAAAGTTTTGGTTGCCTCAAGTTTCTTCTAAGAAGTTTTTACCATCTTATTTCCGAATGATCATGTCATAGTCGAAAATCCTAGAATGCTTGAAAGTACTTTATGCTCATGTTCGTTCTGGTTTAAGATTTCTGATTCTAAAATTGCTACCCTCGAGGATAATTCTAAAGTTTCTAGTCTTTACTTTGGTTATTTGTGTGATTGCTGGATGCGGGCATTTTCCGAGTAGTGAATTGTTGGTACTGAAAGCCGGCTTTGTTTCCGAGTTTAAACTGGTTTAGCAATTGAGCTCCGTTGCTCGGCAAAGTTTCCGGCACAAGGTTTAGCTGGCTCACGAATGGGACAAGGCGGAAAGCCAGATAAACGATAAGTATAGACAAAAAAGTACAAATGCTTATGAAAACATTTCAGGCACACGAATATTTAAAGCCAAAAGTGCTGAATAGATCAAAAGCTTAGCACTCGCAAAATTATAGTACTGCATAATTACAGACCCATCATATTTTTCAGAATAATACAAAATTGTCTGGCAATCTATGATGTAGGAGGAGAAGAAGGAGCTGCTGGCTCGCTATAAACACCGCCTTGGTATCGTTCCGAGATATCCACATCTGAAACGGTGCGGTCTTCGTCGGAAACTTCTGCTGATTCTTCTAGAGGCGGAGGCGGAGTGTCCACGCGGGTGAAGAAAGGGGTTTCGTAGCTGGTCAAATCAGCCACGTGACACCCATATCCGGCACTAGAGTGCATGATGGCTTGAAGGTCCTGCTCCTGGCCGTCTTCATCTACTTTGCAGTACCCTCTGGTCACTTGCCATATTTCCATGTTTCCATGATGGCTCATGACCATGGTGAGAGCGTTCTACGCCGCATTCCGCGTGTAGGACATGTTCCAATCCTGAACAAGTTGCGGCATCTCCATTTCCTTGTCCCGCACCTGAAAATCCGACATGCAGTGCATGTCCGGAATCTTGAGAGCTTCGCCGATGTCCTCAAGGGATTGGCGGAAGTCATGAAGCAGGTCACCGACCTGAGTAAGCCGGTGGGTGCGGGGCTCGGTGGAGGAGGAGTCCGTCAAGTTCAGAGGACCTATACACAAAACAAGTTAAGAAAAATCCGACATTGATAGAAGTCGAAGAAAGTGGAAAAGTCAGACAGATGGAGCATACCGAAAATGACGTCGTCAATTTTGGTCTTTTCTTCCCAAAGACTCTGGAGTTCAGCCCGGAGCGCCTCGAAAAGGTCCCTCTCTCTCCTAAGCTCATTATTGAGGTCCGAGATTTTTTGATCTTGAGCAGCGATCTTGCGATCACGCTCATCAGTAGCCATGGAGGAGGATTCAAGGATTTGAGCGATGCTTTTTTCATGATCCGCCTTGAGCTGATCCAGCTCTTAGCGAAGCTCCTTATTCTCCACCACCAAAGTCTTGAGGTTCTCGGCCTCTTCAATCATGGCGCAGGATTGTTTTACCAGCGTTGTAAGTTAAAAAGAACAACAGTTTAGGAAAAAATCCGACTATGAAAACATGAAAGACAAGGTTTGAGTCTCGAAATGTTTACCTTCAGCCTCATCCTTGGAGACCTTAAGTTCAGCATTTTTAAGTCGGAGAGCCTTGATCTCTCTCTGCTTATCACAGACATTCTTCAATAAATCCTGGTTATAGGAACATACTTTCTGTAAGTCAGAATACCCAAAGTCAGAAAGCTACTAAAGACTTGGGCTAATATTTTTGCTAATATCAGCACGGGCCTTGGGGGCTACACTAGTTCGTTCTTTGGCATCCTAGGGAAGCATAAACCCGGATTATTTATCCTACTTCATGCTTGGGGGCTAGAGGATATGGTATGAAATAAAGGAAAAACAGGAGTTGGAATTCCGACTTACATATTATTCGCGAGTAAGTTTGTCCAAACTCGCATTCACTTCAACTGTAACCTTCTCGGCGAGAGTCAGAGGGACCACAGGTGCTTTTGGAAGCTCACCAGTCCTTATCCTCTCATCGCGAAGACGCACTTGTTCAAGAAGGTCAGAGTACTTGATGTCCTCTGCCTCTTGTGCTTTTTCTTCGGCAGATAAGTTTCTTTTCTCCAGGCATTGCCTGGCCAGCCGCTGGATCTCTTCCGCAGATTTCCAGGACAGGCCAAACTTGGCAAGACCCGGATTGTTGAGAAGGTTTTCGGCAAAGATCTCTGCCGAGGGATCATTACCCGAAGAGGGTTCACCCTTATCTAAACCTAACTCACCCACGGTGACGTCAGTTTGTGATTCAAGGATCACAGGCTCCATTGAAGGAGCCGGATCTTCTGCGACGGCCGGAGAAGGGATGATCACAGGCGTTGCGGAAGGTTGAGGGGCAGGAGTCAGAGGAGCCATGGGAGGAGAAGCTATGGTAAGCTTCGTCTGTCGTAGGGGCTTCAAAGAAGTTCCCTTCCCCTTTCCCTTGATGAGTTGTTTAGCTCTGAGAATGTGATAAAGTCGGAAACATTACATCTCAGAAGAGAATTTGAATAAAGTACAAATGCGGAAGTTGTGATTGAAAGTTACCTCTTCACGACGGGCACCTCCTTTGTGCCAACATCCACTGTCGGAGCTTTGCGCTTCTTGAACGCAGCATCCGGCAATGGTACCACTTCTGTCTCCTGAGAAAACTCTGGAGGATATCCTTCGAGCGGAGCGAATTCCGACTCGGGGAGGTCAGCAAGCTGAAAACAAGAAAACATATCAGTATTGCAATGTAACTCAAAGATTGAAACACATAAAAAGGTGTACTGATAGAAGCTTACCGGCACTACGGGGTTTTCCGCCGTATGCATATCCAGAGAAACCTCCGGGATCCTCCTCTCGATCCGCTCCCTGATCAGCCACTTGATCTGGCTTATATAGCCCTGTGTGGTGTAGGCTTTGGGGCTGATGCGGAGGGAGTCTTTCTTGGACGACGTGATGGAGTGCATCAGACGATTTCTGTGGTACTGAAGGGGCTGGATCCGGCGTGAGACCCAGCATTGGGCCAAGTCGGATCCCTTCAATCCTTTGTGTTTGATCAAGTATTCGATCCGCCTTTTAGCAAGGATCAGATCGTCAGTGAGAGCCGGAGGAGCCTCGTCCCAAGACGGTTGGGCCATGGCAGCTCCGTCGATGAAAGCCGGCAAAGCAGTGGCTTTGCCGGGAGCCGGAATATCCTTATGATAAAAGAATGTGGCTAGCCATTGTTTGACCGAGTCACTAGCTAGGATTTTGGGATATGCACGCTCGCGTTTAAGTGAAAAACTAATAGTACCGGTGATGTAAGGAACACCAGCAGTGATAGAGTTTCTCCGGACATGAAAATAGTACCGGAATAAGGTCAAACTCGGCCTAATGCCGAGAAAGCCCTCACACAAAGAAGCGTAAGCGCTCATCTCTAGTAGAGAGTTGGGAGGAAGATGGTGGAGTTGGACATCAAAATGGTCAATCACCTCGGAGTAGAACTCCGAGGGAGGGAATGACAAATCTCTGTCGAGGTGGGTGCCGAAGTGGACCCCCTCGCCGGCGCACGGGTTGGGGACGGTTTCCTTGAAGCTGCTCCGCCAGTCGCCAGCGCGGAGGAGCCCTTCTGTCTCCATGTTCTGGAGCTTCTCATCGTCGAGTACGCAGGGGATCCAGACCCCGCGGAAGCTTTCCTTCTCCGCCGCCGCTTCCATCGCCGCTGTCGCCGCCTCTGCCGCCAAGACGGAAGAGGAAGAAGAAGCCATTTCTCCGGCGAGCAGTTGACCTAGGATGGGCGGCGCTGGGAGTTTTTTGGGGAAAGCAGAGGAGCTCCATGCGCGCAGGGAGATTGGGAGGAGAGGAAAAGGCAAAGGACAAGTGAATAGAAGAGGAGAAGAATCCTCACCCCTTATATCCACCTAACCGCGCCAAGATTCATGCAAATGCTACAGTGTAACCGCCACGCATTGTGGAAGGAACTGGGAAGGACCCACGCGATGATTACGTCGCCTCGATCTCTGCCCATGCATTGAAACGGCGCCTCGGTTCCGCGAACT
Source organism: Avena sativa (assembly GCA_916181665.1). NCBI lineage: Eukaryota > Viridiplantae > Streptophyta > Magnoliopsida > Poales > Poaceae > Avena > Avena sativa. The sequence goes on from OV702287.1 coordinate 4,854,945, forward strand.
GCGGACCCACCAACGGGCGTGCTGACAGGATGTCTGTCAGATGACGTGACCTGACCATGACTTATGTCAGGTGGCGTTAGAGGCCAAATTCCGGCTTAGTTTGAAATCAAGCTGGAAAATCCGAGTGACCTGTTGATAGGTCTGACTTATTTTTAAGACCCGGATCGTATGTTTTGTTGTGAAGTTTCAGGAACCCTTCAAGATTCTGCAAGCCGAAGATCAAGCTAGACGATGATAAAATCCGACTTTGGATCTTGGAGACTTCCGGGGGCTGCTGTTGGGGATATACTTTCCGGGTATCCTCATAGTTCCTCACTAACCAGGGTGGCCCACTTCGGGTTAGAGCTTTGCTTCACGGGTGGCCCAGTCAGGGAGAAAGACCGAGTCCAATCCGGCTACGGGAAGGCCCAGAAGACTTACCGACTTAGGCCCATGGTGTTACTTGTAGTTCAATATGTACTCTGTAACCGACTCTTAGTCGTAGCCGGATAGATCTCTCCTGTAAACCCTAGGCCGGATATCTATATAAGCCGTCCTAGGGAGAGCCTTTAGGGCAAAAACACCTCAATAGTCCAGAACCTCAACTCGCACAGGCGAAACCCTTGTAGACCATATTCCAGCTCTGCCGTATTACTGGATTGCTAGCAGGAGTAGGGTCCGTCCAAAGCCAGCGGATTCGAACCTAGGTAAACTTGTGTGCTCACCGTCTCGGAACACCGTATGTCTCACACCCCTCTCTTCCGCACGCCTCGAGGACCCCCTCATGGCGTACTTGTCATCAATCCGACGACACCCTCTTCCTGAGGGGGTTATTCCTCGCGAAGTAGATGAGGAGGACGAGTCGGAGTCGACCATCCCATTTTAAGAGGAGGAGGAAGCCCCCGAGTTCAGCGGTCCGGACACCTGCAAGCGTTCGCGCAGCAAGGACTCGGATGCGTCGTCTCCTTAGACTCCAGAAGGCCCAGCTATTGGTGTGGAGTCGCCGATACCTGCCGTTCCTGTGAGTGCTGTGGTGCCATCTTCCCGCACAAAGATGCGGCTACCGAAGGAGTCGTCGTCGGAGTTGGAAGGCCAAACCTTCGATTTTGACAAGTTTGATTGGTAAGTATACAATTGTTCTCTTGGTTCTTTTGTGGAGTTGCATTTTCTTGATGTTGGTTTTTGTTCCGTAGTCAAACGGCGTCGTCATCTTCTGGCGACGTCCAATTTTGAAAGAATCTGGAGTCGCGGACTCCAAAGCTAAGGAAGTGGCTGAGCGAACTCCTTCCCCTCCATTGGCGGCCCACTCCGGGCACAATTCATCAAGTTCTCCACATGATGTGGAGCACTAGATGGTTGTCTGGACGACTGCGCGGCAATCGACTTCGGAGTCACTGGAGGATCACGTATGTGTGATATTGCCTTTTCTTGCAGTCGAATTAATCATCTATGTTATCTGTTGATCCTTTGTTGTTTCTCCTATTGCAGCTTATTATGAAGGAAGCTGCTCGCCTGGCGGAGCAAGTGCTTGCAATGGGTCGCCAGCATGCAATGCTAGACAGTTGCCATCGCGTGGTTGAAAGTGACTGCTTCTTTTCTTCTTCTTCTTCATCCTTGTGATTTACTTGACTGACGGTCTATCTTTGTTTGTTTCGCAGCTGAGCATAATGCGCTTCTTCACGACGCCGCTTCCCTCGAAAAGACGCTCGCCGCGGCAGTGAAGGGCCGCGATGAGGCAGTCGCTGCGCTTAACGAATCACGGAAACGCGAAGAGTATTTGCGCGCCTCCATCACTGCTAGGGAGAAGTTGTTTGAAGAACAGCTCTTCTCGATTGCCAAGGCTCTTTCAGGTATTTCTTCGTCTGGATTTCCATTGTGTCATTTCTTTTGAATTTGTTATTGTGCTGACCTTTTTTGCCAACACTTTGCTCTGTGTAGATGCTGGCGGTCTGAGGTTCGACGCCCAGGCGCTCCGTCATGATGATGCCTTGGCAGGCGCCGTCGCAGCAGTCGAAGATCACAGTGCTTCCATCCAGGGGACACTGACCAAGGCCAAGGGTGTACTCAGTCGCCTCCATGAGGAGCTGGCGCCCAAAGCTGAGATGATCGAGAATGTAGATGATCTGGTGGAGTCCCTTGCTAGAGGCATTCCGGCAGGCTTCAAGAACTCGCTTCGTGCGGTTGGCGCTTCTATGTCACTCGCGATGGTTCAAGCCCATGGAGTCGAGGTGGATCCTGCTGCGGTCTCCAAAGCAATGCCTGTCGGCGCGGATGGTCAATAGGTAGTTTTTGCTCCTTTTGCAACTGCCTGTGGCAAGTACAAGCCACAACTCATCAACACAGTCGCGAAGTACTCTAAGGAGCTGCAGCGAGCCAAGAAGGCGGCAAAGGCTGCGGCGTCAGGGGCCGGCGGGAAGTCTGTAGCGTCTGATACTGCCATAGACTCGATGAGGCCCCTAAAACCGATGTCCAAGTCGAAGAAGCCAGTTGCTCCTCAGTAGTCATATTTGTAATAGTTAATAGCCTGTCCCTTTTGTCTAGAACATGCCATTGGCGAGTGTATCTGTTGATACTTTGTTATGCTTGAATGCACATTGACTTTTTGCCCATGTATTGTTTGGTCTTCTTATTGTCTCTTGCTTGGCTTGTGATAGGGCACATTGAGTGGTCCTTCGAGTGATCCTCGGAATCTGCCATCCACTAATGATGCCTTAGCGCAGTCGCGCTCGCGGGTGGATGAGCTTTCGCTGCTTTCGTGACTACGTGACCGCGTTAAGAAGTTGGAGCGCAAACTTCCCGTCCTCCATGGTAACACGGATGTATGGAAGTCAAGGGCGGAGAAGGCCACTGCCCGAGAGCAATATCTGCTAGGAGAGGTGGCGCAGCTAGGCGACCAATTCAAGTGTTAGCTTTCTGCTTCCATATCTTTTCTTTTAGCCACTCGCGGTAGTTCGTTGTCTTCATACTTTTGCCTTTGCTTGGTATAGTTGTCAGCGCGCGTCATCCGCAAGATGAGAAGGACAAGATTGCCATTCGCATGAATGACCTGACCCAAGAGCAGCTTCAGGCGAGTGGGTACTTCTGGGTGGATCATGATCGCGCCATCGCACTGGCGACCCTGCAGGATCGTGCCTCGCGAGTGCTTCACTTTCAGAAGAAATCACAATCGTGCTTGAGGAACATCTATCAGACGATGTTTCCGCTGGATGTCGTTCCCTCGAGCCTGCTGGCTCTTCTTGCTAAGTTTCAATATTTGAGTGGAGTCCGCGAGTGTGTGCGGCAACAGTTGGTGGCTGGCGCCAAGGCCGCTCTATCGCTGGTGCGATTGCATAGGCCTGATGTAGATGTTGCAGCGGTTGCTGCTGGACCACCAGTGCCGCCAGCAGGTTCGAGCTAGAACATGGTTCCTCATTACCAGGCGGTGGATCGCCCAGCAGAGGAAATTGTCGACTTCTTCGAGGAGCAGACAAACGTTCTTTTGTTGCAACAATAGTTTAGTTTGTACCCTGCACATAGTTGTACCAGTGTTGTAAAGTTCATATATATGCTGTATAAAATTGATTGACATTGATGTATATGAATAGCTTGTTAGCTCATATGTTTTTGCGAGTGCGTTGCACTATGCGATTCCTTTTCGTTGGCCTGACTTGTGTTTATCTCAGCACCTTGCCAACCTGTCAGGTGCGTTGCAGCTGTGTTGGTGTTTGTCAAGGGTTCGATTAGTGCGTCAGCTACTCAGGATATCGCGATTGGTTCGTAGAACAGATGTGTAAATGGTGGCACAGCCCCCGAGTATATAGATGGTGAAAAATAATAGAAAAACGCAGATTTTGGGGCACTTAGCTTTATTTATTCGTAGAACGGTACGAGGTACAATGTGTGGCTAAGTAGCCTTGGCTGAATAGCCATATTTGTGATGAAAGAAATAAAAAGCGACTAAGGGTAGAAGCGCCGTAGCTGCGCGATGTTCCAGGGGTTGGAGTATGCGACTCCTGTCTCAAAGTCTTTGAGGCAATAGGTGCCACCTGGAATTACTTCTGTAATCACGTATGGTCCCCCCCAAGGGGACTCGAGCTTGAGATGCCCTTGTTGTTTCAATCGCAGGACCAGGTCTCCTTCGACGAAGGACCTGGGGCGTAGCCTTCTACTGTGGTAGTTGCGCAGGTTCTGCTGGTAGATCGTCGATCTTTCTACTGCGATTTCTCATGCCTCATCAAGGAGGTCGACGGAGTCTTCGAGTGCAAGAGTTGACTCATGCTCGCTGTAAGCAACCACTCGCGGTGCCTTGTATCGTACCTCTGCGGGTAGCACCGCTTCAGCACCATGCACCATGAAGAACGGGGTGTACCCTGTGGCACTGTTTGGGGTTGTGCGTAGGCTCTAGAGTACCGATTGCAGCTCGTCTGGTCAGCATCCTGCGGCTTGTTCGAGTGGCCTAAGGAGTTGCTTCTTGATTCTGCCGCAGACGAGCCCGTTGGCCTTTTCAACTTGACAGTTGGTCTGCGGATGAGCTACGGAGGCATAACTTATGTTGATTCCCAGGTTTTCAAAGAAACCCTAGAACTCCTTAGAGGTGAAGTTCATTCCATTGTCCGTGATGATGTTATGTGGCACTCCGAAGCGGTCGACGATGGACTCAAAGAACTTGACTGTGCTGGCTCCTGATTGGTTAGTCACCGGCATGGCCTCTATCCACTTGGTAAATTTGTCGACTGCGACCAAGAGGTAGATGTAGCCTCCTCGCAAGGACTTTGGGAGCTTGCCGACCATGTCGAGTCCCCATTGTGCGAAGGGCTAGGCCAATGGAATTGGCCAGAGCTCCACGCCAGGTGCATGTGGTTTCTCCGTGAATCGCTGGCAAGGCGTTGCATTTTTGGACGATGTCCTTGGCGTCACGCATGGCCGTAGGCCAGTAGAATCCAGCTCGTAGAGCTTTGGCGACGGGGGCGCGACTGCCGGCGTGGTGCCCACAAGTACCCTCATGGATGTCGAGGAGAACGGCTCTTCCATCAGCGTTGGAGACGCATCGTTGGAGTACTCATGTGACGCTGCGCTTGTATAGTTCGCCGTTGATGACGGCGAATGCCTTGGATCGTCGTGCGATTTGTCACGGGTCAGTCGGGTCGTCCGGCAACCTCTTGCTGAGAAGGTATGTGATGTAGAGTTGAGTCCAAGAGGGTTCGATCATCATGATCGCCATTGGTCCTTCGAGTCCTGTGTCAAGCTCCAGGTTGTCGAGTGCCATTGGCTCATTGGGTGGCATAGCCCCGGAGTCCGTTGTTGCACTTGTTTTCTTCTCGGCGGCCTTTGGCTTGATGGAGCGTTCGCAGATGTGCTCGAGAAATACTTCAGGTGGTATGGAGGCGTGGGTAGAGCCAATGTTGACGAGTGCGTCCGCCTCTTCATTGCTTTCGCGGCCTACATGCCGCAGCTTGCAGCCGTCGAAGTCCCCTTCTAGTGTGTCATAGAGGTCACGGTAGGCGATCATATTGTCGTTCAATGCGTCGCACTCATGCATTGTCTAGTTGACGACCAGTTTGGATTCATCGTAGATTATTAGCCTCTTGGCGCCGCAAGCTTTTGCCATCTGCATCCCGTGCAATAGGGCCTCGTATTCAGCTCCGTTGTTGGAGGCGGTGAACTGCATTCGCAGGATGTATTTCAGCTTGTCTCCCTGAGGCGATGCCAGTATGACACCTGCGCCAGCTCCGTCCTTTCGCTTGGATCCGTCGAAGTGCATTGTCCAGAGATAAGACACATCTAGTTTTTCAGGGAGCTGATTCTCCATCCAGTGCATGAGGAAGTCAGGGAGAACTTGCGACTTGATCGCGTCGCGCTTTTCGTATGTAATATCTTGTGGAGACAGCTCGATTCCCCAAAGCGCGACTCGTCCAGTGGCATCGGGGTTGTTGAGGATATGTCCAAGTGAGGCGTCGTTGACCACCACGATTGGGTGCTCCTGGAAGTAGTGGCGCAGTCGCCTGGCTGTCATGAAGAAGCCATATGCCAGCTTCTGATAGTGCGGATACCGCTGCTTTGTTGGCGTGAGTACCTCGTTGAGGTAGTAGACTGCGCGCTGTACCTCGTGGACCTTGTTTTCCTCAGCTCGTTCTACCACGAGCACCGTGCTGACCACCTGGTTGGTGGCGGAGATGTACAGCAACAGTGGTTCCCTTTCGCGTGGGGTCACCAGTACTGGTGAGGTAGAAAATAGACGTTTGAGGTCTTCGAATGCTTCTTGTGCCTCATTGGTCCACTCGAACTTGTCATCTTTGCGGAGAAGTTGGTAGAAGGGTAGTGCCTTTTCGCCCATTCGACTGATGAATTGACTGAGCGCCGCAATTTTCCCAACCAGCTGCTGGACACCTCTTACATTCTTTGGCTTCTCCATGGCCAGTATGGATTTTATTTTCTTCGGGTTCGCCTCGATCCCTCTCACGGAGATGAGATACCCGAGTAGTTGCCCAGATGGTATGCCAAAGGCGCATTTGTCCGGATTAAGCTTGATCCGGTAGCGGTCGAGGTTGGCGAAGGTTTCACGTAAATCATCGATTAGCGAGGCTTCCTCTTTGGTCTTGATTACGATGTCGTCAACATAGACTTGGATGTTGCAACCAAGTTGGTTCTTGAGGCAAGCCTGTATGCACCGCTGATAGGTTGCTCCTGCGTTTTTTAGCCCGAAGGGCATTGTGTTGTAGTAGAACACACCAAAAGGCGTTGTAAATGCCGTTTTCTCTTGATCTTCCTCCTTCATTCGAATCTGATTATAGCCTAAGTAGGCGTCGAGGAAGCAGACGTGCTCACATCCCGCGGTGGAGTCGATGATCTGGTCGATTCGCGGTAGCGGGAAGTGATCCTTTGGGAAGTGCTTATTCAGAGAGGTAATGTCCACGCATATCCGTAGGATATCCGATACTTTTTCGGTACTAGCACCGTATTGGTGAGCCAAGTGCTTTCCTTGATCTCGCGTATGAATTTGGCATCGAGGAGTCTGTTGATCTCCATTCCGACCGCTTTTTCTCTTGGTTCAAACAGTCGCCGAATTGTTTGCTTGACTAGCTTTGCGTATGGGTTGACATTGAGTGCATGCTTGGCGAATTCCCTGAGATCTCCTGGCATGTCCGCTGGACACCAGGCGATGATTTCCCAGTGTTCACGGAGGAATTCGACGAGCATGAGTTCCTATGCGGGACTCAAGTTGTTGGCGATGAGGGCCGTCTTGGTCGGGTCCGATGGGTGGACCTGAACTTTCTTCGTGTGCACCGACGAGTCGAAGGACAGATCAGGTGAACTTGGCCGGCTCAGGGGAGGCAGGCTGTTGGCTGTCGACTCCTTCAATCTTGCGAGTTCTTACTGCATGCCAAAGGACTGGGAAATTCTATTGAATTCCCTGTCGCAACTGTCAGACCTCTCAAAGCTCCCGTTGATTGTGATGACGCTGTTGGGACCTGGCATTTTCATCTGCAGGTAGGCGTAGTGCGGCACTGCCATGAACCGAGCGAACACGACACGTCCGAGGATGCAGTGGTACTATGAGGCCAGTTGACGACTTCGAAGTCAATGCGTTCACGTAGAAAGTTTTTCGGCGTGCCGAAGATGACATCGAGGTTGATTTTGCCAAGGGGATATATGCCCTTGCCTGGGACGATGCCATGGAATGTCGTGTCCGAGACCTCTAGGCAGGTCAGGGGGATCCTCATTGCTCTCAAGGTACTCGCGAACATAAGGTTAATGCCGCTTCCACCATCCATGAAAACATGACTCATGTCGAAGCCTCCAATCTGTGCCTCGGGTACGAGGGGACAATGGCCTGGGCGGGGTACTTCACGCGGGTGGTCGCGCTTGTCGAAGGTGATGCAGGAGTCGCTTCCACTGAGGTACTCAGTGGTGGATGGTGGTGAGTTTGTCGCCAAGTTGACTTGGCGAGTGATGGCCTTCTGCACCCGATTCGAGGGACGTCCCTTTTGGATCATCATGTTCCCCACGGCCCATGGGCATGGCTCGCCGCCTTGATCATGGATCGGTGCAGCCGCGGGTGGTGGCCCTCCAGGTGGTGGAGGAGGAGCTCCATGTGCTACAGCACCTGGGGCGACTCCGTAGCATTTGTTGACGGCGTCGCGATTCATCCACGCCAAACCCTCGTGGAGTTTGAGGAACTCGCGGTAGTCCTTGAGAAGGTGGCTAGATTTCTTCTTGTCATCGTGCTTGTCGATGTAGAAGTGCACGTTGCACGGCCCGGACAGTTTGTCCTCGATTATTGTCGTAGGTTCCTCTTCGCGAGTGCGGCGTTGCCATACTTGCGTGGTTTTCCCGGGGTCGGGGTGTCCACCGCTGCGGTAGCCGCTGTTGCGATTGTCGTCATGCTTGTCGGCATAGCCGGCTGCGACCATGTTGACGTCGTCGCGGTCATCGTAGATGCGCATTCGATGTTTGCTTCGGTGATCGCGTCTTCGCTCGAGCTCTGCTTCGTCGTTGGAGCGAACGCGGTTTTTCACCGAATCTTCTCCATCTTCCCACCGATTCGCGATTTCCATCAGGTGGTCAATGGTTTTGGGCTTCGAGCGGCCCATCTCGTCTCTGAGCTCTATGCAGCGAACACCGCTACTGAATGCGTCAATTGCCCGGTCCTCCGAGATATTTTCCACAGAGTTCTTAATGATGGACCACCTCTGGATGTACGAGCGTAATGACTCGCCCGACCTTTGCTGGCAGCATCTCAGCTCTTCGATTGACGTGGGACTTTTGTAGGTGCCCTTGAAGTTGCGCACAAAGTTGTAGACTAGCTCATCCCAGCTGCGAATGGATCCGCGCGGGAGGTTATTGAGCCAAGCTCGGGCGGCGCCCTGCAGCTGTAGCTGTAGGCATTGCATGGCCGTGCTTCGACTCCCACCATGGAGCCTGATGGAGGAGATGTGGTCTTCCAACCAGATTTTTGGGTCCTGCAGGCCGTCAAACTTTGGGTTCTCCAATGGGAGCTTGATCCCTTGTGAATTCGCTTTACTCTGATGGCCCTGCTGAAGCATCTGGTGCCATAGAGCTCCACGTATTCGTCCTCTGAGTCAGTCGATCAGGCACGTCACGCCCTTGACTTGTCGATCTTGCGCTGCGTGATGTCATCACGTGCGTCATAGTCATGGTCATGTCGTCGTGAGCGGCGACGTCGAGACAGATCATGATTGTCGTCGCTAGACGAGGGTGTGGAATAGCGTTTTGCCAGAGCCTTGTTTTTCTTCGGCTCCGGCGTTGGCTCTTTGTCGAGAGCGGCCTTGATTAGCCCGAAGCCTGCGATCGTAGATTGGTGCATGGCGGCTCAGGGATCTCCAGCTGGCGGCTGGTTGTTGAGTAGGTACATGGTGGCCGCTGTTACCGCTGTTTGCAGCGTCTTCGGGACCATGTTGCCCTAGGTGTCGACTGTCATAGAGCTGAAGTCGAGGACTTTTGCATCTTCTATTCGCTCCTTCTTGGTGAGGTGGGCCATTCGAGATCGTCTCTTATTGGCCACGTATTCGTTCCCTTTGGAGGAGGATCCTCCATGGGAGGAGAGCCCAGCCCTTCGAAGGCTCGACTCGTCTGCCGCATTTTTACATGCTTCGAGTTGCATGATTGTTTGTAGTTGGCGTCTGTATTCTTCCTTCAGCAGCCAATGATAGCCCATCAGCAGTTCTTGCGGTGTGCCTGGGGGCAGAGGATTGCCTCGCAGGGCGTCCCGGCAGCGAGCCCACTCGAGATCGTTGAGCTTGATCACGACGCGTTCACCAGTGTGCTCGTTCACCATGGTTGGGGGTTCGACTGGCCCTCCGTTGTTGACGGGTGATACATTGCAAATGAATCTATAATTTTTGATGTTCCATGCTTGGTTTTATCCACTTTCTTGTGTTTTGTCCACACTTTGGAGTACTTTTCATATGATTTCTTGGACTAACCTATTAACAAGAGCCACAGTGCCAACTGCCTGTTTTCTGCTGTTTTTGGTTCTAGGAAAGTCAGAAAATGAATATTCACAAAATTGGACGGGACAAAAGCCAAAGTGCCTATTTTTGGTTCCAGGAAAGTCATCAGATGCCAGAATACGAGACGGAGAAGGGCTAGGGGCCGGCCATACCACCTAGCCGCGCAGCCAGGCCTGGCCCGCGCCAAGGGGTGGTCTGGCCGACCATAGGCCCCCCTTGGCCTCTCCTTCCGCCTATAAGATGCCCTCGGGACGAAAACCCTAAGTACCGGATCAAAAATCCATGGAAGAGTCTGTAGCCGCCGTCGTCTCCATCCCTAGATCAGGAGGGATCTGAAGCTCTTCCCATCACCCTGCTAAAGAGGGGAATTCACTGTGGAGGCCTTCTTCATCATCATGCAAGCCTCCGGTGTGATGTGTGAGTAGTTCATCTTTGGACTACGGGTCCATGTAGTATCTAGATGGCTGGTTCTCCTCCTTTGTGCTTTCATGTCTAGATCTTGTGAGCTCCGTTCATGATCAAGATCATCTATTTGTAATTCTGAATGTTGTGTTTGCGGGGATCCGATGGATATTGAGATGCTATTTCAGATTGATTATTGATTCTATCATGTCTTTGTTATTTGTGATCTTGCATGCTTTCCGTTGTTAGTAGCTATCTTGTCCAAGTAGATGCTAGCAACTCCAAGAGTTAGTATTTATGCTCGATAGTGGGTTCATGCCTCTGGTAATCTGGGGAAGTGACAGAAATCTCTAAGGTACTAGATGTGTTGTTGCTACTAGGGAGAAAACAACAATCGTTTGTTCATAGAACAATCGTATTGTTTACATTACACGCAATTCGTAAAGCAATAATCTGTTGCTTGCAACTTAATACTGGAGGGGGTTCGGATGATAACCTGAAGGTGGATTATTAGTCATAGATGCAGTTGGATGGCGGTCTATGTATAACGTTGTAATGCCCAATCAAGTTCCAAAGGAGTCAAGATGATTAGTATATGCATGTATTGCTTTCTCGATGTTTGTCAATTGCCCCGCTGTAATTTGTTCACCCAACATGTTATCTATCTTAAGGAGAGCCACCTCTAGTGAACTATGGACCCTGGTCCTTTCTTTTACATACAATCTACAAACTATTTGCTGATTTGTGTTTACTTTCTGCAAACTATTACTTCCTTCCATTCGATACGTTTAATCCTTTGTTTTCAGTAAAACCGGTGAGATTGACAACCTCATCGCAAGTTGGGGACAGAGTTCTGTGGTTGTGTTGTGCAGGTCTCCATGTTGCTGCTAGCACCGGTAGTGCGCCCTGCCAACGTTCAGCTAGCTACACCTTTGGGGTGTTTCCTTGCTCCTACTGGATTGATAACCTTGGTTTCGTACTAAGGGAAAACTTGTTGTTGTGCTCATCATACCTTCCTCTTGGGGTTCCCCAACGAGCTCGATATATTTTGCGCCATCAAGCATATTTTCTGGCGCTGTCGCCGGGGAGTCAAGGACATCTTCACAAGGGGAGTCCCTCATAACCAATCTCTTTACTTTGTTATTTTTGTTTTGCTTAGTTTATTTTTGTTTTGTTTGCTTGTTTTGTTATCAAAAACAGAAAAAAATAGTTTTACAAGTTTGCTTTCTTTATCAAAAACACACAAAAATTAAGTCTCCTTTAGTTGTCACCTCTTCCTTAGCTCACCATGTTGATCACCCTGAAAGACCTTTCAATTGGTAGTGGTTCTATAATTGTGAAAGATAATATTGAAGAATTCTTTAATCATGTTAGTAAACATGAGGATACTGAGGATAGATCCCTTGCAGAACTTACTCCAAACTTTGAGATTGCTGCAGCCTCTTTAATTCACATGTTAGAAGCTAGGTTTGTTAACCTCAACCCCTTAATGCAAGTAATGTTTCTTAAGCTTAAAGAAATTGAGGACCCTGAAAAGAGGGATTTTATTCTAGAAACTTTGTTTAATGAGTTCTATGATGTTGCCAAGGAAGCTAGAAAAGTCTTTGAACGTTTCAATATGCTAGGCTCATGTGTAGATGTTGTTGGTACACGAGAAAAGATGAACAAAACCGAACCTAATGCGGAGGAACCTAAGATACCAATACCCTTTAAACTAGTAGCAATACATGAAGCCACAGAAAAGAATCTTGATTGGATTGTTCCTGAAAACCCTTTTGATGAAAATAGTGAACCTAAGAGCATTGAGAGAGGATCCTCTAGAACTTATTTGGATGATATACCTTGCCTTGTTGAAGATATTTCTGGTATTAATCTTAATGCTTCTTCATTTGAGAACACTTGATTCTTTCTTGCTTCTTATGCCTAAGTTAAATGCGTTAAAGAAAAGTACTTATTGGGAGATAACCCAAAAGTTTAAAATGAGTCTTGGAAGTTATTACTTCAGTAATAACCGCTCCTTATCCTTTTTATTTGCTTTTTGTGCCAAGAGTAACCTCTAATGAGAGAGAAGTAATGATTGGGAAAGTTGCTGTCCTGAAACAGATTTCTGTCCTTCACCGTAAAAATTCGTGTAAAATGTCTGAACGTCTTTTTGAGGCGTGAATTTTTGAGCTTCTGCCCCAGGTTGTTATATAACTGTCGTTAGTTCAACACTTTTTGATATGAGCAACAGAAGGTCTTCGTAAAAATTCGTCTTTACCTGCTGGTTTGTTTTGACAGATTTCTGCCATTTTCTACATTTGCTTCTTGTTGGTTCATTTTTGAGTTCTTTTGGGGAATTGAGCTTTTTGAGGGAAGTGCTTCAGTAGCTAGTGTTATAATGGAAGTTTATTTGGTGTTAGAACTGAACCTTAAGACTTATTATCTTGAGTGCACTAATGTTGCTAATAAAGATTGTGTAAGGTTTTGTATGAAGGAAAAAATTTCAGGTGTATGGAAGGAATGAGTAATGAGATGAAGGATGGACTAAAGCTCAAGATTGGGGACGCCACACGTGTCACCCCAAGAAATATCCAAGAAGTACAAGCGTCAAAGCTTGGGGATGCCCAAGGCATCCCCTTCTTCATCAATAAAAATCCCAGGTTTCTTAGCGTCTTCTTCTTCGTTTTCGTTTTGGTTTTTAGTTTTCTTTGGTTTTCTTAGTTTGCTGAATAAATTGTTTGGACACCCTCTTTCATACATTGGTTTGAAAATAGTTTGGATTGGTTTGGAAAAGAGTAGGAAAGTTCATACTTATGTGGTAAAAAGAGCTTGTTTTTTACTGTGGCATATGCTTTGTCATGCATTGCTTGATATTGTTTTAGCTTTATGCTTAGTATTATTTGTTGTAGCATGACTTGTTATAAACAATTGAGATTGCTTAATGTGCCTTGTATGAATCATGCGTTGTTTTAGCATATTAAAGCATAGTATAGTGGTATTCTCCTTTGATGCTTTATTTGGGTTGACTTGGCGCATGCTCACACCATGTTATGACTATCAAGTCACCATAGCCTTTATGATCCTTTAGTTTTCAACTTGTAGTATCACTTTATGCTTTGATCAATGATGTTTTGTCGCTCTGCATGATTATGGACATTATTGCTCTCTTAGTTTGTCGCTCCCAGTCTTTTGCTAGCCTCTGCAACCAAGTATGAGTTCCACTCATGCATCCAACTCCCTAAACCAAGTTATTCCAAAGAGTCCACCATACATACCTACTAGATTAGGCTATTCCAAGTATATTCATGCTTTTGTTTACCTTCCAAATTAAACTTGTTATGAGAAAACTAGTGATTAAAGCTCTCACGAACTTGATGGCACACTTTACTTTCTGCGTTTAATAAACTTGAACCATTGGGTCCTTCTTTGTTGCGTATATCCTTGCGCTTTATAAGTTGAAATTAGCAGAACCATGTATCATGGGGAACGCTTTCAACATTTCACTTGTACTTTGTACCCCGTTGATATCATGTTCTTTTGCTTATGGATCCCGGCGGTGTGAAATAAAAGTGGAACCTGTAAGATCATGGAGTTTGTATGTGTGTTAGAGAAACGCCTGGGCCGCTAGCCTAAGCCATGCCTAATCATGCTGGAAACTTGCAGCATCACCATAATGAGCATTCTATGAAGCATCCTCAATAAAAACCTATGTAAATAGCAAATAAAAAGATCGCTGAGATGCTCATTGTCTGCTTGCCTTGTCATTTTGATTATGGGATAGCTCCTATATCATGTGCAAGGGGTACCCCGTTGGCGGTTCTTTATGATACATATGTACTTACAATGACAAGAGCTTACTCGTGACTAAAGTTGAGTAGCATGAGGTTCGGTCTTGGTAAGTAAGGGGCATGAGATTTCGGTTTATAACTTATCAAGCATATCCTCTTAGTTGTTTCACTTTAACCTTAATCACCTTCAAGATGCTTATGATAGGGGCAATGAGAGATGAAAGCTATAAGTACCATAATTTTTGGAAGCTCTTTATGAGACTTGAATCCCTACTTCCTTTTATGAAGGCCTTTCTTCCACCATTATATTGAGTCTCCACCTTCTACCTTTATGCACCTACTTTGAGAGGATAGTGGCCATTCTTAGTTCTATGTGCATTGTCCCAAGACTAGTTGATTGATGCATATCTTGATATTGCTTGTTTTAAACTATTTGTATCTAGTCACTCTTATGAACTTTGAAGGTGTCCTATGCATTTATATTTGCTACTCTATGAGGGACAAGCTGAATATTATTATGCTATGTTTTCTTTATGTGAAACAAACAAACGTCTTGCAAAGCATTGTTATTCATGAATCTTTTGTTTGTGCCTTTTCATGTTGCATCATAGTTTCTTTGTCTTATTGATAGAACTTTGTCTTTCATGTTATGATTGAAGTACTATGATCCCAGCTTTGAATGTTTTACAAATACTTTGATCAAGTCTTTGATGGTGCATGTCACCTCAAAAATTATTCTTTCTTTTTATCACTTACCTACTCGAGGACGAGAAGGATTTAAGCTTGGGGATGTTGATACATTGCAAATGTATCTATAATTTTTGATGTTCCATGCTTGGTTTTATCCACTTTCTTGTGTTTTGTCCACACTTTGGAGTACTTTTCATATGATTTCTTGGACTAACCTATTAACAAGAGCCACAGTGCCAGCTGCCTGTTTTCTATTGTTTTTGGTTCCAAGAAAGTTAGAAAATGAATATTCTCAGAATTGGACGGGACAAAAGCCAAAGTGCTTATTTTCCGAAAGTCATCAGATGCCAGAATACGAGACGGAGAAGGGCTAGGGGCCGGCCACACCACCTGGCCACGCGGCTAGGCCTGGCCCGCGCTAGGGGGTGGTCTGGCCGACCATAGGCCCCCCTTGGCCTCTCCTTCCGCCTATAAGATGCCCTCAGGACGAAAACCCTAAGTACCCGATAAAAAATCCACGATAGAGTCTGTAGCCGCCGTCGTCTCCATCCCTATATCGGGAGGGATCTGAAGCTCTTCCTGGCACCCTGCCGGAGAGGGGAATTCATCCTGGAGGCCTTCTTCATCATCATGCAAGCCTCCGGTGTGATGCGTGAGTAGTTCATCTTTGGACTACGGGTCCATGTAGTAGCTAGATGGCTGGTTCTCCTCCTTTGTGCTTTCATGTCTAGATCTTGTGAGCTCCGTTCATGATCAAGATCATCTATTTGTAATTCTGCATGTTGTGTTTGCGGGGATCCGATGGATATTGAGATGCTATTTCAGATTGATTATTGATTCTATCATGTCTTTGTTATTTGTGATCTTGCATGCTTTCCGTTGTTAGTAGCTATCTTGGCCAAGTAGATGCTAGCAACTCCAAGAGTTAGTATTTATGCTCGATAGTGGGTTCATGCCTCTGGTAATCTAGGGAAGTGATAGATATCTCTAAGGTACTAGATGTGCTGTTGCTACTAGGGAGAAAACAACAATACTTTGTTCATAGAACAATCGTATTGTTTACATTTCACGCAATTCGTAAAGCAATAATCTGTTGCTTGCAACTTAATACTGGAGGGGTTTCGGATGATAACCTGAAGGTGGATTATTAGTCATAGATGCAGTTGGATGGCGGTCTAAGTATAATGTTGTAATGCCCAATCAAATTCCAAAGGAGTCAAGATGATTAGTATATGCATGTATTGCTTTCTCGATGTTTGTCAATTGCCCCGCTGTAATTTGTTCACCCAGCATGTTATCTATGTTAAGGAGAGCCACCTCTAGTGAACTATGGACCCCGGTCCTTTCTTTTACATACAATCTACAAACTATTTACTGCTTTGTGTTTACTTTCTGCAAACTATTACTTCCTTCCATTCGATACATTTACTCCTTTGTTTTCAGCAAATCCGGTGAGATTGACAACCTCATCGCAAGTTGGGGACACAATTCTGTGGTTGTGTTGTGCAGGTCTCCACGTTGCTGCTGGCACCGGTAGTGCGCCCTGCCAACGTTCAGCTAGCTACACCTTTGGGGTGTTTCCTTGCTGCTACTGGATTGATAACCTTGGTTTCGTACTGAGGGAAAACTTGTTGCTGTGCTCATCATACCTTCCTCTTAGGGTTCCCCAACGAGCTCGATATATTTTGGGCCATCAATGGGCGCGCCATTGCCACCGTTAGTGGGGCCACCGTTAGGAGGTCCGCCATTAGGGATGCCACCGGTAGGCGGGTCGGTGCCATTGCCACCGTTTTCGCGATTAGCGGTGGAGTCGCCAGTGTTAATTACGGCGCACATGAAGTGGCTGGGGAAGCTGTTTCTCCCGCAGCTCTCGGATCCGGAGCCATAGACTCCATCTTCCATTGCTAAGCCACCCAGATCATATTCACGACTGCTGTCGCTATCCGTGCTCTCAGCTGCTGCTGAGGTGTTGAGCTCACTGAGGGTGCCGATTGGTGACGGGAACCACGATGCTAGAGCAATCGTGGATGTCGTCGGCTAGTCAGGCATGCGAAGCGTGCCCATCTGACCAACTTGGAAGCGAAAGCTCCCTATTGCCAGGCTGATTCCATCGCCCATAGACTCGAAAGCCGGGCGAGTGATCGGCGTGTGGACGGTGAAGTCGAACGCGCCGAAGAGCTGGCGAATCTCCGCTGTTGCGGAGTTGTACAACATGGTTGATGAGGCCAAAGAAGCCGCAACATCAGCACTCCCAATTCCCACAGACGGCGCCAATTGACGAGGGTTTAACTCATCAATGCCCATTGTTATGGACTTGGGTTTTGGAGAAGAAGGGAGCGCTAGAAGCATCAATCGGCTAGCAAACAAGCACTCAGGGACGCAAGGTTTACCCAGGTTCAGGCCTCGTAGAGGTCCCTACTCCTGCTTGTCTGCTCTTGGAATTAACGAAGGAATCGAAGATTACAATGTTGCATAGATGCAGTCTGGCGAGAGTTGTGGAAACTAGGATTGCGTGTGTCCTCCTCGCCGCCCCCTCCTGGCCTTTATATAGATAGGCCAGGTCTCGGGTAGCAGGTCGAGTCGATTACAGTTTAGGGTTTGCCCTTCAAACTTTCTATCTTTAGACTTCTTCTTGTCCCATAAGTTATCGAGAGTCCGTAGGCCACTTGAAGTCTTTATTGGGTTGTGGCAACGCCGTGGGCTTCCACTGTATCTGGACCGTATATACAAGAATCGAGTACCTACAGGGTATACCCATGTTAGAGAGAAAGAAGGAGTAAAAATATATACATATAGAAAAGGAGAAATAAGAGAGAACAACTATCAAAAGAATCAAGTGTGGAAGAAAAAGAATGATCATGAATCTTCATTACTAAACTAAGTGCTTGATATCTCTAAACTTTATGATTATATGATATGTTGAATCACTAGAAGCTTCTTATGATTTATTACTACTAGAAAAGGTGTGGAACCCTCTAAGTCTGTAAAGTGTAAGGGTATGGTAATACCCCCGAAGTATCTCTAAATCTGATGTTGTATTTCTGCTTCAATTTCTACCTCATTTATTGCAATGAATCATGTCTCGTGAACATGATGATATTGTCCATAAGCCACCATCTTGCTCGAGGACGAGCAAGAGCCTAGCTTGGGGGAGTTGATGAGTCCAAAATTGAAGCATATTTACCTTTTGTTTTTGCATATATAGAGTAGGGTGATACATTGCGAACGTATCCATAATTTTTGATGTTCCATGCTTGGTTTTTATCTACTTTCTTATGTTTTGCCCACACTTTGGAGTACTTTTGATACACTTTCTTGGACTAACCTATTAACAAGATGCCATAGTGCCAGCTGCCTGTTTTCTGCTATTTTTGGTTACAGGAAAGTCAGAAAATGAATATTCTTGGAATTGTACGGGACAAAAGCCAAAGTCAGTTTTTCACCGAGGGGGACACGGAGCCAGAATTCGAGACAAAGAGGGGCCAGAGGTCCGCCACCACCTGGCCACGCGGCTAGGTCTGGCCCATGCCAGGGGGTGGTGTGGTCACCTAGGGCACCCCCTCGGCCTCCCCTTTCGCCTATAAGATGCCTCCGATACAGAAACCCTAAGTACCCAATCAAAATTCCACGAAAGAGTCTATAGACACCGTCATCTCCATCCCTAGATCGGGAGGGATCTGAAGCTCTTCTCGGCACCCTGTCAGAGGGTAGAATTCACCCTAGAGGCATTCTTCATCACCATGCAAGCCTCCGGTGTGATACGTGAGTAGTTCATCCTTGGACTATGGGTCCATGTAGTAGATAGATGGTTGGTTCTTCTCCTTTGTGCTACCATGTTTAGATCTTGTGAGCTCCGTTCATGATCAAGATCATCTATTTGTAATTCTACATGTTGTGTTTGCAGGGATCCGATGGATATTGAGATGCTACTTCAAATTGATTATTGATTCTATCATGTCTTTGTTATTTGTGATCTTTCATGCTTTCCGTTGTTAGTAGCTATCTTGGCCAAGTAGATGCTAGAAACTCCAAGATTTAGTATTTATGCTCGATAGTGGGTTCATGCCTCTAGTAATCTGGGGAAGTGACAGAAATCTCTAAGGTACTAGACGTGTTGTTGCTACTAGGGAGAAAACAACAATCCTTTGTTCATAGAACAATCATATTGTTTACTTTACACGCAATGTGTAATGCAATTATCTGTTGCTTGCAACTTAATACTGGAGGGGATTCGGATGATAACCTGAAGGTGGATTATTAGTCATAGATGCAGTTGGATTACGGTCTATGTATA
Organism: Avena sativa; assembly: GCA_916181665.1. NCBI lineage: Eukaryota > Viridiplantae > Streptophyta > Magnoliopsida > Poales > Poaceae > Avena > Avena sativa. The sequence continues at coordinate 4,874,030 of OV702287.1, forward strand.
ATGTTGTAATGCCCAATCAAATCTCAAAGGAGTCAAGATGATTAGTATATGCTTGTATGCTTTCTCGATGTTTATCAATTGCCCCGCTGTAATTTGTTCATCCAACATGTCATCTATCTTAAGGAGAACCACCACTAGTGAACTATGGACCCCGGTCCTTTATTTTATCATCAATCTACAATTGTTTACTGCTTTCTGTTTACTTTCTGCAAGAAATTACTATCTTCCACACAATATGTTTAATACTTTGTTTTCAGCAAAACCGGTGAGATTAACAACCTCGCTATAAGTTGGGGGCAAAGTTCTGTGGTTGTGTTGTGCAGGATTCCAAGTTGGCAACAACACCTTGGAGGTGTTTCCTTGCTCCTACTGGTTTGATAACCTTGGTTTCATAACTAAGGGAAAACTTGTTGTTGTGCTCATCATACCTTCCTCTTGGGGTTCCCCAACGAGCTCGATATATTTTGGGCCATCAAGCTATTTTCTGGCGCCGTTGCCGGGGAAGTCAAGGACATCTTCACAAGGGGAGTCCCTCATAACCAATCCCTTTACTTTGTTTTATTTGTTTTGCTTCATTTATTTCTGCTTTTTTTGCTTTTTTCTCTATCAAAAACACACAAAAAATTAGTTGTACTAGTTTGCTCTCTTTATTAAAAACACAAAAAAATTAAGTCTTTCTATAGTTGTTACCTCTTAGCTCACCATGTTGATCCCTAAATTCACCCTGAAAGACCTTTCAATAGGTAGTGGATCTATAATTGGAAAAGATAATATTGAAGAATACTTTAATTATGTTAGTAAACATGAGGATATTGAGGATAGATCCCTTGCAGCACTTGCTCCAAACTATGAAATTGCTGCAGCTTCTTTAGTTCACATGTTGGAAGCTAGGTTTATTAACCTTAACCCCTTAATGCAAATAATTTTTCTTAAACATAAAGAAATTCAGGACCCTGAAAAGAGAGATTTTATTCTGGAAACTTTGCTTAAGGAATTCTATGATGTTGCCAAGTAAGCTAGAAAAGTCTTTGAATGTTTTAATATGCTAGGATCATGTGTAGATGTTGTTGGTACACGAGAAAATATGAACAAAACCAAACCTAATGGGGAGGAAATTAAGATACCAATACCATTCAAACTTGTAGCAATGCATGAAGCCATAGAAAAAAATCTTGATTGGATTGTTCCTGAAAACCCGTTTGATAAAAATAGTGAACCCAAGAGCGTTGAGAGAGGATCCTATAGAACTTATTTGGATGAGATACCTTGCCTTGTTGAAGATATTTCTGGTATTGCTTTTAATGCTTCTTCATTTGAGAACACTTGATTCTTTTTCTTGCTTCTTATGCCTAACTTAAAGGCGTTAAAGAAAAGTACTTATTGGGAGATAACCCAAAAGTTTTAGATGAGTCTTGGAAGTTATTACCTCAGTAATAACCTCTCCTTATCCTTTTTATTTGCTTTTTGTGCCAAGAGTAACCTTTAATGAGAGAGAAGTAATGATTGGGAAAGTTGTTGTGCCGAAATAGATTTCTGTGCTTCGCCGTAAAAATCCGTGTAAAATCTCTGTACGTCTTTTTGAGGCTTGAATTTTTGTGCTTCTGACCCAGGTTGTTATCTAACTTTCGTTAGTTCAACACTTTTAGATTTGAGCAACATAAGGTCTTATAAAAAATTGGTTTTTACGTGCGGGTCTGTTTTGACAGATTTCTGCCATTATTTGCATTTGCTTCTTGTTGGTTCCTTTTTGAGTTCACTTTGGGGAATTGAGATTTTTGAGGGAAGTGCTTCAGTATCTTGTGTTTTAATGAAAGTTTTATTGGTGTTGAAACTGAACCTAAATACTTATTATCTTGAGTGCACTAATGTTGCTAATAAAGATTGTGTGAAGTTTTGTATAACGAAAAATTTCAGGTGTATAGGGAGAATGATGTAATGAGATGAAAAATGGACTAAAGCTCAAGCTTCGGGATGCCACCCCATGTCACCCCAAGAATTATCCAAGAATTACAAGCGTCAAAGCTTGGGGATGCCCAAGGCATCCCCTTCTTCATCAATAAAAATACCAGGTTTCTTCCAAACACTTCATTTTTATTGTTTCATGCACAGTTGTGTTATTCTTGGAGCGTCTTCGTTTTTTGTTTTTGGTTTTAGTTTGCTTGGTTTTCTTATTTTGCTTGAATAAATTGGTTGGACCCCCTCTTTCATACATTGGTTTTCAAATAGTTTGGTTTGGATTGGAAAAGAGTAGGAAAGTTCATGCTTAAGTGGTAAAGAGAGCTTGTTTTTGACTGTGGCCCATGCTTGATATTGTTTTGGCTTTATGCTCAGTGATATTTTTTGTAGCATGACATGTTATAAACAATTGATATTGCTTAATGTGCCTTGGAAGAATCATGCGTTGTTTTAGCATATTAAAGCATAGTATTGTGGTATTCTCCTTTGATGCTTTATTTGGGTTGACTTGGCGTATGCTCACACCATGTTATGACTATCCCAAGTCACCATAGCCTTTATGATCCTTTATTTTTCGACTTGTAGTACCACTTTATGCTTTGATTAATGATGTTTTGTCGCTCTGCATGATTATGGCCATTATTGCTCTCTTAGTCGGTCGCTCCAAGTATTTTGCTAGCCTCCATAACCAAGTATGAGTTCCACTCATGCATGCAACTCCTAAAACCAAGTTATTCCAAAGAGTCCACCATACCTACCTATTAGCATTTGCTATTCCAAGTATATTCATGTTTTTATCTACCTTCCAAATTAAACTTTTTATGAGAAAACTAGTGATTAAAGCTCTCACGAACTTGATGGCACACTTTACTTTTCTTGCCCTTAATAAACTTGAACCATTGTGTCGTCTATGTTGTATACGCTTGCACTTATATGTTGGGGATTAGCAGAACCATGTTGTCATGGGGAACGCTTTCAACATTGCACTTGTACTTTGTACCTAGTTGATATCATGCTCTTTTGTCTATGGATGTCGTCTGTGTGAAATGAAAGGGGAGCTTGTAAGTCCATGGAGTTATGTATGTGTGTTAGAGAAACGCCTGGGCCGCCGGTCTAATCCATGCCTAATCATGGTGGAAACCTGTAGCGTAACCATAATGAGTTGTCTATGAAGCATTCTTCTTATAAAAAAAGAGTCAGATATTGAGAAAAAGAGAAAAATAAAAAAAGAGATATGAGAAAAGAGGAAAGAGAGAAAAAGCACCATTTTCCCATGGTAAATAAGAAGATTGTTGAGATGCTCGTTGTCTGCTTGCCTTGTCATTTTGATATGGGGATTCTTCCGTATCATCGGGCAAGGGGTACCCCGTTGGCGGTTCTCTATGATACACATGTACTTACTATGACAAGAACTTACCGGTAACTAAACTTGAGTAGCATGAGGAGCAACCCTCGTATTCAAGGGACATGAGATTTCCAACTTATACTTTGTCAAGCATATACTCCATAGTTTGTTCACATTAACCTTAATCACTTCAAGATGCTTATGATAGGGGCAATGAGAGCTGAAAGCTAATAAGTACCATAATTTTTGGAAGCTCTTTATGAAACTTGAATCCCTGCTTCCTTCTATGAAGGCCTTTCTTTTACTTTTATGATTGAGTCTCCACCTTCTATCTTTATGCACCTACTGAGAGAGCATAGTGGCCATTCTTAGTTCTATGTGCATTGTCCCAAGACTTGTTGATTGATGCATAACTTTGATATTGCTTGTTCTTAAACTATTTGTATCTAGTCACTCTTATGAACTTTGAAACTGTCCTATGAATCTATGTTTGCTACTCTATGAGGGACAAGCTTAATGCCATTATGCTATGTTTTCTTTATGTGAAACAAACAAACGTCTTGCAAAGCATTGTTATTCATGAATCTTTTGTTTGTGCCTTTTCATGTTGCAACATAGTTGCTATGTCTTATTGCTAGAACTTTATCTTTCATTCTATGTTGAAGTACTATATGATCCTAGCTATCAATGTTTTACAAATACTTTGATCAAGTTTATGATGGTGCATGTCACCTCAAAAATTATTCTTTCTTTTTATCACTTACCTACTCGAGGACGAGCAGGAGTTAAGCTTGGGGATGTTGATACGTTGCAAACGTATCCATAATTTTCGATGTTCCATGCTTGGTTTTTATCTACTTTCTTATGTTTTGCCCACACTTTGGAGTACTTTTTATACACTTTCTTGGACTAACCTATTAACAAGATGCCACAGTGCCAGCTGCCTGTTTTATGATATTTTTGTTTCCAGGAAAGTCATAATATGAATATTCTCGGAATTAGACGGGACAAAAGCCAAAGTCAGTTTTTCACCGAGGGGGACACGGAGCCAGAATAAGAGACGGAGTGGGGCTAGAGGGCCGCCACACCACCTGGCCATGGGGCCAGGCCTGACCCGCGCCAGGGGGTGGTGTGGCCGCCTAGGGCACCCCCTCGGCCTCCTCTTTCGCCTATAAGATGCCTCCGATACAGAAACCCTAAGTACCCGATCAAAATTCCATGAAAGATTCTGTAGCCGCCGTCATCTACATCCCTAGATCAGGAGGGATCTGAAGCTCTTCCCGGCACCCTGCTAGAGGGGAGAATTCACCTTGGAGGCCTTCTTCATCACCATGCAAGCCTCTGGTGTGATGCGTGAGTAGTTCATCCTTGGACTACAGGTCCATGTAGTAGCTAGATGGTTGGTTATTCTCCTTTGTGCTACCATGTTTAGATCTTGTGAGCTCCATTCATGATCAAGATCATCTATTTGTAATTCTACATGTTGTGTTTGCGGGGACCCGATGGATATTGAGATGTTATTTCAGATTGATTATTGATTCTATCATGTCTTTGTTATTTGTGATCTTGCATGCTTTCCGTTGTTAGTAGCTATCTTGGCCAAGTAGATGCTAGCAACTCCAAGAGTTAGTATTTATGCTCGATAGTGGGTTCATGCCTCTAGTAATCTGGGGAAGTGACAGAAATATCTAAGGTACTAGATGTGATGTTGCTACTAGGGAGAAAACAACAATCCTTTGTTCATAGAATAATCGTGTTTACTTTACACGCAATGCATAATGCAATTATCTATTGCTTGCAACTTAATACTGGAGGGGGTTCGGATGATAACCTGAAGGTGGATTACTAGTCATAGATGCAGTTGGATTACGGTCTATGTATAATGTTGTAATGCCCAATCAAATCTCAAAGGAGTCAAGATGATTAGTATATGCTTGTATGCACTCTCGATGTTTGTCAATTGCCCCACTGTAATTTGTTCACCCAACATGTCCTCTATCTGAAGGAGAACCACCAGTAGTGAACTATGGACCCCGGTCCTTTCTTTTATCATCAATCTACAACTGTTTACTGCTTTCTGTTTACTTTCTGTAAGCAATTACTATCTTCCACACAATACGTTTAATCCTTTGTTTTCAGCAAAACCGGTGAGATTGACAACCTCACTGTAAGTTGGGGGCAAAGTTCTGTGGTTGTGTTGTGCAGGATTCCAAGTTGGCAACAACACCTTGGAGGTGTTTCCTTCCTCCTACTGGTTCGATAACCGTTGTTTCATAACTGAGGGAAAACTTGCTGCTGTGCTCATCATACCTTCCTCTTGGGGTTCCCCAACGAGCTCGATATATTTTGGGCCATCATAGGGATCTTTGTATTTCACTGCGTTTGCATACACCATTTTGTTCTTGTTTTAACGGGATCCCAAATCACTAAGTCTTATATGCACATATCAATTGGAACTATCATATTGTGTTATAATATGTATTTCTAAGTGATAAAAGTCTTTTAATGGATTTACCTTCACACCCGAGAGAATACCAAACATGGAGAAGCAATCAATACCAATAACGACCGGTGGTACGAGCGGAGCCTGCCCGTACCGTCCTCCCGTACTAGGTGTCAGTGTGATCGCCTCGTCAAATACTTTCTCCTAGCGAAGACGAGAGGGAGATCCAGCATTCACATCCACCAGAAACCACGAAAAACCACATCTGAAAGGGATCTGAAGGAAGAACTTGGCTGGGGTAAAATCCCAGCTACTTCACGGATCATTGAAGGACAATGCATCATCCCCTTCATGATCAACCACTGCATCTCCATCACCACCATTACCCCCATCTCTCATCTATTAGATCTTGTTGTAATTCCATATTTGATTGTGGTTTGCATTAGATCTATGTCTGTACTTTTGTCCTTTCATTTGATTATGATGATGTTGTAGATTGCTTCCATGTGTGAGTAGTTCATTTGTTCTTGGGGATGGAGAAACCCTAGCACCATTATAATTTTGTAATAAAGATGATGTATTCTTGTGTCCATATGACTTATCGGTCTATGATAGATTTATGATTTGTGTTTGATCTCTCTCTTTAGATGGTATGTGTAGTCGGCCACATATCGTTTACCCTTGAGACTAAAGGGAGGGAGAAATCCTTTGGACGTGTTTTGGGATCGTAGCCAAAATGGCCTCATGACATATCGGCACCGGCTCGTAACATACATGGTGAAAGGAGGATTAAGAGGGACTCCCTAAGATAATTACGATATCCACGGGGAAACCCTTAATTGTGGTGGTTTGTATGGGGGACTGCTCTCAGACATCGTAGTGGTTATTTAGAGGTGACCTCACTCTTGGCTCAACAAAGTGGCTTCCTACGTGCCTTGTAGTGAACATATTATTATCGAGATCTCTCCACACATCTCATGACACAAGAAGTATGTTATCTTGATTATTGATAATAATAATACCATGCTAGTGGTGTATCCTACATCCCCGAGAACGTTTTAGCCCTATTGAGTTCAACCACACTTTCACACAACCTTGTTACTTGCTTCCTTTTACTTGTTTTAATTACTTTTCTACAAACAACCAAAAACCTTTCAAACACCATTTACTTCAAATCAAAGGTAGCTTATAAGTATCCTTTGGTAGATAGTGACGAGTTACTTCAAAACTATCTACAATTGATCTGTGCACTTGTAGTCATCATATACCTATGGCATGCTTTATTACTATTGATTTATATTATGTTGCTTGAGGAGCTTTTATGATTATGTACTATTTAGGTGTGGAATATTTATGTTATTTGGACACGCCTAGTCACACTTTCGAGACTCTGAGCTCTTTCAGCCATTGACGCAAACTTATGGTTCCATCTTTGGAGATCGGTAGACTTTGTTGCGGGTAGTTAATTGGGTGGCAACCTAAAACTTTCTTTGGTTCTTGAAAGAGTCGTGTCATGATACCTCAATTATTTTTCCCTTCCATTGGTTTTTCCGAGGTTGATCGAGCATGTGGGTACATTTGTGCACCCCTGCAGCGTAAATCTTTTCGAAAAGCCATGTCCATGCTTATGGACTACTTGGAGCATATTTTCTCGATCATAGAAAACTTACACTAAATTAGTACTATAAATTTGACTTTGATCTAACATGACTAGTAAATAGCACAACTACCACAATCAATTAATAAAACTGTCAACTGTGTGAGTGCCTCCAGCATTGCTCTCTAGTGGTTATGCAATAGGGGTAATGCTTTGGTTGGGTTATGTTTGGTGTTAATATCTTATTGGTTTTAATAAGGCCTCTATTATCCCTCACTAATAGACGAAAGTTGTATCGTGTCTCTATATTTTTTAGTGCATGTTTTGTTGCCTCTTAAGTCCATCATAACCATGTAGGAGGGAGAAGCCGAATTCCATGTCTTCCTAAGTACTTGCCTCAATGCTTACCCTCGTTTTATTTTCCTTCCTAGTGTCATCAACCATGGGCCTTACTTTGACATGTATATGATTGATGATGAAGCAAGGTTACTAACGAGGGTTTAACTCATCAATGCCCATTGTTATGGACTTGGGTTTTGGAGAAGGAGGGAGCGCTGGAGACATCTATCGGCTAGCAAACAAGCACACAGGGGACAAAGGATTTACCCAGGTTCAGGCCTCGTAGAGGTCCCTACTCCTGCTTGTCTGCTCGTGGAATTATCGAAGGAGTCAAAAGTTACAATGGTGCGCAGATGCAATCTGGCAAGGGTTGTGGAAACTAGGGTTGCGTGTGTCCTCCTCGCCGCCCCCTCCTAGCCCTTATATAGATAGGCTAGGTCTCGGGTAGCAGGACGAGTTGGTTACAAGTTAGGGTTTTCCCCTTCAAACTTTCTATCTTTAGCTTCTTCTTGTCCTTCAAGCAATCGAGAGTCCACAGGTTACTCGAGTCCTTTCATCTGGGCCTTGGCGACACCGTGGGCCTGTACGTATTTGGACCGTATATACCAAGCTCGAGTACCCGTAAGGTATACCCATGTCAGTAGCCCCCGAGTGTCGAGTGGAATCACAGATTCGACTGGGGACTTTTGAAGCCTTCGAATGCCTAAATGAGTACATTTTGATTGCTTTTATTCATGTCATAGGGATTGTTGATATACGTGCCTGATATAACTGAAGTATCGGTATCAGTTAACCACCTTAGGGTGAAACAGCGCAATCTACTCAAATTCGAGTCCCCGGACTCGAATCCGGAAAAGTGCTGGTGTAATTCGACTCAGGCCACGGAGGTCTTACAGGAGTCGAATTCCAGTTACATGGGTGTGAGCACTTGACGCGTCCGTCAAGGCATGTTCATCGTGCCTGTAGGCACGGATATGTTTCTGGTAGTGCGCAGTTAAATGCGTTGCCAGGCCTTATTCAGGTCTTACCTTCACGCCGTAGGCGCGACATCCGAATTTTATCATCACGGAGACGATTTGGGTGACCCAGGAGACGCAGTCTCTTTGTAGGGGGGAAATTATGAGGCAGTGTCGCCATGATTTCGAGTGTGGATGTTATCACACACAGTTTTTTGTACAAATAATCATAGGGTGCGCGACCAGCGCTCCCTATGGGAGTAGCCCCCGAGTGCCTGGTTGAGTCGAAGACTCAGGCAGTAACTAAAGAACTTTTGCGACTGCTGTCGTCTTTTGCTTGCTTGTTTCAGTCGATGACTCAGGCAGGTACTAAAACACTTTTGTGACTGCTGTCGTCTTTTGCCTGCTTGTTTTAGTCGAATTTATTTCCGGTGCTCCCTATGGGAGTAACCCATATCCATAATCGAACTGTGTTTCGAGTGGTTGGGTTTGCTTTTGTGATTGTCCATGTTCCTGCAACAAGAAAAACAAAAGTCATAGGGTGCACGGCCAGCGCTCCCTATGGGAGTAGCCCCCGAGTGCTTGGTGGAGTCAAAGACTCCAGCAAGGACTAAAAATAGTCGAAGTTTTCCATTGCGTAGCCTTGGTGACGTCAGTGCTGACGCTTGTATGACCTTGGTTGCCCGCGTGAGCGAGTTTGACGGGACATGACGAGCGGTGGGTCCCACTTTCTGACTTTGATTTGACTGGTCGTGCGTAATCTTATTTTTAACTGTGCCTCCTTGATTTCCACGCATAATGGTAGAAGTGGGGGGACGGTTCGCGCTTCCTCTTCTCCATGTGTCCAACGCGATGCGTGCCATGCGTCCCGTAGGGTTTTTGTCAGCCGTTGGATTGCATCTCCCAGGGGTTAAGTAGCGGCGCTGTGGCGGTAATTTTCCATCTGCGCTCTTTCTCTCTTGCTGCCATCGCCATTGCTGCTGCTTTTCTGCTTTCCCCTGCACCCATCTTCTCCACGATGCTGGACCAGCTCCGTTCGTTCCCGAGCTACTTCCTTCGCTCACATCGCCGCCGCACAATGGGGAAGAAGAAGGGAGGCGCTGCCGCTGATTCCGCGGCCACCGTTGCCGTGACCAAGAAGAAGGGTGGCTCTGCTGCTGCGAGCACCAGCGCCGCCGCCGGCGGGAAGAAGAAGGTCGCGGGCACCCGCGAGACCAATGGCGCATGGCGCCCCTCTATCATCAAGGTGTCGGATCTCCGTCTTCTTCGCCAAGATGGAGTTATCTCTACAGCAGTCGCCGATGCGCGCGTCCCCAGCGATGAGACCATTCCTGCTCCTCCCGCTGGTTTTCGAGTGATGTTTCTTGCATTCATCATTCGTGGTCTTTCATTGCCTCTTCACCCCTTTCTTAGGGGTCTTCTTTGTTTCTATAGGCTCCAGCTCCATTAGCTGTCCCCAAATTTGATCCTCCACATCACTTGTTTCATCACTCTCTGCGAGTGCTGGCTCGGAATCGAGCCACACTTTGGTCTTTTCAAGCGCATCTTTAAATTGAAGCGCCAGTCCGCATCTGGCTCTTTAGTTTATGACGTAGGTGGTTGCGGAATCCACGTCGACTCATCCGCCACCTACTTCGACATCAAGCTTACCAATTCCATCCAGGGATGGAGGGACAAATGGTTCTATGTTCGCGACCAGAAGGCAAAGGACGAGCACTATGGACTCGCGCCTTTCGATCCCGTGACTCCCTACAAGAAGATGCGTTCCTGGAAGAACGTGATCATGCCTTCCGAACTCGCGGAGACAGACGTGCTATATCAACACGTCTGCGACCTCGAGAGTCGCATAGGCGCAGAAGAGGGAGGTTGCGCCCTTGTCAGGACTTGGCTGCGTCATCGCGTCCAGCCTCTCCAGGCCAGGGTCCATCCCATGTTTCAATGGGGTGGCGCTGATGATGCCACTCACGTGTCTACTGATGGCATGTTCGCGAGTGAGGTAGATAAGAGGGTGCGACTGGTCACGAAGTACACCCTCAAGGATGTGCTTCCGAACGAGCCAGTCGTTCCTCCTTTCGATGCTTTGAATCCTCCTCCTAAGGTATAGTTGTGCTACGCAGTAGCTTATTTTCACGATTGCGTTTTCTGTTGCTTACCTGCTATGTTTACTGATCTTTTCTGTTTATATGCAGGATTGGGCGGTGTCGCCTTGTTTTCCTCCCCTCCCTAAGGGGATTATTCCTCGTGAAACTTTGGAAGAGGACGAGTCTGAGTCGACTGTCCCTTCTGATGTTGAAGAGGAAGCCCTCGAGTCCGAGAGCCCGGATACTCGCAAGCGTTCGCGTAGCAGGGACTCTGACGCGTCGACTCCTTCAACTCTAGGAGGCGCGGCTGTTGGCGCGGAGTCGCCAATTCCAGCTGTTCCTATGAGGGCTGTGGCACCGTCTTCTCGCAAGAAGATGCGATTGCCCAAGGAGTCTTCGTCAGAATCGACGGCTGCCACGTTTGATCTTGACAACTTTAACTGGTAAGTTTTCTAGGTCATTCATTCTTTTCTATTTTCTTCTTGTTAGTTTTTTCCCTGGAGTTTGCCCTTTTCTCAATGTGGACTTTGTCTTGTAGTCAAGAGGCGTCGTCATCTTCTGGTGACGTCGAATTTTTGAAGGAATCGGGAGTCGCGACTTCAAGGGCCAAGGTAGAGGTCGAGCGTGCTCCTTCTCCGGTGGCGGCCCACTTCGGGCACAATTCTTCGAGCTCTCCTCACGTAGGGGAGCATCGAGTAGTTGCTCGGATGATGGTTCAGCAAACTTCTTCGGAGTCGCTGGAGGACCATGTAAGTATAGCTTTCCTTCTTTTTTAATGTGGTAGTCAACGCCTTCTGCTGCCCTCTGCTGACTCCTTGTTTTGTGCGACAGCTCCTTGTAAAGGAAGCCGCGCAGGTGGCGGAGCAGGTGATGGCAATGGGTCGCCAGCATGCGATGCTGGAGACGCGCCACCGCGTGGTCGAGAGTGAGTGTTCTATACTTATTCTTTTCGTCTTCTCTCTGTTTTGGTATAATCGACTGATAGCCAATTATTGACTGCCATGTAGCTGAGCATAACGCTTTACTGCACGACGTCGCCACATTGGAGAAGACACTAGCCGTAGCTGTGAAGGGGCGCGACGAGGCAATCGCGGCTCGTGATGATGCCTAGAAGCGCGAAGAGGATCTGCGCGCCTCCTTTGCAGCCAGGGAGAAGTTGTTCGAAGAGCAACTGTTCTCAGTCGCCAAGGCCCTCTCAGGTACCTTTACTGGTAGATATTTTATTGATGTTCTTCTCTGCATCTAGAGTGCCGATGGCACTAGAAGTTTGATCCATGTGTGTATTCTGGTGTAGATGCTGGCGACTTGAGTTTTGATCCACAAGCCCTTTGTCGTGATGACGCTCTGGCGGGCGGTGTCTGCGGTCGAGGATCGTAGCACCGCTGTCCAAAATACGTTGTCCAGGGCCAAGGGTACCCTGAGTCGCCTCCGGGAGGAGTTGATGCCGAAGGCGGAGCTGATCGACAATGTGGAAGAGCTGGTGGAGTCGCTCGCTAGGGGTGTGCCTGCCACGTACAAGAACACCCTTCGCGCAGCTGGCGTGACCATGTCACTTGCCATGGTGCAAGCCCACGGAGTCGAAGTAGATCCTTCTGCGGTGTCGAAGACGATGCCTATTGGCGCGGATGGTCAGCAGGTAGTATTCGCTCCCTTTGCGACTGCCTGTGCCAAATATGGCCATTCTTTGATAAATAATGTTGCCAAGTATTCGGAGGAGCTCAATCGTGTGAAGAAGGCGGCGAAAGCTTCGGCCTTAGGGGCCGGCGGAAAGTCAGTGGCATCTGATGCTGCCACGGACTTGATGAAGCCCCCGAGGTCATCGAAGTCGAAGAAGCCAGCTGCTTTGTAGTTAGTTTCTTGTAATAGTTGATGAATTGCCCTTTTGATTGGAGAACATGCCTGTTGGAGAGTGTGTTTGTAGATACTTTATGCTGATCCTGAATGCATCTGTTACTTTTGACTTTTGAGTTGGTCGCCTTATTTGCCTCTGGCTTGATTTTTGGTAGGGTACATCAAGTGGTCCTGTGGGGGGAACCCCGGACTCGCCATCTCTTGAGGATACAATGGCACCACCACGCTCCAGGGTAGAGGAGTTGTCCTTGCTTTCGCGACTTCATGATCACATTAAGCAAATGGAGCGTGAGTTGCCCGTGATCCGCGGTAGCACGGACGTGTGGAAGTCAAAAGCTGAACAAGCCGCCGCCCGCGAGCAGTATCTGCTTGGCGAGGTGACGCAGCTAGGCGACCAGTTTAAGTGTTAGTTTGCTCATCCTCGTCTTTTCCTTTGTAGTAATCGCAATGGTACGTTGTACTCATGCTGTTGATGCTGCTCCGTGTAGTTGTTAGCGCACGCCATCCGCAGGAGGAGAGGGATAGGATTGCCATCCGCCTTCATGATCTCACTCAGGAGCAACTTCAGGAGAGTGGGTACTTCTAGGTAGATCATGATCGTGCAACTGCGTTGGCGACCCTGCAGGATCGCGCCTCGCGAGTGCTGCTCTTTCTGAAGAAGTCGCGGTCATGTTTGAAGAACATCTATCGGGCGATGTTCCCGCTGGATGATACTCCAGCAAGCCTGCTGGCTCTTCTGACCAAATTTCAAGATATGTCCGCGGTTCGCGAGTGCGTGAGGCAGCAGTTGGTGGCTGGTGCCAAGGCTGCCCTCTCCATGGTGCGTTTGCACAGGCCTGACGTGGATGTCGCCGCCATTGCCTCTGGGCCACCGGTGCCACCAGCAGGATCTTCCTGGAACATGGTGCCGCACTATCAGGCCGTGGACCGTCCAGCCGAGGAGGTCGTCGACTTCTTCGAGGAACAGACTAATGTTCTTCTGTTGCAAGGGTAGCCAAATATGTATCCTGCACATAAGTGTACTAGTGTTGTAAATCTCATATACATTTGTAGATAATATACTATTGAATGTGTACAAATAGCTTTAAGAGTGGGGTGCGTTGCACTTATGCGAGTCCTTTTCGTTAGCCTGGCCATCTTTGTATTGTTCCCTTTTCAACCTGTCAGGTGCGTTGCAGCTGGGTTGAGTTTGTGTTAAGGGGTTCGATTGATGTGCCAGCTACTCAGGATGTCGCGTTATTGTTCGAAGAACATATGTGTATAGGGTGGCGTAGCCCCCGAGTATGAAAATTGACAAAGTAAAGGAGGGTACAAAGTTTTGGGGCACTTAGCTTTTATTTATTCGAAGAATAGTACGAGGTACAATGTGCGGCTAAGTAGCCTTGGCTGAATAGCCTTATTTGCGATGCAAAAGTAAAGAAAAACGACTAAGGGTAGAAGCATCGCAGTTGTGCGACGTTCCAAGGGTTGGAGTGTGCGACTCCTGTATCTAAATCTTGAAGGCGATAGGTGCCACCTGGGATTACTTCTGTAATCACGTACGGTCCTTCCCAGGGGGATTCGAGCTTGAGATGCCCCTGCTGCTTCAGTCGCAGGACCAGGTCACCTTCGATGAAGGATCTAGGGCGAAGCCTTCTACTGTGGTAGTTGCGCAGGTTCTGCTGGTAGATCGTGGATCTTGCTGCGGCGATTTCTCTTGCCTCGTCGAGGAGATCGACGGAGTCTTCGAGTGCAAGAGATGACTCTTGTTCGCTGTAAGCGACTACACGTGGCGCCTTGTATCGCACTTCGGCGGGTAGTACTGCTTCTGCTCCGTGCACCATAAAGAATGGTGTGTAGCCTGTGGCGCTGTTTGGAGTAGTTCGCAGGCTCCAGAGTACGGATTGCAGTTCGTCTGGCCAGCAGCCCGCGGCTTGTTCGATTGGTCAGAGGAGTCACTTCTTGATGCCGCTGCAGACGAGCCCGTTTGCCTTTTCCACCTGACCGTTGGTCTATGGGTGTGCTACTGAGGCGTAGCTGATGTTGATCCCCAGGTTCTCGCAGAATTCTTGGAACTCCTTGGATGTGAAGTTCGTTCCATTGTCGGTGATGATGTTGTGCGGTACGCCGAAGCGGTAGACAATGGACTCAAAGAACTTGACTGCGCTGTGCCTTGATTGCTTGGTCACTGGCATGGCCTCAATCCACTTGGTGAATTTGTCGACTGCGACCAAGAGGTAGACGTAGCCTCCTTGCGAGGACCTTGGAAGTTTATCAACCATGTCGAGTCCCCACTGGGCGAAGGTCCAGGCCAATGGAATAGGCCGTACTTCTGCGCCTGGTGCGTGTGGCTTGTCCGCGAATCGTTGGCAAGCATTGCATTTTTGGACAATGTCCTTGGCATCGCGCATGGCCGTGGGCCAGTAAAATCCAGCTCGTAGAGCTTTGGCGATGAGGGCGTGACTGCCTGCGTGGTGCCCGCAGGTC
Source organism: Avena sativa (assembly GCA_916181665.1). Lineage (NCBI taxonomy): Eukaryota > Viridiplantae > Streptophyta > Magnoliopsida > Poales > Poaceae > Avena > Avena sativa. The sequence goes on from OV702287.1 coordinate 4,889,064, forward strand.
CCTTCATGGATGTCGAGGAGAACTGCTCTTCCATCGGCCATGGAGACACATCGCTGTAGCACTCCTGTGATGTTGCCTTTGTATAGTTCGTCATTGATAACGGCGAATGCCTTGGAGCATCGCGCGATGTGTCGTGCGTCTGTCGGGTCGTCCGGTAGGCGCTTACTGAGGAGGTACGTAATGTACAGCTGCGTCCAGGATTGTTCGATCATCATGACGCTCATTGGCCCTTCGAGTCCTGTGTCTAGCTCCAAGTCGTCGAGTGTCATTGGCTCATTGGGTGGCGTAGCCCCGGAGTCCATTGCTGCGCTTGTTGTCTTCTCTACGGCCTTTGGCTTGATGGAGCGTTCACAGATGCGCCCGAGAAATACACCAGGTGGTATGGGGGCGCAGGTAGAGCCTATGTTTGCGAGTGCATCCGCCTCATCGTTGCTTTCGCGACCTACGTGTCGTAGCTCGCAACCATCGAAGTCCCCTTCGAGTGTATCGTAGAGGTCGCGGTATGCGATCATGTTGTCGTTCAGTGCGTCGCACTCGTGCATTGTTTGGTTGATGACCAGCTTGGAGTCGCCGTATATGATGAGCCTTTTTGCGCCGCAAGCTTTTGCCATCCTCATCCCGTGCAACAGGGCCTCGTATTCAGCTTCGTTGTTTGAGGCTGTGAACTGCATTCGGAGGATGTATTTCAGCTTGTCTCCTTGAGGTGATGTCAGTATGACACATGCTCCTGCTTCATCTTTCTGCTTGGATCCATCGAAGTGCATGGTCCAGAGGTAGGACATATCTGGCTTGTCTGGGAGTTGATTTTCCATCCAATGCATGAGGAAGTCAGGGAGAATTTGCGACTTGATTGCATTGCACTTTTCGTATGTGATGTCTCGTGGAGATAGTTCGATTCCCCAAAGCGCGACTCGTCCCGTGGCGTCGGGGTTATTGAGGATATGTCCCAATGGGGCGTCGTTGACTACCACGATTGGGTGTTCCTGGAAGTAATGGCGCAGTCGCCGGGCGGTCATGAAGACGCCGTACGCCAGCTTCTGGTAGTGCGGGTACCGCTGTTTTGTTGGCGTGAGGACCTCACTGAGGTAGTATACCGGGCGTTGTACGCCATGGACCTTGTTTTCCTCTGCCCGTTTGACGACGAGCACTGTACTAACCACTTGGTTGGTACAGCAGTAGTGGTTACCTTTCCCGTGGAGTCACCAGTACTGGCGATGTGGATAACAGGCGCTTGAGATCTTCGAATGCTTCTTGCGCTTCATTGGTCCACTCGAATTTATCAGCTTTGCGGAGGAGTTGATAGAAGGGCAGTGCCTTTTCTCCCATTTGACTGATGAATCGACTGAGGGCCGCGATTCATCCGGCTAGTTGCTGGACGCCTCTTATGTTCTTTGGCTTTTCCATGGCTAGTATGGCCTTTATCTTTTTCGGGTTTGCCTCAATCCCTCTCGCGGAGATGAGATACCCGAGTAGCTGCCCAGATGGTACGCCGAAGGCGCATTTGTCTGGATTGAGCTTGATCCGGTAACGGTCGAGATTGGCGAATGTTTCGCACAAGTCATCGATTAGAGAGGCTTCCTTTTTGGTTTTGATTACTATGTCGTCGACATAGACTTGGATGTTGCGACCCAGCTGCTCCTTGAGGCAAACCTACATACACTGTTGGTAGGTAGCTCCCGCGTTTTTTAGCCCGAAGGGCATTGTGTTGTAGCAGAACACACCGAAGGGCGTTGTAAACGCGGTCTTCTCCTGGTCTTCCTCCTTCATTCGAATCTGGTTGTAGCCTGAGTAGGCATCGAGGAAGCAGAGGCACTCGCATCCAGCGGTGGAATCGATGATTTGGTCGATCTGTGGTAGCGGGAAGTGATCTTTTGGGCAGTGCTTGTTTAAAGAAGTGAAGTCCACGCACATCCGAAGGATATCCGTGTCCTTTTTTGGCACCAGCATCGTATTGGCAAGCCAAGTGCTTTCCTTGATCTCACGTATGAATTTGGCCTCGAGGAGTCTATTGATCTCCATTCCGACTGCCTGCGCTCGTGGCTCAGACAGTCGTCTGATTGTTTGCTTGACTGGCCTTGCGTCGGGGTTGACGTTGAGTGCGTGCTCGGCGAATTCCCTGGGAACTCCTGGCATGTCCGCAGGACACCAGGCAAAAATTTCCCAGTGCTCACGGAGGAATTCGACGAGCGCGAGTTCCTATGCGGGACTCAAGTTGTTGGCGACGAGGGCCGTTTTGGCGGGATCTGATGGATGGACCTGCACCTTCTTTGTGTGCACAGATGAGTCGAAGGAGAGGTCAGGTGAGCTTGGCCTACTCAGGGGCGGCAGACTGTTGTCTGTTGTTTCCTTCAATCGCGTGAGCTCCTCCTGCATGCCAAAGGACTGTGAGATTCTGTTGAATTCCCTGCCGCAACTGTCAGATCGCTCAAAGCTCCCGTTGATCGTGATGACGCCGTTGGGACCTGTCATCTTCATCTGCAGGTAGGCATAGCGGGGTACCGCCATGAACCTACCGAGGATGTAGTGGTATTGTGAGGGCCAGTCGACAACTTCAAAGTCGATGCGCTCGCGCTGGAAGTTCTTCGGCGTGCCGAATATGACGTCGAGGTTGATTTTGCCCAGGGGGTATATGCCTTTCCCTGGGACGATGCCGTGGAACGTTGTGTCCGATGCTTCCAAGCAGGTTAGAGGGATCCTCATTGCTCGCAAGGTACTTGCGAATATGAGGTTGATACCGCTTCCGCCATCCATGAAGACGCGACTCATGTCGAAGCCTCCAATTTGCGCCTCGAGTACGAGGGGGCAATGACCTGGGCGAGGTACTTGAGGCGGGTGATCGCGCTTGTCAAAAGTAATGCACGACTCACTGCCACTGAGGTACTCAGTGGTGGATGGTGGCGAGTGCGTGGCCAAGTTGACTTGGCGAGTGATGGCCTTCTGCACCCTATTGGAGGGGCGCCCCTTTTGGATCATCATGGTACCCATGGCCCGTGGGTACGGTTTGCCTCCGTGGTGTTGGTCCGGTGCAGCTCCGTTCGGGGGTGGCCCAGGTGGTGGTGGTGGTGCGCCATGTGCCACGGCGCCTGGAGCGGCTCCGTAGCCTCTTTCGACTGCATTGCGGTTCATCCAAACCAATCCCTCATGTAGCTTGAGGAACTCGCGGCAATCCTTGAGGAGGTGGCTGGATTTTCTCTTGCCATCATGCTTGTCGATGTAGAAGTGTACCGTGCATGGCCCGGACAGTTTGTCCTCGATGGAGGTTGCGGGTGCTTCATCGCGAGTGCGGCGTTGCCATACTTGCGTGGTTTTCCCGGAGTCGAGGTATCCGCTGTTGCGGTTATCGTCGCGTCTATCGGCGTAGCCGGCTGCGACCACGTTAACGTCATCGTGATCGTCGTAGACGCGCATGCGGCGCTTACTCCGGCGGTCGCGTCTTTGTTCGAGTTCTGCCTCCTCGTTAGAGTGAACGCGATTCTTCACCGAATCTTCTCCATCGGCCCACCGATTCACGATCTCCATCAGGTGGTCGATTGTCTGGGGCTTTGAGCGGCCTAGGTCCTCCCTGAGTTCCATGCAGCGGACACCACCGTTGAATGCATCAATCGCGCGGTCTTCCGAGATGTTTTCTGTGGAGTTTTTGATGATGGACCACCTTTGGATGTAAGAGCGCAGCAGTTCGCCAGATTTTTGCTGGCAGCATCTCAGTTCTTCGATTGAGGCGGGGCGTTTGTACGTGCCCTTAAAGTTGCGTACGAAGCTGTAGACCAGCTCATCCCAGCTGCGAATGGATCTGTGTGGGAGGTTATTGAGCCATGCCCGGGCGGCACCCTGCAGCTGTAGCTGCAAGCATTGCATGGCAGTGCTTCGACTGCCTCCATGTAGCCTGACGGAGGAGATGTGATCCTCCAGCCAGATCTTGGGGTCCTGCAGACCGTCAAATTTCGGGTTCTCCGATGGGAGTTTGAACCCTTTAGGCATTCGCTTTTGCCTGATGGATCTGCTGAAGCATCTGGCGCAGCAGAGCTCCCCATGTTCTTCTTCCGAGTCATTCGACCGAGCACGTCGTGCCCTTGACTTGTCGATCTTGCGCTGCGTGAGTTCATCGCGTGCGTCGTAGTCGCGATCGTGTCGTTGTGAGCGGCGGCGCCGAGATAGGTCGTGACTGTCATCGCTGGACGAGGGCGAGGAGTAGCGCTTTGCCAACTCTTTGCCCTTTTTTGGGTCTGGTACCGGTTCCTTGTCGAGGGCGGCCTCGATTAGCCCCAGGCCCGCGATCGTAGATCGGTGCATGGCCGTTCGGGGATCTCCAGCTGGTGGCTGGTTATTGAGAAGGTACATGGTGGCCGCTATCACCGCGGCCTGCGGTGTCCTGGGAACCATGTTGCCTCTCGTGTCGACTGTCATAGAGCCGAAGTCGAGGACTTTCGCGGCGTCTATGCGTTCTTGTTCGGTGAGGTGAGCCATCCACGATTGCCTTTTCCTGGCGAGGTGCTCGTTGCCTCTTGAGGAGGATCCTCCATAGGAGGAGAGCCCAGCGCGACGAAGGCTCGACTCGTCCGCCGCCTTTTTACGCGCCTCAAGTTGCGCGATTGCTTGTTTTTGGTGCTTGAATTCCTCTTTTAGGAGCCAGTGGTATCCCATCAGTACTTCCTGCGGGGACCCGAAGGGTAGAGGTGCACCTCATAGGGCTTCGCGGTAGCGTTCCCACTCTTGCTCGTTGAGCGTGATCACGACGCGTTCGCCGGTTTGCTCGTTGATTATGCTACGTGGTTCGACTGCTCCTCCATTGCCACCGTTGCCGGTGTTGGGCGGGTCGGTGCTGTTGCCGGTGTTACCACCATTGCCGCGATTGGGTGGATCGGTGCCGTTACCGGTCTTGCCACCGTTACCGCGGTTGGCGGAGGTGTCGCCCGTGTTGATGACGGCGCACATGAAGTGATTTGGGAAGGTGTTGCTTCCACAACTTTCAGATCCGGAACCGTAGGTTCCATCTTCAGTGGCCAGATCGCTTAGATCGGAGTCGCGACTGATGTCGCTGACCATGTTCCCAACTGCTGCCGGAGCATTGAGCTCACTGAGAGTGCCGATCGATGGAGGGAACCACGATGCTGGGGCAATCGCCGGTGCCGTCGGCTGATCGGGCATGCGAAGCGTGCCCATCTGACCAACTTGGAAGCGGAAGCTCCTAATCACCAGGCTGATTCCGTCGCCCATAGACTCGAAGGCCGGGCGAGTAGCCGGCGTGTGGACGGTGAAGTCGAAGGCGCCGAAAAGCTGGCGAATCTCCGCTGTTGCAGAGTTGTAGATCGCGTTTGATGGGGCCGAAGAAGCCGCAACATCAGCACTCTCAATTCCCACAGACGGCGCCAATTGACGAGGGTTTAACTCATCAATGCCCATTGTTATGGACTTGGATTTTGGAGAAGGAGGGAGCGCTGGAGACATCTATCGGCTAGCAAACAAGCACACAGGGGACAAAGGATTTACCCAGGTTCAGGCCTCGTAGAGGTCCCTACTCCTGCTTGTCTGCTCGTGGAATTATCGAAGGAGTCAAAAGTTACAATGGTGCGCAGATGCAATCTGGCAAGGGTTGTGGAAACTAGGCTTGCGTGTGTCCTCCTCGCCGCCCCCTCCTAGCCCTTATATAGATAGGCTAGGTCCTGGGTAGCAGGTCGAGTCGGTTACAAGTTAGGGTTTTCTCCTTCAAACTTTCTATCTTTAGCTTCTTCTTGTCCTTCAAGCAATCGAGAGTCCACAGGTTACTCGAGTCCTTTCATCTGGGCTTTGGCAACACCGTGGGCCTGTACGTATTTGGACCGTATATACCAAGCTCGAGTATCCGTAAGGTATACCCATGTCAATTACCCTTCTGGCTTGGCCTGGGCAGGGTTATGGACGTCATTGGTTATCCTTCAGTACTCTTAGTTCTATTAGTATTCTTATCCGTACTTGAATGATGTATCGTTCTCCATGTGATTTGCATCTTTGTAATATATATTTATATTCTTGACTTGTTGAATTGTTGTTGTATATATCTTTCTTATGGGTTCCATCGTAAACTATGGTATAATGGTACTATTTTGTTTTTCACCCGCACATCACTGCTCAGTGGACGTCTTTGAATCGTTTCTATGCGGGTTTGATAGAAATCGCTAAATCTTCATATGGACGATTAGAGGGCCTTACAAGAACTTACTTGATGACTTAGGCAAGGGGAGAGTCAAGGAAATAAAGGTTGTAGAAATTTGTTTAATTACACACCACAAAAGCTGAGTATAAAGGTTGTAAAAATATGTTTAGCATCCCATCTAGCAACCACCAAGAGAAGTAACTAAAATTCATGGTTATCATTGGAGAAGGAAAAACAAGTGAAAAGGGAGGAGAGAAATATTGAAGGGAGAATCTTTCCGTCGATCAAAGGGAGTTTCTTTTCATGATTATGAAGTTCAGATCCACCACCTTGTATCCTTCTTGTTGTGGTTGAATCATTCCTTACTGAGATTAATCTAACTAGACTCCTCTATGCGCCTCCTGGGATGCGGCTACTAGAAAGAACGTTGAATGATTCGTGAGCATCATAATAGCATAGGCGAACATCCGTTAGCATCGTCTGCAAAAAAATGTGTACAAGAACAGTAGAGTCGTTAAACATGTATGCAAGAAGTAAGAAGACTTTTATCTTACAAATTAGCAGTACCTCGTAGCAAGCAGTATGATGTTCTGCTTTATATCAGCTTTACAAAGGGGGCATTTCATAGTGCCGATCTCAAACCAGCTGAAATATAACCATCTCTATAATATGTAACATATACTTTCGATATCGATAAATTCAAACATCTGTTAACACACCAGTTTGTACAATTCAAAGACATGCTTTCGATGGCTACTGCACAAAATGAAGCTCCACTAAACATAGTAGACATAGAGAAGTCTTCCGAGAGAATTAAGCTTCTACTACAAAGCTTACTCGTTTGTCTCAAGTGTTGAACTCATGGTACACACACAAGAAAAAAAAGTAAATTTTGAACAGTGAAATCGTGGTACACATGCAAGAAAAAAAAAAGTAATTTTTCTTGTTAGTCATAAAATGCACTACGGGGCTAAACCAAATCATCGCAAAGTTTGCAAGCTAAGACGTGAGGAGCGAAGCTGATGCAGAAGCTTCACTGGTTGTCCTCTGATGCTCCACCATTGGAGCCATACTGCCGCTTGCCATCGGATCGTTTCGATGAAGTGCCACCGACACGCTTGCCATCCCAGCCGCAGGAACAATGTCCGCCTCCTCGACGGCAGAACACCGTATCTTCGTCGTTCTCTTGATTGTTGCCATTGTGGAAGACTCCTCTTGGCGGCTAGACTATGTTTAGTCGACAGAGATGACGCATTTCCTAGCGCTCATCGACAGAGGATGTCTCTGCAAAAAAGGGAAAGGATAAGTGAAAAAGCAAAAAGATTGCAAATGCAGCTGAATACATTCCTATGAATTTGCAAACAAATCAGAGGGATTGTTCCAGGGACATTACCTAGTTGCCGTGGTGCAGGCGAAGGCCTCTTCTAATGATGTTCTTGCTCGTCACTGTTTCTATTGTTGGCCACTGCATAAAACAAATATGCGGAGGAGCGTGAGATGAAGAGAGAGAAAAAAGGAGAAGAGAAGGCCGCGCTGCAAAATCACGCGACATACCTTGGACACGCCACATGGGCAGATGCAGATTGTGGTCTGCTGATGCGAACGATGATAGAGACAAACTTGCACACCTACACGAAAAAAGCATTAGAGGAGGAAAGCAAGAATAACCAGAGAGGGAAGCTGTAGAAATCACGCTCACCTTATTACTGCGGTGGTGGCCGCGCAACGCCTTCTTGATTTGCACCGGAAAGCTGCATGCCACGGATGTAGCTAGAAGTTGACCCGAGGAAGACCACCACCACTCGCTGGCCATCTAACCGAGGACGCTCCCTCCATTGCAGGTCCTTCTCTTTTGTCCACGAGGTGCACAAAAAAACACGACGACGTCTGTCTAGGTCGACGCACATGATGACGATGCTGTCTCCTCGCCTCGGCATATTGTTTCACCTCACCGCCATGGGCACCATCATCGCCGTCCACGGGTGTCGTCACTCTACCGACGCATGCTGATGACCACGGGGATGTGGGGAAGCGGGACGTACGCGGGGAGGAGAAGACCTAGCTAACACAATGCGTACGCAAATAACCGAGAGAACCGTTTTATACTGGACGCGTCTCTCACTAAAACCTCGTGCTAGCGGTATGCACCGCACGACCTCGCTGAGGGATAACGCTGATAACCGAGCTAGCACCTGCGAGAACCCATGTATGGCTGGAGTCGGTACTGTCAACTCGGCTATAAACATGAACGCTCTCATCCTTTAGAACCCTTCAGAACACTTGTAGGCGAGAAGTGGTGTTGCCACGTCTACTGTCTAGACTTCTAGCTCGACAACAAACGGGACCCACGTCGGCTCTGGTTGAATACCACAACCGCGAGAAACTGAGGCTGACATGGGCTCACGGCGCCACGTCGGCTTTCGGCGGGTCCCATGACCGCGAGAAACCGCGGACGGTATGGGCTCACGGCGCCATGTCAGCTCTCGGCGAACCCCATGACCATGATAAACCACGGCCGGCATGGGATCACGATGCAACATCAGCTCTCGGTGGGGCCTGCCACCCGGCGGGTGCGGAGGCGTATCGCTGTTCTACTAGCGTACGCTGACGGCAGGCCCATGTGGCACGTGCGGTCCACAGGCCTGCGACACGGGGTACAACGGCGAGCGTGACACCCGTCCGCGGTAGGAAATCTTTCGTCCTGGTCCGCAGCGGAGCCCGTCTTCCAGAAGAGCAGTGCTCCGTTGTGATGGCGCCGCGTGTCGGCGTCCATCGCACGTCGAAAAGAATCGGGACGACGTGAATAGCAGTTTAGGCCAAAACATTGTAGCACTATTATTTACTCTGATCCTTGTATCTTGTATTCTTGTGGTCGAATTGTTGTTATTGACTTCTAGGATTGTGAATTTTTTAGCATGAGAGAACAATTTGTTGTATCCCACACTTGATAGTAGCAGAAGAAGATTTAGCTGGTTTTACTTCGTGGGTTTTCCCTCGCGCCTTTGCGTCTCAATATTTTTCTGCACTTTTGAGGTGAGGAGCTGAAGTGAGCTAGTTATTAACTGTGTGCCGAAAGCACTCACGGATTAGGTTCACCAAGTGAGAATCGGTGCATATTCTGTATATGCCGATGGATATGTTTCTTCGATAATGAGCAAAGATACTTAAGTTAATATGCAGTGGTGCAAAAATTATATTTTGGTCCGATGGACTTTTCAGATCACATTTAGTGTGTGCTAGTTTTCAAACAACCACATCCTCTGAAACCTCGGGTAGGATGAGAATTGTTGGGTTGGCCCGGTCTATCAAACACACCCTTATTGTCCTAACTGTGTGCCGAAAGTACTCATGAGTTAGGTTCACCAAGTGAGAATCCGTATGCCGATGCATATGTTTCTTCGCTAATGAGCAAAGATACTTAAGTTTTTTTTTTTAGATTTCAAAGATACTTAAGTTAATATATATATAGTGGTGCTAAAATTATATTTTGGTCCGATGGACTTTTGAGATCACATTTAGTGTGTGCTGGTTTTCAACATCACCTGCATATTGTTTACCTGTTCAACATCCTAATATACACTACTAGAAAAACGATTATAGGTAGATTTTAATTCTGTGGCGCATATGCAAAAAATGCTCCATTAAAATTAATTCGGTGACGCATGTAGCAAATGCACCACAGAATTCCTGCAATTTTGTGACGCATATAGATATATGCGCCACAGAAAGTGAGAATTTTGTGGCGCATATAGCTACATGCGCCACAGAATTTCTATGGACCCACGTGGGCCTGACCCCATCACATGGGCAGGCCAGAATTCTGTGGCCATATGGATATATGCGCCATAGAATGTCAAAATTCTGTGGCGCATATAGCATATGCGCCACAGAATTCTCACTTTCTGTGGCGCATGTAGCTATATGCGCCACAGAATTTTGACATTCTGCGGAGCATTTTTCATATGCGCCACAGAATGTGCGAAACGGGTCTACACAAGGTGGTAGGCCCCCTTTCCTTTGTTCCCACCACCTCCAACTAGCTAGCTCGTCCCCCTCCTTCCTCCCACTCCATTTTGCTCATACTCACCTCCATTGTTAATAGCTAGACCTACTTTGGTTCATGTACTTGTGAGAGGAAGCTACTCCTACTTGTAAAGGTAGTAAACCACTCATACTTTCCTCCTCCACACATCCCAACACCCCCTCTTGCTACACTATATGCATATGGGGTTTGTAGATTTGTGAGGCATGTGTGCATGGGTACTTGTGTGATGCATGTTTTGTGTGGCCGGCGGGCCTCGATGCGGTGTGTATGGATGTTTTGTAGGTGAAGATGGTCCCGCGGGCAGTGTGCGATGGCGAGAGATGATGTTCCTTCGCTTTGTGTTGTGCTTGAATACATGTTGCTTGTGGAGGGAGGTTGTGTTGTGCTTGAATGCATGTTGTCGGCGTCGGGTGCATGGAGGTTTGCCGAAATGTTGATTCACGTCCATTTCGGCAAATTTCTGCACTAGCCATACGTCCTATTTTTAGGATAGGTCATGCCGAAATTTCCCGGCGATCATGCATGCATGTATGTGTGCGCGTCGTGTGTGTGCATGGTTTTAACATAATCTCTTTAATTTGGTCTATGTTCGCGCGCAGGCGACCATGGTCATCCATATGAGCGAACGCTGGGTGGTTAGATACAAGGCTGACGCGGTAGCCGACATGGTTCGGAACAACATGACCAAGATAAGATGTCCGTGCCGAACATGCAAACACCGGAAGTGGATCAACCCTGATTCCGGACAACTGGAGTCTCACCTGTTGACGCGCGGTTTCATGCCTGGCTTCTTAGTGAATGAGGAGCCGTCGGTAGATGGCGGTGGCCATGATGAAGAAGAGGCCGGGGGCGGGGGAGAAGACGAAGGGTCTCCTGGACATGGTCATCATGACGAAGGAGATGCCGACGAACGTGATCATCATGAAGAAGGAGATGCCGGCAGACACGATCATCATGAAGGAGACAATGCCGGAGCAGATGGTGGTGGTGGCGGTGGAGAAGACGGGAGCACGGACACGCCGCTAACTTCGGCCTTGCGGGACCCTCATCTTCAAGAAATACTCCTCAAGCAGACGGCCAACACGAGAGCTGCAGCTAGAGAGAAAGCCAAGCTGACACAGATGGAGGTAGACGGGAGGACTCCATTGTATCCTGGGTGCCGGCCCGAGGATACACACTTGAGTGTAATGCTGAAGGCTCTGGAGATGAAGGCGGAGCACAAATGGACCGACACTAGCTTTAACGCTCACATGAAATTCTGGCACGCTCGTCTTCCCAAGGACAACACATTGCCAACAAGTATCGAGGAGGCGAGGAAAGTAGTTTGCCCACTAGACCTACCGTACGTGAAGTACCACGCATGCATCAACGACTACGCACTTTACCGGAACGAGTACAAGGATAGAACCACATGCCCGGTGTGCGGCCAGGGACGGTACAAGAGAGGGAACAAGAAAGTTCCTCGAAAAGTGGTGTGGTACTTTCCTATCACTTCCTGTCTGCAGCGGTATTTCGTAGACCCTAAGGAAGCAGAGCTTATGCAATGGCACGCGAAGAGGGAGAAGCCGGAAGATGATCCGGAGAAGGGCAAGATCCTGACACACCCCGCGGACGCTAGCCAGTGGAATGCGCTGGACATCGAATTCCAAGATGAGTTCGGGCTCGATCCAAGGAACGTTAGGCTAGGCATGAGCATCGACGGACTCAATCCCTTTGGCAACCAGAGTAGCACGCACAGCACCTGGCCCGTGTTTGTATGGCCGTACAACCTCCCACCCTGGTTGTGCACGAAGCAGCGGTACGTACACATGAGTATCCTTATCCAGGAGCCAAAACAACCGGGTGTCGACATGCATCTGTATCTCGGGCTCCTCAAAGAGGAGTTAGCGACGCTGTGGGAGACGCCGACACGTACGTGGGATGCCTACACTGGAGATTATTTCGACTTGAGAGCTGCGTTGCTCACGACGGTGCAGGACTATCCTGGTTACGGATATGTAGCGTGTCAGGTGAACCACGGATTCTGTGCATGTGTCAGGTGCATGGATAAGACCCCGCATCTGCAGCTGCCGAGGGATCCTGGGTCTTCGAAAACCATGTTCCAAAGGACTCGAATGTGGCTCCGCAAGGATCACCCGTGGAGAAACCGCGGAGACTTGTTCAATGGCAAAGACGAGCTCTAAAATGCCCCACGTCGACCGTTAAGCGGCGAAGAAATCAAGGAGCTTCTGGACAATTGGGAAGAGTGCCCTGCGCCAGGAAAGAAGCGGCCGAGGGAACAGCCATCACCGCTGCATGGAGTATGGAAGGCGAGGTCCGTTTTCTGGGACCTTCCTTACTGGAAGGTCCTCCACACGCCCCATAGCCTCGATATGATGCACATCACGAAGAACGTTACTAAGAGCCTGCTCGGCACTCTGATGAACATGCCGGATAGGACCAAGGATGGGCCGAAAGCAAGAAGTGACCTAAAATTGCTTGGCATTAAGAAGGAACTTCAGTACCCCGATAGTGACGATGCCGATGATGACGATGAACAGATGGAAGGGACCCAATGTCGCTGCAAAAGGGCTAAGAAGAATGAGGTGGTGCTTAAAGCTGCATCCTTCACTCTAAGCGATGAGGAGCTCGAGAGGTTTTTCCGTTGCCTCCTAGGAGTCAAGGTTCCGCACGGCTACTCTAGGAAGATAAGCAGATATCTAGACATAGCGAAGAAGAGGTTCAGTGGGATGAAGTCTCACGACTGTCACGTGCTGATGACGCAGATACTCCCCGTTGCGATCCGAGGGATAATGGACGAGCACGTCCATGAGACGCTATTTGGCCTCTGCAACTTCTTCGATGTCATATCTAGGAAGTCTATCGGCATGAAGCAACTCGGCAAGCTACAGGAAGAGATCGTCGAGATAGTATGCGAGCTCGAGATTTACTCCCCTCCCACGTTCTTCGACATCATGGTGCATCTGCTTGTCCATGTCATGGATGACATCATCCATCTCGGGCCGGCGTTCCTGCACAACATGATGCCGTTCGAAAGGCTAAACGGTGTCATCAAAGGATTCGTTCGCAACAGGTCCCGTCCAGATGGAAGCATAGCCAAGGGCTTTCTGACCTACGAGTGCATCTCCTACTGCCAGAACTACCTAAGCACCGAGAACCAGGATGTCAGTCTGCCCACCAGGAAGCACCTCGGGAGGCTCGCTGGATTTGGTCACCGCGAGGGCTACCGCGCACTCCACGTCAACATCGAACTCGAACACGCCGACTTTGATTGGGCAAACCGAGTCACGCTACAACACATACAGTTGTTCGGCCCCTGGGTGGATGAGCACAAAACCTTAATCGAGCAAAAGCTCGCCAACATGGGCAAGCCGAGGAAGAAGAGAGACGTAACCAGAGAGCACAACACCAGCTTCACGGGGTGGTTCAAGAAACGGCTACTGGAAAGTACCATGCCGACGCCTTATACTAAAGATCAAAAACTCATATTCTCACTCTCACAGGGCCCCGGGTGCAATGTTAGGACCTATCAGACGTACGACATCAACGGCTACAGATTCTACACCGAGGAGAAGGACAAGAATAGCGAATACCAAAACTCAGGAGTAACTATGCTATCATACGCTGATGACGAGACTGATGTCAAGGAAAGATTCTACGGAAGGATCGAGGAGATCTGGGAACTCGACTACTGCGGAGTGACGGTGCCGATGTTTCGTGTCAGATAGGCCAAGAGCGTCGAAAAAGATGGCCGGTTTTTCACCACCATGGTTATACCCGATGCCAAATCGAAGAACGCCTCCACGAAAAATGAGCCATGGGTGCTCGCTAGCCCAGTTGACCAATGCTTCTTCATTACCGACCTGGCAAAGCCAAGCCGTGTTGTCGTGAGGAGGGGCAAGAGGAGCATCATCGAAATGGAAGGACCCGCCAACAAGCAAGACATCGACAAGAACGGCGATCCCAAGATCGAAGAGGAATTCGACAAGTACTTCGACAAGCCAACTACTTATGCTAAAGTAAGAAGGAAGACTACCCTACCGGCTAAAGGTTGCCCGTACACGAGAAGAAATCTCAAGGTGGCCGGCCTAAAGTATTCTACCGCGAAGAAGAAGGGCAAGAAAGTTGTTGTGAAAAGACACTAGCTACCTCGGAGCCGACTTAGCGGTTTTTGACGCCTTTTTTTGTACTAATTAATGCATATGTGTGCTCGCGCGCCTGCATATATGTATTACTTTGACAAACTAATGTATGCGGATATTGATGTGGGTGCGACACAAGCATATATATAATATAATATCAAGGCAAATATATTAATTCTTGTTTTTAATAGGCAAATATATTAGTTCTTGCTTTTAATATATTATAACCATCCTGAAAATATTTTTTTAAAAGTCAAAAAAAAAATGTGGCAGCCAGCAATCGAACCTGGCCACCCAAGGTTCAGAACAAAGGAGCAAGCGCTAAACCAGTGTGGTAAGCAAGTGTTTCTGTCAAACAACAGCGCAACGCACCTTTTATGTACCATCTCCAACAATTCTGTGGCGCATATCTGTACAGATGCGCCACAGAATTCTTTGACTTAGTGTTTTCAATCTCACTGCCCCAAATCGAGTCAATCCCATAGATAGAACCCTAGCTAGCACCCGCCGTGGCCTCGCGGTGGCCTCACAGAGCACCAGGAGGAGGAGGCCGACCCGCTCCAGCGTCCAGGACCACCGCCACCACCACCCCGCAGAGCACCGGGAGGAGGAGGCCTGCTCCGGCGTCCAGGACCACCGCCACCACAACCCCGCAGAGCACCAGGAGGAGGAGGCCTGCTCCGGCGTCCAGGACCACCGCCACCACCACCCCGCAGAGCACCAGGAGGAGGAGGCCCGCTCCAGCGTCCAGGACCACCGCCACCACCACCCCGCAGAGCACCAGGAGGAGGAGGCCCGCTCCGGGGTCCAGGACCACCGCCACCACCACCCCGCAGAACACCAAGAGGAGGAGGCCCGCTCCGGTGTCCAGGACCACCACCACCACCCCGCAGGTGACCCCCTCTGATTGCGTGCATAGATGATGAAACTTACTGTGATCTAGCTATTTTTTGCATGAGAATTCATATTGTGCCAAGCTATTTTTACTGTGATCTAGCTATTAAATCTCCTTTTCTTCTCAAACTTACTGTGATCTAGCTTTATACAGAGAATTTCTTCACCAATATCAGACATGAAACTGATGACGCTAGGTTAGTTCTTAATAGGTTGTGGTGGTCTTAATAGTTGGTGGTGGTCTTAATCAGAACATGACACTAGGTTAGTTCTTAATAGCCTGTGCCAAGCTATTCCCATGTTGCTGCTGCACATAATGTCATTTTAGTCTCTTTTCAATTGGTAGATGCGAAGGGAAGAAGAAAACCATTAGGTCATGTTCTTGAGCAGTAGTGCACTAGAAAAAATCGAAATGAGTGGCCAAAATCAGTTGATTTGCAAACCAAAAGTCAGTTTCTCATCTTGACTGATTTGTTTTTGTTAAACTGTACCAGCAATGCAAACAGCCTTTTCATGCTCTCCCTGAAAATAGTCAGTTTTTACTGGGATAACACATGGGTCTTGAGGTGTTTATAATATTTGGCCGAGGATGATCCATCTTGATCTCATTTTTATAAATTGTTCTTTCATGAGTTTTCAATTGATGTTTCTGTATTTTATCGAAAGATGTATGCTGCTTACTTTCCAACTGAGTTATTTTTTTCATTTTAGCAGATCGTTGTCTGAAATAATCTTCTAGTACTATCCTAGGCTTTGTTTTTGTGGGTCTTTGGTTCTTGACATCATAGTATATCATCATCCAATACCACCATATATGCTCTGGCCAATCAGGTGTAGTAGTACTACTTAGCTGCACCAAAAAGGGGAAAAATCTGTGGTTAACTTTGCAGTGAATTTCCTTGCAGTGAATAATCCATGTGTTCCTTGCAGTGAATTTCCTTGCAGTGTGTATCATGTATGTCTACAATTCCATTATTACGTACCATACCATCCTCTCTGTAATAAACCCCGAAAAAATGAAAATCAAAAAAATTACAGTGTGTATATATACGATGACAGAAAGCTCTGTACCCTGTTGGATTATATGGTGTTGGAGCACCATATGTGGCTGTGGAGCATAATTTGTTCGTTTTTGTATGTGAAATGTTTGCAGGGAAATCACCCGAGCTGCCCATTTCTCCTGAAATGTTGATTTCGATCCATTTCGGTCGAGAAATGGGGCTCATATGTCAAAAAAAATTAGCGAAGGTCATGCCGAATTTTTCGGTCGACACTTAGTAATTTTTTGACATATGAGCCCCATTTCTCGACCGAAGTGGAAGTGAATTGACACTTCGGGAGAAATGGACAGCTCATTTTAAATATTGTCAACAATAATTAATACTAACTTCCTTATTTTAATTTGTTTAGAAGTGTGCAAACATGTCGGCCGCCGATGGGGCCGGCACTTCTAAGGCCGCCATGAGCATCGAAGACCAAGCCAGAGCGGCGAACCTCACTTTCTGGGAGGCGGCAGCGCAGCACGAGGCGGCGGAGTCTCAGCATGAGGCTGTGGCAGCTACTGCGGGCCACGATGGGGATGATGAGCAATAGGGGGACGAGGACTACCGGATAGATGAAGCCGAGGAGGAGGATGCGACCACCTTCGATGGTGGAGGCCGCATGACCGATGGTGGAGGCCGCACGACTGATGGCGGAGGCCGCACGACCGATGGCGGGGACCGCACGGATGGCGGTAGCAGCAACCCGTCCGTTAAGAAGAATAAGAAGCCGAGGAAGGATCGGAAGCCGCAAAAGCTCACCGACACCACCGACGAGATCACTCTGGTCTCGGAAAGTGGCCTTCCGTTGGAGCCTCCGGATGTTGCCGCCGGGTACGACATGCAACTCGGGTGCATCATCCGGGAAAGCATGTCGATCAACACGAAGCACCTGAGAAGTGAAGCGAATGAGCAGTTGGTGGCAAACTGCCTTAAGAAGCTTCACCGGCGGTACAAGTTCCCAGCACCATACACCGACAAACTGGAAAAATCCAATAAGGTGAACAGGTTAGCCATCACGAAGATGGCCAATGCCTTGAGCAGCTGGAGAACCCGGGTGAAGAACAAGATCGCGAAAAAGGAAAGATGGGAGAAGATCAAGAAGGGTGAGCCCATGATCAACGAAGACGAGTTCAAGATATTCAAGGCGGAGATGGAGACTGACGAAGCGAAGGCATGGACGGAGTGGGGTCGGGAAATGCGGGAACAGAACATAGGTAACCACCGATGTGGAAGCGGCGGTTACAGGGGAAAGAAGGCCATATGGGCAAGGGAGGACGCCGAGGTTGAGCGTCTCGGGAAAGAAAACCCGTTTTTAAAAATCACGGACGATCAGACCCGGAACTTTGTCTGGGCCCGCTACTATCTGGACAAGGATTCCAAGGAATTCATCACCGATGATGACGATGTGAGGAAGTTTGAGAGTAAGCTGGTAAGAAATTTACCCGCGGTCCATTTGCTTTCATTTTGAATAATGAAGGCAAGTTCCTAAATGGGTTCACCTTTCCTTATCTGCAGGACACTGAAATCAAGGCTACACGCGAGGCGCGGGACTCGTCGTCCCAGGGCTCGACGGAGCCGTGGGACACGATTTTCAACAGGGCGACCAACACCTTCAAGGGGAGGCCACAGTCCGAACCGCCCACATCATTTGGCCGTATCTCTGGCTTTGGTACGAGCACAAAGTTCCACGAGTACTACAGCGAGAAAGCCAAGAAGAGAAAGGAGAGGCGGACCCAGTCGGCGGCTCAGGATCAAGCCGAGAAGGAAGAGATGAAGCGGAAGATCGCGCATCTAGAGGCCAGTAAGGTAGACCAGGACGAGGTGAACGCGATAGTGCGGCAGAAGATCCTCGAGATGCTACCCCTCGGCTGATGGAGGGGATAGCAAAATGGAATGCGGATGGTCAGGTGGGGCCGATACAAGTGCCCAGCGCCGGCGGTAGCACCTCGAGCCACCAAGTGTCGCTAGACATAGTTACCCCGCCGCCCTCCATCCCCGCGGCGCAACCGATGGAGTTGGATGCGCCGGAGCTGCCCCCTCCTGCCGAGACTACCAAGGCTCAGCATCCGCCGGCGGCGGTGCTTCCTAATGCACCCGAGACGGAGAAGAAGAAGGATCAGCCACCGGCCGCCTGTGTCTCGACATTAGCCGAGCTTGGCGCCCTCACCAAGGTAAAATAAGTAGTTAGTCAGCGTGCTCTACTTAATGCCTTTGATTGGCTGCCATCTCATGATGCATATATGTATGCCTCAGGACACTCCGTGCATGCTCCTGCACAAGGTGCCCGGCGGCGAGTTGAAGGATGTTGCCACGGGCAAGCTAATACAACCGGCGAATCGCACGATGCATTGCAAGCCCATGGACGATGCCGTGATGCGCGTCGAGTTGGGTCGGGTGTTGGGGTGGTGCGAAGACATGGACCCTCCAATGCAACCTCCAGGAGCCGACGAGCACCTGACCCTGGAAGGTTGCCATGGCTATCCCATGATTTGGCCAAAGACTCAGATTCGTATTGGGTCTCGCTCCACCGATGCCACCTCGGTCGTCCGGCCGCCAAGGACGAAGCCTCCTGCTGCACCGGTCGTCGTCGCCGCCACCACAAGCCATCACCAGAGACTCTTGGGAGCGTCTGCACCAGCGCCACAAGTAGCCAAGGGCGTGGTTGCTCCTCGACCGCCATCGCCCCCGCCTAAATGCAAGGCCGTGGCACCGCAACAGCCATCGCCACCACCCCAGGATGACATGGACATGGTGGCCTTCGATGCCAACATCGAGGTGGATGATGATGATGCTGCACCGGTCGACGTCAATGCCTTCGTCAACACCGGCGCCAGCAAAGGACCATTCATGCCTCCTCTCGTTGAAGAACCATCATTCCGTGATCAAGCTAGCCATCCCAAGAAGCGCCTAGTCTTCCATGGGTTTTCTCAGGAGACGCCTCCGGCCGCCGAGACACAACCTCCATTGGCCGGAATCATTTTTAGCCCTGACACACTCCGCAGGACGGCCGGTGACGGGTTAGCATCACCAGTGGAGGTTGCTGATGCAAAGAGGAAGAGGGTGAGGAAGAGGCCAAACAGGAACAAGGACAAGGCTGCGAGCCAGCCCGCTCCGATCCGTTACCGGGACGATATTGTACCACCCCGCGAGGATGGCTTGACCAGAGTGCACGAAGCTGGTCACCCCATACTGCCTCCGGAACTACGCCGCCTGGCTTCGGGAGCTATGATGAGTTTGCGTGAAGGTGTCCTGACACTGGAGGGCCTCCTTCTCAAGGACAAGGACCCGAGTTACCCGGTGTTCACCGCCAAGGTGCCGGAGGACGTGGGCTTCATAACCGATGCCCCCGCGGATGTGTTCTTCGTAGCCTATGAGGACATCTTCAAGCTGTTCCACTCGAGACGGCTGGACTATAACTTGGTCCACCTATTCGCGCTCAATCTGGCGATGAAGGTCAAGAGAGAGGACACCCCATTCGTCGCGATAGCGGATCCCTACTACATGCGGGATAGCCAGCTGGAAGAAGGAACAAGGACCCGGGCCCAGGCAAAGTCCTACCTTCAGAAGCTATTGATGGACAACAAGAGGAAGGACAACATCCGTGTGCCTTTCTTTCCCGAGTAAGTGTACACATCCTCCTACCGCCGTCGTAACACATAAGTATTTCTTTCCATTGCTCTTTTCCAACATCCCGTTCCACATTGTGTGTTGCGCAGAGATAAGTATTACACGCTCATCATCCTCTCCACGAGGTATTTGCTTGCCACCTACTTCGACTCGGGGAGTGCGAGGAGGAAGAACTACGCCAGAGTAAGGAGCATTCTGGATGATGCTATTGAGGGCTATGCCAATCAGGGAGGCCCCTTCAACTATAAGGGGGAGGCTTACAGGGACGATGGCCGACACAAGTTCAAGCATGTGTTCGAGTTCCCCAGAGTCAAGCGGCCGTCTGACGGTGTGAAGGAGGCCTTCTACGTTTTTCATCACCTCAAAGGGTTTGTCCGGGATTGCGAGATGCTAACGCTGCCATCTTCTCTCCAAGGATGGGCCCAAAAGTTGCATGGGATCAGTGACCCCGATCTCAGGGAAGACTTCCATGATACGCAGGTGAAGCTGTCACATGTCATCATGGAACAGGTCAACACACATGGTGGGCTCTTACACCATCCTAGGTCGTTCACCAAGAGGGAGATCGAAGCCCGCCTCAAGGCGCAGGGTGACTTCAGGACGTGGACGACGAAAGACATGTACAAGCCGTTCCCGGCGCCCTGCGGGGAGAAGGCTACTTGACCGAGAGAGCGTGTGTATCGGTGGACATGTAGTGTGTGTCGAAAAACTTAACTTGCCTAGATTGAAACCGTCGTTGTTATTGTGTCGGACATGTTGTCGTGTTTCTTTTATTGTCATCGACGCATTGTTTTAAGTTTATGAATGCCTCGCTCTAATATTTGTCAACATATATATTTGCATGATGTACTAATATGCCTTGTCAATAGAGATGCCGACGTACGTTGTGTACAAGGGTCGGGTTCCAGGTGTCTACGAGGAGTGGGTGGACTGCCACCAACAAGTGGACAAGTTCAGCGGCAACAGCTACAAGGGATACGCGACTAGAGAGGAGGTGGTGGCCAAGTGGAGGAGACACGTGTGGAAGAAGAACCGGACGAAGATCTTGGTGCCGCTCCTCCTCACCGGCAACGCGGTTACGGTGTACTACATTCTATCCTAAGGTATAGGCGGTGACAACATTGCGCAGTTGTAAGTTATGTGAGTGAGATGAACACTTGTGAAATATACTTGTACACTTATTCGGTTCTAAGTGATGTGATTGATGAACACTTGTGAACATTCGTGCTTGTTGATGTATTATATGTGAACTGGAACATTTGTACTGGTGTGTGCAGCTTTTCTGTGAATTTCTGTTAATTTTTGTGTATTTCCTGTAATATACCCGTTATATACCTATATTTGTACCAGATTCTGAAAATTTCAAAGTTCTGAAAAAAAGATTTTGTGGCGCATATAGCTATATGCGCCACAGAATTTGGAGAATTCTGTGGCGCATATACATATGCGCCACAGAAATATAATTTTAGTGGCGATAATTTAGTGGCGACTGCTAGATGCGCCACAGAAAGTTGTTTTGGTGCGCCACTGATAACGTTTTTCCTAGTAGTGATATAGTGGAAAGAAGGGGGTTTGTTGTCATAATCAATGTAGAAGGGGCAGCCCATTATTTGTTACTTTTAATCCCTTGTATTTTGTTCTTTCAATTAATCTCTAACCTTGAATACATGTTGATTCGGATTAGTATGTACTACTCCCCTGCGATTCCATAATTTTTGTCATGGCTAGCTACAACCACGACAAGAACTATGTAACGCAGTGAGAGAGTACTTCCTAGCTAGTACTACTAGTAGGCAGCTAGCTACAAGTGCGGTAGATTGGATAGCCAGCCACCATGACCGATGAACTCCATGCCCACGAATCTCTGCACCTCTTCGTCGCTGAGGCGCTTCTCCCACGCAACTCTTCCGGCAGTGTCGGATCCTGGGCCACTGCATCCAACTTCCGCGAACGTCACTTGTGATCTGCCAAACAAGCATGTGCATTATTACAACCAAAACGATGCATAGATCAAGTCGACTTAAACATTACTGTACAAAAAAAAATCCTAAAACAAACAGTATCTTGGTAAGGTGCACTTACACATTCTGGGAGGAGTTCCAGGGGGCCCATCCCCGCGGGACGACGACGTCGGTCATGTTGACGCGATAGAAGACGACGGTGGCATACTCGTTCCACGCGCGGCCGGGGTACACGCGGCCGGACCCCCGGACCTCGCCGCCCTTGAACACCATCCCCCCAGGGCTGCCGGCGTCGGCCCTGCCGTGCGCCGTCACCCACCCGGGCTGGCGGCCGTACCACGACGGCATGTCAGAGACGATGGTGCAATCCTCGTAGATGGACTGGCCGTAGCCGAAGATGAAGTCGATGCCGCCCTTGATGAAGCAGTCGCGGAAGTGGTGCCGGCCGGCGAGGTCGCAGAGCGTGTCCTGGAAGCCGTAGAAGGCGCAGCCGTGGAAAGCGCTGCGGTCGCCGGCGACCAGCGCCGCCAGCGCCTGGTCCGGCTTGGCCTTGTCGAACGCGTTGTGCAGGTTCCTGAAGGAGATGTTCCTGGCGACGAAATCGTCGGCGAGGACGGTGAAGGTGGCGCTCTCGGCGGTGGGCGGCCAGTTGCCGCTGTTGCGCATCAGGTCGTCCACGTCGGCGTGGGCGTGATCGGCGAAGTTGATGTCCGTGTTCCAGGAGCCGTCTCCTTGGAGCAAGATGAAGTTTTTCTTCTTTGGGATGATCACCTTTTCCCTGCAGCCAACACGTCCACGTACCAACAAGTTTGCTCAGCTTATATATATCATCTCAACTTAGATTTAGCTAACACAACCGACATCTGTACTAGAATTCTCGGTCACCTAAAAGTTGCACGCTACTGAACAAAACAAATCTCAGGAAAAGACAGTCGTTGGGTGCAGATCCAGTGGCCGGATTAGAAGTGCACGCGACTGAGATTGTAATTAAAACCGAGCTACTTATTAGTATAGTCTACCGTTACAAAATTATCCATCAAATTTGCCAATTTAATTTGTAACTGCTGCGTTGACTCTGCTAAACTTTGGTACTCCTACTTAGTTACTGCCCATCAATGTGTTCCAAACTCTACTAGCTAGGAGCAATATATAGTTTTGTGCTACACACCGCAAGAAAAACGTGGTGCCATCATATATAAAAAGAAATAAGTTGGTCACCTTTAAAAACACTACGCTAAGTAAACTGTGGACCTTTGGTGCTTAATTAGCTACTCCCAATCAATATGTACTACTACCAGCTCTATTTGGAAGTAAATAGTGTTGTGTTATTACAACGCAGGGAAAATACATCTCAAAAAAGAAACGTTGTTGATGTCAGAACGCCACCGCACCGCTAAAGGGAACCTGACGTGGATTGATTGGTTGTAGCAAGTCGTGGCGAGCACAAACTTCTGGATACAGTACTACGACTTCACGTTGAGCGTCGGCACGCAACGCAAGCACAAGTTTGCACGTACGATACGATACTATACGTATACGGAGTTTACTCGACCGTGCAAACTAAGCAGAGAGGAGGACTACCTGTAGCTGCCGCTCTTGACGTGGATCCTGATCCACTCGCGGTTGCCGTCCGGCACGAAGTCCACCGCCGACTGCACGCTCGTGAAGTTCCCGCCTCCCTGCTGGTCCACGGTGATGGTCCTCCCCACCGCCGGCGCTGATCCAGAGCTCGACGTCGTCGGCACCGGCCAGAGCAGCAGCCCCAGGAGCACGAGGAAGACAATGGCGACGCGGCGGCAGCACGGCGGCTCCATTGCCTTCTCCTAGTGTCCTGGTGATGTCGTCGTATATGCTTATTGGCGACGGTCGTAACGTACAACGGCGTTTAAATAGGAAACGAGTCGATCACCCATAGCCGTATCTCCCAGTTTTTATTAATTATTTGTAGAAAGAAACACGATTGTATTCCGATTTGTAGAAGGAAACACGATTGTATTCCAAGTTTTTGTTTTGTGGAGAAAGAATAAACACGTTTTTCTTGCGAGCTAGCCGGGTGGATATATTAGACGCGTGGTTACGTTTTAACTTCCTTCCTTGTAAACTTAAATAGCAATTCGGGGAAGGCATTGATTATTTGATTATTGTACAAACTATAGCGGTATCGTGAAACCTGTGAGGGACGGATCAGATGTGACGTTCTGATCAAACTGCGGATGGTTCTTTCACTCTATCGTACTACTCCCAAACTTTTGCTTCGTTTTGATCTGCTCTTGCGTGTCCAGAGCCTGCCGGAGTGCCTGATAGGACGTAGTTGTTGGAGGGTGAGGGCGAGCTCCACCGTGACCAATACAGTGATCCGTAGACGGAGGACTTGTTAGCGTAAAACCACCACCTCAGGAGTTAAATTTTGACTTTACCATCACTTTATGGTCTGCGGACAGAAAACCAATACCACATTTTGTCGAGGTTTTCTCATAAAACACTAAATATCCTCTAAGCATGAATTGACACTCGGTCCTATGGCCCTGGCCCACCATCAGAGCTGATGTGGCACCTGGAGACGGCTGCCGACATGGCCGTTAACGCCTGTTAACGGACGAAGTGAGGCCCACCACTTACTGCGTGGATAGATCACGTTTCCGTTGACCCCTTAGTCGCGTCCTCTTCTTCACTGGCCCGGCCCGCTCATGTGTGCCGATGTCAAGCCATCACCAACCACCACACGAGCCGTCGTTGTCCACGCCGACATTCCCACATGGCACGACGGTTCTAAGTCGAGCAGTTCCATCCTAGGGGTAAGCTCTAGTGCGACATTTATCGATTTAGGGTTAGGATTAATCAAGATTTGGGCTTTTTGATCTATCATCGATTTACATAGATTAAAGTCGATTTTTCCGCTTAGGACACCACCGACCTCGACTATGCTCCTGATACCACTGATGATCCGACATTCTTGGGATAGCTATGGGCTGTGAGGAGCTCTATCGCGGCCAAAAACTCGAGTCACGCAAATGTGTTGCCTTCAAAGGGACGGACACAGGTAGGAAATTCTATCTCTGTCAAGTGGGCAATGTAAGTTCCAATTTGTTTTTTAATATGTTGTTATTTTTAGGTCAATTAGCGGGAGTAATACATCAATGCTGATATCTGAATGTGTTTCTAAATTTGTGCACTATTTTACCATGTTTTAGTTTACCTACTGGCAAGTAGAATATAGCCTAGTTTACCTGATATAGGCTGGAGATTATTGTAGTTTTCTATCCGATATAGCCCAATTACCTGATACAACATGGAGATATTAATGTGTTGTTGTATGTTTAATGTTGATTTGATTTACTTAAAGCATCCAACATTAAATGGTTATAGCCATTTAGATCACTAAAATTCTTAAGAGATTGTAGAGCTTTCTTTATATCACTAAATTTCTGCAACCTTTGTTCATATTTGTCTGCATAAGATGATGAACCGTGGCTTTCAGTCTTGGCAAGATAAAGAGTGGCCTGATACTATGAAAAATGCTTTAGGTAAATTGGGGGAGATGTACAATGAGAGCAACAATGCTAGAATTGTTGAGAGGTATGAGAGTGCTAAGTTGCTTAAGAAAGTTGCTGAACAGAAAGAGAAGTGGGGGAAGAAACATTTCTGCCTTTTAGCAGAAGTACACCAGTTCATGGTTAGTGATGGTCACAAGGACAAGATCAAGAGAATCAAAACTATCGGTGATGAGTAATCATGTATTTGATCTAGTTGAGCCCTTGTGTTGTGGTGGTACTTCTCAATTTGTGTAATGTGCTGAACTCTAGTGGCAATGTATATGTTAAACTGTAGTGATAATTGATGAGTGCATCTTTGCAGCATGTTTACATTATGTTTTTGTGTAAGTAGTGTTAGGATTTTGGTATTTTACCGCGCTCGCGCACACCTTTTAGCTTGCTGGAGTCAAAGGTGTTGATGGAGAAAACAATTAAAGCAATCATTTTTGGGGTACAAATCTGCTTGGAAGTCATTAAAGACTTCCACACAACTTCCCACATACCTAGGAGAGAGAGAGGAAAAGGAGAATACAATTCGCAGGAGGCAGTCAGATGCTTTAGCAAACATTGGTAAGGGAGGGGCATGCCCGTGTTGCCCGCCCATACCAGGTGCTCGTCAAATACATCCACCATGTGCAGACGGATCTGAGATCTGACATTCGGATACACCAGAGTTAGCAGAAACCTTACCTCCAGAAGGGATCTGGAGGTGAAACTCGCAGAAGGGCTTTGATCCTAAGGCTACGAAGATCCTTGGAGGCCTAGACATCATCCTCATCATCAACCGCTGCAACTCCATCATCATCACCATCTCCTACATCTCATTTACATTCATCTTGTATTTCCAAACCTATTCTGGATTTGCACGAGTATTCATCTATTCATATGTTTTTTGGTGCAACCAGCAGGAGCTCTGTCTTTTCTATTAGAAGAAGAGAGTTGGCCAGTTTGAAGGGAAATTGGCCAAAAACCGATACAACATACGTGTCCATTTTATAAGGGAAACCAGATGAGAAAAACTAACACAACCATTTCCCTCGCAAAAAACGGTCGAAAACCACACACATCGCCATACTACCTAGCTCATCTAGGTCTGGAGCACCGTAGAACGACACCAGCACAACGGCAATGGCGAGCGCCACGAGAGCCTGGTCAACATCCCCGAAGGGGAAGGCAGATCCGAAAGGAGAACGACTAGGCCTATCAAGCTTCATGGCGAGAGGTAGGTCGTAGAAAACATGCCAACAACACTCGCACGCTGATGGAACACGAAGACGATGAGTCAACTGGTAGCACTAGCAGCACTGAGAATGGCTCCCCACACTCCAAAAAAAGATGCCTCCAAGAAGGAAACGACATCCAAAAGATGCTGCCGTCATCCAATCTGGCAAGCCAGATTTGAGTTTTCACCCGGAGTGATGGACGGAGGGGTATTAGGGCTCCACGAGGATGCCCCAAGAGGGAGAACGATGCCCTCAGGAATCACTGATGTTGGCACCTAACCAGTTGGGCTGGACTTTTGTCCAGAGACCACGACCACCGCCTCCACTGAACAATCACGAAGACGGTCCATGTCGCTCGACAAGCAAAACCATCGGTGAAAGAGACGCCGGCGACACCCACGGAGCCGTGCCCTACCGCCCGCAAGGCCAAGGTATAGCTTTACAACCACCTAGACCTAGAGCTGCCCTCCAGCCTTCACGTGCAGCAGAGCGACACCTCCTACCAGTCTAATACCGTCCACGAGACGCCGAGTCCAACTCCCTACCCACCAAAAGCGGCATCGCCATGATGCCATCCGATTTCCATGGCACACCTCTGCCACAGACTTGCTGATGCTGTCCAGGGCCGCCATGCCCTCGCTGACTGCCATCCCGGGTGGCCCTCCACGTGTGTCCCGCCTTTGACAGACAAGGCGTGAGGCCAAAATACTACGGCTTCCACGTGAACACCACACAGAAGAGAAGCCAGGGCGCCGCTATCCATCGGCACCACATACCCGGGGACGCCACCACGGCCTACCCATGCCAGCAAGCCACTGCCTTATGTCGTGCGCCGCCCCTGCCATCCACATAGCCAGGGAGAAGCTCGACCACCTCAGAGCTTGTCCACGACTGTGGAGACGTTGTCACTCCCTAGATTGTTGCCCTGCTTCTCAGCCCTATAGTCGATGCCGAGGAAGAGCAGCACCGCAACCTCTCAAGCCCATCTGGGCCCAAATTGGCCATGGTCGCATCCGCTGCCAAGCATAGCACCGAGGTCTGTTGCGTGCCACTAGCCGTATCGACGCCGACCACCACATCATGCAGTCGCCCACGCCGCCAAGTCGCCACCTTCGCGCGTTAGAGAATACGGAGTTAGGATGCTGGTCCGCCTCACGTCCACCACGAAATCACCCACATCCACCTTCGACAAGCGGCAAGGCCAGCGGCACCGACGTAGGAGAAGGGGTTGTGGGGTGAGGGAGTAGTGGCGTCAGGTGGTCGTTCCCCTGAGTTTCTCGAGCGGGACAACACGAGGTATGGGTGTGTTATATCTAGAGCATCACTTTACCCCCTTTTTGGTTTTTATTTTGCTGCCCCTTATTCCCCTTTTGATCGGCTATTTATATGTTCTCCATTCATACTATTATGATGATGTTGATTGCCTCCATGTGTGAGAGTCCTCTTTGTTCTTGGGGAGATGGAGAAACCCTAGCATTATTATGAATTAAAATAAAGATGATCTATAACCTTGTTTATGAATATGTATTAGTTATGTCTCTTGATGTTATGTGAATGTCGACCACATAATATTTGCCTTCGGGACAAGAGAGGGAACTACCATTGGACATGTGACGATGTGAAGGTGCTAAGTGACATATTGAATTGGATCATTATTCATATGGCCAAGGGAGAATAAGAGGGGACTCACAAAGCCTAGTCCATAACCATGGGGTAAACCCTTAATAGCAGGGGATCATGGGTGGCTATCCTATGATTACTGTTGTGGTTATAAGAGATGAAATATAAGATGGATAGTCTGTCATCATCTAATTAATTTGGATCTCCTTCCATACATACGCATAGAGGAAGATATAGATTTATACTAATCATGAATAACCCAATTTCTAGTGGTGGATCTACACTACTGAGAACAGCTTACCCTTACTATAGTTTCATATTATTTACATCATGAACCTTTCTCTCTCTTTACTATGGAACACAACCTCTCTCAAACACTCTTGCTTCAAACCAAAGGCAACTCCAAAGTACTCTTTTCGTGAATAGTAGCAAGCGGCATTAAGACCTCAACTAGTAGTTCTTTGTGGTTTGATACTCTTATTTTGAAACTATCTACAAAAGAACGGTGCGCTTTTAGTCATCAAGATATTTTTATTGTTGTTGTCGGGGAGCTCATCATTTTTGGTATTTGCTCATAGTTATTAGTTTACTATTGTTGTGCTAAAAGTTGTTCATTAAGTTTCAGGTGAACCACCATGAACGATCTTCGGCTTATGAACAAGTTCGACGCCCCAGCACTCTCGAGAAGTTCAACCTTGCATATAGGAGAGGAAACAAGAGGAAAAATGTTGAATATGAGGTTAACCCTCAATTTATCGCAATCCTGCATAAAAGTAAATTTGCAAGAGATGATGATTATGAAGATCCACATGCACATTTAGACTTATTTAAATATATTTGTGGGAGATTTAGATTGAAAAATTATACTGATGTTGAGTTAAAATTAAAGTTATTTAATCAAACTCTAATCGGTATGGCTCTTACTTGGTACAAAACTTGTCCTGCAGAATCAATAGACACCTAGGACAAGCTATTAGAATAATTTATGTCTCGCTTCAATCCCAGAAGGAAATCTTTGGAGCCAGGAGGATAATTATAAATTTCAGGAATTGCCCAGGAAAAATCCTCGTTAGGGCATATATAAGGTTCCGAGGTTTTCTTAATAATTGTCCTAGCCATGATTTAGCACCTTGGTATGTTTTACATCTTTTCTATGGAGAACTAAGTGAAGCTATACTTTCAGGTGGAGCTTTTATGGATTACTCTATTTCCAAATCTTGGGAACTATTAGAAAGAATTTGCCGCAATAAAACATCTTGGTATTTTGACTTAGGCGGTGAAGGAGACATAGAAATTTATTATTATTGTATCCATGCTTTTCATAAAACTGCAAAACTAGATGATTTGGATAATGATCTCCATCTTAACTCTGGTATTTTTCTACATGTTCTTAAGTATTTTACATAGCACATTAAAGCACCAAAAAAGGGTCGGATACAATGTACCACCTCTCGTAAATAAAGTTCACATTGTTACTAAAGCACAATTGGAGTCAAGGAGGGAAAGTCCATCTTATGTGGAACATGTTCCTTTCCCAAGAACTTTGCGAACGCATCTCCTGGCGCAGTAAGAAGCGGATCGTCCGGAGTCAGAAAAGAAGGACCTAGAAGAAGCAAAGAAGGAGGAAGTGGGAGCTGAAATGGAACCTATAGAAGAAGTTGACGAGGAAGAAATAACTAAATAACAGGTAATGGCCATGTTTGCACATTGTAATGTGGTTGAACTTGATATCGAAGCCTCCATATTCGTCCAAGGAAAGGTAAAAGCTAAAGATGTCGGTAAGCCCCTCCTTCCTTGTACTTTTGGAGGATCCTCTCACCATGGCCTATGTGATTTAGGTACAACCGTTAATGTTACCTCATGAATTCTATAGAGAAATATGAGTTGGAACTAGCTGAGTATGAGGATACAAATATGATAATCATGCTAGGTGATAAAACTCTCAGAATCCCACTAGGAGTAGTTAAAAAATGCTTACATTTATATTGGTCCCTATGAGTTCCCCATGGATTTTGTAGTATTAGATATGCCCACTGATTGTTGTTGTCCAATTATTTTTGTAAGAACCTTTTTTAAATATAGTAGGGGGAGATCTATTGCAATAAAGAGACCATATATCTTAAGTTTGGGGAAGAGGAAATGCAATTCCACTTCTATAAATTCAAGATATGCCTAACTATAAGTAATTTGAAGAATATATAAGAAAGTGAAGGAAAAACTATTGCCGAGCTTGTAGCCATATATTATGGCACACCTACAGATGACCTGCAAACAATCTTGGTGAATAATGATGATACTCTTGAAGATGAAGAGAAACAAGAATTAGATGAGCATCTTGATTCAACTCTAGTAATGGAGTCTACAGTGAATGAAACTTACAAAGTGCCAGAGAGGAAGGGAGATGAAGAGCTTCCAACTCCTGAATTGAAATCTTTGACGAAGGAATTAAAATATAGATTCCTAGATAATACTGATAAATATCTTGTTATTATCAGTGATGATCTTGTAGAACAAGAAGATTACAAACTTATGATTATGTTAAAGAAGCATTGTAAAGCCTTTAGATATTCTATGGATGACTTCAAGGGGATAGGTCCCTCTTTAGCCACCCATCAAATCTTTATGGAAGAAGGTGCTCAACCACTTGCCGAGTTTCAAAGGAGACTTAAACCATAGATGAATGAAGTGGTAAGAAAAATAAATTATACACCTACTCGATGATGGTATCATATACTATGTGAAAGGAAAGTGATTGAGTAAGTCCATTTCATTGTGTTCCTAAAAAGGGAGGATTCACGGTTGTAGCTAATGAAAATAATGAGCTAATCCCTACTAGGACTATTGTTGGGGATAGAATGTGTATCGATTACAGGAAATTAAATAAAGTAACTAGGAAGATCACTACCCTTTGCTACATAGATCAAACTTTAGAAAATCTTGCTAAGCATTCATAAAATTGTTATCTGGATGATTATTCTGATTTTTCACAAATAGTTGTTCATCCCGATGATCAACTCAAAACAACCTTCACTTTCCCATTTGGTATGTATGCTTTTCGTTTATGTAATGCACCTGCTACTTTTCAAAGATGCATGACTTATCGTTGTATGCCTTTTTGTTGTATGCGTTTGCGTCTTCATGGACGGTTTTACTGCCTATGGAACTTCATTTAAACATTATCTCCATAACCTTAGCAAATTTTTGTCGCAATGTGAAGATACTAATCTTGTTTTGAACTAGGAGAAATGCATTTTTATGGTAAAAGAATGAATAGTACTTGGACACAAGATATTGGGTAAGGGTATAGAAGTTGAAAAAGGCAAGATAGAAGCAACAGAAATACTAGCACATCCACGAGATGTTAAAGGTATAGAAAGCTTTCTTGGCCATGCAGGATTTTATAGAAGGTTTATAAAGAATTTCTCAAAAGTATCCAAACCTTTGACTAATATCTTGCAAAAAAATACTCGTTTCAATTTCGATGATAATAGCTTATTTGCCTTTAATACCCTTAAGAAAGCCATGTTAAATTCTTTTGTAATAAATCCACGTAATTGGGAGCGTTCCTTTGATCTTATATGTGAAGCTAGAAATGAAGTTGTTGGGGAAGTTGGAAGTGCATGTGTGCCCCATGTGTGGTTTTGGTAATTAATGACAATCTATATAGACTAATGTCTGCATTGAGTTGTAATTTTCCATTGGCATATCTTGAACCATTTGTTGGATTCGAGGTTAAAGGATGAAGAAAGGAAGAAGAATAAGCTATGACCAAGGAGATATTCAACATGTGATCCGAAAAATGGTCATATGAGAGTTCGGCCTATTGGAAGCACATATTGAAGAAGAAGATAGTTGAGCACTCTTGCATTACTTCAATACATTATGTTGAAGAAATAAGTAGATACAAGGTTGAGCAAGACAAAATGCAAAGATTTGATTTAAGTTGGATAAACACTCAAAGAAGAATTGAAGTGCAAGTTCAAGATGATCCATCTCGAGAAGGTCATGGATATATGAAGACAAGTACAAAGAAGAGTCTCTCCCATAGGAGTACAAGGAGCAAGTTGCAAATCTTCATCAAGAAAGTGCAAGCAACATCAATCATGAAAGGTGTTCCAACTTGAGGAGATAAATTACATTGTATTCAAGCTCAAGTGGAATGATCAAGGAAAAGGTATGATCTTGATAGGTTTTCTCTTTTGCCGGTCGCATGTTGTTTGTTGGGAGACTGGGTTTAGGATAGATAGTCGTACTATCAAGAGGGGCTCTCCAGTGATTAACTTGATCGTATCGTTTGGAGAGAAATTAAACCTTTGCATACTTGGCATCATATTTGTTGGTTCTTATTTGTATTTTATCCATGTGAAGTTTTAGAACTTGGGGTTTTACTCATGATAAGGTCTAGTTCATTAAAAATGGATTTCGTATGAAAACCTTGTTGTGTTTTTTATGTTGTAGTCTTTATCGGTCTTTCTATGAGGGAGGATACTTGCCTATAGATACTTTTTTGGATACTACTTTCTTTTATATTTCCAACAAAATTGGTTGCATCCCAATCAGAGTTTCTAAGCTCAACTTCTTGCATTTTGGGTTTTCAAGGTTTTACTGATTTGTCACTTCTAGAGAGGTCATTCCTTTCTCCTTTTGGTTTTATACTACCATGTTGTACTTTGAAGTTTATCCGCATAATCTGGTAGAACTTGTTGTCCTATTCCAAACGAGCCCAAGATCATCGAAATCAGAGTTCGGATGCAAAAGGTATTGAAGTTTTCATATCATGTTGTCTAGTTTTTTCCATGGGTTGTAGTACCGGCCTAACTTCCGATATACTACCACCGAAAATGTTTTATTGCAGTAAATCATGTTTTTGTTTACCAGTGGATCACCCAAAGTTCAGGTAACACGCGAATTTGACCCAAACAGTTAGTTTTCTCTTGCCTATTTAATTGGCCCTCCTTTACCAATGTTTCCCTAACTATTGAGCTCATTTTTGCCCACCATTACTAACCTTTTGGAGCTTGCATACTCCTTCTCCCTCCAATCTTTCTTGAATCTTTTAAGGATTTTGGAAGAAGAGATCTAGATCTAGAATCCTACCAAATGAAATCTCCTCTTTGTGAGGGGAACCTACTAGATCTAGATCTTGGATTGTTTTGTGGAGTTATTGTGTTCTTCCTCTCTTATTCCCCAAACACTACTAGGAAACAGCTTATAGATAGACAAGATATTCAGTGGCGCATATGTAAAACCATGCGCCACAGATATATATCAGTGGCGCACTAGAAAAAATGTGCCACAGAAGTTTGGCAATTTAGTGGCGCACGAAACTAATATGCGCCACAGAAGTCCACATTTCCATGGCGCATATTTTCATGTGCGCCACAGAAAGTGATGCTTCTATGGCGCATATAGACGTATGCGCCACAGAAGGTTGATGGGACCAAGCAGCAAAAAAAGGGGGAGAAACTTCTGTGGCGCATATGTCCATATGCGCCACAGAAAGTGATGTTTCTGTGGCGCATATAGGTGTATGCGCCACAGAACAAGCAAAAATAGATCCCACCCCCCACCCCCACCCCCACCCCCCCCCCCCCCACCCCCACCCCATGGATGGCCTTTTCAGTTTTGTAAAAAATAAACAAAAATTATAGAAACTTCAAAAAAATAATTCCTTTGAGTTGTAGTTAGATTTTAGGGTATAGATCTAGACAAAATTGAAAACATGAATTTCGATGTTTTTTGCAAAAATAGGTCATGGCACGGTAAAATGGCTATAACTTTTGCATACAATGTCGGAAAAAAATCTTTAACCTATCAAAATGATCGTCTCGAAATTCCCTACTCGAATTCAACAACATATGGTCGTTCCGGATTTTACAGAATCCCGAAATTTGAATCCCGCCGGCGCCCTTCTTCCTTCCTTTTTGCTTTTTCTCCCCTCCCCACTTCTCCTCCCCTCCACACTTCTTCTCCCCTCCACACTTCTCCTCCCCTCCACACTTCTCCCTTTCTCCTCCCTCCTCCTTCCCCACTCTCCGGCGACCTCCTCCTCCTCCACCACCACCACCAACTCCGACGACCAACATCGGCGACCACCACCACCACCTCCTCCTCCTTCTCCTCCTCCTCCACCACCACCAACTCCGGCGACCAACACCAGCGACCACCTCCTCCTCCTCCTCCACCACCACCAACTCTGGTGACCTCCGGTGACTTCCTCCTCCTCCTCCACCACCACCAACTTTGGCGACCTTCGGTGACTTCTCCTCCTCCACCACCAACTCCGGCGACCAACTCTGGCGACCTCCGGTGACTTCCTCCTCCGCCACCACCGACTCCGATGACCTCCTCATCCTCCTCTTCCACCACCAACTTCGGCGACCTCCTCCTCCTCCACCACCAACTCCGGCAACCTCCCTCTAGCCCTCCTCCTAGCCCTCCTCCAGCCGACACCACCACCACCACCAACTCCGGCCAGATCTAGATCTGGCCTGTTTTTTTTTTGAAATTTGAAAAAAACTTCCGTGGCGCATATTGGCCATATGCGCCACTGAAGTTTGAGATCTAGCCCGCCTTTTTTTTTGAATTTTGGAAAAAAACTTCTGTGGCGCATATTGGCCATATGCGGCACTGAAGTTTGTTATCAGTGGCGACGTATCAGTGGCGACTAACATATGCGCCACGGATAGTCAAAGAAGGTGCGCCACTGATAAGGGGTTTCCTAGTAGTGAAATAGCTTTTGTAGCTTTGGTGGAATTTGAGAGTGAAGGACTTTCCATATCATTACATGCATCGGTTTGAGCTCTCTACGGAGGATTTGGTTGGTGAAATCAAGAAACCTTGTTACTCTTGGGTTCTTAGAACCCTAGACGGTTGTGGCCTTGGTGTTTTTTATTAGGGCCTCCAATTTAGTTGTGAAGATTGCCTCAAGCTTGTATCCTTTTATGGCATTATCTTGGAAGCTCTAGTTGAGTTGTGGAGATTTCCCCAAGCTTGTACGGGTTTGGTGATCGCCTTAAAGTGTCCCATAGTGGATCGAGGTCTTCCTTTTTGGTGGGAGGGATCGAGGAGAATACGTTGATCCATTGTGACCTTTGGGGAGCCTTGTGCCTCCGCGATGCTCCAACAGAGACGTAGCTTCTTTGGAAGTCAACTTCGAGATAAAACAATCATCTCTACGTGCCTCGGTTATTTCTATACCCGGGCTCTTTACTTATGCACTTTACATTGTGATATCCTTCGTGCTTGAAGTACTATATATTGCTATCACCTTATTGCTTGTCTTGCTTAGCATAGGTTGTTAGTGCACTTAGTTGAACCTAGTGAATTTAGCTTTTGTGCTTGATAAATTAAACGCTAGTTTTATTCTGCATTTATTAGAGCATAAACCATAATTACTGTAAAACGAATATTCACCCCCACCCCCTCTAGGCAACATGAATCTTTCAATTGGTATCTGATGACCCACAAGTATAGGGGGTGTATTGCAGTATTTTCGATAAAGAAGAGTGTCAAACCCAATGAGGAGTAGAAGGTGTTGACGAGTGGCTTGGAGCAGGAATTCTCTGTAAATACTTAGCAAACAGATTTTTAGGGGGTTTTGATAATGTAGGTAAATAAAGTACGAGTAAATAAAAGACAATAATAATAGATGGAGCTGATACGTTGCAAACGTATCTATAATTTTTTATGTTCTATGCTTGTTTTATTTCTACTTTCTTATGTTTTGTCCACACTTTGGAGTATTTCTATACACTTTCTTGGACTAACCTATTAACAAGATGCCACAGTGCCAGTTGCCTGTTTTCTTCTGTTTTTGGTTCCAGAAAAGTCAGAAAATGAATATTCTCGGAATTGGACCGGACAAAAAGCCAAAGTCGATATTTTACAGGAAGACTCACGGAGCCAGAAGACGAGACGGAGAGGGTCCACGGGGTGGCCACACCATGTGGTGGAGCGGGCTAGCCCTGGCCACGCCACCAGGTGGTGTGGGCCCCCTGGCCACCCACCGACCTTGCCTCTTCGCCTATAAGATGCTTCCTGATGCAAAAACCCTAAATAGTGAGTCAGAAATCCACGAAAAGTTCCATAGCGCCGCCCCCACCAAAGGGGAGATTCGGGGGACAGAAAGTCTCTGTTCCGGCACCCTGTCGGGACGGGGAAGTGCCCCCGGAGCCATCTCCATCGATCTCTACCACCATCTCCATCGCCATTGCTGACTCCCATGATGAGGAGGGAGTATTTCTCTCTCGAGGCTAAGGGTTCTATCGGTAGCTATGTGGTCATCTCTCTCTCTATGCATGATCATATTGTGATCATGAGCTTTGTAATCAAGCAGATCTACCTTGCTACTCAAGTGCTTTATTAGATCTCTGCTCTCCCCATGTGTGTGAAAGTGACAGCATGCACACCATGGTGGCACTTAGGCTAGAGATTACAAATACTTGTTATGAGTTATATTTGGAGTTGGATGTTTCTATGAAATTGTGGTGTTTGTTGAAACCATCTAGTGCTCAAGGTGACAGTGTGGGGTTATCTAGATGCGGAAAGCGAACTTTGAGGTGTGCTGTTATAGCCCTACCATCGATTAGAGTGTTCAACCGGAGAGTAGTTAAGAGTAGTATCATAAAGAGAAGATATTTATATGAGAGTGTTCACTAGTGAAAGTATGATCCCTAGGCCTTGTTTCTAAGCATTGAAACACCGTTTGATACTAGATCTGTTACATGTTTGCTTGCTTCCATCTTTATTTCAGATTGCCTTTAGTCTCTTCCACACCATCAAGCTATTTTCTGGCACCATTGTCTTATATCCATACCACTTGTATTTTACTATCTCTTCGCTAAACTAGTGCACCTATACACCTGACAAGTGTATTGGGTGTGTTGGGGACACAAGAGACTTCTTATATCTTGATTGCAGGGCTGCTTGAGAGGGAATACCTTTGACCACTTCCTCCCTGAGTTCGATAAACCTTGGGTAATCCACTTAAGGGAAAACTTGCTGCTGTTCTACAAACCTCTGCACTTGGAGGCCCAACAACTGTCTACAAGAATAGAAGTGCGTAGACATCAAGCTATTTTCTAGCGCCGTTGCCGGGGAGGTAAGGTAAAAGGTACTCACATCCTCCGGTGTGAGTGCTCGAAGTTATTTCCTTTAGATTCTACAATTTTGTCTTTTTGTTTCTTGTTTTCACTAGTTAGGCTTAATGGAAAACAAGAACAAAAATTAGAGAGCTTTATAGTATTTATCTTGAGTTAGGACATGAAGTGTTTGAAGAGAAAATTAAAAAACCTATAGAACTTTATTTGCATGCTAATAGCAATGTTGTTAGTGTGAATTCTTTGGACACCATTATTGCTAATGCTATGGAAAAGTCTAAGCTTGGGGAAGCTAGATTGATGAAAATGATCTTTTTAGTTCCCCAGCTTTGAAAGATAGCTATTCTATTGCTTATGATGATACCAAACCTCCAATATATGATGATTACAATGATGAATATGTTATTTTCAGTCCACCTACTATTGAGGAGAAAATTAATTATAATTACAATATGCCTCCTATATTTGATGATTATGGTGATGAGAATAATAATGATAGCTATTTTGTTGAATTTGCTCCCACTACAATTAATAAGAATGACTATGTTTATAGGGAGAGTAATAATTCTTTTATGCATGTGGCTCATGATAAGAATGTTTTATGTGATAGTTATATTGTTAATTTTGTTCATGATGCTATTGAAAGTTATTATGAGAGAGGGAAACATGGTTTTATGTCTCAACAATATTAAGTTTCCCCTCTTTATGTTGAAATTTTTGAAGTTGCACTTGTTTTGCTTTCCTATGCTTGTTGCTTTGTGCTTTCATGACTTGTTTCTTTACAAGATTCCTATGCATTATAAGTGGGTTTGACTTAAATGTGTTTTGAATTTGATTCTTGATGCTCTCTTTTAATTCAATTCATATTTCCTATGTGAGCATCTTCTCAAACTATCATGCCTAACTTAAAGGCATTAAAGAGAAGTACTTATTGGAAGATAACCCAAAAGTTTTAGATGAGTCTTGGAAGTTATTACATCTGTAATAACCGCTCCTTATCCTTTTTATTTGCTTTTTGTGCCAAGAGTAACCTCTAATGAGAGAGAAGTAATGCTTGGGAAAGTTGTTGTCCCGAAACAGATTTCTGTTCTTCACCGTAAAAATTCGTGTAAAATCTCTGTACGTCCTTTTGAGGCGTATATTTTTGTGCTTCTGCCCCAGGTTGTTATATAACTTTCGTTAGTTCAACACTTTTCGATTTGAGCAACAGAAGGTCTTCGAAAAAATTCGTCTTTACCTGCTGGTCTGTTTTGACAGATTTCTGCCATTATTTGCATTTGCTTCTTGTTGGTTCCTTTTTTAGTCCTTTTGGGAAATTGAGCTTTTTGAGGGAAGTGCTACAGTAGATTGTGTTCTAATGGAAGTTTTATTGGTGTTGTAATGGAACCCAAAGACTTATTATCTTGAGTGTACTAATGTTGCTAATAAAGATTGTGTGAAGTTTTGTATGAAGGAAAAATTTCAGGTGTATGGAAGGAATGAGTAATAAGATGAAGGATGGACTAAAGCTCAAGCTTGGGGATTCCACGGATGTCACCCCAAGAAATATCCAAGAAGTACAAGAGTCAAAGCTTGGGGATGCCCAAGGCATCCCCTTCTTCATCAATAAAAATCCCAGGTTTCTTCCAAACGCTTCATTTTTATTGTTTCATGCACAATTGTGTTGTTCTTGGAGCGTCTTCTTTTTCGTTTTCATTTTGGTTTTTCATTTGCTTAGTTTGCCTAGTTTTCTTAATAAATTGGTTGGACCCCCTCTTTCATACATTGGTTTTCAAATAGTTTGGTTTGGATTGGAAAAGAGTAGGAAAGCTCATGCTTAAGTGGTAAAGAGAGCTTGTTTTTGACTATGGCCCATGCTTTGTCATGCCATGCTTGATATTGGTTTGGCTTTACGCTTAGTATTCTTTGATGTAGCATGACATGTTATAAACAAATGATATTTCTTAATGTGCCTTGGTAGAATCATGCGTTGTTTTAGCATATTAAAGCATAGTATTGTGGTATTCTCCTTTGATGCTTTATTTGGGTTGACTTGGCACATGATCACACCATGTTATGACTATCCCAAGTCATCATAGCCTTTGTGATCCTTTAGTTTTCAAATTGTTGTATCACTTTATGCTTTGATCAATGATGTTTTGTCGCTCTGCATGATTATGGCCATTATTGCTCTCTTAGTTTGTCGCTCCCAGTCTTATGCTAGCCTCCATAACCAAGTATGAGTTCCACTCATGCATCCAACTCCTAAAACCAAGTTATTCTAAAGAGTCCACCATACCTACCTATTAGCATTTTCTATTCCAAGTATATTCATGTTTTTTTCTACCTTCCGAATTAAACTTGTTATGTGAAAATTAGTGATTAAAGCTCTCACGAACTTGATGGCACACTTTACTTTCTTGCAATTAATAAACTTGACCCATTGTGTCCATCTTTGTTGTGTATATGCTTGCACTTTATAGGTTGAAATTAGCAGAACCATGTATCATGGGGAATGCTTTCAACATTGCACTTGTACATTTTACCCCATTGATATCATGTTCTTTTGCTTATGGATCCCGGCGGTGTGAAATAAAAGTGGAAATTGTAAGATCATGGAGTTTGTATGTGTGTTAGAGAAACGCCTGGGCCGCTAGCCTAAGCCATGCCTAATCATGGTGGAAACTTGCAGCATAACCATAATGAGTACTCTATGAAGCATCCTCAATAAAAACCTATGCAAATAGCAAATAAAAAGATCGCTGAGATGCTCATTGTCTGCTTGCCTTGTCATTTTGATTATGGGATAGCTCCTGTATCATGTGCAAGGGGTACCCCGTTGGCGGTTCTTTATGATACATATGTACTTACAATGACAAGATCTTACTTGTGACTAAAGTTGAGTAGCATGAGGTTCGGTCTTCATAAGTAAGGGGCATGAGATTTCGGCTTATAACTTGTCAAGCATATCCTCTTTGTTGTGTCACTTTAACCTTAATCACTTCATGATGCTTATGATAGGGGCAATGAGAGCTGAAAGCTAACAAGTACCATAATTTTTGGAAGCTCTTTATGAGACTTGAATCCCTACTTCCTTCTATGAAGGCCTTTCTTTTACTTTTATGTTGAGTCTCCACCTTCTATCTTTATGCACCTATTTTGAGAGCATAGTGGCTATTCTTAGTTCTATGTGCATTGTCCCAAGACTTGTTGATTGATGCATAATTTTGATATTGCTTGTTCTTAAACTATTTGTATCTAGTCACTCTTATCAACTTTGAAGGTGTCCTATGCATCTATGTTTGCTACTCTATGAGGGACAAGCTGAATGCCATAATGCTATGTTTTGTTTATGTGAAACAAACAAACGTCTTGCAAAGCATTGTTATTCATGAATCTTTTGTTTGTGTCTTTTCATGTTGCAACATAGTTGCTTTGCCTTATTGTTAGAACTTTCTCTTTCATGTTATGATTGAAGTATTATGATCCTAGCTATCAATGTTTTACAAATACTTTGATCAAGTTTATGATGGTGCATGTCACCTCAAAAATTATTCTTTCTTTTTATCACTTACCTACTCGAGGACGAGCAGGAGTTAAGCTTGGGATGTTGATACGTTGCAAACATATCTATAATTTTTGATGTTCGGTGCTTGTTTTATTTCTACTTTCTTATGTTTTGTCTACACTTTGGATTATTTCTATACACTTTCTTGGACTAACCTATTAACAAGATGCCATAGTGCCAGTTGCCTGTTTTCTACTGTTTTTGGTTCCAGAAAAGTCAAAAAATGAATATTCTCGGAATTGGACCAGACAAAAAGCCAAAGTCGATATTTTACCGGAAGACTCACGGAGCCAGAAGACGAGACGGAGAGGGGCCACAGGGTGGCCACACCATGTGGTGGCGCGGGCTAGCCCTGGCCGCGCCACTAGGTGGTGTGGGCCCCCTGGCCGCCCACCGACCTTGCCTCTTCGCCTATAAGATGCTTCCTGATGCAAAAACCCTGAATAGTCAATCAGAAATCCACGAAAAATTCTGCAGCGCTGCCGCCACCAAAGGGGAGATTCGGGGGATAGAAAGTCTCTGTTCCGGCACCCTGCCAGGATGGGGAAGTGCCCCCGGAGCCATCTCCATCGATCTCCACCACCATCTCCATCGCCATTGCTGACTCCCATGATGAGGAGGGAGTAGTTCTCTCTCGAGGCTAAGGGTTCTACTGGTAGCTATGTGTTCATCTCTCTCTATGCATGATCATATTGTGATCATGAGCTTTGTAATCAAGTAGATCTACCTTTCTACTCAAGTGCTTTATTAGATCTCTGCTCTCCCCATGTGTGTGAAAGTGACAGCGTGCACACCATGGTGGCACTTAGGCTAGATATTACAAATACTTGTTATGAGTTATATTTGGAGTTGGATGTTTCTATGAAATTGTGGTGTTTGTTGAAACCATCTAGTGCTCAAGGTGACAGTGTGGGGTTATCTAGATGCGGAAAGCGAACTTTGAGGTGTGCTGTTATAGCCCTACCATCGATTAGAGTGTTCAACCGGAGAGTAGTTAAGAGTAGTATCATAAAGAGAAGATATTTATATGAGAGTGTTCACTAGTGAAAGTATGATCCCTAGGACTTGTTTCTAAGCATTGAAACACCGTTTGATACTAGATCTGTTACATGTTTGCTTGCTTCCATCTTTATTTCAGATTGCCTTTAGTCTCTTCCACACCATCAAGCTATTTTCTGGCACCATTGTCTTATATCCATACCACTTGTATTTTACTATCTCTTCGCCGAACTAGTGCACCTATACACCTGACAAGTGTATTGGGTGTGTTGGGGACACAGGAGACTTCTTGTATCTTGATTGCAGGGTTGCTTGAGAGGAAATACCTTTGACCACTTCCTCCCTGAGTTTGATAAACCTTGGGTAATCCACTTAAGGGAAAACTTGTTGTTGTTCTACAAACCTCTGCACTTGGAGGCCCAACAATTGTCTACAAGAATAGAAGTGCATAGACATCAGCAGCAAGTGTCCCAATCCTTTCTTTAGCAAAGGACAAGCCGGTTGTATTACTTAAGATGACCAAACATTCTCGAGGACAAATGGGGATATCGCCAAGTGCTTTTGCTTCATATATTTGATTAATCTTCTTTAGTTCGATAAGTGTTGTGTGGGTGAACCTATGCTAATGTACCGACCTTCCTAGGACTAATACATACTTGTGATTAAACCCCTTGCAATAATCTGCAAGTACAAAACTAACCACAACTTTAAACTCTGAGATCCTACATCCCTTGTGCAAAGGTTTCCTAACGGGGGTTCAGGTTTCTGTCACTCCGGCAACCCCTACGATTAGTAGCCAAATACACAATGCATTC
Organism: Avena sativa; assembly: GCA_916181665.1. Taxonomy (NCBI): domain Eukaryota; kingdom Viridiplantae; phylum Streptophyta; class Magnoliopsida; order Poales; family Poaceae; genus Avena; species Avena sativa. The sequence goes on from OV702287.1 coordinate 4,931,744, forward strand.
CCCTAGGCCCATAAAGGTGAAGTGTCATGGAGTCAACGTTCACATGAGACCACTAGAAGAATAACACTACAACTTAAATAACAAACTATTGAATCTTCCTCAACACAATTCCACTACTAACAACATGACTTCTCCCATGTCCTCAAGAACTAAACGAACTACTCATGAGACATCATATGGATCAAGATCAGAGATGGAATAATGATAAGTAACAATCTGAACATAATAATAATTCAATGGTTCCACTCAATAGCATCAACTACAACAAGTAATCAACACTGGGAAAGTTTCCCCCAAGAACTATGCAAGATTCAACCCAATTGTTACAATGGTATGAAGTGGTGATGATGGTGCTGGTGGAGATGATGATGGAGATGATGGTGATGATGATCCCGATGAAGTCCAGCTTGATGGTGGTGTTGATGGCAACGATCTCCCCTCTCAGGGAAGGAATTTCCCTAGCAGATTTCTGCCTGCCGGAGAGCTCTTTCGCTCTCTGTAGTTTTCCGCCCCGCAGAGGCAGCAGAATCTTTCTGGGGTCACTCCCCCAGGCTTAGGGTTTCGTGGGGATAATATACGCCAAACGGGAGAGCCAGGAGTGCGCCTGGGTGGCCACACCACCTGGTGGAGCGACTAGGGGTGGCCCGTGCCAGGGGTGGTGTGGGCCCCCTGTGGCCCAACTCCCCTCCTTTCTTGCATCCTTCGTCTTCTGGAAAAATAGAATTTTCCATGTATTTTCTGGAATTTTCTGATCTTCGCGCATTTCGCCTCCAAACATCACCTTTTCCATCAGAATCCTGACTTCAGCGGTCCTTCCTCCAAAAGTCATCAACCATACAAAAACAGATGAAATAAAATAAGTATCATCTCTTAATATCAAATATATCAATGAATAACAGTAAATTATGATATAGAATAGTGATGCAAAATGGACGTATCACTCCCCCCAAGCTTAGACTTCGCTTGTCCCCAAGCGAAAACTGAGCTCAATAAACATGACCTCAGGTTTATGGAGTGAAGAGTCGATAAAAGAATACGGACAAGAAGCATCACATTCATCAATACACATAAATCATAATAGAAGACAAATCACTATTATATAACTTGACTTGTAATAAGTAAAGGAAACACAGTAAAGATACATAAAGTAAATCGTAATTGGTAATGGCAAACTTTGCTCTTGGTCAAAGAATAGTTAACAATTTGTAGGAGTTCAATCATAAAGGGGTTTTCAATGATAGCTTTCAAAGTAGTATTCACTAAGATAAGAGTATTGTGAAAAACAAGGAACATAAGAAACATGGTTGAATAAATCATCATATGAATGAAACACAACAACTCAAAATACTTGCTGAGATAGAAAGGAATAGGTTTACTGACTCAACTAAAAATTAAAAGATAGGCCCTTCGTAGAGGGAAGCATGTATTTCAAGTTTCATAAAGAGCTTCCAAAAATTATGGTACTTATTAGCTTTCAGCTCTCATTGCCCCTATCATAAGCATCTTTAGGTGACTAAGGTTAAAGTGAACAAACTATGGAGTATATGCTTGACAAAGTATAAGTTGGCAATCTCATGTCCCTTGAATACAAGGGCCGCTCCTCATGCTACTCAAGTTTAGTTACCACCAACGGGGTACCCCTTGCCCGATGATACGGAAGAATCCCCATATCAAAATGACAAGGCAAGCAGACAATAAGCATCTCAGCATCTTCTTATTTCCCATGGGAAAATGGTGCTTTTTTCTCTCTTTCCTCTTTTATCATTTTTTTTATTTTTTTCTCAATCTCTATCTCTTTTTTATATAAGAAGAATGCTTCATAGATTGCTCATTATGGTTACGCTGCAGGTTTCCTCCATGATTAGGCATGGATTAGACCAGCCGCCCAGGCATTTCTCTAACACACATACATAACTCCATGGACTTACAAGCTCCCTTTCATTTCACACCGATGACATCCGTAAACAAAAGAGCATGATATCAAATGGGTACAATGTACAAGTGCAATGTTGAAAGCATTCCCCATGACAACATGGTTCTGCTAATTCCCAATGTATAAGTGCAAGCATATACAACTTAGATGACACAATGGTTCAAGTTTATTAGGTGCAAGAAAAGTAAAGTGTGCCATCAAGTTCGTGAGATATTTAATCACTAATTTTCACATAACAAGTTTAATTCAGAAGGTAGATAAAAACATGAATTTACTTAGAATAGCAATAGTGCTAATAGGTAGGTATGGTGGACACAAATGGCATATGTTTTGGTTTAAGGATTGGATGCACGATAAGCATTCCCTCTCAGTACAGGTTTTTAGGCTAGCAAGGTTGGGTAGCAAGCATAAGAGTTGAAGGAAACAAACAAATATACAAGTGATAAAAACAAACATGCAATCTTCCTTGGAAGCACAAGAGATCTTAACTAGAGAATACTAAGCTTATGAGCAAATCAAGAAAGATAATGAAATTATATCTCTTAAGAGTACTTTTATCTTTTTCATTCAATTCTCATAGTAGTGTTGCTACTGACCGAGCCAGGTTTGCCAAAACCAACTAAATTAACTCAATGATCCCAAAGTGATACTAATACTAACAACAAGATCAATCATATAATAGTAATTGAAAACTAAAATAAGATATACAGAAAGAGTGAATGACATAACTTATCATCAATATTCCATAACGACAACTCACACCAAGGGATACATAGATAACTAACGAGAGGGGGGACACTTCCATAATGCAAACCATCCTACATCATAACTTCTCTATTCATGATATGACTCTACTAAAAAGGTAAAAAGATAAAAGATAGTGATATGATACCGCGGCACTCCCCCAAGCTTGGAACAAACCAAGGGGATGCCAAAACCGGATGACGAATTACTCCTTTGGTGGTGGTGGTGTTCTCTCGATCGAAGTGATATAATCTTCCAGGATCTTGCGGAGCCTGTTATTCTCTTCTCGCAGTATATCCACCTTTCTCCTTAGGACTTGGTACTTATCGAAAAACTCATCAGTGGCCTGTAGAGCTTCCACCGCTGTAGGACAGGAACTGAGGTTTAGAACTGGAGGTATCAGCCCTTGTCCTTTCATGCCTGCCGACATGCCCTGCACTTCCTCCTCGATGCTCTGATCCATATCTTCGTGCCTAGCTATGATCCTTTCTTCTTCCACCCATCCTACGAAGGTCCTCTACTCCAGGTCACGATGGAGCTCGTGCCGGCGTCGCAGCTCATAGTCCTCCGAAAACGAACCCTAAAATGACATCTGAACAAAATAGATGGAAACAAAAACATGACGAGAACACAATATACGAACCTCGGGGGATCTAGGGGATTATATATTACGAAGTTCTATAACAAAAGGAAGCTACTGGGAGAAAACGGGCTCCGGGGTGGCCACACCACCTAGTGGCGCGACCAGGGGCCCTTTCCACGGGGTGGTGTGAGCCACCCTAGCTCTGTTTCTGTCCCTCTTTTGCTTCGTTGCTTTCCTTGTTAGAAAAAAACTGCAAAAATATAACTAGACAGATTTTTCGCGGACCTTTTCTTACCAGAATGGTTACCTATTCGAAAATGGACTCTGCAGGTCTCTGAACTTAGTGTTTAATAAATTCTTCCAGAGTCACCGCTTGAATAACATCAATATCTTCATCTTTATACACATATTGTTTGAGTTAATTAACCATTCACCATCTTATTACGCCATTTTCTCCTATAACCTAGAAATTCCTTTCGGACAAAACTCCACACAATTCTCATTAGCAACATTAGTGCATGCAAGGTAATAAACTTTTAAGTTTAATTTAAACTGAAATCCATCAAAACATAGGCTAATGTAGCAACTCCTTCCGAAAACCCAAAAAGAATTCAAAAAGGAAATCGATTTAAGAGGCAAATGCAAGAGTGGCAAAAATCTGTCAAAACAGACCAGTAGGTAAATATCAATTTTTTCGAAAACCTTTTGTTACTCAAATCAAAAAGTGCAAAACTAATGAAAGTTAAATAATAACCTGGGGCATGCACACACAAAATTACAGATCAGTACGATGTTCTGGGATGTTTCATGATTTTGTATAGTGAAGCACAAAAATCTGTTTTGGGACTGCAACTTCCCCAAATATTACTTCTCTCTCGTTAGAGGTTGATCTTGACACAAAAACCAAACAAAAAGGATAAGGAGAGGTTATTGCCGAAACAATAACTTCCAAGACTCAAATAAACAAAACAAACTGAAAGCATAAAAAATATATTGGGTTGTCTCCCAAAAAGCTCTTTCTTTATAGCCATTGAGATGGGCATGATAATTTTAATGATGCTCACATAAGAATATGAATTGAAGTAAAAGATAGCACCAAGAAGCAAAAATATGCATGTTTAAGTCTAACCCACTTCCTATGCACAGGAATTTTGTAAGAAAATAAATTGTTGAACCCAGAGGCTACAAGCATAGGAAGGCTAAACAAGTGCAACATAAAGACTTTAAGCATAAAACGAGGAAACTTGATATTATTGAGATGCATAAGAACAGTCTTCCCTCTCTCATAATAACTTTCAGTATCATGCATAAATTTAACGATACAACTATCACATGAACCATTGTAGCAATGATCACTTATCCTAGAAAACACAGGGACACTAGCTCTCATAACACTACTTTGTGAAACAATATTAGAAGTATCCTTAAAGAGGATAGTGTGCCCATCTTCTACATACTTAGTGACAAAGTCTTTCACATTTGCTACTACAGGTTCATCATCCACTTGTTCATCAGGTTCAACAACTTTATTTGTACTTTCATTAACCATACTAGCTATCATAGAATGTTCCTTTATCTTAACTGGGAAAGGAATTTTCTCAATGTAAGGTTCAGGTAAAACATGATTAGCATTATAAACTTTAGTATTTCTTGCAGGAACACAATTAGCAATATCTTTATATGGCTCATGATACTTATTCCACTTATTTTTATGAATTTCAATATAAGAAGCAAAAGCCTTAAAATAAGTTGCAATAGCTTGAGAGTCTATACCATAAGCAGTACTAATATTAAGAAAGTCATCAGTTCCCATAAAAGAATTAATGCATTCATAATCATAATTTCTACCTGACTTTCTTCCTTTATCATTCTCCCATGCTTCAGCGTTGTCTTGAATACGGTCTAGAAGATCCCATTTAGCTCCTTCTTCCATGCGTGTAAATGATCCAGCGCAAGAAGCATCCAATAGATCCTTTTCATGAAGAGAAAGCCTTGCATAAAAGTTATTCATAATAATATTATTGGGGAGCTCATGAATAGGACATTTGAGAATTAGTAACTTCAATCTCCCCCAAGCTTGAGCTGTACTCTCTTCATCAAGAGGCCAAAAGTTGTATATTTGATTCCGATCTTTATGAATCTCGCTAGGAGGATAAAATTTGGAATAAAAGAGAGGCACTACTTCCTCCCATTCAAGAGCTTGACCATTCTTCAGCATCTTATACCATTCCTCAGCTCTTCCTTTTAGTTATAACGAGAATAACTTCTTCTTGACTTGATCGGTTGTAATACCTACACACTTGAACAACTCGCATAATTCGTGTATAAAGAGCAAATGATCACCAGGATGGACAGTTCCATCTCCAAAATAGTAGTTATCCATAACACGATCAATAATTCTTGTAGGTATTTTAAAATTATCATTCTTAGTAGGTGGTGGTTCATCTACTACCTTATCTGTGGTAGTAACTTTACGAAATAAGAAACTAAGTGAATTATCCATATTGAAAATAAAGTAACAAGCAGAAATAAACGATACTCACAGTAGAAGTTTCCTTTACCAGTTCCACTCTCCAATAACGCTTCACTCCCTGGCAACGGCGCCAGAAAATAGTCTTGATGACCCACAAGTATAGGGGGTGTATCGCAGTATTTTCAATAAGCAAGAGTGTCAAACCCAATGAGGAGCAGAAGGTGTTGACGAGTGGCTTGGAGCAGGAATTCTCTATAAATACTTAGAAAAAGAATTTTTAGGCGTTTTTGATAATGCAGGTAAATAAAGTACGAGTAAATAAAAGACAATAATAATAGATGCACCAAGTGGCCCAATCCTTTCTTTAGCAAAGGACAAGCCGGTTGTATTACTTAAGACGACCAAACATTCTCGAGGACACATGGGGATATCGTCAAGTGCTTTCGCTTCATATAGTTGATTAATCTTCTTTAGTTGGATAAGTGTTGTGTGGGTGAACTTGTGCTAATGTATCGACCTTCCTAGGACTAATACATACTTGTGATTAAACCCCTTGCAAGCATATGTAAGTACAAGAAAGTAATTAAGATAAAAACCTAACCACAACTTTATACTCTGAGATCCTACATCCCTTGTGCAAAGGTTTCCTAACGGGGGTTTAGGTTTCTGTCACTCCGTCAACCCCTACGATTAGTAGCCAAATACACAATGCATTCCCCTAGGCCCATAAAGGTGAAGTGTCATGTAGTTGACGTTCACATTACACCACTAGAAGAATAGCACCACAACTTAGATAACAAACTATTGAATCTTTCTCAACACAATTCCACTACTAACAACATGACTTCTCCCATGTCCTCAAGAACTAAACGAACTTCTCCCATGCCCCGTGTGGCCCAACTCCGCTCCCCCTTCTAGCATCCTTCGTCTTCTGGAAAAATAGAATTTTCCATGTATTTTCTGGAATTTTATGATCTTCGTGAATTTTGCCTCCAAATAGCGCCTTTTCCATCAGAATCCTGACTTTAGCGGTCATTCCTCAAAAAGGCATCAACCATGCAAAAATAGATGAAATAACATAAGTATCATCTCTTAATATGAAATATATCAATGAATCACAGTAAATTATGATATAGAATAGTGATGCAAAATGGACGTATTAGTATCTGAGCCAGGTCTCTCACTTTTGGGCTTCACTGCCTTGAGAGTAAAGTGTCGTCTAGGGGATTAGTGCGCATTGTTACTTTTATATTTTATCGTACAAATTATGCTATTTGGATAATTCGCATGCTTGAGTATTTTGGGGGCTTGAACCCACTTACAAAGAGAATTCAAGATATGGGTTTTTCTCCTCCTATGGATTCTCAAAACCTATCTTTAGAGGAGGAGACAAACTCTTATCTCGATGTTGAAGCTTCTAAGGTGCTTTTCAATGTTGTGAGCTTTGTAGTTCTTTCCACAATCATGCCTTTTCGGAATGCTCAGGAGATTTGGACAAAGCTTGAAGAAAAATATGATGTGTCCAAAATTATTGAGGATTATTGTGTTCCCTCTGCCTCCAGCCATGATGATCTTTCATCTTCTTCTACTTCACCAACATGTGATTTGTCACAAGGTAATGGTATGGTGAATGGTGTTGGAACTTGCTAAAATGGATCGTATGGGCACCTAGAGAGGGTGAATAGGTGCTACTCCAAATTTTAATACTTTTTTCAATTTTAGGCTTCACACAAAGGTAAATTCTCCAGATATGCAACTATGGTGAATTTCCCTATATGTGAACCTAGCTACTAAACGATAAAGGAAGTGAGAGGAATGAGGTAACAGATAGTGGAGCACATGGACACGCATGATTTGTTTTGTTGTAGTTCCTTCCTTGTTAAGGGAAGTACGTCTGCGTTGGAGGGGTGGGTGGTACTAAGACCACCACGCCACAATAAGTCTCACCGTGTTCTCTAATGGATCTCGCCACAACTGGCTTGATCCACTTTTCCACTATGTGGTACCCTTCGAGGTGGGAACCGATGGCTTTACAAATGGATCAGGGCACACATTCATAACTTTATTGGAGGCTCCCGTCATGACAATAAGCTACCACAATAAAAAAGTGATCAAGTAATGAAACCGAGATCTTGAAATTCAAATGAAACTCTAGATCAAAAGCCCCCCAAATGAATGGGAATGGAAGTGAAGATCTCTTCGGTGAAGATGTAGATCAAGGCCTCCTCCTTCGATTCCCCAAAGGACGAGGACAAGGACTAGGGTGTCAAGTGGTATCCCACCTAAATCCCACCTCTAGTTTATTTTGAGATTGCTAGTGTAAAATTTTGACAAAATTTTGCACTACAAAGTTCAAAATGAACTAAAAGTGGGATCTAGGTGGGATCCCACTTGACACCTTACTTTGAACGGATGAAAGTGAAGACCTTGTTACAAATCGATTTCGGTAGTGCGGAGCTTTTTCTTTAGATCCAGCAAACCCAAAATGATGATGGGGAGGGGTATTTGTATCCCCTACCCGAGATGGAGCCGTTGGAGAAAACTGGGGCCGGATAATCTGTCCTAAGGAGGGGCCAGATAATCTAGCCGGGGAAAAAAATCTGGCTCGTACTAAATAATGCGAGCCAAAACTCTATCCCCCCTTCTGAGAATCATGTCAGTTGGCCATTTGAGAAAGTCCTTGGGGGCTGATAATCCGCCCCCTAGGAGGGGCAGATTATCCGGCCAGGGCAAAAACTCTAGCTCTGGTTGGATTATCTGGGGAATACTCCGGCACCCCCATCTGAGCGACGCGCCATGGTACCCTTTAGAAAACCCGGGGGGCGGGTTATCTAGCTTGCCCGGAGGGGCGGATTATCCGGCCAGGGCAAAAGGCTCCAGCCCTGGTCGGATTATCTGGGGAAAACTCTGCCCCTCTCTATGAGCGTCGCTCCTTGGCTTGTTTGTCGATTGAGGCATGGGCAGATAATCTGGCCCTTGCCAGAGGCAGATAACCTGCCCCCAGAACTTATGTTTTGCTGCATTTAACCTGTAGTTCTTTTTAGGGAGAATAATTTGTAGCATCAATACACAATTAAATAGCCCTTGGTATTGTTATCTAACAACAAAACTATAGGGATCATGAAATGTTCTTCCAATCTCCCCCTTTTTGGTGTTAGATGAAAATAGTAGGATTTACAATAGAGACCTAATAAACATCATCATTCCAAGGATAAAAAAGACTCCCTATGCATATTAGTAGTTTCCATTTGAATACAAATGCACACATATAGGCGCAAGACTTTTCATGAATTGGAAACTAGGAACAAATGATGAGTTTGTGCAAGATGTATCATACCAACCATGATGACATTCTCAATAATATAAAGATAAACACATTCTAATAACCCAATATCTATTTCCTGCCTAGGCACGCTGCAGTCTTCCACAGTGCTCACGCTCGCGTGCGTACGATCACGATCGAGCGCGCAAGAGGAAGCGGCGCATCCAGACAAATAAAGGACAGGTCCTGTTCCTGTTTTATTTTCTTTTTCTTTCCCTCGACTGTTCAACTGTCGGGAGATGAGCTCCTCCGCGCCCCCCTCTGCTGCTCTCGCTCGCATCGAGCCCTCCTCGATCTCCACCTCTAAATCTCTCTTGCCGGCGGCGAGTGGTCCAGCAGGAAGCCCTCGAGGGGGAGGGGGTCGGGGGAGGGGCCGCGAGCTGGGAGGGTTGTGGTTGCACTGGCGGGGCAGGGCTGCGTCGACATCCGTGAATTAGGACGTCATCGAAGGGGTGATGTAGTCGATTCGGCCGGGCTAAGAGCAGGGGGCATCGGGGCAGCATCGTCAGCGAGGTCCTCCTTCCCAGATTCTGGTGTAGGAACCTCGATCTCGTGTAGTGAGTACCTCTTTCTCCATCCCTTTCTATTGTCACCACCAGCCCTAGCTTGGGCCAGCATTATCATAGCTAGGCAGCCTAGCCATGCGTTGTGGTTTTATATGTGCAGCGTTCATACTCATCCTCTAGCTGGTTCACGTGTACAGCAGGGGGCATTGGATATGTTGATCCCTCGAAATCGAAGAAATAGAAGTGAAATTTCTTCGTCCACTTTAGTTTTTTCTTAAGGACCATGTTGTAGATCCCTTGAAATCGAAGTGAAATTTCTGTGTCTAAGGGGGGATGGTGCTACTGTAATATTTTCTTTTGTATTTTTGTGTCTCATTTTGTAACTACGATGTCCAAATTTAATACTAAATCATTTTCAGGACGTAACTATCATGATCAAATTAGCACTAATTATGGGTAATTTTAGATGAAGGGCAGTAATTCATTTTTAGGATTTTAGCATGTAATTTCTGTGCACACACTGTAACATTAATATCTAGCTTTGTAACTATTGATATCTAGCATGTAACTTTTCATATCTAGCTTGTTACTTTTGATATCTGGCCTGTAACATTCTGTACCAAGTATGTAACTCATATTTGAAATATCCACTATACCTTTTTGAATTCATAGCATATTTGTCAGGTTTTTGCATGTAATATTCTGTTTTACAGTTTTATTACACATAGGCTGTTACTTTTAAAGGACGCGGGTTGTAACTTTTTTGATATAGCCTGTAACTAAAGCTTCGTGGAAGTTCCTCCTAGCATGTACAATTTTATTACACCTAGCATGTATCTTTTACGGTTTTAGTACACCTAGGCTGTTACTTTTAAAGCAGGCGGGCTTTATCTTTTTGATATAGCCTGTAACTAAAACTTTGTGGAAGTTCCACTTAGCCTGTAACTTTTACAGTTTTAGTACACCTAACTTGTAACTTTTACAGTTTTAGTATACCTAACCTGTAACTTTTACAGTTTTCGTACACCTAGGCTGTTACTCGTGGGCTGTAACTTTTTGATATAGCATGTAACTAAAACTTTGTGGAAGTTCCACCTAGCCTGTAACTTTTACAGTTTTAGTACACCTAGGCTGTAACTTTTACAGTTTTACTACACCTAGGATGTTACAAAATTAACTAACTTTTTTACATTCAGGCTTCATGGTCATTTCCCATTGGTACAACTTTTGTAGTCACAGGGACAAAGTTGTACCTCTACTTTTCTCAATTAGTACATAATAGCTACCATTTACTCTTTTTTGTTCTGGGTTTTGCAGATTCCATTACATGAAGAACCTTATGGAGCTTCTTTGTTCTAGAGGATAAATTGTACATGCTCATCCATCTGTGCTTTTCATGAATGGTTCTACTACAAAGTTCGAGATGATTTAGTTCTACTACAGATTTGACTCTTTGTTACATGCAATTTCAAGATGTGGTGCCAAGTTTCCAGCCAAGCCTGAAGCTTTTTCGTGAACCTCGATCTAGTGCAATAAATCACTAGATCATGTCTGTCATGCCTGTCGTGCCTCCCCTTTTGGGAACTTTTTTACATCTAAATCATGGTGGGAACAAGAGAGAATCGTGCCTGAAGTTGAACAACTAAATCGTGGTGGATTGTAATCACTAGAAAGTGGAAACATATCTGTTTGCTCAAGAATTCTTCTATGTCTGTGTGTTTTCTTGCTTGTTTTTTGTGATCTGGGGGTGTGGGTTGGGGAGGAGGGGGAGATCTATTATGTGTTTCTTTTGCTGGTTTATTCACCTGTAGCTTTTTGGAGAAGAACTATACCAGCCATGGAGAAATCCTGATCTCCGGCGGCTAGAGAAGGAAGAAAGGAGAGGTAGGGTTGGGGGAAAGATGGAGGTGTGGGCTGGCGATGGATTTAGCTAGCCCAAACGCCCGTGGCAGCGCAAGAAGACAAGCGGGAAAAGGCCCTAGGACCATGTTTTCTATTTTGGGAAAGTTCAGAATTCAGACAAGGGGGCACCGTGTAAGACCAAATCGAGCGTGCACACCGTGTAGCAGCGTCCTTCTAATAATCCCATATTGAGAATTTTGAGGATAAAGCCATGTCAATAAGTCCATCGTGATAATTCCAAAGACTAGATATATCCAGAATTCCATAGTGATAAATCCGTGACAATAACCTTAATCTCACAATACAAACCAAATAGCAATTAAAAGTTCAATGCTAAATGGGTACAAGCAAGGAAAGAGAAGCTATCAAAAACCAAATAAGCTTGTACCCGGCCCATGCAAATCCCCTCAATAGCCTAATAGAACTACTTCTCCCCCTTTGGCATTCAAATGCCAAAAGGGGAAAAAAGAGATGCTAATAACCTAGGAGATCACTCGTCCTCATCTTCATCCTCATCTGTGTCCTTGTCCTCATCCTCATCATCGTACCCCTCCTCATCATCCTCATCATTAGCAGCCGGAGGAGGTGTAGGACTTCTCGCTGGGGAAGGGAACAAGTGGCACTCCATCTCTCCATAGTTAATGCCTGGGGTATTCCATTGAGCATATGTAATGGAGACGGACTGCTATGGGGGATTGCCGGACGCCCCAGAGACATGGTGATGGATGAGCTTCTAGGTATGAGCCATGGCATGGCATTGATGGTACCAGTTAAGTTGCTTAACCTCTGTAGCAATGGTCGGGATTGGGGGCTTCCTACCGTGAGTGCTACCACTAGCTCGGGCATCACTCATGAAAGTATCAGACTCAGTGAAAGAAGAGGTGGTCTTCTTTTTCTTGATATATGGCTTCTTGACCTTGTGAACCCCATCAAGTGGACCACTGAAATCCTCATTGGGGATCATGGCCTTGATGAGCATCATAATGTAAGGAGCATATGGAATGAAATGCCTGTTGCAAATTGGATCAGCCATCTCGTGATAAATGAAGTCCATAACATCCAAGGTATGATACACAGATGGGTCTTCACTATTGGCACATTCATATGAAAAGCCAAGTAAATTAACTAGATTACCACGAATGCTATCATTTTTACCTCCACTCAAAAGAATGCAATCATGGAACATGAGAACCAGCTGAGAGTAGAGTGGAAAAAGACCCTCAACCTTTCCAACCACACTGTTGGGTCCATAGCATGATGAGAGTAAGGTGTCCTTGATAGGATGATTAGGGTTGCAGATGTGATGCCCACAGGAACTATCACGCCCCCGAAAGGGGTAGTAGAGCAACTGAGAAAAGGTGCAAATGTTAGTTGAGAAGAATTGGGAACCTGACATCCACTTCATAGTGCGAGCCTCATCCCCACAAATCACGACGTAGAGAAAAAATGTTGAACCATGTAGTGTCATAGTCACACTGGATCTCCATAAGATGATGTGGCCCCGTCTTCTCAGTGACAAAAAAGCATGGGAAAAATGAGGCTTGTTCTTTGTGGCGGTCAAATCTAGAGGGTGCATGGGGCAAATCTTCTAGCTAGAGTAGATGTCCTGAAAGATGTACATCTGATGGGCACACCAAAAATTGGGGTCATCAAGATCTGCATCGCGCGCATCATCCTCAAACCAATCACGTTGTTGGAGGGTGGAGTACTCAATGATGTCCATAGTCTTATAGTTGATGCGAGTTTCCTTGCCTTTTCTCTTTGAAGCAGCCCGAGCCCTCTCTTATCTCTCTTTGCCTGTTCAGCCAACCTCTTAGTCACTTGTGCCTGCCTCCTTGCTTCAACCTAGTCAGTAAAACCACCTTTTGCATTAGGACACAAATATAGAGCACGAGGATGACGCTGGTAGGTCTTAGCCGGACCACAAGAACCACCTGTGAAAAGAGTAAGGGGGTAGCACAAGATAAGCACACACAAGTCCAGGAGGAAAAGTTGAAATCAGTAGAAAAGCAACCATGATGCAACTATGGGATGAACCAATATGAATCAAAAAGTAGCAGGGTTGATCCTTTTAGGCCGGATAATCCGACCAAAGAGTAAGGGGTAGCACAAGATAATCACACACAAGTCCAGGAGGAAAAGTTAAAATTGGTAGAAAAGCAACCAGGATGCAACTACGCGATGAACCAATATGAATCAAAAAATAGCGGGGTTGATCCTTCCAGGCCGGATAATCTGACCTAGCCAGGGGCGGATAATCCGGCCTTGCCAGGGGCGAATAATCCAGCCCTGGCGAAATTTCTGCTTTTGACTAAGATGTGAGACATATGCATAGATCAACAAACATGTTTGATATTCTACTGAAATTAATAGGCAAATGAATCAATGGGCAGCCTCTACTCCAAGTTCCAACCACAAAACAACAACTTCCACACAAAAGCAAAGAATGTGGGAGTTACCCTCACCCATCAGGAGGTCTACTTGGAGGAAAGGGTACCCGGGATGATGGAGAATCGGATCTAGTCGAAAACCAGGGGAAGCGGCCACAGGGGGAGCACCAAGAAGGATGAGGGTGGCCGGCAGCGCCTGAGGAAGAGGAGGGGGTCGGGGAGGGGAGTGCTGCTCTGTTTGAGCCTCTCCTCCCGATGCCCTTCCCTAAGAAGACAAAAAGCTCTCGGGCCGAATAATCCAGCCCCACTAGGGGCGGATAATCTGACCCTCTCTGAATATTCCTGTTTACACAGGATTTAGGCTAGCCCAACCCAAATACAACCTCACATGTTAACAAAAGGACTTGTGTGCAAGAGATAGATGTCTTGAGGTTGGAATAGGCTTAGGTTTAGATATCCAAACTGATATGGTACTGCACACCCAAAATTGCAAGAACCAAAATCAATGAAAAGCCAATTTTTGGTTTGCTTTCCATAAGAACAAAAGATAGGCAATAAAAAACAAAAATATCCATAAAGAACCAACTCTTCACAAAAAGAGGGTGGTGGCCAAAGCCACCATGTAGGAGTGGATGGTACGACACCGTGAAGATATAACTTGGGTTCATGACCAATTCTCATCCATAAGATCACATATATCTAAATGATATTAAGAGTAATTATTTTTACTTTCGACATTATGGGGGGAGGGTGAGCCCAATAATTAGGACCACACTCCCCTATGTCTGTTCCCTCATCTAAACCAAATAAAGGTTAAGACATAGGTGTGTATGCAAGGGAATCAAGTCAAGCTCCTTGAATCTACGATATTTAGCTCATTCCTCAAGTAGTAGAATCTTGCTTCATCAAGAGGCTTCGTGAAAATATCCGCAAGTTGATACTTCGTGCTTACACATGATAGTTCAAGGTATCCACGAGCAACATGATCTCGTATCAAATGATTTCGAATCTCAATATGCTTAGTTCTTGTATGTTATACCGGATTGTATGCAATTTTAATAGAAGTCTCATCGTCACATAAAAGAGGCACTTTCTCACAATGGACACTGAAACCCACTTCTAATTTTTCCGACCGATGGTCCTAATGAAATCAGAGCCGGGAGGTGTGATTCTTCTGGATTTTCTACTTGGAAGTGGAAACTTCCGATGATGAGATCATATTCGCTGTTGAAATTGGCAGGTACCAAAACAGGGGTGGGCGGGCGTGGTTCGGCTTCCGTTGGATTGTTGCTTGAAGAAAAGGGATCCGCCAAATCCATGACTCCAGCGTTCAGGTTTCCCACAGACAGCACCAATTGACGAGGGGTAACCTCGGCAATGTCCATGGTGATGGACTTAGGGTTTTGCGTAAAAGTGAACGCTGGGGATTTCTTCGGATGTCAGGCAAACAAGGTAGTCGAAGTCGCCTGATTACTCGATGAACAACACTATTACAGATTGCTTGGATTTTTTTGATACCTCTCCATAGGCTTCTCCCGTCCTATATATAATAGGCCGGGTCTCCAAGCCATATACGGATAGATTACAGATGTATAATTACAACTCCAACACAACATCAGTTCATATTTCCTTTTCTGATACAATTAAGGCTTTCACCAGTTGCTTCTTTAGGCCGTCATGTTGAATCTTCATGGGCCGAGATCCTTTTACATAATCAGGGTAGTAAATCATAAGCACCAGAGTTATCGTACCTATGTCAGACACCATATTCCTTTAAAGTTTGCCTCATCCATAACAACTAAGTGCATGCACTAGTAGCAACCACATATTCAACTTCGGCGGTGGAGAGAGAAATGCAATTTTGTTTCTTAGAATACCAACAAACCAAGGATCTGCCTAGAAATTGGCAAGCTCTAGAAGTTGGTTTTCTATCATCCTTATCACCAGCCCAATCAGAATTCGTATACCCACATAGAGAGAAATTAGAGCCTTTGGGATACCACAAAGCAAAGTTAGGGGAATGAACCTAATATCGGAAGATTCTCTTGACCACCACCAAGTGGCTTTCTTTAGGAGTCGTTGATACCTTGCACACAGTCCTACACTGATCACAATATCGGCTCTAGATGCACAGAGGTAAAGAAAAGAGCTGATCATGGATATGTATACTTTTTGATCCACATATTTACCCTTGGTGTTTATTTCAAGATGGCATTTTGTTTGCATCGGTGTAGCAACATCATTGAGGTTCCTCATCTTGAATCTCTTGAGCATGTCTTGGATGTAATTTGCTTAATTAATGAAGGTCCCTTCTCTCAATTGCTTGATCTCGAAACCAAGAAAAAACCTTAACTCTCCCATCATAGACATCTCAATCCTGTTAGTCATAACCTTTGAAAAATCATCGTTAAAAGCTTTGTTAGTAGAGCCAAAAATAATGTCATCTACATATAATTGACATAAGAAATTTCCCGTTTGACCTTCTTGGTAGAAAAGAGTGGGGTTAATATGCCCAACCTCGAAACCACGGTCTAGCAATAACTCTTTAAGATGCTCATACCACGCACGTGGGGCTTATTTAAGGCCATAGAGAGCCTTATCGAGTTTGTAGACATGGATAGGAAATTTGGGGTCCTCGAAGCCTAGGGGTTGCTTAACATACCCAATTCATGCAAAGAACCATTAAGAAAGGCACTCTTAACATCCATTTGCTATAATTTAAAATTATGATGCACAACATATGCAAGATGGATACATATAGACTCAAGGAAAGCCACTAGAGCATAAGTTTCACCAAAGTCAATGCCTTCCACTTGAGAGAAACCCTGTGCTACCAGTCTTGCCTTGTTTCTTACAACAATCCCATTCTCATCTTGCTTGTTTTTGAAAATCCACTCTATGCCGATAACATTGCGGCATTATTTGGGTTTCTCCACTAACTCCCACACTTTGTTGTGCTCAAAGTTGTTGATCTCTGCATGCATAGCCAATACCCAATCCGGATCTTCAAGAGCTTCAAAAACCTTTTTAGGTTCCACCATGGAGATATGAGCTTGATGATCACTAAAGCTTGCCAACTCTCTTCTAGTGCACACCCTTCTTCTTAGATCACCAACCACTTTGTCAAGTGTATGACCTCTGAGTTCTAGATTTCTTTCAGCTCGAGCTTTGCGATGATTTTTGATTTCCTTATTGTTTCTTGGAGGAATATCTTCAACATTTGGGTCCTCGTCTTGACAAAGAACTTGACCTTGATCAATAGCAGGTTCAGCACTAACAATATAAGGAGAGTCTTGCCCTTGATCTTGATTGACAATCATATCAGGAGGTTGCTATTCTGGACTTACAGGGCCGGATAATCCAGTTGAGGGATGGGTCAGATAATCTGGCATGGAAGCTTCAACTATTTCTCAATCGTTGCTGGTGCACAAGGGAGATGCATGGCCGGATAATCTGCCTGTTGGGGCCGGATAATCCAGCCTGGGACTTCCGGCTTGATCAGATGAAGGATGATCTTCAGTAATTTGTTGAGTAGGTGTATTGTTTGCTTCAACAGGTGGAGTTTGTTGATCTTGTGTAAATGAGGGATCTACTTGTGTAGAGCATTGTCCTTCCCGATCTGCCATAAGGGGTTTCTCAACAGGGCGGTAAAATTGTAGGGGTTCGTAGCATGGAAAACAAAAATTTTCTATCGCATACAAACAAACAAGCCAAGATCTATCTACTAGATTGCAGCAACGAGTCGATGGAATAACTCACCCTCGAAGATTCCAAAGTGTTTAACGAGAGCAGATTCTCGTGGGTGATGTAGTCGTACTCTTTCCGATCTCAAGATCGCGTAGACGATCCTTCCGGCGCCACGTTCCGGCAGCGCTCCCGTAGTCGGTCACACGTTCGGTACTCGACGAAGACCTTCCTCTCCCTTGTTCCAGCAGGCAGCGGAGGTTGTAGCACTCTCCTCGCGATTCCGGCAGCACAACGGCGTGGTACCGGAGGTAGAGGGGAAATCCCGCAGGGCTTCGCCTTAAGCCGGTGCGAGTATGGTGGAGCTTATGAGAGAGGCTATTAGTGGTCTAGTAATTAGACACACCAATTTAGAAGGCTCTAAACCAATTAGAAGGCTCTAAACCGCTGGCTAAAGCAATTAGAAGCTCTAAACCAAAACGGCTCTAAACCGGAGATTAGAGGTGGAAACTTGTGTGTGCTATGAGGGGCAGCCCTGCCCCTCCCTTTATAGGTGGGAGGGCCGGCGGCCAAGGGGAGGGAGTGGAGTCCCTCCCCAACTCGGCTTGGGGTGGGGCGCCGGCTTGGGGAGGAGGGAATCCCTCCCCAACTCGGTTTCCTCTTCTCCTCCTCTTTCCACTTTCCAAAACTTGCCGTTTGACTTTCAAACAAGCCGTTTGACTTTTCAATTTAGGATTTAAATAAACCCTTTATTTTGGACAGCGAAGACACCTAGTACATGATGCAATCATTCCAACTTACAATGACACATTCATGTACCCTTCCCCCTTCCGGAGTGCCGGACATTCCGGGACCTTCTAGAATGTTCCCGATGAAAACACCGGAACCATTCTCCAACTCCGAAACGGGACTTTCCTTATATGAATCTTATTCTCCGGACCATTCCGGATCACCTCGTGATATCCCGGATCCCATCCGAGACTCCGAACAACATTCGGTCTCTTTCTCATAATACCATAACTACTCAAACAACGTCGAATCCTTAAGTGTGTCTCCCTACGGTTCGTGAATTATGCGGACATGATCGAGACACTTCTCCGAACAATAACCAATAGAGGAATCTGGAAATTCATATGGCTCCCACATATTTCTACGATTACATTGCGATCGAATGAACCACTTACATACGATACCAATTTCCCTTTGTCTCATGATATGTTACTTATCCGAGGTTATGATCGTCGGTATCTCTGCATACCTAGTTCAACCTCGTTACTGATAAGTACTCTTTTCTCGTTCCCGTGATATGTGATCCCTTGTGACCCAGTCACATGCTTGCAAGCTAATTGGATGACATTTCACCGAGAGGGCCCAGAGAATATCTATCCGTCATATGGATGGACAAATCCCACTCTTGATCCATGTGTTTCAACCAATACTTTCCGAACACTCAATACCACCTTTATAGCCACCCTGTTACGGTGTGGTGTTTGATGACATCAAAGCATCCATCCGGTAAAGGTGATATGCATGATCTCATGGTCGAAGGAATTAGGTTACTATGTATCAGAAAGCATATAGCAATTGAACTATTGAAATGACTTGATCTTTATGCTACGCTTATCTATAGGAGTATGTCCACCATATCATTCTCCTAACGATATGATCTTGTTGTTAATAACATCTCAATGTTCATGATAGGGAAACCACAATCATCTATTAACCAACAAGCTAGTGAAGTATAGAGGCTATACTAGGGACTTTAATTTAAGTTTACAATTCACACAAGTATTAATGTTTCCTTGTTAATACTATTATAGCATGAATATAAACATTTATCATAAACACAAAGATATAATAATAACTATATTTATTATTGCCTCTAGGGCATATCTCCAACAGTCTCCCACTTGCACTAGAGTCATCTAATCTAGATTACATGGTAATATACCGAACACCCATGGCAGTTTGGTGTTGGTCATGTTTTGCCCTCGGGAGAGGTTTAGTCAACGGATCCGCCACATTCAGATCTGTGTGTACTTTGCAAATCTTTATATCCCCATCCTGGATATGTTCTCGAATAGTGTGAAAACGCAGCTTGATATGCTTCAGCTTCTCGTGTGACCTTGGTTCTTGCGCATTGGCTATGGCGCCCATGTTATCACAGTAGATAGACATTGGGTCCAGCGCACTAGGAACCACACCCAGCTCTGTAATGAACTCTTTCATCCATATCGCTTCTTGTGAAGCCTCCGAAGCAGCCATGTATTCCGATTCAGTTGAAGATCTCGCCACAACGCTTTGCTTTGCACTCCTCCAGCTAACTGCTGCACCATTCAAAATAAATACGTATCCGGATTGTGATTTAGAATCATCCGGATCAGTGTTCCAACTAGCATCGGTGTAACCATTAACAACGAGCTGTTCATCACCTCCATAAGAAAGAACCATATCCTTAGTTCTTCTCAAGTACTTAAGGATGTTTTTGACCGCTGTCCAATGATCCACTCCTGGATCACTTTGATATCTGCTAGTTAAACTAACAGCATATGCAATGTCGGGTCTAGTACATAGCATGGCATACATTAGAGATCCTATGGCTGAGGCATAAGGAGTCTTACTCATCCTTTCTCTATCTTCTGCCGATGTCGGACTTTGAGTTTTACTCAAGGTCGTATTGGGCAACATGGGCAAGAACCCTTTCTTGCTTTCTTCCATTCCAAACCTCTTTAGAACTTTGTCCAAATATGTACTTTGTGACAATGATATTTGGCGTTTCGATCTATCTCTATAAATCTTTATGCCTAATATGTAAGCTGCTTCGCCAAGATCCTTCATTGAAAAACTATTATTCAAATATTCTTTGACACTATTAAGAAGGTCTACATCATTCCCAATTAACAATATGTCATCCACATATAGTATTAAGAACGCTACAGAGCTCCCACTCACCTTTTTGTAAATACAAGCTTCTCCATAAGTTTGTATAAAACCAAAACTTTTGATTACCTTATCAAAACGTTGATTCCAACTTCGGGATGCTTGCTTCAATCCATAGATGGACCGTTGAAGTTTGCATACCTTGTTAGCATCTTTAGGATCGACAAAACCTTTGGGCTGCATCATATACAATTCTTCATCAATGTCTCCATTGAGGAATGCTGTTTTGACATCCATCTGCCATATTTCATAATCGTAATATGCAGCGATTGCTAACATAATCCTCACAGACTTTAGCTTCGCTACTGGTGAGAAAGTCTCATCGTAGTCAACTCCTTGAATTTGTCGAAACCCTTTTGCGACAAGTCGAGCTTTATAGACAGTAACATTACCATCAGCATCTGTTTTCTTCTTGAAAATCCATTTGTTCTCGACAGCCTTCCGGCCATCCGGTAAGTCCACCAAAGTCCATACTTGGTTTTCGTACATGGATCCAATCTCGGATTTCATGGCTTCTTGCCATTTATTGGAATCTGGGCTCATCATCGCTTCCTCATATGTCTCGGGGTCATCGGTGTTGTCCACCACCATGACATTCATAACGGAATCATACCAATCTGGAGTGGTACGAGTTCTCGTTGACCTCCGAGGCTCTGTAGTAACTTCAACCGAAGTTTCATGATCATCATCATTAGCTTCCTCTCTTATTGGTGCAGGCACCACAGGAACTTCTTCCGGTGCTGCGCTACTCGCAATTTCGAGAGAAGGTTCGACAACCTCGTCGAGTTCTACTTTCCTTCCAGTCACTTCTTTCGAGAGAAATGCCTTCTCTAGAAAGGACCCATTCTTGGCAACGAAGATTTTGCCTTCGGATCTATGATAGAAGGTATACCCAATAGTTTCCTTCGGGTATCCTATGAAGACGCATTTTTCCGCTTTGGGTTCAAGCTTGTCCGGCTGTAACTTCTTTACATAGGCTTCGCATCCCCAAACTTTAAGGAACGACAATTTAGGTTTCTTCCCAAACCATAATTCATACGGTGTCGTTTCAACGGATTTAGACGGTGCCCTATTTAAAGTGAATGCGGCTGTTTCTAATGCATAACCCCAAAATGATAGCGGTAAATCTGTAAGTGACATCATAGAACGAACCATATCTAAGAGAGTTCGATTACGACGTTCGGACACACCATTACGCTGTGGTGTTCCCGGCGGTGTCAACTGCGAAAGTATTCCGCATTTCTTCAAATGCTCGCCAAACTCGTAACTTAGATATTCACCTCCACGATCAGAACGTAGAAATTTAATCTTCTTGTTACGTTGATTCTCTACCTCACTTTGAAATTCCTTAAACTTCTCGAAAGTTTCGGACTTATGTTTCATGAAATAGATATACCCATATCTACTCAAGTCATCCGTGAAGGTAAGAACATAACGATAACCACTGCGCGATGCTACACTCATTGGACCACACACATCGGTATGTATGATTTCCAATAAGTCCGTAGCTCGCTCCATCATACCAGAAAACGGAGTCTTAGTCATTTTACCCATCAGACATGCTTCGCATCTTTCAAGTGATTCAAAATCAAGTGATTCAAGAAGTCCATCGGAATGGAGTTTCTTCATACGCTTCACTCCAATGTGACCAAGACGACAGTGCCACATATAGGTCGAGTTATCGCTTGATTTCAATCGTTTAGCTTCAATGTTATTAATATGTGTATTTCTACTATCGAGATTCAATAAGAATAGACCATCTATCAAAGGTGCATGTGCATAAAACATATTACTCATATAAATCGAACAACCATTATTCTCGGATTTAAACAAGTAACCGTCTCGCAATAAACAAGATCCCGATATAATGTTCATGCTCAACGCAGGCACCAAATAACAATTATTTAAGTATAAAACTAATCCCGATGGTAGATGAAGAGGTAGCGTGCCGACCGCGATCACATCAACCTTTGATCCGTTTCCTACGCGCATCGTCACCTCGTTCTTCGCTAGTTTCCGTTTATTCTGCAGCTCCTGTTTCGAGTTACAAATATGAGCAACCGAACCAGTATCAAATACCCAGGCACTACTACGAATACTAGTGAGATACACATCAATAACATGTATATCAGATATACCTTTCTTCTTGATGTTGCCGTTCTTCAAATCCGCCATGTACTTTGGGCAATTCCGCTTCCAGTGACCTTCTCCCTTGCAGTAAAAGCACTCAGTATCAGGCTTGGGTCCATCCTTGGTCCTCTTCGTCGGCATGGTAACTTTCTTACCACCCTTCTTGAAGTGTACCCTCTGCTTAGACTTGCCTTTCTTGAATTTGGTGGTCTTATTGACCATCAACACTTGGTGCTCTTTCTTGATCTCCACTTCTGCAGATTTTAACATAGCAAATAGTTCTGGCAACTCTTTGTTCATGTTCTGCATGTTGTAGTTCATCACAAAGTTCTTGTAACTTGGTGGTAGTGATTGGAGGATGCGGTAAACCCCCAAAGTATTAGGAATCACTATACCCAAGCTTTGAAGTTTGTTTGCGTGCCCAGACATCTTAAGCACGTGCTCACTGACGGAGCTGCCCTCTTCCGTCTTGCAGTTAAAGAACTTTTCAGAAGCTTCATAACTTTCAATTGCCGCATGAGTCTCAAAAATTAATTTGAGATCCTCAACAATATCATATGGGTCTGACTCTTCAAACCTTTTCTGAAGCTCCGATTCTAAACCATACAAGATAGCACACTGAACTATGGAGTACTGATTCTTCCGAGCGAGGTAAACATTCTTTACTTCATCGGGAGCATCAGCTGCAGGTGGGTCACCCAGCGGTGCATCCAGCACATAGGTCAAATTACCAGCTGTGAGGACAATCCTCAAATTGCGGAACCAATCCGCGAAGTTGCTTCCATTGTTTTTCAACTTTTCTTTCTCTAGGAACGTATTAAAATTGATGGTAGGGGCTGCCATTGATCTACAACATATTTGCAATAGTTTAGACTAAGTTTATGACAAATTGAGTTCAATTTAATTAATGAAATTAAACTAGGTGAACTCCCACTCAAAACAACATCCCTCACATTGTTTTAGTGATCACACGAACCAAATCCACTACATCAACACCGATCATCACGAGAGTTGATATAGTTTCAATGGCGAACAATCATCATGTTCATCATATCTACTATATGATTCATGCTTTACCTTTCGGCGATCCGTGTTCCTGAGGCCATGTCTGTACATGCTAGGCTCGTCAAGATCAAACCTTAGCTACCGCATAAGCAAATCTGGCTTGCTTACGTTGTATTCACCCGCGGAATCAAAGACACCCGATCATCACGTGGTGCTTCGAAGCAGCAAGCTTTGGCAACGGTGCATACTAAGGGTGAACACTTTAGAACTTGAAATTTATGTGCATGAGGGATCATCTTATAATGCTACCGTCGTCTACTAAGCAATACAAGATGCATAAAGGATTAACATCACATGCAATTCATAATATGTGATATGATATGGCCTTTCTTCTTTGTGCTTCCGATCTCCATCTTCAAGCACGAACATGATCTCCATCATCACCGGCATAGCATCAAGGTCAATGACGCTTCTTCATGGTTGTCGTCCACCAGCTTCAACTATTACAACTATTTTGAACAGACACGCAGGTCTTAACAGAAATTAAAGACAACCATATGGCTCCTGCCGGTTGCCAACTTACAATAAGGAACATTGCATACATCAAATATAATCACAATCATGGCCATATCACATCACTGCACACCCCTGCAAAACAAAGTTAGACGCTTCTACTTTCTTTGCATATTTTACGTGGTTTGGGGCTTTCCATAAGTGTCGTTCTAACCTACGAACAAGAACCACAACATTGATACTAGCATTGTTGATTACCCGTTGTAAATTGGATCTTTACTATGCTAGGAGAAACAGGCACCCGCAAAGCCACTTATGCAATACGAGTTGCATGTCAAGCGTGGAGCAAGTCTCATGAACGATGTCATGTAAGGTTAGCCCGGGCCGCTTCATCCCAACATACCGCAAGATGCAAAGTACACAAAAAGCAATCTACAATAAAAGCATCAACGCCCACAATGACCATTGTGTTCTACTCGTGCAACAGATCTACATATAGACACGGCTCTGATACCACTGTAGGGGTTCGTAGCATGGAAAACAAAAATTTTCTATCGCATACAAACAAACAAGCCAAGATCTATCTACTAGATTGCAGCAACGAGTCGATGGAATAACTCACCCTCGAAGATTCCAAAGTGTTTAACGAGAGCAGATTCTCGTGGGTGATGTAGTCGTACTCTTTCCGATCTCAAGATCGCGTAGACGATCCTTCCGGCGCCACGTTCCGGCAGCGCTCCCGTAGTCGGTCACACGTTCGGTACTCGACGAAGACCTTCCTATCCCTTGTTCCAGCAGGCAGCGGAGGTTGTAGCACTCTCCTCGCGATTCCGGCAGCACAACGGCGTGGTACCGGAGGTAGAGGGGAAATCCCGCAGGGCTTCGCCTTAAGCCGGTGCGAGTATGGTGGAGCTTATGAGAGAGGCTATTAGTGGTCTAGTAATTAGACACACCAATTTAGAAGGCTCTAAACCAATTAGAAGGCTCTAAACCGCTGGCTAAAGCAATTAGAAGCTCTAAACCAAAACGGCTCTAAACCGGAGATTAGAGGTGGAAACTTGTGTGTGCTATGAGGGGCAGCCCTGCCCCTCCCTTTATAGGTGGGAGGGCCGGCGGCCAAGGGGAGGGAGTGGAGTCCCTCCCCAACTCGGCTTGGGGTGGGGCGCCGGCTTGGGGAGGAGGGAATCCCTCCCCAACTCGGTTTCCTCTTCTCCTCCTCTTTCCACTTTCCAAAACTTGCCGTTTGACTTTCAAACAAGCCGTTTGACTTTTCAATTTAGGATTTAAATAAACCCTTTATTTTGGACAGCGAAGACACCTAGTACATGATGCAATCATTCCAACTTACAATGACACATTCATGTACCCTTCCCCCTTCCGGAGTGCCGGACATTCCGGGACCTTCTAGAATGTTCCCGATGAAAACACCGGAACCATTCTCCAACTCCGAAACGGGACTTTCCTTATATGAATCTTATTCTCCGGACCATTCCGGATCACCTCGTGATATCCCGGATCCCATCCGAGACTCCGAACAACATTCGGTCTCTTTCTCATAATACCATAACTACTCAAACAACGTTGAATCCTTAAGTGTGTCTCCCTACGGTTCGTGAATTATGCGGACATGATCGAGACACTTCTCCGAACAATAACCAATAGAGGAATCTGGAAATTCATATGGCTCCCACATATTTCTACGATTACATTGCGATCGAATGAACCACTTACATACGATACCAATTTCCCTTTGTCTCACGATATGTTACTTATCCGAGGTTATGATCGTCGGTATCTCTGCATACCTAGTTCAACCTCGTTACTGATAAGTACTCTTTTCTCGTTCCCGTGATATGTGATCCCTTGTGACCCAGTCACATGCTTGCAAGCTAATTGGATGACATTTCACCGAGAGGGCCCAGAGAATATCTATCCGTCATATGGATGGACAAATCCCACTCTTGATCCATGTGTTTCAACCAATACTTTCCGAACACTCAATACCACCTTTATAGCCACCCTGTTACGGTGTGGTGTTTGATGACATCAAAGCATCCATCCGGTAAAGGTGATATGCATGATCTCATGGTCGAAGGAATTAGGTTACTATGTATCAGAAAGCATATAGCAATTGAACTATTGAAATGACTTGATCTTTATGCTACGCTTATCTATAGGAGTATGTCCACCATATCATTCTCCTAACGATATGATCTTGTTGTTAATAACATCTCAATGTTCATGATAGGGAAACCACAATCATCTATTAACCAACAAGCTAGTGAAGTATAGAGGCTATACTAGGGACTTTAATTTAAGTTTACAATTCACACAAGTATTAATGTTTCCTTGTTAATACTATTATAGCATGAATATAAACATTTATCATAAACACAAAGATATAATAATAACTATATTTATTATTGCCTCTAGGGCATATCTCCAACAAAAATCCCACACCCATTCTTCTTATGGCGTCTTGGGTATTTCAACATCTGTATCACAAACATGACTTGCCCCACATGGGAGCCGTCATTTTCCTTGAACACACACTACAAGATTCTACAACAATTCTAGAGGTCTTGTTGTAGATTCTATAAGTGTGGGATTCTACACCATAACCAAGAAAAATACCTTCTATAGCCTTATACTCAAATTTAGATAAACAAACTCCTTTAATGAGAAATAAACACTTACAACTGAACACCCGGAAGTATGAGATATTGGGCTTGTTACTGGTAAGTATTTCATAGGGAGTCTTGTCCAAGATCTTGTGGAGGTAAAGCTGGTTTGATGAGTGACATGCGGTGGATATAGCTTTAGTCTAGAAATTATATGGGGACTTGAATTCAGCCAACATAGACCTTGAAATATCCATCAAAGTCCGTTTTTCCTCTCGGATACACCATTTTGTTGAGGGGTGTATGCAACACAATATTGGTGTCTTATCCCCTCTTCACTTAGAAATTCATTCACGGTGTAGTTCTTGAAGTCAGAGCCATTGTCGCTTCTTATTGCCAATATGGGGATGTTGTGTTAACGTTGAACCTCATTGGAAAATTCGATGATGGTTTGTTGAGTCTCACTCTTCAGCTTGAAGAAGTAGACCCATGCGTACCTTGAGTAGTCATTAACAATGACAAGGCAATACTTCTTCCCACCGAGACTTGCATGACACGGAGGACCAAAAATATCCACATGAAGGAGCTCTAAGATCCTCTTTGTAGAAATAATTGTCTTCCTTTGATGGAGAGAGTCATGCATTTTTCCTTCAACACACGCCCTACAAACACGATCTTTGGCAAAGGAAACATTGCCTTTTAGTCCAAGAATGTGGCAACCCTTGTGAAGACTTTCCAAAGTTCTCATATTGACATGGGCTAGTCAGTGATGACATAGCCAGCCCACATCGGCCTTTCTGAACAAGCACATCGGACATGTAGTGGTTTTCCCTGAAAAGTCTACCACATACAAGTTGTTTTTGACGTACGCAATGAAATCGGCCTTAAGAGACTTGCTCCACAAGAGTACCACAATATCATCATCAATAAAAATAGCAAAGCCCATCTTACCAAGGGCACAAACAGAAAGTAAATTATACCCAAGGGTCCGAACAAGCATGACGTCCACGAGATATCGTGGGCAACCACTACCTTGCTAAGACCCAATACCTTTGATTTGGACTTATCACCATAGGATACGGTTATTTGGTCATAATTAGGCCTCATCTCCGTGATGATCTCCTTGCTTCTGGTCATATGACTTGTGGATCCACTATCAAGCACCCATTTCGACCCACCTGAAGCATAGTCCTACAAGAAAATTAATTCTTGGTTTTAGGTACCCATTTTTCAATGGGACCTATCATGTTAGTAACAAGGGTCTTTGGAACCCAAATATACCAGTCAATATAACCATCAAAATGACCAACATATCTAGCATAAACATCACCATAATAGTCACGCAACAACTCATAATTGGGGTTAGTAATTTTTGCAAAACCATCATGAGCAATTTTGTTCTTCATGGTGTCATTTATTGAAGTGGTGTTTGTCTTAGCTCGAGTTGACTTAGTATTCTTCTTCTTGTTCTTCTTTTTCTTTGTCTTTGTCTTGGGGACATAGCCAAGTCCCTCATTCCCATTGCTTGACCTTTGCTTACTCAATAGTTCATCAAGCACATCCTTACCTTTGGGAAGAGATGACTTGGCAAGCTCATTCTTCAATCTAGCATTTTCCTCAAGAATTTTTGCATGATCACACAAAACGGTAGAGGTTCTAGGAACATCATATTTAGCTAGTCGAGTTTGGAGCTGATCATGAGTCTCATTGAGAAGTGAGTGTTCACTCTCCAAATCCTTGTGGGCGATGTCAAGTTCCTCTAGCTTCTCAGTTAGTCTAGCATGAGCAGCCTCCAATTCAACCTTTTCCTTTTTAAGTTTTCTTATTTTAGCAATAGCATGATCTTGTTCCTTTATTAATTTATCCACAATCTCATCATGTGACTCCTCGATGGACTCAAGCCTCTCCTCAAGAGAAGTTTGAATCTCTTCCTCTTCCTCTAGAGCATTTTTCATATATGCTATCTCAATTGCATCTTCTCTTTCAATTCTTCCCTTCTCTTCAAGGAGTTCTTCCGAGTGAACAAGTTGACCCATGAGGGCCTCGAAGTGTCTCTTGTGCTCACCTTGCAAGTTACTTATGTAATGATCCAAAGCAATAGCTTCTTCCTTTACCTTTAGACTAGTAGGATCATCCATATCAACATTCATAGTAGTCTTAGGAAAGGAAGTGGTGGAAGGTGATACCTCGGAAGCCCTTGCCATAAGGCAATTGACGTTCTTGTTGGAGAGGTTCTCATTTGGAGAGTCAAAGAGTGAAGCGGTTGGTGTGGAAGTGGTGGCTATGGATGCCACTTCTCTTGGGCTTTCATCATCTTATTCGTCTTCTCTTCCAGTTGAGTAATCCTCTTGCGCCACCAACACTCATTTTGGTTGCTTCTTGTAAGGAACATTTTTCTTGTTGAATGGCTGCTGGCTCGTGGTTGATGTCGAGCTCGTTGGGGAACCCCAAGAGGAAGGTATGATGAGCATAGCAGTAAGTTTCCCTTAGTTATGAAACCAAGGTTATCTAACCAGTAGGATCAAGGAAACACCTCCAAGGTGTTGTTTCCAACTTGGAATCCTGCACAACACAACCACAGAACTTTGCCCCCAACTTATAGTGAGGTTATCAATCTCATCGGTTTTGCTGAAAACAAAGGATTAAACGTATTGTGTGGAAGAAAGTAATAGCTTGCAGAAAGTAAACAGAAAATAGTAAACAGTTGTAGATTGATGGTAAAAGAAAGGACTGGGGTCCATAGTTCACTAGTGGTGGTTCTCCTTAAGATAGATGACATGTTGGGTGAACAAATTACAGCGGGGCAATTGACAAACATCGAGAAAGCATACATGCATATACTAATCATCTTGACTCCTACGATATTTGATTGGGCATTACAACATTATACATAGATTGTAATCCAACTGCGTCTATGACTAATAATCCACCTTCAGGTTATCAATCTGAACCCCCTCTAGTATTAAGTTGCAAGCAACAGATAATTGCATTATGCATTGCGTGTAAAGTAAACAATATGATTGTTCTATGAATAGAGGATTGTTGTTTTCTCCCTAGTAGCAATAGCACATCTAGTACCTTAGAGATTTCTGTCACTTCCCCAGATTACTAGAGGCATGAACCCACTATCGAGCATAAATACTCCCTCTTGGAGTTGCTAGCATCTACTCGGCCAAGATATCTACTAACAACAGAGAGCATGCAAGATCACAAATAACAAAGACATGATAAAATCAATAATCAATCTGAAATAGCATGTCAATATCCATTGGATCCCCGCAAACACAACATGTAGGATTACAAATAGATGATCTTGATCATGAACGGAGCTCACAAGATCTAGACATGATAGCACAAAGGAGAAGAACCAACCATCTAGCTACTACATGGACCCGTAGTCCAAGGATGAACTACTCACGCATCACACCCGAGGCTTGCATGGTGATCAAGAAGGCCTCCAGGGTGAATTCTCCCCTCCGACAGGGTGCCGGGAAGAGCTTCAGATCCCTCCCGATCTAGGGATGGAGATGGCGGCGGCTACAGACTCTTTCGTGGAATTTTTATCGGGTACTTAGGGTTTTTGTATCGGAGGCATCTTATAGGCGAAAGGGGAGGCCGGGGTGCCCTATGCGGCCACACCACCCCCTGGCGCGGGCCAGGCATGGCCGCACGGCCAGGTGGTGTGGGCGGCCCCTGACCCCTCTCCGTCTCGTATTCTGGCTCCTTGTCCCCCTCGGTGAAATATTGAATTTTGCTTTTGTCCCGTCCAATTCCGAGAATATTCATTTTCTGACTTTCCTAGAACCAAAAACAGCAGAAAACATGCAGCTCACACTGTGGCATCTTGTTAATAGGTTAGTCCAAGAAAGTGTATAAAAAGTACTCCAAAGTGTGGACAAAACATAATAAAGTAGATAAAAACCAAGCATGGAACATCAAAAATTATAGATATGTTAGCAATGTATCAATGGCTTCTTGCGACAGGCTTTTGACTTATCCTTGAGAACCAATCTACCCCCATGGTCTTCTCTATTTTTATAGGGGCACTCGACAACAAAATGGAAATGGTCTGAACAATTGTAACAAGATATCATCTTTGGACCATTCTCGTTTCGTCCACTTACCCAATTCTTATATTCAAGCTCAGAATTTGCTTTGGCAGGATCTTTCCAAAAAATCCTCGCATAGAACATCGTGTACTCACCATGTGCATGCTTGACTTCCTTTGGACAACTTATGGCAGGTATTTCAATGTTCCCTTCGTCTTCTTCTTACTCAACCACGTTGGCCTTCAAGGCAAGATTAACCCCCTTTTCATACCAAGGGCTCGTGCATGAGCATCTTCAGCATTCTTGGCTACAACTTTGAAAGCAGCCATTTCTTGCATAACTACATTGGAAGTCATGAGGTGGTAGTTGTGTCTTCCTTGTAGACTCTTCGGGTGTATGGGCTCAAATGGCATAAGAGTACTCACATATTTCATGTTGATCCAAGCATCATCAATGTGTGTGGCACCATGATTTCTAAATGTGGTGGCAATGTACTTGAGTCTTCTATACATATATCCTCACCATCTATCATGTAGAAACCTTCAGCTTGATTACTTAGAGCATCATATCTATTTCTTCTCATGCTCCCATTTCCGATGAACAACTCGGTGAGGGCATCCCAAGCTTCCTTGGCGGTGCTGAGATGTTCAGTATGTGGCATGTCCTTGGGACCCACTCCTAGTTGTATCATGTGTAGGGCAGTGGCATTGAGTTGGTTATCAACAACTTCTCTTTGAATCATATTGGTTGGATCCACAACATGAAGACTAACCTCTGTAATCCTCCACAACTCAATGGATGAACTGCACACATGATATTTCATCAAAAAATGCCATTGATTAAAAGAATATGCACTAATCTTGGGTGGGTCACCCCTATTGTTTATATGAGGGTGAGGGATTTGTGGATCGGGTAAGTAGATGAGAGACCTCACTATAATCCTACTTACCACTTACCTTTTTGGAAGAGGAGCTCTTACTTTTATCTTCATCCTCCAACTCCTTTTCATTGGAGTTAGCCTTAGCTTTGTCCTTTGAAAGAGGAGTTGTGACCTCACTGGGAGAGGGAGGTGAGTTTGTGGGTGGCAAGAGCCGCGTCATCATGTCACGCATTTCTTGCAATCGGGTCTCCATGGTTTTAATCAAGTTTGTTTCCAAACTCTTGAGATCATCCATGGTGGCCTTCTCCACATGCTCACTACCATCTCCATGAGTACTGATACTCTCTTAGGAGGTAAAGCCCGAATAAAGAGTCGAGACTTTGATACCAATTGAAATGGATCGTATGGGCACCTAGAGGGGGTGATTAGGTGCTACTCCAAATTTTAGTTATTCTTCAATTTTAGGCTTGACACAAAGGTAAATTCTCTAGATATGCAACTATGGTGAATTTCCCTATATGTCAACCTAGCTACTAAATGATAAAGGCAGTGAGAGGAATGAGGTAACCGATAGTGGAGCACACAGAGACACATGATTTTTTTTACCACAGTTCCTTCCTTGTTAAGGTAAGTACGACTGCATTGGATGGGTGGGCGGTACTAAGACCACCATGCTATAATAGGCCTCACCCTGTTCTCCGATGGATCTCACCACAACTGGCCTGATCCAACTTTCCACTATGTGGTACCCTTCGAGGCTAGAACCAATGCCTTTAAAACTGGATCGGGCACACATCCACAACTTAATTGTAGGATCCCATGATGACAACAAGCTGCCAAAATAAAACAAGTATCAAGTAATGAAACTGAGATCTAGAAATTCGAATGAAACTCTATATCAAAAGCCTCCCAAATGAATGGGAGAGGAAGTGAAGATCTATTCGGTGAAGATGTAGATCAAGGCCTCCTCCTTCGATTCCCCAAAGGACAAGGCCTTCAGGCGGATGAAAGTGAAGATCTTGTTGCAAATCGATTTCTGTAGTGCAGAGCTTTATCGTCAGGTCCAGAAACCCCAAAATAAAGATGGTAGGGGTATTTGCACCCCCTCCTCGAGATGGATCCATTGGAGAAAACTAGGGCCAGATAATTCGGCCTAAGCAAGGGCCGGATAATCTGGCCGAGGACAAAATCTGGCCCGGACTAAATAATCTAGGCCAAAACTTCACCTCCCCCTTCTGAGAGCTGTGTCGGTTGGCCCTTTAAGAAAATCCCTAAGGGAGGATAATCTGGCCCCCTGAGAGTGGCAGATTATCCAGCCAGGGCAAAAACTCTGGCCCTGGTCGGATTATCCGGGGAATACTCTGGCCCCCCATCTGAGTGGTGTGCCATGGTACCCTTTAGAAAACCAGGGGCGGATTATCCAGCCCACCCGGAGGGGCAGATTATTCGGCTAAGGCAAAAGGCTCTGGCCCTAGTCAGATTATCCGAGGGGAAATCCGCCCCCTCTTTGAGCGTCGGGCCTTATCTCCTTTGTCGATTGAGGCAGGGGCGGATAATCCGGCCCTAGCCAGGGGTTGATAATCCTCCCCCAGAACTTATGTTTTGCTGCATTTGACTTGTAGTTCTTTTTTGGGAGAATAACCTACAGCACTCAATAGACAACTAAATAGCCCTTGGTATTGTTATCTAACACACAAAACTATAAGGATCATGAAATGTTCTTTCATTTGCAATGTGGATAGTGAGCTTGCCATTGATTATCCTTCATATCTATCTCACTGCAATATTTTATCTTTGGGCATGAACACTTGTAGCACTATTATGTTGATTATCCTTGCATATCTTCTAGAAATGGATTGAATACATCTCTTGATGATATGCTTGCTTTATCTTGATAAAAATACTTCCATTTCCTCTAGTATTTGTGTGCCTAAAAATGTAGAGGAAATCCAAGGATCTATGGCGCAAGACAAGGTCTTGAATGGAGCTTCAAATGTTCCCTCGTCATCACCTCCTCCCAATGTTCACTTATGCCTTATGGCTAAGGCTTCAAAGGTAACTCATCCTTTGGATCCCAATATATCTCATGATGATGAGAATGTTGATTATCATGAAGAGGTTGATGATGTTTCCTCTTTCAAAGATAAGGGGGATAGTCCTTTGTTCCCTATATAAAAATAAAAATGCTTGCCCTAACTTCATTGAAATCCTAACTTTTGCTATTGAGAGAAAGAAAATTATTGAGGACCATGAGGACACCATTGAAAAAATGGGTAGTCTTGAGAGTGAATATGTGATATGTCCATTTTGCATCACTATTCTATATCATAATTTACTGTTATTCATTGATATATTTCATATTAATAGATGATAATTATGTTATTTCATCTGTTTTTGCATGGTTGATGATTTTTGGAGGATGGACCGATGTAGTCAGGATTCTAATGGAAAAGGCACTGTTTGGAGGCAAAATTCGCGAAGATCAGAAAATTCCAGAAAATTCTATTTTTCCAGAAGACAAAGGATGCCAGAAGGGGGAGCGGAGTTGGGCCACAGGGGGCCCACACCACCCCCTGGCGCGGTCCACCCTGGCCCACTCCTGGCTCTCCCCTTTGGCATATATTATCCCCACGAAACCCTAAGACTCGGGGGGTGACCACAGAATGATTCTGCCGCCTCTGCGGGGCGGAAAACTGCAGAGAGAGAAAGAGCTCTCTGGCAGGCAGAAATCTGTCGGGGGAAATTCCTTCCCGGAGAGGGGAGATCGTCGCCATCAACACCACCATCAAGCTGGACTTCATCGGAATCATCATCATCATCTCCATCATCATCTTCATCATCATCTCCACCATCACCATCATCACCACTCCATACCGTTGTAACAAATGGGTTGAATCTTGCATAGTTCTTAGGGGAAACTTTCCCGGTGTTGATTACTTGTTGTAGTTGATGTTATTGAGTGGAACCATTGAATTATTGTTTATGCTCAGATTGTTACTTATCATTATTTCATATCTGATCTTGATTTGTATGATGTCTTGTGAGTAGTTTGTTTAGTTCTTGAGGACATGGGAGAAGTCATGTTGTTAGTAGTGGAATTGTGTTGAGAAATATTCAATAGTTTGTTATTTAAGTTCTGGTGTTATTCTTCTAGTGGTGTCATGTGAACGTCGAATATATGACACTTCACCTTTATGGGCCTAGGGGAATGCATTATGAATTTGGCTACTAATCATAGGGGTTGCCGGAGTGACAGAAACATGAACCCCCGTTAGGAAACCTTTTCACAAGGGATGTTAGGATCTCAGAGTTTAAAGCCATGGTTAGATTTCTATCTTAATTACTTTCTTGTACTTGCGAATGCTTGCAAGGGGTATAATCACAAGTATGTATTAGTCCTAGGAAGTTCAGTACATTAGCACAGGTTCACCCACACAACACTTATCAAACTAAAGAAGATTAATCACCTATATGAAGCAAAAGCACTTGATGATATTCCCGTGTGTCCTCGAGAACGTTTAGTCAAACTAAAGAAAGGATTGGACCACTTGCTGCAATTATTATTATTGTCTTTTATTTACTCGCACTTTATTTATCTGCATTATCAAAAACCCCTAAAAATCCGTTTGCTAAGTATTTACAGAGAATTCCTGCTCCAAGCCATTCGTCAACACCTTCTGCTCCTCGTTGGGTTCGACACTCTTACTTATCGAAAATACTGCGATACACCCCCTATACTTGTGGGTCATCAATATGCTAATGATATTGCAAACCTAAATGAAGATTGATGTAGCCCTACCTATGATTTTCACCACATAAAGTAACTTATCACGCTCTCCAACATACACCAAGTCATCATGGACCATAAAGGTGAGTTGTATCCTATACCCGAGTCCACTTCCTACCCATTTGAATGGCATGCTAATTCATACTCCATCCTATGATCATGCTAGGTTCGCATCAACAAGTACAGAATCTGGGGAGGAAGCCCGAGGACTCAAGGACAAAGTCACATAATCATGGAAGATAAGATGCAAGAAGCGGTAGCTCCAGGAACGGAGTCTCTGCCACTTCGAACCTGGAGTCTCCGGCCTAACCCACGAATCCCAAGTGCTGCAAGATCCTGGAACTTTCCCAGAATCTCCACATCGTCGATCGAAGTCTCCGCCCACGACCAGAGTCTCCAGCCTAACAATGGGATTGCGCGCCTAAGAGCTGGGTATTGGCCCATGTAACGCCCATCTTGTCTAGAACTCCATGTTTATGCCTAGAATACCTCGGTCTAAGTGGTTGTCCTATATATATGCCCCACCTCCTCCTAGAAACCCTAGAATTAATATTGAGTAGAATTATCTTAGCCTTCATCTTCCATAGGGGGACATCTCTTGGATCTGTATCAATACCAAGGTTGTACAAGGCCCTCTCCGTTGGAGCGCTCTTTCTATCGTGTGATCTATGTTGCATTGATCTCTCTTTTTGGGTCTCTATCGATTCCAATATTTTCACGAGTAGATTCTAGCGGCTCTAGATCGATCTTTCCATCATGGATATCTACCTAGTGGTCTCTTCCACGAGGATTCTATCGGGTTGGTGATTCGGGCCAACGAGGAAAAAACGAAACCGTGTGTGTTTGTGTTTGTGTATGTTTGTATCTTTACCTTTCCTTTTGTGTTGAGTTCATCATGTTCATCGCCTTTCCACCCACTTCCCTTCCCAAATCCGTGAAGATCGGGCCACCCAAGGGCCAATCCCAAAGGGGCACACAACGTAATTGTATCAGAAGCCTTTGGTTGCCACGGATTTGACTTTCTTCACTGATTTTCACCAAAAAATTGAAAATACTAAAAATATTGCCCCAAATTGCTTTTTGTTCGATCTCTCGTTTTAGTGAGTTGATTGTGGTTTTGGTACAAAGAAAACTTGTCTTTGGACTTGTTCTACCTTTTGCATGTGTTTCCTAGCCTAATTTGGTCAAAATCTCCTGGATTTGAGGTTTGAAGACCCAAATTTCCACCCAAGAACATGAGTTATTCATCATGCTAGCCCCGACCCCAGAGTCTCCCCCCTCCCTGAGTATTAGCTCCAACATACCTTAGTGTCCGCCCCTAGTTACCCAATTTAACATCATTTCCATTTGACTAATTTCCTTTTGTTGTTTGTGTTTCGTGTGTGTGTCAAAAACTAATAGTAATCTTCCGCAACACCTTTCATACTCTACTACACCACGAAACTCAAGCTATTACCTCCACCAATGGTTGCAAGTCGTCATCAACACATACCGAAG
This sequence comes from Avena sativa, assembly GCA_916181665.1. Taxonomy (NCBI): domain Eukaryota; kingdom Viridiplantae; phylum Streptophyta; class Magnoliopsida; order Poales; family Poaceae; genus Avena; species Avena sativa. Next base: position 4,968,703 of record OV702287.1, read on the forward strand.
GTATAAATTGCACCACCTTGTTAACCCCATTCTTCCTTTCTATGTTACCTAACCCATTGAGAGTAGCTAATTTTGTGTTTGTTGAAGCATTGTACGCATGCTCTTGCATGGTGATAGTGCATAGGCAATAGCAAAAGTTGACTCCATAGCATAAAAAGAGAGGAAAATATCAAAAAAGAGAAAAGTATCTCGATACAAAAGAGAGTCTCAAAGATTTTAAGCAAGAGTGTGAGATAGAGCAAGGCAAGTGTACAAATATGTTGCTTCTCACAATTTTGGCGAACGAGCTATGGTCTCTCCTTGTGTTGGCATGACACCGAGCAGTAGTATTCGTTAGGACTATTTTGTTTGTTGCTCATTTTCCGTAGTCATCCTAACCCCATTTATCTCCACCATGTGTGTTTAGTCATAGGTTCACGTCGCCTCTTTTGACCTTTTCCTTTGACATTGGTTTCTTGTTCGATTTTACCCAATTTTGACATAACCTTTTCATTTGGTTGTTCCATTTGCTAATCACCTTCCTAACCTTCCACCATAAGACTTTGTGTGTGTCTCTTGTGTTTTGAGTTTTTGTTTTACCTCGGCTTTATCTCCAAGACGATACTATCCCAATGGTGATACATAGGAATACACCTTTCTTATCATTGTCCACCATAATACTATTGGTCTTGTAAGTAAATGTCTAGGTAATGCAATGCAAGCATGGGAGAGGACCCACATTTTGATGGTGAAGACCAATATGTCTCTCGAAGTAATCTTTTGAGATTACATGAAGGAAACCGCCAACATTTGAGTAGATCGAGAGAATATTGGATGAACAATTCGATGATTTCTATCACGACTTCACCTTGTTGAGATGAAAAATGTCCGGCATTCAAGATGTCATCACCAACCTAGCTAATAAGCATGGACATCACTCAATCTCGTCAAGTTCATCTCATAGTCGTTCCTAAAGTCGCCATGGCGAGTCCTCAAGCCCACACTCCCACATGGAGAACCCCACCACCAAAATGGGATAGACAAGCTCGTCAACATCATGAACAAGCGGTTGATCCACAAGTTAACCAATCGCAACAAGAAAGACATCATTGGCACCATGCTCCTCATGACCGACCTCAACAAAAAAACCAAGACCATCGCCAACCTCATCAAGGACATGAGCCACTTCCAAATCAATAAATTTTTCAAATTTCATGTCACACCAAGGATCAATAGAATCATCATCCCCACAACTGATAGTTGTGAGATTCGACATATTTTTGATGGTTTTTATTGATGGTTTTCTCCTGGATTTGATTGTTTTCTAGCTTTACCTAACGCTAATACTTCGGTAGCAAAGAAAACTTGGTTTTTAATGTGTGTTTTAGGTTCTGAACATCAATAGAAGGTTTTAACAAGAGAAACACAATATTCAAGCGAAAACAAGAAAGTCTCCTTTTGGAAGCAATCGAGGGAGGCATATAGAAGCTTTAACGAGCAACTATACGGTGGGAATATTTTTTCCCGCTGTATAGCTGCCGCCACCTCCGTCTTGTCAAAAGGGATAACTTTCGTGAAGAGGTGAGACGTGAAATCATATCACAGCAGCCACCATCCCATCCAGAAAGGAGAAAGAAGATATCCGGAGAAGAGGGGGAAGACGTTCTTCATCTCACTCCACGATCTTCGACCTCCCAACCATCACACCCTCATAGCCATTACTTGTACTTGAGAGAGAGAGAGATCTTCACCTTGCAAGATTAGGGTTTGAGATTGTTTCTTCCTATCTTGAATTGTGTTGTATTACTTTTCTATTCTTATTGTGGATCTCCACGGTAATATCGAGAAGGACTCCCTTTATTTCATTATATCGATGATGCTTTCTTCTCTCATGTGTGAGTAATTTCCTTGGGTGTGGGAGATGTTAGGGATTGGTGAGATGTGATGTGCCTCCATATATTTTCCATTAGTTTGTGATTGATTTTAATTACTATATTATGTGTGTTTGACTATCTGTGGGATGCCTAATGCTTGTTGTCCAATTAAGGGCCCAGACAACATGATGCTTTGTTCTACATAGATAGGATCTTGTTCGCTAGCAGACCGGCGACCCTCGAGTGACACGGGGATATCAATAGAAAACTAGTTGACTCGAGGATAACGAGGAACCATCGTGCTTATTGCATTAGTCCGATCCAAGGAGCTTAATTGCTAAGCAACCCGAAGGATCTTAATCGTCTGGTGACTGGCCATGGTTTTGGTAACAGGCTAGTAGGATTATTGAAGTTGGGATGGAATCTACCAAGAGGAGTTCCGCCTAATTATGGGTTGCTCACCTACACATATATTTGTAAGATTATAATTGTTACACTTATCATTCGTCCACCAGGCACAGTCACTATCATCATGAATTATATCTCCCCACGCCTTTCTTTGTCATCTGTAGAAAACAACAAACAATCAAATCGTTCTTTACTTTTATGCTATATATTCCCGAAGTTTACATTTTAGTTTTATTTAAATACATCCAGTTTAATCCAACATTCATTCTTATTTCCACACTTTCACTCAATTCACTCGAAGACCTGTGACAACTTTGAGTGTGACAGAGACTTCACTCATAAAAACTTACCTTTGGGCTCCCTGTGGGATCGATATTTATACTTCTATACTAGCTACAAACGATTTATGCACTTGCAGACATCAACGACCTCAATGCAAGATTTAAATTCCAAGGTAAACTGGATTGGGATCCAAGCGATGAAGTTGAAGGAGGGACTCGTGACCGATGACACAATCTCTTTTCTCAACCCCACCATCGGCACCATCAAGATGAGTTGAGAGAGCCACTTATTACATGTGAGTTAGAGAGCCACATACACCACTTGAGTGAGAGTGAGAGTGAGTTGTGTGCATCCACCATACATGAGGATGAGTGCATCCATCTTGAGAGCATGAGTGATACACCACATGAGCTTAGTGAGGACACTTTAATTTCTAACAACTTCACATCTACTCCTGTTGTGTTGTCTTTTGCCTTTCTAGGTTACACGGATGACGATGAGACAAGAAGCATAGACATGACCATCCCCATGGATAAAGAAGAGGAGCCCATGGAGGAAACCACTACCACAACACCTACTCCACATGAGAGGGACTACAAAGGTAATGATATAGGTGTTGGTTATGCCATGCTCCCACTAGTGGAAATGATGAAGTTTGATTGTTTGCATGATTGCATACTCCTATTGCCATGTAACACTCTAATTTGATTTCACCATGTGATACTTTTCCATCAAACATTGTTGATCATGTACAATCATATTATTGTGATGATATTTACATAGACATACCATGTTATAGTTGCTTCATATTTCCTCCCATCATTGAATTAAATATATTGAACAATTTATCTTCCCAATGATTTGATTACAATGATGATAATTTGATTACAAAAGAGATTGTCCCCATAGCTTTCTGAACTTTTGGAAATCTTGATGCACCACTTATTGACCTTGCCCCATCACCTTGTTTGTGCATAAACCAAATTTTTATGATATATTGCTTGATGTTATTGGTGATGTGCAAACAATAAGACGCATCATGATGGATAATGTGTTCATCTACCGTGCACATACGTTGTTTATTTCATCTATGGTGTGTGTAGGTACCCGCACTCCAATGTCACCTCAATGGAGCACGAGTTGACAAAACAAGGTCTATAGAGCATCCCCCAAGTTTATGATGGATTATTGTCGAGGTCGACTCTTTTTTAAGATGGGAAAATGATGTATAGCCCGACCTACAATCGTCACCATATCAAATACCTTCTCACTCTCTCCAACATACGTCGAAATGTCATGGACCATAAGGTGAATTCTATCATATACAGGAGTCCCCTTCCTACCCATTTGAATGGAATGCTACTTCATACTCTGTCCTATGACCATGCTAGGTTCTCTTCAACAAGTAAAAAAGTTGGGGAGGAAGCACGAGGACTCAAGGACAATGTCACAGAATCCTGGAAGATACGCAAGAAGCAGTAGCCCTAGGACCAGAGTCTCTACACTTCCAGGTCGGAGTCTTCGCCCCGCATGGAGTCTCCGCCACTTCAAACCCGAAGTCTCCGTCCTAGCCCACAAAGCCCAAGTGATGCAAGCTCCTGGAATATTCCTAGAGTCTCCTCCCATCAACCGGAGTCTCTAGCCACGACAGGAGTCTTCGCCCCATAAACTAGAGTCTCCAGCATGACAATGGGTCCGTGTGCTTGAGAGCTAGGTCTTGGCCCATGTAACGCCCCAGCTTGTCTAGAACTTCATGTTTATGGCTAGAATTTCAGAGATATCAATTGCAGTCAGGTTTACAAGTGGATCTGGAAGAGCAGATGTATGTTGAGAATCAAAGTTTTTGCTTGGCTATTAATGACTGATCGATTGAGCACTGGTGATATGATCAGGAGGAGGAACTAGAATGTAGCTAATAGTGATGTTTGTGTACTTTGCCCATGCCCTTTATATGAAGGCCGGTTACACCTCTTTTTTGACTGCAACTTTAGCAGGAGGATATGGACCTATTTACAGGTGGACTAGAGTACTGGTCAGACCATAGAGGAGAAATTTACTCAAGCTAGGAAGTCATTTGGGCATCCTTTCTTCACTGAGGTTGTTATCCTTGCTACCTGGCATATATGAAAGCAAAGGAATAGCCTCATTTTTTATGGAACCAGACCATCCTTTATATCCTGGAAAAGAGCTTTTGTCCACGAGCTCATCATGCATGTGCATAGGATAAAGGACAAGCACTCCTCGGCATTATCAATATGGATAGATAATATTCCATAAGATTTGTAGATAGTTTTTTCTTTTGGTTTTGTACATATTCTGTACATATGTAAAATCTTTGTTACTTTTTTTTATTATTAATAAAATACTGTGAGGCAATGCCTTACAGTTTCCCCTTAAAAAGAATACCCCTATTTAAGTGGATATCCTATATATATGCCCCCACCTCCTCCTAGAAACCTTATAATAAATATTGAATAGAATTAGCTTAGCCTCCATATTCCCATAGGGGGAACCTCTCTTGGATTTATATCAATACCAAGGTTGTACAAAGACCTCTCCATTTGAGCGCTCTTTCTATCTCGTGATCTCTATTGTGTTGACATATCCCTTTGGGTCTCTATCAATTTCAATCTCTTCACGAGTATATTCTAGCGGCTCTGGTGTTATCTTTAGACCATGGATCTCTACCTAGTGTATCTTTTGCGATGATTCTATCGGGTTGGTGATTTGGGCCAGCAAAGATGACGCTTAGGGTTGATCCGATATCAAAAGAGAAAAGAGAAGCAAGATCTAGAATCATTCCGAAAGAATTTGAAGATGTTCGAAGGGATTCAAAAGGTGTTTCCAAGTGAGAGGAATTAAATAATGTGTATTTAATAATAATTAAATTAATTAATGATTAAAAATATTTATTTTTTAATTAATTATTGGAGCATCCCACCTACATGGGTCTTCTCGGAGGGAAGGCCCCATGAGGGGGCCAGTTGCCTAAGGGGCATGGCTGCCAGTCGACTAAGCGGCCAAGGCGTGCATGGGGTGGGGCCCACCCCACCGCTGGCGGTTGCCTCCCTTTAGTCCCACCCCTGAAATCTCTTGGTGGTGGTGCACCCCTTTCCCCTATATAAAGTGAGGAGGACCTCCCTCCTCATTCATCCCATTGGATTTTGCCTTCTCTCTCTCTCATGTGTGTGTTCCCAAGTTTGGAACATGCACAACGAGATAGAGATTTCTCTAGCATAAGGACACTGTTGTGCTACTAGAATCTCGATGTAGATCTTATTTTGTCCACTGCTTCGGTGTACCAGAGCCTAGGAGACATCTCTACACCAGACGTTGTAGAACTGTGGAGGCACCACTAGGTCTGGTGCTCGTCGTTTGGACGCCTGCACGACCTTGAGGTCAGCATCACCATATGAATACATCGGCAACGTTTGAACAGGAACGCAATCCCGCTTTCAGTTTTCAAGGGTATGAACACATAATCCCTCTCGTTAATATACATCTGCATAGATAGATATTAGCTGTGTTGTTCTCGTCACTAGGAAAAAATCTACCACAGAACCCTTCATTGGTAAGATGGAGAACACTTTGCATCAGGTCAACAGCAATGTCCACGAGCTCTCAGAGAACTTCGGAACCTTCATGACCGACTTATCCAACCTCTACAAGCATCCACCGTCTCCACCACCCAACAACGGCGACTAGTGATCTGAGCTAGGCTAAAAGCCTAAGCTTGGGGAGATTTAAAATCATTTTCCCTCTCTACATTGCATATTTTTATTTCTTATTTTCATTGTTTTCTTGTTTTAGTTGCATTTTTATTTTTCAGTTGTGAATTGATTAAAAATAAAACAAAATAAATTAGAGTACCATTTATTTTATTTTGTATGAGAATCTCTCTTGTTTCGTTTTGGATCTTTCATAGGTTATTCACTTCAAGTGACTTAACGATGGGAAATATGGCGTAGAGACAACTTGAGTACATAACCAAACAAACGAGAAGAGGTATTACACTCTTATCATCACCTCTCTTGCAAGTTAAAAATTGATCATATCATTATTTGTTTGGTTGCACTTAAGACTTGCTCTCCGCTAAGCTTGTTATCCTATAAAATTTATTCCCACGCTAGTTTCACTACTTTAGCTTTGACTTCTGAACATCATCCTTTTGTTTGAAAAGAACAACTAGTAGAGGAAACTCCCTTGTTTTAACAACTTGAAAAAAAGCATCTAGATGATGACTTAGGTTCTTGTATTTGTCGTAAGGATTTAATCTTATAAATACTCGACCCCACGGATATTAATGGAATTGACTTGATAACACTTTTGAAAAGAATTGTTTGATAGAATGAATGTCTAGCGGTAATTGAGATGCATGCCTAAATTTGACTTGTTGATTAAAGTATGATATATCTCTATGCATGTTTGCAACACTATCGCACTCCATGGGATTCTAATAATTATGTTAGCCTACGAACGGTCCTTATAGGAAAACCTCTGGATTTCGGCTGTGAGTTGATTAAGAATTTGTAGTGGTGATGCTATAATGGATAAGATTATTGGCATTATCATGGATCTGCATTGCAATCAAAGTTTAGAAGTCTCCTCTGATTTACTATGAGAAATCGTTATTAAATCCAAAGAAACTTGATGGAAGTCATGAGTGTCCTTCCAAGCCTACACAATCTGATTAAACTCACAAAGTTTTGGCATCATCTCGTTGCTAAAAGGTTAAAGTTCTAGTAAAGCAAGGAAAATGTCGAGTGTTAGAGAGTAATGATTTCTGAAGTGGGTGTTAACGATCTACTCTAATTTTATATTTATTTTGACACTACTTGAGCACCCTAAATTTTACAAAGCACTCTATTCTTAAAAAGTTTTACTCTCATAAAAAGAGAGGCGCTAAAGATTTTGATTCGCAAGCCTAGTTAAATTATTTATACTTGTTCTAAGTTTGAGGTTTATTTGCTAGCAATATGTGGCTAGGAAGCGAGTTTAGGTGCAACCATTCAAAAAAATGTGATCAAGTTTAAGTTTGAGGGACTTGTGAAGGTAAAATGTGACATCCCCTCGAACTTGTAAGTTCATCTATTCAAATTGAGTTTATGCTATCATTCTTCATGACTTTGTCACTTGAGGGCAGGTAATAGCTAAGCTTGGGAGACTTTGTAGCTCCCAATTTTATCACATTTTACCCAAGTTTTTACATTTGTTTTTTATGGTTTTCACCTTTCAACTAGTGCTAATATTGTGAAAATAAAGGAACCTTGTTATTTATGATGACTTTTATATGTTGTGTACTTTTGGAAGGATTTAAGGCCATTTATGAGCTTAATATAGGAAATCAATCAAGTCATCAATTGGGAAGATCATCACTAGAGACTTCAGACCCTCTAACGACAATACGTATAGGAGCGTCATGTCCATACTATGCGCCCATACCACATGCCTCCACCTTCTCCTGGTTAAATAGATCAACTTTCATGAAGGAGGCACAGAGGAAAACAGAACACAATCTCCGCCATTCATTCCAAAAGATAGGAAGACGAGATCGAGAGAAGAAGAAGAACCCATTTCGATCTAATCCCAGATCTTAAACCTCTAGATCATCCACTCCACCACCATTCCCCTTTTACAAGAAAAAGAGATATATGAACACTTGTAAGATTAGGGTTTGCAACTCTATTCAAACTTTCATTTGTAATTGATTCCATCTTCCCTCTTAGATGAACCCTATTTACATTATGATTAAATCATTGTGTTACTCTCCTCACATGTGCAAGTAAATCCCCATAGGCTTGGGAGATGTAGGGGATTGGTGAGATGTAATGTGCCTACCTTATATTCCATCCATATGTGATTGCCATTACTATTACTTGTGCAAGAATGATTATCTATGTCATGTGTAATTCTTTTTATCTACTCCCTCTATTTTTTAATATATCATGTTCTCGGATTTATTAAGGTCAAACTTTATCAACTTTGACCAAACACATAGAAAAAATTTAACATTCATGGTACCAAATGAATATTTTATGAAAATATAATTTATGATGATTCTAATTCTATAGGTTTTACATTCCAAATATTTTTATTTTTTACTAAATATTTGGTCAAACTTATTTTTTTAACTTTGACAAAATCTAGAAAGTGATCTAATTATTGTAAACGGATGGAGTAATTTAAGGGCCTAGGTAACATGATCTAGATAACCACATAGACAAAAAACTTGTTTGCTAGTGAATTGAGCGACCTCCCAGTGACACGGATTACATCAAAGAGGATATAATACAACTCGAGGAGAACAAGAAACCAAAAATAATAAATCCTTGATTTGGTCTCACGACCTTAAATGATGCATTGACCATGACTGGTGGTAACAAGCAAAAGAATCATGGGTGTCAGATGAATCTACCTGGAGGAGTCCTGGCCGATAACGGGTTGCTCGCCTACATACACATCTATATGAAGAATTACAATTAATTATTCCATTTACTCCATCTCACACATTTACTGTAATCATTTACTGAGTCTCTCCACGCCTAATCTCTCATATGCAGTAACTTCAATCAACATTCATACTTTTTACTTGTATGTTATTTACTCTTTGTTCAAACTCCCATTTACACTCAACCATACTCACCACATTTTCACCTTCAATACCTGTAGTCAATTCATTAAAGACTAGTGACACCTTGGGTATGAAAGAAACACTAATGATAAACACTTTCCTAGGCTCTTCGTTTGGATCGATATAATAATTAATTGGGTAGCTTCCCTATTTTATTTAAGAATGCTCATTTTCCTTCTTGGTCATATTTTGTTTTACATGTTTATGGGGGAGTGAGGATTCCATATTTGGCATTTTGTATTCAAATGCAATTAATCCAATTTGTGCACCAATCTTGGGGAGCTTCCCTATTTCATTTAAATACCCATTTTCTCTTATCAAATATCTTGTTTTATTCAATTGGTTATTTAGGATCTTTTGATTGCTTGCTCCATTTGTTGATGCTTCTTCCATTTTTATTTCCTTTGCAATATTTGGATCCTTTATATTGTTTGACTTTCTCCTAGTATTCATCATTGGATATGTGCAAATGTTTCCAATTATGAGAATGGTATCAAATGCACATCTTTGGAGGAATTCTCAATATATTGGCCTTCTAAAACTTTTCACCCATTTTGGCAATCGATGCCAATGGGGGAGAAGTTTTGGAGGGCTCAAGGGAAGTTGGTTTATGCTTTGAGATTTTTCTTAAGCATTTGCATTTCATGCTCTTGCATATTTTTTATTGCTTTGCATGTTGGAAACTCCATCAATGTTAATGTTTGGCAATATATGCAATGAAATTCAAGTTCATCACACATAAATAGATTGTGGGTGAGTTTGCTTTATATATTGTGGTTGTACCAACGTCACATAATTGTGTAGTATTTTATGTTCTCGCAACCATTTTGTTTTTTAAATTCCTTATATAAACCCTCTTAAGGGGATTGTCATCAATTACCAAAATGGGAGAGATTGAAAGTGCATGTATGGCCCATGTGTGGTTTTGGTAATTAATGGCGATCTGTATGGACTAATGTTTGCATTGAGTTACATTTGTAGTAATTGTATATTGGCATCTCTTAAACCATTTTTTGGCTTCAAGGTTGAATGAGGAAAGGAAGAACAATAAGCTATGACCAAGGAGATATTCAAGGTGTGGTCCGAAGAATGGTCATGTGAGAGTTGATCCTATTGGAAGCATGTCTTGAATAAGAAGATAGTTGAGCACACTTGACATTATGTTGAAGAAATAAGTATATACAAGGTTGATCAATACAAAGTTCAAATATTTGATTCAATTTGGATCAACACTCATAGAAGAATTGAAGTGCAAGTTCAATATGATCCATCTTGAGAAGATCATGGATATATGAAGACAAGTACAAAGAAGAGACTCACCCATAATATTATGGGGAGAAAGTTGCAAGTCTTCATCAAGAAAGCGTAAGAAACGTCAATCAAAAAAGGTGTTCCAACTTGAGGAGATCAAGATCGTCATCTTCAAGCTCAAAGGTATGGTCTTTATAAGTTTTCTCTTTTGTCGGTCGCATGCTGTTTGTTGGAAGACTAGGTTTAATATAGATATCCATACTATCAAGATGGACTATCGAGTGAGTAACTTCATTGTATAGTTTGGAGAGATCTCGAACCTTTGCATACTTGGAATCATATTTATTGTTTCTTATTTGGATTTTATACATGTAAAGTTTTAGAGCTTGTGGTTTTTTCTCATGACGAGCTCTAGTTCATCAAAAAAGGATTTCGTATGTGATGTCCTAGTATTTTTATCGATTCTTATATGAGGTAGGTTCCTCACCTCTAGATACTTTTTATTTTTTGGATACTACTTTCTTTTATCTTTCCAATAAAATTGGTTTCGTCCCAATCGGAGTTTCCAAGCTCAACTTCTTGCACTTTGCATTTTCGGTTTCCAAGCCTAACTTCCAGTGTACAACCGCCAAAACCATGTTTCCTTGCAGCAACTCGTGTTTTTATTTAGTGGTAGTACCGGTGGATCACCAGAAGTTCTAGTAACGCTTGAATCTTACACAAACGAAAAATTTTCTCTTTCCCTATTTAAGGGGCCCTTCTTCCCCCCAATTTTTCCCTAACTCCTAAGCTCGTTTTTGCCCACCACTGTTGACATTTTGGAGCTTGCATACTCCTTCGCCCTCCAATCTTTCTTGAATATTTTTGAGGGTTTTGGAAGAGGAGATCTAGATCTACAATTCTACCAAATCAAATCTCCTCTCTATGAGGGAAACCTATTAGATCTAGATCTTGGATTTCTTTGGAGTTCTTATTGTGTTGTTCCTATCTTATCCCCCAAATATATTTTGTAGCTTTGGTGGAATTTTAGAGTGAAGGACTTTCCATAGCATTAGTTGCATCGGTTTGAGTTCTCTGTAGATGATTTGGTTGGTGAAATCAAGAAAGCTTTTTACTCTTGGATTCTTGGAACCCTAGACGGTTGTGGTCTTGGTGGTTTTTCTTGGGGCCTCCAATTTAGTTATGGAGATTGCCTCAAGCTTGTGGCATTATCTTGGGAGCCTCCACTTGAGTCGTGGAGATTTCCCCAATCTTGTACAGGTTTGATGATTGCCCTCAAGTGTCCTATAATGGATCAAGGTCTTCCCTTTTGGTGAGAGGGTTCAAGGAGAATACGGTGATCCATTTTGGTGTTTGGGGAGCCTTATGCCTCTTTGAAAGTGAACTTCAGGATAAAATCATCGTCTCCGTGTGCATAGATTATTTATATACTCAATCTCTTTACTTATGCACTTTACATTATGATAGCCTTTGTGATTGAAGAACTATATCTTGCTATCATCTTTTTGCTTGTCTTGCTTAGCATAGGTTGTTGGTGCACTTAGTTGAATCTAGTGAATTTGGGTGTTGTGCTTAATAAATTAAATGCTAGTTTTATTTTGCATTTTAGAGCCTAAACCGTAACTATTTTAAACACCTATCCCCCTCCCCTCTAGGTGACATTTGAATCCTTTTAGCGCTTCTAGGCCAATGTGAGGATAACAAATTCAACGTTATTCATCATGCTATTTGTACTCTTAATGAAGCACAAAATAATTATCCCATGGATGAGAAAGAATCATTTTTTGTTGTTTTCTCTTGTGACAAGTTTAGATCTTATATAATTGATTCTAAAGTAAGAGTTCATATGGATCGTGATGGTTTAAAAGAAAACTCTAGAAAGAATTGATGGTAAGCGAAGAATGATCCATTGGATTCTCTTACTGCAATAGTTTGAGTTGCATATAATGCAAATAAAGGAGAAACCACCAAGTGAACCGAAGATGAAGAATTTAGATACCATATGTATCCCTCTAGGTACGATTAACATTGTAGAAAAGAAATTCACTTACTCTTTATGTAGTGGTTTCAGCGATATCTTACGAAAAGTCACATGCAAAGGGAAAAAGAAGGCATCACTTAAAGCTAAGAAGAAATCTCTCTCTCTCTCTAAATCCCTCTTGAAGGGTTGGTAAGTGTTGTGTCACCTTTTGTTACTGCTTTTTCCTTCGCATAGATTTCTGTTTTGAGAGTTTTGTCTTTGTTTCATTTTTCCTTGCATCTTTTTGAGTCATTTGAGATTTTTTGGACCCTGGTATGTGTAGGTCCCGCCATAACAACACCCGATAAAGTGTTTGTATGTTTGTTCTTTTTCTTTCATGTTTTGTACTAAAAAAGAGAGATATAACTCTAAGTCGGTAATTTTTGGTACGAGCACGACGTACAGACATGACTTGCCCATACCATAATTGTGGTAGGGTTTATCGACTCAAGATTTTGGAAGGTTTGTATCCCGTGATCGGGTATGGGCATGTCGTACGGCACCGCCCGTACCGATGGTCGTTACTGCAACTTTGCTTGTTTTTGCTGATTTGTTTCCAAATCTGTCGAGATTCTTTTCTTGGTTGACTTACAGACTAATATCACTATATTTTCTAGCCTCTAACCTCCTCATATACTCTCCAAAGAGTTTTTATTTTCTCTCGTGACCAACAGATCCCATCTTCGTTATACTCTGTTTGGCTCTAGGCAAGAGTAGGACCTCTTGATCTCATGACTCCTTCTTAGGATACTTCCCCGACTTCGTTAGGAGATGAGGAGCACTCCTACAACTCCTATGATGTTGAATAAGACAGTTTGGATGACTACCTCACCGGAAAATCCATCTATGCATAACCACGTCAGGTGGATTGGACTTGTATAGAAAGAGCTATTACTAAGGAAGATGCACAAGAGCCCCATGGGAAGGGAAGCATTACAACAGTCAGGTTCATCGCCACGGACCACCAAGCTAGAAAGCGTAAGAAGTATCCATGTGTTTATTCAAGGACCCATAGGACATGATGGTCCATATACCCATGATTACAAAGTCTAAAGAAGGGTGGTGACGAGGGTTTAACTCGTCAATGCCTATTGTTATGGACTTGGGTTTTGGAGAAGCAGGGAGCGCTGGAGGCATCAGTCGGCTAGCAAACAAGCACACAGGGATGCAAGTTTTACCCAGGTTCAGGCCTCGTAGAGGTCCCTACTACTGCTTATCTGCTCTTGGAATTAATGAAGGAATCGAAGATTATAGGGATGCACAGATGCAATCTAGCGAGAGTTGTGGAAACTAGGGTTGCGTGTCTTTTTCTCGCCGCCCCCTCCTAGCCTTTATATAGATAGGCTAGGTCTCAGGTAGCAGGTCGAGTCGGTTACAGATTAGGGTTCGCCCCTTTGAACTTTCTATCTTGAACTTCATCTTGATTCACAATCAATCGAGGAGTCCGTGGGTCACCCGAATTCTGCATTGGGCCTTGGCAACACCGTGGGCTTCTGCCGTATCTGGGCCGTACATACCAAACTCGAGTACCTGTAGGGTATACCCATGTCAGTAGCCCCTGAGTGTCCAGTAGAATCGTAGATTCGATTGGGGACTTTATGAAGCCTTTCGAGTGCATGACTGAGCATTTTTTCGAGTGTTCTATTTATGTCATAGGGATTGTTAATATGCGTGCCTGATTTATCCGATGTATCGGTATCAGTTAACTGCCTTAGGGCAAAACAACGCAATCTACTCGAACTCGAGTCCCCGGACTCGAATTCGGAAAAGTGCTGGCGTAATTCGACTCAGGCCACGGAGGTCTTACAAGAGTCGAATTCTAGTGTATAAGTGTGAGCACTGGACGCGTCCGTCAAGGCATGTTCATCGTACCTGCAGGCACGGATATGTTTCTAGTAGTGCGCAGCAGATGCGTTGCCAGGCCTTATTAAGGTCTTATCTTCATGCTACAAGCACGGCATCTGAAATTTTATTCATCGCGGAGATGATTCGGGTGGCCCAGGAGACGTAGTCTCTTTATAGGGAAAGTATGAGGCGGAGTCGCCATAGCATTCGAGTGTGGATGTTATCAACACACACTGCAATGTACAAATAATCATATGGTGGGCGGCCAGCGCTCCCTATGGGAGTAGCCCCCGAGTGCCTAGTTGAGTCGAAGACTCAAGCGGGGAATAAAGAACTTTTGCGACTGCTGTCGTCTTTTGTTGCTTGTTTCAGTCGAATGTGCTTCCAGCGCTCCCTATGGGAGTAACCCATAATTCACAATCTAATCGTAGATTCGAGTGGTTGGTATGTCCTGAATGTTCATATACCTGCATAAAGATAATCATAGGGTGCGCGACCAGCGCTCCCTATGGGACTAGCCCCCGAGTGCTTGGTTGAGTCGAAGACTCAAGCAAGGAATAAAGTAATCGAAATCTTCTGCTACTGGAATCGATGATGTCAGTGCTACGATGTGATGACCTCGTTTGCCCGCGTGAGTGGCTTTGATGGGACGTGACGAGTGGTGGGTCCCACTTTCTGACTTTGATTTGACTGGGCGTGCGTAATCTTCTGTTTTAACTGCGTCTCCTCGATTTCCACGCGTAATGGGAATAGTGGGGGACGTTTCGTGCTTCAGCTTTGCCACGTGTCGATGGCGATGTGCTCCACGCATGTAGTAGGGTTTCTGCTGGTCGTTGGATGGTCTCCGCGAGAAGGTTAAGTAGCAGTGAAGTTGCGGTAATTTTCCTCATCTGTCTTCTTTGCTCGTTCCTCTGTCGCCATTGTTGTTGCTCTCTCCTTCCTTGCACACTTCCTTTTCATGGCACTGGACCAGCTCCGTGTCTTCCCCAGTTACTTCCTCCATTCACACCGCCATCAAAGAATTGGCAAGAAGAAGGGAGGCGCCGCCGCTAGATCCGCAGCTGCCATTGCCGCCACCAAGAAGAAGGGCGGTACCACCACCGTGGGCACCAGCGCCACCGGCGCTAGGAAGAAGAAGGGCGCGGGCACCCGCATCACCAATGGTGCCTGGCGCGCGTCCATCATCAAGCCCGCCGAGCTGCATCTTCATCGTCAAGATGGAGTTCTTCCATCCGCGGAAGACGACTCGCGAGTGCCTGGTGAGAAGGTAATCCCTTGTCCTCCTACTGGTTTCCGAGTGATGTTCCTTGTGTTCATCATCCGAGGTCTTTCTCTCCCCCTGCATCCTTTCTTCCGTGGTCTCCTTTGTTTCTGTGGGCTCCAGCTTCACCAACTGTCCCCAAATTCCATTATCCACATCTCTTGCGTCATCACTCTCTGCGAGTGCTGGCTCAGAATCGAGCCAAACTTTGGCCTCTTTAAGAGGCTTTTTAAGCTAAAACGTCAGTCGGCATCCGGTTCTCTAGTCTACGACGTAGGAGGTTGCGGAATCCACGCCAAATCCTCTATCACCTACTTTGATATCAAGCTCACTGCGTTCGTCCAAGGGTAGAGGGACAAGTGGTTTTATATCCGCGACCAGAAGGCCAACGGAGAGCACTACGGACTCGCGCCCTTCGATCCTGCGACGCTGTTCAAGAGGAGGCGCTCTTGGAAGAATATCGTGATGCATGGCGAGTTCGAGGAAACGGAGGTGTTGTATAAGCACGTCTTCAACCTTGAGAGTCGCATAGGCAAACAAGAGGGAGGTGTCGCTCTCATTCGCACATGGTTGCGCCGCCGCATCCAGCCTTTGCAGGCCAGGGTCTACCCCATGTACCGCTGGGCCAGAGCGAGCAATGCTACTCGCGTATCTGCCGATGGCATTTCTGCGGGTGAGGTAGACAAGAGGTTGCGATTGGTGACCAAATATACCGCCAAGGAGGATCTCCAGGGCAAACCAGTCGTACCTCCTTTCGACGCCTCTAACCCTCCTCCTGAGGTAGAGTTGTACTACGAAGTAATTCTTTTGTCGATTGCCACCAGGTATCTGATATATAATAATGTATCTTCTGAATGCAAGATTGCAAGGTGTCTTCCAATTTGCCCCCTCTCACTGAAGGGGCTCGCGAAGTGGAGGAAGAGGACGAGTCGGAGTCGACTGTCCCAATTTAAGAGGAAGAGGGAGCCCCTGAGTCAAGCGTCCATGATACTCGCAAGCGTTCTCACAGCAAGGACTCGGATGCCTCATCACACACGACGCCAGAAGGCCCTTCTGTTGTTGCAGAGGATCCAATCCCTGCCGTTCCTGTGCGCTCCATGGCTCCTCTTGCCCAGAACAAGCTGTGACTGCCAAAGGAGTCGTCAGAGTCGAAGGAGCAATCCTTTGACCTTGATAAATTTAGCTGGTGAGTTCTGCATTCGTGACCTTGTTTTGGTTTCTTTTTGGAGTTGCTTTTCCTCTGAACTTTTTGCTTGATGTGTTTTGTAGTCGAGCGGCGTCGTCGTCTTCTAACGACGTCCAATTTGTAAAGGAATCCGGAGTCGCAGACTCCAAGGCCAAGGAAGTGGCCAAACAGTCTCCTTCTCCTCCATTGGCGGCCCACTCCGGGCATAATTCGTCGAGTTCCCCGCATGCTAGGGAACACTAGATGGTTGCCCGAACGACTGCGCGGTAGTCATCTTCAGAGTCTCTAGAGGATCATGTAAGCGTCCTTTTGTTGTTTTGGCAGTCGAATTTATACTTGGTGTTGTTTCCTGACCCTTTGTTTTCTTCTGAGGCGGCTCATCATGAAGGAAGCTGCTCGCTTGGCAGAGCAAGTCCTTGTCATGGGTCGACAGCATGCATGGCTGGACAATCGCCATCACGTTGTCAAAGGTTAGTTTTGGATTTGTCTTTGTCTTCGTGAAGTTTCTAGATTCGATTGATGATACGTCATGTGCTTTGTAATTGAGCATAACGAACTTCTTCATCATGCTGCTTCCCTCGAGAAGGCGCTTGCCGCAGCGGCGAAGAGGCACGATGAAGCTGTCGCGGCCCTGGAGGAGTCGCGAAAGCGCGAAGAAGACTTGCGAAAGTGCGAAGAGGACTTGCGCGCCTCCAATGCTAACACCTTGATATTGTATTCTTCCTTGTTTGATGTCATATTGTGGTGCTAACACCTTTTTTATATAGATGCTGGTGGCTTAAGCTTCGACGTCCAGTCCCTTCACTGTGCAGACGCATTGGCTGGTGCCGTGGCCGTAGTCAAGGACCGCAGCGCTTCCCTTCAGGGGATGCTGACCAAGGCCAAGGGCGTGCTCAGTCGCATCCGTGAGGATCTGACTCCCAAGGCTAGGCTGATTGACAACCTTGAAGACCTAGTGGAATCCCTCGCTGGAGGTATTCCCGTGGAATTCAAGAATTCGCAGAGGTCCGTCGGTGCCACCATGGCACTCGCGATGGTGCAAGCCCATGGCATGGAGGTGCGCTATTTCTGAGGCGATGCCTGTCAACGCCAGAGGCCAGCAGGTAGTGTTTTCTCCTTTCGCTGGTAGCTACACAAAATATGGTCCTCAACTTATCGAGATAGTCGCCAAGTATTCCGAGGAGCGGTGGTGGGCGAAGGCCGCGGCATCTGGGGGTGCCACCGGCAAGTCTGTGGCATCGGAGACTGCCACGGATGCGATGAAGCCTCCGAAGCCAAAGTCTAAGTCGAAGAAGCAAAATGCTCCTTAGTCTGCATGTGTAATAGCTGTAGTGTTTAGCCTTTTTTGTTGGAACAATGCTTTTCTGGGAGTGTCCTTGTCGAGACTTTGTTGTGCTTGAATCCATTTATGCCTTTATCAATGTATTATTGTCCCCTCATTTGCTCTTGCTTGGTTTTTGATAGGGTATGTCGAGTGGTCCTTCGAGTGGTCCTCATGATCCTCCACCCACCGATGAAACCTTGGCGCAGCCGCGCTCAAAGGTGGAGAAGTTATCATTGCTTTCGCGACTGCGCGATCGCATTAAACAATTGGAGCGTGAGTTTCCCATCCTCCGTGGTAGCGCAGATGTATGGAAGTCGAAGGCGGAGAAGGCCACCACCCGTGAGAAGTATTTCTTGGAGGAGGTGGCACAGTTGAATGAGTAGTTCAAATGTTAGCTTTCTGCCCTCTCATCTTTTATTTTAGTCAGTCGCGACGATGCCTTATCTTCACACTTTGCTATTTTGGTTGGTGTAGTTGTTAGTGCTCGTCATCCGCAGGATGAGAAGGACCGGGTTGCTATTTGAATGAATGACTTGACCCAGGAGCAACTACAGACGAGTGGGTACTTTTAGGTTGACCACGATCGTGCGGTTGCCTTGGCGACCCTGCAGGATTGTTCTTCTCGAGTGCTCCAATGCTTGAAGAAGGCGCAGTCATGTCTTAGGCATATTTATCAAACAATGTTCCCGTTGGACGTTGTCCCTTCAAGCCTGCTGGCCCTCCTGGCGAAGTTTTCAAGATCTAAGTGCGGTTCGCGAGTGCGTACGGTAGCAGTTGGTAGCTGGTGCTAAAGTTGCATTGTCCCTGGTGTGACTGCATAGGCCGGACGTGGATGTTGCGTCTGTTGCCGCTGGGCCGCCGCCCCCGCCAGAAGGAATGACTTGGAACATGGTTCCGCATTATCAGGCGGTTGACAGGCCAGTAGAGGACATCGTCGATTTCTTCGAGGAGTAGACGAACGTTCTTCTGTTGCAGCAGTAGCATGATTTGTATCATGCCCATAAATGTATAAGTGTTGTAAAGTTCATATGATTGTATTGGGTGTATTGAGCACCAGTTGATATGTGAAAAGCTTGTTAGCTTATATAATTTTTCAAGTGTATTGTACTCTGCAGTTCCTTTTCACTCAGCACATTGCCAACCTGTCAGGTGCGCTGCAGCTGGGTTGGTGTTTATCAAGGGTTCGATTAGTATTGTGTCAGCCACTCAGGATACTGCGACTTGTTCGTAGGACAAAGATGAGAAGGGTGGTGCAGCCCCCGAGTGATGAAATTGCAGGAAAGTTAGAAAAATACATAGAGTTTCGTGGCACTTAGCTTTATTTATTCGCAGAATAGTACGAGGTACAATGTGTGGCTAAGTAGCCTGGCTGAATAGCCTTATTTGTAAATGTAAAAATGACTAAGGGTAGAAGTGACGCAGCTGCTTGACGTTCCAGGGGTTGGAGTATGCGACTCCGCTCTCGAAATATTTAAGGCGATAGGCGCCACCTAGGATTACTTCTGTAATCACGTAAGGTCCCTCCCAAGGGGACTCGAGCTTGAGATGCCCTTGTTTCTTCAGTCGTAGGACCAGGTCTCCTTCGACGAAGGATCTAGGGTGCAGCCTTCTACTGTGGTAGTTGCAGAGACTTTCCTGGTAGATCATTGATCTCTCCGCTACGATTTCTCGTGCCTCGTCGAGGAGGTCAACGGAGTCTTCGAGTGCGAGAGTTGACTCCTTCTTGCTGTATGCGACCACCCATGGGGCTTTGTAGCATACTTATGTGGGTAGCACCGCTTCAGCACCGTGCACCATGAAGAATGGGGTGTATCCCGTGGCGCTGTTTGGGGTTGTGCGTGGGCTCCAAAGTACGGAGTGCATCTCGTCTGGCCAGCATCCAGTAGCTTGTTCTAGTGGTCGGAGGAGTCGTCTCTTGATTCCACCGCAAACAAGGTCGTTGTCCTTTTCGACTTGACCATTGGTCTGCGGGTGAGCCACCGAGGCATAGCTTAATTTGATTCCTAGGTTTTCGCAGAATTCCTGGAATTCCTTAGAGGTGAAGTTCGTCCCATTGTCCGTGATGATGTTGTGTGGCACTCCGAAGCGGTAGACAATGGACTCGAAGAACTTGATGGCACTGGCCCCTGATTGATTTGTCATCAGCATGGCCTCAATCCATTTAGTGAATTTATCGACTGCAACCAAGAGGTAGACGTAACCTCCCCGCGAGGATTTTGGGAGCTTGCCGACGATGTCGAGTCCCCATTGCGTGAAAGGCCAAGCCAATGGTATTGGCCGAAGTTCCGCGCCAGGTGCGTGAGGTTTGTCGGTGAATCACTTGCAGGCATTGCATCATTGGACGATGTCCTTGGTGTCGCGCATGGCCGTGGGCCAGTAGAATCCAGCTCGTAGAGCTTTGGCGACGAGGGCGCGACTGCCGGCATGGTGTCCACAAGTGCCTTCATGTATTTCGAGGAGGACGGCCCTTCCATCCCTGTTGGAGACGCACCGTTGAATTACTCATGTGATGCTGCGCTTGTACAGTTCGCCTTTGATGACGGCGAAAGCCTTGGATCGTCGCGTGATGTGTCGCGCATCAGTCGGGTCCTCTGGTACCCTTTTGCTGAGTAGGTATGTGATGTACGGCTGTGTCCACGATGGCTCGATCATCATGACGCTCATTGGTCCTTCGAGTCCTGCATCAAGCTCCAGGTCATCGAGTGTCATTGGCTCATTGGGTGGCGTAGCCCCCGAGTCTGTTGACGCGCTTGCTTTCTTCTCAGGAGCCTTTGGCTTGATGGAGCGTTCGCAGATGTGCTCGAGAAATACCCCAGGTGGTATGGGGGCGCAGGTGGAGCCAATGTTGGCGAGTGTGTCCGCCTCTTCATTGCTTTCGTGGCCTACGTGCCGCAGCTCACAGCCATCGAAGTCTCCTTCAAGTGTGTCGTAGAGGTCGTGATAGGCGATCATGTTGTCGCTCAGTGCGTTGCACTCGTGCATCGTTTGATTGACCACTAGTTTGGAGTCGCCGTAGATGATGAGCCTTTTGGCGCCGCAAGCTTTCCCTATCCACATCCCATGGATTAGCGCTTCATACTCAGCTTCATTGTTGGAGGCAGTGAATTGCATTCGCGGAATGTATTTCATCTTGTCTCCCTGGGGTGATGTCAGTATGACACCTGCGCCGGCCCCGTATTTTCACTTGGACCCATCGAAGTGCATTGTCCAAAGATAGGACATATTTGGCTTGTCAGGGAGTTGGTTCTCCATCCAGTGCATGAGAAAGTCCAGGAGAACTTGTGACTTGATCGTGTCACGCTTCTCGTATGTTATGTCTCGAGGAGACAATTCGATTCCCCAGAGCGCGACTCGTCCGGTGGCATCAGGATTATTGAGTATATGCCCGAGCGGAGCGTCGTTGACCACCACGATTGGATGCTCCTGAAAGTAGTGGCGAAGTCGCCTGGCTATCATGAAGACACCATAGGCTAGCTTTTGGTAGTGCGGGTACCGCTGCTTCGTTGGCGTGAGCACCTCGCTGAGGTAGATACTGGGCGCTGCACCCCGTGGACTTCATTTTCTTCGGCTCGTTCCATCACGAGCATAGTGCTGACCACCTGGTTGGTGGCGGAGATGTCGAGCAGTAGTGGCTCCTTTTCGTGAGGTGTCACCAGTACTGGCGAGGTGGATAGTAGGCGTTTGAGGTCGTCGAATGCTTCTTGCGCTTCATAGGTCCACTCGAACTTGTCAGCCTTGCGGAGGAGTTGGTAGAAGGGCAGTGCCTTTTCGCCCATTCGACTGATGAATCGACTGAGCGACGCTATTCGCACAGCCAGCTGCTGGATGCCTTTTACGTTCTTCGGCTTCTCCATGGCCAGTATGGCCTTTATTTTCTTCGGGTTTGCTTCGATCCCTCTCGCAGAGATGAGGTACCCGAGTAGCTGCCCGGATGGCACGCCGAAGGCGCATTTGTCCGGATTGAGCTTGATGCGGTAGCAGTCGAGGTTGACAAAGGTCTCACGGAGATCGTCGATTAACGAAGCTTCCTCCTTGGTTTTGATGATGATGTCGTCAACGTAGACTTGGATATTGCGACCAAGTTGATTCTTGAGGCAGGCCTGCATGCACCGCTGATAGGTGGCTCCTGCGTTCTTTAGCCCGAAGGGCATGGTGTTGTAGCAGAACACACCAAAGGGCATTGTAAACACCATCTTCTCCTGGTCTTCTTCCTTCATTCGAATCTGATTGTAGCCTGAGTAGGCGTCGAGGAAGCAGAGGCGCTCACATCCCGCGCTAGAGTCGATGATTTGGTCGATTCGTGGTAGCAGGAAGTGATCCTTTGGGCAGTCCTTATTCAGGGAGGTGAAGTCCACGCACATCCGCAAGATATCCGTGTCTTTTTTAGGTACCAGTACTGTGTTGGCGAGCCAGGTGCTTTTCTTGATCTCGCGTATGAAGTTTGCGTCGAGGAGTCTGTTGATCTCCATTCCGACTGCTTTTGCTCTTGGTTCAGATAGTCGTTGTATTATCTGCTTGACTGGCCTTGCGTCTAGATTTACATTGAGTGCGTGCTCAGCGAATTCCCTAGGAACCCCTGGAATGTCCGCTGGACACCAGGCGAATATTTCCTAGTGCTCACGGAGGAATTCGACGAGCGCGGGTTCCTATGTGGAACTCAAGTTGTTGGTGATGAGGGCCGTTTTGGCCGGGTTCATCGGATGGACCTGGACTTTCTTCATGTACACCGACGAGTCGAAGAAAATGGTGAACTTGGCCTGCTCAGAGGAGGCAGACTGTTGTCTGTCGACTCCTTCAATCTTGCGAGCTCCTCCTGCATGCCGAAGGACTCCGAGATTTCATTTAATTCCCTATCACAGCTGTCGGACCTCTCGAAGCTTCCATTGATTGTAATGACGCTGTTTGGACCTGGCATTTTCATTTGCAGGTAGGCGTAGTGTGGCACTGCCATGAACCTAGCGAACGCAACACGTCCGAGGATGTAGTGATATTGCGAAGGTCAGTCGACGACTTCAAAGTCAATGCGCTCTCGTCGAAAGTTTTTCGGCGTGCCAAAGATGATGTCGAGGTTGATTTTGCCTAGGGGGTATATGCCCTTGCCAAGACGATGCCGTAGAACGTCGTGTTTGAGACTTCCAGGCAAGTCAGAGGGATCCTCATCGCATGCAAGGTACTCGCGAACATGAGGTTGATGCCACTCCCACCATCCATGAAGACGCGACTCATGTCGAGGCCTCAAGCACGAGGGGACAGTGGCCCGGACGAGGGACTTCACGCGGATGGTCGCGTTTGTCGAAGCTGATGCAGGAGTCACTTCCACTGAGATACTCAGTGGTGGAAGGTGGGGAATGTGTCGCCAAGTTCACTTGGCGAGTGATGGCCTTCTGCACTCGATTTGAGGGATGCCCTTTTTGGATCATCATGTTGCCCACGACCCGTGGGTATGGTTTGCCTCCATGATGCTGGACTAGCGCGGCCATGAGTGGTGGTGGTCCGGGCGGTGGTGGAGGAACTCCATGTGCCACAGCACCTGGGGCGGCTCCGTAGCCCCTGTTTACCGTGTCGCGATTCATCCGAGCCAGAACCTCATGGAGTTTGAGGAACTCACGGCAGTCCTTGAGAAGGTGGCTGGATTTCTTCTTGCCGTCGTGCTTGTCGATGTAGAAGTGCACGTTGCATGGCCCGGACAGTTTGTCCTCGATGGATATTGCGGGTGCATCCTCGCGGGTACGACGCTGCCACACTTGCGTGGTTTTCCTGGAGTCGCGGTATCTACCGCTACGATAATCGATGTTGCGGTTGTCGTCGCGTTTGTCGGCGTAGCTGGCTGCAACCATGTTGACATCGTCGTGGTCATCATAGATGCGCATTCAACGCTTGCCTCGGCGGTCGAGTTTGCGCCCCAGGTCGTCGTCATCATCGGAGTAGGTGCGGTTTTTCATCGAATCTTCTCCGGCGGCCCACCAATTCGCGATTTCCATCAGGTGGTCGATTGTTTTGGGCTTAGTGTGCCCAGCTCCTCCCTGAGCTCTATACGGCGGATGCCACTATTGAATGCGTCGATTGTGCGGTCCTCCGAGATGTTTTCCGTAGAGTTCTTGATGATGGACCACCTCTAGATGTAAGAGCGCAGTGACTCACCGGACTTTTGTTGGCAGCTTCTCAGTTCCTCGATTGATGCGAGCCTTTTGTCAGTGCCCTTGAAGTTGCGCACAAAGCTGTAGACCAGCTCTTCCCAGCTGTGAATGGATCCGCGCGGGAGGTTATTGAGCCACGCGCGAGCGACGCCCTGTAGCTGTAGCTGCAGGCATTGCATGGTCGTGATTCGACTCCCACCGTGTAGCCTGATGGAGGAGATGTGGTCCTCCAACGAGATTTTCGGATCCTCCAGGCCGTCAAATTTTAGGTTCTCTGATGGGAGTTTGAATCCTTTAGGCATTCGCTTCTGCCTGATGGCTCTGCTGAAGCATCTGGCGCCGCAGAGCTCCACGTCTTCATCCTCCGAGTCAGTCGAACGAGCGCGTCTTGCCTGCATCTTGTCGACTTTGCGCTGCGTGATGTCATCACGCGCGTCGTAGTCGCGATCATGCCGCCGTGAGCGACGTCACCGCGACAGATCGTGAATGTCGTCGCTGGAGGAGTACGAGTAGTACTTGTCCAAAGCCTTTCTTTTCTTCGGCTCTGGTGTTGGCTCTTTGTCAAGGGCGGCCTCGATTATCCCCATGCCCGCGATCGTAGATCAGTGCATGGCAGCTCGTGGATCTCCAACTGGCGGCTGGTTGTTGAGGAGGTACAAGGTGGTCGCCGTTACCGCGGCTTGCGGCGTCTTCGGGAGCATGTTGCCCCGCGTACCCACCGTCATGGAGCTGAAGTCGAGGACTTTCGCGGCTTCTACGCGCTCTTGCTCGGTGAGGTGGGTTAGTCGAGATCTTCTTTTGTTGGCCAGGTACTCGTTGCCTTTGGAGGAGGATCCTCCGTGGGAGGAGAGCCCAGCTCGTCGAAGTCTTGATTCGTCCACCGCCTTTTTACGTGCCTCGAGTTGCGCGATTGCATGTAGCTGGCGTCTGTATTCCTCCTTCAGCAGCCAATGGTAGCCCATCAGCATGTCCTGCGGGGAGTTGAGGGGCAGAGGATTGCCCCGTAGAGCTTCTCGGTAGTGGGCCCACTCGTTGTCGTTGAGCCTGATCACTACACGCTCTCCGGTGTTTTCATTCACTATGGTCGGCGGTTCTCCTCCAGCTCCATTGTTGATGGGCGCGTTGTTTCCACCGTTGGTGGGGCCACCGTTAGGTATGTCGCCATCGGGTGGACCGTCGTTGGGTATGCCACCATTGGGTGGCCCGGTTCCAGATCCGGTGCCAGCATTATCGCGATTGGCGGTGGTGTCTCCCGCATTGATGACGGCGCACATGAAGTGGTTGGGCAAGCTATTGCTCCCGCAACTTTCAGATCCGGAGCCGTAGGCTCCATCTTCTATGGCTAGATCACCCAGATCAGATCCGCGACTGCTGTCGCTATCCGTGCTCCTGGCTGTTCCCAGGGCGTTGAGCTTGCTGAGGGTGCCGATTGGTGGAGGGAACCATGATGCTAGAGCAATCGCGGGTGCCGTTGGCTGGTCAAGCATGCGAAGCGTGCCCAGCTGACGAACCTAGAAGCAGAAGCTCCCAATCGCCAAGCTGATCCCATCGCCCACGGACTCGAAAGTCGGGCGAGTGGCCAGCGTGTGGACGATGAAGTCGAACGCGCCAAAGAGTTGGTGAATCTCCGCTGTTGTAGAGTTGTAGATCGCGGTTGATGGGGCCGAAGAAGCCGCGACATCAGCACTCCCAATTCCCACAGACGGCGCCAATTGACGAGGGTTTAACTCGTCAATGCCCATTGTTATGAACTTGGGTTTTGGAGAAGGAGGGAGCGCTGGAGGCATCAGTCGGCTAGCAAACAAGCACACAGGGACGCAAGTTTTACCCAGGTTCAGGCCTCGTAGAGGTCCCTACTTCTGCTTGTCTGATCTTGGAATCAACGAAGGAATCGAAGATTACAGGGGTGCGCAGATGCAATCTGGCGAGAGTTGTGGAAACTAGGGTTGCGTGTCTTTTCCTCGCCGCCTCCTACTAGCCTTTATATAGATAGGCTACGTCTCAGATAGCAGGTCGAGTCAGTTACAAATTAGGGTTCGCCCCTTTAAACTTTCTATCTTAAACTTCATCTTGATTCACAAGCAATCGAAGAGTCAGTGGGTCACCTGAATTCTGCATTGAGACTTGGCAACGCCATGGGCTTCTGTCGTATTTGGGCCATATATATCAAACTCGAGTACATATAGGGTATACCCATGTCAGGTGGGATTTTCCAGACTCCCACTTCATACCCGAGCAGTCGGTCTTAAGCATCGAACATCTCTTCACGCCATAGAGGTACACCATAAACGAGAACTAATCTACCATGAGATCACTCATCAAATTTTCAAGGAGTTAGAGGAAGAACTGCATGAAGATCTCCACGTGACCGGAAGATTGGTTGGATATCTAGAGATGCACAATATCTTACTGAAGCGAGCTTTTGGTAACATGCCTACCAGACCTCCTTCCAAATAAATCCCTTGTAATCTATCTTAAAGTTTTAGCATGTTTACTTTTTATGCATGCATATTAATTTTCTATTCCAAGTATTGCGTAACAAGTTGCAACTTTAGCTCCCTTGGAGGAAGGAATGATTCATATCCTATGGAGTTTGAGTTTTTATTTTATTTGAAGTATTTCAGTTCATGGTTATTTTACTAGATGTATGAATTAGATGAAGGAGATATGTCCTAGAGGCAAATAATAGAGGTGTTTATTATCATATCTCATTAGTTCATAATAGTTTTATATCATGCTATAAATGTATCAAGCGAAAACATTGATACAGGTGTGGTATATAAACAAACCAAAGGTTCCTAGTAGCCTCTATTCAACTAGTTCATTGGACAACTAATGATCAAGGTTTCCTGATCATGGTGCTTTTATGCCAACTGATAATGAAACCATATCATCTAAAGATGGTGTGATGGATATTACCCACCGATGATTGTTGCAGCACGATCATGTCACATAGTTCACAGTAAAGTGTCCTAATTCTTAGACCGTGAGACCATATTAATCATTGTCATCCTAGGTTGCTTTGACTGCATCAACTGTCATGACCGTAACTGGGTGACTATAAAGATGTACGTTAGCTATTCTAGAGGGGCATGTTCAGGACTATGTATCAAGATCGTGATTTGTTCTCATGTGTGACGGGAAGATGCATCGGGCCCACTCGATAAATTACATCCAATAAACTACGTAGCGTATGACTAGATCATGGGGATGAAATTTTACATGAATAAGTAAAACAATACTTGTTGGAAATGAGATTGAACAAGGTATTATCATACCCATGATCAGATCTCGGACAAGTCAAGTATCGAAGAAACAAGGGAATTGGATACAAAATTTATGGTTTGACACGAAGGTGAATGCATGGGCTTCATTATGTGCATCTCGGTCCCGCTATTGATAATTGATTGGAGATTGTCTCAATCATGTCTGTGTCATTTCCAAACTGTAGGGTAACACACTTAAGGGCACTACGATGCATAGAGATCTTTCTGTAAGATGAAATCACAGAAGAGAGAGAAATCGGAATCGTTTCGAAGAAAATCCAAAGTTGTTCGGAGAAAGAATAAAGAAAAGACCGAAAGGTGTTTTGGATAAATGAAAATTATAATATGTATTTATCATATTTTAATTATGAATTAATATATATTAAATAAATATTTAAATTAATATTTATATGAAACTTCCTCAACAGGACCAAAGCCCTGGAGGGAATTGACCCATGAGGAAGCCACCCAAAGACAGCTCAAATCGCACAGCGTGTGGACCAGGAGTCCCACACACAGGTGGTAGGTGGGAAAGTGTTGAGCGTTGTGCGGGCGGCAGCCAACTAGCCACTGCATGTGGGCCTCGGCCAGCTGGCCCACCTAGGAGCAGGCGGGTGACCCAGCGGGAGCCGGCGAGCGGGCACGTGTGGTGGCCATGCCAAAGGCCCACCTAGCCTCGTGTCCCCACCACCTCGCCGCTGCAGGCCGCCAGGCGCAAGCTGGGTCGCAGGCACGGGTGTCGGCCCACCCGGTCGGGGTTACTGGGCCGCAGCGGGGTGGCCCTCTTGGCCACCAGCTGGCCCACTCGGCTGGTTGGCCTCCTCTCTCCTTTTCCATTGCATTTGTTTAGTCCCTCATGGGAGAGATTTTGGGAAAGGTACACCCCTTCCACCTATATAAAGGGGTGCCCATGGGTAGGATTAATCATCCGAAAATTCTCGCTGTGTTTGGATGCACAAAATTGGGGCTTGGAATTGAAATGAGTGGGAATTCCAAATCTAAGTTGAAAAGGAAATGACTCCAATTCAAATTATATTGTTTGAGTGTGCTTGAAATTTGTTGTTGGAATTAGCGGGTGGTACCAATTTCAACTCATGTTTAGACGTAAAAACCATCGAATTAGATGTTTTATTCAGTTGTTTTTCACGATGTTGATCTCCACTGGCGTGGTCGCGTTTGTTCTCTTTGTGCATTTCGTGTGGCGAGGAGCCCTTTACACAGTACACCTCTCTCGTCTTCTTCCCTGTCGTGATCCAGGTTTTCTTACAAGTTGATCTGCCCTTCTGGTTACCCCTTCTCCGTGTGTACGTGTTGGAAACTGCCAAAACAGAATTGATTTGTTGTTGACTGTACATCCATGATTCACGGGATCGTAGCTAGGGTTGCAAAGCGGCAACCCACGAGATCTCGTAAAAGAAAATTTAGTTTAAATTAGACAAATTTTATTAAAAAAGTTTGAACTAGATTAAAAAAATTTGTCTATGAAGCAGGACGGATCGGTGCCGCTTCACAACCCTATTCATAGCAGAAATTGTTGTTAGAGAAAAAACAAAAATTGCACAAAATTTCATTGTGGTATATACACTAGGGTTGCGAAGCGGCAACCCGCGAGAGCCCGCGAAAACAAAATTTAGTTTAAACTAGAAAATACGAAGCGGACAGATCGGGTGCCGCTTCGCAACCCTAATATACACACACTTTGCATTCGTAAAACCATAGTTGGGCCATTGTTCTGCTCTCGCTGTGTTCCTTGGACGAGCTCAGTTCAGTTACAGAACGTTCTGTTGTTTCCTGCAAAAACACGCGTATACAAAATTTTGGGAAGAACTAGTACGGGCATGGCAGGGAGGAAGCTGGCATGGGAGGGCCAGGGAGAGGCCGCCGTTTCCCTCCCGCAGCCTCTGGCCGTTGCCGTCCCGCCACCCTCCACTGCCACCGGCACGCACAGTATCTAGGTTTACCCGAGATCGACGTTGGATGGACTGCGAGGGAGTTACCGGCGGCGCTAACAACCTGCTCGCGCGAGCGCCTCTGGTTTCCGCTCCAATAGGGAGTGGGATGGCTCTGTATTCGCTTATGCCTAAGGACAGGCGCGCGGGGGGCACATGGAATTGGGCCATCGTTTACAGCGCCAATTCTAAACCAACCAAAGGATCGAATTCGGTGCTTAATTCCTGAATTCCAATTTGGAGACCCAATTCTGAGCATCCAAACATAGTGTAAGGCAATTTTCTTAGAGAAGAGCCCTCTCTCCCTCGTTGTCTTTACGGTGGCACGGTCCCTAGAAGGATTGTACATGCAAGGACAACACCGCTACGGCACATCGTTGTGCTGCAGTGATTCCGGCCAGGAGATCTACTTCCGCAATCTCGGCAGGGATCAGAGACCGGAAGTCAACATCTTGCACCGTATGTGTGTGATATCTCGGGGTTGTTGCCGTTAGTGGCACTGGAATATCGTACGAGGACCTAGACAAGGGGTGACATACGAGGTGTTGCGTGACCTTGAGGTCGGACAGGTACCCTTACAGCATCCACGTTCCTGCATGAGAGTTACACGCTTATGGTCTACAAGGGTATGTTGCCGCTGTCTTCCTTCGATACTGCTTTACTTTCTAAATAGATCCTGGCTAGTTGCGTTCCTATATAGTAAATTTTTTGTTTTCTGCCACGGAACTCCTTAGTGGTATCAAAGTCGATCTATGTGTAGTATGCTAGTACGGATAGACACATGCTGAATGTGGGTATTGATCCTCTAGTTGTTACCTTCTTACGTGTATTTGTTTATATCGCGGCAGTGTGAGATGAAGCGGTCCGGACCGATCTTACGCGTAATCTTACGCGAGAGTGGTTCCACGCTTGACATACATCTTGTACCGTATAAGTGGCTAGCGTGTGTCTGTCTCTCTCACAATAGTTTTTATACCATCTACAATGGAGGGCCTCGAAATAGGTGTAGTATAGACAACTATTGGATCCATGTTGTGGTTGGAAGTTTGTAGGTAAAAACGGTTCTATTACGAAAGCCTAACAGCCACGTAAAACTTGCAAAAATAAAGTAAATGCGTCTGACTTTATGATGTGGGAAGGCTTGTGATGTGACAAGGTTATAGTCATAAACAAGGTAAGATAGTTTACTTTCCTATTACTGAGTTGTATAGTAGTAGTCATCACAATGATGAACAACAAGGCCGGTTGTGACATGGACTTGGCGTCAAATTGGTGGCCTGATGGAGATCATGCCAGAGCCCATGACGGAGATCAAGGAGCATGGATACAACCATGTCATATCACATATAGATTACATGTGATGTTTAATCTTTTTATGCATCTTGTTTGTCTGCTAGTATTAGATACACAACGGTAGCATTAAAATAAGATGATCCCTAATTAATATCAACATAGTGTTCTCCCATTAGTGTGCACCACCAAGAAAGTTTGCAGCTATAAAGCAAGCCATGATGATTGGGTGGTAGACATCTCTGCGTTCGCATACGGTGGATGCAAGCCATGTATGAACTACGAATATACTAAGGTTGGGTTGGCAAGCCTAGCATGTATAGACATGGCCTCGGAACATATTAGATCGAAAGATCAAGCACGGGTCACATGGATGATGTGATCAACGGATGTAATCCATCCTGGCAGCCGCATGAAAGGTCGTGACGATCGGGGATGATGTGGTGTAAAGGGATCGTGTAATCACTAAACTGTATTAGGGATGATAGCTTAAGTGGGAGCTCATTTGTTAATATGATTACAAATGAGAACTCATATTATGAACTTAGTCTAAGTCCTTTTTACAAATGTCTTGTAGATTATATCCATTCCCACAGTTTAGGACACCTTTGGTCCATTTATGAACGGGGGAAAACTTAAGCTAGATGGGTCGAATTTCATCGACTGGTACCAACGCCTCAGAAAGAACCTCATAGAAAACCATCTCCTCTATGTCCTTCGTGAACCCCTAGAAGATTTCCCCAATGACTCCGACGGTGGAGAAAATGCGACTCTTTGTGCCTGCTGTGACACCTTCATCAGCGTCAAGTACACCATTATCCATGCCATGGAATCTGGCTTGAGGGTGCACTTCCATGAAAATCGATGCATTTGATATGCTCGATAGATTCAAGAGCATGTTCCCAGAAAAGATCAGGCGCATGCGATATGAGTATATGGACGGGTTTACTTCTGCCAAAATGGAAGAAAACTCCAGCTTAGAAATCCACCTGAATAACATGGTAGAGATCTATGAACGTCTTGTGGATTCTATGGATGCCTGGTTGGCCAACGACTTTGCATAGATGGGGTGTTGCGTATGCTTCCTCCTAGCTACAAAGACGTCATTACAGACTACGTCATGAAGGGCATATCGTATACCCTTCATGAGTTCATAGCAAAGCTGAGGACTACCAAGGTCGAGCCCAAAGCTAGGATCATTGTCAACGGAGAAGGTATATGTTGATATACAAGTAATAAATGTCTCCATGAAACACTTATGCATTTTCAAGTATTGGATACTTACTCTTGTTTTATTGAAAATAAGACCCTCTGCGTGAGAGCTGCAGAATGGAACAAGGCGCTAATGGCATGATGATGGCAAGCAATCTGGTTGATGGCCGACGACACTTCTTCCCTCGAAGTTTATCATTGCGATTAGAACATTTGAATAAGAGTTTTGTAATCGAGTTTGCGAACCTTACTAGACAGTTATTCATATAAATGAGAAACAATTTAGTTGTTCTTTTTCTATTAATAATTTATTTTATGATTCACATTGTGATTATGAACAAATTATTCTAGTCATAATCTGGTTGATAATAGAGAATTTATGAAAAATTGCTAAAAGATATCCAAACCTTCAAAGTCAAGAAGGATATAAAATTAACAAGAATTTCAAAGTCTGTGCGATTTGATCGAAGTGATTGTGAATTCAAGTTAATGATAATTTGGCATATAAAGACTTATGAAAACTATTTTACAAATTATGATGATTTCACAAATCAAATCGTGTGCATATGTCTAAAACATCATAGTCATAGTGTATAAGATACATATGGTCCAAAATGATCTTATAATGGATTAACGTTAAGATTAGAGTTTAGAGATTGAAATAGTAAACACTCATTTAAGTAATAAGAAACATCTAAAGATTCGTGGAAATAAAGCCATATGACATATGGCAAGTTCGAGTTTCTAGAGATTTCGATAGTTCAAGATCATTACGAATAAGTAAATCTTTGTGATGTATTTTTAGGAAACTATGAATACAGATTTTAAACTAAAACCAAAGAATACAAAACTTGTATTGTCTTAATGTGGTACTTCCTTGAGAAAGTGTTTTCTTATGGAAGATGTTAGTGGAAGGGTATAAGTGTAAGCGAGATTTTGACCTAACCTCTGAATTTTTAAGTTAGTAGAACAAAACATGTTCCACGAGACGAACTCTACAAGATAGAGGGAAAACTAATAATGATATGATCATAATGTTTTAGCTAATACTTTATAAAAGTAGGATTCAAGATTTTATTCTGCCACTTGCAGAACTTTATTCTTGATTCACTTGTCTTCTTATTATACATACCTACAAACTACAAAGAACAATTGATGGACCTAAGTGCAAGAAATGACTAGGAGTCATGAAATCCCAAATTAAGTTACATTTGAGATTACAAAATAAAATTTACTTGATCTCATTAAGTAAATGGCATTTACTTAATCCTTCCAAGTAAACTACAAAGTTGAAAGGACAAAAATGAAGGAAGGCACAAAATCTCAATTTGTCATAAAGGATGTTTTTGACAAATTCGAGAGATTGACTACAAATTGCAACGATGCTTAAAGTCTTTTTGGATTTGAATCAGCAATTAGTCCAATTTAGAAATTGACAAAGGAATGTTCAAAACTGCAAAGTCTTCAAAAAAATTGAAGAAAAAGGTTGTAACTAGTACAACAGGCAGGTTTTTGCCAATCGTGTGAGATTGTTGATATCTTGTAGCAAAAAAATTCTCGATTTGATGAAAGATCGAAGAATTTTGGATTTGCCAAGGTTATCGGGAGAGTCTATAATTACAATAAATTGAGTGGGAGCTAAGAAGTTTTCCAAGTCGAATATGTGGATGACATATTTGAGTGGGAGTTGAGTGATATCCTAGCATATCAAATATTGCTGATATATTTGAGTGGGAGCCTAACAATATTTTTTCCATATGTAATTGGCATACGAAGAATAATGTGTTCGGTATTAGAAATGATTAGATCATTAGATGGATGAAATTTTAACTTATTTTAAACATAGAGGATCTATGTGGATAGATCAGGATGTTTGATGAACACTGAATGTCAAATTACTTCGAGTATTCTGAAAGAAATTCAAAATGTCCTAGTTGAATTCTGAAATAGTTCAGAATGAATTCAAGTGAAGAATTGATTCTTACTTGTGAAACTTGGAAAAGTATTGAGTAGTGACTCGATATTCGTGATATTGGTTAAAACAAAGGAAAGAGAGATGCATTGCATCACTTATGCCTTGTCCATAGGATTTCCAAATAAACCCATGTTATTTATACTTGACATAATGTGATCCAAGTTATTAATTATAAGAATAGGTTCCTAAGTGATCAGGGTTAATCACTGAACCAGAATTAAGTTTAGCACAAAGTAAGCATGGCCAGGTATCAAAGTTTCAAATATTGCAATTTG
This sequence comes from Avena sativa, assembly GCA_916181665.1. Taxonomy (NCBI): domain Eukaryota; kingdom Viridiplantae; phylum Streptophyta; class Magnoliopsida; order Poales; family Poaceae; genus Avena; species Avena sativa. The sequence goes on from OV702287.1 coordinate 5,002,868, forward strand.
ATCAGAACCTATAAAGATATGTAGGTATTAGAATACTTCAGATTTAGCACGAGTAGTTTTGGTTAAAAGAAAGTTCGACTTTCATCTATGTGTGATTTGTGGATACACATGACAACTTGAAAGTCCAGTTGACTAATAGATCATTGTTGTATACTAGAAAACAAAAATCTCACTTTGTCATCAAAACAAAATGCTTCAACACATTATATGATAAAGGTGTTAATGTCAAATAGGTGACATTAATGATTTGCAAAAAGACCTTATGAATCTGGTAACATGGATTTGGGACTGGAAGTTTTCTATGAGCAGGCATGATCAATAAACAGATAAATGATATGGTTTTATGATTAGCAACAATGCAACTAGATTATTTGTATTTTAATGCAAGTGGGAGACTAAAAGACATATGCCCTAGAGGCAAATAATAAAGACGTTTATTATCATATCTCATTAGTTCATAATAGTTTTATATTATGCTATAACTATATAAAGCGGATATAGGTGTGGTATATAAACAAACCAAAGGTCTCAAGTAGCCTCTATTCAACTAGTTCATTGGGCAGCTGATGATCAATGTTTCCTTATCATGGTGCTTTTATGCCAACTGACAATGAAATCATATCATCAAAATATGGTGTGATATATATTACCCACCGATGATTGTTGCAGAACGATCATATCACATAGTTCACAGTTGCAATTGTCAAAAACTGAGTGTACTAATCCTTAGACCGTGAGATCATATTAATCACAGCCACCTGAGATTGCTTTGACTGTATCAACTGTCATGGCCGTAACTGGGTGACTATAAAGATGTACGTTAGGTATTCCCAAACCGTAGGGTAACACACTTAAGGGTACTATGACGCATAGAGATCTTTCTGTAAGATGGAATCACAGAAGAGAGAGAAACCGGAATCATTCCAAAGAGAATCTGAAGTTGTTCAGAGGAAGAAGAAGGAAAAAAACCGAAAGGTGTTTCGGATAAATGAAAATTTATAATATGCATTTATTATATGTTAATTATGAATTAATATATATTAAATAAATATTTAAATTAATATTTATAGGGAAACTTCCTCAATAGGGTTAAAACCCTGGAGGGAATTGGCCTAGGAGAAAGCCACCCGAAGGCAGCTCAAATCGCACAGCGTGTGGGCCAGGCAGCCCACACAGGCGGTGGGCGGGAAAGCGCTGAGCACCGCGCGGGTGGAAGCCAACTAGCCACCGCACACGGGCATCGGCCATCCGGCCCACCTAGGGGCGGGCGAGCGACACAGCGGGAGCAGGCAAGCGGGCGTGTGTGGTGGGCCGCGCCAAAGGCCCACCCGGATACGTCTCCCCACCGCCTCGCCGTTGTAGGCCGCCAGGCGTGAGCTGGGTCGTAGGCACGGGTGCTAACCCACTCGGTCGGGGTTGCTGTTGTCGCTGGGCCATGGCAGGGCGTCCCACCTAGCCACCAACTATCGGCTGGCCTCCACTCTCCTTTTCATTTGCATTTGTTTAGTCCCACATAGGAGAGCCTTTGGAAAAACATGGGTGAGATTAATTATCCAATAATACTCTAAGGCAATTTCCTTAGAGAAGACTCTCGCTCTTGTTTCCTTTGCGGTGGCACGATCCTTGGAAGGATTGTACACGCAAGGACAACACCACTGCAGCACGTCGTTGTGCCGTAGTGATTCCGGCCAGGAGATCTCCTTTCGCAATCTCGGCAGGGATCAGAGACCGGGATTCGTTGTCTTGTACCGTATGTGTGTGATACCTCGGGGGTGCTGCTGTTAGTGGCACCGGACCATTATACGAGGACCTGGACAAGGGGTGACGTGCGAGCAGCTGAGCGACCTTGAGGTCGAACGGGTATGACTACATCATCCACGTTCCTACATGAGCGTTACACGCTTACGGTCTACAAGGGTACGTTACTGTCATCTTCCTCCATTACTGCATTACTTCCTAGATAGATCCTCGCTAGGTGTGTTCCTAGGTAGTAAATTTTTTGTTTTCTGCCACGGAACCCCTTCATTAGGATGAGTTCTATTGTACTTCTATTTGATGGTGATATTTAGAGTCTTCCACACTATTGGTATTGATGGTAAATTTGAAAAAAAAAATCATAATGGGTTATACATCATTGGTTGATTATAAGAATTAAAAGTGCTCAAAGAAAAGAAGAAACATAAAGGAAGTGAGTTAAGAAAATAAAGCATTGCTACTTTTGAAAATTAGAATAAGTATAAGATGAGGTAGATACTCAAACCACCAATGTGAATTAATTCGTACTCGACTTGGGAGTTAATATTAAAGTTTTGATCTATTTTAAGTCTTCCCATGAGATTGGAAAGTATGTCTAGCTTATTTGCACAACACTCTAGATTGCATGAATGCAAAGTGAAAAGAAAATATGTGCAAAGAGTGAATATACATATGCACTATGATCATGAGATAAAACAAAATAGACTGTCTGAAGTCCTGGATCCTAAGTAGATGTGCGAAGTTCTAAATATGTTTGAGATCTCCTCACAAAACTTGTTCAATTAAACTTATCATCCCATAGCATATTGTTGATTAATCTTCATATAAACAAATTTACTGAAGCCTTCTAAGTCATTTGACATGTGGAAGTATGATAGAACCCACGAGTTGGTTCTAAATCTTTTATTATAACTGTTTTCTGCAATGCCTCGTGTATTTTAACGACTCGAGCTTCATGAACACGATGATCTTGTCCATTAAAGCTGCTATATTTTTTGGGGACAAGCAAGAGTCTAAACTTGGGAAGTTGATGAGTGCATTTTTACAGCATGTTTACCTTATGTTTTGCATAAGTAGTGATAGGATTTTGGTATTTTACCGCGCTCGCGCGCACCTTTTATGCTTTTTCACCAGGATCCCGAAATCAAATGTGTTGATGGATAAAACAAGTAAAGCTATCATTTTTTGGTATAAATCTGCTAATTGGAAGCCATTAAAGCCTTCCACACAACTTTCCACGCACCTAGGAGAGAGGGAAAGGAGAATACAATTCGCAGGAGGTAATTAGATGCTTTAACTTGCATTACATTAATATTGCTTTGTTCACACATACAATCTCTCTCAGACACTCTTGATTGAAACCAAAGGAAAATCCAAAGGCCTCTTTTGTGAATAGTAGCTAGGGGCATTAATACCTCAACGATAGCTATTTGTGGTTCGACACTCTTATTTCGAATCTAGCTACAAACAAACTATGCACTTGTAGTCATCAGTAATGTTTGTGTTGAATCCAACTACACAATAGGTAATGTATGTGTTGAACTATTTGTGTAATGTGTTGAACCCAGTTTGAATTCTTGTGTTACATTGTCATTCTTAAAATCCTTGTGAAACATACACTGAATCCTTCTATTGAACCCAATTTGAATCCTTGTGTTAGATTGAAATTTGTCGAAGCCTTGGGAAGCATAAATTGATGTGTCTACAATGACCATCTAGGGTTGCCAATATCCCTCGAAGGGTCTTGACAAACCTCTTATGATGTGTCTAGAATGAACATCTAAGGTTGTCAAGACCCCTCGAGAGGTCTCGGAAACAATTATTTATGTGTCTACAATGTCTAAGATGGTTAATCTGATGGAAAATTGTAGAACCGTTGGAAAAATAGCATCTAAAATTTAAGTACAAAAAGCAACCACAAGAAGGATTACACACACATTTTGAACATAGACTTAGATATACTGATGGTCTTACAAGAAAAGTTACACCATATGTTGTCCAACACGCAGACAATTCCTTGATTAAAAACAAGCGTCAGCCCCGTTGTCGGCCTTGCCGCCACTTGATTCATCGCGCATCGAGCATGCGTCGCCCGCAGAGGAAGCTGTACCGACACCTCCGGCGGGAGAATCGGACTCACCACCAAAGCTTTTTCTACCGCCAGCATCGTCAGGAGTCGTCGCCGCCATCGCTGCCGGTATAGACAGAGAGGGGAGGGAAGTGACGAGGACACGCACGAGCCAGGAGAAAACTGTCTGAAACCTCATTTGTTCCCCCCTTATCATTCGGACAAACTTGGTAAGTGGTGCACCCCACTTTGTCCATTAACGGGCGTTAACGGGTGGAACACAAGTGGGAGGAGGAAGGTTTGTTAGGACGACAAGGGTATTGTCAGTGGCCGCATTCAGAAGGTCAAGGAGCGGGAGGAGGATAAGGGAGGGGAGGAGGATTCTTGTGAATTTTAAGGTCTTTGAGTTGTTCGATACTTCTCGGGCCTTCTCTTTCCTAATATAGTTGACTCCTACATGTCGGTCGGGTGATCCTGGCGTGGATCAACCTTTTCATGCACCATTCCATTAGATCTGTCCAACCGCCTGGCCTTGTTTCTCATCCCTGGCGGATTCAACCTCGTCGGTCACTGCCTACACCAACCTTAGGGATGCAACCAAGCTTCACTCATATTCCACTTTTAAGTCACTTAGTTCATTTTTTATGAAAGTTGTTGATTTGTGGATTTAAAGATGAATAAGAAGTAGGACATAAGTGAGAACACCCTAATCGAGCTCTTCCGTACATCAGTTGCATCATACTCAAGCTCCCTGTGCCTCACATCCACCTACTGTTTTTCTCCTTGGCACACTTGAAAAGAACACACCCTACCACCACCCAACAACAATTCGTGAAATGGCTTATGTGGCTTGAAGGGCTCATCAAGGTTAAATAAATAGCAACCTATCGAGGATACAGGGTTTAGGGTTTAGTCGGAATGATTCGCAATAAAATGTTGGCTGGAAAGTTCATTGTTGCACATAAAAGATGTATTCCTATGATTCCATAAAACCCATAAATATTGCAAGAAAGTTCGCTATAAATTGCACCACTAACCTTTCATGGTAGCAACAATTTATTTGCATATGTGAAACAGCAGTGAATCACCATGTGTTGCAACATCACTAATATCATCATCTCCCCAACCAAAGTGTAAGTTGAAGTGTGCCGGGGGGGAATGTCCATATATACATGACCTTCCAATCGGCTTGATTCGATCGGTTGTCATATCCTGTACTAATAAGGCCACTAGAGTACTGCCAGCCACCAAAGAACTCGGTCGAGGGAGAGTGCGAGGGAGGAAGGGACGGGTTGAGAGATAAAGGTTGTTTCTATCTACACTTTGTAAACAACCTACCGTTCTATAAGAATTTCAATGTAATTGGCAGTGTAAGAGCATCTCAACTCGCTCGTCCTAAAGGCCCATGGGGGTGCCAGCGCAAAAAATCACGCCCAGCCGCACCCCCAATTTGGTTTTGGCGTCGGTGTGGTCCAACTAATTATCTGGAGCCTTCGGGCCAAACCCAACCCGCGGGAGGTCTAGCGGGAGCGCCGGATAAACGAAAAGGTGATGCGGGCCATCCCTGGTAGTGAGATAGACAGCTCGCCTCCCGAGCGGCGTCGCGTCCCGTCGAGGGCCACACGGCGGTGGAATTGCTTGCCACCGAGTTTTCCTTCCATGACCTTCCCACCTTTTCCACCGCTTCCAGCCCTGTCTTCCCGTCCTTTTCTCGCTATATGTACACGCGGCGACCATCACCACTGCAGATCTACACTCACTCTCAGCAAAACGCAGGCGGAGGCGTTGTGCGCCTTCGACTACCCCTGTCCGCCGAACTACCGGTGCCCCCCCTTCCCACCCCCTCGATTGGAGTCTAAGCGTCGGCGTCGTCCCTGACGCTCCCATGCCATTAGGGGCAGCTCGCCGGACCGCCATCATGAACCAGTACTACGGCAAGCTCATGTTGATGCAGCGGATGGACTCCCGGTGGGACATCTTCTTCGTCAAATGACGGGAGAGAGAGCTTGCAAGGTACGAAGGGGATGGCCCGCCTCCTATGAACAACAATGAGGCCAGTTGGCGGCTATGGTCGGGTGCCCGGACCCTCCAAGACATGATGGCCCACATCGCGGTGGGAGTTTATCCACGCCTACGCTACCCGCATTTTCATCGGTTGCTGTCAAAGAAGGGTGTGCGCGGGCTCGGCGCCATCACTATTTGAAAGCCCTCACCCCCGCGCAGTCACCTTCGCCTCGAGCAGCCGAGGCCAAGCAACTAGCAAGTGCCTTCAGAGTACGCCTAGGCCGCGCACCAGCTCAAGCTCGTCGGCGACCCGGAGGGCGACCTAGAGGACTATCCAGGCCAGCGCTGCTACCATTCGCACCTCCTTGGAGCACATGCCCACTCTGCCCATGCCTGGTGGGAGGAGGAGCAGGCCTACCTCGCTGGTCATGGCGAATACAGCCAAGGCTACAGCCAGCCCGCGCAATATCACCTAGAGCACCAGGTAGGGACAATGACTACGAAGACACCACTATAGGCCCTAGGCAAGAATATAAGTAGTTTTCTTTTTTTTTTAAGTCGAATATGAGTAGTTATTTTAATGTATTTCACATGTTATTTGAATTTATGTATTAAAAAATAAAAATATGAGTAGTTATTTTAATGTATTTCGCATGTTACTTGAATTTATGTATTACAAAAATAGAGCCGAAGCCCCCGCCCCAGCCCAGACCCCAATCTGTGATCTATACGGCAATTTAACCCACCCTCAACAGCATCGACTTTCCCTGATATGGAGCCACGCTCAAGCTGGCTGGCATGTATGCCTGTCAGTTACTTTGAAAATCCTAAAAGGCTCGTCATTAGTTGAATGTTGCTCTCCTTTAGTATATATATATCCCCAATTAGTTTTCGAATTACCACTCCGAATGATTACAAACTGTTTCACAGTGTAAAACCACACGCCAAAACAACGATAAAACCTTAATACATTTGACTCTGAAAACAGAACGTATACAAGAACATTCTAGATTATGGCATATACACTGTCAGACAGTTTCAGTAAGGTACTAGAAATGACAGTTGGATTACAAAGGGATATCTGAATGGGGAACCAATATTGAAGAATTTCTCAGTGACACGGTAGACTGTAAGGCTAACTAAAATGATACAGAACAGCTCTAGAGTACCTTCCGTTTCTGCATTAGCAGAATGGTGAGATACACATATGTACAACTGGGGCTGTTCCATCTCTTCTTTTGCAAAGAGATTTCATGCTAAGCCCATCCGCGGATGGAGATACTGAAGATCTCGTCACGGCTCACCAATGAAGAAAATAAAGAAAGCTAAAATCTATAACCTGGAAAACAATGCATATATGTGTCAGATAAACGGTGCCCTCAAGCAACAATAACAGTTAATTTAGAAGAAAATAGCAGAATAAAATATTGTACCATTAAATAGTCAGAAATTATCCCTCTTCCGGTAACCATTACTGCTAATCTGCCATGATAAGTTGATAACAGCTTAACTGAGCATGAAAACGGGAAGGTACAGAAAACCAATGCAGTAGAGGCTGCTATCGTTTCACCATATCCTAGAAGTGTTTAGGAGTACCGAAGATGAGGCTTAGCCTGGTTTGAGCAAAGAAATACACCAAGCTTCTGCCCAGAGTCATCTATTGAACCTATCATTATTGTGTCTTCCATGCCTCCTCCAACCTGATATGCAATGAGGATTAACACATTCAGCCCACAATGTTGTTATTACTGAAATGATTGAACACGTGGCAAATATAGTTTTGCTTTCTCTTCTCTTTTGAGAAGCAAAAATATCTACTCTTGACAAGGCACAGTCTGTAGAGCATGGATGTGTGCAAAGCATAGCTGAAGCAAACAGAAATGACTCATATACTCCCTCCGTCCCAAAAAAAGTGACTTGAGTTTATCTAGATTCGCATGTACCTATATACTAAAACGTGTCTAGATACATCCGAATCTAGACAAACCCACATCACTTATTTTGGGACGGAGGGAATAAGAGAAAAGGGCAACATGAGGACATACCTCCTTCATGGGACATCGGGGGCTCCATTGAATGTCTGGAGCCAGGAGGATACTTAGATCTCCTAGGCGGCATCGGCCACCCGGCACATGGACCTGGTGGATGGTCCGAGGGTCGCCCATGGTCAAAATGGTCCGGATACGGGGGATCTGAACAATTGTAAGAATAGCTCAATCAGTACATGGATACTGATCGGGACAAGGAAATGCAGAACATCACAATGCTGAGGGCTAAATAAGGAAAATACCTGGTCCAAAATGTGGAGGAAACCTTCCTCTATCCATAGCTTCAGGGTGCATGTGTCCTCTATCATTGAAGTGATGCCCTCTATCATCATAGTGATATGGTCCATCATCGAAGTAATGTCCTCCAGCATCAAAATGATGCCCTCCATCATCGAAACGCCGCCCCCTATCGTCAAAGTGATGCCATCTATCATCAAAGTGATGTCTCCTGTCGTATGGATGGTGTCCTCTGTCATGTCCATTGTACTGATATCCCTCAGGGTAGGGAGAATTATTCCAGGGTTGTGTTCTTTGTTGGGGTTCGGGTGGCATATAGGGGAACTGATTTGGAGGACCTGGTGGATGTGGTGGTGGTGGCTGCAAATGGTATGCATTATTAGGCAGTGGTGCTGATGGTGGATGGTGATAGTTATTTCCATGGTGCGGTACTGGGGGGCCAGAAAAATTTCCATGTGGTCCAGGAGGATGGAATTGTACAATGGGTGGTGGAGGTGGTGGTGGAGGCAGCGGTGGCGGCGGAAGTATTTGATTTGTATGCCCTGTACATCCAGAAGGATAGGGCACCGGAGGCTGAAACGGAACCACACAAGGATCCATGTTGCCTCGATTGTTTGCAATAGAACGAGGGTGCTGATCTTGAACATTCTGCAAAGAATCATCAAGGACACATTAGATTCACCATAATTAAAAAATATAGTTACCTTATTACACAAACAACAGAACTGCATACTCTTAGATTATCTGGCTCGACTCGATCAGCTGCCACATGTGGACGTGGTAGAGGTGGTGGAGATGAAGGCAATGGGGGCGGAGTTGGGGGTTTGTCATCAGGTAGAGGAGGAACAGAACCGGCATTTTGATTAGTTACCGTACACCTAGCATCAGTTAGATCAGGTGCAGAGCTAGCTTCAGCTTCAGATGATGGGGCTACATCTTCCATCTCGAGATCACCATTCACTTCTTCAAAGACAAGTCGATGTTTCGCCCCATCCACTTGAGAAGCCCCTTCTTGCTCATTAGCACCAGCAGATTCATGTTCAGGAGTAACAGCTTCAAAGCTCCTATCCTCAGAGGAGCTTCCTTCCTCATCAAGTAGTTTCGTGCAGATTAAATTTGGAAGATGGAAACCAGTATTGCTGCAAAGAATAATCTAGTCATACGAGGATGACAATAAACATACTCTTTAGTATAAAAAAGATAATATAGCAGAGCACAGCATGCACGGCAGCGGTTGTCACCCATACGGAATAATAACATACCTGAGAAAAATGCAAATTATGACTAAAATAAATATTTTTGTATGTTTGGAGTCCTCTAAACACCTTAAATCCCATACTACCGTAACTAGCTAAATGCCCGTGCGTTGCCACGGAGTATAAAATTCTATCTTTTGTTGCCTTTTTCTCTCACGGGGGGAGAGGGAGAGTCAGGAACGCAAAAATCTCTTCCTTTTATGTTACACACGGCCTATTGAAAATCCCATCTAATTAATCCCGAATATTACGTTGCATGGCATGGAATTTGTTAGGAAAGGATGATTGCTTGGACCTTTAATTCCTTATTTTTGGGATTGTGGTGCATTTTTTTTCTCGAAAATGACACAGAAATAAAAAGGGTCTTCCTTTGTGTTGCATGCGGCCTATTTATTTCCACGTGTGATCAATCTAGGATATTTAGTTGCATGTGGTGGAGTAGGAAAGTACTACTATATAATTGATGTGATTAACCCTTTAATTGGGTTACCATTTTTGCTCGTGAAATCTGTGTGAGGTCAGATGTAGATCGAATGATCCAGATGTGTCAGATGACGACTGTTATGTGTCGAGTGGTGATGTACCATCACCAACTACCATTTAATAGTAAAGAAGTAAAGATATACCTGACAAAATCCAAATTATGACTAAACTAAATACTTTTGTATGTTTGGAGTCCTCTAAACACCTTAAATCCCATACTAGTCATATACTGCTAGCATTTGGCATTCTAAACACTATAGCAATGCCCTAGCATTAAACTATATGTGCCTTAACAGTTCTATATTTTGTGCCCCATCACGTGGAACTGATTTCGTCACTTCCATTTATGTTCCAGAATGTGATGTACAAAGTACTTGTGTCATGTGCCCACCGTATCTGCAAGCTAATCCGCAGCATCCCAGATGGTCAAAAACAGAACTTGTTATGGTTGACAAAGAACAGCATCAACTATCAGTCTCCTGGTGCTAACCAGCTGCCATCACATATCATTTGTACATTTAGTGGTTGACAAAGAACAGCATCAACTATCCATCTCCTGGTGCTAACCATCTGCCATCACATATTACTTGTACATTTAGTCGTACCATGTTGTTCTCGCAAGTTTGGCCAAGTTCAAATTCACCAAGGTTACTGAATTTTCTTGAAATCTTTTTTTCTGAGTCACGAACAGTAGGATGGACTATCTATCCATGCAACAATGTATTAAGATTTGGGCCCTTTGCTGGTACCAGTACAATTGTAGGTAGGATGCAGTGACGAGCTGCTTTCGACCACCCACCACTATCTAGTATTCTAGTCCAAAACGACATAAATTATGCGTGTTTGCTATAAGCTTATACCTCTATATGCACCATGAAATCATGCACTGGTGAATGATGATTTTTTCTTTCAGGTACTTATGGAAATGCAAATGAAAAACATCCCAAACATCCACAAGCTAGCGCTATAAAACGTAACAGAATCAATTGACCAAGAACATAAAGAAACCTCAGCTGTACGATCAGGGAATATAGAAATAGTTTCTCACAATGCAAAAGGAGAGCTATACCTTCCATATTCATCTACAAGCATTCCTTCGTTATCCCGCAAAGGGTCATTTAAAGCTCTCTCTGTCCCTGAAGAACGACGTGAGGTTCCAAATGCTGCTTCATTAAGAGTTTCAAGCTCTTTAATATGATGACGAATGATGTATTCCGAAAGGGTTTTCCTCTCAAGCCAGAGTTTCAAAACCTAATCATCATGACACAGGCGTGTGAAAAAAGGTAAAACCACACTACTGTATTATCATAATTAGAGCACTGAAGAAAAAACTTGCCTTAAGACATTGCCTTCGATTTTCCCATGCAGAATTTCCAGGAGGTGCTGAAGCATATAGTATTCGTGGCAGGACTGCTTGGATAAGAGAAGGATAGGCATCGCCAACTCCACCTAGAAGATGTATGACAGTAGCTTGAAAATGTATGCCCAAGAAATGCTCAGAAACACAAGAAAGTGGTGAGAAGTACCTTTCTGATTGCGACAGCATTGGATTATTGAATCAACAAGGAAGAACAGGTCCACCCTTTTATACAAATTTGATTCTTTTTCCAGGCGTTCGATGATGACATCCATTACCTATACTCTCAAACACAGAAAAGATGCATCGGTAAGAGGACTTCAACCACACTAATTAGCGGAATGGCAATAAAAAGGTATAATCTTCTACATGTAAGACTGGAGGCTACAAATGTTGTTCTATACTCTCAATTTTAGAATAGTCAAAGAACAGTGATAGAGAAAAGTACTAATTTCTAGCTTATGTCTTGTGCATATCTCTTTGTTCCACATTAGAGGAATTTACTAAGAAAATGGCTCCCCATTCCAATGGTCTGTTTCTCAAAATAGAAGTACATTTACATCATCGTTGTAGAAAGGATAAATACGAGAAGATACATCTACACTCATTGTAGAAAGCTAACAAAAATATACATCCACATTCCTCATTGTGGAGCACTAACTATGAGAAAATGCCATCAGAATCGGTCTATGTTAACCAATTAAAAGATGGCCCACTCCATTCATAGAGCAAAGAAAATCCACCAACTATACAACTAAAACCATTCAAGCAAGTACATGGTCATTACCAACGATAAAAACAGTGTGGCAGTAGCCAAATACAAAGGTCTAATAAAAAATATGCTTGTATATGGAAAGTGCAGACTGAATAGTATGCAAGATCTAACCTCTCCAGCAATGCCATGCTTAGCACAATCCAGAGCAAGACGGGTTGCACGAGCTATACATTCTTTTGTTCTTGTTAATGTACCAAGGAAGATTTCAAAGGCCCTACGTGCTGACCTGGCTTCATCATGACCTGGTAATTTGTTCAAGCTCTTCTGTTGCGTGTCATCAAAAAGAAACGTACCACTGTTCTGTTGAGTATGAACCCTATCTGATGCAGACCTTACTGTATTATTTGAAGGTGAACACCGGCTACCTGATGCTTCCTTAGCTGAAGGTATATTCGCCAAAGGTGAAATAACATTGGAATCTAAAAAACTATCTATGAAAGAAGTTGGTTGAGAGAATCTCCGAGCATGTGCCGCAGCAATAAGTTCTTTCATTGGCATTGAGTCCGGAGATAAACTAGTATCCTTTGGGTTAACTCTCCGGTCAGATTCTTTTAGTGGCGTTGCTAAAGAACCATGCCTGCAAGATGAATCAATGAAACTGCTGACAAGTCTATCTGAGTGATCAACATCAGACTTTATAAGGTATGAATACGAAATAGCAAGGATTAGAAATAACAGAAGATAAAATTTATTTGATCCTTCGCACAATAGTCCCAAACACCCACAAAGATGAAGATCACACAATACGTTGTTCCACAAGTCAGCTGGACTATCAGAGACTTTTTGCATCAACGAGGAATAGCTTCTTTAGCATGTAACCCTAGGAATTTTGAACTGCTTGCAGAAGAATAAACTATGCACATATACTATTAAAAGTCACCTAGGGTAAACAAAAATGTTTTATATCAGCTAAGAGTAGCTTCGTTAGCATGTTCCCTACCAATTATAAACTGCTTGCAGACGAATGAATTACACACATATATTATATTAATAATAGACAAATATGTCCATTTGTGATAAGATAGGAGGACTGAACCAACCAACAATCAATAATATCACCCACAGAGGCCAAACTAAATACCCCCTACACAGGGTTTTGCATATGATTTTTCTAACCCAATGAAGCAGCTCCAACTTAATAATTTTAGACTACTGGATACTATCAGAACACTCCATTTTTACAAACAAGTGTCATTTCGGAAATCAACAGTCTCCAAACATATATTTTACACTAAATTTCTATTGCTATATGTTTATATGATCTACTAAAAGTACGATGTTTGCCTGCACAGTGCACACATCCAACAACATTGCTTCGTTTGACTGGATGGGGTGGTGACTGAACAAGCAGTCAAGCACCGATAGCTCAAGTTGAACGTATAATCAGCATCGATAGTAAGTGCACAAGACCTTCAATCTTGTTTGTCCATACCAAAAATATGCAGAGAAAAAATACATCTAATACATATTATTGCATTAAGAGTTTAAGACATATATATGCAAGTGCACAATAAAATTTAGTGATTATTTAAAGTGAATAACGGTAGACTACATGGAATGTGCTATGGCACATAGATTCAGGGACAGGAACAATGGTTAAAATGAAAAACATATGATATCCAAGATTGCTAGAATTAGTTAATCAAGATGAAGGTGTGCAATATGTCTACCTGTGTAAAAAATAGTGCTTATGTATCTAAGAAATGGACGATTTTTCTTGACAGGAAATAAAAGGCTTACGCTTCAAATGTCCGGGTGTCTGCAACAGATTGGCCGCATGTAACTTTAGTAACCAACGAAGAGACACTTGTTCTGTCACCCACACTGACTGTTGGTTCAGCCCAAACTGTCTTCTCATGTAGCAAGGAATTGCAATCGTCATTGGCTCCTGACACAACCGTCTTTGCTGGGCTAAGTGGGTAAGCAGATCCATCATTTTTTTTGCTAAAATCTTGACCATAGTTGGCAATTGGATCTGGCAGCTCATTTCTAATTGCTTTCCCCAAAGGCAATTGATCGAGTTTAGATACAACAGCAGGCTCTTTCGACTCCAAGGAACAGGTTGGAGACTTTCCACAGACATCATCAACCCTGGTGTGAACTCTGTCTTTTGGAAGATCATGATTGCCACCGTTTGTCAATTCCAAAGAAACAGAAGATGGGGAGTCCTTGTCTATTATGGCTGGTAGAGAGATATACTTTTGACCAGTTGAGGTGTCTAAAGAATATGCAGTTGCACAAATTTCCGGGCTTTTAGTTGATGCAATTTTTGGACTTTTGACAAGTGCATCTGCAGAGTTATTAGAAGGCGAGCTTGCTGTTGAAGCTGTGCTATGCTTCAGGATAAACTCGTTTGGCTTATTCACTTCCGGCAGATTACTAATAGTATCAACTGCATTAGCAGACATAGCCTCCAAGGCACGATGTAAGCGTTTAGATGGAGGCAAAGCAGCTTCTTCATCCAGCGCCAGAACCTTTGAGTGGCATTCTTTGTTATTGCAAGCAGTGTGAACTTCTCCTGATGCCAGAGACAGGTCTACTTTGGGTGAAGGATCTACGTTAGGAGGAACGTCATCAGCTGAATGATCCTTTCCCGATGCCAGAGATAGGTCTACTTCGGATGAAGGAACTATGCCAGGGGGAACCTCGTCAGCTGGATAATCATTTCCCGCTACTGAAGAGAGGTCATGTTTATAACATTGATCTACAGGCATAGCCAACTCTGTTTTGTTATCAGAAACATCAGGCTCGTCACCTATGGAGTCCTCCAGCTGGGGTCTTCCCATTCTAACCCGTGCCCTTTTCACTAGTGGCAAGTGGTCATCTCCGTCTGATTTATTGACTTCATTCCCTGAAATGGGAGAATCTGGTATGTTTCCACTTGACTTAGGCTGCAATTCTTCAAACATATTCGGTACCATACTAATGACAGAATTATTAACATCATTTGTCTCTGGCTTTCGCTTTCTTTTAAAAGTAACTGTTGTACTTGTGGAAAGATCTTGCATTTCATTCAGATTATCTTCTCTATCCTTGACAGTCTGACATACTTCAACATTGAGGGTACTTTCTACATTTGCAGCAGAACTGGAGTTTTTCTCATCATTACCATTCCCTGAGGTTCCAGATTGACTTGAGGTGCCTTGACTGCAATTGAGCAGCATAACATCCTTCTTAGCTGAAAGGAAATTCGAGTTGGGTTTGTCATCGCCTATACATTTATATTGAGAAGAGCCTTCCTGCTTATCCTCAGGGGTCATGTCAACAGAAGGCAGATTGGGACCATTCAGCCCACAAGAATCCCGAGTCCTATGATCAGCACCTAATGAACTTCTTGGCCTCCGTGCCGATGCAAGATTACCGTGAGTAAACGAATCTAGTTGCTGACCATTATTTTGCCTATTCATTGAAAATGAACTGGCGGGCTCATCAGGTGCAGAGTTCACAACACAGTGTTCACTCTCCGATGCAGCAATATTAGACCCAGGAGTACTGGCCATGCTGTGATCCATAGAAGACGCAGGAATGTCATCAAGCTTGTTGTCATTGGCCAAATCAGAACCTTCTTCAGGACCTCCAGTGTCCAAACTGCTGCTATTGTCGGCAGGGGCCAAACCGCTTTTATCAATGTCCTTTTTCTTCATAGAATCAAAAATTTCTACTATTTCCTTAACTGCGCGGACAAAATCTGCTGCTTTCCCATGTCGTTTAGCAAGTAGAGATTTCTTTTTCTCTTCAGTGAACGCCTCAAGGTCAGAATAATTGCAGAAACCACTACAAATTAAGAACCAATGTCAGAGACAAACATTCAAAATTCTGGAATCGAGAATAGTGGACTAAGAATAAAATGTGTAAACATGATAGCCATCAAGGGGGTGACTGCTGTGAGTTACAAATGTCTCCGGCTGAGGCCGTTCATTACTTACAATACCTCATAGATTTTAAGATGGCTATGCATGGGCCTTTGGCCTAGTTGCAGGAGAGAAGGTGTTTGATGAAACCAACCTGACTTCATTCCATGCCGCAGTGCATGTGCTTTACGTTTACGTAAGAGTGTGTTCCTGCGTTAAGTGGGATGTAGAGCCTCTAATATATTCATAGCATGTGTACAAGACGTGCATGCATGTGTGTCTATATGAGTGGTGTGATAGAAAACATATATGATGCTTCCTTACAGTGGTACCGTGCTCACAAAAACACAACCATAAGGTTTTGTAAAATGAGACAACATTGACAAATTTGTGGCATGGTAGATGCATCTTGTAACAATCTTTGAATTTTTTGTGTGACTTCTTGGCAGTGGTTCCATGCATAGGAATGGGAAGGAAGGACCAAATATCCCTTCAGTGAAGTGTGTGTGAGTTGCCTGTCCGATTTGTACTCTACAGAAATGATTTTTTATTTTTACATGGTGGAGCAAGTGTGCACATCTGACGTGTTTATATGCAAAAAAGAGCCCCAAACAATGTCAACAAACATGTTTCTAATATGGCAGGTTTACTTCCAAGAGAAGATTCTACACCATTACAGTTTCATGACAATGACTAATACACAAAGTCTTAAATGGGAGCTATTATCAACAGATGAAGTTGTATTAATCTGAAGTATAAGAAATTGTCATTCCAACCTTTTTGGGTTACCCCAAAAGCAACAAACTTTTGATAATGCGAGTGTACTATCCTTCATGCTATGAGACAAACCATGCCAGCAGCAGCACATTCTGAAATAGGGAAAACCCAACAGAACTCAACAGCATTGTGTCTAGCCTTGAGGACATTCAAAAAAAGAACGTGGATCATGGTTTTTAAAGCGTTAAGGCGACCTATAGCGATCTAGGGGCGCTCTAACGCCTAGGCGCCTAAAGCGGCCATTTTTTCAAAGCGGAGGAGGGGTGCCTGGACGCCTAAGCGTCACCTAGGCGACGCCTTTAAAACCATGACGTGGATGCTTAACTGCCACTTGCTGTCAAAGTTGGTTACTACACAATACCTATCGCACCACACAGCTATTATCATTTGGGACACTCTGTGATGACAGATTATCATTACAGCCTCTCTTGAAAGCTTCTGTTCTAGTATTTCGTCCAAAACTATGCATCTATTGAAAAATCGTACACAGCAAGTACTTGTTCAGAGATATCATCCCCTGAATTTTATTGAATTGCACTCTACTGATTCTAACCTGCCCGTTAACTAGTTAGACATACTAAGCTCCCAAGCAGGATGATTGAAGAGAGGCTTTATTAAGATAACACAAATAGGTAGAGACTTGAACTTACAACTAAACTTCAGAGCTGCAAGGTACATATTAGGGCTCATCCAATGAAATCTAACAATTTAGACTAAAAAGAATCATAAACGATGATAGTATGTTGTCCTTATCATAAATAGGTTTCCTAGATTTACCCCACTGTTTCCACAGCATATTGCTGAATCCAGAATAGTATGCTAATAGTTCTCAACTAGAATAAGCTTTTGATCAGGTAAAGATCAAATAATCCAAGAGCAAACACCTTGAGTGCACCAAAAGCCGAAACACAATTGTGCAGTACTGCAGTCATTGTAACAACTAGCAAGAACCATCTAATGGACACTTGTACAAATAATGGAGTCATGTAGAAAAGATGCATGGCCTGCATGCAAATACAAAAAAAGGCAACTCTGGCGGGTTCTATGTGTTCATCGTCAGTCGTCACAAAAGAAAATACAATAGATTATCAAAGTAAAAGTATATAACATGTCTTCTCGCATCTCATGTACCAATAGGGCAAACAGTCAAACTATTGTAAAATAAAATAATAAACAACTAACATGAGAAAGCTATTTGATAGTTTGACACAAGCAAACGGTCCATATCGCAAAAGTATGCATAACCAGAATCTGTAAATTCAAAATGGCAGTCTTAAATATAAAACAGTACTTACATTTCTTTGGTTCCATAAAAGTAGACCAGCAACTTCTTTTTAACTGAAGAAACCCCCCATTGCTGCGGCTCACTTATCTATAACAGAACGGATATTCGTAAATCAAGTGGTCATGATGATTCCGGTAATCTTTCAGTTTCAGTTCAAACAAATATCAGTGTCTTAAACCACAGCATTTCACACATAACAGGTACAGATGGAAAATGGAAGGCCTAAGCAGTAACGACTAAGCAGCTTCATCCAAGTAATACTAGCCTAATAGCAGAGGGATATTCGCCAAAACGGGGGAAGGAACTACTCTCCCAGCAATAGCGGAAAGCAACAGCGGGATTTGTGAACTTTCTCATTAACAAGACACCATAAAAAAAAGCTAAACCCAGGCAAGTACGGTCATGGTTTTTAAGGCGTCCAGGCGGTTTAAGGCGATGGGGGGGGGGGGGGGGGGGGGGGGCTCACCGCTTAGGCGCTCAAAGGGCGAAGCGAGGCGACGCCTTAGTCAGTTACTAAGGCGCCTTGGACAGTTTTAGAGCAATAATGCTGATGGATTAGCACAGCACACTAGCATAGCGCCACAGGCTCACAGCTAGCAGAAAAACTATCCACCAAAAAACAGAGCAGCTCAGGAGGGAGAGAAAAGAGACCAGGAGGAAGAAGAGGAGCAGTGGAGGAGCAGCGCTGCTGGGGGATGGGTGCGCCAGATGGAGGAGCAGCCCTGAAGCTTGGCCGGAGAGGAGGAGGTCGCCGGAGGAGGGAGGAATCGGCCGGAGCAGCAGCAGATCTGGCGGACGACGAGCTGGCCGCCTGAGAGGGAGAGAGCCCCTCTCTCTCTCTCTCTCTCTCTGAATCGTTTCTGTTAACCCTAGGTCTGTGAACCCTCTCTCCCCTCTCTTTTCCCTCCCGGCCAAGCCCAATTTCCCTCCCCGGCAGCCCAAATTTCTGTTTTGCCGCTCGCTGGGTCGAGTTCCCGCTCGACCTGCACCATGGCGTCCAAAATTGGTATAGGCGACGCTTACCTCGCCTAGGCGACGACCTGGGACGCTTCAACAGCGCTTTTGGACGCTTTTCTCGCTGCTCTAAGGCGACGTCGACGCTTTGACGTGCCAGGGCGCCTCAACGCTTAAGCGTCGCCTAGGCGATGCCTTAAAAACCATGAGTGTGGTCAATCCATGTTAACAGGAAGATTGGCTAAAAATAACATAGAGAACTGTTGTAGAGAATTGAGTCAGCATAAAATGTAACACTTAAGACAGCGAAATATGGGGAAATTATTAATAGCTGAAGCGAGAAGAAAACAAGGAGTTATCTGTCAAATAAGGTACATGAGCATCTGAAAGCAATAATTAGGACAGCAGGTAAATATTAGAGTGAGCAAAGGACAAGAAGGATATTAGAGTTAGCAACGGACAGCAGGTAACCCCTCAAAAATTTCAAATGACAAGCAAAAGCAAGAAAACCAAAAATTAAAATAACGGCACAAAAGGTGACATCGCTACCAAGAGAAATTCATGTTGCGAAAAAAATCTCAATGCCAGTGTGCACAAACCGCAAATATATATACACATGATGTGTTTAAATTGATAGAGATCATGATATCACAAAGCATGATGAACTTCATGAGATTTTTTTTGTTCCCCAAACTATAACAAGGTGTGCAGCATGGCAAGACCACTATCCAACCTCATTCGCTAATCCGAGGAAACATAATTTGATGGCCCATTCTTCACACAACACAGTGACCCCGTTGGACAATCCCACGTGTGCATATGCACCCCTCTAACCCTCTTAACAAGTACATTATAGTATTATGTACGCTACACAATTCAGTGTAGACTTCCATTGTGGAACTATCCGGCCTTCGCTACTCCACAAGGGTCGCCTGTGACATTAAAGCCCAAATAATTAAGGAGCTAAATCCCGCTATAAGAATCTTCAACATAGATAATAAAAACAGTGCAAGATTGTGGCACCGTCTAAAGGATCTCCGAATTGTCTTTACACTATATTATCATGGTCAGGACAGAACATGAACAAGTGCTACCAAATTTTCATGGACGTATATGACCATTAAATCCAACTGCCGAGAAGGTCAATTTGAGCAGATAAACCACAAATCAGTTAGGAACATAACGGCATAATTATCAAATAAATATTTGAAACACCATACAGTTCATCTACCATATCTCAAAGCTAATGCAAGCTCATTGGCCCTACTCCATCTGCAGATCACAACAACTAGAACAAAAAAAACAGGTTATCGTTTACTAAATCAAGGTTATTGAACTAGATACAGCTTAAGCTTAAAAAATATGGTCTTCGCCTTCACCAACCCCAGGTTTATTACCACCCTCCACCCAGCTACAACTACCAATGCAAACCCATCTTCCAAAAGAAATCTTATGAGAGTGAAGCGCCAAGATTTGTCCCAAGAGAATTATTATGTATCAATACCAAAACAAAAACCAACCAAGCTCAGCTACCTGACTCTGAGCAGATTGGATCCCCCAACCGCCAAAAGGGTGAGATCTGAATTATAATCATTCATCAAACCTCCCTAGAATCAAGATTTAATAAATACATGAGCTTGCAGTACGAGATCGAGCAGTTTAGCAGCGCATTGACATAGCAGGAACCTTAATAAAAGATTTAAAAAGATTGCAGGCTGAGCTACCACCAACTACCTTCATGGTTCACAGAACCCTAAACTATCGCCACAAAAATAGCATAGACCAATAGTAAATCAGAGCAAATCAGCTACCTATAAAGCTCATTTGTTACAGTGAATCATCGTGGTACAGTAAAAGAACTACTTCCTAGCCAAACCCTAAACAAGCTCCCCAGCTCATAGCATGAACCATGGAACCCTAAGTCACCAAACCACCAGAGAGCCCCAGATCAGAGAGAGGGCCCTGCTCACCTTGGCCGGCCACGCCGGATAGCCCTTTAGCTTGGCGAGCACGAGGTCGCCCACCTTCCACTGGGCCGCGGCCGCCGCCGCGGCGGCGGCCGACGACGTCCGCTTCTTCCGGGTCGGCGCCATCGCCGACGCCGCTCCTGACGCCCGCCCAGAAGCGCCGGTCAGGAGGGGGGCCTCTGCTGCGGCTAGCGGGTGAGGCGGCGGCGCTGCCGCCGGATGCTGGGGCGAGAGGCGGACACGCGTCCGGACTTTGTGGAGGCGGCGGCGGGGAGGGGGACAGGAGGCATGGAGCGCCGGAGTGGGGATGGGGAGGCGGCTTAGGCTTCGAGATTTTTCTCTTTTCAATTTGATTTTTTTTTCTTTTCTCTCTTTTCTTTCCTCTTTGCCAGTTTGCCTGCTCCGGTTTCGTGTTTCTGGAGCGAGGGGTTCGGTTTGGTAGGAAGGAGAGCTCCAAGACGTGAAGAACTGGTGTAGTAAAGGGTCTGGCCTTACTAGGCTTTTGTGGGCTTATGCGAACAGAGCCACGTGAAAAACATGTGCGAGCTTTGGATGATCTGGACTTTTTTCGTAGAAGTGCTACAGGTGCTTTCCTGGGCAGTGGAGGGGCAGTGGGAGTTGTTCGTAGAAGTGCTACAGGTGCTTTCCTGGGCGCATCGACACTAACCGTGAAGGGCGTCTTCGACCCAGCGACCTTGGAGGCGATGGCATGTAGGGAGGCATTGGCCCTCGCGCAAAGACCTACAACTACGGAGAATAACAGTTGCTTCTGACGGTTTGGCGGTGGTAAATGCTATGCAACACTCCTTCGTTGGGAACTACAGTATGATCATTAAGGAGATTCAGGCTACTTCAAAAACCTTTGAGGATGTGCGTTTTAGACATGAGAACAGAGCTTCAAATACTAAAGCTGCTCATAGACTAGCTCGTTTTGCTGGTTCAAGAAATATTGGACGCCAGGTCTGGCTACTCGAGCCTCCTGATGGTTTTTTATCCCGAACAATATCTTTGATTAATAAAGAGCTATGTCAACCTTAAAAAAAGCAGCATTCATTGATTAGTTAGGAAAAAGGTGTTATTCTCAAAAAGAAAGTTAGGAAAAAGGTGTTACAAGAGGTGGGGTGAAAAAATCCAAGGCAGGACCAAAGTTATCCCAGCGAAGAGAAAATCCAAGGCAAGACCAAAGTTACCCTAGCGAAGAGAAAAATCCAAACCTAAGCGCTCAGCCTGGGTTGAAAGGTATCTTGGCCCCTTCTATGTTTCACAAAACCGCTTCGTATAGACAGCTCTTTCTTTTGAAAAATCCTATGGTTGCGTTCCTTCCAGATTTTCCAAGCCGTGAGCAGGAGTGGGATTGCGCTTCTTTTCCTTGTGGCGGTGGCAAAATTGAGCCTACACAATTTCTTCACCAGATCGATTTTGGTGTTTTTCTCATGGCTGTCGCGAGGAGGTTTGTCCTCGCAATATTTGTCATAGCTGCTACGTCCTCGATAATAGTGATTTCTACTTCGGGTTCACCAGCGACTTCGACCAAGTTGTTCGGTTACTTTTGACTGAAATATGTTGATACTCTTGCTGATATTGCTTGATTACTCTAATAGTTGCGCGTGTACGTAGTCTTGGCACTGCGACTCAAACAAAAATTATGGGAGAACCCTCATTGGTAGTTTCTGCTTTGATATCTATCAGTTTTCGGTTGCCTTCACAAGAAGAAAGAGTTTGAAGAGCTTAAAGATTTGTTAGTTTTTTTAGACTTTATTTTGTAATCGCTGGAGACAATTTTTGTATCTCTACCATGTACTATTTTCTGCTATGGATATATGTGGTATTGATTGTCCAAAAAAACAATCTAAGAAAGTATTTAAAATTTGAAAATCTACCATTATTCTCTTCAACTGCCAAAACATATACAAGGCCTGTGCACACATCTTTTTTTTTTCAAACTCAAAATGACAGCGTCTCAGGATCTCACAAAATTGCTACACGTGTTCCCTAAGCGATGCTACTACCTAGCATTAGAGCATCTTCAGCCGTGAGACTTAAACCATCTCCCGCAACAATGTCAAAATGGTCGTGTGGGGCGCGTCGGCATGAGTGCCCGCCTTCTCCCTAGCCGTGATCCCCAAAGACAACTCTCTATGTGAATTTAAAATGTATTTTTTAAAAAAATTGAATCAAAAATACAAATTAAAGTCTTGGCCAATCAAAACCCCAGCCACCAAATGCCACCAAGTCTGGACACATATTACAGTACCCAAATGCATAGTATCGAAACTACTCGATGGTGGTGGTGTTGTCGCTCCTGACGGTGGTTTGTGTCGTTTTCTATTCCGGTGGTGGTGTCGCCGCTCATGCCGGTGATGCTGGTGGCGGCCTAGTCCTGATGCCCATCTCCAGCGGGGTGGCATTGCGGATCTTGTCATGCGCCGCCCTCACCTTGTCATCATGCATTGGCGTGTCAGCCGTCAAGAGAGCGTCAACATATCCCTTTGGAATACCTGATAGACACCTTTATGATCACCTTGTTACATTGTGACAGTTGATGCAGTTGATGCAGTCAAGGCAGCCTCGGGTGATATTGATTAGATATGATCTCACGGTCTAAGGAGAATGTCATTTTGTTTTCTAATTATCGCAACGATGAACTATGTGACTTGATTGTGTTGCAATACTTATGTTGGGTAAACATGTCCATAACTAGTGATATGACCTTATTGTCAATTAACATAAATGCCCATGATTAGGAAACCTTGATCATTATTTGACCAATGAACTAGTTGAATAGAGGCTAATAGGGACTTTGTTTGTTTACATACCACACGTGTACCAATATTTTCAATTGATAAAGTTATAGCATGGTATAAAACTATTATAAACTAACTGAGATAAGATAATAATAACCTTAGGGCATATATCCTTCAGTCTCCCGCTTGCACTAGAGTACAAATAATCTAGTTGCATTTATTACTAATCATAATCACGGTATTCCATAGTGTGATTTTGATCATGCTTACTCATGTAGAATGTTCTGTCAATGATCTGTATCTACCATATCCATATGTTCTTTGTGAATTATTAATGTCACATTGTTTGACATTTATTCTATTATCACATAATATTTTTGAAGTATGTTTGGCGGCAGAGTGAGACTTTGTTTCCCTTTATCTACATTGACAATAGTTCAGTAAAAGGGACTTTCACATAGTAATGTATACTATAAACACACTTGTTTGAAAGTCGAACTTTCTAAGCCATAACAATTATACTTGCCACTTTTGAAGTAGACACATACTTCTATATCAATGTAGATTTTAGTTCTCTAGACACTGAGGATATGCTTAAAGTATGTTTAGTGATTTAAACATAATCACTTCGAAACATGTTCTTATAGCTAAGAACTTGGGTCACATTACGTCGAGTTTGGATATATTGTTGCTTTAGAAGCGGCGCGGGAAGCGGTTTGGATGAAGGAGTTCATAACTGAACTGGGTGTGGTTTCTAGTGCGTTGGACCCAATGATGATCTATTGTGACAATAATAGAGCTATAGTCAATGCCAAAGAACCAAGGTCTCACAAGAATTCCAAGCATATCCAGCGCCGATTTCACTCCATCTGTGAGCATGTCAAGGATGGAGACATAAAGATTTGCAAAATGCACGCGGATCTGAATGTAGCAAATCCATTGACTAAAACTCTCCCTAGGGAAAAACATGATCAACACAAGAACTCCATGGATGTTAGGTTATCACTATGTAGTCTAGATTATTGTCTCTAGTGCAAGTGAGAGACTGAAGGGAATATGCCCGAGAGGCAATACTAAAGTTGTTATTATCATATTCCAAATATATGATAGATGTTTATTTTGCATGCTATAATTGTGTTAATTGGAACATTAATACATGTGTGTTTAATAAACAAATAAAAAATTCCTAGTTATGCCTCTCATAATAAACAAATAAAGAGTTGATTAACAAGATGATCAAGGTTTCCTGATCATGAACATTGGATGTTATTAATAACAAGGTCACAACATTGGTGGAATGATGTGATGAACATTCATCCGAAGTATAGTAATATGATCAAAGACATTGTGTTTACATTACTATAACATCATATGAAGTAAAAACCATGAGATCATGTTAATTGCTAACACTGAAAGAGTAATTTGATAACATCAAATGTCACACCGTAATAGGGTGACTATAAAGGTGGGTTTGGGTACTCTGAAAGTGTTATGTTGAGGATCACGAGTGGAATTTGTCCATCTCAATGATGGAGAAATATACTCTGGGCCCTCTCGGTAATATCACATTGACATAGCTTGCAAGCAAGTGATAAGATCAATAGAATGTTATACCACGAGAACGAGTAGAGAGTACTTGTCAGTAACAAGATCAAACTAGGTATGGGGATACCGATGATCAAATCTAGGGCATGTAATATATCATGATACAAAGGGAATTAGTTACAAACGTTAAAGGTTCTCATGTCGTCGTTGAACGTGTGGGAATCAGTACGGATCTCTAGGTCCCGCTTCTAATTATTGATCGAAGAGGGGTCTCGATCATGTGTGCATTATTTGCAAACTATAGGGTGACACACTTAAGAAATACCGACACCATTTAGGAGCAAATATGTTTTAGAGAAAGATTATAAAAGCACTAGAATTATTTTGATGGACACCAGAATTGTTTCGGGTGAAATTGCTGAAACTGGTTCTGCATGTGATATCAAAATGTTGTAGGGGGATTATGTGAATGTTTGTTAATTAAATTAATTAACAAAATTATGAATAAAATAAATAAAGTATTTTATTAAATGAGATTTGCATTAATTTTGGTGGAAAATTCATGCATGTGAGTGGATATATGAGTGGAGGTGTGTTTATGTGAGTGGGAGCTCCACCCACATGAATGAGGGAGAGGTGGGGGCACCCACCTTGGCTGCCGACCATGGCATGGGGGATGCCCCTCCCCTATATAAGGAGCACCACCTCCTCAACTCTCACACCTCCTCGTGAAGGATCTCTCCCTCTAGTTTATTCCCCCATGGCTTCGGATTAGCAAAGTACATGTTCCCGGTGGTTTTGTCTGAAAGGAGTTACTGCTTTCGCTGCATCGTTGGAGCGAGGACGTGGAGGTTGTCAGAGGATCGAACATGTGTGGATCACGTATGCGTTGCTGAGTTGCGGTGTTGGACTTCCTCACGATCTTGAGATCGGCAAGCGAACGACTATATCATCCACGAGTTCAGTCTCGTAACGCTTTGTCGCTCTTCAAGGGTATGTTCTCTATGGATGTATATGTTGGGTCCGCAGCATAGAAAACAAAAAAAATCCTACGATGAGAACTATACGCCAAGATCTATCTACTAGATACAGAGCAACGGATGGACATACATCCATGGAGAACTTACCCTCGAAGACAACGAGTTTTGTTAACGAGTAGGAACTCGTGGTTGATATAGTCGTACGCTTGCCGATCTCAAGATCGTGTGGAAGTCCGAGCGCCGCAAATCAGCAGCGCATCCGTCCTCACACACACGTTCAAGCCACCGGACAACCTCCACCTCCTCGCTCCAGCGATCCAGCGGAAGCAGCAACTCCTTCCAGACGAAATGCCACCGGGAACATGTATCTCGCTAATCCGAGACCATGGGGGAATAATTCTAGAGGGAGAGAGAGATCCTTCACAAGGAGGTGTGAGGATGAAGGAGGGAATGGGTGGCCTTTTATAGGAGGAGGGGGGTGCCCCCTCTCTCCATGGCCGACGCATGGGGGGTGACCCCTCACCTCCCCCATTCATGTGGTGGTAACCCCTACACATTAAAATGCCTCTTCATATTCCCTTTTAAAGTCTCCACTTTAAATGCATTAAATTTCTCTAAATTTAATGCTCTCTCATTTAATAAAACTCTTTTTATTAAATTTATTCAGAATTTTGTTAATTACTTTAATTAACAAATATTCACATATATCCCCTTGCAATATTTCAATATCACATGCAGAACCACTTTCTGCAATTTCACCCGAAACAATTTCCGGTTTCTATTGAAACAATTCCTGCGCTTTGCAATTCTTTCGTCTGAAACATATGTGCTCCAAAATGGTATTTGGTAACTCTTAAGTGTGCCACCCTATGGTTCGCGAATAATGCAGACATGATCGAGACCCTTCTCCGATCAATAATCAGTAGCGGGACCTGGAGATCCGTACTGACTCCTACACATTCAACGATGACTCCTGTGATCGTGAGAACCTTTAACGCTTGTAACTAAATCCCTTTGTATCTCGATATATTACATGTTCGAGATTCAATCATTGGTATCTCCATACCTAGTTTGATCTCGTTACCGACATGCACTCTTTTCTCGTTCCCGTGATATAACATTCTAGTGATCACATCACTTGCTTGCAAGCTATCCTAATGTGATATCACCGAGAGGGCCCAGAGTATATCTATCCGTCATTTGGATTGACAAATTCCACTCTTGATCCATGAGCCTCAACATAACACCTTCGTAGTACTGAACCCATATTTATAGTCACCCTGTTACGGTGTGACGTTTGATGTTATCAAGATACTCTTCCGGTGTTAGCAATTAACATGATCTCATGGTCTAAGGATAAAGATTACTTCGTATGATGTTATAGCAATATAAACATAATGACTTGATCGTAATGCTATACTTCGGATGAATGTTCATCACATCATTTCACAAATGTTGTGACCTTGTTATTAACAACATCCAATGTCCATGATCAGGAAACCTTGATCATCTTGTTAATCAACAAGCTAGTCTATAAGAGAGGCATAACTAGGAACCCTTTTTGTTTATTAAACACACATGTATTGATGTTTCCTATCAATCCAATTATAGCATGCAAAATAAACATCTATCATATACAAGGAATACATAATAACAACTTTATTATTGCCTCTCAGGGCATATTTCCTTCAGTCTCCCACTTGCACTAGAGACAATAATCTAGTTTATATAGTGATAAATCTAACACCCATGGAGTTCTGGTGTTGATCATGTTTTGCCCTAGGGAGTACTTTAGTCAATGGATCTGCTACATTCAGGTCCGTGTGCACTTTACAAATCTTTATATCTCCATCCTTGACATGCTCGCGGATGGAGTGAAACCGGCGCTTAATATGCTTGGAATTCTTGTGAGACCTTGGTTCCTTGGCGTTGGCTATGGATCCATTATTGTCACAATAGATCACCATTGGGTCCAACGCACTAGGAACCACACCTAGTTCCGTTATGAACTCCTTCATCCAAAACGCTTCCTGCGCTGCTTCTGAAGCAGCAACATATTCCGCCTCCGTCGTTGATCCAGCCACCACAGGTTGTTTGGAGCTCCTCCAACTAACTGTTGTTCCGTTCAAGAGAAATACGTATCTGGATTGAGACTTAGAGTCATCCGGATCAGTGTCAAAGCTAGCATCTACATAACACTTAGCGACTAGCTCTTCTTCACCTCCGTATACAAGAAACATATCCTTAGTTCTTCTCAAGTACTTAAGGATATTCTTGACCGCTATCCAGTGTTCCGAACCTGGATCAGATTGGTACCTACTAGTCAAACTAATAGCATGTGCCACATCCGATCTTGTACATAGCATGGCATACATTATAGAGCCTATGGCTGAGGCATAGGGGATCTTATCCATTATCTCTCTTTCTTCCGCCATAGCCAGACTTTGAGTCTTACTCAATGTCTTGCCTTGCAACATAGGTAAGTACCCCTTCTTACTTCCGTCCATATTAAACTTCTTTAATATCTTATCAAGGTATGTACTCTGCGATAGCCCAATTAGGCGTCTTGATCTATCTCTATAGATTTTAATGCCTAATATATATGAAGCTTCACCAAGGTCCTTCATCGAAAATTTGTTGTTTAGATAACTTTTAACACTGTTTAAAAGATCTATATCATTTCCAATCAATAATATGTCATCCACATATAATATCAGAAATGCCACATTGCTCCCACTCACTTTCTTGTAAATACAAGCCTCTCCATAAGTTTGGACAAATCCAAACTCTTTGATCACCTCATCAAAGCGGATATTCCAACTCCGGGATGCTTGCTTCAGTCCATAGATGGATCGCTGAAGTTTGCACACCTTATCAACATCCTTAGGATCGACAAAACCCTTAGGTTGTATCATATACAACTCTTCTTCAATATTACCATTGAGGAACGCAGTTTTGACATCCATCTGCCATATTTCATAATCGAAATATGCAGCAATTGCTAACATAATCCTAACCGACTTAAGCATCGCTACGTGAGAGAATGTCTCATCGTAGTCAACTCCTTGAATTTGTCGAAACCCCTTTTGCGACAAGTTGAGCCTTATAGATGGTTACATTACCATCAGCATCAGTTTTTATTTTGAAAATCCATTTATTCTCAACGGCCTTTCGATCGTGAGGTAAGTCCACCAAGGTCCGAACCTGGTTTTCGTACATGGATTCCATCTCGGATTTCATGGCTTCTAGCCATTTGTTGGAATCAGGGCTCATCATCGCTTCTTCATACATCGTAGGGTCATCTATTTCATCAATCATGAAATTCATAACATGATTGCCGTACAGTTCAGGAGCTGCACGTGTCCTGCTTGACCTGCGAGGTTCGGTAGTGTCCTCTTTCGGAGTTTCATGATCAATATCATTAGCTCTCTCTTCATTAGGTGAAGTTAACTCTGAAACAACTTCTGGAGCTGCGCTACTCGCCATTTCATGAAGAGAAGGTTCAATAACCTCTTCGAGTTCTACCTTCCGACTACTCACACCTTTCGCGAGAAACTCCTTCTCAAGAAAGGATCCATTCTTGGCAACAAAGACCTTGCCCTCGGATCTGTGATAGAAGGTATACCCAATCGTTTCCTTAGGGTATCCTATGAAGACGCATTTTTCCGCTTTGGGTTCGAGTTTATCCGGTTGAAGTTTCTTCACATAAACATCGCATCCCCAAACTTTAAGAAATGACAGCTTAGGTTTGTTTCCAAACCATAATTCATGTGTCTTTTCAACAGATTTAGATGGTGCCCTATTTAAAATGAATGCAGCGGTTTCCAGTGCATAACCCTAAAATGACAGTGGCAAGTTAGTCAGAGACATCATAGATCGAACCATATCCAATAAAGTACGATTACGACGTTCTGACACACCATTACGTTGTGGTGTTCTGGTAGGCGTGAGTTGTGAAACTATTCCACAGTCTTTCATATGTGTGCTAAACTCGTAACTAAGATACTCTCCTCCACGGTCGGACCACAGAAATTTGATCTTTCTGTTACGATGATTTTCCACTTCATTCTGAAATTCTTTGAACCTTTCAAAGGTTTCAGACTTATGTTTCATCAAATAGATATACCCGTATCTACTCAAATCATCCATGAAAGTAACAAAATAACGATATCCACCTCGCGCCGACACACTCATTGGTCCACACACATCAGTATGTATGATTTCCAATAAATCTGTCGCCCGTTCCATTGAACCGGAAAACGGCGTTCTAGTCATCTTGCCCATAAGGCATGGCTCACATGTATCAAATGATTCAAAATCAAGTGATTCCAAAAGTCCATCAGAATGGAGTTTCTTCATGCGTTTAACGCCAATATGACCTAGACGGCAGTGCCACATATACGTAGATATATCATTATCAGGTTTAATCCTTTTAGCATCAACATTATGAATATGCGTAATACTACTATCGAGATCCAACAGAAATAAACCATTCAACACAGGTGCATGACCATAAAAGATATTATTCATATAAATCGAACAACCATTGTTTTCAGGCTTAAACGAATAACCACTTTGCATCAAACACGATCCGGATACAATGTTCATGCTCAATGTAGGCACCAAATAACAATTATTCAGGTTTATAACTAATCACGATGGCATATGGAGAGGCAGCGTTCCGACGGCGATCACATCAACTCTTGATCCATTGTCGACCCGCATCGTGACCTCATCCCTTGCTAGTTGTCGCTTGTTCCGCAGCCCCTGAACCGAGTTACATATATTAGCAACCGATCATGTATCAAATACCCAGGTGCTACTACGAGTACTAGTCAAGTACACATCAATAACATGTATATCACATATACCTTTGTTTGCCTTGCCGGCCTTCTTGTCCGCCAAATACTTTGGGCAGTTGCGCTTCCAATGGCCAGTCCCCTTGCAATAGTAGCACTCGGTATCAGACTTAGGGCCAGCTCGGGGTTTCTTTTCAGGCGCAGCAACAGATTTGCCGCCCTTCTTTCCCTTCTGCTTGCCTTTCTTGTCCTTCTTGAAACCGGTGGTCTTATTGATCATCAACACTTGATGTTCTTTCCTAATCTCCACTTCTGCAGTCTTAAGCATTGACAGAAGCTCGGGAAGAGACTTCTTCATGCCCTGCATATGATAGTTCATCACGAAGCTCTTGTAGCTAGGTGGCAGAGATTGGAGAACACGATGTATGCCTAAGTCAATGGGAATCGTTATTCCCAAGGACACAAGCTTATAGGTGTACCCAGACATTTTGAGTACGTGCTCACTAACGGAGCTGTTCTCTTCCATCATGCAGCTAAAGAACTTTTCAGAAGCATTATAACTCTCTACGGTAGCATGGGTATCGAAAATCATAGCCCAGTTGGTGAAGTTGCTACCATTCGCAGCAAGCTTCTCTTTCTCCATGAACACATTGAAATTAAAAGCAGGTGGTGCCATCTATAACAGAATTTGTAAAATATATTTAGACTAAGTTTATGATAGATTGAGTTCAACTAATCCAAATTACTAATGAACTCCCACTCAAAAACGACACCCCTCATGTCCTTTTGGTGATTACATGAACCAAATCCATTACACCAAGTCCGATCATCACGTGAGTTGGTGTAGCTTCAAAGGCGAGCATCTATATGGGCATCATATCAACTATATGACTCATGCTTAACCTTTCGGTCCGTGTTCCGAGGCCATGTCTGTACATGCTAGGCTCGTCAAGTAAGAACCTTAGTATTTGCGTGTGTAAAACTGTCTTACACCCGTTGTATGAAAGCGTAGAGTCGAGAACACATGATCATCACGTGATGCCTCAAAACACGATCCACAAAACGATGCATACTTAATTAAGAACACATTTTATCTTGATATCTAAATGAGGGATCATCTTATAATGCTACCAAAAGCGCCAAACTAGCAATATAAGATGCTAATGTGTGAAGTGAGGTGATATGGTCCATGCATTTGATCTCTATCATTTGCATCGTGGTATGATCTCTATCATTCCTTTGTGTGTAAGGCCAAGGTCTATGGAACTTACACGTTAAGTGAGTTGTAAGAGTATCTATCATACATCTACATACAACAATACCATATCAATACACTAGCCCAACAACGATCTAAACTAGACGCCTCTAATTTATCAATTGCAAGTTTTACGTGGCTTAGGGCTTTCAGAGATAGAACCGGTCTTACCTACGAACATGAACCACAACGAGGATAACCAAGTTATCAGCAACTCGTTGTAAATCAGATATTGACTATAGTAGGAGAGACAGACACCCGCTAGCCACTTATGCAAAACTAGTTGCATGTCAGTCGTGGAACCGGTCTCATGTACGATGACATGTAAGGTTGGTCCAGGCCGCTTCATCCCACTATGCCACCAATATCCAAAGTACATAGAAGATGCAATAACATGATCATCATCGCCCACATATAAACATATGTGTACTACCTGTGCAAAGCACCTACGCATAGATCAGGCTCTGATACCACTGTTGGGTCCGCATCATAGAAAACAAAAAAATTCCTATGATGAGAACTATACGCCAAGATCTATCTACTAGATACAGAGAAACGGGTGGACATACATCCATGGAGAACTTACCCTCGAAGACAACGAGTTTTGTTAACGAGTAGGAACTCGTGGTTGATGTAGTCGTACGCTTGCCGATCTCAAGATCGTGTGGAAGTCCGAGCGCCGCAAATCAGCAGCGCATCCATACTCACACACACGTTCAAGCCACCGGACAACCTCCACCTCCTCGCTCCAGCGATCCAGCGGAAGCAGCAACTCCTTCCAGACGAAATGCCACTGAGAACATGTATCTCGCTAATCCGAGACCATGGGAGAATAATTCTAGAGGGGGAGAGAGATCCTTCACAAGGAGGTGTGAGGATGAAGGAGGGAATGGGTGGCCTTTTATAGGAGGAGGGGGGGTGCCCCCTCTCTCCATGGCCGGCGCATGGGGGGGTGACCCCTCACCTCCCACATTCATGTGGTGGTAACCCCTCCACATTAAAATGCCTCTTCACATTCCCTTTTAAGTCTCCACTTTAAATACATTAAATTTCTCCAAATTTAATGCTCTCTCATTTAATAAAACTCTTTTTATTAAATTTATTCAGAATTTTGTTAATTACTTTAATTAACAAACATTCACATATAGCCCCTTGCAATATTTTAATATCACATGCAGAACCTGTTGGAGATATGCCCAAGAGGCAATAATAAAGTGGTTATTATCATATCTTCACACTTATGATAAATGTTTACATACCATGCTATAATTGTATTAACCGGAAACATTAATACTTGTGTGATTTGTAAACTAAAATAAGAGTCCCTAGTAAAGCCTCTTGTTAAACTAGCTTGTTGGTTAATAGATGATTGTGGTTTCCCTATCATGAACATTGAGATGTTATTAACAACAAGATCATATCGTTAGGAGAATGATATGGTGGACATACTCCTATAGATAAGCGTAGCATAAAGATCAAGTCATTTCAATAGTTCAATTGCTATATGCTTTCTGATACATAGTAACCTAATTCCTTCGACCATGAGATCATGCATATCACCTTTACCGGATGGATGCTTTGATGTCATCAAACACCACACCGTAACAGGGTGGCTATAAAGGTGGTATTGAGTGTTCGGAAAGTATTGGTTGAAACACATGGATCAAGAGTGGGATTTGTCCATCCATATGACGGATAGATATTCTCTGGGCCCTCTCGGTGAAATGTCATCCAATTAGCTTGCAAGCATGTGACTGGCTCACAAGGGATCACATATCACGGGAACGAGAAAAGAGTACTTATCAGTAACGAGGTTGAACTAGGTATGCAGAGATACCGACGATCATAACCTCGGATAAGTAACATATCGTGAGACAAAGGGAAATTGGTATCGTATGTAAGTGGTTCATTCGATCGCAAAGTAATCGTAGAAATATGTGGGAGCCATATGAATTTCCAGATTCCTCTATTGGTTATTGTTCGGAGAAGTGTCTCGATCATGTCTGCATAATTCACGAACCGTAGGGAGACACACTTAAGGATTCGACGTTGTTTGAGTAGTTATGGTATTATGAGAAAGAGACCGAATGTTGTTCGGAGTCTCGGATGGGATCCGGGATATCACGAGGTGATCCGGAATGGTCCGGAGAATAAGATTCATATAAGGAAAGTCCCGTTTCGGAGTTGGGGAATGGTTCCGGTGTTTTCATCGGGAACATTCTAGAAGGTCCCGGAATGTCCGGCACTCCGGAGGGGAAGGGTACATGAATGTGTCATTATGAGTTGGAATGATTGCATCATGTACTAGGTGTCTTCGCTGCCCAAAATAAAGGATTTATTTAAATCCTAAATTGAAAAGTCAAACGGCCAGTTTGAAAGTCAAACGGCAATTTTGGGAAGTGGGAGGAGAGGAGGAAACCGAGTTGGGGAGGGAGTCCTCCTCCCCAAGCCGGCGCCCCACCAAGCCGAGTTGGGGAGGGACTCCCCTCCCTCCCCTTGGCCGGCCAGCCCCTCCCACCTATATAAGGAGGGGCAGGGCTCCCTCCTAGCACACACAAGTTCCTATCCTCTAAACTAAACCCTAGATCTAAACCCCGGTTTAGAGCTATTTTGGTTTAGAGCCTTCTAATTGGTTTAGAGCCCTCTAATTGGTGTGTCTAATTACTAGACCACTAATAGCCTCTCTCATAAGCTCCACCATACTCGCACCGGCTTAAGGCGAAGCCCTGCGGGATCTCCCCTCTACTTCCGGTACCACGCCGTTGTGCTGCCGGAATCGCGAGGAGAGTGCTACAACCTCCGCTGCCTGCTGGAACAAGGGAGAGGAAGGTCTTCGTCGAGTACCGAACGTGTGACCGACTGCGGGAGCGCTGCGGGAACGCGGCGCTGGAAGGATCGTCTACGCGATCTTGAGATCGGAAAGAGTACGACTACATCACCCACGAGAATCTGCTCTCGTTAACCGCTTTGGAATCTTCGAGGGTAAGTTATTCCATCGACTCGTTGCTACAATCTAGTAGATAGATCTTGGCTTGTTTGTTTGTATGCGGTAGAAAATTTTTGTTTTCCATGCTACGAACCCCAACAGTGGTATCAGAGCCGTGTCTATATGTAGATCTGTTGCACGAGTAGAACACAATGGTCATTGTGGGCGTTGATGCTTTTATTGTAGATTGCTTTGCGTGTACTTTGCATCTTGCGGTATGTTGGGATGAAGCGGCCCGGGCTAACCTTACATGACATCGTTCATGAGACTTGCTCCACGCTTGACATGCAACTCGTATTGCATAAGTGGCTTTGCGGGTGCCTGTTTCTCCTAGCATAGTAAAGATCCAATTTACAACGGGTAATCAACAATGCTAGTATCAATGTTGTGGTTCTTGTTCATAGGTTAGAACGACACTTATGGAAAGCCCCAAACCACGTAAAATATGCAAAGAAAGTAGAAGCGTCTAACTTTGTTTTGCAGGGGTGTGCAGTGATGTGATATGGCCATGATTGTGATTATATTTGATGTATGCAATGTTCCTTATTGTAAGTTGGCAACCGGCAGGAGCCATATGGTTGTCTTTAAATTCTGTTAAGACCTGCGTGTCTATTCAAAATAGTTGTAATAGTTGAAGCTGGTGGACGACAACCATGAAGAAGCGTCATTGACCTTGATGCTATGCCGGTGATGATGGAGATCATGTTCGTGCTTGAAGATGGAGATCGGAAGCACAAAGAAGAAAGGCCATATCATATCACATATTATGAATTGCATGTGATGTTAATCCTTTATGCATCTTGTATTTCTTAGTAGACGACGGTAGCATTATAAGATGATCCCTCATGCACATAAATTTCAAGTTCTAAAGTGTTCACCCTTAGTATGCACCGTTGCCAAAGCTTGTTGCTTCGAAGCACCACGTGATGATCGGGTGTCTTTGATTCCGCGGGTGAATACAACGTAAGCAAGCCAGATTTGCTTATGCGGTAGCTAAGGTTTGATCTTGACGAGCCTAGCATGTACAGACATGGCCTCAGGAACACGGATTACCGAAAGGTAGAGCATGAGTCATATAGTAGATATGATGAACATGTTGATTGTTCGCCATTGAAGCCATATCAACTCTCGTGATGATCGGTTTTGATGTGGTGGATTTGGTTCGTGTGATCACTAAAACAATGTGAGGGATGTTGTTTTGAGTGGGAGTTCACCTAGATTAATTAATTATTAATTAGAACTCTATTTATCATAAACTAAATCAAAGTGAATTTGCATAATTGTTGTAGTCATTGGCATCCGTTTACCACCTTGCGCTTAGTTATAATTGAGATGATAGAACTATAGAATTCTGGTTAGTTACTTTACGAACTGGTATCGTATTGTTTTGAAGTGTTAATCTAAAGTTTAAAAGTCCTATTGCAAACTTTCAGTAAGTTCCAGTTACTCCATGAAGTTCAATAATTAGTATTAAATCAAGAGTAACAATTCCAAATGTTAGTAAGTATCATGTTTGTCTCCATGATTCTTGATATTCAAAGATTGTCTTAATATCAAGGTTATCTAGGATCTGAAAGAGTTGTTTCAGAAACCATGATGTGTGGAAGATATTGTGATATCTGAAACGAAGTTTTGGTTGCAACATGATAGAGTATAATATGGCAAAAGTCATGTTCTCATATTTGATGAGAATTTGCAAAAGGTTGGAGACACTAGTTGTCCTAATCCTCCAAAAGGTTTTGGAAAGCAACATTATACTCATAATTCATCGTTATAAGCTAAAAGTAGCTTAATCATGAATAATTCCATAATGAAGGTGAACATTTGATGTAGGTAAAAAGTTTACTACACCAATAGATTACTAAAGAAAGGAATTTGAAAGAACACCAAACATTTGATGATGGTGATCTACTTCAAAGTGCAAATCCAAAGACATTGGTATTTAATTATACACGCTTTGGACTATGTGTCATATGTATGACTCCACTATTGATGTTGATAGATTCTTTCAAACAGAAAAGGAAATACTGAAAGAGAATCTCATAAATATATGGCAGAAAAGTAAAGACTAGAATTGTTCAGCTTAAGTATATAGATGATATACATGTTATGGCTATATTCTTTGCTTCTTAAACAATGTGGTTCTTAAGTATTTGATACTGGATTTGTTGGTGTGAATCGTCATACGAAACAACAGAATTCATGAACTACAATGGCCTAAGTAACTAGCAAAAGAATATGTGATGATGTTCATCGAGAACAAATAAAGGGTTATTGTGTTGCTCGTTAAACATCAAAGCTTGCCTTCAAGATTTGTTTTACCAGGTATTATGAGAACAAAAGGGTTGTTCAAATAATTGCCGTAATCCATAAAAGATGGATGATTTACAAATCTCGTTGGAGAAATCACATCCATAAAACAAGTGCTAAAAATGTCGAAAGACAAATTGATTGAAAGATCACTTAGGAAGTGACATCGCCGTTTAAATTATATTGGAAAGAAAACATGAAGAAACTCCATGTGGATGGAATTTTGGAGTCTTTTGATTTTTGATCAAATGACGTTTGTGAAACTTTCCTAGAGAATAATTAAAACTTCGTTCATAGGCCAAAAGGGAACGAAAGACTAGCTTATTGGAACTTGTGCATATTGTTGTACGAACTCCATTATGTGTAGTCAAGAGCGATGGATTTCAACTTCATATGCTTTCTCCGAAAATTTGAGTGAATATATGAATATTTACTTAATAAGGATGAAGTATGAAATATTTGAAAAGTTCAAAGATTTCAAGATGAAGTGCAAAATCATTGTAACAAGAATATAAATAGTTTATGATAAGATCATAAAGGAAGATATTTGAGTTACAAGTTTAGCATAATACCTAAGATTTAAGGAATCGTTCCGTGGATTTGCATTTCCCGAAACACCATAAGAGTATGGAGCGTTCGAGATATGTAATTAAAACCTTGTTTGACATGGTAAGATCAAAGGTGTAAAATATAGAACTGCCATTATATTTTAAAGATTAAAAGCTTTAGAGACTACCGCTTTTCCACTAAAAAGAGCTCCATCATAATCCGCTGAAATGACACCATATAAAGTTATGGTTTGGGATAAAACCCAAGTAGTCCTTTCTTAAACATTGGTATGCTATGCATAAGAAAGATATTTGCAACCAAAGTCGGATAAACCTGTCTTTGTATTACTGTTAAGTATTCCTCCATAACACCGGAGACAAAAGTGTTTGTCGCTTAGAACGTCAAGTTTCTTTGAGAAGGAATTTTTCGTGAAAAGTTAAAGTGGGAGGACAATAGAACTTTGATAAGGTTAAAAGAACCTTAACTATATGTGCAGAGTTGCGCAGCACCGAAAAGTGTTCCGGAGGCAGCAATAATGCTCATGGCTCACGTGCCTCAAAGGTTGTGGTCACGGAGGTCTAAGTTTCTATTGAAACAAGTAGGTCGAGTAAACAATCAAATACTAAGATTTGAGGGTTGAATCATTATTTGAGAATAATGAACGGACTACATGCAAAGAAGCGATGATGGGCCCTGACTCCGTCAAATGGCTTGAAGCCATAAAATCCGTGATAATTCCATACACGAGAAATCAAGTTTTGAACTTGAAGGACCCTCGAGAAAGGTGTAAGACCTTACAGTTGTGTTTGGATCTATAAAGAAATAGACATGGATGTTTCACATCTATAGTCGACATGTTGGGAGAGAGTTCACAACAATGTTCAAGATTGACTATGACAAGATTTGATCTTTCATAGCGATATTTAGTCTATACGGATTAATATAGCAACCACTACATATAATTTTGTTATGTGGTAGTTGAATAAACAAAACAAGTTCTTCTAATAAGAATTGTTACCTAGGACGTGTGCATGACATGGTCCAAAGGGTTTTGTTAATTCAAAGGATGCTGAATGCATATGCAAACTTCAATGGTTGAAGTAAGCATAGCGGAGTTGGAATCTTCACTATGATGAAACTGTTAAAAGAGTTTAATTTCATCGGAGACAATGAAGATACTTGCATTTGCAAGAAATTAAGTGGGAGCGCTAAGACATATTTCTAATACATTATGTGGAGGACATATTGTTGATTAGAAATGATGTATCTTTTATTAACACATATTAAGAATTTCATCCTGATGAAAGACTTAGGCAAAACCCAAATATTTGGCATCAATAGATGCTAATATGGTTGTGCCAGAAGTACATAGACAAGATATTGAATGAGTTCAATATAGAAACTACAAGAAAGGTTCTTGTCGCACAGAAAGGATTGAAAGAGTTCAATGTTGATGATATATTCAAGTGTATTGACATTTGGTAAGTGAAACAAAGATTCAAGTATAGATTGATACTTGATGTATGAAATCACAAAGAGTGTTTATATCAATCATACTATGGTATGTACAAATCCAGATATGTCCTATGCTCTAAAAAGTTATGAGCATATACCAGAATGATTCATAAGATGATCATTGGACGATAGTAAGGATATTCTTATGATCTTTTGGAAGAACTAAGAGTATATTATTTGTAGAAGTGACAAATAGATGGTTAGTTCATTATAAAAGTACTACATTGATACTAGTTTTGTCACAGAGTACAAATTTAGTTTATCTCAATCTAAACTGAGGGTGGCACAATATAATGGAAAGTAAGTTCCATAATGGATTTGGATGAGTTCCAAAGTTAAGACATTGTGACAGATACTTCAACAAAAGGCTAAGTATATGACTGCTATTATAGCAGCAAAAGAGGGCATTTGTGTCAAGTAGTTTGTTATCAAACTAGGTGTAGTTCACAGAGGGATAATACTATGAAGATATATTGTGCGACAATATTATCAACATGTTTTAACCCCAAAGAACTAAAGGTCACACCGAAAGACCAAATTATACAAAGCCATCTCATTAGAGAATGAGTGATGCGTAGAGACGCAAAGACATGCAATTACACACGGACCTGGAAGTGTCAGATCCGGAGATCAGTTGACCACTAGCAATCGTGTACATACAACACCGGAAAGCCATAGGTGTTGAATACACAAAAGTTTGAAACTAGATTATTGACTCTAGTGCAAGTGGGAGACTGTTGGAGATATGCCCAAGAGGCAATAATAAAGTGGTTATTATCATATCTTCACACTTATGATAAATGTTTACATACCATGCTATAATTGTATTAACCGGAAACATTAATACTTGTGTGATTTGTAAACTAAAATAAGAGTCCCTAGTAAAGCCTCTTGTTAAACTAGCTTGTTGGTTAATAGATGATTGTGGTTTCCCTATCATGAACATTGAGATGTTATTAACAACAAGATCATATCGTTAGGAGAATGATATGGTGGACATACTCCTATAGATAAGCGTAGCATAAAGATCAAGTCATTTCAATAGTTCAATTGCTATATGCTTTCTGATACATAGTAACCTAATTCCTTCGACCATGAGATCATGCATATCACCTTTACCGGATGGATGCTTTGATGTCATCAAACACCACACCGTAACAGGGTGGCTATAAAGGTGGTATTGAGTGTTCGGAAAGTATTGGTTGAAACACATGGATCAAGAGTGGGATTTGTCCATCCATATGACGGATAGATATTCTCTGGGCCCTCTCGGTGAAATGTCATCCAATTAGCTTGCAAGCATGTGACTGGCTCACAAGGGATCACATATCACGGGAACGAGAAAAGAGTACTTATCAGTAACGAGGTTGAACTAGGTATGCAGAGATACCGACGATCATAACCTCGGATAAGTAACATATCGTGAGACAAAGGGAAATTGGTATCGTATGTAAGTGGTTCATTCGATCGCAAAGTAATCGTAGAAATATGTGGGAGCCATATGAATTTCCAGATTCCTCTATTGGTTATTGTTCGGAGAAGTGTCTCGATCATGTCTGCATAATTCACGAACCGTAGGGAGACACACTTAAGGATTCGACGTTGTTTGAGTAGTTATGGTATTATGAGAAAGAGACCGAATGTTGTTCGGAGTCTC
Source organism: Avena sativa (assembly GCA_916181665.1). Classification (NCBI taxonomy): domain Eukaryota; kingdom Viridiplantae; phylum Streptophyta; class Magnoliopsida; order Poales; family Poaceae; genus Avena; species Avena sativa. The sequence continues at coordinate 5,044,025 of OV702287.1, forward strand.
GGATGGGATCCGGGATATCACGAGGTGATCCGGAATGGTCCGGAGAATAAGATTCATATAAGGAAAGTCCCGTTTCGGAGTTGGGGAATGGTTCCGGTGTTTTCATCGGGAACATTCTAGAAGGTCCCGGAATGTCCGGCACTCCGGAGGGGAAGGGTACATGAATGTGTCATTATGAGTTGGAATGATTGCATCATGTACTAGGTGTCTTCGCTGCCCAAAATAAAGGATTTATTTAAATCCTAAATTGAAAAGTCAAACGGCCAGTTTGAAAGTCAAACGGCAATTTTGGGAAGTGGGAGGAGAGGAGGAAACCGAGTTGGGGAGGGAGTCCTCCTCCCCAAGTCGGCGCCCCACCAAGCCGAGTTGGGGAGGGACTCCCCTCCCTCCCCTTGGCCGGCCAGCCCCTCCCACCTATATAAGGAGGGGCAGGGCTCCCTCCTAGCACACACAGGTTCCTATCCTCTAAACTAAACCCTAGATCTAAACCCCGGTTTAGAGCTATTTTGGTTTAGAGCCTTCTAATTGGTTTAGAGCCCTCTAATTGGTGTGTCTAATTACTAGACCACTAATAGCCTCTCTCATAAGCTCCACCATACTCGCACCGGCTTAAGGCGAAGCCCTGCGGGATCTCCCCTCTACTTCCGGTACCACGCCGTTGTGCTGCCGGAATCGCGAGGAGAGTGCTACAACCTCCGCTGCCTGCTGGAACAAGGGAGAGGAAGGTCTTCGTCGAGTACCGAACGTGTGACCGACTGCGGGAGCGCTGCGGGAACGCGGCGCTGGAAGGATCGTCTACGCGATCTTGAGATCGGAAAGAGTACGACTACATCACCCACGAGAATCTGCTCTCGTTAACCGCTTTGGAATCTTCGAGGGTAAGTTATTCCATCGACTCGTTGCTACAATCTAGTAGATAGATCTTGGCTTGTTTGTTTGTATGCGGTAGAAAATTTTTGTTTTCCATGCTACGAACCCCAACAGAACCACCTTCTGCAATTTCACCCGAAACAATTTCCGGTTTCTATTGAAACAATTCCTGCGCTTTGCAATTCTTTCGTCTAAAACATATGTGCTCCAAAATGGTGTCCGGTAACTCTTAAGTGTGCCACCCTATGGTTCACGAATAATGCAGACATGATCGAGACCCTTCTCCGATCAATAATCAGCAGCAGGACCTGGAGATCCGTACTGACTCCTACACATTCAATGATGAATCCTGTGATCGTGAGAACCTTTAACGCTTGTAACTAAATCCCTTTGTCTCTCGATATATTACATTTCCGAGATTCGATCATTGGTATCTCCATAACTTGTTTGATCTCGTTACCGACATGCACTCTTTTCTTGTTCCCGTGATATAACATTCTAGTGATCACATCACTTGCTTGCAAGCTATCCTAATGTGATATCACCGAGAGGGCCCAGAGTATATCTATCCGTCATCTGGATTGACAAATTCCACTCTTGATCCATGAGCCTCAACATAACACCTTCGTAGTACTGAACCCATCTTTATAGTCACCCTGTTACGGTGTGACGTTTGATGTTATCAAGATACTCTTCCGGTGTTAGCAATTAACATGATCTCATGGTCTAAGGATAAAGATTACTTCGTATGATGTTATAGCAATATAAACATAATGACTTGATCGTAATGCTATACTTCGGATGAATGTTCATCACATCATTTCACAAATGCTGTGACCTTGTTATTAACAACATCCAATGTCCATGATCAGGAAACCTTGATCATCTTGTTAATCAACAAGCTAGTATATAAGAGAGGCATAACTAGGAACCCTTTTTGTTTAATAAACACACATGTATTGATGTTTCCTATCAATACAATTATAGCATGCAAAATAAACATCTATCATATACAAGGAATACATAATAACAACTTTATTATTGCCTCTCAGGGCATATTTCCTTCAGTATATCCACACGTTGATTGTATCTAGATAGATAGATAGATCTTGGTGCTTAGTTGTTCACTTCGTAGGAATTTTCTGTTTTGTATGCTGCAAACCCAACAGTTACCTATAGCCAAGAGAGAGAATAGGGTGAGGTAGGCGAAGACCTTACCGGAAAGAGAGGAAGACTTATGCGGATAGAGAGATGGTAGGAGGAAGGCGGTTACTGGCGTGAGGACAAGGTCGTGCGGAGGGAGGCGGGGTCCCGGTGACATCGTTGGTGGCCCTTTATTGGCGCCGCTACGGGCTAGCCAGAACCTACAACCGCAACAAGGTGCAGGAGGCCAAGCCAGCCCAGGCACTGATAGAGGAGAAGGGGAAATGACAACGGTAAGATTCAACGACTGGTGGTGGTAAAGGTGATGGAGGTAGGGTTTCTGGTCTGGTGGTGGATACGAAACGAGTGGGGAGGAGGGGTCATGCAAGGAGGGGAATGCAGGGAGGAGAGGGTCACGCGAGGAGGGGAATGCAGGGAGGAGGGGTCACGTGGGAGAGGCGGCGTGGCCACGGGGAATTGTGTGGATCTAGGGTTACAGGGGGTAATACCTTCGATCCGGATTCACGGATGTAGTATAATAGTTTTTACCCTAGAAGACCTAGGTTTAATCGAACCTTGGAAAGCAATGCTAAAAGGAAATAAAAAGGACACGTCTACAAGACTTTGTTTATTCATTTTACCTTAGTTTATCGGACCAATCTAGTTTACTTTTATAAGGGGTTGAATCAATGAATGGAGATAGGCCAGGGTTGAAGATCCACCTGCAGCTGCACATCATATGGGATAAAAGATAATAATAAGCATAGTCATGTGTAATGGTTGAATAGGGATAATCTCTTGTGGGCAACACATCCTAATATACTAGAGCCCTAGTGATGCAGTGGGAATAGCAATAGTCTTTTAATCCAACCGAGTGCACTGAAGCAACGGGCTACAAACGATTATTAAGTGTAAAACACAGATCAAAGCATTAAGTGGTGATGTTGTTGTGATCCCGAATGGGTCGCTAAACGAAGACCGTACTATCCTTTCTGTCACTGGGGTTCCTACGAGATCGCCGCTAGCCAAGTATCTCACCTGAATATTTTTTCAATCTATGAGATCTTGGGTACCTACAAGTCCACAGATTGAGACAAGAGACAAAGAAAATAAAGGTACAAATCTCTATTGCAAAAAAACATAATACTCCCATGAATTAGATGCACATAATTGCTGCGAGATTTCTCACCAACCCGTAGCCCGTGGGGACTACTCATACATAATAAATAGATCTAGGATATAAAACATTATTCAAAATACTTAGAGTGAAATAAAATATTCTTACAATGGTCGCCGAATCACAAGGAGATCTAAAGTACAAAGAAATGGCTATGGCTAATGGAGGGGATGGATGATGGAAGTGATGAACAATGCCGTGGATCTCCTTTGGTGGTGTTGTGATGTAATCTCGGAATGGAGGCTCTCTGGCCGGCGGCTAGATCCTCAAAATATATAGGCGTCTTCACGAAATTTGTAGGGTTTGATGAGATGAAGCCATCGCCACATAGTACAGGCGGATGGTACAGGCGGTCTTGATGACCCACAAGTATAGGGGGTGTATCGTAGTATTTTCGAGGGAAGTGAAACCCAATTTATTGATTCGACACAAGGGGAGCCAAAGAATATTTATAAGCATTAACAACTGAGTTATCAATTCAGCTGCACCTGGAAACAATCTTGCTCATAGTCGTTTATCAGTAGTAACAGTTTTGTAGTAGGAATAGTAAAGTAGCAGCAGTAGTAAAGTAAAGACAACAGTAACAATAGCAGTAAACAGTAGGACTCGAGTGCGGTAGGCATAGGGATGGATAGACGGGCGTTGCATGGACAAGACAATTCACATGGCAATCAGAACATAGGGCAATTGTAGATAAATAAGATAAAGCATCCCAGTACTAGATAATCCTAGGCATGTGTTCCATATATAGTCATAAGTGCTCGCAATGAGAACTTGCACAACATCTTTTGTCCTGCCAGCCCGTTTGCAGCGGGGCCTCAAGGGAACTACTGGCAATTAAGGCACTCCTTTTAATAGAGCATCATAGCAAAGCATTAACACTCCGTTAACACATGTGATCCTCACATCAAAGCCATTCCCTCTGGTTATCCCGATTTCTGTCACTTCGGGGCCATTGGTTCCGGACAACAACGTGTGTATACAACTTGCAGGTAAGACCAAAAACAATACTATCATAATGAATCAATAACATGTTCAGATCTGAAATCATGGCACTCGGGCCCTAGTGACAAGCATTAAGCATAACAAGTCGCAACAAAGTCAAAAGGCACCAATAATAGATACTAGGCACCATGCCCTAACAATCCGATGCCATAACATGAACGATCTCATCCAATCCCTACCATCCCCATAGCCTACAGCGGGGGATTACTCACTCATAGATGGGGAAACATGGATGGTCGATGGAGAAGCGATGGTGATGATCTCCTCCAATTCCTCGTCCCGGCAGGGTGCCAGAACGGAGTTTCTGGTGCTGTTTCGCAGAATCTGGTGGTGGCGGCGGAGCGGAACTCCTTCTGGAAAAACGTCGACCCCCCTGAGTTTTTAGGTCAGAAGGCAACTTATAGGCGAAGAGGGAGACCGAGGGGGTGTCTGGGGCGGCCAGACCACCCCCTGGCATGGCCAGGCCCAGCCCGCGCGGCCAGGTGGTGTGGCTGGGCCCCAGCCCCACTCCGTCTCATATTCTGGCTCCGGGAGTCTTCTAGTGAAATAGGATTTTTGGCTTTTGTCCCGTCCAATTCCGAGAATATTCATTTTCTGACTTTCCTGGAACCAAAAACAGCAAAAAACAGGCAGCTGGTACTGTGGCTCTTGTTAATAGGTTAGTCCAAGAAATCATATGAAAAGTACTCCAAAGTGTGGACAAAACACAAGAAAGTAGATAAAACCAAGCATGGAACATCAAATTATAGATACATTTGCAATGTATCAGGGCTCTGTCCGTACTAGTGGTCGTTAAGCTTGCTGACACCTGGGAATGGCTTCCCAATTACTTGGTCGTGTAGACTTCCTCAAAAACCTTCATTATGACTCCTGATTTCGCATTAAAAGCGTGATTTCCTGCACAACACAATTCAAAGCAAGGTTTTGCATATCTTTGCAATTATTAGTTATTAGTGGCAAGGATTGTGAGTTTCTTGTCAATTGCTTGACCAAAAACAATGTTTAAACACGGTGGAAGATGGCTATTTTTGGAGCCATCAACTTCCCCAAAGCTCAAACCTTGATCGCCCTCGAGCAAGAAGAAACAAAAGAACTATAAGAAATTCAGCGCTTAAACCTGAAACAATGAGAATAAGAATTCACTTACGGTTGGTAGTCATATGCACTCAACACTTCATTCATATGCGAGGCTTATCAAAGTTAGAGAGATGACAAGATTACTATATAAGCTTCGATTAGTCAAGACAATCAAAGTAAAGTTTAATATAAGTATAAATAACTAGGAGTGTAGAAATCAATCCAATTCTTCTAGTTAACTCTCAACTTGCCAAGGAACACTAGGATGTTTAGATAACATAATTGAGTAAAAGAGTTTCATGTCCTAAGTAGCGTAACAACGAAGTGTCTTATTTACACCCACATCAATAAATCAAGTCCATCTAAAACACTTCTAATCCAATCATTGTCTTTAAAAAAATCATAAAGTAGTAACGATACCATGCCAAGGACTTGTTATGTGGATCTTCATACATATCTCTTATTGTTCTTCTCTTTTTTTCTTCCTCTTTCAAGGATCATTGGTTGTTTCTTTTACAAGTGCTTGCACAACCTTTGAGAGTACCAATACTTTTGCCCATATATTGACATGTATGCCACTCATGTCATCAACTCATAGCCGAAATCCGGGGTTATACCATAGATCGTTCAACAACTAGCGGAGTTGTTGGCATCCCAAAGGTGTGCATGAGAAACATAGAACTTTTTATTTCTCTTTTTTTATGCTAGTACCGTGGTTTGATCCACAAGGTTAGCTTTGGCATGCATCAATTACCACTAGACTTCATTTCAATCAAACAACTCCTTTCATGAGTCCCGTCAAGACTATCAAAATATCTACGGGGTTAAGTATCTTCAAGGGTATACTCTCAAGACAATCATGCATCAAACAAGTCATAAATTTCATACCTTTTCTTATTGTGTTTGTTTGGTAAATATTTCCAAGGCAAGACTTAGTTAGCTAAAAGAACTAGAGCAAAAGCTTCAACAACTAATCATCATACTAATAAAAAGCTCTACTCTAACCATATTAAATTACTCCCACTAGCATTGCATCTTAGCAAATCGACTAACTAGCATAAACAACTCAAACTTCAAAAGTGGAAGACATAGGACATACCTCTCATAAGTGACTTCATGATCCTTTTCCTTATAGGGATGTGTTCATTCAAAAACTCAAACACGATTACTCTCATAATAATATTAAAGCAAAGAGGCAAAATGCGAACCCACAATTATGAAAAAGGGAAAATGGAAAAATCTTTTTGTATTTATGAGGATAGGGATTAAAGAATAGAAAAGAACTTGCAACCAAGCAAGGGACTAAGAAAAGAAAAACAAATGAAAACAAAAGCAAACTAAAAACAAACAACAAACTAAAAAAAGCAAAGGAAAAAAACAAAGTGTTGGAACAAGCCAACACGAGTGTTTCAAAGCTCCCAGGGAGCTAGAGTACAACCTCATTATTACACAAATAAATTTGCCAGGGGAACACATCCCCAAGCTCATGCTTTTGCAAGCCCTTTTGTTGCTCATTGTAGTGGCGGTGGATAGTCTCCCATGTTCCATTGGCTGCTCCAATCATGGAACTGGGTGACGAGGTTTGCAGAAGCATCTCAAAGGTTGATGGAGAGGTTGTTCATGTTTTGAATATTTCCTTTGAGCGCATAGATATCTTCATAGGTGGTGTAGTAGTTTAGTGGATGCACGTCTTGTTCGCGTCCCTCTTGTTCTACTTCTTCATCTTCTCCTCCTCCTCCCACGGGTATTTCTTGATGTGGTAGATCTGCCTCAACCTGCGCGTCAAAACACAAACTTCCATTCTCGATAGAGAATATACCATTAGGTAAAGGAGCTGGGATCAAGTGATCTGCTCCAGGTATATGAAGGAAGTATATACCATCAGTTCTAGAAACCACACCACATGCTCTTAGAATAGAAAGACCAATACAGTGACTTCCTGTCAATGGTGGGATGTTATCTAGGTTGATGTGAAGTGTGTGTGCAAGAACGGTTACAACTCCTCTTTTGCATATGGGTCCTCGAGATTGAAGAGCCTAATGCTTAAGGTAAAAGACAAGAAGATCACCCAAATTTGGCATCAAGTTACAATTAATAATAGCAGCCTCTACGAGGATCATCATGTCCTCCTCATTAATGCTAGTAAACTCACTATGTGCCTGCAAAGTGTTACCAATGACATAAAAAATAGCAAATAGCAGGATGATCAATTTGGTTCTCCTTGGGTGTGTTTCCACAGATTCTCATTAAATTAAAGTACTGCCAAGGTGCATGATATAAAACAAAAGTAGTGGAGCGTATGTCGGTGGTATTGTTGGCAAACCCAAAATGTTGAGCCCATTGGTCGAGTGTCAAGGAGTACTCGTAGTTCATAAGGCGGAAGTTGATGCGATCAACTCTAGGCCTTTGATCCTCGGAACAATAGTGAGGGTCCATCGTATGTGTCAATGTGCTGAGGAACTCAAGTGTCAAGCGGTAGTACATGGCTGCGTCCTGAAAGACAAAGTCATAGAAACCAACATTATTGCAAAGAAAATCGAAATCAACATGAATGTCAAGTTGGTTTAGGACATAGGGACACGCCCACTTGGTGGACTTGATTACTCGGAGCTTGAGACAGTTGAAACGGTTTAGCTAAAACTCCTCGGTAAACTCGATACAAAGTGACTCAGGGGTCAACGTATCAATGGGTGGTGCGGAAGGTTCCGCAACCATCGCACGTGTACGGCTCCTCGTGTTTATCTAAAACAAAATAAAATAAATAAATAAATATTGCTAATTAAAGATTTTAATCCAATAGAAGTATAGCATAAACGATCCTCTACACTAGTTACAAAAGAAACTCTTCTAAACCAATACTAAGCATGCTCAATATCAGGATTAGATCAAGAACAAGACATGAGTCTAGATTGATAATGATGAAAGATTGAGTGAAGCTTTGGTACAAATAAGTTGAAGATCGGAGGAGAATCATACCTTAGATCGATTGAGTGCGAGGAATCAAAAAAACATTGAGAAAAATTGAAGATCCAATGGAGGTGGTTTTAAGTTTGGAGGAAGAAGAAAGAGAAAGATTTGTTTTAGGAATTTATAGGTTACCTCCTCGTGCTGTTTATGGCGGTTGCGTACATGGTACGAGCGGGCGGTATGGTCAGATCCCGCCTATGTCGGGTGACATACCTTGGGGGTGACGAACCCTTCCGATGATGCACTCGATACGGTCGCGCGGTACGGTCGCGCGCGTCTGTACTATTGCTTGTTATCTGTTCGGTACCTTTGCTTGAAATCTGATGGTTTGCTCAAGGGTACGGTACGGATGTGGAGTATGGGCGCTTCCGACCGTACCAGTGGTCGTTACAAACACTGTTTCCTGCGGTAAAAAATCAAAAATTATATCTTCCCAAGTCTCAATGTGGTACGAGCGCACGGTACAAGTTCTTCCGGCCATACCACTAGTCGTTAAACGATCAATGAGCTACAAAACTCTAAAAATTTAATTAGTAGCTCTGTGCGTCTTTGCACATCTTATCAACGGATTAATAACAGCAAATATACTACATAAAAATCAGGAATACTTCTTAGGCCATGTGTTAGTAAAATAAGAGATCGAGGATTACCTTATTTCTTCTCCTCTCTTCAAAGGTATTCTTGAACACTCTTTATTAGAAACAAACAAAACGAAACAAAAACAAAAGTAACAAGACTAACACATAGTAAAAACTTTATTTCACATGGGTTGCCTCCCATGAAACGCTTCTAGTTAAGGTCAATTAGCTTGATCCCAATGGTGATCATTTAGGTTTAATGAGTGGGATGCTGACATGGGTATACCTTATAGGTACTCGCAATCAGCATATACGGTCTAGCTAGAAGGAGCCCATGACTACTAAAGCCCAGTCAAGATTCGGATGGCCCGAGAGATGTCGACTCCTTGAGGAACACGACAAAGAATAATATAGAATTTTAAAGGGAAAACCCTAATATGTAACCGACTCGGTCTGTTATTCCGAGACCTAGCCTATCTCTATAAAGGATAGGAGGGGGCAGTGAGGAGTATATTCGCAACCCTAGTTTCCACACCATCGCCAGATTGCATCTGCGCACTCCTGTAACTTTTGACTCCTCGATAATTCCAAGAGCAGATAAGCAGGAGTAGGGTCCTCTACGAGGCCTGAACCTAGGTAAACCTTTGTGTCCCATTTGTGCTTGTTTGCTAGCCGATTGATGTCTCCAGTGCTCTCTAATACCTTGAACCTAAGGCCATCAACGATGAGCATTGATGATTTAACCCCCCGTCAATTGGCGCCATCTGTGGGAAACGGGAGTGCTGATGTTGCGGCCTCCTCGACCCCATCAACCGCGATCTACAACTTTGCTGCAGCAGAGACTCGCCTCCTCTTCGGCGCCCTCGACTTCATCATCCATGCACCGGAAACTCACCTGGATTTCGAGTTCATGGGCAACGGGATCGGCTTGGCGATCGGAAGCCTATGCTTCCAGGTCAGCCGGATCGGCACGCTTCGCCTCCCCGATCAGCCACAGGCTCCCTCGATTGCTGAGACGTTGTGGTTCCCACCGCTGATCGGCACCCTGTGCGAACTCAACACCTCTGCACCAGTCGAGATCGCGGATGGCAACAACAGTTGCGAGTCTGATCTAGGTGATCGAGAGACAGAAGATGGAGCCTATGGCTCAGGATCTGAAAGTTGCAGGAGCAACAGCTTCCCCAACCACTATATGTGCGCCGTCATCAACATGGGCGACACCGGCACCAACGGTGGCATCCTAGTCGCGAACGGTGCCCCCACTAATGGCGCCCCTACCAATAGTGCACCCACCAACAACGGGCCAACAAATCGGCCCCCTGTCATCTGACCCATCCAAGAAGATCAACAACCGCCTAATCTTGCGGGTGAACGCGAGCGGCAGCTGATTGAGCTCAACGACGCCGAGTGAGCTCGCTGCAGGGAGGCCCTATGGGGCAACCCCCTGCCACCAAACTCATCGCAACAAATGCTGATGGGTTACCACTGGCTGCTCATGCAGGAATACAAACGCCAACAACAGGTGCTCGCTCAACTCGACGAGCGCATAAGGGTGATGGACGAATCAAGTCTCCGACGAGCAGTGCTCTCTTCCATCGGAGGATCCTCCTCCAAGGGCAACGACTATGCAGCCGCCAAAAGGCGCTCTCGACTAGCCCAACTCAACGACAAGGAGCAAGATGAGGCCAATTGGGCCCTCGACTTATTGTTCATGACGGTGGATACATGGGGCAACGTGCTCCCAAAAACACCACAAGCAACGGTGACAGCAGCCACCATGTACCTACTATTGGAAATATGCCCTAGAGACAAATAATAATAAGGATTATTATCTTATTTCATAAAGTTTATGATTAAGGTTTATATCATGCTATAACTATATTGAATGGAAACATCAATGCACGTGTGATATATAAACAACCAGGGGTTCCCAGTAAAACTCTAGTCACTAGTTCATAGGTCAACAGATGATCAAGGTTTCCTGATCATGTGGCATTTATGCCAGTTGGAAATGGAGTCAACTCATTCTGAGAATTGGATGATGAACCAATACCCAACCTAATCATCATGACCTGATCATGTCACGAAGTTCAAGTTACGATGATTAGATTGGATCCTCGTAGACTATTCCTTAGACCTCCCGAGAGTGCTTAGATAGCATCAAGCGTCACTTGGTAACATAGTGATTATAAAGGTGTGTTCAGGTCCTCGGAGGAACCGTAGAGGCAATATATGTCAAGAGCGGGATTTGTCCATCCACGTGACGGAAAGATACTTAAGGGCCCACTCGGAGAAGTTATATCCAATGCAGCGTGTGATTTGATCACAGGGATATCACTTGTCGGAACGAGTCAAGTAGCATTGTTCGGTAACGAGATTGAACACTACATGGTGATGTCATTGATCATATCTCAGGTAATGCAAGTACCGAGAGACAAAGGGAATAAGACACGACTGTCCCGGTTCAAACGACGACAGATATTCATGGAATGCACAGGGGTCACATGGCCATCCAAGTACCTCTTTCGATCATTGGTCCGGGAGTGTCCCGACCATGTCTGGAGTGTTCCTGAACCGTGGGGTATCACGCTTAAGGGCTTAATGATGCTTAGAGAGTGTTTATAGGATCGGTAGAATTACCGACGAAGAGTAGAGAGAAAATTGGAAGGGTTTCGGTAAGTCTGGAGGATGTCCTGAGTGGAGATGGAAGGTGTTCCATAACCACAGAGATTGAATAATATGTGAATGAATGTTAAATATTGATTTAATCATTTATTCATAATTATTTAATAAAAGAGAAATCAATTAAAAGGTCAAAAGGCTTAATGGGCCGAGTCCCGGAGGGGAAAGGGCCCATGAGGGAAAGGCAAGAGGAGAGAAGGGGCAAGGGGGTGGCCAGTGGGCCAAGCCCCCCTGTGCGGGGCCCACTAGGGCCGGCCGGCGGCTGCCCCCCTCTCCCCCTCCTTTAGTCCCACCCCGGGACTTTGAGGGAGGTAGTACCTCCCCTCCCCCTATATATAGTGGGGGTATTTGGCCAGATAAATACACACAATATTCAATAAAGGTTTCCTCACTTTTGGGGAGACCTCCAATTGATATTCTCTCTCTCTCTCCTGTGACCGTGGTCCCAAGTTCGGACTACGCGAACGAGAGACATCTTCACTCAGGAGCGTCGTCGCGCTGCGGGATTCGGATCCAGGAGCTCTACTTCCGCAACTGCTGCTGGATCGAGGAAGCGGGAGTCATTGTCAGCACCGAACGTGTGTAACTCCCCGTGAGGTGTCACACTTGAGGCACTCAAGTGTTGGAGCCACAGGAGTGCAAAGACTTCATCACGACCTTGAGGTCAGCTTCGACTCGTCTACATCAACCACGCTCTCCTAAGCGTTGACAACGCTTTTCGGTCTTCAAGGGTAAGTTCGTGAAAAGCCCCTCCTATTACTGTATTACTAATAGATAGGTCCTGACAACATCAGGGGTTCATGGGCGTAGGGTAAAAATTATTGTTTTCATACGCAAACCCCTACAATGGTATCAGAGCTAGATCTATGCGTAGTAATGCTAGTACGGGTAGAACACACGAGATGTAGCTTGTGGGCATTGATCTTTTAGTTGTTACCCTCCCACGTGTACTTGTGTATACCGCAGTAATGCTTGATGAAGCATCCCCCCACCGACTTTGCACGTTCATTCGCGAGACTGGTCCACGCTTGACATACGACTTGTACCGTATAAAGTGGCTTTGGGGGATGTCTGTCTCTCTCGCATTAGTTGGTATGCCATTTGCAACAGAGGGCCCTGAAAGGGGTATAGTATAGACAACTACTTGATCAAAGTTGTTGTGAAAGTTCATAGGTAAGAATGGTTCTTGTGCGAAAGCCCATTCAGCCACGTAAAACATGCAAAGATAAAGTAGAGGCGTCTAACTTTGTTTTGCAGGGGCGTTGCTTTGTGATATGGTTGTGGCAAAGGTAAGGTGATTACCTTTTGTTACGAAGTAGTAGTAGATAGTCACGGAGGTGACGGACTACCACGCCGGAGAGACGCTGGTACCCTAGTGTCTACGGCGCCGGTGCCCTGGCGCCGGAATCCGGTGACGCCGGATGGAGATCACGACGTGAAGGACCATATCACATCGCATTTACATTCAATGTTATTGTTTGTATATCTTATTGTGTGCTAGTATTAGATACTCGACGGTAGCCTAATAAGATGATCCCTGTTAAAAATTACCAATGCTTGTGTTCTCCCTTAGTGTGCACCACCAAGAAAGTTCTTCGGTACGAGGCATGCCGTGATGATCGGGTGTCAGACATATCTATGTTTGCATACAGTGGGTGTAAGCCATGTTGCATAGTGAATACACTAAGGTTGAATTGGGGAGCCTAGCATGTAGCAGACATGGCCTCGGAACGAGGACGGTCGAAAGATCGAGCACGAGTCGTATGAATGATGTGACCGATGTTTAGGATCTACCCTAGAACCCACATTGATGGCCGTGATGATCGGGGGAGATGTGGGGAAAAGGGGTTGTGTTATCACTAGAACCCTTTAGGGGATAGGTGTTTCTTAGTGGAGTTATTATTAACTCATTTAATTATAAACTTAGTCTAAATTCCTTTTGCAATTATAAATGTAGAAAATGGTTCTCCCAGAGATTACCTTCCATATTAACAATTGGTTAAAAGGAGAAAAGCTCAAGTTAGATGGATCCAACTTCTCTGTATGGGTCATGCGCCTTCATGATATCCTTAGCGAGAACAAAGTGGCCGACTACATGATCTGGGAGATGTACTTGGAGTCGTCCTATCTTCATGAGACCCAGGAGCAGCGGGATCTCCGCTGCCATCGTCGTGTGATGGACACATTCATATCAGTAATGATGTGCCTCGGGATGGAAGATGGGCTATGGACGATTGTGGGAAGTCTCAATCCCCGAACGGTTATGGCACATCTGAGATCACATTTCGTGGAACAAGTGCACATATGGGAGTATGAGCTGATGGGATATTTCCTCTCCATGAAGATGGAGGAGAAATCCTCACTAGAAGATCACTTGTTATGCATATATGATGCATACATGAGTCTTGCAGACTTCCTAGACAACTGGTTCGCAAGCTCTTTTGCAATAGACGTGTTGCTGCGGTCGCTACCACCAAGCTTCCAAGCACTTGCCAGGATTTGCATTATGAGAGGCGATGCGGAAACACAGGATTTCCACGAGTTCATATCACATTTTAGGGATGTGATGGTTGAACCTATTGTTGCTGAGGTCATCAATGACAAAGGTATATATTTGATATACAAATTTATAAATGTTATAATCTTGCAAACATAAATGCAGTGTTAAGTATATTTGATACTTGTTCTGTTTTGCTGAAAACAGGTCCTTCTGCATAGAGGTGCTTGCTGGAGAGGAGGTGACATTGCGTGTTGATGGCGAGCATGATGATGATGGCCAACGACACTCTCCCTCGACATTTATCACTTAGTTTATGGTTTTTGGATAGTTATTGTAATCGATAGATTGTGAACTTCTTTAGTGTGTCTCACACTTTGTGAGACGGTTATTCATATGAGTTTGTAACAAACAGTTGTTCCACTTTTATGAATGATTTCTATTTGTGTTCATATCTTGTTCGATTACGTGTGAATTATCCTTGTTTTGAAACTAATTGATAATACATGAACATTTGTAAAATATTGAAATGCCTTGAAATTACCCAACTTAATGATATGAAACCATTATTTAAATTCAAAGTTATGTGATAATATGTGAAAGACATTCGATTTCTTATCACATATGAATCATGCCTAAGTTTGGCAAAATAACTTGAACACAATGTATTACTTGAATACAAAGTGTTTGATGAATTGTTAAAAGTAAATACATATTCGATGTATTGTGTTTTAACAAAAATGGTGATTATCATTATATGATTGTTTAAATGTGTAAAGAAGTTTACCAAAAGAAACATGAACATGAAACTATTTGATATGATCAAAGCATTTTCATCAACAAAAGGATATTAAAGATAAAAGAGAATCTAATTACTACGATTTGATCAATAGTAATGAAATTCAACTTTATAAGATTGGCATAAAAGAAATTGTGAAATGCAATGCGCTTGAAGTGTCAAAATGCAAAGCATTACAATATGATATTTGATATCAAAATGGGTGAATAGATGGCGCCAAATAAATCGTTGTAGTATAGATGTAGGGACCATTAGTTAGAAATAGTTAGCACTCAATTGGAATATATAGTGAACCATCTGAATTTGTGAAAGCGGCTCCGTATCTAGTATGGATCATCGTGGAAGTTTTGGGTTATTTGATATAACCAAAACAATAGCGAATAAGTCCTTGTAGAGTATTCATTGGAAACTTTGAATACAAAATCCATAGCTGAAACCAAAAGGAAAGCAAAACTAGCATTGCTTGGATTTTGGTGCATTCTCGAGAAAGTTCACATTCAGTGATATTTCTCGATCATGGAGCAAACTGAAGATAGTGAAAGACATGATGAGGATTCAAATCCCTGCATCAGAGTGTTGAGAAGCGCAACAGAAAGTGTTCTTGAACGATTCTCCTCACAAAGGAAAGAATCAATGATAATGATAATTGTGTTTTCCCACTTGTATTTTCACTACATGAAGTAGAATTCAAAATGTAACCCATATCTTGTATGGAGACATTTGTGAATCATTTGTCATGATTATCGTGATATGACATACCTACGAACTACTAAGGAAATAATGGTAAGCTAAAGTTATGAGAAATCCTATAGCAAAATTCCTTTGAGATTGGAAAGTAATTCGTTGTTGAATCTTACAAGTAAAGGGGTTACTTGGATTTTCCCAAATGATTGCAAAGCCATAGTGGAAAAAGGGGTGCATGACAAAAGCACAGTGTTGGACAAATTAAAATGAATTTTATTCAAGTGTGTTGAATGTCTAGTGGATTTAAAACTGGTAAAGTCCTAGTATCTCATAGTAAATCTCCAAGTTTGATATTTGATCAAAGGATTTTGAAGTTGTTCAAAATAGTGGGTGGATATGCAATTTGCATGAAATTGAGTGGGAGCTATGAAAGTCTTCCTAAAACAATATGTGAATGACATATTTTTTAGTGGGAGCAATGTAAGTCTCAAACTCAAATGTGTCGGGAACACATTTTGAGTGGGAGCAATATAAGTCTCAAATTCAAATATGTAGGAACGTAGTTTGAATAAGAGTAGTGACTCATACCCAAATATGTTGGGAACATATTTTGAATAGGAGATTAAAGGAGTGATTCTTAAGTGTGTATACGACACAATAAGAATAAAAGCGCAAGTACCAATAAATAATGATTTATAGGGAGTAGAAGTTTATAATAAGTATATTACGATTACTATGTAGTATTCCTTAAAGGATTCTGAAAAGGGTTTCAGAATAAAAGTTAATTGAGGAACTGGTCCTTGATAACTCAAATTAGGAATAGAATTAAGTCCAACATCGATGGTTGATAGAAAGAAAAGGATGATCATCATCCACTATGTTGAGACATAGGTTCTATCTTACAAAACCAAGATGATAACTTAACATAATATATGATCCAATAAGGAATGTTTGAAAAGTGATTAAGTTTGAATCACAGAACGTTGAGCTTAGTTTGTCCGCATTGTCTAATAGAGAACCGTAGACTTGTTTTCCCAATCCATAAAGGATGACATATCTTAAAGCATAAAGGGTTATGTTATAAGAGAATATGTTGGAAACTCCTGCGATACCAACTAAATTCAAGTAGGAAGCAAGGTGAACAAAACATCGAAAGTTGCACAGGGTGCACTTGCATTTCGATGGATGCATTTATAATAATAGATAAGGGTACCATCTAAAGTGTTGTATAATGTTATGGCGGGGCTAGTTCGCTTTTAACGTAGAATGATGTGTCCCAGGGCATAGTGCCCATGAGAAATCCCTCGAGGTTGATCTAAAGTCATTGTAGGCTCCTGGAATACGGCGTCATTCTGCTGCCATATTGACGATGCATACACAAAGATGTTATCATGTGATGATAAAGTATTAATGTCAATCAAGGTGACATTAGTAAGTTGCAAAGGATTTGGGACTGTAAAGTACAGGCCCAAGACTCAACCTCTACCATGAGCAAGTATGTTCAGGGTACCGGAAATATGGTGCCAATGATTAAGAACAAATGCAGCTAGTTTATTTGTACTCTAGTGCAAGTGGGAGACTGTTGGAAATATCCCTAGAGACAAATAATAATATGGATTATTATCATATTTCATAAAGTTTATGGTTAAGTTTTATATCATGCTATAACTATATTGAAAGGAAACGTCAATACACATGTGATATATAAACAACCAGGGGTTCCCAGTGAAACTCTAGTCACTGGTTCATTGGTCAACAAATGATCAAGGTTTCCTGATCACGTGGCATTTATGCCAGTTGGAAATAGAGTCAACTCATTCTGAGAATGGGATGATGAACCAATACCCAACCTAAACATCGTGAGCCGATCATGTCACGAAGTTCAAGTTACGATGATTAGAATGGATCCTCGTAGACTATTCCTTAGACCATGAGGCTATATCAATCAATGTCCCCCGAGAGTGCTTAGATAGCATCAAGCGTCACTTGGTAACACAGTGATTATAAAGGTGTGTTCAGGTACTCGGAGGAACCATAGAGGCAATATATGTCAAGAGCGGGATTTGTCCGTCCATGTGATGGAAAGATACTTAAGGTCCCACTCGGAGAAGTTATATCCAATAGCTGCGCAGCGTGTGATTTGATCACAGGGATATCACTTGTCGGAACGAGTCAAGTAGCATTGTTCGGTAACGAGATTGAACACTACATGGTGATGTCATTGATCATATCTCATGTAATGCAAGTTCCGAGAGACAAAGGGAATAAGACACGACTGTCCCGGTTCAAACGACGAAAGATATTCATGGAATGCACAGGGGTCACATGGCCATCCAAGTACCTCTTTCGATCATTGGTCCGGGAGTGTCCCGACCATGTCTGGAGTGTTCCTGAACCGTGGGGTATCACGCTTAAGGGCTTAATGATGCTTAGAGAGTGTTTATAGGATCGGTAGAATTACCGACGAAGAGTAGAGAGAAAATTGGAAGGGTTTCGGTAAGTCTGGAGGATGTCCTGAGTGGAGATGGAAGGTGTTCCATAACCACAGAGATTGAATAATATGTGAATGAATGTTAAATATTGATTTAATAATTTATTCATAATTATTTAATAAAAGAGAAATCAATTAAAAGGTCAAAAGGCTTAATGGGCCAAATCCCGGAGGGGAAAGGGCCCATGAGGGACAGGCAAGAGGAGAGAAGGGGCAAGGGGGTGGAGGGTGGGCCAAGCCCCCCCCCGCGGGGCCCACTAGGGTCAGCCGGCGGCTGCCCCCTCTCCCCTCCTTTAGTCCCACCCCGAGACTTTGAGGGAGGTAGTACCTCCCCTCCTCCTATATATAGTGGGGGTATTTGGCGAGATAAACACAGACAATATTCAATAAAGGTTTCCTCACTTTTGGGGAGACCTCCAATTGATATTCTCTCTCTCCCGTGACCGTGGTCCCAAGTTCGGACTGCGCGAACGAGAGACATCTTCACCGCGGAGCGCCCTCGTGCTGTGGGATTCGGATCCAGGAGCTCTACTTCCGCAACTGCTGTTGGATCGGGGAAGCGGGAGTCATCATCAGGCACCGGACGTGTGTAACTCCCCGCGAGGTGTCACATTTGAGGCACTCAAGTCGTTGGAGCCACAGGAGCACAAGGACTTCATCACGACCTTGAGGTCGGCTTCGGCTCGTCTACATCAGCCACGCTCTCCTGAGCGTTGACAACGCTTTTCAGTCTTGAAGGGTAAGTTCGCGAAAAGCCCCTCCCATTACTATATTACTAATAGATAGGTCCTGGCAACATCAGGGGTTCAGGGGCGTAGGGTAAAAATTATTGTTTTCATACGCGAACCCCTACACCTACTCAACAACCAGCCGCAAGCTAGGATCCACGATCCGCCATGCACCGATCTATGGTCACGGGCCTGGGACTGGTCGAAGCGGCGCTCACCAAGGTTCCAACACTGAAGCCAAAGAAAATCAAGGCTCTAGCCAAGTACTACTCGCACTCCTCCAGTGATGACGAGCATGACCTATCGCAGCGACGCCGCTCACGTCGACATGATTACGACTACGATGCGCATGATGACATCACACAACGCAAGGTCAACAAGATGTGCGTGAGGCGCACCCGCTTGACAGACTCAGAGGATGAAGGAACGGAGCTCTGCGGTGCTAGGTTCTTCAATAGAGCCATACGACAAAGGCGAATGCCAAAAGGATTCAAACTCTAGTTAGAGAACCCAAAATTCGATGGCCTCCAAGACCCGAAGATTTTCCTGGAGGACCACATCTCCTCCATCAGGCTACATGGAGGAAACAAGAGCCCGGCCATGCAGTGCCTCTAGCTGCAGCTGCAGGGTGCTGCCCATGCATGGCTCAACAATCTCCCTCGCGGGTCGATCCGCAGCTAGGAAGAGCTGGTCTATAGCTTCGTACGAAACTTCAAGGGCACTTACAAAAGGCCCGCATCAATTGAAGAGCTGAAGGCTTGATATCAAAAGTCCGGCTAATCGCTCCGCTCCTACATCCAGAGGTGGTTCATCACCAAAAACTCCGCAGAGGACATCTTCGAAGACCGCGCAATCGACGCGTTCAACGACAGCGTACGCCGCAGAGAGCTCAGGGAGGAGCTGTGCCGCTCGAAGCCCAAAACAATCGACAACCTGATGGAGATCACAATAGGTGGGCCGATGGAGAGGACTCGGTAAAAAATAACCACGTCCACTCAGACGATGATGACGACCTTGACCGTAGGCACGATCACCGAGGAAAACATCAGATAAGCGGCTACAAAGACCACGAAGAAGTCGACATGGTCGTGGCTAGCTACGCCGACAAACACGACGATGGCAACCACATCAGCGGATACCGTAGCGGTGGCTACCGCGACAACGGGAAAATCATGCAGGTATGGCAACGTCGTACCCGCGACGAAGCCCCTAGAGCATCAATCTAGGAGAAGCTATCTGGACCTTGCAACGTACACTTCTACATCGACAAACATGATGGAAAGAAGAAGTCCAACCATCTCCTGAAGGACTGTTGCGAGTTCCTCAAGATCCACGAAGGCCTCACCCAGATAAATTGTGACGCGATAAATCAAGGGTACGGAGCCGCCCTAGGTGCCATCGCCCATGGATCACCGCCAACACCGCCCAGAGGGCCCGCGTAGCCTACGACTGTGCCAGTACAGAACAATGGAGGAGAGCAATACCTGCGCACACTCGGGAACATGGGCATGATTCAGAAAGGATGCCTGTCTAATAGGATGCAGAAGTCCATCACTCGCCAAATAAATCTGGCCATACACTCGCCACCGCTAGTCCCTGAGTACCTCAGTGGATCAGAGAGCTGCATTACCTTCGACAGGAAGGACCATCTGCACAGCGTGCCGTGCCCTAGGCCATGCCCCCCTAGTGCTTGAGGCACAAATCAGTGGCTTCGAGATGAGTCACGTCTTCATGGACGGCGGTAGCGGAATCAACTTAATGTTCGCAAGTACCTTGCGGGCCATGCGAATCCCCCGCTCCTGCTTGGAGGCATTCGAGACAACCTTCCACGACATCGTTCCAGGAAAGGGCATTTACCCTCTAGAAAAAATTAGCCTAGACGTCATCTTCAGCACACCTGCCAACTTCCGGCGGGAGGGCCTCGAATTCGAAGTTGTCGACTGGCCCTCACAGTATCATATCATCCTCGAACACGTCACGTTCGTGAGGTTGATGGTGGTTCCACACTGTGCGTACCTGCAAATGAAGATGCCAGGACCCAACGGTGTCATTACCGTTAGTGGAAGCTTCGAAAAGTCAGACAACTGCAACAGGGAATTCAATAGAATCTCCCAGTTTTTGGGTATGCAAGAAGAGCTGGTGCGGCTCGTCGACGGAGAATAGGCTTCTTCCTGTGAGCAGGCCAAACGCACCCGACCAGTCCTTCGACTCGTCGGTGAACACCAAGGCGATCCAGGTCCACCGAATGAACCCGACGAAGACGACCCTCGTCGCCAACAACCTGAGTTCCACATAAGAACTCGCGCTCATCGAATTCCTCCGTGAGCACTGGGAATTTTTTGCCTGGTGTCCTGCGGACATGCCAGGAGTTCCTAGGGAATTTGCCGAGCATGCACTCAACGTTAATCCTGACGCCAGACCAGTTAAGCAGTCGATGCATCGACTGTCGGAGCCAAGAGCAAAAGTAGTGGGCATGGTGTTGGGGTTTCGCGTATGAAAACAATAAAATTTTACTCTACGCCCCTGAACCTCTGAAGCTACCAGGACCTATCTATTAGTAATATAGTAATGGGAGGGGCTTTTTGCAAACTTACCCTTGAAGACCGAAAAGCGTTGTCAATGCTTAGGAGAGCGTGGTTGATGTAGACGAGCCGAAGCCGACCTCAAGGTCGTGATGAAGTCCTTGCGCTCCTTGGCTCCAACGACTTGAGTGCCTCAAGTGCGACACCTCGTGGGGAGTTACACATGTCTGGTGCCTGACAATGACTCCTGCTTCCCCGATCCAGCAGCAGTTGCGGAAGTAGAGCTCTTGGATCCGAATCCCGCAGCGGACGACGCTCCACGGTGAAGATGTCTCTCACTCGCGCAGTCCAGAATTGGGACCACGGTCACGAGAGAGAGAGGGGGAGATAGAAAATATCAATTGGAGGTCCTCCCAAAAGTGGGGAGACCTTTATTGATTATTGGTGTATTTTTCTAGGCCAAATACCCCACTATATATAGGGGGAGGGGAGGTACTACCTCCCTCAAAGTCCCGGGGTGGGACTAAAGGAGAGGAGGGGGGAGGGGTGGCCGTCGGCCACCCTAGTGGACCCCGTGGGGGGGGGGGCTAGGCCCAGCCGCCCAGCCCCCTTGGCCCCTCTCCCTCTCTCGTTTCCCCTAATGGGCCCTCTCCCTCCGGAAATTGGCCCATTAAGCCTTTTTGACATTTAATTGATTTTCTCTTTATTAAATAATTATGAATAAACGACTAAATCAATATTTAACATTCATTCACATATTATTCAACCTCCGTGGCCATGGAACACCTTCCACCTCCACTCCGGACATCCTCCGGACTTACCCTTCCGGTTTTCTCCCTACTCTTCTTCGGTGATTCCACCAATCCTATAAACACTCTCTAAGCATCATCAAGCCCTTAAGCATGATACCCCACGGTTCAGGAACACTCCATACATGGTTGGGACACTCCAGCACCAATGATCGATAGAGGGACCTGGATGGCCACGTGACCCCTGTGTGTTCCACAAAGATATTTTGTCGTTTGAACCGGGACAGTCGTGTCTTATTCCCTTTGTCACTCGATACTTGCATTGCCCGAGATTTGATCAATGACATCACCATGTCGTGTTCAATATCGTTACTGAACAATGCTACTTGACTCGTTCCGACAAGTGATATCCCCGTGATCAAATCACACGCTGCGCAGCTATTGGATATAACTTCTCCGAGTGGGCCCTTGAGTATCTTCCCGTCACATGGACGGACAAATCCCACTCTTGACATATATTGCCTCTACGGTTTCCTCCGAATACCTGAATAGACCTTTATAACCACCATTTTACCAGATGGCATTTGATGCTATCTAAGCACTCTCGGGAGACAGTGATTGATATAGCCTCACGGTCTAAGGAATAGTCTACGAGGATCCGTTTCTAATCATCGTAACTTGAACTTCGTGACATGATCGGGTCACGATGTTTAGGTTGGGTATTAGTTCATCATCTCATTCTCAAAATGAGATGAGCTCATTTCCAACTGGCATAAATGCCACATGATCAGGAAACATGACCATCTGTTGACCAATGAACCAGTGACTAGAGTTTCACTGGGAACCCCTGGTTGTTTGTATATCACACGTGTATTGATGTTTCCACTCAACATAGTTATAGCATGATATAAAACTTAATCATAAAGTATATGAAATATGATAATAGTCCTTACTACTATTTGTCTCTAGGGCATATTTCCAACAGTCTCCCACTTGCACTAGAGTACAAATACACTAGCTGCATTTGTTCTTAATCATTGGCACCATATATCTGGTACCCTAAACATGCTTGCTCATGGAAGAGGTTGAGTCTTGGGTTTGTACTTTACAATCCCAAATCCTTTGCAACTTACTAATGTCACCTTGATTGACATTAATACTTTATCATCTCATGATAACATATTTGTGTATGCATCGTTGCTATGGAAGCAGAACGAGGCCTGATTCCAGGAGCCTACAGTGACGTTAGATCAACCTCGAGGGATTTCTCATGGGCACTATTCCCTGGGACACATCATTCTACGTTAAAAGCGAACTAGCCCCACCATTACATTATACAACACTTTAGATGGTACCCTTATCTATTATTATAAATGTATTCATCGAAACACTAGTGCACTCTGTGCAACTTTCGATGTTTTGTTCACCTCGCTTCCTACTTGACTTTAATTGGTATCTACAGGAGTTTCCAACATATTCCCTTATAACATAACTCTTTATGCTTTAAGATATGTTATCCTTTATGGATTTGGAAAATATGTTCACAGTTCTCTACTAGACACTGCGGACAAACTTAGCTCAAATGTTTTGTGATTCGAACTTAATCACTTTCAAACGTTCCTTATTTGGATCACATATTATGCTAAGTTATCATCATGGTTTCTAAGATAAAACCTATGTCTCAACATAGTGGATGACGATCATCCTTTTCTTTTTTTAACCATCGATGTTTAAACTTAATGCTATTCCTAATTCGAGTTATTAAGGACTGGTTCCTTAATCAACTTCTATTTTGAAAATCCCTTTCAGAATCCCTTAAGGAATACTACATAATATCATAATACTCTTATTATCAACATCTACATCTTATAAATCATTATTTACAAGTATTTGCGCCTTTCATTCTTAACACATTTAAGAATTACTCTTATAAGCTCCCACTCAAAAATATGTCAATCACATATTTGTTAGGAAGACTTTCATAGCTCCCACTCAATTTTATGCAAATTGCATATATCCTTACTATCTTGAACAACTTCAAAATCCTTTGATCAAATATCAAACTTGGAGATTTACTATGAGATACTAGTAATGTTACTAGTTTTAAATCCACTAGGCATTTAGCACACATGAATCAAATTCATTTGAATTTGTCCACTACTTGACAAGTTGTGCTTTTGTCATTCACCCCCTTTTCCACTATGGCTTTGCAGTCATTTGGGAAAATTCCAAGTAATTCCTTTTTACTTGTGAGATTCAGCAATGAATTGCTTTCCAATCTCAAGTGAATTTTGCTTTTAGGATTTCTCATAATTCTAGTTCATCATTATTTCCTTAGTAGTTCGTAGCTATGTAATATTCCAAGAATCATGACAAATGATTCACAAATGTTTCCATACTAGATATGGATTTCATTTTGAATCATACTTCATGTAGTGAAAACACTAGTGGGGAAATACAATGATCAATATCATTGATTCTTTCCTTCTGTGTAGAGAATTGTTCAGGAACGTTGTCTGTTGCGCTTCTCAACACTATGATGCAGGGTTTTGAATCCTCATCATGTTTTACACTATTTCCCAGGTGCTCCATAATTGAAAAACATCACTAAAAGTGAGCTTTCTCAAGAATGCAC
This sequence comes from Avena sativa, assembly GCA_916181665.1. Taxonomy (NCBI): domain Eukaryota; kingdom Viridiplantae; phylum Streptophyta; class Magnoliopsida; order Poales; family Poaceae; genus Avena; species Avena sativa. The sequence goes on from OV702287.1 coordinate 5,068,629, forward strand.
CAAAATCCAAGCAATACGAATCTTGCTTTCCTTTTGGTCTCAGCTATGGATTTCGTATTCAAAGTTTCCAATGAATACACTACAAGGACTTATTCGCTATGGTTTTGGTTATATCGAATAACCCCAAAACCTTCACGAATTCAAATGGTTTACTACATTCTAATTGAGTGCTAACTATTTCTAACTAATGGTCTCTACATCTACACTACAATGATTTATTTGGTGCCTTCTATTCAACCCCTTTGATATCTAATATCACATTGTGATGCTTTGCATTTTTATGTTTCAAAACGCTTTGCATTTTGCAATTACTTTTATGCCATTCTTGTAAAGTTGAATTTCATTACTATTGATCAAATCATAGTAATTGGATTCTCTTTTATATTTATACCCTTTGTTGATGGAACATTTTGATCAAATCAAATAGTTTCATATTCACGTTTCCTTTGGTAAACTACTTTACACATTTAAACAATCATTTAATGATAATTACCATTTTCGTTAAAACACAATACATCGAATATGTATTTACTTTTAACAATTCTTTAAACACTTTGTATTCAAGTAATACACGGTGTTCAAGTTATTTTGCCGAACTTAGGCATGATTCATATGTGATGAGATATCGAATAACTTTCACATATTATCACATAACTTTGAATTTAAACAATGGTTTCATTCATTAATGAACATATCATTAAATTGGGTATTTTAAACAAGGCATTTTAATATTTCTACAAATGTTCATGCATTATCAATTAGTTTCAAACAATAAGGATAATTCACACATAATCAAACAAGATATGAACACGAATAGAAATTATTCATAAAAGCAGAACAACTGTTTGTTACAAACTCATATGAATAACCGTCTCACGAAGTGTGAGACACACTAAACAAGTTTACAATCTCTTACATTAATCATCCTAAACATAAAATAAATGATAAATGTCGAGGGAGAGTGTCGTCGGCCATCATCATCATGCTCGCCATCAACACGCAACGTCACCTCCTCTCCAGCAAGCACCTCTCATGCAGAAGGACCTGTTTTTAGCAAAACAGAACAAGTATTAGATATACTTAACACTGCAATGTGTTTGCAAGATTATAACATTTATAAAATTGTATATCAAATATATACCTTTGTCGTTGACGACCTGAGCGACATCTGGTTCAACCAACACATTCCTGAGATGTGTCATGAACTGGTGGAACTCCATTGTTTCCGTGTCGCCCCTCATTACGCAAGTCCTGACTTGTGCTTGGTAGCTTCGTGGCAGCGACCGCGGCACAACATCATTTGCAAAAGAGCCCGTAATCCAGACGTCTAGGAAGTATGCAGGCCTCATGTACACATCATGCATGTGCTCCAAATGGTCGTCCAGTGATGAGTTCTCCTCCATCTTAATGGAGAGGAAGTCTCCCATCAGCTCATGCTCCCAGATGCGTGTCTGCTCCACGAAATGTGTCCTAAGCTGTAGCATTACCGAATGAGGGTTGACATCACCCACGAAAGGCCACAGCTCGTCCACCATTCCGAAACGCATCACAACTGAAATATAGGAGGCCATCTCACGACGAAGATATTGGTCTTTCCGCTCCTCTGGGGTCTCAAGGTCAGTGGGCTGATCCAAATCCATCCCGTCGAGTATGTAGTCGACCACGTCGTTCTTGCTAAGGAGAACATGGAGACTGGCAACCCAAATGGAGAAGTTCGATCCATCTAATCTGAGCTTCTCTCATTCTAACCATTCAATTGTCAACACGAAAGGTCCCATCTACATTTATAATTGCAAAAGGAATTTAGACTAAGTGTATAATTAAATGAGTTAATAATAACTCCACTCAGAAAGACCTATCCCCAAAAGGGTTTCTAGTGATAACACGACCCCTATCAGCCACATCTCCCCCGATTGATCACGACCATCGATGTGGGTTCAAAGGTGGATGCTAAACGTTGGTCACGTCATTCATGCGTGCTCGATCTTTCAACCATCCGTGTTCCGAGGCCACGCTTCTGTGGCGTGCTAGGCTCGCCAACTCAACCTTAGTGTATTCGCTGTGCAACATGGCTTACACCCACTGTATGCGAACGTAGATATGTCTGACACCCAGGCCTGTAACCCTGGATCTCCTCATACCGAAGAACTTTCTTGGTGGTGCACACTAAGGGGGAACATAATCGTTGGTAATTTTAACAGGGATCATCTTATTAGGCTACCGTCGAGTATCTAATATTAGCACACAATAAGACATACAAACAATAACATTGAATGTAAATGCTATGTGATATGGTCCTTCACGTCGTGATCTCCATCCGCCGTCACCGGGTTCCGGCGTCGTAGACACCAGGGTACCGGTGTCATTCCGGCGTGGTAGTTCCTCACCTTCATGACTATCTACTACTACGTAACAAAAGGTAATTACTTTACCTTTGCCACAACCATATCACAAAGCAACGCCCCCCTACAAAACAAAGTTAGACGCCTCTACTTATCTTTGCATGTTTTACGTGGCTGAATGGGCTTTCACACAAGAACCGTTCTTACCTACGAACTTTCAGCACAACGCTGATCAAGTAGTTGTCTTTACTACACCCCTTTCGGGGCCCTCCGTTGCAAGTGGCATACCAACTAATGCGAGAGAGACAGACACCCCCCTAAGCCACTTTATACGGGACAAGCCGTATGTCAAGCGTGGACCAGTCTCACGAATGAACGCGTAAAGTCGGTTGGGGGACGCTTCATCAAGCATTACTGCGGTATACACACGTACACGTGGGAGGGTAACAACTAAAAGATCAACACCCACACGCTACATCTCGTGTGTTCTACCGGTACTAGCATTACTACGCATAGATCTAGCTCTGATACCACTGTTGGGGTTCCGCGTATGAAAACAATAAAATTTTACTCTACGCCCCTGAACCCCTGAAGCTGTCAGGACCTATCTATTAGTAATACAGTAACGGGAGGGGCTTTTCGCGAACATACCCTTGAAGACCAAAAAGCGTTGTGAACGCTCAGGAGAGCGTGGTTGATGTAGATGAGCCGAAGCCGACCTCAAGGTCGTGATGAAGTCCTTGCGCTCCTTGGCTCCAACGACTTGAGTGCCTCAAGTGCGACACCTCGCGGGGAGTTACACATGTCCGGTGCCTGACGATGACTCCCGCTTCCCTGATCCAGCAGTAGTTGCGGAAGTAGAGCTCCCGGATCCGAATCCCACAGCGGACGGCGCTCCGCGGTGAAGATGTCTCTCGCTCGCACAGTCCAGACTTGGGACCACGGTCACAAGAGAGAGAGGGAGAGAGAAAATATCAATTGGAGGTCCTCCCAAAAGTGGGGAGACCTTTATTGATTATTGGTGTATTTTTCTAGGCCAAATACCCCACTATTTATAGGGGGAGGGGAGGTACTACCTCCCTCAAAGTCCCGGGGTGGGACTAAAGGAGAGGAGGGGGGAGGGGTGGCCGCCGGCCACCCTAGTGGGCCCCGGGGGGGGGGGGGGGGTTCTAGGCCTAGCCGGCAAGCCCCCTTGGACCCTCTCCCTCTCTCCTTTCCCCTAATGGGCCCTCTCCCTCCGGAAATTGGCCCATTAAGCCTTTTTGACATTTAATTGATTTTCTCTTTATTAAATAATTATGAATAAACGACTAAATCAATATTTAACATTCATTCACATATTATTCAACCTCCGTGACCATGGAACACCTTCCACCTCCACTCCGGACATCCTCCGGACTTACCCTTCCGGTTTTCTCCCTACTCTTCTTCGGTGATTCCACCAATCCTATAAACACTCTCTAAGCATCATCAAGCCCTTAAGCATGATACCCCACGGTTCAGGAACACTCCAGACATGGTTGGGACACTCCAGCACCAATGATCGATAGAGGGACCTGGATGGCCACGTGACCCCTGTGTGTTCCACAAAGATATTTTGTCGTTTGAACCGGGACAGTCGTGTCTTATTCCCTTTGTCACTCGATACTTGCATTGCCCGAGATTTGATCAATGACATCACCATGTCGTGTTCAATATCGTTACTGAACAATGCTACTTGACTCGTTCCGACAAGTGATATCCCCGTGATCAAATCACACGCTGCGCAGCTATTGGATATAACTTCTCCGAGTGGGCCCTTGAGTATCTTCCCGTCACATGGACGGACAAATCCCACTCTTGACATATATTGCCTCTACGGTTTCCTCCGAATACCTGAATAGACCTTTATAACCACCATTTTACCAGATGGCATTTGATGCTATCTAAGCACTCTCGGGAGACAGTGATTGATATAGCCTCACGGTCTAAGGAATAGTCTACGAGGATCCGTTTCTAATCATCGTAACTTGAACTTCGTGACATGATCGGGTCACGATGTTTAGGTTGGGTATTAGTTCATCATCTCATTTTCAGAATGAGATGACCTCATTTCCAACTGGCATAAATGCCACATGATCAGGAAACATGATCATCTGTTGACCAATGAACCAGTGACGAGAGTTTCACTGGGAACCCCTGGTTGTTTGTATATCACACGTGTATTGATGTTTCCACTCAACACAGTTATAGCATTATATAAAACTTAATCATAAACTATATGAAATATGATAACAGTCCTTACTACTATTTGTCTCTAGGGCATAATTCCAACACATGGAAGTCAGCAGACTCCTTGACGCCAATTTCATACGAGAGATCAAGGAAAGCACCCGGGTATCTAACCCCATGCTCATTCCAAAGAAGGACACGGAACTCCTGCGAATGTGTGTGTACTTCACCTCCCTCAACAAACATTGTCCTAAGGACCACTTTCCATTACCACGGATTGATCAAATCATCGACTCCACCAACGGATGCGAGCGTCTCTTTTTCCTCAATGCCTACTCAGGCTACCATCAGATTCGACTGAAGGAAGAGGATCAAGAGAAGATGACATTCATTACGCCCTTCGGCGTGTACTACTACACCATGATGCCCTTCGGGCTGAAGAACGTAGGAGCCACCTACCAACGTTGCATGCAGGCCTGCCTGAAGAACCAAGCACATCCTTGGCCTTTTAGAGAGAGTCCTTGACAGAGACGCTGCGGTCTTCGACTGCAGCCACGGCGCCGGCCAAAGCATCCTGATGACCCACAAGTATAGGGGGTGTATCGCAGTATTTTCGATAAGTAAGAGTGTCGAACTCAACAAGGAGCAGAAGGTGTTGACGAGTGGCTTGGAGCAGGAATTCTCTGTAAATACTTAGCAAACGGATTTTTATGGGTTTTTGATAATGCAGATAAATAAAGTACGAGAAGATAAAAGACAATAATAATAAATGCAGCAAGTGGCCCAATCCTTTCTTTAGCAAAGGACAAGCCGGTTGTATTACTTAAGATGACCAAACATTCTCGAGGACACACGGGAATATCTTCAAGTGCTTTCGCTTCATATAGTTGATTAATCTTCTTTAGTTAGATAAGTTTTGTGCGGGTGAACCCGTGCTAATGTACTGACCTTCATAGGACTAATACATACTTGTGATTATACCCCTTGCAAGCATCCGCAAGTACAAGAAAGTAATTAAGATAGAAACCTAACCACAACTTTAAACTCTGAGATCCTACACTCCCTTGTGCAAAGGTTTCCTAATGGGGGTTTAGGTTTCTGTCACTCCGGCAACCCCTACGATTAGTAGCAAAATACACAATGCATTCCCCTAGGCCCATAAAGGTGAAGTATCATGTAGTCGATGTTCACATGACACCACTAGAAGAATAACACCACAACTTAATTATCAAACTATTGAATCTTTCTCAACACAATTCCACTACTAACAACATGACTTCTCCCATGTCCTCAAGAACTAAACAAACTACTCAGAAGACATCATATGGATCAATGATCAGAGATGAAATAATGATAAATAACAATTTGAACATAACAATAATTCAATGGTTCCACTCAATAGCATCAACTACAACAAGTAATCAACACACGGAAAGTTTCCCCTAAGAACTATGCAAGATTCAACCCAATTGTTATAGAGGTATGAAGTGGTGATGATGGTGCTGGTGGAGATGATATGATGATGATCCCGATGAAGTCTAGCTTGATGGTGGTGTTGATGGCGACGATCTCCCCTCTCCGGGAAGGAATTTCCCTGGCAGATTTTTGCCTGCCAGAGAGCTCTTTCTCTCTCTGCAGTTTTCCGCCCCGTAGAGGCGGCGGAATATTTTTGTGGTCGCTCCCCGAGTCTTAGGGTTTCTGGAGGATAATATACGCTAAAGAGCACATCGAGAGGTGGGCTAGGGTGTCCAGACCACATGGTGGCGCGGCTAGGGCTGGCCCGCGCCAGGGGGTGGTGTGGGCCCCCTGTGGCCCATCTCCTCTCCCCCTTCTGGCTTCCTTCGTCTTCTGGAAAAATAAGATTTTCCATATATTTTCCAAGATTTTCTGATCTTCGCGAATTTTGCCTCCAAACTGTGCCTTTTCCATCAGAATCCTGACTTCAGCGGTCTATCCTCCAAAAGTCATCAACCATGCAAAAACAGATGAAATAACATAAGTATCATCTCTTAATATGAAATATATCAATGAATAATAGTAAATTATGATATAGAATAGTGATGCAAAATGGACGTATCAACTCCCCCCATGCTTAGACTTCGCTTGTCCCCAAGCGAAAACTGAGCTCAATAAACATGACCTCAGGTTTATGGAGTGAAGTGTCGAGAAAAGAATACGGACAAGAAGCATCACATTCATCAATACACAAATCATAATAGAAGACAACTCACTATTATATAACTTAACTTGTAATAAGTAAAAGAAACACAATAAAGATACACAAAGTAAATCATAATTGGTAATGCCAAACTTTGTTCTTGGCCAAAGAACAATTAACAATTTTGCAGGAGTTCAAACATGATAGGGTTTTCAATGATAGCTTTCAAACTAATATTCACTAAGATAAGAGTAATATGCAAAACAAGGAACATAAGAAACATGATTGAATAAATCATCATATGAATGAATGAAACACAACAACTCAAAATACTTGCTGAGATAGAAAGGAATAGGTTTATTGACTCAACTAAAAAGTAAAATATAGGCCCTTCACAAAGGGAAGCAGGGATTTCAAGTTTCATAAAGAGCTTCCAAAAATTATGGTACTTATTAGCTTTCAGCTCTCATTGCCCCTATCATAAGCATCTTTAGGTGATTAAGGTTAAAGTGAACAAATATGAGGATATGCTTGACAAGTTATAAGCTGAAAATCTCATGCCCCTTACTTACGAGTACCGTTCCTCATGCTACTCAACTTTAGTCACAAGTAAGTCCTTGTCATTGTAAGTACATGTGTATCATAGAGAACCGCTAACGTGGTACCCCTTGCCCGATTATACGGAAGATTCCCCATATCAAAATGACAAGGCAAGCAGACAATGAGCATCTCAGCAATCCTTTTATTTCCTATTTGCATAGGGTCTCTTTTTTCCTATTTGCATAGGTTTTTTCTTTTTCTTTTTTTATTGAGGATGCTTCATAGATTGCTCACTATGGTTATATTACAGGTTTCCACCATGATTAGGCAGGGCTTAGACCAGCCGCCCATGCGTTTCTCTAACACATATACGAACTCCATGAGCCTTACAAGCTCCCCTTTCATTTCACACTGCCGGGATCCATAAGCAAAAGAACATGATATCAACTAAATAAAGTGCAATGTTGAAAGCGTTCCCCATGGTAACATGGTTCTGCTAATTCACAACTTACAAAACGCAAGCATATACGCAACATATATGGGCACAATGGTTCAAGTTTATTAAGTGCAAGAAAAGTAAAGTGTGCATCAAGTTTGTGAGAGCTTTAATCACTAATTTTCACATAACAAGTTTAATTCGGAAGGTAGATAAAAACATGAATTTACTTGGAATAGCAATGATGCTAATAGGTAGGTATGGTGGACGCAAATGGCATAGGTTTTGGTCTAAGGATTGGATGGACGAGAAGCATTCCCTCTTAGTACAGGTTTTTGGCTAGCAAGGCTGGGTTGGAAGCATAAGAATTGAAGGAAACAAACGAATATACAAGTGATAAAAACAAACATGCAATCTTCCTTGGAAACACAAAAGATCTTAACTAGAGAATACTAATCTTATGAGCCAATCAAGAAATAAAGATGATGAAATTATATTTCTTGAAGGTACTTTTCTCTTTTTTCATTCAATTCTCATATAGTGTTGCTACTGACCAGAGCCAGGTTTGCCAAAACCAACTAAATTTACTCCATGATCCCAAAGTGATACCAATACTAACAACAAGATCAATCATATAACAGAAATTGAAAACTAATATAAGATGTGCAAAAGAGAACTTCTCATTAATATTCCATAACGGCAACTCACACCAAGGGATACATAGATATCTAACTAGAGGGTAGACACTGCCATAATGCAAACCATCCTATATGATAACTTCTCTATTCATGATATGACTCTACTGAAAAGGTAAAAAGATAAAAGATAGTGATGTGATACCGCGGCACTCCCCCAAGCTTGGAACAAACCAAGGGGATGCCAAAACCTGATGACGAATTACTCCTTCGGTGGTGGTGGTATTCTCTCGATGAGCTTTTCAATCAATTTCCTCAAGTCCTGAATCTTGAAGGTGAGAGTACGAATCAACTCCGAGTTGTGCTCAATGCGGTTCATGATCATGTCAGGCTGTGAATCCTAGCTCTTACGATTCTTTCCCCACTCTTCCTCCTTGAAGTATTCTTTTCCTGCATGGTTAGAACGAGGCATATCGCAATTGGAGGGTAATTTTTCCTTGGGCATATTTTGGAATTGATGCTCATGAATAAGGGTATTGAAGGGATTCTTGGTGCATGGAGGAGATGACCGTTAAGCCAAGAAATGACGCGGAACCTTCCCTCCAGTGGACATCCGTGCAGTCCTTTTGAACCTGACAGGATTTGCCACCACTCCAATGCTTGCAATGGTGGTGCTGGTGTGCGGATGCTAGTCTTCCTTTGCCTCCTATTCAACTTCACTCTCAATCTCCTCCTTCTGCTCAAGGTCTTGGAGATCATCTTCCGTAGGCTCCTTGCCCTTATCATTGGCGGAGACCATTGTGCCTCTAAACTTTAAGAATAGTTCTTGACAGAAACAGATCGAAACGAAAACATGACGAGAACACGATAAACGAACCTCGGGGGATCCGGGGGATTATATATTACGAAGTTTAACAACAAAAGGAAGGTACTAGGAGAAAATGGGTCGGAGACGGGGTCCGGGGCAGCCACACCCCTGGTGGCGTGGCCAGGTGGGCTCGCGCCACGAGGTGGTGTGAGCCACCTGGGCTCCGTTTCCGTCCCTATTTCTACTCATTGATTTCCATGTTAGATAAAAACTGCAAAAATATAAATTGATGGATTTTTCGCGGACCTTTTCTTATCAGAACTGTTACCTATTCGAAACCAGACTCTGCAGATCTCTGAATTTGGTCTTTGGTAAAATTTTCTGGAGCGCCATTTGAATAGCATCAATATCTTTATTGTAAGAATCTCCAAAAATATAGTGCTTGAGTCTCTGACCATTCACCACTTGTGTAGTGTTATCTTTTAAGGAAGAAATTTTTGTTGCACCTGAACGATACACTTCTTCAATAACAAAAGGTCCTTCCCATTTTGAGAGTAGTTTTCCTGCAAAAAAATCTGAGACGAGACCTATACAATAGAACCTTCTCGCCAACATGGAACTCTCTCTTAAGAATTCTCCTATCATGCCATCTTTTAACTTTTTCTTTAAAGAGTCTAGCATTTTCATACGCTTGACTCCTCCACTCGTCTAACAAACTTAGGTCAAATAATCTTCTCACTAGCAAGTTTGAAGTCTCTATTAAGTTCTTTCACTGCCCAATAAGCTTTGTGTTCTAATTCTAAAGGCAGGTGGCAAGCTTTCCCATAAACCATTTTATAAGGAGACATTCCCATAGGATTTTTATAAGCAGTTCTATAATCCCATAAAGCATCATTCAACTTTTTAGCCCAATTTTTTCTAGATCTATTAACAGTCTTTTGCAAGATGGATTTAATTTCTCTATTTGATAGTTCTACTTGCCCACTAGTTTGGGGATGATAAGCTGAAGCAATTCAATGATTAACATCATGTTTAGCAACGGTACATCTTTTTGGAGAAGATTAGTAAGGGGTTTTGATATCTTGGAGAAATATTTAATAAACCTTCTATAGAAACCAACATGACCAAGGATACTACGAATACCTTTGACGTCTCTAGGACAGGGCATTTTCTCAATTGCTTCAACTTTGGCTCTGTCAACTTCAATGCCTCTTTCAGAAATTTTATGTCCAAGGACAATTCCTTCATTGACCGTGAAGTGGCATTTCTCCCAATTAATAACAAGATTAGTTTCTTCACATCTCTGCAAAACTTTATCAAGGTTGTGCAGACAATTATCAAAAGAAGTTCCATAGACGAAAAAATCGTCCATGAATACTTCCACAATTTCCTCACAAAAACCATGAAAGATAGCAGACATGCATCTTTGAAAAGTAGCAGGAGCATTGCACAAACCAAAAGGCATACGCCTATAAGCATAGGTTCCATAAGGGCACGTAAAAGTAGGTTTTTCTTGATCTTGTTGTTTAACAACAATTTGAGAAAACCCAGAGTATCCATCAAGAAAGCAAAAATGGGTCTTTTTAGACAACCTTTCTAACATTTGATCAATAAAAGGCAATGGGTAATGATCTTTCTGAAGTCAATGCACATCCTATAACCTACTTAGGCACAATAGTAATTCCCCCTTTCTTAGAGACACAATGAACAGGACTAACCCATTCACTATCAGCAAGAGGATAAATAATACCAGCATCAAGGAGTTTTAATACCTCGTTTCTTACCACTTCCTTCATCTTAGGATTTAAACGATGTTGATGTTCTACCACTGGTTTTGCATCGGGTTCTATATTGATAGCGTGCTGACATATAGTAGGAGAAATCCCCTTTAAATCATCAAGGGTATAGCCCATAGCTCCTCTTCAATACTTCCAATAATCTTTCCTCTTCCTTCCCTGAAAGTTTAGAACTAATAATAACATGATATATTTTCTTATCATCAATGTAAGCATATTTAAGATTGTCAGGTAAAGGTTTTAGATCGAAAACTGAATCCTTTTTAGGTGGCAATGTGGTACCCAAATCTTCCACAAGCAAGTTATGCTTAAGCATCTTAGGTTGACAACGGAGAATTTCGTCAATCTCATTTCTTTCTTCCATGAAGATATCACTTTCGTGGTCTTCCATAAATTGCTGCAAAGCATTGTTAGGAGCAAGAGAAATAGAAGCAAGTTGTTCAACTCTACAATCCTCATTAGGAGTTTCATTTTCATAAGGAACTTTAGCAAATTTTGAAAAATTAAACTCATAAGATTCCCCATCAAATTTAGTTAAAATTTTCTCCCTTTTACAATCTATAATGGCTCCACACGTGTTCAAGAAAGGTCTACCAAAAAATGATAGGATAGGTTTTACTAGCAGTTGAACCAAGTACTAGAAAATTAGCAGGATATTTAATCTTACCACAAAGAACTTCCACATCTCTTACAATACCAATTGGATAGATGGTCTCTCTATTTGCAAGGTGAATAACCACATCAATTTCTTCTAGTTCGCATGGAATAATTTCATGCATAATTTCTTTGTAAATCTCGTAAGGAATAGCACTTGAACTTGCACCGATATCACATAAACCATAATAGCAATGATCACCAATTCTAACATAAAGCACAGCGATAGTAGCTTTTCTAGTTCTATTAGGATGTGAGACAATATTAGAAGCATCCTCACAGAAGATAATGTGTCCATCTTCTACACTTTTAGTGACAAGGTCTTTCACAATTGCTACCAAAGGTTCAATGTTTATTTGTTTATCGGGCTTTACAGCTCTCTTTGTACTTTTATTAATTACACTAGTTATCATAGAATGCTCTTTTACCTTATCCAGGAAAGGTACTTTCTTGATATAAGGTTCAGGTAAAATACGATCAATAGTACAAACTTCAGTACTTTTATCACAAACACAATCAACAATATCTTTATATGGTGCATGATACTTGTTCCATTCTTTTTTTGGAATTTCAACATATGAGGCAAAAGCCTTAAAACAATTTGCAATAACTTGAGAGTCTAAACCATAAGCATTACTAATATTATGATAGTCATCAGTTCCCATAAAACATTTAATGCATTCATAATCATAATTTATACCTGACTTTCTTCCTTTATCATTCTCCCAAGCTTCAGCATTGCCTTGAATACGGTCTAGAAGATCCCATTTAGCTTCTTCTTCCATGCGTGTAAATGATCTAGCACAAGAAGCATCCAATAGATCCTTATCATGAAGAGAAAGTCTTGCATAAAAGTTACTGATAATAATATTGTTGGGGAGATCATGAATAGGACATTTGAGCATTAGTAACTTCAATCTCCCCCAAGCTTGAGTTGTACTCTCTCCATCAAGAGGCCAAAAGTTGTATATTTGATTCCGATCTTTGTGAATCTCACTAGGAGGATAAAATTTTGAATAAAAGAGAGGTACTACTTCCTCCCATTCAAGAGATTGGCCATTCTTCAGCAGCTTATACCATTCCTCAGCTCTTCCTTCCAGTGATAATGAGAATACCTTATTCTTGACTTGATCTGTTGTAATACCTTCACACTTGAACAACCCGTATAATTCGTGTATAAAGAGAAATATCACCGGGGTGGGCAGTTCCATCTCCAAAATAGTAGTTATCCATAACACGATCAATAATTATTGTAGGTATCTTAAAAGTATCATTTTCAGTAGGTGATGGTTCATCTAGTACCTTAGCAGTGGTAGTAGCATTATGAAATAAGAAACTAAGTGAATTATCCATATTGAAATAAAGTAACTAACAAAAATAAACAATACTCACAGTAGAAGTTTCCTTTACCAGTTCCACTCTTCAATAGCGCTTCACTCCCCGACAACGGCGCCAGAAAATAATCTTGATGACCCACAAGTATAGGGGGTGTATCGCAGTATTTTCGATAAGTAAGAGTGTCGAACCCAATAAGGAGCAGAAGGTGTTGACGAATGGCTTGGAGGAGGAATTCTCTGTAAATACTTAGCAAATGGATTTTTAGTTTTTTTTGATAATGCAGGTAAATAAAGTGCGAGTAGATAAAAGACAATAATAATAAATGCGGCAAGTGGCCCAATCCTTTCTTTAGCAAAGGACAAGTCGCTTGTATTACTTAAGATGACCAAACATTCTCGAGCACACACGGGAATATCTTCAAGTGCTTTCGCTTCATATAGTTGATTAATCTTATTTAGTTAGATAAGTGTTGTGTGGGTGAACCTGTGCTAATGTACTGACCTTCCTAGGACTAATACATACTTGTGATTATACCCCTTGCAAGCATCCGCAAGTACAAGAAAGTAATTAAGATAGAAACCTAACCACAGCTTTAAACTCTGAGATCCTACACTCCCTTGTGCAAAGGTTTCCTAACGCGGGTTTAGGTTTCTGTTACTCCGACAACCCCTACGATTAGTAGCCAAATACACAATGCATTCCCCTAGGCCCATAAAGGTGAAGTATCATGTAGTCGATGTTCACATCACACAACTAGAAGAATAACACCACAACTTAATTATCAAACAACTGAATCTTTCTCAACACAATTCCACTACTAACAACATGACTTCTCCCATGTCCTCAAGAACTACACAAACTACTCACAAGACATCATATGGATCAAAGATCAAAGATGAAATAATGATAAGTAACAATCTGAACATAACAATAATTCATGGTTCCACTCAATAGCATCAACTACAACAAGTAATCAACACCGGGAAAGTTTCCCCTAAGAACTATGCAAGATTCAACCCAATTGTTACAGCGGTATGGAGTGGTGATGCTGGTGCTGGTGGAGATGATGATGGAGATGATGATGATGATCCCGATGAAGTCCAGCTTGATGGTGGTGTTGATGGCGACGATCTCCCCTCTCCGGGAAGGAATTTTCTAGGCAGATTTCTACCTGCCGGAGAGCTCTTTCTCTCTCTGCAGTTTTCTGCCCCACGGAGGTGGTGGAATCTTTCTGTGGTTGCTCCCCGAGTCTTAGGGTTTTGGGAGGATAATATACGCCAAAGAGCACAACCAGAGGTGGGCCAGGGTGGCCACACCACCTAGTGGTGCGGCCAGGGCTGGCCCGCGCTAGGGGGTGGTTTGGGCCCCCTGTGGCCCATCTCCGCTTCCCCTTCTGGCTTCCTTCGTCTTCTGGAAAAATAGGATTTTCCATATATTTTCCGGGATTTTCTGATCTTCATGAATTTCGCTTCCAAACCGTGCCTTTTCCATCAGAATCCTGACTTCAGCGGTCCATCCTGCAAAAGTCATCAACCATGCAAAAACAGATGAAATAACATAAGTATCATCTCTTAATATGAAATATATCAATGAATAACAATAAATTATGATATAGAATAGTGATGCAAAATGGATGTATCGCATCCTCACGAGCTAGAGCCTAAGGGTCGAAACTCACTCTAGCGGCATCTGCAATTGACCCGCATAAGCCCAGCAGAAAACAATACAAGCACAGAAAGTAAAAGTTCCAATGATACAAAGAATAACATAAAGATACCTAAAATTTATTTGGCAACAGAGAGAAGCTGTTCTGCGAATGCCTTCTCCCTTTCGGCTGCAACAGCCAATAGGTTCCCTTCATGCTTCTTCGACTCCTGCTCGGAGCGCTAAAGGCTTTGAGTGCCTCATCTCGTTTCTTCTCCGCGTCGCTAAGGCCCTTCTTGAGGGTAGTAACGCGATGAAGGAGATCATTGTTCACAACTACAAGGACGGTAAAGAAAATTCAAGCTCAGTCGAGTATTTGCATCAGTCACAAAAAAGAGAGAGAAGAGCCTACCTTGGAACTGGCGATTCCAAGTATCTAGCCAGGCATGCTGTCGGCCCAATGACGCAATCTGTTCGCCAAGGCGAATGGACTCCTTCAAGACAGGCTACAAACGATGACAAGGCATAACCGCCAACCTATATTCGAAAGACAAGGATACAAAAAACTTACATGGTCATCTAGGGACTCTGAAGTTTCCTTCTGGGTGGACATTCGGGCAACCATCTGGTGGTCCCCGCATGGGGGAACTCGTAGAATTGGCACCGGAGTTGGTCACCACCTGGAGAGAGGGAGAGCGCTCTTCCACATCCTTGCCTTTGGAGTCCACAACTCCGGTCTCCTTCACGAAGAAACAATCATCAGATGATGATGACCCAGTTTTGCTATAGCAAAAATTGTGACCGACTTCAAGAACTGGATTATGAAGACAAGAAATTAAATCAGCACAAGTCAAATTCTCACCCACCAAAGTTGTCGAGGTCGAAGGAGTCCTACGACTCCTCCTTTTGCTTCCTCAGCTTCTTCCGTGATGGGGGGTGCTACAGCGCGCATGGGCACCATAGGGATAGGAGCATCTACCTCCGTCAAATGACTCTTCGGCGTCTCCGGTGAAGAAGCATCTGAGTCTTTGCTTCGGGAGCGCTTGCGAGTTCCACCCTCGCTGGACTTGGGGGCTTCCTGCTCTTAAACAACGGGGACTGTGGAGCCAGATTCGTCTTCCTCTTTGGCCTCACGAGGAATTATTCCTTCCAGCTGAGGAGGCAGGATGGTTGCCACTTTCAATTCTTGGCAAACGAAGCAACACTACCATGAGAAAGGCCTTGCAGGCAATTGAAGAATAGCAGCCGATGAAATAATAAAGTTACCTTAGGTGGAGGGTGACTCGCATAGAACAGAAGCACGGCCGAGTCACCTGGGTGCTTCTCCTTGGCGATGAACTTGGTCAGCCCCCTAATCCTCTTGTCCACCTTACCTGAGAAATGTTCTCCTGCGAGAAGCGAGTGACGTTGTCGGCGCCAGTCCAGTAGTACATCGGGGGCGCCCTATCTGGCAGTGGTTGCACCCGACGACGCATCCAGGTACAGATGAGGTCTGTGCCAGCAATATCTTTTCCTCGAATGAGTTGAAGATAACAGACGCGCTTGTACAAGACCTCGACTTCTTCAGCTTTGCTGGGCATCACCACATTCTTCCAATACCTCCTCCTCTTGCATTCTGCCTTCGGGTCAAATGGAGCAAGTCCAAAGACTTCACCATCGGCTTTCTTCTCGCGAATGTAGAACCACTTCTCTCTCCACCCTTGAATGGAATCAACAATCTTGAGGGAGAAGTATTGGACGTTCCGGTCCACATAGATGCCCTAGCCTCCAATGTCGTAGACCATAGATCTAGAACCCGACTACCGCTTCAGCTTGAGGAGCTTTTTGAAGAGGTCGAAGCGCGGCTCGATTCTGAGCCAGCACTTGCAAAGTGCAATATAGCACGCAATGTGCAAAATCGAGTTTGGAGTCAACTGATGCAACTAGAGCCCATAAAAATAGAGTAACCCTCGCACAAACTTGTGGAGGGGGAGAGAGAGAGGCCGCGGAAAATGAAGGTAAGAAACATCACCCAAAATCCTATAGGGGGATCCAGGATTACCTCCAAGCCAAGCATCTTAATGTCCGCCTCGTTGGCGGGGAGCAGTCCATCCTAACGATGATGTAGAGCTCCTTCTCCATTATGGCGGTCCGCCGCCACGAGCCGTTGGTAATGCGTGTCCCTGTGCCTTTCCTCTTTCCAGCTACAGCAGTATTGCCGGAACCGGCGGCGACGGTGCCTTTCTTCTTGGTTATGGCGGTGGCGACAGCAGATCCAGCAGCAACGACAACCTTCTTCTTCCCCATCTTCCGGCGATGGTGGGATCGCAGGAAGTAGCTAGGGAAGGTCTTGAGACCATCCAGTGCAACAGCAAGAACGAGCATGGTGGAGCAGCAACAAGCAACAATGGAGGCAGTGCGTGAGAAGGAATCAGATGGCTTGTGGGGAATTTACCGCACAGGAACCCCTACTTAACCACAGGGTGGATGCAATACAACGGCTCACATAGCCTCAAGCAGACGCGTGGCGCAAATCAAAGACGACACGTGGCAACAGAAACAGTGAACCATCGCCGCACTTTCCCCACTACGCACGAGAATCAAGGAGGCGCAGTTAAACCAAAGATTACACACGCCTGGTCAAATCCCAGTCAGAAATGGGGCCCTACCTTCGTCATGTCCTGTCAATGTCGCTCACGTAGACAAATGAGGTCATCTAATCGTCAGCACTAACGTCATATACTCTAGCAGGAGAACCTCTCGTCTAGTCTAGACCTTACTCGACTCTACGACTTGACCAAGCACTCGGGGGCTACTCCTAACAGGAGCGCTGGCCATGCACCCAAAAAATTTATGGGCACAAAAATGCCTTGGTAGGACATTTACATTTAGACCCCTCCTTTGAATCAATGGTTCAACTATGGACTCGGGGGCTCCTCCCATAGGGAGCGCTGAAAGCATATTCGGCTAAAACAAGAAAAAGATGACGATATTCGAAAAATTTCAAAGTCCCCACTCGAGTCTATGACTCGAATAGGCACTCGGGGGCTACTCCCATAGGAAGCGCTGGCCGTGCACCCTATGAAATTTTTAACTATTAATAAAGGTGTGTCGACTAAGTCGACACTCGAAACCCTCGGCGACTCTGTCTCATATTTTCCCCTGCAAAGAGACTACGTCTCCCGGGTCACCTGAATCACTTCCGCAGTGACTAAAACTTCGGATGCCACGTTTACAACATGAAGGTAAGATTTGAAAAAGGCCTAGCAACGCACCTGATGCGCTCTACCACAAATAAGTCATGCCTGCAGGCATGATGAAATAATCCTTGACAGACGCGTCGAGTGCTCACACTTAAATACTGGAGTTCGACTCTGTAAGACCTCCGCGGCATGAGTCGAATTGCACTACCACTTTTCTGAATTTGAGTCTAGGGACTCGAGTTTGAGTAGATTACGTTGTTTTGCCCTAAGGCAGTTAACTGATCCCGATCTGTCGGATGAATCAGGCACGTATATCGACAATCCCTTTGACATAAACTAAGGCACCCGAAAGCCTTTTTGGTTGGTTGTACATTCGAAGACTTTATAGTCTCCACCCGAATCTGCGATTCGACTGAACACTCAGGGGTTACTGACATGGGCATACCTTACAGGCACTCGTGACTAGCATATACGGTCTGGATAGAAGGAGCCCACGAAGCTACTAAAGCCCAGTCAAGATTCGGATGGCCCGAGACATGTCAACTCCTTGAGGAACACGACAAAGAATAAGATAGAAATTTAAAGGGAAAACCCTAATATGTAACCGACTCGGTTTGCTATCCCGAGACCTAGCCTATCGATATAAAGGCTAGGAGGGGTAGCGAGGAGGATATTCGCAACCCTAGTTTCCACACCATCACCACCCTATAACTTTTGACTCCTCGATAATTCCAAGAGTAGACAAGCAGGAGTAGGGTCCTCTACGAGGCATGAACCTGGGTAAACCTTTGTGTCCCCTGTGTGCTTGTTTGCTAGCCGATCGATGCCTCTAGTTCTCCCTAATCCCTCAAACATAAGTACATCCATGATGGACATTGATGAGTTAACCCCTCGTCAGATGCCCACTCCAAAATAATTAGCTTTCAAAGTAATTATACCATCGTCATCATTAGGCTTGGCCTTTTTCTTCCTAGGGAAGTGGACTATAAAAGGATCTCTAGATGGTAGCCATATTATCACATTCCCCTCATGTAACTTAATTAAAGCTTTGATAGTTCTTAGGAATGGCCTACCTAAAATTGTAGGTGCTATGGGATCTTCAGGAATGTCCACAATAACAAGACCAATAAGAGCGGGACTACCTTTAATTTCAACAACTATATTTTATTTTATCCCAACAACTTTATTATAAGGTTAATCCACTAGATGGAGTCTCAATTCAGTGGTTACAAATAGCCCCAAGTTTAATTTATCAAATAGGCTTTTAGAAATTGTTAAGACACTTGCACCAAGATCACAAAGTGCGGATATCTCATTAACTCCTACCTAAACTTTAATAGTGGGCTCAAATATATCATATAGCTTAGCAGGAAGTTTATTAGCTAGTCTCTTATACTCCATCTCTAAATCTCAAACTTTAGATGCTACTTGTTGTACAAATTGTTGGTACATAGCATCATTACCTTGTTCTATACCGAGATTTTTTACGGTGATTGTGACACCCCCAGGATCAGGGTTAAACAAATCCAGACTTTAGCCTGACATAAGGTTAACCTAGACCTCGAGGATATCCAGTGAGAAATCGGTAACACAACAGTAACCCTGCGACACAAAAATGATTACAGCAAGCTCATAACTAAGCGAAGAACCAAAATATTACAAGCAGATGTCACTGAGCACAAACATCAAACAACGGAAGGCAAATTATGCTATTAAGTATAGCAAACTTAACAAATGGCCTAAGAGGCCTGAAGCATAACGATGACGTCCCAGCCCATAGATTCCAGGCTATCAGCCGGGAACCTCAAGCTACTCGTCGGTGTCGATGTCATCCCAAACTCATCTTCAGGGGAACACTTATTCTGCTACAAAAGTATCAACAAAGCAAGGGTGAGTATAGGGTATACTCCACAAGACTTATGGCTGGTGGGGTTATTTTACATAAAGCCATCTTTGTTTATAAAACAAGAGGGAGAAGAAGCTCGTCTAGTCAGAATATTTTAAAAGGGGATAAGAGAGCGACATCTCCAAAGAATTGATCATCATATTTTGATATCCACCTGGTAATCCTCATCTCACAACTAGGATCACCCCCTCGTACCCATGAGAAAGCATCCTTAAGCACACGTTGAACTACCAGGTTTTATGATTAGGCTAAAGTTCTCTATGATCTTAGAATTTGGTCACCAAGCGTTCATAACCGTGAATACGGCTTTTCGAAAAGATTTAACCCTGCAGGGGTGTACAACTTTACCCACACGTACCAACCGACTCTTAATGTGGGGGTTGATTGATTCTTCTAATTAAACTTGTAATTAAAGTTATTGAACAATGCATGAGTGTGAGTCTAAAGTGTAGATCTCATTTTTCTGAACATTTTGATATATTATACACATTTTCTGACTTATAAATAATTACTTATTGAATTTATAAGATTTATTCAATTTCTAAAATTATTAAACCATTTCTAAAAATATAACAAAAGATGGGATACGTTTTATACCGGGCCACAACTAGCCACAGAGGCTGACAGAGGGGCCCTAGGGCCACCTCAGCCTCCACGCGTCGAAGGTGCGACCCACAACGGGTTTGACCGATTTGACGACGTGCTGACGCTCGGGTGACGTCAGCATGACGTCATCCCGGCGGGCACCTCCCATATCGACAGCCGGGAACGGCGGAGGAGGCATCGTGGACCTGCGTGCACGTGCGTGTTAAACGCTGACCGGCACGAGGAGCAGAAGGAGGGCGGCGCTGCTAATTTAGGGTCGTCGGAGCGACGGCTACGCCGGCGTCTACGGCGGATGGTGGAGGCTTGCAACGCAGGGACAACCCATAGGAGGAGGAGGAGGGCAGTGGGGAGGTGCTATAGCACCGGTTGCTCACCGTGAGCGTGAAAAGCTTGTCGAGGAGACCGGACGAGGTCGGAAGCGGCCCGAATCGATGGCAGAGACGGTGGCCGGAGTCGGGGACGCAAGCCTCGATTGGCTTGATGGAGAGCTCACCAGCTCGATTAGATCGACGAGGAGGACCAAGGAGGGCACTGAGAGTGCGGTGGCATCCTCTATTGCTTGTAGGGAGGTCCAGAACAACGGTGATGAGTGGCTCTGGCCAGGGCTAGGGTTTGGGGAACCTCTGCGCAGAAGAGCGTAGCAACGCTGGGAAAGAGAGGAACCATGGGAGAGAGAGAGGCGACACAGTGACCTTATCTCCTCTCCAGAGCGGCGACGTTCATCTTGGTGCGACAAAGTGACAGACGGAATCGGCGAGGACAGCGAGCAGCTTCTCCGACACGAGGAAGAAGAAAGAAGGAGCACGCTGGAAGGGGTACGGGTTGGTTGGGCTATAGTTGGGCCGACTTAGGCTGCTGGCTAGTTGCGGGCTGCGTGCAGGCAACATAGAGGAGAGGAGAAGCTGGGTTGTGGCCTGGGAGGCGCGAGCTGCACTTTTTTTAGTAAAACCTTTTTCCAAATTTTGTTTTCATTTTCTATTTGTAATTCAAATACAAAACTGTTTGGGGTATTCAGAATTACTACAGATTTTTGAAACTATGAAAAATATTGTTGGGCCCTATTAGTCAATTTGGGCTCCATACATTTTGTAGTTTTTGAAATTCAAACTATTTTGAATTCATTTTCAAAGAGGGAGGGGGATTAGGGTTTTGCATTATTTCTTTTACATGCAATTTAAAAGACGATGCTTATGAATGCACAATCAAAGCCCTAATTATGATTAACTAAACCTGGGGTGTTACAACTCTGTCCCCCTTACAAGAATCTCGACCCAAGATTCCGCAGGTAGGAAGAAGGAAGAGAAACAGAGTCACTTCTAAGGATAAGAGGGAAACACACTAAACAACACATCGAGTATTTCATGGTCAACTCATGATGGAGTGTTCAGAAACGACTCTGAGATGAAGACATGAAACACGTCAAGGTAACGGAGGAAACAAGAGGAGAAGGTTTCAAATTGGTAGATAACTGGTCTTCATAAGGATTGAGACCATGGAGCTTCAGAAGAGTTTAAGCTTCTGAAAGGAAAAGCTTACATCAGAAAGAACATGACCATAGACTTCGAGAAATGAAACTCCACTAGGCGGCTTAAGTAGAATTTCACAGATACAGAGATACGGATAACTAAGTTGTTGAATTACTTTTGATACAGAAGGATCACTTCGTTCAACAGAAGGTTAAGACAGAATGGTTGTTTTTGTGGCAAGGACTCGTAAGAGTCACAAGGAACATGTAACAAGAGGAATTTTTGATTACCAAAATCATCGTCGCTCTTGAACATGATCAGGAAACGAAGGAAACTCTTTATTCATCTAGTTTTGACAAAATCTTTGCCAAAGATCATGGTATCACTTTACACCACAAGATGAGTAGGTAAGAAGATTCCCGATGACACGAGGAAAAATAAACTTCATTCTCAAACTTCAATTACTTGGCACAACAGCTTGCCAACATAAAAGGATCTGGAGGGACCGAGAGACATTTAGCAACACTACTTTAAATGTTCTCCTTGATGTTCGAGAAATCATACACCAAGTAAAGGTTAGACTTCGGTTACAAAAGAAACCGTAAGCACAACTCCTATAATAACTCATAGAAGAAGCCTCATGAGGGGTGGTTGATATTCGCTGACTCAAGATAATATGACAATAGATCTTACGACTAGTTGTGTCAACCAATACAACAATCTTGCCGGATGTTCAAAGAAACCTATGTCAATTCCTTGAAGAACACCAACCATCATATCTGCTTGAGATTCAGATTTGGTTCGGTGGAATGATACTTCAGACTCAGCATGTCTGAATAGAAAGTTTGCAACATTTACCACAAAGGTAAAGTCACTAGATTCTCAAGACATGGACTACAGTGTTAAGCTCCAATAGACTAGGCTAAATTGCTAGACCCATGTATTAACAACTTGTCTAAGGACAACTGCTCATATATCGAGTACTTGCAACAAAATACAACTGTGTCCTTAAGATACGGAGTTAACTCTACTCGAATCCACGACGACATATTTCTACAATTACACGTGAATCAAAGAAGATCACTTCTAACATCCAAAACACATACTTCGAGATAACTCGAAGATGGTTCTCAAAAGTTTTCCAACATTAATGCCAAATGTTCCATATGAATCTAGTCAGACATGGAGAAAATAAGAAAATTGTCGATTGGCTCAACGACAAACTTATCGAGATACTATATTTGGATGAACTCATATATTGTATGAACAAAGTAGAAAATTGGTCAGACCAAGGGACATGAAGATGTACTCAAGTGAAACATCAGAAGTAGTAACATCATCAAGATAGTCCTTGGAACTGAGTTTGATTTGACGATAACCCAAATCAAATCAAAGGTGGGGGAAGATAACATGTCCACGAAGGAAATACTATCTTTCTTCAGCACGAACGAAACTAGAGATCCTTTTAAGATGAACTAGGTCGGGTAGAACTTTTGTCTTACAACGCTCCAAGTTGTTGTTTAAGCTCAACCAACTAATTCAGGGTATCCAGTAAGGATCCTTGGAGAAAGGAGAAGTTCAGAGAACTTTCTTACTCAGGAACTTGACTACACTGTCATGTGGCAACATGGTGATACTTTTAGAAAGACGTCTAGAATATCAGGAACCATCGATATGTCACTTAGTTCGAGAGGAAACTTGCTTGGTAAGGCAAGAAGGCACAGTCTCAGAGTTTCGGTACGAGCCTAACTCTTTGACCGAAGAGAGTGCACCAGAATAACAGACTTGGTAGCACAATCATTCTTCACTTAGTGATAGGATTAACCAATCATGCTAAGAATGACACAAAAATGTCCTTGGAGTTCAAAGCAATAATAATTTCTAATAATCTCAGATGATCACATTATTATGCACATGCATCGTTCTCGAGCGCAAAAGCTCAGAGGAAGGGTGGGTAATAATATGTAAGAGCATCACTTCATTAAGGGGTCATGAAACTCAGCACAACCTTTTAGTATAAAAGGTGTGATACTCTAAGGTAGACCATATATAAGCTAATCAATGCCTCTTTATCTGTGGATTACAACACTCTGACCTAGTCCTAGATATGATGAGGTACCAGAGTTTGTTTCTCCTGACATCCCGAAATGGTTTGTCTTGACAAACCACAAGAGTATATTGCATTGGAAGACACCGATGCGCATTACTACTTGGCTACCAACTGGTAGACAAAGGTCAGAAACAACAAGGGAAAAGGGAACATGCTCAGGATAGAATCCCGAGATGTGGATGCATAGTTTATCATTCTTCCGAAAACCAACGCACAAAAGGGATGGTGTGGAAGAATCACGAATATAGATATGAGACTCATGAGGAGTACTCTTCTCGTGATCTATTTGGTTCCATTAAAGAACATCTACCATAGCTAGTGGTAGGGGAAGTCCTTAATCGTAACGACTCAATCGCAACAATAACCACAAGCTTGAAGGCTAGAATTGTAGTACCAGCCATACTGAGTTAATGTGTGAGCATTAACAACAGGGGTCAAAGGAATGTACCTTGGGTTAAAAATCAGCTTCATGTACAAGATTCACAACAACAAAATCCAGCACAATCCGGGACCTTCAGTTCAAGTCCAAGGGTTAAAACCCGAGAGGGAAGTAACTACTACTTGAGTGACATAGCATGCACTGCAATGTAGTAACCACAAGGTAGATTCCAAGATAAGAAACAACTTCTGAAGTACCTAAACAAATAAAAAGGAGGCACACCAGGCAAAAGGGAACCTCGAAGCCTAGAACAGAAGACCGTGGAACCATCAACATAATGTTGTGGGCCCATAAGTTAGAGAGATCATGATGGAAAGGATTATCTCAGTTGAAACAGAGCAAAGG
This sequence comes from Avena sativa, assembly GCA_916181665.1. Taxonomy (NCBI): domain Eukaryota; kingdom Viridiplantae; phylum Streptophyta; class Magnoliopsida; order Poales; family Poaceae; genus Avena; species Avena sativa. The sequence continues at coordinate 5,093,245 of OV702287.1, forward strand.
GTACACAAGTAATTCAAAACACACACAACTCTAGAGAACTTAACACTAGGTCAACTGGTTGAGAAACAACCTGCCAAGAAGGCACCTAAGCTTTGAAAGACTAAAAGAGATATCAAAACTTTTCTAAATCAACACAAAATAAGATGACCCAGAGTTAGAGCGATACCAGATAAGAAGAAAAAGAAGCATACTAGAGTTTTCGCAAATACTTTTCATCTTTAAAGTAGTTTTCACAAGTACTAGACTCAACATTGACAAATAGCAAGGTTTTCCTATGGTCGGTATTGCTATGATACCAAGAACTGTGACACCCCCAGGATCAGGGTTAAACAAATCCAGACCTTAGCCTGACATAAGGTTAACCTAGACCTCGAGGATATCTAGTGAGAAATCGGTAACACAATAGAAACCCTACGACACAAAAAAGATTACAGCAAGCTCATAACTAAGCGAAGAACCAAAATATTACAAGCAGAGGTCACTGACCACAAATATCAAACAACGGAAGGTAAATTATGCTACTAATTATAGCAAATTTAACAAATGGCCTAGGCCTGAAGCATAACGATGATGTCCCAGCTCATAGATTCTAGGCTACCTTTGACCACTTCCTTCCTGAGTTCGATAAACCTTCGATGATCCACTTAAGGGAAAACTTGCTGCTGTTCTACAAACCTCTGCACTTGTAGGCCCAACAACTATCTACAAGAATAGAAGTGCGTAGACATCAAGCTATTTTTTGGCGCTGTTGTCGGGGAGGTAAGGTAAAAGGTATTCACGCCGGAGGATTAAAGAAGAAGAACCTCCCACGGTAAACGCCTATTTTCTGGTGTGAGTGCTCGAAGTTATTTCCTTTAGATTCTGCAATTTTGTCTTTTTGTTTCTTGTTTTCACTAGTTAGGCTTAATGGAAAACCACAAAAAAATTAGAGAGCTTTATAGTATTTATCTTGAGTTAGGACATGAAGTGTTTGAAGAGAAAATTAAAAAACCTATGGAACTTTATTTGCATGTTAATAGCAATGTTATTAGTATGAATTCTTTGGACACCATTATTGCTAATGCTATGGAAAAGTCTAAGCTTGGGGCAGCTAGTTTTTATGAAAATAATCTTTTTAGTTCCCCAGCTTTGGAAGATAGCTATTCTATTGCTTATGATAATACCAAACCTCCAATATATGATGATTATAATGATGAATATGATATTTTCAGTCCACCTACTATTGAGGAGAAAATTAATTATGATTACAATATGCCTCCTATATTTGATGATTATGGTGATGAGAATAATAATGATAGCTATTTTGTTGAATTTGCTCCCACTATGATTAATAAGGATGACTATTCTTATGTGGAGAGTAATAATTATTATATGCATGTGGCTCATGATAAGAATGTTTTATGTGATAGTTATATTGTTAATTTTATTCATGATGCTACTGAAAGTTATTATGAGAGAGGGAAACATGGTCTTATGTATCTCAACAATATTAAGTTTCCCCTCTTTATGTTGAAAGTCTTGAAATTGCACTTGTTTTGCTTTACTATGCTTGTTGCTTTGTGCTTTTATGACTTGTTTGTTTACAAGATTCCTATGCATAGGAAGTGGATTAGACTTAAATGTGTTTTGAATTTGCTTCTTGATGCTCTCTTTTACTTCAATTCATATTTCTTATGTGAGCATCTTCTCAAATTATCATGCCTAACTTAAAGGCGTTAAACAAAAGTACTTGTTGGGAGATAACCCAAGAGTTTTAGATGAGTCTTGGAAGTTATTACTTCAGTAATAACCGCTCCTTATCCTTTTTATTTGCTTTTTGTGCCAAGAGTAACCTCTAATGAGAGAGAAGTAATGATTGGGAAAGTTGTTGTCCCGAAACAGATTTCTGTGCTTCACCATAAAAATTTGTGAGAGAGCTCTGTATGTCGGATTGAGCTGTAATTTGTTGTGCTTCTGACCCAGTTTGTTATCTAACTTTCTTTAGTTCAACAATTTTTGATTTTAGCAACATAAAGTCTTCGAAAAAATTCTTCTTTACCTGCTGGTCTGTTTTGATAGATTTCTGCCATTTTCTGCATTTGCTTCTTTTTGGTTCCTTTTTGAGTTCTTTTGGGGAATTGAGCTTTTTGAGGGAAGTGCTACAGTAGCTTGTGTTTTAATGGAAGTTTATTTGGTGTTAGAACTGAACCTAAATACTTATTATCTTGAGTGCACTAATGTTGCTAATAAAGATTGTGTGAAGTTTTGTATGAAGGAAAATTTTCAGGTGTATGGAAGGAATGAGTAATGAGATGAAGGATGGACTAAAGCTCAAGCTTGGGGATGCCACACATGTCACCCCAAGAAATATCCAAGAAGTACAAGCGTCAAAGCTTGGGGATGCCCAAGGCATCCCCCTCTTCATCAATAAAAATCCCAGGTTTCTTCCAAACACTTCATTTTTATTGTTTCATGCACAGTTGTGTTATTCTTGGAGCGTCGTCTTTTTTGTTTTCGTTTTGGTTTTTTGTTTGCTTGGTTTGCTTAGTTTGCTGAATAAATTGGTTGGACCCCCTCTTTCATACATGGGTTTTCAAATAGTTTGGTTTGGATTGGAAAAGAGTAGGAAAGTTCATGCTTAAGTGGTAAAGAGAGCTTGTTTTTGACTGTGGCCTGTGCTTTGTCATGCCATGCTTGATATTGTTTTGGCTTTATGCTTAGTATTCTTTGTTGTAGCATGACTTGTTATAAACAATTGAGATTGCTTAATGTGCCTTGGATGAATCATGCATTGTTTTAGCATATTAAAGCATGGTATAGTGGTATTCTCCTTTGATGCTTTATTTGGGTTGACTTGGCGCATGCTCACACCTTGTTATGACTATCCAAAGTCACTATACCCTTTATGATACTTTAGTTTTCAACTTGTTGTATCACTTTATACTTTGATCAATGATGTTTTGTCGCTTTGCATGATTATGGCCATTATTGCTCTCTTAGTTTGTCGCTCCCAGTCTTTTGCTAGCCTCCATAACCAAGTATGAGTTCCACTCATGCATCCAACTCCCTAAACCAAGTTATTCCAAAGAGTCCACCATACCTACCTACTAGCATATGGTATTCCAAGTATATTCATGTTTTTGTTTACCTTCCAAATTAAACTTGTTATGAGAAAACTAGTGATTAAAGCTCTCACGAACTTGATGGCACACTTTAATTTTCTTGCCCTTAATAACCTTGAACCATTGTGTCGTCTATGTTGTATATGCTTGCACTTATTTGTTGGGAATTAGCAGAACCATGCTTTCATGGGGAACACTTTCAACATTTCACTTGGTACTTGTACCTAGTTGATATCATGCTCTTTTGTATATGGATGTCGTCGGTGTGAAATGAAAGGGGAGCTTGTAAGTCCATGGAGTTATGTATATGTGTTAGAGAAACGCCTGGGCCGCTGGTCTAATCCATGCTGACATGGTGGAAACCTGCAGCGTAACCATAATGAGCTGTCTATGAAGCATTCTTCTTATAAAAAAAGAGTCCTATATTGAGAAAAAAGAGAAAAGAGAAAAAACAGAGATTATGAAAAGAGGAAAGAGAGAAAAAAAGCACCATATTCCTATGGTAAATAAGAAGAATGCTGAGATGCTCGTTGTCTGCTTGCCTTGTCATTTTGATATGGGGATTCTTCTGTATCATCGGGCAAGGGGTACCCCGTTGGCGGTTCTCTATGATACACATATACTTACAATGACAAGAACTTACTGGTAACTAAACTTGAGTAGCATGAGGAGCGGCCCTCGTATACAAGGGACATGAGATTTCTAACTTATACTTCGTCAAGCATATACTCCATAGTTTGTTCACTTTAACCTTAATCACTTCAAGATGCTTATGATAGGGGCAATAAGAGCTGAAAGCTAATAAGTACCATAATTTTTGGAAGCTCTTTATGAGACTTGAATCCCTACTTCCTTTTACAAAAGTCCTTTCTTCCACCATTATATTGAGTCTCCATCTTCTATATTTATGCACCTACTTTGAGAGCATAGTGGCCATTCTTAGTTCTATGTGCATTGTCCCAAGACTAGTTGATTTATTCATAAATTGACATTGCTTGTTTTAAACTATTGTATCTAGTTACTCTTATGAACATTGAAGGTGTCCTATGCATTTATATTTGCTACTCTATTGAGGGACAAGCTGAATACTATTATGCCATGTTTTCTTTATGTGAAACAAACAAACGTCTTGCAAAGCATTGTTATTCATGAATCTTTTGTTTGTGCCTTTTCATGTTGCATCATAGTTTCTTTGCTTATGGCTAGAACTTTGTCTTTCATGTTATGATTGAACTACTATGATCCCAGCTTTGAATGTTTTACAAATACTTTGATCAAGTTTATGATGGTGCATGTCACCTCAAAAATTATTCTTTCTTTTTATCACTTACCTACTCGAGGACGAGCAGGAGTTAACCTTGGGGATGTTGATACATTGCAAATGTATCTATAATTTTTGATGTTCCATGCTTGGTTTTATCTACTTTCTTGTGTTTTGTCCACACTTTGGAGTACTTTTCATATGATTTCTTGGACTAACCTATTAACAAGATGCCATAGTGTCAGTTGCCTGTTTTCTGCTGTTTTTGGTTCCAGGAAGTCACAAAATGAATATTCTCGGAATTGGACGGGACAAAAGCCAAAGTTACTATTTTCCCGGAAGACTCACAGAGCCAGAAGGAGAGTCGGAGAGGGGCCACAGGGTGGCCACACCACCCCTAGGCGCGGGCAACCCTAGGCCGCGCCAGGGCATGGTGTGGGACCCCTGGCCGGCCACCGACCTTGCCTCCTTCGCCTATCAGAGCCTCCCGATACCAAAACCCTAGGTCGTCAATCAGAAATCCACGAAAAGTTCTGCAGCGCTGCCGCCACCGAAGGGGAGATTCGGGGGACAGAAAGTCTCTGTTCCGGCACCCTGCCGGGACGGGGAAGTGCCCCCGGAGCCATCTCCATCGATCTCCACCACCATCTCCATCACCACTGCTGATTCCCATGATGAGGAGGGAGTAGTTATCTCTCGAGGCTAAGGGTCTACCGGTAGCTATGTGGTCATCTCTCTCTGTCTCTATGCATGATCTTATTGAGATCATGAGCTTGTAATCTATAGATCTACCTTGCTACTCAAGTGCTTAATAGATCTCTGCTCTCCCCATGTGTGTGAAAGTGACAGCGTGCACACCATGGTGGCACTTAGGCTAGAGATTACAAATACTTGTTATGAGTTATATTTGGAGTTGGATGTCTTTATGAAATTGTGGTGTTTGTTGGACTCATCTAGTACTCAAGGTGACAGTGTGGGGTTTTCTAGATGGGAAAGGCTTACTTTGAGGTGTGCTGTTATAGCCCTACCAACGATTACAGTGTCCAACCGGAGAGTAGTTAAGAGTAGTATCATAAAGAGAAGATATTTATATGAGAGTGTTCACTAGTGAAAGTATGATCCCTAGGCCTTGTTTCTAAGCACTGAAACACCATTTGCTACTAGATCTATTACATGTTTGCTTGCTTCCATCTTTATTTCAGTTTGCCTTTAGTCTTTTCCACGCCATCAAGCTATTTTCTATCACCGTTACCACTTATAATTATCTATACCACTTGTATTTCACTATATCTTCACCGAACTAGTGCACCTATACACCTGACAAGTGTATTGGGTGTGTTGGGGACACAAGAGACTTCTTGTATCTTGATTGCAGGGTTGCTTGAGAGGAGATACCTTTGACCACTTCCTCCTTGAGTTCGATAAACCTTGGGTGATCCACTTAAGGGAAAACTTGCTGCTGTTCTACAAACCTCTGCACTTGGAGGCCCAACAACTGTCTACAAGAATAGAAGTGCGTAGACATCAGGTTCCGCCGTAACGGGTCAAATCCCGAAGCCGGTCCCTAGAGATGTGAGGCCAGGTTGGTTTACCAGGGGCACCATCTACCCCAAGCAACCTCGTCCACGCTTACCTACCTGTTATGATGCACCTTCACCCACTAAATCTTTCAAAATGTTATCTATGCATATGTCGAATGGAACGCCCAAACTATGTGACTCATGGAATCTACTAGGCAAGTTAGTTACTCGTGAGGTTTTCTAGGCCCCGTGTGGTTGTACGCTTGTCTCGGTTCCAAAGGCAAGAACTCGGTTCCTAGTGGTGGCGAGCATGGGACTACAAAAACCACATCCCACCATGGCCTCCCATACAAGCCTTAGCATGTTTAACCTTTACCACTGATCTTACCTTATTAGTATACCTCGTTCTCCTATCATACTAGATTTTTTGAATCTGATACATCATCTGGATGAACCGGCACTGACAGCTAAGCATGGCTAAGCAAGACACAGATAAAAGCTCTAGTAGTGCACACAAACCAAACTAGTTATGCTAGGAGCAGTGGATTAGGTAATATGAGCTCAAAGGGAGTAATGCAACAGATAGGATACTCTATCTATCGATGAAAGATCACAGTAGAATCGTATGCATCATGGCAGAAAGTAAAATACTTTGAAAGCATAGGATTGTATCATGGTGGGGCTATGCTTGCCTTGTTTTTTGATACCCAGATATAGATCTTCAGAAGCCTTGTACTTGACTTAGTAACAGTTGGTCAAGTATTGTTCTTCGATCTTGATATCGTATTTTACCGGGAAGAAGTAAACACTAGAAAGAAAGGGAAACAATCAACACATGGCATTGATGCAATGCTCAAGCAAGGATGATGATATGATAAGTTTAATAGCATTGAAATGAGACCCTAAATCATGCTTGGCAATTTAAACGGGGTTCCGAGGGGTGCAAACCCTAATACAGGAGAGACCCCAGAATCACCTACGGGGGTTGATTGATTCTTCTAATTAAACTTATAATTAAAGTTATTGAACAATGCATGAGTGTGAGTCTAAAGTGCAGATCTCATTTTTCTGAAATTTTTGATATATTATACACATTTTTCTGACTTATAAATAATTACTTATTGAATTTATAAGATTTATTCAATTTCTGAAATTATTAAACCATTTATGAAAATATAACAAAAGCTGGGATACTTTTTATACCGGGCCACAGCTAGCCGCAGAGGCTGACAGAAGGGCCCTAGGGCCACCTCAGCCTCCACGCGGCGAATGCGCGACCCACAACGGGTTTGACCGGTCTGACCACGTGCTGACGATTAGGTGACGTCAGCATGACGTCATTCCGGCGGGCACCTCCCAGATCGACGGTCGGGAACGGCGGAGGAGGCATTGCGGACCTGCGTGCGCATGAGTGTTAAATGCGGACCGGCACGAGGAGCAGAAGGAGGGCGACACCGCTAATTTAGGGTCGTCGGAGCGATGGCTACGGCGGCGTCTGCGGCGGACAGCAGAGGCTTGCAACGCGGGGATAACCCATAGGAGGAGGAGGGAAGTGGGGAGGTGCTATAGAACCGGTTGCTCACCGTGAGTGTGAAAAGCTTGTCGAGGAGGTCGGGCGAGGTCAGAAGCGGCCCGAATCGATGGGGAAGACGGTGGCCAGAGTCGGGGACGCAGGCCTCGATTGGCTTGATGGAGAGCTCACCGGCTCGACTAGATCGACGAGGAGGACCAAGGAGGGCACTGAGAGGGCGGTGGCGTCCTCAATTGCTTGTAGGGAGGTCCAGAACGACGACGACGGGTGGCTCTGGCCCGAGCTAGGGTTTGGGGAACCTCTGCGCAGAAGAGGGGAGCAACGCTGGGGAAAGAGAGGAACCAGGGAGAGAGAGGTGACACAGTGACCTTATCTCCTCTCCAGAGCGGCGGCGTTCATCTTGGCGCGATGAAGTGATGGACAGCATCGGCGAGGATAACGAGCAGCTTCTCCAACACGAGGAAGAAGAAAGAAGGAGCACGTCGGAAGGGGTACGGGCTGGCTGGGCTATAGTTGGGCTGACTTGGGCTGCTGGCTGGTTGCGGGCTGCACGCAGGCAACAGAGAGGAGAGGAGAAGCTGGGCTGTGGCCTGGGAGGCTCGGGCTGCACTTTTTTTAGCAAAACCTTTTTCCAAATTCTGTTTTCATTTTCTGTTTGTAATTCAAATACAAAACTATTTTGGGTATTCAGAATTACCAGAGATTTGTGAAACTATGGAAAATATTGTGGGGCCATATTAGTCAATTTGGGCTCCATATGTAGTTTTCGAAATTAAAACTATTTTGAATTCATTTTCAAAGAGGGAGGGGGATTAGGGTTTAGGGTTTTGCATTATTTCTTTTGCATGCAATTTAAAATATGATGCTTATGAATGCACAATCAAAGCCTTAATTATGATTAACTAAAACTAGGGGGTGTTACAGTGATCATATTTAGTAGATCTTCCACGGTATACTCCGGTGTTGGTGCGTTGCTATAATCTAACTCTTTAGGCTTTTCTTCATTGGTTATCACCCTCATCATCTTGAGGTCTTCTACTGGATTTGGCTCGGGATTTCCAGCAAACTTTGCTAGTATGAGAGCTTGGCTCTCAACTACCTTGCCCAATTGATCCTCCACACTCTTTGTCCTTTCCTATAGAGCCTGCACATCATTTCGAATTGCAACGACTTGGTTATATAATTTTCCTATATTACTTTCATGGTTCTCCATGATTTTAATAAGCATATTATTTTGCTTGGTTTCAGCTTGTATAAAAGTTCTAACAGTTTGCTCAAATGAGAGATTGCCATGATTTGCTCCATTATTATCATAATTGTTGTAAGGAGCTCCTGCAGGATTAGAATGATGTTTTTGAACATTATAAGCATAATTGTTATTTTTCCATGCAGGATTAAAAGGAGTGCGAGCTATAAAATTTACATTATAATATCAGTAGCAATAGCATTAACTTGGGTATATTAAGTAGTTCTTTACCCTTTACTATATTAAGTAGTTCGTCTACCTTAGATGTAAGCTCTTCATTATTTACCTCGGTAATTAAACTTACTCTCTTCGAGTTTCTCTCAACATGCCAGTGGGCATGATTATTTTGCATACCATCAAGTAACTTCTTTGCAACACTCACTTGCTTTCCCATGATTGTTCCTCCTGCTGTAGTATCTAGCATCAACTTAGTCATTAGGTTAAGACCATTATAAAACAAATGTAATATAAGCCATTCTTCCATCCCATGACTAGGAGAGTTCATTCCGGCTTATTTCATCCTTTCCCATGCAAGCGCTAGTGGCTCACGGTCTTCTTGTCTAAAGCTTATAATGTTGGATCTTAGCTGCATAGTTTTAGCCGGGGGAATTTTTTTAGTCATAAACAAATTAGTACATTCCTCCCAAGATTGAATAGTGCCCTTTGGTAGAGCTAGTAGCCAATCCTTAGCCTTTCCTCTAAGAGAGAAAGGAAATAAATCTTAATTTAACAGCATCTGGATCTACATCCTTAATATGCGTCATGTCACAAATTTCAGTAAAAGTGTTTAAGTGCAAACCCGAATCCTCAGAAGATGAGCCCCCAAATTGGTTTTGTTGAACCAAACTTAAAAGATTAGGCTTTATTTCATAGGTTTCCGCATCAATAGCGGGCTGAGTGATAGGTGCACGAATAAAATCATCAGTGGGAGTAGCATACTCCCCAAGTCTCTTTTGAGCCATGGCTCTTATATTTTTGGTAATTTTTAAGTAATGAAAACAAATAACAAGTAACTTTTTTGGGGTTTTCAAATAAATAACAAGAAAGTAAACTAATAACAAGAAATAAACTATAACTAATAATAAAACTAAAAACAAGGTCTCTAGTGACCTTACCAGGATAGCAAAATTTCTTTCCCGACAACGGCGCCAGAAAAAGGTTTGATACCTTCGATCCATATTCACGGATGTAGTATAATAGCTTTTTCCCTAGAATACCTAGGTTTAACCGAACCTTGGAAAACAATGCTAAAAGGAAATAAAAAGGACATGTCTACAAGACTTTGTTTGTTCGTTTTACCTTAGTTTACCAGATCAATCTAGTTTACTTTTATAAGGGGTTGAATCAATGGATGGAGATAGGCCAGGGTTGAAGATCCACCTGCAGCTGCACATCATATGGAATAAAAGATAATAATAAGCATAGTCATGTGTAATGATTGAATAAGGATAATCTCTTGTTGGCAACACATCCTAATATACTAGAGCCCCCGTGATGCAGTGGGCATAACAATAGTCTTTTAATCAACCGAGTGCACACCAAAGCAACGGGCTACAAACGATTATTAAGTGTAAAACACATATCAAAGCATTAAGTGGTGATGTTGTTGTGATCCTGAATGGGTCGCTAAACGAAGACGTACTACCATTTCTGTCACTGCGGTTCCTATGAGATCGCCAGTAGCCAAGTATCTCACCTCAAGCCTTTATCAATCTATGAGATCTTGGGTACCTACAAGTCCACGGATCGAGACAAGAGACAAAGAAACAAAAGATACAAATCTCTATTGCAAACAAAACATAATACTCCCATGAATTAGATGCACATAATTACTGCGAGATTTCTCCCCAACCCGCAGCCCGTGGGGACTATTCACTCATAACAAATAGATCTAGGATAGAAAACATTATTCAAAATGCTTAGATTGAAATCGAATATTCTTACAATGGTCGCCGAATCACAAGGAGATCTAAAGTATAAGGAAATGGCTATGGCTAATGGAGGGGATGGATGATGGAAGTTATGAACAATGGATGAACAATGGCATGGATCTCCTTTGGTGTTGTTGTGATGTAATCTCGGAATGGCGGCTCTCTGGCTAGCGGCTAGAGCCTCAAAATATATAGGCTTCTTCACGAAAGTTGTAGGGTTTGACGAGACGAAGCCATCGCTACATAGTATGGGCGGATGGTACGGGCGGGCCCTGTCCGTACCAGTGGTCGTTAAGCTTGCTGACACCTGGGAATGGATTCCCAATTACTTGGTCATGTGGACTTCCTCAAAAACCTTCATTATGACTCCTGATTTTGCATTAAAAAGCGTGATTTCCTGCACACCACAATTCAAAGCAAGGTTTTGCATATCTTTGCAATTATTAGTCATTAGTGGCAAGGATTGAGAGTTTCTTGTCAATTGCTTGACCAAAAATAATGTTTAAACGCGGCGGAAGATGGCTATTTTTGGAGCCATCAACTTCCCAAAGCTCAAACCTTGATCGCCCTCTAGCAAGAAGAAACAAAAGAACTATAACAAATTCAGCGTTTAAACTTGAAACAATGAGAACAAGAATTCACTTACGGTTGGTAGTCATATGCACTGAGCACTTCATTCATTTGCGAGGCTTATCAAAGTTAGAGATATGACAAGAGTACTATACAAGCTTCGGTCAGTCAAGACAATCAAAGTAAAGTTTAATATAACTATAAATAACTAGAAGTGTAGAAATAAATCACAACAAATAGATCTAGGATAGAAACATTGTGCAAAATACTTAGATTGCAATCGAATATTGTTACAATGGTCGCCGAATCACAAGGAGATCTGAAGTACAAAGTAATGACTATGGCTAATGGAGGAGATGGATGATGGAAGTGATGAACAATTGTGTGGATCTCCTTTGGTGGTGTTGTGATGTAATATGGGAATGGCGGCTCTCTGGCCAGCGGCTGGAGTCTCAAAATATATAGGCGTCTTCACAAAAGATATAGGGTTTGACGAGAAGACGCCGCCACATGGTATGAGCGGGCGGTACGGACGGGTCCTGCCTGTAGCAGTGGTCGTTAAGCTTGCTGACGCCTGGGAATGGCTTCCCAATTACTTAGTCGTGTGGACTTTCTCAAAAACCTTCATTATGACTCCTGAATTCGGATTTAAAAGCGTGATTTCCCGCACAACACAATTCAAAGCAAGGTTTTGCATATATTTGCAATTATTAGTCATTAGTGGCAAGGATTGAGAGTTTCTTATCAATTGCTTGACAAAAAAAATGTTTAAACACGGTGGAAGATGGCTATTTTTGGACCCATCAGGGGGTCGCGTGGGCTCGGTTTTATACATGTGGTCCTTTCGGTTCCAAGAAAGTGTGGGGAAATTTCAGGTCTAGGGTCGGGAGGGCAATTCTGGAAAGCGAAATAATTGCGACGTATTTTTGGTGTACATCGGTTCGACCCATCCAATGACGCGTGGGTCTTCTTGCTTGGAGACCCCACTGGTCAGCGAGTCGGAGCGCTTCAGGGTCAAAAGACGGACGCGGGACTGGAGAAAAGTTTCGGGTCTGGGGCTATTTTTCAGCCATTCATCGTCGATATCCCATGGCTAAAAAGAATCAGGTGACGTGGATAGCAGTCTGAGCCGAAATAATCTAACGCTATTATTTACTCCAATAAAGATTCAATTCCGGTCATTGTCATATACTCTTTATAATATTCTAAATTTTATTTATTTTGATAAATATTTGAATTTGAACTCAAGTTTGACTAATTTAAACTTCCAATTTGATTTCAATTCAGTGTGTGTTATCCTAGTTCCTTTTAAATTTGAGTTCCTCAAATGTGAATTTCAAAATGATTCGTGTTCAAATTTAGGTCAATTTTCATTGATGACTTATTTGGAATTCAACACTCGACTAAACTTCAACACTTTAGTCATTTAAGTTTAAATGTGAAAAGTTTACCAATCCAACATTTTAGTAAAAAAACAAAGTTTCTAATGTCTTGTTTGTGTTAAAGGTTCAAGAGAAGGTAAGATGATGACAGATTGAAGGTGAGAAGAATAATAGATATGTTTCGATAGGATAAGATGTCGTTGGTCACCCCTGTCAGCAACCTCCCTCCACGCTGCTGCTCCTCCCCGCTCATCCTTCCCGCCACCCGCCTGCCTCCACCGCGCATGCGCGACCCTCAATTTGTTCGGGAGCAAGAAGCAGCGGACTCCATCGACGCGCCACCAATGCCGACTCACGGTGATGTGGGCCCTATCGAGGCCGCACTTAGCTTCGTTGCCTCCTCACATGCGAGCTCTGCCCGTCGCCTACCACCTGCGTGCACCGCACCTCGCATGCGACCCCCAACTATGAGCTCCCGAGCTGGCCTAGACCATGCTCCCCGTGGACCGCTGACCACGATTTCGGCCACCGTGCCCAGGCGGCACATCTAGTCACGATTCTGGCCACCTCCCTAATTGCTTTTTTTATTTTTACCTGTAAGTTCATGGGTGTAAAAAATATGTACCTAAGTGTATTTTGTAAGTTTTAGAGAACCTGACTGTGTTTTTGGTAGCTAAAAAAATGGCTAACCTGTTGGAGCAAAATAAATTTTGGTAAGAGGTACCTGCTCTCTCCCTTAGGCCATCCCCAACGGTGGGGAGCAAATGGACAAACATTGGTTGTTTTGCTGTCTGTGGACATCAAGAGTTGAAAACTAGGCCCCAAGAGGGCACCCCAAAGGATCCGCATGCCCCGGACCGACACATTCATGACCCAAATTAGGGTCGCATTTGTAGTCGCGTAGACATGTGACAAATGGATTCGGTGTCCTTGCTTTATCCTCCCCGGCCTGCTCACCAGCACCAGTTTCCCACTCCTCCCCGCCTCCAACCCCTCGTGCCATAGACGGTCGACGACACGGCCTCACACCAGTTTCGGCCAGCCTTCTTCCTCCTGCTGGCAGCCGGCGGGGCGCTTGATCTTGAGTCCTTCTCTCGCCGGTGTTTGGAGACCGTGGTTGGATCGGCGTTGCCACGAGCGCCTGGCAGATGTACGCTTAGGATCTCATCTGTGCGGGATGTCGACACCTATAGGCCAAGCCATAGTACTCCCCTACGGTGACCCATCATACCACTACATGTGTAGTACACTATAGTCGTTGACATGACATCCATAGAACACCGTTCTGTAAATATCACATCCCTCAAAGTAGTACAACAGAAACATTGCGGGTCCATATTACAAACAAACACACCTTAGTATTATTACAAACCAAAAGTTTCAAACTTCAAGTGTTACAAATTACAAACCAAACTTAAGTAGTTTCAGCAGAAATTATAAGATTCAAACTCATACTCCAAATTGAGCTCAACAACTTATTTTATAAAGGTTATGCTGCTCGACTGAATTGTTTTACTAATAACTAAGGAAACTACTCGGACTCGTTGCCCTCCACTCCATATCATATCTCGTAGTCCACCCCTTCAACTCCTCTCGACAGGTCTAGCTCTTCATAGCAGACATCCTCTTGTCCATCAGCTGCGTATATCGAAGTGTCTTCTAGATTCTCAGAGTCTAAGCAGGAGTTCAAAGGAAAGGGTGAGTAACAGCGTTACCTAGCAAGTTCATTATATGCAAGGTGGGAAGTTTGATGATCTATCTACCACCTCGGACGATACGTCCTTGGTACTATGCAATTTTCATAAACATTTCTTCAAAGATTGATTTTATTATCAAAAACTATGCCCATCAGCCTTCACAGGTTGACCCGAACTTCATGGAGTTCCTTTCTTGCCGCGTTCGTAGCTCCTTCCCAGAACAGGTAGTAACATGTCACACTTCTTACACTCTAAAGAGGTGCATTGCTTTACCCATGAGATACCAACTCCTTGTTGCACAACCGGGCGTACTTTCTAGTCCACAATTCCATGATGTGGGGCCTAGTAGGTGATCCAAGCCAATCACTGCCCTCCCCGCGACCCCATATGTCAGCACGATCCTCCGGGGCTGACTACACCTCCATTCAGCCTCCATCTAGGGCAAGCTATAATATTGGTGAGTTCTCGAAGACTCTATGAGTTGGTGATGCCTCTGGCAAGCTCCCTAAAAGGTCCGACTATACCTCCGGCAGCCACTCATAAATAATCTAGACACCAAAATCGTGGGGCCTAAGGGTGCCCACCCATATGTTGGATCCATACCAGGAATCCCAACGTCACGATAAGTTCATCTTGCCTCCATATGAAAGGAAGAAGATACAGCTGACTTATGTGTCCCATTCCAAATCTCATGGTTAACGCGTAATATACGGCGCTAGAATCACTGATGTCATGGGTTATTAATCCTATGGTGACTTATGCACCTGGAACCCTAAGTTCTATTGCTCATCTTTATCATCACTTAGGATGATATCTATTCTTATTTATTAAATAAGATAATATTTTCTTCCTCCAGATCATAGGTGATAACACATAATTTGCAATATCTTTGATAAAGACTCTTCAAAGGACATGAGCAAGCGATGAACTTGCCTTGTGATTGCAAGGTAGTGAAGTCGGATGCTTCCACCTGACCTTGAGCTCCGGTTTCTACAAAGAACCATTATTGCCCAGTAAGGACAATATTTAAAGAAGCAATATGCAATGCATAATAATGTCATGCAATGGTTTATTATTTGCTTCTTTGCATGTTTTACCCTCTTAGTAAAAGTTTGCTATTTTTTTTAATTAGTAAAAGAAAAGTATCATTCTAAGAGTTAAAAATATGAATTTATTTAATTTTATTAGGCTTTTAAATATTTATTGAAATTCCCTTAAGGAAATAAAGCTTTATTTTTATCACACCAAATTTACTTTTCAGAAATACAAACTAGTATTTTTCTATAATAATATATTCATTTAGGATCTTAAAATGAATTTTATTCAATTTTAAGTGTTTCATATATTTTTATAAAATTCAAAAGTATTTGGCACAATATTAATAATGGACCAAAATTTTAGTTTCCAAAAAATTTATTAATTATTTTTATTTAATAGGGAATATTTTTGTGAGTTCATAGACATTTTATTTATATTTTTAAGATTTTTATTTATTTTTCTATATTTGTTTTTGTTTTAGGGGCATATTTGTAAATATTTCTTTTTAAACCACTCTTTTAAAATACGGGCCTGGCCCACTAGGCTGGCCCGGCCCAACCTAACCCGGCCCATACGGCCTAGTTAAGCCCACCAGGTGGTACTAGGCCGCCCACAGGCATAGTACCCCCCCAAACACTCACTCTTCTCTCCCCTATCTCACTCTCTTGCTCACGCGGTCACCTCCTCCACTCGCTGCCGCCGCCGCGCATGATTCCGGCCTGGTCCGACCACCGTTGCCACCGCCATGGTGCGGGATGGCTAAGTCGACGATGCCGCTCAGTTTTGTCCAATTAGATCTGACTATGGTGTCTTCTCCTGGCCGCGCTGACCCCTGCCCGAGGCTAGGGTTAGGGTTTGGCCGCCCTAGAGCTTCGGTGATGGTGCACCGGGTTTTCTCATGGTGTATTCCCCTACATCCACGGTGGGTTCTGACGTGCTGTACGCATGGGTTGCAGCGCCCCTTCGGGGTGCTCCCCGTGCTGCCGTTTGTGCACCGCCGCCGGCCATTCCTCTGCTTCCTCTTTAGTTACTTTTGCGAGGACCTCGAGTAAGTTTGGGTACTCCCCATTAGTGCTCCTCTCTTATGTTCTAGATACTTCCATGGCATGATGAACATGATTAGCCCCCCTGTCTAGGGTTCATCTCTAAACCCTAGGGTTCATACCCTACAGAATAGGTTGTTGCCACCTTGTTCTCTATCAGAGAACCCTTTGTGAAAGTATACTGTATACTTATGTGATTACCCTTGTTGTATCTGTGATGGGTTCATTATATTGGATTTAGACTCACTGCTATGCTAGAGTTGGGATGCTCTCTGTTGATAGTTCTTCTGTGAAAAAAATGATTTCCAATTAATGTATTGGGAAGATGATTAACTATTAACTGAACCGAACTATGCAATCTTTGGGTAAGCTTTGCTTGGTTAGAACAAATCCTAGTGACACCTCCTAGGAATGGTACACAGGGTTTGCTCTAGTGATGTCTCTTGCTTTACCAATGTTCCAGAATGACTTGAGGTTTAATTGCTTTGAAAACCCTTGCTATAAATGTTGGCTTATGATATTCACCAATTGTTTTATGCCTGTGATGCTGGTCGGAGGCATAAGAACCAGTTTTCTAACTTGCTATCTCTCATAGATGATTTCTGGTCTTGATACCAGCTACTCATCTTGGATCCAGTAGATCTGTAGATTCTGGGGTGCTACTCCTTTAAGAGATGTGCCCAAAATCCATACCTTGGGCTAATTTAATCTGGAATATAATCTTTATCCAAGATCAGTGAGTATGGTCTGAGATCCTGGTGTTATTTGCACATATGTACTGCTTGGCTTTAGCTCTAATTCCTTTATGATGAATACACCCGCTTGGTTGATTTCTGAGAGGTTTAGTATAGAACAACACAAATCTTCTTATCTAGATTAGATAGTTGGATCATGTGAAGGTTGTATATTACTCACCACAATAGTGGAGTGGTTGGTGTTGTTGCTAGTTGATCTGGTTGCTTGATCTTGCTAGCCTGCTCTGCTGGTTGGATCTTGGCATGCACCTCCTGGTGCTATCCTGCTCCTCCCAGTCTTCTATGATCTTGAGTTTGTTCTTTATATCCTCCTATACCACCCCCTCCTTAAGTCACCATGTTGTGATGAACTGGTGGTTGTTTTGGTGAATTAGCTGGTGGATTTGACTGGATCTAGCAAGCTCGCTGAGCTCCTAGTGTGTGTTTGAAAAGATGAAGTGAACTTCCTATAACTGGCTTCGGCAGGTGCCCTGTTTGAGTGTTTGTACTGCTGCTGCTGCTTGGACAGCACATAGCATGCATTTAGGTGACTCACCTGTGTGTCTATGTGAGATGTTCATGTGGATCAGCTCAAGTAATCTGGCCTTCACTTTTACTTGTTTACTTGTTATTGTCCTGGTAACACTTACCTCTCTCTACTTGGCTTCTAATGTGGCATCTAGCTATTCACTTAAAAGAACATATACTACACTTTTGGTGAAACTTGCCCCTTTATTATTTACACAATGATGTAATATGAACAATGCACTTCACTGTTCACCACTGAGAGTAAACTTAACTAACCACTAACCCTTTCTTTCATCTAGTTGTTTTTCTTATTTGCAGGAACAAGATCTGGATGTGCAAGATCTAGTATAGGAGTAGATATGTAGTATATGTTTCAGTTGTAATCTTCTCTTTATTCCTTTTTGTAAAGAATCTTGTAAAGATATGATTATAAGTTAATAAAGTTTGTTTCTATCTTCTGTAATGTTCAGCTTTTTGGTGTATTTACCACCATTTGTATTATCATTATTTAATCAGGAAATAAAATTCCTTTTCTTATTCAATTTTCCTTGTCTTAAATCTTTATTGTGGTCTATTATATCTCTAATTTAACCAAGCAATATTAATAAGGAATTTTGGAAACCAATTCAATAATACAACTTCTAATTTTCAAGTTCTTTCAAATTGATTTAAATGTCAAATTTGAATTCAAGGTAACTTTCTCAGAAACTTAATAATTCCTAAAGATCATGTCAAAATTCATAACAATCACTAACAAGAGCTATACCTAACTCCAGTTAGCGAAATAAACTCTGATCCCTTTAGGTTTTTGTTTGGCGAAAAATTTATCCTGATTTTACAGATGCATGCATGCACAATCTTAGATTCCTAAATCTACCCTTCGTTGAATCCTAATGCTGGGGTGTTACAGACTTCCCCCCCCTTAAATTAAACTTTGTCCCGAAGTTTGCGGATGGTACCTGAATAATTCCGGATATGCTTCTCTTAAGTCATCTTCTTTCTCCCAGGTGGCTTCTCGCTCTGGGTGATGTTCCCATTGTACTTTGCAGTATTTGATTACCCTGTTTCTCAACCTTTTCTAGTTTTCCTCTAGAATCTAATAGGGTTTCTCGACATAAGTCAAATCTGCTTGTAACTCAATCTCTTGATGTGTGATAGCATCATCGGGAACTTTAAGATATTTCCGGAGTTGGGAAACATGGAACACATTGTGAACCTGAGCTAGCCTTTTTGGTAACTCAAGAGCATAAGATATTGTTCTATTCTGACTTAATATCTTGAATGGTCCAATGTATCTTGGGCTTAGTTTTCCTTTGACTCTGAATCTCTTCACTCCCTTCATCGGACTTACTTTGAGATATACCATATCTCCTACTTCTGGATGCCATGATCTATGACTTTGATCTGCATAACTCTTTTGTCGACTCTGAGCTATCTTTAACCGATCTCTAATAATATCGATGATATCTTGCCATTCCTTGATATAATCTGGTGCAAATTCCTTGCTACTACCAGGTTCATACCAGCAGATAGGTGATCTACACCTTCTTCCGTATAATACTTGATAAGGTGCTGCGTTCAGACTACTCTAATAGCTTTGTTGTAGGAAAATTCTGCCAATGGTAGATGATCTTACCACGAACCTCCAAAATCTAATGCACAAGCTCTGAGCATGTCTTCTAAGATTTGGTTGGTCCTTTCTGTCTAGCCTCTAGTTTCTCGATGATAAGCTGTGCTGAAATCCAACTTTGAACCAAGTGCTGCATGTAATTGTTTCCAAAATGCTGATGTAAACACATATCCTCTGTCTGATACAATTTTCTTGGGTACCCCGTGCTTACTCACAATCTCTTTGACATAGATTTCCACTAATTTTTCAGCATTATCCTTTTGGTTTACTGGAATAAAATGTGCACTTTTTGTGAGTCTGTCCACAATCACCCATATCATATCCTTCCGCTTTGGTGTCACGGGTAATCCTGTGATAAAATCCATACCAATTTCTTCCCCTAGAATTTCCAATGGTTGTAATGGTCCTACTGGATTTTGATGTTCTGCTTTAACCCTTTGGCAAGTATGGCATTCAGATACATATTTTGCAATATCTCTTTTCATATTATTCCACCAGAACAACTCTTTTAAATCTATGTACATCTTTGTACTACCCGAATGTACGGAATATGGTGTTTCATGGGCTTCTCGAAGTATCACTTCTCGAATCTCTGACACATCGGGTACACAAAGGCAGTTTTGAAACCATAAAGATCCATAATCTCCTAGGTGAAAAAATGATGTTTGACCTTGAGAGATTCTTCGAATTTCTTCACCAATAAAAGGATCTTCACCTTGATGTCTATAAATTTCATGCCGGAGATCACTACTCTGTTCTTCAATTACTCGCATGGTAGCTAATCCTCCAAGAACTGTTGTACTTATAAATTGTATTTCCATCCTTTCCAAACCCATATGTAGTTCTTTTGGTAATTCTCTATTCATAGGTTGCGTATCGGTGCTTTTCTGAACTAAAGCATCTGCTACAACATTTGCTTTTCCAGGGGTATAATTGATTGCTATATCATAATCTTTAATCAACTCCAGCCAACGCTTCTATCTCATATTCAATTCCTTTTGAGTGAAGAAATATTTGAGACTTTTGTGGTCAGTGTATAACTCACACCTTGCCCCATAAAGAAAATGTCTCCATCCTTTTAAAGCAAAGACTACTGCTGCTAACTCTAAATCACGAGTTAGATAATTCACTTCATGTGGTTTTTAATTGCCTAGATCCATAAGCAATTACCTTACGATCTTTCATAAGCACATAACCTAATCCTTCTTTGGATGCATCACAGTATACTGTGTAATCTTTTCCCGGTTCTGGAATTGCTAGGATTGGTGTTGTAGTTAATCTGATTTTCCACTCCTGAAAACTCGCTTCGCACTTCTCATCCCATATGAAAGGTGTATTCTTTCTTAATAATTTGGTCATTGGTCTAGCTATCTTGGAGAAACCTTCTATGAATCTCCGATAATAACCGACCATACCTAAGAAACCTCGGATTTGCTTCACATTGGTTGGTGCCTTCCAATCCAATACTGATTGAACCTTGGATGGATTTATAGCAATTCCATCCTTACTGATCACATGACCAAGAAACTCTACTTCGTCCAACCAAAATTTACACTTACTGAACTTAGCATAAAGCTTATGTTCTCTTAAGATTTGCAATGCTATTCTCAAATGTTCTGCATACTCTTCTGTATCTTTGGAGTATATCAGAATATCATCAATGAATACTATGACAAACTTGTCCAAGTAAGGCATGAAGATTTTGTTCATCAAATTCATGAATATTGATGGTGCATTAGTCAGACCAAAAGGTACGACTAAATACTCATGATGTCCATACCTTGATACAAATGTTGTTTTAGGAACATCTTCAGGTTTAATTTTTTATCTGATGGTATCCTGATCTTAGATCAATCTTGGAGAATACTCCAGCTCCCTTGACTTGGTCAAATATATCTTGTATTCTTGGTAATGGGTACTTGTTCTTGATAGTGACATTATTGAGATTTCTGTAATCCCCACACATTCTTCGTCCACCATCTCTTTTATCTACAAAGATTACTAGAGTTCCCCACGGAGATACACTCTCCTGAATAAATCCTTTTCTAGCTAACTCATCAAATTGCTCTTTAAGCTCTTTTAATTCTTTTGGCCCCATTTTATATGGTGCTTGAGCTATTGGTGTTGTACCAGGTATCAGGTCAATAGTGAACTCTATTTCTCGATCAGGTGGCATTCCTGGTAACTCTGCTAGAAAAACATCTTGAAATTCCTTTACTATAGGAATATCTTCCAATTTGACTTCCTTCATTGAATTCAATTGAATATCCACCATGATATGACTATGTTTATCCGCCTGATACACTATTCTTCCTCCACTTGGAGACTTGATTGAAACGGTTTTCTCCTCACAATTGATCTGAGCTCCATAGTCTGTCATCCAATCCATTCCCAGCACTACTGCTATTCCTTTTAATGGGATCACATAAAGATCCGCATAATAGGTTTGACCACAAATTGAGATGACTTGGTTTGGTTTAATATTTCTAACTACCACGATCCCTCCAGCGGTAACTACGGTCATAGGTTTTTCTAACGGTGCCCTTCTAATCCCGAATTTATCACAAAATTCCTCAGATATGAAAGAAGTAGTTGCACCCGTATCAAATAAAAAATTTCCAGGATTTGTGAGAATATTGAGCGTACCTATCACCGCTTGATTTGAGTTATCCACCTCCTCCAAGGTTGCGCAATTGAGCTTTCCAGTAGGTCTACCTCTCTTGCCATTGTTATTTTTGGCATAGCTTCCATCTCTATTAGGCTGTCCACCTGCGCCTCCACTTGCCTGTCCTCCACCTTTTGTGGGCCAACCACCGGGTGGTTTGTTTGGGCAATCAGGATTAATATGACCCTTTTGTCCACAACCAAAGAAAATAATCACTGGTTTCTGGCAATCCTTGCTGATATGTCCCGGAAGTTTGCAATTATGACATATGACATTCCTTCTAGGATTGAATTGTCCTCTAGTGTTGTTGCTACTTCTGTTATTGTTGTTGTAGGGTCTGTTTGTAGGTTGAAATTCCAGGTTGGTTTTGGTTTACTTGCCTGGATCCTCTTAGTTTCCTTCTTTGCTCTCTTCCTGCGCTCCTCTTGGACATTTTTGTAATCATCTTCAAAGGTTATAGCTGCATCAAGCAACTGTTGAAAAGTTTAAGTGTTGGCAAGCCTCAACTGCATCTTCACAAATGGATTTAGTCCACTCATGAACCTCTTCTTCCTTCTCGCCTCCGTGCTAACTTCTTCAGTAGCATAACGAGATAAATCACTGAACTCCCGAATATACTTCATGACACTGGAATATCCCTGTTGCAGTTCTTCAAACTCCCTACGCTTCAACTCTATGATACTCTCCGAAACATGGTATTCACGGAATCTTTGTTTGAACTCCTCCCAATTGTACTCTCTTCCTGGAGGTTGCATAGCTAACTGACCCTCCCACCATGACGCTGCAAGTGTGGTCAATAGATGCGTTGCATACCTCAACTTTTCTTCCTCATTGCATCCTATAGTTCTAAACTTTCTTTCAGTATTTGTTAACCAGTCCTCTGCATCCATTGGTTCAGGAGCGGATGCGAAAGGTAAAGGCCTGGTATCCTAGAAATCCGAAAGACTAACACCATGTCCTTGAGGTGCCCTCTGCTGTCCCACTCGATCTACTAACCCCTCCATGAATTTTTTCTGGGACTCTTGCATCATTTGCATGTACTGTATAAAGTTCTGCTCCATCAATGGCCTCATTGGTGGTGGTGGTAAATTCGCTTGCATTCTGGCGTCTTCATCTGCCTTTTCTTTTGCTTCGTGCTCCATGCGATGCTGCTCAGTCTCGTTTTCTACACCCATTTCCATACCCCCTAGTCCTGTAACATAAAGCGATTACTCATAATTACATCATGCATATGCGTTCTGAGCTCAACTTCATGCATAGAACTAGTCACACAAGGGAACCAAATATGCATTACACACATATTATACATTACAAACAACATAGTTTATACAACGTGATTACAAGCCCTTACTAACAAAGCATTACAAGCTCATGTGGATTCTATCCCACTTATTTATTTACATCCAGTCCTCAGACTCTCACTCCCGCATCCTACGGAATACTACAAGTCAAAGTCACACTCCCCAGAAGTTGCGTCGTTCATCGTACATACCCGGAGTACAACCGTGCTGACGTGAAGTACGACACACCGTCTGTGGAACATTTTGCCTCTTCGACGGATGATATTCAGTATCAGAAGTCTCTGGACTTGACACATCATTAAGCTGAAGTGCATCCATACCTTCCAACTCGTTTGAAGTATCTTCAGAATCATCCTCATCATTGTCTTCTTCATCCATCTCCTGCATCCCGATTCTAGAGGAATCAACAAAGTATTCCTCTTCCGGTGCTCCCCAAGTACTCTGCTGGGTATGATAGTCCTCAGCTATTATTGGATAATGCATGTTGTCTAGGGTAGGATAATTTTCTAATGACTCAAACACCGTTTTTTAGGACCTTCCTCATCGGACTCTACATCCTCCACATGGACATCTCTTCCATCAACGGAATACGACCTCACGCCCATGTGACTAGTCTGTCCAGTATCTCCAACTGAATCTTCCATAGGAATAGGATTCCCGGCAGATCCATACATCGATCTGTACCTCCATCCCTTGGAATTCCCAATAGGTAGTTCCGAGTCCTTAGTTTCCCAAGAACTCTGTGGTACTGGATGACTAGTGCCCTCATCAGGATATCTAGTAGTTTCTAGTATAGGTGAGTAAGGATATGGTGTAAAAGATGCTAGATCTATAGGTATGTCCTTAAAAATTGGGTTAGCCCTATCCACTGCTTCATTATCCAGTTTAGATGCTAACTTCTCCATTCTATCAGGATTCGTTAAATCCTCTAACATATCAATCTGATCTTCTACGATCACTTGATGTGTCTTATACAAAGACCCAACCATCAATCGATATAGATCCATAAACTTAGAAGCTAGTATTGGATGCTTTCTTACTAAAGTAAGATGACCCGGTTCCGGTTCCTCATCTAAAGAGTCATGAGGAATCACAGAATATGCGCTTCCAGCTAACTCTTCTGCTTTGTGTTCCTGAATATTGGCTATTGCCTCCACAATAGCAACATGGTATGCTGCTAGGTGACTTCTACCTTCCCCCATAGGTAAATCGTGATATAAACCAAGCCTCTTTGGTAGTTGAATGCTAAGACGATATTTGGCTAACATTCACCCATCATGGTATGTCATGGTATTGACTGGGATATTAGTTGTGCAACCAAAAACCCTCAGAAGTTCTCGAAGCTGTTCAGTTAAAGCCCCCTGGTAGTCATCGAGAGTCTCTTCTTTCCTTGCCAAAGTCTGTTTTGGAAACTTTGGTGCCATTTCCACCGTATATAAATAACATAAATGAATTTAATTAGTATTCTTTAATTATAATGATGCATCATAATAAAGAATTATCGCACTAAAAAATATAATGAAATATTCACAATTGAATACTCATCATATAATCTAGAGAACTCTTTACCGTTGCTCCCAAACTCCTACAGTTATTTCCCTTTACTAGGTTTCCAACCTAAGGTCAAAGCATTTGCTTTGATACCAGCTGCGGTGACCCAGCATACCATTGCATGTGTAGTAAACTATAGTTGTTGACATGACATCCACAGAACACTGTTCTGTAAATATCACATCCCTCAGAGTAGTACAACAGAAACTTGTGGGTCCATATTACAAACAAACACACCTTAGTATTATTACAAACCAGAAGTTTCAAAGTTCAAGTGTTACAAATTACAAACCAAACTTAAGTAGTTTCAGTGGAAATTATAAGATTCAAACTCATACTCCAAACTGAGCTCAACAAGTAATTTTATCAAGGTTATGCTGCTCGGCTCAATTGTTTTACTAATAACTAAGGCAACTACTCGGATTCGTTGCCCTCCACTCCATAGCATATATCGTAGTCCACCCCTTCAACTCCTCTAGACAGGTCTGCCTCTTCGTAGCAGGCATCCTCTTATCCATCAGCTGCGTATATCGAAGTGTCTTATGGATTCTCAGAGTCTAAGCAGGGGTTCAAAGGAAAGGGTGAGTAACAGCGTTACCTAGCAAGTTCATTATATGCAAGGTGGGAAGTGTGATGCTCTATCTACCACCTCGGACAATACGTCCTTGGTACTATGCAATTTTCATAAACATTTCTTCAAAGATTGATTTTATTATCAAAAACTATGCCCATCAGCCTTCACAGGTTGACCCAAACTTCATGGAGTTCCTTTCCTGCCGCGTTCGTAGCTCCTTCCCGGAACAGGTAGTAACATGTCACAATTCTTACACTCTACAGAGGTGCGTTGCTTTACCCATGAGAGACCAACTCCTTGTTGCACAACCGGGCGTACTTTCCCGTCCACAATTCCATGATGTGGGGCCCAGTAGGTGATCTAAGCCAATCACTGCCCTCTCCGCGACCCCATGTGTCTACACGATCCTTCGGGGCTGACTACACCTCCGTTAAGCCTCCATCTAGGGCAAGCTATAACCCTGGTGAGTTCCTGAAGACTCTATGATTTGGTGATGCCCCTGACAAGCTCCCTAAAAGGTCCGACTATACCTCCGGCAGCCACTCATAAATAATCTAGACACCAAAATCGTGGGGCCTAAGGGTGCCCACCCATATGTTGGATCCATACCAGGAATCCCAACATCACGATAAGGTCATCTTGCCTCCATATGAAAGGAAGAAGATACAGCTGATTTCTCTTTCCCATTCCAAATCTCATGGTTAACGCGTAATATACGGCGCTAGAATCACTGATGTCATGGGTTATTAATCCTATGGTGACTTATGCACCTAGAACCCTAAGTTCCATTGCTCATATTTATCATCACTTAGGATGATATCTATTCTTATTTATTAAAGAAGATAATATTTTCTTCCTCCAGATCATAGGTGATAACACACAATTTGCAATATCTTTGATAAAGACTCTTCAAAGGACATGAGCAAGTGATGAACTTGCCTTGTGACTGCAAGGTAGTGAAGTCGGATGCTTCCACCTGACCTTGAGCTCCGGTTTCTACAAAGAACCATTATTGCCTGGTAAGGACAATATTTAAAGAAGCAATATGCAATGCATAGTAATGTCATGCAATGGTTTATTATTTGCTTCTTTGCATGTTTTACCCTCTTAGTAAAAGTTTGCTATTTTCTTTAATTAGTAAAATAAAAGTATCATTCTAAGAGTTAAAAATATGAATTTATTTAATTTTATTAGGCTTTTAAATATTTACTAAAATTCCTTTAAGGAAATAAAGCTTTATTTTTATCACACCAAATTTACTTTTCAAAAATACAAACTAGTAATTTTATATAATAATATATTCATTTAGGATCTTAAAAATGAATTTTATTCAATTTTAGGTGTTTCATATATTTTTATAAAATTCAAAAGTAATTGGCACAATATTAATAATGGACCTAAATTTTAGTTTCCAAAAATTCTATTAATTATTTTTATTTAATAGGGAATATTTTTGTGAGTTCACAAACATTTTATTTATATTTTTATTTATTTTTCTATATTTGTTTTTGTTTTAGGGGCATATTTGTAAATATGCCTTTTTAAACCACTCTTTTAAAACACGGGCCTAGCCCACTAGGCTAGCCCGGCCGAACCTAACCCGGCCCATACGGCCTGGTTAAGCCCACCAGGTGGTACTAGGCCGCCCACAGGCCCAGTACCCTCCACGCACTCACTCTTCTCTCCCTATCTCACTCTCTCGCTCACGCAGTCACCTCCTCCGCTCGCTGCCACCGCCGCGCATGATTCCGGCCTGGTCCGGCCGCCGTTGCCGCCGCCACGGTGCAGGATGGCTAAGTGAACGACGCTGCTCAGTTCTGTCTGATCAGATCTGACTATGGTGTCTTCTCCTAGCCGCGCTAACCCCTGCTCGAGGCTAGGGTTAGGGTTTGGCCGCCCTGGAGCTTCGGTGATGGTGCACCAGGTTTTCTCATGGTGTATTCCCCCTACATCCCCGGCAGGTTCTGACGTGTTGTAGGCGTGGGTTGCAGCGCCCCTTCGGGGTGCTCCCCGTGCCGCCTTTGGGTAAGCTTTGCTTGGTTAGAACAAATCCTAGTGACACCTTCCTAGGAATGGTACACATGGTTTGCTCTAGTGCTGGCTCTTGCTTTACCAATGTTCCAGAATGACTTGAGGTTTAATTGCTTTGAAAACCCTTGCTGTAAATGTTGGCTTATGATATTCACCAATTGTTTTATGCCTGTGATGCTGGTCTGAGGTATAAGAACTAGTTTTCTAACTTTCTATCTCTCATAGATGATTTCTTGTCTTGATACCAGCTACTCATCTTGGATCCAGTAGATTTGTAGATTCTGGGGTGCTACTCCTTTAAGAGATGTGCCCAAAATCCATACCTTGGGTTTAATCTGGAATATAATCTTTATCCAAGATCATTGAGGCTGGTCTGAGATCCTGGTGTTATTTGCACAGATGTACTGCTTGGCTTTAGCTCTAATTCCTTTATGATGAATACACCCGCTTGGTTGATTTCTGAGAGGTTTAGTATAGAACAACACATATCTTCTTATCTGGATTAGATAGTTGGATCATGTGAAGGTTTTATATTACTCACCACAACAGTGGAGTGGTTGGTGTTGTTGCTAGTTGATCTGGTTGCTTGATCTTGCTGGCCTGCTCTGCTGGTTGGATCTTGGCCTGCACCTCCTGGTGCTGTCCTGCTCCTCCTAGTGTTCTATGATCTTGAGTTTGTTCTTGCTATCCTCCTGTACCACCCCCTCCTTAAGTCACCATGTTGTGATGAACTGGTGGTTGTTTTGGTGAATTAGCTGGTGGATTTGACTGGATCTAGCAAGCTCGCTGAGCTCCTGGTATGTGTTTGAAAAGATGAAGTGAACTTCCTATAACTGGCTTCGGCAGGTGTCCTGTGTGAGTGTTTGTACTGCTGCTGCTTGGACATCACATATCATGCATTTAGGTGACTCACATGTGTGTCTGTGTGAGCTGTTCATGTGGATCAGCTCAAGTAATCTGGCCTTCACTTTTACTTGTTTACTTGTTATTGGCCTGGTAAAACTTACCTCTCTCTACTTGGCTTCTAATGTGGCATCTAGCTATTTACTTAAAAGAACAGATACTACACTTTTGGTGAAACTTGCCCCTTTATTATTTACTCAATGATGTAATATGAATAGTGCACTTCACTGTTCACCACTGAGAGTAAACTTAACTAACCACTAACCCTTTCTTTCATCTAGTTGTTTTTCTTATTTGCAGGAACAAGATCTGGATGTGCAAGATCTAGTATAGGAGTAGATATGTAGTATAGGTTTTAGTTGTAATCTTCTTTTTATTCCTTTTTGTAAAGAATCTTGTAAAGATATGATTATAAGTTAATGAAGTTTGTTTCTATCTTCTGTAATGTTCAGTGTTTTGGTGTATTTATCACCATTTGTATTATCATTATTTAATCAGGAAATAAGATTCCATTTCTTATTCAATTTTCCTTGTCTTAAATCTTTATTGTGGTCTATTATATCTCTAATTTAACCAAGCAATATTAATAAGGAATTTTGGAATCAATTCAATAATACAACTTCTAATTTTCAAGTTCTTTCAAATTGATTTAAATTTCAAATTTGAATTCAAGGTAACTTTCTCAGAAACTTAATAATTCCTAAAGATCATGTCAAAATTCATAACAATCACTAACAAGAGCTATACCTAACTCCAGTTAGCAAAAGAAACTCCGATCCCTTTAGGTTTTTGTTTGGCGAAAAATTTATCCTGATTTTACAGATGCATGCATGCACAATCTTAGATTCCTAAATCTACGCTTCGTTGAATCCTAATGCTGGGGTGTTACATCCCCCCCTCCCCGTGATCCGGTTTTGGGTGGTCGCACGCGGCCAAGAGCATTGCACCTATGACATGTTCGGGCATTTGCCAAGCCACGACCTGGTATGTTGGCCAATTTTTTTAAAAACGCAACATTGTAGATAATTCTATTTCACAACATTGTAGATAACTCTACCTACCAAAATGCACCGCGTCGATTAGGATGCTTGCTTGCGGAGTTACCAGTGATCACATTGATGATTACATGCGAATGAGCGATACCACATGCCTGGAGTTCATGTATAGGTTTTGCCACACAGTTGTTAAGGTGTTTGGCCGGGAAGACTACACTTCCTACTCTTCTTCCACTGCTTCAGCCACATAGTTTGAGGGTTTCCTAATCTGATATAGGAACAATGCAAGGGTGAATCAATCAGCTTTAGCTGTACTTTTTCTTTGGAGTTTCCCTTGTTTTTGATGAGTACTGAGAGAGCCAACAATGCAAGACATTGCCCGACTTTTGTTTATCAACGAGGCAAGAAGGTTTTCAGGCATGCTTGGTAGCATAGATCTTTGCATGCATCGCGAGTGGAAGAATTGTCCATTTACTTGGCAGGGGCAATTCAAAAGTCATTACCATGGTGCACAGTCATATTTGAGGCAGTTGCATCATAAAATATTTAGATTTGACACTATTTTTTTGGCATGTCAGGTTCTCACAATGATATCAACATGCTGCAACGCTCTTCGGTATTTTCTAGGCTCGCAGAAGGCAATGCTCCAGCCTCCAAGGGTCAACTTTGTAGCAAACAACCACCCCTACAACAAGGGGTACTATCTAGCTGATGGTCCATATTTATGAAGACAATACTCAAACCTCAAGACGAGGTTGACGTCGATTTGCTAAAAAACAAGAGGCATGTATGAAGGACGTGGAGTGAGCATGGAGTGCTGCAATCCCGCCAGGCCATTGTTTGACACCCTACAAGAACATGGGGTAGGAAGAGGTTGAACGAGGTGATGACCATTTGCATGATCATGCACAACATGATTATTAAGGATGAGCGCGAGGATATGATTTTTGATCATGATTGGGAGTTCGGTGACGAGTTGGTTCTGCCCCAGCTAGGACCAGCAACATTGTAAAAATTTCTTCATACACATCATAAATCCGTGATCGAACAACTCGCAATGCACTTCAGGCCAATCCGTGATCGAACAACTCGCAATGCACTTCAGGCCGTTAGGCGCACAGGGAAGGACGATGCATCCTCACCGCTCCCAAATGGACAAAACAAGGCACAATTGGTGTCCGATTTGCTCCCCATGGTGGGATTGCCTTGCCCGTACCGCTTTGCCTATTTTTCTTTTTTGTAATGGGTAAGCTGTTGGACTCTTAATGCCGGGCACGATTATTTGAAGAGCTGTTTTATTTCTTTTTTAGATTATTATTTGAAGAGCTGTTGAAACAGAGACAACCACCATCTCGGCTGACTGACTGGTGAACCCCCCATTAGAATTTTGCGTGCGGCCGTACACACCTGGGAATCCATGTTAATCCACTTTAATCCTAGCAAACCGAACAAGCCCTCAGCCAAGTGCCCAAGTTAGCTCGCAGATCAACAACGCAATACCTTCTCAGGACTTCATCGGTACTCACGACAATCATAATGCTAAGCAGATAGAATCAAACGGATAGCCAAACTCATCCCTTGCTCATGTGAAATTCTCTGGACCTCAAAACGGTAAGCAAAAACTCTCACCCATGCAGCTAAATTGTCCTAAGAAACACCATAACTCTCACCCATGCAGCTAAATTGTCCTAAGAAACATCATGCGACCGTTGCACGGTCATGGTTCCCTAAATCAGTACATTGCACATTACCGCGTCACCATCTCTCATAGAAGAACTTTCATATAACTAAGGGTATACAAAGCAAAAGGAAGCACTCGGTGTGAGGATGGGGCTACTGAAAGAGTACACGAGAAATCATCGAATCAAGGATGCTCCTCTGTCCTCCAGAAACCGCCACTTGGGTAACACAGCACAGGGAATGCACAAGATGAACAGGTCGTTTCATAGAAGGATCAAACTTTCTCAGATGCATCGTTAGATGTGCTCTCCGTGCTCCTGACCGCAGCCAGCTTCTCAGCCAATCTTTGCTCCAGTGCTCTTTGACCCCTTTCCCTGACGTGAGATCAACACAGACAAGTGAGGTTGAGTTCACAAGCACATATGCATGAGGTTTACGTGTATGTTTAACTTCATGTCTTGCAGCAACCAGAAGCACCAAATAGAGCTACTAGTTACTGAACCGAAATACCCAAAACTAAGAAGAAACATTGGAATCAAGATAGATGGAATACTAGCTCCACATAGTTCCACAAGCTCACGAACTGTAGTCAAGTACTACCTCCGTTCCAAAATATAAGCCTTTTTAGAAGTTCAATTTGCACTACTAGAAAGGCTTATATTATGGAACAGAGGTAGTATAAAGCAATCCTTAAGGAGGGACAGCCTCAGAACATAAATCTGGAATCTATTTGATCAGTCCCCATGTGTGATAATTATCAAGAGTTATATCTAGACTAGGAAGGAAAATCTATTGCACTACTTAAGACAAGTCACAATAACTAACCTCCTCCTGTTTGCCTCAGTAGAATCTGAACCAGTCAATGATGAGGTTTCCAATGTCTGACCCCTAGAGTCAGCCCTATCAGATCTTCCACAAAGAAGCCGATGGAATATTGAGGCTATTGGATCCAGAACCTGTCTGCAAGTTTTAATAAATTAGTCCAAATATAAAGGCTATTGAGTCCAGAATTTGGCTGTGTTGCATAAATTTGTCTGATGTCTGTCCGTAAATTAAGATCTTATTATATAAAGGGGAAGCTGTCTACCTTAGAAATGCAGGGAAGAAACTTGAGAAAGAGAACTCCTCACTTGGGTCTCCTTTCAGGCCTGTCTCTAGCCTCTTTTGGAAGTAACGCAGGTAAACCCAACTCATATAAATGCCAAACAATATAACTGGGAGGTAAGATACCAAGTCATTCACAAAGAAGCTTACAACAACTGAGATCAGCGCAACAAGTGATGGAATCCACTGAAAGTTACAAAAATAAACTTGTCAGTCCAAACACACGATAACATCAAACTGAGTTATTCAGTTAACAGTATCAGATACAAACCTTTCCCTTAATCTTCAGCACAAAAAGATTAAGCTCCTGATCTGGCATAAGTTGTTTGATGCCCACCAGCAATCCTGACAGGACTCCATAAAATCCAGAAAGAGGAGTATAACTGAGAAATCAAACATTAAGAAAACTCATTAGCTTACCCAATACGAAACATCAAATAGATGTGCTAATACCATTCTACAGAAGTACAATACTTACAGGTAGCTCTCTTGTTGCGTTACATAGTACAAGACAATAGCAGTTACGAAGACACACATTGAAGTTGAGAAGTTCACAATAAAAACAAACTTCGATAACTCCTTTGTGCCCCATAAAGGCTCTAGCAACTTCCCAAATAAAAGAAGACCAATTATGCTGATAATGACCTGGAAGCACATTACACATGTGAGTTGGGGCTCAATTACATAGGCATGATCTTAAGTTTTAAGTAAAATAGTATACTTGAAAACTAGGGAGCAAGGAAGGAAAATCTACAAATATTGTACTGTAGTAAATTTAATTTAACACATACAGCAAATATCCATAACAAGCTTAACATGGTCAAAAAAATAAGTCGCATCTCCAGAAAGTCTTTGAGGCAAGTACTGTAAATAGCTCAGTGTACATATATCCATGCCATACACTGCACATGTGTTATCACTTCTCAAAGATATCTCCTATTAATTGACTTGCGACTGTTGCTCAGCATAAATGAAGATGAAATTATATATATTTTGCCTATCTTACTGACACATAATGTAAGAAAAACACTTACCTACATATAACAAGCCAGACATAGCAACCATACTCTACTTAACTCTATCCAAATCCCATCTGGTTAATTACTAGTTTGAGTAAGTGGCTTCTTTTTCATAGTTAAACTATCTAAAACCTGTGTTGCCTCATCTACGTACTGTAGAAAAGGCAGTCTCTCACACTGCAGCAGATAAATCTTCACTCGGCATGTAAAGTCACTTAGTTGCTACAGTTCTTACTTCTTTAATAATTTCAGGGAGATTTAGTTTCAGTAGTCTTCCTTAAAATTAAAAAGAAATATACTGAGTGCACGGATGATCCTGAGGCTGACAAAAGGACAATTCAGAACTCAGTGCCCTTGACAAATGATGGTAGGAAGAACTTACCCCTGGAATTGTTTGCTCAACATAACCAGCAGTAATCAGGTTCCAGGCAAAAGGTATTGTCCTGTAGACAAATAAATTAGTTAAACAGTTCTAAAGAAAATAGAAGCATCGTCTTTTGTATGAGAAGTACGCGGAACATCAAATATGTTCAGTTTATACGGGGCAACATCTCCAAAGCATATTTTATTTACCAGTCATTGACTTCTTAAGAAAAATTACTGGCAACTTCATTTCAAAACAAGCAAGACAATTAGCTTTAATTTTATGTGCAGCAGATATAATACTGAATACAGTTATACAATCTGGCGGTTAGACAAACATATGGCTTCATTATTACTCACTAGAGTGTATGGCGGTACTGCACTCAAACCATGACCACCAAAGTAAAGTTGTGTTTAAAACTAGCACCCTAGATGTGCATTCTGGCTAGCTGTGTTAGTTCTATATATACCAGTCACTGCTAGCCTACTAGGGTACTAGCCCATGACTATAAGGAAGAAACATTTCTACTTGGAATGCATATTTCAGATGCCACAAATTCTTGCAAGCTCAAAACTCAAAACTGATGGTGCCGACAATAAATGAACTCTGACGTAAACATGCTGTCGCAGTAAATTGAGAAATTAAGTCAGGTTCTTCTGCAACTTGGCAAGTAGCAACTAATTTCAGCATTACTCAGATCGGGAAAGAAAGGATCCAACGCAACCAAGCCCTGGGTCACTACCTGGCGGGAATAAGCGCAAGATAGTTGACGGCTGACGGGAACAGCTGGACCAAGAGGTGGACGAGCAGCAATATGACGGCGAGGCCCTTGCACAGCTTCGTGTACCCTCTGAAGAAGCTTCCACCCTGCATTTTGAGAACCGTAGCGTCTGTCAGCAACTCTCGAGATGTACAGCAACAAGTGTTTCCAAACATAACTCATGTATACTAGGCAACATCTGAGGCACGGAAATCTGTTAGGCTTCGGGCGAGAGCATGCAAGTTCGCATGGCGTAGCTTAGAAACAATTCTGAACCAGGTTTTCTCTGGCATTGGAGCAAACAGAGAAACTAGTGAACGCACAGATTCAATCATACAATTTCTAGAACCATAGCGAGATCCGCGCGCTGCCATTTACTACAAGCGAAGCGCGTCATAGGCTCAACAACGCGAGAGCATCGTCGCGCAAAATTCCTTTACCAATCCTCTCGGCGGCGGCCTCCCGGGCAACAGGGAACAGCGCAATAGGGACGTCGATGGTTCCTAGAACGCGCATCGTGCCACACGGCGCAAGCGGCGGGGGAATTGAAGGATCTAGAAGGGTCCGACGCAGAGACGCATTTGCCCCACCGGATCTAGAGGGACGGGGAGGCGAGTGACAGGGCGGTGCGTACCCCGGATGGAAGCGCCGGCGTCGGAGGGGAGACACTGTTCATCATCGTGGCGGCCGCCGGCCGACGAGATCCGCCGATCCTGGGCGCGGTGCTACCCGCTGCAGTGCCGGCGCAGTGAAGAGAGGCGAGAGGTGGGGCGGGGCAGCAAGCAAAGAGGTTTGTTGGGCTTGGGATCGCTGGGTCCGTCGGCTTCCTACATAAAATTCCCCAGAAATTCCAGATACTTCGCATGGCACAGCTCATTTTTCTACGGTTACATGAAAGAACACTCCATATCGCAAGAAATTAGCTGTGACTTCACACCGCTTCAAATACTACAGACTCTAAATTCCATTGTTCGATTTATTCAGTTGAATGCCAATTATTAGCACTCAAGTCAGGACAATGGCACACTGTGAGCCCCTGCTTATATCCAAACGAAGTCCTGATATTTCTTCCTCACATTGCACATTCAATACAGGCTGATTGACACCAATTGCGCAAGTCCAGCCAAGTGTTTCGATATGCAACTAGGAACTAATGCATACACGAGAGCAACTTTAAAAGACACAATCATGATTGAACTGATAGATCCCATTGGATTACATGATTTTTATCTCACTGGATTACATGATTTCAATTGAATACAAGTCACACAGGCAACTAGGAATCGACAAAGCTGACCTAGCACAAATCAAATTATGTGAACACATGCCAGCGCCTGCGCCCTTATTTCCTCCACTTGATTCAGACCTTGTACCAGCCATCCTTCGCCACGCCACCTGTGTGCACTTATGACCACCGGCTGCAAAGCGATTGTGCTCCGCAGCAATGCAATTTGTAGACTAGTCAGTAGGATATATATCAGCAACACAGCACACTCCTGAGTAAAGGGGCTAACGAAGTGAGATGAAGATGGGAGTCGCAACACACACTGACATAACTACAACATGCAGATATGGCACCGCCAAAGTGGCGTTATAGAAACAATTTACACCGAATAGAAGCATGAAACTACTGCCATGCTGGTTCAGCGAACCATTTTATTAGATTCTTGGCTTCACACGTCTGCCATTTGCACCGCCACCATCCAGGACTCCGTTTGAATATAAGCAGGGGCTCACAGTGTGCTCCCCTACCTTGGCCACATACTCCAGGAGCTCGGTCAGAAGGGATGGGCAGCTTGGCTGCAAATAATCGAATCCATCGGTCTGCATGACAGCTGCACAAAAAAGTTCATGGTTAACAAACGTTGACATATTAAGATTTAACTATCTATTATGACATATCAGATCGACGCTGCGTGCATCCAATAAAATGAGATCAGTTCAAATGAAGCCCTACAGTTTGCAAAGAATAAGAAAATTTGCAGAAAAAGGAATAAAGAAAAATACTCGGAGCTTGGTTAGTGAACGCATACTGCAAGGTCAAGGGTACAAGTACTACATTAGACATGGCAAAGGGTTCACGGCTCAGGCAACAAATGAAATTACCAAATAAGCAATCAATAGAGCAGCGTCAGAGTATATAGCCTACAGGTTATTAAATTATTATTTGTAAGTATACTGGAACAACCTGATGGCATGATTGTCTTAGTGGAACTCATGTCCACAACTTCACATACAAGACTAATATAAATCCTGGAATAACCACAAAGGCACAACCTCATAGTAAACCAAACCAGAAAACCAACAAGGAGCAAATCTAAGCTAGTCGTGTCGATTGTCAAAGTGAACTAGTTCTAACCAGCAACCACAACCTTCGATGGTCGTGAGCACTGCAATGGTTGTTTACAATTTGTTTGTATTACACAACATTCAAGTCTTCAGAGAAGCTTTAAATCAAAGTAATGTAGAAACATTTAAGTGTTCATACAGTAAAGTATGCCTGGGTGGTCATGGAATTGCATAGGACCTCATCACGTTGTTCGCATAAGCATATCCATTAAACTACTTAGTATTACAGCAGTGTTTCAGTGTAAATGAATAGCCTATCACTACATATATATTCCTAGTTTTTAACGGCACCATCCTAGTACATGTCTTCGTAAACTAAATAGATTATGGCCAAAAGAAAATCCATATCAAACATCACCAGTTTATAAAGAAATCAACATTATATCAGGTTCAAATTCAGAAGTATACTACCTACCTTTCAAATTGTCAGGCAAAGCCACGAATTTCAAGCAAACAGTATTTAGTTGATAACAGTGGTGTTGTTCAGCCAGCGCCAATGTGTTTGCGACTGTGCTTATTGCAACATCTTCACATAGCTTGAGTTCAGAGAGCAATTTTAGTCTCTCCAAAGCATAACGGTCCGCAGTGGCAAGTAAGTGCTGGGCCATCAAAGTGGACACCCAAGTTGTATTGAGACCAGTAAGCTCTTCTATGTCAGACAACTCATCCCATTACATAAAATGGAGCTAGGCCTGGAAAATATAACATAAAGCATACCAAGTCAGCTCAAACATAATAGAAGGTAAAAAGGGCAAGGAAACCAGATATGAATATTTTTGCAGAGCTAAAAGAATGCAGACGTCAGTAAGAACATAATCACCAAGTTAAAACTGGATGAACCAGAACTACCCTGGCTACAATATAGCCCTTGCATGAAGAGTAGTATGGTTGCAAATTAGCATACTACCCTGGCTACAATACAACCCTAAGATGGATGCAGAAACAATAGACCAAAACAGCACATCGGTGTGTTACACACTTAACATGGGTTCATCATTGTAACTGCAAGTGTTATCAAAGTATCCTTGCTTATGGAGAACATTGTAGCGAATACATGTAGCATGTACCAGGGTAACGTAGCATACAATAATCTGAACCGCTTCCCGCCCGATCTTCCCGCCCTCTGGTTGAAGCGCCCTAGATATAGCGGGAGAGGGTCTGGGAGAGAGGTGTGCTTGAAGCGCGATGGCCAGCTTGGTCGGTCGTGCCTAGGTTGGGTGGTCAGCGTCCGATGGGGGGCAAGCAGTGACATTTGGCTTGATGGTGTAGCATCATGCAATGCGGGCCTTGGCTCCCATCCGGCGGCAACCTCTGGTTTAGGCAGCAGCTCGTCCCCTCTAGCCTCAGGTAGCCGTTGTGTGCTCCAGCAGTATGGCGGATCCGCTGATCTGTGTTGCTTGATGCACAGGCCATTCGACCATAGGCTAGCTCCTTCTGGGGTGTGCCTTTCGGTAATCCCATGCGGGCCTCGATGTGCAGTGCACGGTCGCCTCTGTTGGCAGGTTGGCGGGCTAAACAAGTTCCCGAGCTAGCATGATTTCTAGTGGTGCTAGGTTCTTTGGCGGTGTCTGTGCGAGGTCGTGTGGCATGCATGTGGCCATGGGGCTCTGGGCTAAGCCCTGCCCGACCTTATCGGTGCCAGCGACGGCAACACCCACGAGCGTCGTTTTCCTCCTTGGTGGCGTCGTCGAGGAGCCCCGATACACTCCATCACTTATGATCTATTCTCCAGGTGAAACCCCAGATCTGGCTTTGGGAGCCGGATCGGACAACGACGACATTGGTGATGTCGCTACCTTCTTGGAGGCCTTGTTCTTGGACTCTCCAAAGCAGGGGTGGCCTGGTTCTGCCCTACTTTGCAGAATTGGACTCCCTCTTCCCCTCTGGGGCTTTGGTGGGTTATGGCGACCATGTGCTTGTGTGGTTGGCTTCTAGGCTAGTTTGGAGGTGTTCGCTGTATCTTGTGTCTATCTACCTGTAGTCATAGTCTTGTTTTAAGTGGTGGTTGTATCGGCCTTTTCTTAGGCTTGTAAAAAAACTTGTTTTCTATCAATGAATCGAAACACAAAGCTTTTGCGTTTTCGCGAAAAAATCAACCCAGACTAAGAAACAAATAGAGAGCAAGTTGCACTGAGACCAGTCGGCTCTTATATGTCAGGCAACTCATCCCAATACATAAAACGTAAGGAGATAGTGGCCTTGTATATAAAAACGGAGGGAGTATAGTACAAGGTAAAAAGGGCAAGGAAACCAGATAAGCATATTTCTGCAGAGCTAAAAGAATGCAGATGTTAGTAAGAACATAAATCACCAAGTTAAAACTGGGTTAACCAGAACTACACTGGCTACACTACAGCCCTTACATAAATCACCAAGGTAAACTTGGTTAACCAAAACTAGTATGGTTGCACGCAGCATATTGCTTCAAATAGATTAGCCTAAGAAGATGGATGCAGAAACAATGGACCAAAACAGCACATCAGTGTGTTACGCTTTACATATGTTCATCGCATACTCTAAATATATCATTAAAATGGGTAAGCCTTTTAACTGGCTTGAATTCTGAAAATGGCATCACTTCATCGTTAGACCAACCAGTCACATTTCCAGATATTTCAGTATATTTTATCATAGCATTCCACCGCAATGATGCAATGTAGAAAAATAATAGCGAGGAAAAAGCCACATACAACAATCTGAACACACAAAGAACAGAGAAAAATCTATATTAACACTCTAGAGCCATATATGCATAATTGTCCAATCCAAATCCAAAGAAGAAAAGGGCAATCCTAATACTCATCAGATGCTTGTGTGAATCAACATATAAATCTTGAGGGAAGTGGAAGGGAACTGATATCGTCAAAAAATGCTGTCAACGCTAATGGTGGGAGAATGGCAGGACATATCAAGCCTGGTCAGCTCACAACTTACTCCATGGTTGTCAAATCAACACAGTACAACCCAATTGGTGGCAAAAAGTTTGTAGGCCATGCCTACAACAGAACGCCATACTACCATAGAAGACTTACTGACATACAAACTAAAAATATATCCTGGCACAGAATTGCAGATTGAAAAAATTGACCATCTAACATAAAACACGGTAGCAATTAGCGCCGACAAATCTACAGTCAAAGAAGCATCATGCATACAAACTCTAATTCAAAGCATGAACAGACATGCAAAGCACCTACGCAGCTAAGTCCTTGCAAAGTGTGAACCAGATGCATACAGTAATATCAAACGCTAAACCAAGAAGCCAACGTTGAACAGGTCGAGCGATTAATATATGGGCGGTCAGGGAAGCGCAGTAAAATTATGGATAAATTAACAAAAACATGTGTTCACAATGAACTAATCTTTGCTTTATAATGTGTATTGCACCAACATACATAACATCCAAAAACACAACTATACACAATCACCAACTAATTACAAAGAAACTACGATCGAATAAAAAAAGAAACTGCATCCCTCATCCTAGACGGTCAAATTTCTAACTTATAAGGAACACACAATCAACACGATCTCATCCAAGATACAAAAAGAAAAAACCAATCCTAGGTGGTAAGTCAGCAACTAGTCAGCACGATTGAAGACAACTTAAAAAATTGAGAAACACAATTTCAATTGCTTATTACTAAGAATTAAGAACATGCACTCTGAATATTTGCACTCTAGAAAAAATACTCTAATTATCGAAATTCTGGTTTTTAATGTATACCAAAACAAGCAATTTGCATTATCATGGCAATGTCTACTGCCCGTCTAGCAGATTCTATAACATCAGTAGTAAGTGGAAAATAACATTGTGATCTATGCCTCTATCTTTATTAGCATTCAGTATATGCATTAAAAAGGTACATTTTTCCTCTACCTCCATAACTGTAACTGCAAGTGTATGTTATCATATCAAAGTTTTCCTTGCTTATAGAGAATATTGTAGCGAATACATGTAGCATGTACTCAGGGTAACGTAGCATACAACAATCTGAACACACAAAGAACAGAGCAAAATCTACATTGACACTCTAGAGCCATATATGTATAATTGTCCGATCCAAATCCAAAGAAGAAAAGGGCAATTCTAGAACTCATCAGATGCTTATGTGAATCAACACATAGATCTTGATAATGGTGGAAGAATGGCAGGACATATCAAACCTGGTCAACTCATAACTTACTTCATGGTTATCAAATCAACACGTACAACCCAATTGGTGGCAAAAAGTTTGTAGACCGACCATGCCTACAACAGAACGGCTTACTACCATAGAAAATTTACTGACATACAAACTAAAAAAATGTCCTGGCGCATAATTGCACATTGAAAAAATTGATCATCTAACCTAAAACACGGTAGCAATTAGCGCTGAAAAATCTACAGTCAAGGAAGCATCATACATACAAACTGTAATTCAAAGCATGAACAGATACGCAAAGCGGCTACGTAGCTAAATCCTTGCATAAGTGTGAACCAGATGAACAGAACCCACTACAATTCAACAGGAATGAACCGAGCTATCCAATCAAAACAAACATAAATACACTGGAAAAGAAGCTCGCGGGGAGCACTAGCAGTATCCCAGGGCATTTCGCGCAGTCTCACAAGACACCTAACACTCATGCACTAATATAGTTCCCTTTTACAGCATTAGGAGAACCCTTAGGACTACCCTGATTACTAAACCTAAAAAGGTTTCAGTCTGCATTCAAATCTCGAAATTCTCAGACTAACTGCGACCAACAAACCTAGTAGTTTTCACATATACAGTATATCAATTCCTGCTGGAGAAGTAATATCAAATATTAGCCACTCCAACTGTAATCAAAGACCCCAGTCTCGAATCAGCAGAAGAAATAAGTGCAATATTCAAATCCACCTGACCCATGCAGTGATGCAGGTAAGTTTGTTAGAGCAGAGGCAGAGGGGACTCACGACATGCTGCCCCGGTACTTGAGGGCGTACGGCGCCGCCCTCGAGCCCGACCTCCCAGAGACGGTGTGCACCTTGTCCTGGCCCTTTCCCGCCGTGGTCGACGAGCGTGAGCTCGAAGAGCGCGCGCACGTCGGTGCGGTGATGCGGCGGAATCGCCATCGCCGGCGGCCGCTCGAGATCCAACCTGCAGCAGACGAGATGCGGAGGGGAGGCGGAGATGCGGAGGGTTGAGGGGAGAGCTCCAAACACGTAGACCAGGAATACGTATTCTCTCATTTACTATTTCAGAACAATATATTGAAAGGATTCACACAGTTCCGCACTACCGCACTTAGTGGAATATACTATTATACTACAGAAACGTATGCAGGAAAAAAGTTCCGCTCAAGTTTCACCGTCCAAAAAACAGAGAAAAACATTGGCGATCACCGACTACGCGCGCCCTCGCCGTGACGCCTCGATCAGGCCTCAGGCCTCACGCCGACGCCGACGAAGACGCCCTCGCCGTAAGGCCTCACGCGTTGTCGTGCACGCGGCGGCTGGATGAACTCGTCGCGACCTTCGTCGCAGGCGCCGCCGCGCCTCCCGCGCCACGCTCTTCAGCGCCTCGTCCTCCAGCGCGGGCGGCGAGGTCCTCTTCCCGATGTCCGCTGGGATCTCCAGGGCCTGGCGCGGCCCCGCCACCACCACCCGAGCCCTTGCCGTCCTCGTGGTAGCTGGAGTGCTCCTCGTGACGTGGCTCGCGTGGACGTCGATGCTTCGGCGGCGCCGAGGGCGCATCCGGATGATGGTGAGCCGCGGGCGCACGGTCCAGCGGCGCGGCTCGTAGAACTGCGGTGGCCTCAGGCGTGGCCCGTCGCCGCCTGCGCCGGGCGCGGCCACCGCCACGCCCCGGGGTGGGCCGCCGTCGCCGTTGCCACCATCCGCCCGCGCGAGGAGCCCGATCCCGAGGTGGAGCGGATGCTGCGCCATTGCGCGCGCGCGATCAGCATCAGCTCCTCCTCGCTCCTCGAGTGCGGGGAGGAACGGGTCGGCGTTGTGGAGCTCGTCGTGGCCGTCGCGGCGGTTGCTCCTGGCGACCGCGCGGAGTCTCACATGCCCGGTCCTCCTCCTCCTCGGTGCGGGGACACGCACCAGGGCCGGAGCAGGGGCCCTCCCAGTCCCAGCAGGCGCGAGCTGAGGAGGGAGGAGGCGAGCCACAGTAGTGGTCGCCATTGCTATTGCTCGGCTTGCTACGATTGGGGAGGTTGTGGGGCTCGATTGTTGAGGGGGTTTGTCGTTGCAAAGTGCGGGGCGGGCGGGGTATATATAGGGGGACAAGGAGTTGCCGAGCGGCAGGGAGGTTGCCGGACGCGCGGTCTTCTCCGGCTGGAAGAACTTCAGAACATTTTTTTTTTTTGAGATATCTTCTGAACATGTATGACAATTAGTAGTATGCAAGTGCACTACAAACCTAAAAATGGTGGTCGATCGTAGTCGCGGAGACTAGATAGCGTATCTGCAAACTGCATCTTTTAAAAACACACTTCGCGGGAGATTTAAAGCGCAAGATCAGTTCACATTACATAGCAACATTGGCTAAAAAGAGCAAACTACTACTCCCTCTCGTTCATATTAATGATCTCAACTTTATTTAGATACAAATGTGTCGAATAGATACATTCATATCTAGGCAAATTTGAGGTCATTAATATGGACCTGAGTGAGTAGCTAAATTTCGCCGCCACAACACCTGAAACTACCAAAATGCGGCCCGGGAAACCTCATCGGAGCCTACTGTCGTGGCAACAAAGTGGGGGATGGCTCACTCGTTACGGTCGAGGTCGACAAAGACCTTCTTCTACTCCTCCATCTCCCGGAGCCACTCCTCCTTATCGGCGGCGTGACGATTGTTCTCCAACACCAAGGCGATGACACAGGGGAGGTGGGCGTCATCGACGTAGTCGCCTAGCACAAACCCTGCACCGCCTCAAACATCACGGAGACCTTGTCGATGTCCTCGTCGTCGTCGATGTAGTCGCTTGGCGCAAACCCCGGCACCGCCTTGTCGACCTCCATCTTCACCGGAGGCAGGGCGAGGGAAATATAATTATAACGTCATAAACCTTCCAATCATCTCTTCGCTCGCCTTAGTTTACCACTTCGCCACGCTGTGAAGGATGCAAGAGAGGGCGAACGTGTGCTAATAAACTGCTAGCACGACGAAGCCAAACCAATGCAAGGTGGACTTTGAAACCAAAAATGTTGGCCTAGATTATTAGAGTATAATGAGCCTCTCGCTAGTTTTGGTGCATCACAAGGACGACATTCATGAACAAGATTACAGTCCACGGCCCGGAAGTGATCACCCTTAACAGGATATTAGAGATGATTCGCGCCACATCCCGATCCACACGAGCTAGAGCATCTCCACTCGTGTCCTCTATACATAGTTCGGCGCCGATCTTTTTGGCCTCTGCCCCCGGATCAAAGATTGACCGCTCAAAGATTTGGAGGACTCTGACTCCCAGCCGTGGCCCATAAATTTTTAAAAATTCTAAAATTCATTAAAATAAGAAATTAACGGTGATTCCACAGATAGTTCAAACATGTTTATACAATACGGCGTCGGGTAAATCCAGTTTTTGGCCCGTATGCGGGTGCGTCCGGCGGGCAAATTTACATAAAAAAGG
This sequence comes from Avena sativa, assembly GCA_916181665.1. Lineage (NCBI taxonomy): Eukaryota > Viridiplantae > Streptophyta > Magnoliopsida > Poales > Poaceae > Avena > Avena sativa. Next base: position 5,137,367 of record OV702287.1, read on the forward strand.
CAAGACTAAAGTAAGCCCCCCCCCCCCCCCCCCCCCCCCCCCCCCGCGGTGGGAGGCGCTGCTCTCACCAGGAGGACGCGGCGGCAGCGGCCCTCTGTCGACAATCCATAGCTCAAACAGGGAGTTGTACATCACCATCTGCATGTCGGCCTCTTCCTTAGCTCGGTCGCAACGGACACGCAAGTTCACATCGTCGGGGTATCTGCGCAACACAAGGACGAGACACGTGTGGACGTGATCGAGTTCTTGCAGTCGAAGGTGCGCCGTCAGCTCCATCAGGAAAATGTGGTTGAGGACCTCCCACCCGTAAGGCACGTCGGTGGTTCGGTTAACTTGCCCTCGGAGTGGTGGCGGTGGTGGATGCTCTCGCCATTGCTCATCTCGAATGCGTTGGTAGATCACCCGTTGCTCGAGTGGCACCCATGGAGGCACCTCCGACTCCTCGGAATCGGCATTGGAGCTGCCCCTGGCCAACTCCTCGGAGTCGGTCGTGCCGGAGTAGTCAGAGGGGATCTCGTCCTCGTCCTCGGAGTCGATGTGTTTGGGACCATGGAGAGGCGCCTCCGGCTCTCCTGCGCGCGGCGCGTGAGATGGAGGGAGACGGCGGCCAGGCATGGCTATGCGCCGCTCCTACTGGTGAAAGAAGCACCTCTGGCCGCCACCCTAGATATAGCGGGAGAGGGTGTGGAAGGGAGGTGTGGCCATGGTGAGAGAGTGAGTGTAGATCCGCAATGGTGATGGCCGTTGTGTCTACATGTAGCGAGAAAAGGGTGGGAAGATCGGGATGGCGGGAGAACTTGGTGGCAAGGAATTTCGCCATCGCGTAGCCGTCGACGGGACGCGGCGCCGCTCGGGTGACAAGCCATCTATCTCACTTCCAGTGCTAGCCCGCATCACCTTCTCGTCCATCCGTGCCCCCGCTAGCCCCCCGCGGGCTGGGTTCAGCCAGGGACGCTGGATAACTAGTTGGGCCACGCCGGCTCCAAAACCAAATTGGGGTGTGCGGTTGGGCGTGATTTTTGGGTGGGCGAGTGGAGATGCTCTTAGGAGGGTTGACCTTGAGAGTTGGCGGTGAGGGGACACAAGGGATTTTTTTATGGAAAACACTAGTTATCACCCGGAGGATCCTCCGGGTTGTTTCACACGCGGCCACGCATACGGGCATTTTATGATGGGATATTGAAAGGAATATGCTCGAGAGGTAATAATAAAGTGGTTATTTTGCTATTCCAGGTTTATAATAGATATTTATTTTTCATGCTATAATTGCGTTGATAGGAAACATTAATACATGTGTGATTTTGTAGGGGTTCCGCGCATAAAAACATTAAATTTTACCCTACGTCCCTGAACCCCTGATGCTGTCAGGACCTATCTATTAGTAATATAGTAACAGGAGGGGCTTTTCGTGAATTTACCTTTAAAGACCGAAAAGCGTTGTCAACGCTCAGGAGAGCGTGGTTGATGTAGACGAGCCGAAGCCGACCTTAAGGTCGTGATGAAGTCCTTGCGCTCTTGTGGCTCCAACGACTTGAGTGCCTCAAGTGTGACACCTCGCGGGGAGTTACACACGTCCGGTGCTTGACGATGACTCCCGCTTCCCTGATCCAGCAGCATTTGCGAAAATAGAGCTCCTGGATCCGAATCCCGCAGCGCGATGGCGCTCCGCGGTGAAGATGTCTCTCGTTCGCGCAGTCCGAACTTGGGACCACGGTCACGAGAGGAGAGAGAGAGAGAGAGAGAGAGAGAGAGAGAGAGAGAGAGAGAGAGAGAGAGAGAGAGAGAGAGAGAGAGAGAGAGAGAGAGAGAGAGAGAGAGAGAGAGAGAGAGAGAGAGAGAGAGAGAGAGAGAGAGAGAGAGAATATCAATTGGAGGTCCTCCCAAAAGTGAGAAGACCTTTATTGATTATTGTGTGTATTCATCTGGCTAAATACCCCCACTATATATAGGGGGGAGGTACTACCTCCCTCAAAGTCCCGGGGTGGGACTAAAGGAGAGGAGGGGAGGGGTAGCCGCCGGCCGGCCCTAGTGGGCCCCGCGCGGGGGGCTAGGCCCAGCCGGCCATCCCCTTGTCCCTTCTCCCTCTCTCCTTTCCCTAATGGGCCCTCTCCCCTCCGGGAATTGGCCAATTAAGCCTTTTGACCTTTTAAATTGATTTTCTCTTTATTAAATAATTATGAATAAATGATTAAATCATTATTTAACATTCATTCGCATATTATTCAACCTCCATGGCTATGGAACACCTTCCACCTTCACTCTGGACATCCTCCGGACTTACTGAAACCCTTCCGATTTTCTCTCTACTATTCTTTGGTGATTCTACCGATCCTATAAACACTCTCTAAGCATCATCAAGCCCTTACGTGTGATACCCCATGGTTCGAGAACACTCCACACATGGTCGGGACACTCCCGCACCAATGATCGACAGAGGAACCTGGATGGCCATGTGACCCCTATGCGTTCCACGAAGATCTTTCGTCGTTTGTACCGGGACAGTCGTGTCTTATTCCCTTTGTCTCTCGATACTTGCATTTCCCGAGATCTGATCAATGACATCACCATGTCGTGTTCAATCTCGTTACCGAACAATGCTACTTGACTCGTTCCGACAAGTGATATCCTTGTGATCAAATCACACGCTGCGCAGCTATTGGATATAACCTCTCCGAGTGGGCCCTTGAGTATCTTCCCGTCACATGGACGGAAAATCCTGCTCTTGACATATATTGCCTCTACGGTTTCCTCCGAGTATCTGAACACACCTTTATAACCACTGTATTACCAAGTGGCGCTTGATGCTATCTAAGCACTCTCGGGAGACAGCGATTGATATAGCCTCACGGTCTAAGGAATAGTCTACGAGGATCCATTTCTAATCATCGTAACTTGAACTTCGTGACATGATCGGGTCACGATGTTTAGGTTGGGTATTGGTTCATCATCTCATTCTCAGAATGAGTTGACTCCATTTCCAACTGGTATAAATGTCACATGATCAGAAAACATGATCATCTGTTGACCAATGAACTAGTGACTAGAGTTTAACTAGAAACCCCTGGTTGTTTGTATATCATAAACTATGTGAAATATGATAATAGTCCTTATTACTATTTGTCTCTAGGGCATATTTCCAACAATATCCCACTTGCACTAGAGTACAAATACACTAGCTGCATTTGTTCTTAATCATTGGCACCATATATTCGGTACCCTGAACCTGCTTGCTCATGGAAGAGGTTGAGTCTTGGGTATGTACTTTACAGTCCCAAATCCTTTGCAACTTACTATTGTCACTTTGATTGACATTAATACTTTATCATCACATGATAACATCTGTGTGTATGCATCGTCGCTATGGCAGCAGAACGAGGCCTGATTCCAGGAGCCTACAGTGACTTTAGATCAACCTCGAGGGCTTTCTCATGGGCACTATGCCCTGGGACACATCATTCTACGTTAAAAGCGAACTAGCCCCGCCATAACATTATACAACACTTTAAATGGTACCCTTATCTATTATTATAAATGTATTCATCGAAACACTAGTGCACTTAGTGCAACTTTCGATGTTTTGTTCACCTCGCTTCCTACTTGACTTTAATCGGCATTTACAGGAATTTCCAACATATTCCCTTATAACATAACCCTTTATGTTTTAAGATATGTCATCCTTTATGGATTTGGAAAATATGTCTATAGTTCTCTATCAGACACTGTGGACAAACTTAGCTCAACGTTCTATGATTCGAACTTAATCACTTTCAAACGTTCCTTATTGGATTACATATTATGTTAAGTTATCATCATGGTTTTCTAAGATAGAACCTATGTCTCAACATAGTGGATGATGATCATCCTTTTCTTTCTATTAGGGATATTAAAACCGAGTCAAAAAGGAGGCCTCCCACGAACTGGGCAGTTTTGGCCGTCCGATCACGCCCCCCACGTCATTCTGGCCATTGGATGATCCTCAGCTCCCACGTGGGCCGAATTATACCTTAGGGACGCTTCTCTGGACATCAAAAAGTCTTTATGTGCTTAATTAGGCTAGAATTAGGGATATTAAAACCGAGTCAAAAAGGAGGCCTCCCACGAACTGGGCAGTTTTGGGCGTCCGATCGCGCCCCCACGTCATTCTGGTCGTTGGATGATCCTCAACTCCCACGTGGACCGAATTATCCCTTAGGGACGCTTCTCTGGACATCAAAAGGTATTTCTGTGCTTAATTAGGCTAGAATGTCTATCTATTTCGGCCCGCTCTACTCCACCTTTCGACAACCGGGTCTCCTCGTACGGAACCACCAGATTTTTTTTGAAGAGGACACATGCGGCAGCAGACTCCAATGGAAAACGGGTCTCCTTGCTCATCCGGAACCACCAGAAATTTTTTTGAAGAGGACACACGATGCGGTGGCAGACTCCAATGTAAATTCGACCACCCAGACAAGATGAACACCTCCCGATCGATTGGACCACAGGCCGAAATCTAGAGCGGGCATGCAGCAGACTCCAATCGAGATTCGATCGACCGAGACCAGATGCACACCTCTCGATCCATTCGAATGCAGGCCAGAATCTGGAGCGGCCATCGATCTCTCCTGCGGATGCGGTACAGATCCTGCCCTCGCCTCCTCATTCATGGCGATCTGATGCGCAGGTCTTAATTGATCTTTATGACCGTGTTATTTTTTTTAGTTCTTACAAATCCCTAGTGGCAGCCATGGTGCACAAATTGATGGCGGCAAATGATTATGGTACGTTACTACACTGCAACTACACTGCCTACATGTCCTATAAAATCTCTTGCCTCATCTTCTACCTGTGTTACTCTCACTCAATAGAAGATTCCAGGTCTAATGGTGGTCTGATAGGTTGATTCTATTTCCAAACGAAATACCCATCTTCTTCAGATAACAATTGTCATCTTTTCTAAATCAGAAATATATTTCTCTGCCTAGGTTTAATGGTGGTCTGATATGTCTAATGGTGGACTGATAGGTTGATTCTATTTCTGCTTGTTCTAGCTCAGCTGCTTACATTCTATTGATGATTGGTCGAATATATTTTGGAACATGACTTGATACTTTGGAACATGTTATCGAATATATTTTCATCAATTCATAACAATCTATTCTCCTAATGGACGGGCGCGGCAACGCGCGCCTACATGATCTAGTTGATGTTTAAACTTAATACTATTTCTAATTTGAGTTATTAAGGACCAGTTCCTTAATTAACTTCTATTCTGAAACCCTTTTTAGAATCCCTTAAGGAATACTACATAATATCATAATACACTTATTATCAACTTCTATACCTTATAAATCATTATTTATAAGTACTTGCGCTTTTATTCTTAACATCCTTAAGAATCACTCCTATAAGCTCCCACTCAAAATATGTTTCCAACATATTTGGGTATGAGTCACTACTCTTACTCAAACTATGTTCCTACATATTTGAATTTGAGACTTATATTGCTCCCACTCAAAAATATGTCATTCACATATTGTTTTAGGAATACTTTCATAGCTCCCACTCAATTTCATGCAAATTGCATATCTACTCACTATTTTGAACAATTTCAACATCTTTTGATCAAATATCAAACTTGGAGTTTTACCATGAGATACTAGTACTTTTACTAGTTTTAAATCCACTAGACATTTAGCATACTTGAATCAAATTCATTTGAATTCGTCCAATACTTGACAAATTGTGCCTTTGTCATTCACCCCCTTTTCCACTATGGCTTTGCAGTCATCTGGGAAAATTCAAGTAACCCCTTTTTACTTGTGAGATTCAACAATGAATTGCTTTCTAATCTCAAGTGAATTTTGCTTTTAGGATTTCTCATAATTCTAGTTTACCATTATTTCCTTAGTAGTTCGTAGGTATGTCATATTCCGGTAATCATGACAAATGATTCACAAATGTCTCCATACAAGATATGGGTTACATTTTGAATTCTACTTTATGTAGTGAAAACACCAGTGGGGAAAACACAATGATCATTATCATTGATTCTTTCCTTTGTGAAGAGAATCATTCAGGAACATTGTCCATTGCGCTTCTCAACACTCTGATGCAGGGTTTTGAATCCTCATCGTGTTTTTCACTATCTTCCATTTGCTCCATAATCGAGAAAAATCACTAAAAGTGAGCTTTCTCAAGAATGCACCAAAATCCAAGCAATACAAATTTTGCTTCTCTTTTGGTTTGAGCTATGGATTTTCTATTCAAAGTTTCCAATGAATACTCTACAAGGACTTATTAGCTATTGTTTTGGTTATATCAAATAACCCCAAAACTTTTACGATGATCCATACTAGATATGGAGCCGCTTTCACGAATTCAAATGGTTCACTATATATTCTAATTGAGTGCTAACTATTTCTTAACTAATGGTCTCTACATCTACACTACAACGATTTATTTGGTGCCATCTATTTACCCATTTTGATATCTAATATCATATTGTGATGCTTTGCATTTTGACATTTCAAAACACTTTGCATTCCACAATTTTCTTTATGCCAATCTTATAAAGTTGAATTTCATTACTATTGATCAAATCATAGTAATTAGATTCTCTTTTATCTTTATACCCTTTTGTTGATGAAACACTTTGATCAAATCAAATAGTTTCATACTTATGTTTCCTTTGGTAAACTTATTTACGCATTCAAACAATCATATAATGATAATTACCATTTTCATTAAAACACAATATATCGAATATGTATTTACTTTTAACAATTCATTAAACACTTTGTATTCAAGTAATACACGGTGTTCAAGTTATTTTGCCGAACTTAGGCATGATTTATATATGATAACAAATCGAATGACTTTCACATATTATCATATAACTTTGAATTTATACAATGGTTTCATTCATTAATGAACATATCATTAAGTTGGGTATTTTAAGGTATTTCAATATTTTACAAATGTTCATGCATTATCAATTAGTTTCAAACAACAAGGATAATTCACATATAATCAAACAAGATATGAACACAGATAGAAATCATTCATAAAAGTAGAACAACTGTTTGTTACAAACTGATATGAATAACCGTCTCACAAAGTGTGAGACACACTAAAGAAGTTCATAATATTTTGATTACAATAACTATCCAAAAACATAAATTAAATGATAAATGTTGAGGGAGAGCGTCGTTGGCCATCATCATCATGCTCGCCATCAGCACGCAACATCACCTCCTCTCTAGCAAGCACCTCTCATGCAGAAGGACCTGTTTTCAGCAAAACAGAACAAGTATCAAATATACTTAACACTGCAAATGTGTTTGCAAGATTATAACATTTTTAAAATTGTATATCAAATATATACCTTTATCATTGATGACCTCAGTGGCGTTTGGTTCAACCAACACATTCCTGAGATGTGTTACGAACCGATGGAATTCCATTGATTCCGCGTCGCCTCTCATAATGCAAGTCCTGACTTGTGCTTGGTAGCTTGGTGGCAGCGACCGCAGCAACGCCATTTGCAAAAGAGCCCGTCATCCAGCTATCTAGGAAGTATGCAGGCCTCATGTACATACCATGCATGTCTCCAAGTGGTCGTCGAGTGATGAGTTCTCATCCATCTTAATGGAGAGGAAGTCTCCCATCAGCTCATGCTCCCATATGCATGTTTGTTCCATGAAATGTGTCCTAAGCTGTAGCATTACCGTATGAGGGTTGAAATCACCCACGAAAGGCCACAACTCGTCCACCATTCCAAAACGCATTGTAACTAAAATGAAGGAGGCCATCTCCTGATGGAGATAGCGGTCTTCCTGCTGCTCTGGGGTCTCTAGGTCAATGGACTTATCCAAATCCATCCCATCAAGTATGTAGTCGACCACATCATTCTCGCTAAGGAGAATGTGGATACACGCAACCCATATAGATAAGTTTGATCCATCTAATCTGATCTTCTCTCCTTCTAACCAATCAATCGTCAACAAGAAAGGTGGCATCAGGGAGAACTTTTCTACATTTACAATTGCAAAAAGGAATTTAGACTAAGTTTATAATTAAATGAGTTAATAATAACTCCACTCAGAAACACCTATCCCCATAAGGGTTACTAGTGATAACACGACCCCTATCAGCCACATCTCCCCTGATCGTCACAACCATCAATGTGGGTTCAAGGGTGGATGCTAAACGTCGGTCACATCATTCATGCGACTCGTGCTTGATCTTTCGACCATCCGTGTTCTGAGGCCATGCTTCTATGGCGTGCTAGGCTCGCCAACTCAACCTTAGTATATTCGCTGTGCAACATGGCTTACACCCACTGTATGTGAACGTAGATATGTCTGACACCCATGCCGGGTACCATGGATTGCCTCATACCGAAGAACTTTCTTGGTGGTGCACACTAAGGGGAAACACAATCATTGGTAATTTTAACAGGGATCATCTTATTAGGCTACCGTCGAGTATCTAATACTAGCACATAATAAGATATACAAACAATTACATTGAATGTAAATGCGATGTGATATGGTCCTTCACATCGTGATCTCCATCCATCGTCACCGGATTCCGGTGCCACGGTTCCGGCGCCGTAGACACCAAGGTACCGGTGTCTTTCCGGCGTGGTAGTCTGTCACCTCCGTGACTATCTACTACTATGTAACATAACATAATCACTTTACCTTTTCCACAACCATATCACAAAGCAACGCCCCCCCCTGCAAAACAAAGTTAGACGCCTCTACTTTATCTTTGCATGTTTTACGTGGCTGAATGGGCTTTCGCACAAGAACCATTCTTACCTACGAACTTTCAGCACAACGCCGATCAAGTAGTTGTCTCTACTACACCCCTTTCGGGGCCCTCCATTGCAAATGGTATACCAAGTAATGTGAGAGAGACAGACACCCCCCTAAGCCACTTTATACGGTACGAGCCGTATGTCAAGCGTGGACCAGCCTCGCGAATGAACGCATAAAGTCGGTTGGGGGCCGCTTCATCAAGCATTGCTGCGGTACACACAAGTATACGTGGAAGGGTAACAACTAAAAGATCAACGCCCACACGCTACATCTCGTGTGTTCTACCTGTACTAGCATTACTATGCACAGATCTAGCTCTGATACCACTGTAGGGGTTCCGCGCATGAAAAGAATAAATTTTACCCTACGCCCCTGAACCCCTGATGCTTCTAGGACCTATCTATTAGTAATATAGTAACGGGAGGGGCTTTTCGCGAACTTACCCTTGAAGACCGAAAAGCGTTGTCAATGCTCAGGAGAGCGTGGTTGATGTAGACGAGCCGAAGCCGACCTCAAGGTCGTGATGAAGTCCTTGCGCTCCTGTGGCTCCAATGACTTGAGTGCCTCAAGTGTGACACCTTGCAGGAAGTTACACACGTCCGATGCCTGACAATGACTCCCGCTTCCCCGATCCAGCAGCAGTTGCGGAAGTAGAGCTCCTGGATCCAAATCCTGCAGCGCGACGACGCTCCACGGTGAAGATGTCTCTTGTTCGCGCAGTTCGAACTTGGGACCACGGTCACGAGAGAGAGAGAGAGAGAGAGAGAGAGAGAGAGAGAGAGAGAGAGAGAGAGAGAGAGAGAGAGAGAGAGAGAGAGAGAGAGAGAGAGAGAGAGAGAGAGAGAGAGAGAGAGAGAGAGAGAAAGAGAATATCAATTGGAGGTCCTCCCAAAAGTGAGAAGACCTTTATTGATTATTGTGTGTATTTATCTGGCCAAATACCCCCACTATATATAGGGCGAGGGGAGGTACTACCTCCCTCAAAGTCCCGGGGTGGGACTAAAGGAGAGGAGGGGGAGGGGCAGCCGCCGGCCGACCATAGTGGGCCCCGTGGGGGGGGGGGGGGTAGGCCCAGCCGGCCACCCCTTGTCCCTTCTCCCTCTCTCCTTTCCCTAATGGGCCCTCTCCCCTCCGGGAATTGGCCCATTAAGCCTTTTGACCTTTTAAATTGATTTTCTCTTTATTAAATAATTATGAATAAATGATTAAATCATTATTTAACATACATTCGCATATTATTCAACCTCCGTGGCTATGGAAACACCTTCGACCTCCACTCCGGATATCCTCCGGACTTACCGAAACCCTTCCGGTTTTCTCTCTACTATTCTTCGGTGATTCTACCAATCCTATAAACACTCTCTAAGCATCATCAAGCCCTTAAGCATGATACCCCACAGTTCAGGAACACTCCAGACATGGTCGGGACACCCCCGCACCAATGATCGACAAAGGGACCTGGATGGCCATGTGACCCCTGTGCGTTCCACGAAGATCTTTCGTCGTTTGAACCGGGAGAGTCGTGTCTTATTCCCTTTGTCTCTTGATACTTGCATTGCCCGAGGTCTGATCAATGACATCACCATGTCGTGTTCAATCTCGTTACCAAACAATGCTACTTGACTCGTTCTGACAAGTGATATCCCTGTAATCAAATCACACGCTGCGCAGCTATTGGATATAACCTATCCGAGTGGGCCCTTGAGTATCTTCCTGTCACATGGACGGACAAATCCCGCTCTTGACATATATTGCCTCTACGGTTTCCTCCGAGTACCTGAACACACCTTTATAACCACTGTATTACCAAGTGGCGCTTGATGCTATCTAAGCACTCTCGGGAGACAGTGATTGATATAGCCTCACGGTCTAAGGAATAGTCTACAAGGATCCATTTCTAATCATTGTAACTTGAACTTCGTGACATGATCGGGTCATGATGTTTAGGTTGGGTATTGGTTCATCATGTCATTCTCAGAATGAGTTGACTCCATTTCCAACTGGCATAAATGCCACATGATCAGGAAACATGATCATCTATTGACCAATGAACCAGTTACTAGAGTTTCACTAGGAACCCCTGGTTGTTTGTATATCACACGTGTATTGATGTTTCCACTCAATATAGTTATAGCATGATATAAAACTTAATCATAAACTATGTGAAATATGATAATAGTCCTTATTACTATTTGTCTCTAGGGCATATTTCCAACAGATTTATAAATAGAAACGGTTCCTAGTAAAGTCTCTCTTAATACTAGCTTGTTGATTAACTGATGATCACAAGTTTCCTGATCATGAATATTGGATGTTGTTAATGATACGATGAACAGTTACCCGAAGTAGATGTAGGAATACGATCATGTCCTCAAGTTTATATTGATGTCACATTCGTAGTAAATCAATGTCCGTATACCATAAGATCACGTCAATCACTTTCACCAGAAATGTACTTTGATTCCATCAAACGTCAAACCGTAACAGGGTGATTATAAAGGTGTTGTCAGGTACTTGGAAAGTGTTAGTTGAGGCTCGTGGATCAAGAGTGGGATTTGTCCATCCAGATGGCGGAGAGATATACTCAGGGCCCTCTCGGTGATATCACATTGACATAGCTTGCAAGCAAGTGATTTGATCACTAGAATGTTATATCACAGGAATGAAAAAAAGAGTACTTATCGAGAACGAGATTAAATAAGGTATGGATGATACCGAGTGATCGAATCTCGGATAAGTAAAATATCGTGAGCCAAAAGGAATTTGATTTCAGCAAAAAAGGTTCAAACGATCATTGGATTTTCGTGAAACTAGTGGGAGTCATTATGAATCTCCAGATCCCGCTAATGATTATTAATCAGAGAAAGTCTCGATCATGTCTACATAGTTCTCGAACCCGTAGGAAGAGACACTTAGGTTAGTCGACGTAATTGAGTGGATAGAGAACATAGGAGAAGATAATGGACATCGCAGGAATTTGTTCTGTCGAATCTACCGAAATGGTTTCGGGGTATCGAAACAAAGCAAAGGATCAAAATGTTAATGTGTTCATTAAATGAAGTACTCATTAAAGGAAGTGTTCATTAAATTGAGTTGCATTAAAACAAGAGAATTAAAGTGCTTTAATGGAAAGACCTTTGGTTTTTTAGTGGAGAATAAATGGGAGAAAGTGGAGATTGAAATTATATGAGTTGAGAGTCCACCCATATGAATGAGAGGAGGGGAGGGGCACCCCATGGCGCCGGCCAAGGAAGGGGGCTTGCCCTCTCTCCCTATAAAAGGAGGTGGAGACCTCCTCCCTCTCACACACTTGCCCACTCTCTCATATGCCCTTTGGTTGATATTTTCTCCCTCTTGCTAGCCTTGTTCATTGCCACTAGAAAAGCTGCTTAGGCAAATCCTTGCTCGAGATCTTCCCCTCCACCATCTCTACCATGGCGTAGCACTGTTGGATTTCTCAGGGATCCGTACTTCCGGTGCCCGACTGGAGCAAGGGTTTGGGAGTCATCGACACACCATAGGTGTGACCGATTACGAAGGCGCTGCCCTCTTGTGGTGTTGATCGTCTGCGCATCCTTTGAAGGAAATATGCCCTGAGAGGCAATAATAAAGTTGTTATTATGTATTCCTTATATATGATAGATGTTTATTTTACATGCTATAATTGTATTGATAGGAAACATCAATACATGTGTGTTTAATAAACAAAAAGGGTTCCTAGTCATGCCTCTCTTATAGACTAGCTTGTTGATTAACAAGATGATCAAGGTTTCCTGATCATGGACATTGGATGTTGTTAATAACAAGGTCACACCATTGGTGGAATGATGTGATGAACATTCATCCGAAGTATAGCATTACGATCAAGTCATTGTGTTTATATTGCTATAACATCATACGAAGTAATCTTTATCCTTAGACCATGAGATCATGTTAATTGCTAACACCGGAAGAGTATCTTGATAACATCAAACGTCACACCGTAACAGGGTGACTATAAAGATGGGTTCAGTACTACTAAGGTGTTATGTTGAGGCTCATGGATCAAGAGTGGAATTTGTCAATCCAGTTGACGGATAGATATACTCTGGGCCCTCTCGGTGATATCACATTAGGATAGCTTGCAAGCAAGTGATGTGATCACTAGAATGTTATATCACGGGAACGAGAAAAGAGTGCATGTCGGTAACGAGATCAAACTAGGTATGGAGATACCGATGATCGAATCTCGGACATGTAATATATCGAGAGACAAAGGGATTTAGTTACAAACGTTAAAGGTTCTCACGATCACAGGAGTCATCGTTGAATGTGTAGGAGTCAGTACGGATCTCCAGGTCCCGCTGCTGATTATTGATCGGAGAAGGGTCTCGATCATGTCTGCATTATTTGCGAACCGTAGGGTGGCACACTTAAGAGTTACCGGACACCATTTTGGAGCACATATGTTTCAGACGAAAGAATTGCAAAGCGCAGGAATTGTTTCAATAGAAACCGGAAATTGTTTCGGGTGAAATTGCAGAAGGTGGTTCTGCATGTGATATTGAAATATTGCAAGGGGCTATATGTGAATGTTTGTTAATTAAAGGAATTAACAAAATTCTGAATAAATTTAATAAAAGAGTTTTTATTAAATGAGAGAGCATTAAATTTGGAGAAACTTAATGCATTTAAAGTGGAGACTTTAAAAGAGAATGTGAAGAGGCATTTTAATGTGGAGGATTTATTACCACATGAATGGGGGAGGTGAGGGGTCACCCCCCATGCGCCAGCCATGGAGAGAGGGGGCACCCCCCTCCTCCTATAAAAGGCCACCCATTCTCTCCTTCATCCACACACCTCCTTGTGAAGGATCTCTCTCCCCCTCTAGAATTATTCCCCCATGGTCTCGGATTAGAGAGATACATGTTCCCGGTGGCATTTCGTTTGGAAGGAGTTGCTGCTTCTGCTGGATCGCTAGAGCGAGGAGGTGGAGGTTGTCCGGTGGCTTGAACGTGTGTGCGAGTGCGGATGCGCTGCTGAGTTGTGGCGCTCGGACTTCCTCACGATATTGAGATCGGCAAGTGTACGACTACATCAACCACGAGTTCCTACTCGTTAACAAAGCTCGTTGTCTTCGAGGGTAAGTTCTCCATGGATGTATGTCCACCCGTTGCTCTGTATCTAGTAGATAGATCTTGGCGTATAGTTCTCATCGTAGGAAATTTTTTGTTTTCTATGCTGCGGACCCAACATCCTTAAGGACAACCGTATACACTCTACATCATCCACGTTTGTTTGCAGGGACGTTATCCTGTGTTACGGTCTTCGAGGGTGAGTTCATCTGAAACTGTTACATGTATCTCCTAGATATGATCTTGGTGGTTGCAACCGTGAGAACTTTGTGTGTTCTATGCAACGAACCCCATCAGTGGTATCAGAGATATGTCTATGTGTAGATGCTTTGTACGGTTATAACACATAGAGATGTGGGTGTTGATAGTCTTACTGTTTCATACTTGCATAAATCTTGATCATGGTGGCATGTTGAGATGAAGCGGCCTGGACAACTTTATATGTCCTTGCACATGAGACCTGTCCCACGCTTGACATGTAACTCGTATTGCATAAGTGGCTCAGCAGGTGTCTGTCTCTCCCAACATAATCATGATCTAATTTACAACAATTTTGAAATAACTTGGTTGTCAAACGTTGTGGCTGAAATTTATAGGTAGAGCGGTTCTCTCCTAGAAAGCCCAAAGCCGTGTAAAATATGCAAAAATAAATTAGAGCCGTCTAACTTGTTTTTGCAGGGCATGTGATATGATATGGTCTATGATATAAAGATTGTTGTATGCAATGTATTTTATTGTAAAACAACCAGCAGGAGCCACATGGTTGTTATTTTATTTTATGGCCTACGTACTGGAAAATGGAAATCCATGTAATTATATTAGTGGAGAACAACCATGGTGATGGCGTCATGGACCTTGGTGACACGCTGTAGGAATGATAGATATCATACTAAGACTCACAAGATGGAGATCGAATGCGAGAAGGACCATATCATATCACATTATATATGCATGTGATGTTTATCCTTTGATGCATCTTATTTTGTGTTGATTTGATCGCCTCGGTAGTATTTGATTACCTCGATAGCATTATAAGATGATCCCTCCTACTAAATATCAAGATAATAATGTGGTCTTCCATAGTATACACCATTAAGAAAGTCCATCGTCTCGAAGCACCATGTGATGATTAGGTGTGATAGATTATACGTTCGCATACAATGGGTGTAAGACAATTTTACACACGTGGGTACTAAGGTTCTTACTTGACGAGCCTAGTATGTACAAACATGGCATTGTATTATGAACCGAAAGGTAAAGCATAGGTCATATGGATGATATGATGCACATACGATGCTCGCCATTGGAACTACGCCACCACTCGTGATGATCGGTCGTGGCATAGTGAATTTGGTTTGTGTAATCACTAAAATGACTGGAGGGATGTCATTTTGAGTGGGAGTTCTAATAAGTAATTATTTGAATTTACTTGAACTCTGTCTGTTTTAAACCTAGTCTAAATAGTCTTTGCAAATATATTGTAGATCATGGCACCCCCCTGCATTCAATTTTAATGCATTCCTTGAGAAAGAAAAACTGCAAGATAATGGTTCTAACTTCACCAACTGGCACTGCAACATGAGGATTATCCTCACGGGCATGAAAAAGTCCTATGTGCTAGACGGTCCATTAGGTGACGCCCCTGAAGCTTGCGTGACTCAATAAGCGCGCGACACATATGACGTGAAATTTGATGACTACACTCTTGTGCGGTGTGCGATCCTCCAGTCGCTGGAGCCTGAACTCCAAAAGTGCTTTGAACTTACCGATGTTGATATCATGGTCGAGGAATTCAAAACTATGTTTGGAGACCAAATGCATGCTGAGAGATATGAGATCTCCGATAAGTTCTTTAGCGCTAAGATGGAGGAGCACAACTCTGTGAACGAACACATCTTCAAGATGACGGGCTACACTCAATGTCTTGAGCGACTGGGATGTGAGATTCTAGCTGATATCACGATGGACAGGGTTCTGTAATCACTCCCACCAAGTTACAAAGGGTTTGTAATTAATTACAGGATGAATGGAGCGGACAAGTCGCTCACTAAACTCATATATATGCTTAAGACTGCCGAGGTAGACATCAAAAAGGAATAGCAAGTGTTGATGGTCAATAAAACCACCAGTTTCAAGAAAAGAGGCAAGAAAGGCAAGCCTAAAGGTAACTTTAGGAAGGACAGTAAATATGTTGCTGCACTTCAGAAGAAGACCAAGGGAGGCCCTAAGCCCGATACTGAGTGATATTACTGCAAAGTGGCAGGTCACTAGAAGCGAAACTTCCCGAAGTACTTGGCAGATAAGAAGGCCAGGAAAGTGAACAAAGGTATATGTGATATACATGTTATTGATGTGTACCTAACTAGTAGTCGAAGTAGTACCTGGGTATTTGATACCGGTTTGGTTGCTAATATATATAACTCAAAATAGGGGCTAAGGAATAGTCAACCACTAGCGAAGGATGAAGTGACGATGCGCGTAGGCAATGGATCAAAGGTTGATGTGATCGCCGTCGGGACGCTTCCACTATACCATCAGGATTGACAATAAACCTAAATATTGGTTATTATGTGCTTGCGTTGAGCATGAACATCATATCTGGATCATGTTTAATGCAAGACGGTTATTTATTTGTATCCGAGAACAATGGTTATTCCTTTTATATAAATACTATCTTTTATGGTCATGCACCTTTGTTGAATGATTTATTTGTTTTGAATCTTGATATTAGTAGTACACATATTCATAATGTGAATGCCAAAAGAATCAAGTTGAATGATGATATTGCTACATATATGTGGCATTGCCGTTTAGGTCATATTGGTGTTAAATGCATGAAGAAGCTCCATTCTGATGGACTACTGGAATCACTTGATTTTGAATCATTTGAGACATGTGAGCCATGCCTTATGGGAAAGATGACTAGAACTCCATTCTCTAGAACAATAGAACGAGCGACCGACTTATTGGAAATAATACATACCGATGTATGTGGTCCAATGAGTATGTCTGCACGTGGTGGATATCGTTATTTTGTAACTTTCACGGATGATTTAAGTGGATACGAGTTTTTTTACTTAATGAAACACAAATATGAAACATTTGAAAAGTTCAAAGAATTTCAGAATGAAGTAGAAAATCATCATAATAGAAAGATCAAGTTTCTACGATCCGATCATGGAGGAGAATATCTTAGTTACGAGTTTGGCACGCACATGGGACAATGTGGAATAGTTTCACAACTCACTCCCGCCAGAACACCACAACGTAATGGTGTATCCAAACGTCGTAATCAAACTTTATTAGATATGGTACGATCTATGATGCCCTTACCGATTTTGCACTGTCATTTTGGGGTCATGCATTAGAGACAATTGCATTTACTTTAAATAGGGCACCATCAAAATCCGTTGAAATGACCCCTATGAATTATGGTTTAGAAACAAACCTAAGTTGTCATTTCTAAAAGTTTGGGGCTGTGATGCTTATGTGAAGAAACTTCAACCTGATAAGCTCGAACCCAAAGCGAGAAAATGCGTCTTCATAGGACACCCAAAAGAAACAATTGGATACATGATGCATGTAAAATGCATACTTGAACTTTGTAGTTTGTTAACATGTTTCCCACATATTTGCATCATATATAATGTTATACCCCTGTTATATTGATTCTTGGGGATTTACCAATGATCCCCTTTATTTTGGTTATAACCCTGCAGGGCAAAAAACCCCGTTTTCAATGTTTTTGATGTTTCAAGACCTAAACAAAGTCAAATGGACCTGTACTTTTGGGAATGCCAATATTTATCCTCAAGAAGCATCTGGAGCACTCGAATCTCACCAGCAGGGCCGGGAGGGCCAAAAGAGCCCAGGTGGCGCGCCCAGGCTTGGTGGGCGCGCCACCCATGCTCCTTCCCTCCTTGGTCGTCCGATCGCCTTGATTCTTTCGCCCACAGAGTTCTCTTGACCTAAAAACCCTATATAAGGACCCACCGGGGTGTCCTCGAGATAAGAGCCACCAGAGACGAGAACACCACCAAACCGAGTCAGATCCAACAAAGATTGGAGGGGAAAACTCTGCCGGAGCCATCTCCGGGGAGATCTCCACCCTCTCCAACATCTCTAGCTTCATCACCATGATGAAGAGGGAGTAGTCCACCTCCTGGCTATGGGTTTGTGGTAGTAGTTTGATCTATTTCTCTCTTGTTCTTCATAGATCTATTACCATATGAGCTTCCCAATATGATTATGGTCAATTCCTATGTGGTGGATCTTTGTTCTATGATTTGATATTTGAGATTGGAATCTATTTTGTGTAAGATGTTTTAATAGATGCATATCATGCACCACGTTATTCATTGCTTGTTTTGATCCAAATTGTATGCAAGAACTTATTTGGAGAGAAGTGTGTGTTAGATGGAGTAGCATGGGGGTAGAGATTGAATTGTGACAAATCGTATTCAAGATCTACTTTGATTTTTACCTTTCTTTTGCTGCCTCACTAGGGGTAAAGTGAAATCATGTGCTACAGTTACCACGTGACAGTGTGATGACCTTGTTAAATCAAGGTAGCATATTTTGTATTCAAACATCATATAATATTGCTTAAAGCTATACTATGATTTGTTCTTAAATCAAGATCGCATGGAGATTTCCCTTTCTTTAGGAGTATAAGAGAGAGATGTATTCCATCTCAATATTAGAATGTGATGCCCATATTAATTCCTTCTATCAAGCACTTATAGAATTTCCATGAATCTTTATCATTGATGAATTATTTTGTGATCACTACAACTTAAAAAGAGAGTAGACAAGTGAACCCATGAACCTCAGTCCGATTTTTATCATAAGAAACACCTTTCCTTTGCATCTACTATCCTTTACATTTTCTGCAATTTAATATTTTGAAAATAGAAAAATACTTTCCGTACTTGCAATCACTCATAAAAACTCCAAAACAACTTTATCTTCACATATCTCATATAGTTTGCATTACTTTACTTTATTTACTTTAGTTTGTTTTATACTTTATTTCATAGTACTAATACAAAAACTTGTGCTTGACAACCACTTGGTGGAGTTGGGGACACAAGACAAATTATTTTACTTTATAGGTTGCTTGAAGAGGAGAAGATAACCATCCTTTCACAGCCAATTCCCTGAGAGTTCGATATAAACCCTCGAGTCACCATTGTGGGGAAAATAAGCTTGCTACAACACTCTGCACTTAGAGTCCCAATGAAAAGTGGTTGCATTTGTTGCCATCAAGACTATTTTCTGGCACCGTTGCTAAGGAATTGCAAGAAGGAGACATCATAGTGGTTGCTGCATGGTGAAGCACAAGCCAACTCCCACTGCAACTGCTAGACTATTTTTTGGCATCATTGCCAGGGAATTGGTGATGGTACATCACAACTGCATCCTCATCGAGTTTGAAGAGCAAGGTAACTCCCACGACAACTGCCTATTTTCTGGCGCCATCATCTTCATCAACTTGTGCAACAACCCAAGCTTGGGGAGGTTGCACCACTGTGAGCCTTTTCTTCTCCTTTTAGATTTTAAAAATATTTTGTTTTGTCTTGTTTTTAGTCTTTTTAAGTTTTCCTTAAAACACAAAAACACATTAAAATTAATATAGCCTCTAATTATGCATGTTAAAATATGGAGAAACATAGAGAATCACAAGAAGGGAAAAGACTAGAGCATTGGTTGAAAAAATTAGATTCTACTGAGTTGCTTGAATATCATGGTGATGTAAATTTTTGCTCTAAACAAGATGATAGACACTTTAGATTTGAATGTATGTTCCATGAATATCATGTCATTGCCTCCTACAATAGAGGTGATTATGCTCATTTAGGGATGGAACAAGTAGGGAAATTTGTTACTTTTATGGCAGCTTATGAATTAAAAACCTTCATTGATGAAAATTTTAAAACTAGTACTGTAGCTTGTAAGGTTGATATGGGAATTACTCTTCTCCTTTAATTATTGTATAGTCAACTTTAAGGAAAATATATATATTGTTGACTATAACAAGAGGCTTATTGCTTCCCAAGAAAGCATTGCTGTTTTGTAGCGAGAAGATGACAAAAGCATAAGCTTGGGGATGCCCATGTACCCCAAAGAAGAGGAGAAAAATGAAGAAGAAGAAGATATGGTCCAACCTAAGCTTGGGGATGTATGGGAACCTCTCAACAATGATAGTAACACTCAAACTCAAAACTCATTTGTAATTTATGAGAACCCATGCTATGATAATTGTGAAACTAAAAATTCTATGGTCATCTTTGATAACCCATGCAATTATGATGAAACTAATAACGCTCCTTCACTTGCTACTAATGCTACTATTCATACTTTTGATAATGAGGAGTGGTGCTTAGATATGCTATATGATAATGATTTAGATGATGGTCCTATGCTTCTTGATAACCATCCATGTTTAACAAATGAAGATATAAATAATGAACTTGTTGCCCATGATGATTCTCTTATTAGTAAGAGTCCTATATAATTCTTGAACTCTCCTATGTTAACCATAGAGGAGAAATATGAACTTGCTAGGAAATATATATGTGGTTTGCAAAATGTTGTTTGCAACCATGATCTTGATATTGAAAATATTACTAGAAACTATTTTGAAAGATAAAAGCATGCTAATGAATACCATGAAATTTTTAATAATCATCTTAATACAACAAACTTTACAAACTTGCATGCTTCCAATGGTCATATTGCTAAATT
Source organism: Avena sativa (assembly GCA_916181665.1). Classification (NCBI taxonomy): domain Eukaryota; kingdom Viridiplantae; phylum Streptophyta; class Magnoliopsida; order Poales; family Poaceae; genus Avena; species Avena sativa. Next base: position 5,158,035 of record OV702287.1, read on the forward strand.
TACTTCTAGTACTTGCAACTATTATGAAAGAGGAGGTTATCAATTCCCTCATGTTGCTAATAATTATTAAACTCATTCACCTACTGATAATATGCATAGATATACTCTTGTTTGTTGTACTTTATTCAAATATAAAAGCCATATGCATAGGAAGAAAGTTAGACTTCGTTATTATCATTTTTATGTTTTGTGTTGCTCTATACCATGTTCCTATTCTATTATTTATTTTATTGTCATGAACACACCATGGGACCCTGGTATAGTGCATGGAACACTTTCCAAGGAAGAAGGAGGTATCTAAGAATCACAAGCTATCCCATGAGTTCCACATCACCTAAACCAAGTAAGTAAAGCCTAGCTATATGGCTATAAAGAAAGTGCTTTGCGGGAGGTAACCCGGTTATTTTATTTTGGATTTTTGTTTTGAACTATTGATGTATCAAGAGAGTTTTTTTTTGTTTTCTTTCTGTAGTTTTTAATAAAGTACCAAGTGGAACCCATTTTGGATGTTTTAAAAGTTGCTAGACATATGGAGTAGCAATTTTCTACAGAATAGTTTTTAGTGAGTGAATTTTCTGATTTGTTCTATAACTCCGATTGTGCTTAGATTCATAAAACATTTACCACTTTTCATCCTCTGTATGCACAAAAATTGGCTAAAATTCCTGACATGTCTAAGTGGGCGAAAAAAAATCCATTTTGTTGTTGCTGAAAATCTGGACAGATTCTGCCATGTTTTGTTTTAACCATTCCCAAGTGTCCTAAGATGAGTTGTATGAGTCACATTATATGCTATGGGTATGTAGGAACATTACATGCTTTCTGCAGCATTTATTAAGAATTTTTTATTTGATATATAAGAAGCAATTATTATATTCTTGTGCCACTAATGTCACCTCTCAGAAAAGAGATGGGAGAAAAAGTTTTGTGTTGAAGTTTTTTGATAGGAAATAGAGAAACACCTCACCAAGACCAATCCAAGGATGGTAAAAACCATAAGCTTGGGAATTCCCAAGGCACCCCACTGGACCAACTCAACTCTCGGTTTGCAAACCTCTAAACTTTGTTTTTTGAGCAACATAGAACTATCGTAGAAACTTGGAGCGTCTATTTTGCCATTTTACTTTTTGACCACCACCACCATTATCATAAATGTTTATGATCATCTACTAAAAATAAAACTCTACTTTAGTGAGATCAAAATTAAAAAAAGAATTCCATGGAATAAAAGAAAAGGGGAGATAAAAGCAAAATCTGAAATCCATGTTGTGTCTAGTTCTTAAGCTCAAGTACTTTATATGCAACATGATATGTTTTATGCCTATTAATTTGTATCCTTTTCTTGTGCATATTTATGTTCAACATTAAGAAGCAAGGTGATAAAATAAATGTTGACATTATGAACTAGATGACACACTCTTTAGATCTCTTTTTGCTAAGCCTTTTTTACACAAGCTAAGACTTGTTCCAAGCCCCTTAAAACTAGACTAGGCATATCCACCTACTTATGGAAAAAGCTACTTTCAAGTATAGTATGTATGTTAATATTCCAACCATTCTTAAAAACACCTTTTTGTGTATTTTAAAGCTCATAAGAAAGTAAGATTTGGGGTGATACCACTATGGAAATTTTTGTGCTTTACATCTTATTAGTTGTTGTTGGCTAAACCATGCTGGCATGACACAAGCTTTAAATGTTGAATGTTTATAACTAATCATGTTTAAAGTTCTACCTATGGATTTCAACGAAGTGAAATGAAGTGTGCACACTAGAGTAGGCATGTTGGTAGAAAACGCTCCAAAATCTCTAGCCAAAGCCATGCTTGACATGGTGGAAACTTACAGCATCACGAATCTTGTTGATATGATTCATATGTCTGTTTTTCTTGTCTTCTAGAGTAAAGATACCGCCCCTTCCCACCTTGAACACAATCAAGTAATTATATTATCTTTTATGATAAATAAGCAAAAAATGCCAAAAGGGGGGCATATAGCTACATAGGGGCAAGAGGTACTTTAGTGATGTGGTTTCACAAGACCAACATGAGTATACAATGACATGCCTAAGTTGAGTAGCATGAGTAGTGCAAGGTCATATATTAGGCGCATGAAACAATCAACTTTTAAGATGTTTAGCACATAAACCATACGATGCTTTAAAACAATGTGAAATACAAAAAATGTACTTGGAACCCCATCCTTATTAGTATTGTTGACATGAATTACATAGCTCAAAATTCTATTTTAAATTTTTTATGGAGGATTAACACATGTATTCAATGCTTACTTTTGGTACGGGATGCAAAACATCTCAAGGGGAGACATAAAACTAAGAAGTGAGTCTTCCAGTCAAGGGCATGAAACTAAGAAGTAGCCCAAAAATAAAGGCATGAAAACACCAATGTCAATCATTAAAAGAGTCTCTTATTCTATAGGTTCATCAAAGTGTGCTTGAAGGTTTATTTTGTTCATCATTTGTTTTATCACACCATCAAGTACTTGAGAAGAACTAAGGATATGTTTCTCATATACGGAGGTGAAGAAGAGCTAGTCGCTAAGTGTTATGTCGATGCTAGCTTTGACACCGATCCGGATGACTCTAAGTCTCAATCCGGATACGTATTTCTCTTGAATGGAGCAGCAGTTAGTTGGAGGAGTTCCAAACAACCTATGGTGGCTGGATCAACAATGGAGGCGGAATATGTTGCTGCTTCAGAAGCAGTGCAGGAGGCAGTTTGGATGAAAGAGTTCATTACGGAACTGGGTGTGGTTCCCAGTGCGTTGGACCCGATGGTGATCTATTGTGACAATAATGGAGCCATAGCCAATGCAAAGGAACCAAGGTCTCACAAGAATTCCAAACATATTAAGCGCTGGTTTCACTCCATCCGCGAGCATGTCAAGGATGGAGATATAAAGATTTGTAAAGTACACACGGACCTAAATGTAGCAGATCCATTGACTAAAGTTCTCCCTAGGGCAAAACATGATCAACACCAGAACTCTATGGGTGTTATATTTATCACTATGTGAACTAGATTATTGTCTCTAGTGCAAGTGGGAGACTGAAGGAAATATGCCCTGAGAGGCAATAATAAAGTTGTTATTATATATTCCTTATACATGATAGATGTTTATTTTACATGCTAGAAATGTATTGATTCGGAAACATCAATACATGTGTGTTTAATAAACAAAAAGGGTTCCTAGTCATGCCTCTCTTATAGACTAGCTTGTTGATTAACAGGATGATCAAGGTTTCCTGATCACGGACATTGGATGTTGTTAATAACAAGGTCACACCATTGGTGGAATGATGTGATGAACATTCATCCTAAATATAGCATTACGATCAAGTCATTATGTTTATATTGCTATAACATCATACGAAGTAATCTTTATCCTTAGACCATGAGATCATGTTAATTGCTAACACCGGAAGAGTATCTTGATAACATCAAACGTCACACCGTAACAGGGTGACTATAAAGATGGGTTCAGTACTACGAAGGTGTTATGTTGAGGCTCATGGATCAAGAGTGGAATTTGTCAATCCAGATGACGGATAGATATACTCTGGGCCCTCTCGGTGATATCACATTAGGATAGCTTGCAAGCAAGTGATGTGATCACTAGAATGTTATATCACGGGAACGAGAAAAGAGTGCATGTCGGTAACGAGATCAAACTAGGTATGGAGATACCGATGATCGAACCTCGGACATGTAATATATCAAGAGACAAAGGGATTTAGTTACAAGCGTTAAAGGTTCTCACGATCACATGAGTCATCGTTGAATGTGTAGGAGTCAGTACAGATCTCCAGGTCCCGCTGCTGATTATTGATTAGAGAAGGGTCTCGATCATGTCTGCATTATTCGTGAACCGTAGGGTGGCACACTTAAGAGTTACAGGACACCATTTTGGAGCACATATGTTTCAGAAAAAAGAATTGCAAAGCGCAGGAATTGTTTCAATAGAAATCGGAAATTGTTTCGGGTGAAATTGCAGAAGGTGGTTCTGCATGTGATATTGAAATATTGCAAGGGGCTATATGTGAATGTTTGTTAATTAAAGTAATTAACAAAATTCTGAATAAATTTAATAAAAAGAGTTTTATTAAATGAGAGAGCATTAAATTTGGAGAAATTTAATGCATTTAAAGTGGAGACTTTAAAAGGGAATGTGAAGAGGCATTTTAATATGGAAGGGTTACCACCACATGAATGGGGGAGGTGAGGGGTCACCCCCCCATGCGCCGGCCATGGAGAGAGGGGGCACCCCCCCTCCTCCTATAAAAGTCCACCCATTCCCTCCTTCATCCACACACCTCCTTGTGAAGGATCTCTCTCCCCCTCTAGAATTACTCCCCCATGGTCTCGGATTAGCGAGATACATGTTCCCGGTGGCATTTCGTCTGGAAGGAGTTGCTGCTTCCGCTGGATCGCTAGAGCGAGGAGGTGGAGGTTGTCCGGTGGCTTGAACGTGTGTGCGAGTGCGGATGCGCTGCTGAGTTGCGACGCTCGGACTTCCTCACGATCTTGAGATTGGCAAGTGTACGACTACATCAACCACGAGTTCCTACTCGTTAACAAAGCTCGTTGTCTATGAGGGTAAGTTCTCGTTGGATGTATGTCCACCCGTTGCTTTGTACCTAGTAGATAGATCTTGGCGTGTAGTCCACATCGTAGGAAATTTTTTGTTTTCTATGCTGCAGACCCAACAGTGGTATTAGAGCCTGATCTATGCGTAGGTGCTTAGCACAGGTAGTACACATATGGTTGATATGTGGGCGATGATGATCATGTTATTGCATCTTCTATGTATTTTGGATATTGGTTGCATAGTGGGATGAAGCGGCCCGGACCAACCTTACATGTCATCGTATATGAGACCGGTTCCACGACTGACATGCAACTTGTTTTGCATAAGTGGCTGGCGGGTGTCTGTCTCTCCTACTATAGTCAATATCTGATTTACAACGAGTTGCTAATAACTTAGTTATCCTCGTTGTGGTTCATGTTCGTAGGTAAGAACGGTTCTATCTCCGAAAGCCCTAAGCCACGTAAAACTTGCAATTGATAAATTAGAGGCGTCTAGTTTAGATCATTGCTGGGCTAGTGTATTGATATGGTATTGTTGTAAGTAGATGTATGGTGGATACTCTTACAACACACTCAACGTGTAAGTTCCATAGACATTGGCCTTACACACAAAGGAATGATAGAGATCATACCATGATGCAAGTGATAGAGATCAAATGCATGGACCATATCATCTCACTTTACACATTAGATGTTAGCATCTTATACTGCTAGTTTGGCGCGTTTGATAGCATTATAAGATGATCCCTCTTTTAGATATCAAGATAAAAATGTGTTCTTCCTTGAGTATGCACCGTTCTATGGATCGTGTTTCGAGGCATCACGTGATGATCGGGTGTATTCGAATCTACGCTTTCATAGGAACGGGTGTAAGACAGTTTTACACACGCGAATACTAAGGTTCTTACTTGGCGAGCCTAGCATGTACAGACATGGCCTCGGAACACGGACCGAAAGGTTAAGCATGAGTCATATGGTTGATATGATGCCCATATAGATGCTCGCCTTTGAAGCTATATCAACTCACGTGATGATCGGACTTGGTATAGTGGATTTGGTTCATGTAATCACCAAAAGGGCACGAGGGATGTCGTTTTTGAGTGGGAGTTCATTAGTAATTTGGATTAGTTGAACTCAATCTATCATAATCTTAGTCTAAATAAACTTTACAAATTCTGTTGTAGATGGCACCACCTGCTTTTAATTTCAATGTGTTCATGGAGAAAGAGAAACTTGCTGCGAATGGTAGCAACTTCACTAACTAGGCTATGAATTTGAGGATCCTCCTCACTGCTGCACAAAAGCAATATGTGCTAGATGCGCCGCTAGGACCCCCACCAGATCCTGATGCCCCTGACGAGGAAAAGAATGTCTATGTGACTCGTCAGGAGGACCACAACTTAGTTCATTGCGGCATACTGTATGGGCTAGAGCCAGAACTTCGAAAGCGTTTCGAAAATGGCAATGCCTTTGATACCATGGGAGAATTGAAAATGATTTTCGATACCCATGCTGCCGTAGAGAGTTATAATGCTACAGAAAAGTTCTTTAGCTGCATGATGGAGGAAAACAGCTCCGTTAGTGAGCACGTACTCAAAATGTCTGGGTACGCCGATAAGCTTGTGTCCTTGGGAATAACGATTCCCATTGACTTAGGCATACATCGTGTTCTCCAATCTCTTCCACCTAGCTACAAGAGCTTCGTGATGAACTATAATATGCAGGGCATGAAGAAGTCTCTTCCCGAGCTTCTGTCAATGCTTAAGACTGCAGAAGTGGAGATTAGGAAAGAACATCAAGTGTTGATGATCAATAGGACCACCAGTTTCAAGAAGGACAAGAAAGGAAAGCACAAGGGAAAGAAGGGTGGCAAGTCTGTTGCCACGCCTGAAAAGAAACCACGGGCTGGCCCTAAGTCTGACACCGAGTGCTACTATTGCAAGGGGACTGGCCATTGGAAGCGCAACTGCCCCAAGTATTTGGCGGACAAGAAGTCCAGCAAGGCAAACAAAGGTATATGTGATGTACATGTTATTGATGTGTACTTGACTAGTACTCGCAGTAGCACCTGGGTATTTGATACCGGATCGGTTGCTAATATATGTAACTCAGTTCAAGGGCTACGGAACAAGCGACAACTAGCAAGGGATGAGGTCCTTTGATGCGAGTCGACAATGGATCAAGAGTTGATGTGATCGCCGTCGGGACGCTACCTCTCCATTTGCCATCGGGATTAGTTATAAACCTAAATAATTGTTATTTGATGCCTGCACTAAGCATGAACATTGTATCTGGATCGTGTTTGATGCAAAGTGGTCATTCCTTTAAATCTGAGAACAATCGCTGTTCGATTTATAAGAATGATATCTTTTATGGTCATGCACCTATGTTGAATGGTTTATTTCTATTGGATCTCGATAGTAGTATTACGCACATTCATAATGTTAATGCTAAAAAGATTAAACTTGATGATGATATGTCTACGTATATGTGGCACTGCCGTCTAGGTCATATTGGCGTTAAATGCATAAAGAAACTCCATTCTGATGGACTTTTGGAATTACTTGATTTTGAATCATTTGATACATGTGAGCCATGCCTTATGGGCAAGATGACTAGAACGCCGTTTTCCGGTTCAATGGAACGGGCGGCAGATCTATTGGAAATCATACATACTGATGTGTGTGGACCAATGAGTGTGTCGGCACGAGGTGGATATCGTTATTTTCTTACTTTCACGGATGATTTGAGTAGATACAAGTATATCTATTTGATGAAACACAAGTCCGAAACTTTTGAAAAGTTCAAGGAATTTCAAAATGAAGTGGAAAACCATCATAATAGAAAGATCAAATTTCTACGGTCTGACCATGGAGGAGAGTATCTAAGTTACGAGTTTAGCACACACATGAAAGAGTGTGGAATAGTTTCACAACTCACACCTACCGGAACACCACAACGTAATGGTGTGTCGGAACATCGTAATCGTACCTTATTGGATATGGTTCGATCTATGATGTCTCTGACTGACTTACCTCTGTCATTTTGGGGTTATGCACTGGAAATAGCTGCATTCACTTTAAATCGGGCACCATCTAAATCCGTTGAAACGACACCGTATGAATTATGGTTTGGAAACAAACCTAAGCTGTCATTTCTTAAGGTTTGGGGATGCGATGTTTATGTGAAGAAACTTCAACCGGATAAACTCGAACCCAAAGCGGAAAAATGCGTCTTCATAGGATACCCTAAGGAAACAATTGGGTATACCTTCTATCACAGATCCGAGGGCAAGGTTTTTGTTGCCAAGAATGGATCCTTTCTTGAGAAGGAGTTTCTCGCGAAAGATGTGAGTAGTCAGAAGGTAGAACTCGAAGAGGTTATTGAACCTTCTCTTCATGGAATGGCGAGTGGCGCAGCACCGGAAGTTGTTTTGGAGTTTACTTCACCTGATGAAGAGAGAGCTAATGATAATGATCATGAAACTCCGAAAGAGGACACTACCAAACCTCGCAGGTCAAGCAGGACACGTGGAGCTCCTGAACTGTACGGCAATCCTGTTGTGAATTTCATGGTTGATGAAATGGATGACCCTGCGACGTATGAAGAAGCGATGATGAGCCTGGATTCCAACAAATGGCTAGAAGCCATGAAATCCGAGATGGAATCCATGTACGAGAACCAAGTTTGGAACTTGGTGGACTTACCTCACGACCGAAAGGCCGTTGAGAATAAATGGATTTTCAAAAAGAAAACCGATGCTGATGGTAACGTGACCATCTATAAGGCTCGACTTGTCGCAAAGGGGTTTCGACAAATTCAAGGAGTTGACTACAATGAGACATTCTCTCCCGTAGCGATGCTTAAATCGGTTAGGATTATGTTAGCAATTACTGCATATTTCGATTATGAAATATGGCAGATGGATGTCAAAACTGCGTTCCTCAATGGTAAGATTGAAGAAGAGTTGTATATGATACAACCTAAGGGTTTTGTCGATCCTAAGGATGCTAATAAGGTGTGCAAACTTCAGCGATCCATCTATGGACTAAAGCAAGCATCACGAAGTTGGAATCTCCGCTTTGATGAGGTGATCAAAGAGTTTGGATTTGTCCAAACTTATGGAGAGGCTTGTATTTACAAGAAAGTGAGTGGGAGCAATGTGGCATTTCTGATATTATATGTGGATGACATATTATTGATTGGAAATGATATAGATCTTTTAAACAGTGTTAAAAGTTATCTAAACAGCAAATTTTCGATGAAAGACCTTGGTGAAGCGTCATATATATTAGGCATTAAAATCTATAGAGATAGATCAATGCGCCTAATTGGGCTATCGCAGAGTACATACCTTGATAAGATATTAAAGAAGTTTAATATGGACGAAAGTAAGAAGGGGTTCTTACCTATGTTGCAAGGCAAGACATTGAGTAAGACTCAAAGTCCAGCTACGGCGGAAGAAAGAGAGATGATGGATAAGATCCCCTATGCCTCGGCCATAGGCTCTATTATGTATGCCATGCTATGTACAAGACCGGATGTGGCACATGCTATTAGTTTGACTAGTAGGTACCAATCTGATCCAGGTTTGGAATACTGGATAGCGGTAAAGAACATTCTCAAGTACTTGAGAAGAACTAAGGATATGTTTCTCATATACGGTGGTGAAGAAGAGCTAGTCGCTAAGTGTTATGTCGATGCTAGCTTTGACACCGATCCGGATGACTCTAAGTCTCAATCCGGATACGTATTTCTCTTGAACGAAGCAGCAGTTAGTTGGAGGAGTTCCAAACAACCTGTGGTGTCTGGATCAACAACGAAGGCGGAATATGTTGCTGCTTCAGAAGCGGCGCAGGAGGCAGTTTGGATGAAAGAGTTCATTACGGAACTGGGTGTGATTCCCAGTGCGTTGGATCCGATGGTGATCTATTGTGACAATAATGGAGCCATAGCCAAGGCAAAGGAACCAAGGTCTCACAAGAATTCCAAACATATTAAGCGTCGGTTTCACTCCATCCGCGAGCATGTCAAGGATGGAGATATAAAGATTTGTAAAGTACACACGGACCTAAATGTAGCAGATCCGTTGACTAAAGTTCTCCCTAGGGCAAAACATGATCAACACCAGAACTCCATGGGTGTTATATTTATCACTATGTGAACTAGATTATTGTCTCTAGTGCAAGTGGGAGACTGAAGGAAATATGCCCTGAGAGGCAATAATAAAGTTGTTATTATATATTCCTTATACATGATAGATGTTTATTTTACATGCTAGAAATGTATTGATTCGGAAACATCAATACATGTGTGTTTAATAAACAAAAAGGGTTCCTAGTCATGCCTCTCTTATAGACTAGCTTGTTGATTAACATGATGATCAAGGTTTCCTGATCATGGGCATTGGATGTTGTTAATAACAAGGTCACACCATTGGTGGAATGATGTGATGAACATTCATCCGAAGTATAGCATTACAATCAAGTCATTATGTTTATATTGCTATAACACCATACGAAGTAATCTTTATCCTTAGACCATGAGATCATGTTAATTGCTAACACCGGAAGAGTATCTTGATAACATCAAACGTCACACCGTAACAGGGTGACTATAAAGATGGGTTCAGTACTACGAAGGTGTTATGTTGAGGCTCATGGATCAAGAGTGGAATTTGTCAATCCAGATGACGGATAGATATACTCTGGGCCCTCTCGGTGATATCACATTAGGATAGCTTGCAAGCAAGTGATGTGATCACTAGAATGTTATATCACGGGAATGAGAAAAGAGTGCATGTCGGTAACGAGATCAAACTAGGTATGGAGATACCGATGATCGAATCTCGGACATGTAATATATAGAGAGACAAAGGGATTTAGTTACAAGCGTTAAAGGTTCTCACGATCACAGGAGTCATCGTTGAATGTGTAGGAGTCAGTACGGATCTCCAGGTCCCGCTGCTGATTATTGATCGGAGAAGGGTCTCGATCATGTCTGCATTATTCGCGAACCATAGGGTGGCACACTTAAGAGTTACCGGACACCATTTTGGAGCACATATGTTTCAGACGAAAGAATTGCAAAGCGCAGGAATTGTTTCAATAGAAACCGGAAATTGTTTCGAGGGAAATTGCAGAAGGTGGTTCTGCATGTGATATTGAAATATTGCAAGGGGATATATGTGAATGTTTGTTAATAAAAGTAATTAACAAAATTCTGTATAAATTTAATAAAAAGAGTTTTATTAAATGAGAGAGCATTAAATTTGGAGAAATTTAATGCATTTAAAGTGGAGACTTTAAAAGGGAATGTGAAGAGGCATTTTAATTTGGAGGGGTTACCACCACATGAATGGGGGAGGTGAGGGGTCACCCCCCATGCGCCGGCCATGGAGAGAGGGGACACCCCCTCTTCCTATAAAAGGCCACCCATTCCCTCCTTCATCCACACACCTCCTTGTGAAGGATCTCTCTCCCCCTCTAGAATTATTCCCCCATGGTCTTGGATTAGCGAGATACATGTTCCCGGTGGCATTTCGTCTGGAAGGAGTTGCTGCTTCCGCTGGATCGCTGGAGCGAGGAGGTGGAGGTTGTCCGGTGGCTTGAACGTGTGTGCGAGTGCGGATGCGCTGCTGAGTTGCGGCGCTCGGACTTCCTCACGATCTTGAGATCGGCAAGTGTACGACTACATCAACCACGAGTTCCTACTCGTTAACAAAGCTCGTTGTCTACGAGGGTAAGTTCTCATTGGATGTATGTCCACCCGTTGCTTTGTACCTAGTAGATAGATCTTGGCGTGTAGTTCACACCGTAGGAAATTTTTTGTTTTCTATGCTGCGGACCCAACATTACCAATGATCCCATTTATTTTGGTTATAACCATGTAGGGCAGAAAAACCCTGTTTTCAATGTTTTTGATGTTTTGGGACCTGAACGAAGTCAAATGGACCTGTACTTTTGAGAATGCCAATATTTATCCACAAGAAGTATCTACAACACTGGAATCTCACCAGGAGGGCCAAAAGATCCTAGGTGGTGCGCCCAGGCCTGGTGGACGTGCCACCCATGCTCTTTCCCTCCTCGGCCGTCATATCGCCTTGATTCTTTCACCCATGGAGTTCTCTTGACCTAAAAAATCCTATATAAGGACCCCCGCAGAGTCCTCGAGAGAAGAGCCACCAGAGACAAGAACACCACCAAACAGAGTCAGATCTAGCAAAGATTGGAGGGGAAAACTCCGCTAGAGCCATATCTAGGGAGATCTCCACCCTCTCCAACATCTCCAGCTTCATCACCATGATGAAGAGGGAGTAGTCCACCTTCGAGCTATGGGTTTGTGGTAGTAGCTTGATCAATTTCTCTCTTATTCTTCATAGATCTTGTACCATATGAGCTGCCTAACATGATTATGGTCAATTCCTATGTGGTGGATCTTTGTTCTATGATTTGATATTTGAGATTGGAATCTATTTTGTGTAAGATGTTTTAATAGATGCATATCATGCACCCCGTTCTTCATTGCTTGTTTTGATCCAACTTGTATGCAAGAACTTATTTGGGGAGAAGTGTGTGTTAGATGGAGTAGCATGGGGGTAGAGATTGAATTGTGACAAATGATATTCAAGATCTACTTTGGTTTTTACATTTCTTTTGCTGCCTCACTAGGGGTAAAGTGAATCATGTGCTACAGTTACCACGTGACTGTGTGATGACCTTGTTAAATCAAGGTAGCATATTTTGTATTTCAAACATCATATAATATTGCTTAAAGCTATACTTTGATTTGTTCTTAAATCAAGATTGCATGGAGATTTACCTTTCTTGAGGAGTATAAGAGAGAGATGTATTCCATCTCAATATTAGAATGTGATGCCCATATTAATTCCTTTTATCAAGCACTTATAGAATTTCCATGAATCTTTATCATTGATGAATTGTTTTGTGATCACTACAACTTAAAAAGAGAGTACACAAGTGAACCCATGAACCCCGGTCCGATTTTTATCATAATAAACACCTTTCCTTTGCATCTACTATCCTTTACATTTTTTTTGCAATTTAATTTTTGGAAAATACAAAAATACTTTCCTTACTTGCAATCACTCATAAAACCCTCAAAACAACTTTATCTTCACATATCTCATCTAGTTTGAATTACTTTACTTTATTTACTTTACTTTGTTTTATACTTTATTTCATAGTACTAATATGAAACCTTGTGCTTGACAACCACTTGGCGCAGTTAGGGACACAGGACAAATTATTTAACTTTACAGGTTGCTTAAAGAGGAGAAGACAAACCATCCTTCCACAACCAATTCCCTGAGAGTTCGATATAAACCCTCGAGTCACCCTTGTGGGGAAAAGAAGCTTGCTACAACACTCTGCACTTGGAGTCCCAACGAAAAGTGGCTGCACTTTTTGCCATCAGTACACCTTCTATCACTGATCTGAAGGCAAGGTTTTTGTTGCCAAGAATGGATCCTTACAGAAAAAGAGTTTCTCTCAAAAGGTGTGAGTAGTATGAAGGTAGAACTCGACGAGGTTATTGAACCTTCTCTTCTTGAAGTGGTGAGTAGCGCAGCGGCGTAATCTGTTCTAGTGTTGACTCCACCAATGGAAGAAGGAAATGATGATGGGGTACCTTCCCCCTCTCATGAAACTCCGATAGAGAGTACTACAGAACCTCTCAGGTCGGGCAGGATAGGTATAGCTCCTGAACTGTATGGTGATCCAGTCCTAAATTTCATGGTAGATGGAAGTGATGACTCTGCGACGTATGATGAAGCGATGATGAGCCCATATTCCAACAAATGGCTCAAAGCCATGCAATCCGAGATGGAATCCATGTACGAAAACCAAGTTTGGACTTTGGTGGACTTACCTCATGATGAAAGGCCATTGAGAATAAATGGATTTTCAAAAAGAAAACGGACGCTGACGGTAATGTGACCGTCTATGAAGCACGACTTGTCACAAGGGGTTCCGACAAATTTAAGGAATTGACTATGATGATACTTTCTCACCGGTAGCAATGCTAAAGTCTGTTAGGATTATAATTGCTGCATTTTTTGATTATGAAATCTGGCCGATGGATGTCAAGACAATGTTCCTTAATGGAAACATTGAGGAAGAGTTGTATATGATGCAACCTAAAGGTTTTGTCAATCCTAAGGATGCTAACAAGGTATGCAAACTTCAGGAATCCATTTATGGACTGAAGCAAGCATCCCGAAGTTGGAATCTTTGATTTGATGAAGTAATCAAAGGTTTTGGATTTGTCCAAACCATCGAAGAAGGTTGTACTTACAAGAAAGTGAGTAGGAGCTCTATAGCATTTCTAATATTATATGTGGATGACATATTTTTGATTGGAAATGATATAGAACTTTTGAAAAGCGTAAATGATTACTTAAATAGTAAGTTTTCAATGAAATATCTTGGTGAAGATGCGTACATATTAGGCATCAAGATCTATAGAGATGGATCAAGACGCTTAATAGGATTGTCACAAAGTACATACCTTGAAGATTTTGAAGAAGTTCATAATGGACGGAAATAAGAAGGGGTTCTTACCTATGTTGCAAGGTGCAATTTTGAGTAAGACTCAAAGTCCGCCTACAACAACAAATGGAGAAATGTTGGACCATGTACCCTATGCCTCAGCCATAGGTTCTCTTATGTATGATATGTTATGTACAAGACTAGATGTGTCACATGCTGTTAGTTTGACTAGCAGGTACCAATCTAATCCAGGTTTGGAACACTTGAAGGCAATAAAGGATGTCTTTAAGTACTTGATAAGAACTAAAGACATGTTTCTCGTATATGGCAGTGAAGAAGAGCTTGTCGCAAGGTGTTACGTTGATGCTATCTTCGGCACCGATCCGGATGACTCTAAGTCACAATTTGGATATGTGTTTTAATGAATGGTGCAATGGTGAGTTGGAGGAGCTCCAAGCAACCAATGATAGAAAGATATACAATGGAGGCGGAGTATATCTCTGCTTCAGAAGCAGTGGCAGAAGCAGTTTGGATGAAGGAGTTCATTTCTGAACTAGGTGTGGTTCCAAGTGCTTTGGATCCAGTGGTAGTCTATTGTGACAACAATGGTGCCATAGCCAATGCTAAGGAACCAAGGTCTCACAAGAATTCCAAGCATATAAAGCGTCGGTTTAACGCCATCCGGGAAGAGGTTCAGGATGGCGATGTACAGATTTGCAAAGTAGACACGAATCTGAATGTGGTAGGCCCGTTGACTAAAGCTCTCCGAAGAGCAAAACACGATCAACACCAAAACTCCATGGGTGTTAGATTTATGACTATATAAACTAGATTACTGACTCTAGTGCAAGTGGGAGAAAGAAAAGGAATATGTCCGAGAGGCAATAATAAAGTGGTTATTATGCTATTCCAGGTTTATAATAGATGTTTATTTTTCATGCTATAATTGTCTTAATAGGAAATATTAATACATGTGTGATTTATAAACAGAAAAGGTTCCTAGTAAAGCCTCACTTACTACTAGCTTGTTGATTAACTCATGATCACAAGTTTCCTGATCATGAACATTGGATGTTGTTAATAACAGGGTCGTCATATCATTGGATAATGATATGATGAAAAATCACCCAAAGTAGATGTAGAAATACGATCATGTCCTCAAGTTTATATTGTTGTCACATTCGTAGTAATTCAATGTCCTTAGACCATAAGATCACATCAATCACTTTCACCGGAAAGGTACTTTGATTCCATCAAACGTCACACCATAACAAGGTGATTATAAAGGTGTCATTAGGTACTTGGAAAGTGTTAGTTGAGGCTCGTCGATCAAGAGTGGGATTTGTCCATCCAGATGATGGAGATATATACTCCGGGTCCTCTAGGTGATATCACATTGACATAGCTTTTAAGCAATTGATTTGATCACTAGAATGTTATATCACAGGAACGAGAAAAAGAGTACTTGTCGGGAACGAGATTAAACAAGGTATGGATGATACCGAGTGATCGAATCTCACACAAGTAAAATATCACGAGACAAAAGGAATTTGATTACAGCGAAAAAGGTTGAGACGATCATTGGATTTTCGTGGAACTAGTGGGAGTTATTATGGATCTCCAAACCCCGCTAATGATTATTGATCAGAGAAAGTATCAATCATGTATACATAGTTCTCGAACCCGTAGGGAGACACACTTAAGGTTAGTCGACACAATTGAGTGGATAGGGAACACATGAGAAGATAATGGACATCACAGGAATTTGTTCTGTCGAATCTGCCGAAATGGTTTCGGGTTATTGAAACAAAGCAAGGGATCAAAATATTAATGTGTTCATTAAATGAAGTACTCATTAAATGAAGTGTTCATTAAATTGAGTTGCATTAAAACAAGAGAATTAAAGTGCTTTAATGGGAATACCTTTGGTTTTTGAGTGGAGAATAAATGGGAGAAAGTGGAGATTGAAATTATCTGAGTGGAGAGTCCACCCATATGAATGAGAGGAGGAGAGGGGGAACCCATGGCATGGGCCAAGGAAGGGGGCTTGCCCCTCTCCCTTATAAAAGGAGGTGGAGACCTCCTCCCTCTCACACACTTGCCCACTCCTCTCACATGCCCTTTGGTTGGCATCTTCTCCCTCTTGCTAGTCTTGTCATTGCTACTAGAAAAGGTGCTTAGGTGAAGCCCTGCTCGAGATCTTCCCCTCCACCATATCTACCATGGCGTAGCACTATTGGACTTCCCGGAGATCCACTACTTCCGCTGCCCGACTGGAGCAAGGGTTCGGGAGTCATTGGCACACCGTACGTGTGACCGATTACGGAGGCGCTGCCCTCTTGTGGTGCTAATCATCTACGTGTCCATGAGGACGTTCGAGTACACTCTATATCATTCACGATTGTTTGCGGGAATGTTATCCCGTGTTATGGTCTTTGAGGGTGAGTCCATCTGAAACTGTTATACGTATCTCCTAGACATGATCTTGGTGGTTGCAACCGTAGGAATTCTTTTGTTTTCTATGCAACACACCCCATCAGATATACCAATAGGGGTATACCAAGGAGATGGACTCAACTGGCCAGGCTCATAGCGAGTGGGTTCTCTGGAACGGCGACTGGAAACGTCAAGGCCCAAGAAGCATGACGACTAGAATATGAAGGCCCAGAAGTGTAGCTTGGCCTAGTTGGATTAGGTTAAGAATCTATGAAATCATAACCGATTCTGTATTATCCATGTAAACCCTAGCGAGGTAGCTCTATATAAGCCTATCTAGGGTACCCTCTAGAGGACACGACTTGATACACCCCATAGAGGTGACTCTCTGCCCTCATCGCCAAGTTT
Source organism: Avena sativa (assembly GCA_916181665.1). Lineage (NCBI taxonomy): Eukaryota > Viridiplantae > Streptophyta > Magnoliopsida > Poales > Poaceae > Avena > Avena sativa. The sequence continues at coordinate 5,174,992 of OV702287.1, forward strand.
GACCTCCCTTTGTAAACACTCTCCGAGTTATAAGATCTAGCAGGAAGTTGGCCTTTTACCCTACTGGGTGGCTAAACCTGGGTAAAACCATGTGTCTCCTCAATCTTGCAACACTGATGGCTAACTCACGCTTGCCTCCAACTCCTTCAACTCAATCACTACCCCGGTAGCGACTGCCGTGGCCATTCCCACGATAGTGGCGCCCACTTTGGGGCATGGTCATTCAAGCATGAGATCTGCGGTGAGACCCTACCGACTAGAATATGAAGGCCTAGAAGCGTAGCTTGGCCTAGTTGGATTAGGTTAAGAATCTATGAAACCATAACCAATTTTGTATTATCCATGTAAACCCTAGAGAGGTAGCTCTATATAAGCCTATCTAGGGTACCCTCTATAGGGACACGACTTGATACACCCCATAGAGGTGACTCTCTGCCCTCATCGCCAAGTTTGACCTCCCTTTGTAAACACTCTCCGAGTTATAAGATCTAGCAGGAAGTTGGCCTTTTACCCTACTGGGTGGCTAAACCTGGGTAAAACCATGTGTCTCCTCAATCTTGCAACACTGATGGCTAACTCACGCTTGCCTCCAACTCCTTCAACTCAATCACTACCCCGGTAGCGACTGCCGTGGCCATTCCCACGATAGTGGCGCCCACTTTGGGGGCATGGTCATTCAAGCCTGAGATCTGCGGCGAGACCCTACACTCCAATCGACCGGCCGCATGATCGCCAACGGAGGGTTCCTTCAGATCCTGCCGAGCAGATACATACCGGCATCACGCCCAGTCACCCACGCCGCAGTCGTGCCGTTCGGCACCATCAACCTCTTTGTCAAGTTCACGGACGTCACCGACCCGACAGAGACGACATGATTTCACATCACCATTAGGTCGCCTCCGCACGATCTACTCTCGGAGGAGCAGGTCCGCTCCATCACCTTCCTCGCCTCCGAGTGTGACCCGTCCACGAGCGACACGATCGGAAGTGACGCGACCCTCCATGGCGACGCAGATTCGGCGACCCCTGCCTCAGTTGCCGGATCCATCACCGTCGCGTCTCATGCCGACTCCATCACACGCGTATCCAACGCCAGCGATTTCAAGGATCCATCTATCCTCGGGATCTTTGACTCCGACTCCGGATCAGAGTCCCTCAACGAGGTCTGCACCAAATCGAATCGCTATGATGCCATCTACATGCGCTGGCAGATCCCTTCACCATGCCACTTTAGGCAACAACAACGGTGGCAGATCTCGAAGATCACCACTGACAACTAGAGGTAGCCGTCGCCAAAGAGCATGTTGAGTGCGAGAAATTCCGCCTCTAGCAGCAAACGACATAGGGGCTATCGCTCTATCACCAATGTTGCATCATGAGTCACCTCAACCCTATCATTCAGGGTCGCACCCTGAACTTCGATGACGAGCGCGACCTCGCACGCGTGGCCAAGCTCGAATACTACTGCACGGCGGAACCAGGAGAAGCTTTCGGGGCACCCGCACATGGAGCACAGTTGATCCACTCCGGAGATTGCAGCCACCATGCCGGAGCACGGTCACTAGTCACCAAGTCCATGCGCCACGTCTTCTACTAGCTCTCCACCCATGCCGATGCAATCAACATCGTCCAACGTTGTGTCGGGTGCCAGAAATATGCACCCTAGACGCATGTTCCTGGATCGACATTGAAGACGATCCCCATTACATGGCCATTCGCTGTATGGGGCATCGACATGGTGGGAGGTTCAAAACAACTACATCTGGCTACACCCACCTCCTAGTCGCAGTCGACAAATTCACGAAGTGGGTTGAGTCGAAGCCCGTCAAGAAATGCGACGGGAAGACAACCACCAAATTCCCTGGCGAGCTCATCTACCAGTACGGCTAACCGCACATCATCATCACCGACAACAACACCAACTTTGCCAAAGGCGCCATGGACAAGTTCTACGAGGAGCACGAAATCTTACCCGACCTCGCCTCAGTCGCCCACCCGGAGTTGAACGTCCAAGCCGAGCGCGCCAATCAAAGTGTCCACCATGGCCTAAAGTCACGACTGCAAGTCCTCCTCGAGCGAACACCGGGATGTTGGGTCAAAGAGCTCCCCTCTGTGCTTTTGGGAATCTGCACCTCTGTCAATAGGTCAACAGGGTTCACCCCCTTCTTCATCATATATGACACCGAAGCGGTCATGCCAACCGACCTCGAACACGACTCGCCCCGAGTCGCCAACTATGCAGAGGAAGATAATGAAGTCTTCCATCAAAACAGGATCGACTTACTCGACGAGGCATGTGAGCTAGCTAGCTCGCACATGGTGATCTACCAGCAAGGACTCTGCCGCTACCACAGCCGCCAAGTCCAGACTCGCACCTTCCAGGCAGGCGACCTCGTCATATGCCTCATCCAGGATAAGAAGGGGATGCACAAGCTCTCCCCTCAATGGGAAGGCCCATTTACCATCGGAAGGGTACATGGCAATGACGCCTACTACCTCATCGACGTACGCGGCAACGACAAGCTCGACATCGAACAACCTTGGAATGTGAACCTACTTTGCAAGTTCTATACATAGAACTAAAACTTGTAAACAGTTGTGCTGAATATGAATAAAGATGCGTCTCTCTCTCCACAATTGCATCAACTCGCCATACCAAGTGCTCATACGCACTCGCTGTAATAAACTAAGCCACCCACCATCATCAACCCTTGGAAGCTCGACTCGCATGGCCAAGTTGTATGACCCAAGGGCATCAGGACCACTCGAGCATTGGGTCGTCCATGTAACACGCCTACCGAGCCCTACCATTGAAATCATCTCGCTCGACTAGCTTTACGAGCCAAGATGATCGGCCGTGCTTCCCATAACACCTCGTCTTCCTCAATCTCGGGCAGCACAACTCGCACGGCTAAGTCCTGCAGACGAGCACTCGCTAACCGAGACTCGCCCTGTCTAGGAAAACGCTAGACCGAGAGACACCCCTGGAGTCGCCATGCGCCTCGCCACCAGGCCAAGAGGAAAGACCCGCTAACAAACAACGCCATACGTCCTTGCCAACCTTGGGTTTTACGACTTGAATAGCTAAGTAACACTCTCAGGGACTTGACCACTGAACCCGTACGCGACTTGTGAAAACGCCAAGTACAAAGTAACCCTTGGAGTCGCCACATGACTGGCTCCCCGGGTCAAGGCAAGTTGATCTAAGCTACTCACAACGGAAAAAACTCTACGTCCCCGCTAACCATGCTCGTGCGACTGAATCATAAAAGCAAATATAGTCGGGGAGTCGTACAACGACTCCAATCGTGTCACGCAAAGCATCATACACTAATAACGACCGACTCCACCAGTCAATATGAGTCGATTAGAAATAAAACGTACCACTGGAACTATGATCACACCACAAAATACTTCCATACAATACATTAGTCTTAGCTGAGATGGACCATTACATCAGTTGTTACAAATTGTGCAGAATAAACAAATTACTCCGCTGCCTGCGAGAAACAGGCTCCGTCCGCACCCCTGGTCCTGGAAAAGGGCTTCCAGCGGTTGACGGGGAATGTCGTCAGCGACTTTGTGACCGCTGATTGGAATGGACGCTCCGACGGCAAGTCGCGGTGCTCCAGCTATGGATCTCCATGAGCGACCCGACTCTCTTGATAGGGGAGGAGGTCGCTCATCGCCAATACGCGATTCGCATAAGGGGCAACCTTTGCATTTAGCGCCAGCACGTTGGCAATATGGACGACCCCGGTCGCGGAAGGAAACCCTCTCGTCACGTCGTCGAGCTCGAAGTCCTCTAGGAAGTGTGCGAGACCAAGGATCAGCGCAGCAATTGCCCCGCGACAAAACACGGACCGCATCATCCACCCGACGATGGTAGGTAACTCTTCCAGGTACCTCCACACCTCAGCGAAGCCCTCATGGATCACCTCTGTGGGGGAAATGTCCTGGAGAATAGCCCAGACGCACATCGGCGATGCCGTGGCGGTCCCAAGAACCACCTTGACGCAGTCCTTGGCCCCGTACTAGAGCACCGATGGATCCTTCAGACCTATGACATATGCAAGGCGTCAGCACACTTGACCCGCTCAGGGACTCGGTCGCTCGGGGACTTGGCCAATCCCAAAAAAGGAAAATCAGACAAAGATACTCACCAAGCAGGCGCCGACAGTTCTCTATAATAAACTTCTCTAGGTCGGAGAACTTCATCTTCAACTCCATGATCACGGAGTTGGAGGCTTTATGGTCTTTCACCGCCTGTGTCAACATGGACTTGGCCTTCTTCGCCTGTACCAATGTGGCCTTGGTCTTCTCTGCCGCCGTAGCATCAGTTGCCTTAGCGGCCTTGAGCTCGGAAACTGGAACATAACCTTTATGGGCCTTTGCCAACACGGAAGAATGATTAACTGTACAAGACAAGAAAGTCAATTTGGTGCTGAATTAAAAATCAAAAGTCGTCAAGGAACCAATGAAAAATATCATACCCGCAGCAGCTTGAAGCTAGCTAATAGCCTGGGTCGCCACCTGGTAGTCGTGTTGAAGACACTCCAGCTCCACTCGCCGGTCGTCTGACTCACGCTGCAATTCAAGAACAGTATCAACACCGTATGCAAGACTCGACTCGCTACTACTTAGCGACCCGATCCTCAGGGACTGGGGGAATTGCAAAATTACAAGCCTTGACTCGCTGCTATTCAGCGACCCGACCCTTGAGGACTAGGCACTCAAAAGTAACTCTCTAGCCGCTACTACTTAGCGACTGGAGCCTTGGGGACTGGACATATCTGGAGCGCCTGGACGAGAAAACGATGGAGCTCAATCGCTCCCATAGACGGCAGCAGATACGCCATTCCCCCAGTTCCTCGTGCCATTAATATGATGTTTCCATCAATGACCTCCGTCACCGTTGGCGATTGCGTTTGGGCAGTCACGGAGCACCCCTTCACAAGGAATCATGGGAACGTCACGACCATGGTTGCCGCCGCTGTGTCCTTGGTCGTGACAGCATCTTCCGCTGCCGCGTCAACCTCCTGGGCTTTGGCACCCTCTTCACGCATGATGATGTCCCCTGCGTCGCCCTTCACGGTCGCCTCGCCTGCCTGGTCGAGGTTGACCTTTTCCTTCTTGGAGCCAAGATCGAGTGCCTCGCCAGAGTCGCCTTTCCTCTTCTTGGAGGTATCTTCTCCCTCCTCGGTGCGGATCAAAGGGATCTTCAACACGGTCACCCGCTTGATCTTCTTTGCTTGGCTCCTGCGAATCTCATACGGTCAGCGATTCAGAAATTCTGACTGGCATGGCAAAGCACAACCCAATAAAGAGAAAATACTTACTTGGCGACTAGGAGGACCCGCAACCCCGTGCTGACGGTCGCAGGCTTCTCCCACTTGGGGCCAAGCGAGCGCGTCAACCCCGTTTCGAGAAGGCTCGCCTGGCGATGTGGCTTGGGCAGAGTCGCTGGCTTTTCTGTCGGTGCCTCCGTTTTCACCAGGGCCTCCAACTCCGCTGCTACCTTCGGCTCCGCTGGCTCCTCCACTTCCACCTTCGGATCCGCTGCCTGCTCTGATTCAGACACCGTTTCAGGCTTTGTGCCTGGCTTCACCGATGGCTTCGTCTTTGTGGCAGACTTGGTTGGGGTAGCCACCTGCCTATAGCTTTGTTCGTCAACAATCTCTAGATCGTTGTCGAGCTCTTCGAGGCTGCGACTGGCCTCCGCCTAGTGACGATTCTGGTCGCGAGTTTTTCGGGGCGTGGAGGCAGGTTCCTGTTCCTCTGCGCTTTCTTCCTCCTCGCTCTCGGAGGCGTCCTCTTCGTCCTCATCCCGGAGTTCATCGGTAACTTCCTCGTCAAGCGGCAGGGGGGAGCCGATTTTCTAGGACCTGAAAGAGCTGAGATACAACAACACACATATGGGTCAGTGACTCAACTCGGACAAGTGAACAAGAGAAGATACTATGAGTGGAAGAGACTTATATTAGGGACCGGTCGCGATTCGACCTTGTACAGGCGAAGTCCCTCCGATAAATCGGTGAATTTCACATCTGTGATCTTCTTCAGGGTTGTAATATAATCTTCTACGACCCAAAGCACCTGGGATGATTTTGTCGGGTCTGATGGCCCGGTATACTCATACATCTAGTGGGCTCGGGTAGCGAGTGTAACAAGTCACCACCCGAGACAACAGTTGTAAAGATTGATTGTCAGAAATCCGTCATCCTCCAGCTATGTGATCTGGGAGCACATCTTCGTCATGGCCATTTTTTGCTCCTTGGAGAACTCCCTTTGCTGATAGTCACCGCAGTTTGCTCCGCTCCGCGGTATACATCGGGATGGCCACCTCACTAGTAGGGGTAGATTCCTTGACATAAAACCAGAATTTCTTCCACTCGTTCGCCGCCTTCTTTGGCAGCATTAGCTTCAAGAACTTGGCGTTGGGCTTCAGCTGGAAGGTAATGCCGCCCGCGGCCAAGATTGGCCCGTCCTTCCCTTCGCGGCTGACGCACCCGTGGAATAGCTCCAGCCAAAGGGGGAAATATGGCCGGCAGCCAAGATAACACTCATAGAATGCAACAAAGATTACAAGCTGCTCGATAATGTGAGGCCCTAGATCAGAGGGCTTGATCCCGTAATAGGCGCAAACGCACCAGAAGAAGATCAATGCGAGAAACCCTAGCCATCGCTCCAGATGGCTAAGGAAGCAGATGAACTCCCCCGCTCGCGGCTTTGGCTCGACCTTGCTAGCCACGTGGATTCTCTAGTTCCCCTTCACGAGGATTCCGGCATCTTGAAAGGATTGCAGCATGGCTATGGTGCACTTGGATTTCCCCAGAGATCCTTGGTAGGCGCCATGGAAGATGGGTTCGCTCGGTCCGGAAATCTGGATCGGAAGTGTCTCGGGAAGAAGGAGAAAGATTCGTAGAGAGATTATCCACTCCACTTTAAGTATGGGATGCTAGTGAAATGACTCGTATTAGCCGTTGCTTCACGGTAATTCCGCTGAAGTTACTATTAAAGATTACCTAACGTATAGTTTGACCAAACTAACGGTCCAACTTCGATCAAAGTGATCACTCGCCTGTTCCACTCGCTTTAGTCCATTCGCCTAGAAAAAGCGACCTGAAGCTGACTTGACTCGCTTAAAGTGCGATTGGTTGGAGACCCAACCTAATGACTTCTCCCTTCATTGGAGGAGTTCGCTGCCGGTTCGACTGGGCGTACACTCAGACTTGCCTACTCCGATTGCCAAGTTGAAGCCTCTGCTGAACCCTCTACGCACTCTGGGACTACTGATGGGGATATACCAATAGGGGTATACCCAGTAGATGGACTCGTCTAGTCAGGCTCACAGCAAGTGGGTTCTCTAGAACGACGACTGGAAACGTCAAGGCCCAAGAAGCATAGCGACTAGAAGAAGAAGGCCCATAAGCATAGCTACGCCCAGTCAGATTAGGTTAAGAATCAATGAAACCATAACCGATTCGGTATTATCCATGTAAACCCTAGTGAGGTAGCTCTATATAAGCCTCTCTAGGGTACCCTCTATAGGAACACGACTTGATACACCCCATAGAGGTGACTCGCTTCCCTCATCGCCGAGTTCGACCTTCCTTTGTAAACACTCTTTGAGTAATAAGATCTAGTAGGAAGTAAGCCTTTTACCCTACTAGAGGCTGAACCTGGGTAAAACCATGTGTCTCCTCAATCTCGCACCGTGAATGGCTAACTCTCCCTTGCCTCCAACTCCTTCAACTCAATCACTACCCCTAGTAGTGACCGTCATGGCCATTCCCCGACATTTTAGCTTCCCCAATTGCCTCCCTCTCTTTCCTCTTTTCTCGGTGCGGAGGCTGCCATGGAAAGCTCTGCAGGCTTCTTCCCCAACACACGCCGTCCAGCCACATGCCACTGGCCGAAATCCCATTCATCTCCTCGTAGTCTGGCATCAAAACCCCTCCCACTCGCTTCACTCTCCGGTGTAGCACCTCGCTGCCGTATGTGCGGGCGACCCCATGGTGCAACCTGCGTGAGTGGCCCTCTCCGGTGAGGTCTCACATCGGTTGCTGCAAGGCGGTTGTCTTTGCAGCAAAACCATTGTCATGCGCAGCTGCAACCACATTTTTCCATTGCTACAAATCTGGCCGCCGCATGCTACAAATCTGGCCACCGCATGCTACAATGGTCGGTCACAGGTGCTGCAAAGTCACTGCCATTGCAAATGTCGCTACTGCTGGTGCTCATTGCTTTTGCTACAAACACCCAACACCACTGCTACCAAGCACTACCACCGATGCAGCAAAGGGGTGACCACCAGCGTTGCAAGGTCCATAGTCGCTTCCTATGCTGCAAACACCTGCAGCCGCTGCTACAATGACCCTGGGCATCAGTTCTGCGAGGAGCGGCGAATGCTTAGCGAGCCAGCCTATGGGATGCTTAAAGCAATGGCCCATGGTGCTTCCAACGTTGGTAGTTCATGCTGTATGTGGTGGGTGGTGGTGCTACCGCACCACTGTGTGCTGCAAACCTAGCCGCTGATGTACAACGACACTGCTGCAAATAGGGGTGTTGCGGTTAGGAGTGGCGCTGGCGACCCGAGCTTCTATGCACAGAGGAGAGGCGTACCATGAGATGTGAGGATTTTTGTTGGGTACTCATATGTCAGCTTGTCTACCAAGTTTGGTGCTAATTGGATCTGTGATTTAAGAGCAGTTTGGTGATTACGAAGGGGACATAAACTGAGATACTCTATTTTGCTGTAATCTTTCTCTCAGGTGGTTGTTGTTGTTGTTGCCGGTTGGCAACATGCTGAGTGTGTTGTACATCTCTAGATGTTCTAGAGAATACTCTGTACCTAGGTTGCTCATAGTGAAGCTCGCGTGGACCGGTTGGTCCACACCCGTGGTTTTTTCTTCCTAACCTTGAGGAGGTTTTTCCACGTAAATCCTTGTGTCACCTGTGCATGTGCTCGTTGTTTTATTTCCGCATCATATCTGTTGATTGAAACTATTCTAGGAGTTCACCGCAATTAGGCACGAGGAGGTTGTGTATCCTCTTCCTCCCCCAACAAAGTGGTATCAGAGCTGACTTTCAGTTTGTATTTAGTTTCAGAGTAAGGTTTGTTTTGGGCTGATTGCATTTGCTTGTGGTGAAAGATGGAAGTGAATACCAACAAAATGATTTTTTGAATGGTACAAATTATCAATCTTGGAAGTGTAAGATGAAGGCCTTGTTATATGTGAAGGATTACTGGATGTCGGTATTCTCCACTGAGATGCCCAGTGATATGAAAGAAGATTAGTGGGAGGTACTTCATCTCCAAGCTTGTGCGTTCATCCGACAATGGGTAGATGACAATGTTTTGAATCATATCATTGAAGAGACACATGCACGTACCTTATGGCAGAAATTGGAGGAGCTGTATGCCTGCAAAGAAGGTACCAACTAGATGTTCTTGATCAAGAAATTGATGTGTTTGAGGTACAAAGAGGGCACTCCAATTGCAGATCATGTAAATGAGTTTCAGGGCATTATAAATCAGCTATCTTCAATGGGAATTACATTTGAAGATGAAGTGCGAACCTTGCTGCTACTTGGCTCATTACCGGACACTTGGGAGACCTTTAAGGCCACCGTGTGTAATTCAACACCTAATGGAGTTGTCACTTGGAACCTTGTGAAGACCAAGGTACTAAATGAAGAGTCCAGAAAAAGTGTTGATAAGGACGGTTCTTCCTCACATTCTGAAATGTTAGTGACCGAGTCACGGGGGAGAAGTAAGAGTGAAAGGGCATGTATGCCCCCATGTGTGGTTTTGGTAATTAATGGCAATCCCTATGGACTAATGTGCAAATTGAGTTTCACTTGTAGGTCTGTCCATTGGCATCGCTTGGACCATGTGTTGGTTTCAAGGATGAAAGAAGAAGCTTCGTCCAAGGGCTTTGTGCCTATTGAAAATCAAGTATGTCTTGAAGAAGAAGAAGAAGATGGATTTCCTCATGGCTTTCTTCAAGACATCATCAAGACTTGAAGTGCAAGCTCAAGATGCGCCATCTCTAGAAGATCTCATGCTTGAAGCTTGCCATCCTCGGCAATCATGGATTGATGAAGACAAGTTCGAAGAAGAGGCTTCCCCATGGAGTATGGGGGAGCATTTCTCAAGACTTCATCAAGCAAGAGCAAGCAAGAGCAATCAAGAAAGGTGTTCCATCTTGAAGGTGACAAGATCGTCTACATCAAGCTCAAGTGGGATGCTCAAGGCAAAGGTATGATCTTGATAGGGTTTCTATTTTACCGGTCTCTTGTAGTGTTGGGAGACCAGGTTTAGGATAGATAGCCGTTCTATCAAGAGGGGCTCTCGAGTGGGTGACTTGTTCGTATCTTTCGGAGAGAGCTCAAACCTTTTCATACATATCATCATCTTTCTTGGTTGTTGTTTGGTTCTTGTCCATGTGAGGATCTAGAGCTTGTGGTTATCTTCATAACAAGCTCTAGTTCATCAAAAACGGATTTCCCGTGCATATCTTATTGCGTTTTTGATCTTGCGGGTTTTCTGGCTCTTCACCTTGGGAGATATCTCACATATATATTAATGGTATTTTCTCCCTTGGGTTTTCTGGCTCTTCATCTTGTTGGATTCTACACGTCGTTATCTTTCCAACAAAATTGATTTCATCTCGTTTAGAGTTCGGATGCAAAAGTTGTGGCATTTCTGGTTCTGGAGTTTTTGCCTGGCTGGTAGTTCCGGCGGGCCACCGATAGTACCGCTAGGGCAGTTTGCCGCCGGTAGTACCGGTGTTAATTCCAGCCCAACTTCTGGCAACCCCAATTTTGGTTCAGTACCCTCTCTGTCTTGGTGTGCGTATTTGTCAGAACTTCGGTCGGAATCTTGGGCGGTACTACCGACCCAGGCGGTAGTACCGGTGACTCATCGGTAGTACCGGTCGACCTCGTTTTTGTGTTCGTTTGCACCTCTTCTTTTGGACTGTTGGCTGAGTGCCACCGGTAGTACCGGCCACCCACCGGTACTACCGGCCGTGCACGATTCTGTGGGTAACGGGCAGATCGGGGAGCCCTTTAAAAGGAGTTCCCCTTTCCCCTTCGGCCCTAACTTGCTCTTTCTTGGTTTTTGGCTTTCTCTCTCCTCCATTGTTGACCTTGAAGAGCTTTCCCTCTCCCCTTCCCCCTCCTATGATTCTTGCATCTTTTTGAGGGTTTTGAGAGAGGAGATCTAGATCTACAAGCCCCACCAAACCAAATCCCTTCTTTGTGAGGGAATCCTTGGGATCTAGATCTTGGAGAGTTTTGTGTTCTCTCCTTGTGTTCTTCCTCCCTTATTCCCCCAATATCTTTTGTAGCTTTGGTGGAATTTGAGAGTGAAGGACTTGCCTCTTGCATTTGGTGCATAGGTTTGAGTTCTCCTCGGAGATTCGGCGAGTTCAAGCCCTTGGGCTTGTTTCTCTTGGGTTCTTGGAACCCTAGACGGTTGTGTGGTTGGATTGTTGACCTTTTGTGGTCTTGTAGCCTTTTGTGGACTTGTTGCCTTTTGTGGCTTTGTAGCCTTTGTGGCATTGTTGTTGGGAGCCTCCAATTGAGTTGTGGAGATTGCCCCAACCTTGTACGAGTTCGGTGACCGCCCTCAAGTGTCCCATAGTGGAACGTGAGTAGGCCTTTGTGCCGAGCTCACGGGAGAATAGGGTGAGCCTTTTGTGGCGTCGGTAGGTTCCGTGCCTTCGCATCTTGGGGTGAGGCCTTATGTGGCGTTGGGTGAGCATCGAGCCACCACACCTTGAGGTGAGCCACTTGTGGCGTTCGAAGTACATTGCGCCCTCGCACCTCTCCAACGGAGACGTAGCTTCTTTGGAAGTGAACTTCGGGAAACAAATCATCGTCTCCGCGTCCATCGGTTATCTCTCAACCGAGCCCTTTACTTATGCAATTTACATTGTGATAGCCTTCGTGCTTGAAGTACTATATCTTGCTATCACCTTGTTGCTTGTCTTGCTTAGCATAGGATGTTGGTGCACTTAGTGAAACTAGTGGATATAGGTTTTGGCTTGATAAATTAAACGTTAAGTTTTATTCCGCATTTATTAGAGCCTAAACCGTAATATTTTTAAAACTCCTATTCACCCCCTCTAGGCGACGTCCATTTCCCTTTCAAAGAGTAAAGGTCCGAGTAAGGGAGGAGAAAGAAGTAGAAGCAAATCAAGAGGCAAAGACAAGTATGCTGGTGTTATATACCATCACTGCCATGAGAAGGGCCACATCAAGTGGCATTGTGAACAATGGAAAAAAGACAAAGAAAAAGAAGAAAGTTCAGAAACAGACCGACAGTGACAGCGACAGTGAGGGAGGCTGGATTGCCGCGATAGAGGAGATCATGTTTCTCATGCATGAAGAACATGATGGCAGCAGCGTTTCCACCATTGAGGACATGATCACTGTAGTTTCTGATGATACCATCAACCTTGCAGATGGTGATGAGATGACTTGGATTCCAGACAGTGGTGCTCCCATACATGCTACATCTCATAGAGAGCTCTTCACCAACTACACAACAGGTGATTTTGGTGTTGTGAAGATAGGAAATAATGATAGAGCAAAAATCATTGGAAGAGGAGATGTGCACTTGGAGATTGAAAATGGTACGACACCAGTCCTCAAGTCGGTGAGGCATGTTGAGGCCCTTCGTCTCAACATTATCTCAGTTGAATTGCTTGATAGAGATGGGTACTTGAGCAGATTTGGAAATGAACAGTACAAGCTCACCAAAGGAAATCTGATTGTTGCAAAAGGTAACATGGTTTCAGTTTTGTATCATGTTCATGCTAAGCTTTCTACTGCTTGTGTCAATGCATTGTAGAAAGAGGATGCGTGTGCTTTATGGCATAAGGGACTTGTGCACATGAGTGAGAAGGGGATGGAGGTGCTAGTGAAGAAAAATCTATTGAAAGGTGTGAAGGGTGTTCACATCAAGAAATGTTTAGATTGTCTAGCAGGGAAGCAACACAGAGTTGCATTCAAGAGTCAACCTCCTCACAAGAAGCCCGAGGTGTTGGACTTGATACATTCCGATGTTTGCAAAATGTCGGTGAGGTCAATGGGTGGAGCAAAGTACTTTGTCACATTTATTGATGACTTTTCCATGAAAGATTTGGGTCCAGAAAAGTGTATTCTCGGCATGAGAATTGAGAGAGACAGAAAATCCAACAAGCTGTACTTGTCTCAAGAGAAATATATTGAGAAGGTACTTCGTAAGTTCAAGATGGACAAGGCTAATGAAGTGATTTGTCCACTTGCAGCTCATTTCAAGTTGAGTAAAAAGCAATGTCCCTCCAATGAAGAGATGGAAAAGGAAATGCAGAAAGTTCCTTATGCTTCAGCGGTTGGGAGTTTGATGTATGCTATGGTGTGCACACGGCCTGACATTGCTCAAGCGGTTAGTACTGTGAACAGATTTATGTCCAATCCAGGAAAACCACATTGGGAAGCCGTGAAGTGTATTTTGAGGTATCTCCAGGGCAACACTAATATGAAGCTTTTCTTTGGTGGTAGTGAGCCCAAGCTGATTGCATATTCAGATTCATACTTGGCTGGAGATGTCGATGGAAGGAATTCTACTTCAGGTTATTTGATTACCCATTCAGGGGGAGCAGTGGCATGGCAAAGCAGGTTTCAAAAGTGTGTGGCGCTAAACACAACTGAGGTCGAGTTCATCGTAGTAACTGAGGCGAGGAAGGAGCTATTGTGGCTGAAACGATTGGCTTGTGAGCTTGGTTTTGAGCAAGACAAGTATGTGTTGTTTTGTGACAACAAAAGTGCTATCCACCTTAGTAAGAATGCAAGTTTTCATTCGAGGTCGAAACATATTGATGTGCGCTATCATTGGATTCGAGATGTGCTGAATTTCAAGCAAATGCAAATTGAGAAGGTGCACACAGATGACATTGGGGCTGATATGTTGACCAAGGTGGTGACAAGAGGAAAGCTCGAGGTATGTCGTCGGCTCGCCGGCATGACTGCCGGTTGGCATTGAGACCCTCTATGATGTCGGGAGGTGCTCCTTGGGAGAGGAGTAGAAAAGAAAACCCTATGTGGACCAACCGGTTGGATACGAACATCGATCAATGGTTGAAACGTGTTAGACTTCATGGGCTGATGTTGGGCTGCCAACACACCTCCATATGGAGGGACATGGCCCAACAATTTTTTACCTCCTACTTTGACGAGGTCGGCCATTGTCGGCGGCGTTTGTCGCACCGCCATCGAGGGATTTATTTTCGGGTGCCCGTTGGTGTCCACGACGAGCTTTTTTCAAGGTCGTGTGGGGAAGGAAAACGACAGTGATTCAGAAGATCTGGCGGTTGGAGGAGGGGATCTTGTGGCAGGGAAGGCGTTGGATGGGAGCGACTTATCCTTCTTAGTTTTGTATGGGGTGAAAGAAATCTCTTATGGTATCAAATTCGCACCAAATAGATTTTAGGTTTACTTTTTTGCGCACGTTTATTTCCATTCACGATACAAGATTCGGATCTTTTTTTTTACAATGAGTCATGTTGCTCTTCTAGCCTTATTATCACCCCGTACGTCACTTGTCAGTGAATTACATCGATTGTTTTCATACACAAAAGAATCAGTTCATAATACTACATTGTATGGTCGCTTGCACTAGAATGTCCTATCAACGGCATCTTCACCACTTCATATTTTAATCTCTTCTTGTCATCCGTTGCATCGATGAATATTGTGGAGCCTTCACTAACCTCACCTTTGACTAGCATTTCAGACAGCATCGTCATTACGGTTTTTTGAACCCACCTCCTTATAGGTCTTGCACCATACATCTGCGGGCATAAGCATGGTTATTCAAAATCTTGGCCAAAAACTTCCGCGTGAAATAGAAAACAGGATAGATGTGCTAACCGGATTATGTGATTCAGATAAGATGACATCCAACACGACATTACTTGCAGACAGAGATATACCCTTGCTAGCTAGTCTAGCTACAACGTTCTTAATCTGGATTTTAGCAACCTCTTTCATTTGTTCATACGAAAGAGGCTCAAATATCACAATCTCACTCAGTCTGTTGAGAAGCTCAGTCTTGAAGAACTTCTGAACCTGCATGAACCAAGAGCATGCATGGGGATTAGTATTAGGCAACCGTTGGATCGAGTACTTAGATGGCAATTTGGGATTAACAGACCTTCTCCATGACAAGATTCCGTGCAACTTCTAGGGACTTTTCTCCTGACAATTGTGATGTTATGTGTTCTGATCCTAGATTTGAGGTCATAATGATGATGGTATTTTTGAAGTCTACAGTTCTTCCTCTGCCATCTGTCAATATACCATCATCAAGAATTTGAAGAAAAATATTAAACACCGAGGGGTGCGCCTTCTCCACCTCATCAAAAAGGACGAGGCTGTATGGATGCCTTCTCACTTTTTCAGTCAGTTGTCCACCATCTTCATATCCAATATAGCTTTTAAGAGGTTTTGAATGATGCATTCATATGAGTCAAACTAGTAAGATGAAGCATGAAAACATGACGTGATGTTAAAAGGAAAATAAGTGCATAAGAAACTATGTAGTACCTTGGAGGTGCTCCAATGAGACGTGTTATTGAACCAGCACTATCATATTCGGACATGTCAACCCTAACAAGCATTTTTTCGCTGTCAAATAACTGCTCCGCGAGAGCTTTTGCAAGCTCTGTCTTTCCAACACCGGACGGACCCAGAAATAGGAAAGAACCAATCGGTTGGCCAGGTTGATCAAGGCCTGCCCTAGAACGCAATACCGCCTGCACAACCAAGTTGACCGCTTCATCCTGACCAACTACTCGCTCATGCAATCTGTCTCCTAAGTGAATTAGCTTGTCCTTCTCCTCTTCATGGAGCGTAGCAACAGGAATTTCTGTCCATCGACTCACAACCTTCAAACGGTTATTGTCAAAACATGCACATCACATTATAAAACTAACTGAAAAAACATTATTTTTCCCTCTATCTTAAAACAGATGTCGCAAATTTGTTTAAATTTAGGTGTATCTAGACGCTATTTAGTATATAGATACATGAAAATTTAGAAAAAAATCCTGACATCTATTTTGAGATGGAGGGAGTAGAAAGTGAGAGTGCATACTTGTGCGACATGATTTGGGTTAACAATTGCTTTTTCCCCTCTATTTGTAGAGCTATTACTTTCAAGGTCAAGAATCGTGTTTTCCAAACAATAGGCCAGGCTAATTTGAGTAGTGTTCTGGTGTACTTGGTTGTCAATCCCCGCATGCTTCCTGGCTATGATTGTACATGCCTCATCAATCAAATCAATCGCCTTATCTGGAAATTGACGACCTACGCACAAGTAGGCAAGAAACAAGGCATTTTTATAAAGAGAGAACTTATAGCGGGAACCGAGTTGCTGTACTCTGCATAAGGCTATACTCCCTCTGTTTCAAATTACTCCGCCGGCGCGTTTATGTAGGTGAACTAGTACTCCCTCATTTTTCATTCAAAAAAATCCTCGAATTTTTGAAATAGATAGTATGAAATATGTACTACGTATACCAAAAATTCTAAGAATTTTTTGATGAAAAATGAGAGAATACTAGGCCACCTAGGTAAGCGTGCGCGCGGAGTAATTTGAAACAGAGGGAGTACGAACGAAGGACCAAAGTAGGAGCAGATTAATACTGAACATACCGGTGATATAGCGGGAACCGAGTTGCGCAGCAGCAACAAGAGCGGCATCCTGGATTTTAGCCCCCGGCATCCTGGATTTTAGCCCCCGTAAGATGGCGATGGTTTCTTGCGTGGTGGGCTCCTCCACGTGCACTTTCTGAAACCTTCGCTCGAGCGCAGGGTCTTTCTCGACATATTGGCGGTACTCATCAAAAGTGGTGGCTCCAACACAGCGGATGCGTCCACGGGCCAACGCGGGCTTCAGCATGTTGGAGGCGCTCGTGCACTTGTGCAGAGAACTGCCGGCGGAATAGAGCATGTGCATCTCATCTATGAACAGTATGACCTTGCCGTTGGACGCCTCCGCCTGCTTTATCACGTTCTTGATGCGTTCCTCGAACATCCCGCGTAGAGTGGTACCGGCCACCATCGCCCCAAGGTCGACCTCCACGACGCGTGCCCCGGCGAGAGCGTCGGGAACAGCCCCGGCAGCGATGCGCTGGGCGAGGCCCTCGGCAATGGCCGTCTTGCCGACTCCGGCCGCGCCGACAAGCGCGGCGCAGTTCTTGGTCCGGCGGCAGAGGATGTCGACGACGCGGTCGATCTCGTCGTCGCGGCCGATCACCGGATCACCCTGCAGGCCGGTCATGTCTCGGCCGTAGCTATCCAGGCTAGTCAGTGATTTGTAGTAGTTCCACGCCCACCAACACAGAGCGGAAGCCGCGGTAGCGACGACCGTGCAGCAAGCGTGCTCTAGCAAGACCGTGGCGCTAACAAGCGGCAGTTGGAGAGAAGAGCTCCGCCGCGGTTGGCGAGGAGGCGGGGGGCCGTCGTCGCGCGGCGGTGGGCGGGGAGGGCAGCGCCCGTCGTCACGCGGGGGTTGGCGAGGGGAGCGCCCGATGATCCCATCAAGCCAACTTGACATACTACAGTACTATTAGGAATCGGGGGTCTCGATCGGCAGTGATAACGCTGCCAAGATTGCTGCGCCCTCGTGGCCTTTTATATGCAGTGAGAGCAAACCGTCTCCAGGTCTCATACGGACTAGTATTGTCTTTTTTTACAGTGTGAATACGGAGTACTCCTCCTACTATATGTGATTAACTGATTAGTATTTGTCACTAGAGCAATCAGGAATCGGGAATCCTCGGGATCACAAGGCAGGACATTAGTCGGGCCCAACTGATCATCACCTAGCTCACGTACGCAGACATTTCCCAATTTCGGGCCATGCTATGCGTCCCCCGGATCCCTCAGGTCCGGAGCCGTCCGATCAAACCATTTCGAACTGTCCCATCATGGCGTCACTAGCGCACTGCCCCGTTTTTGCTACAGGACAGCAGAAAACGATTCGGTTGTAGCAAAATTGTCAAACAGAACCAACGCGGGACGGCTCGCGAGGCGGACGTCGATGTGAGGACGACGGAGGGCGACGCAGCGTCGATCTCCTCTAACAGCAGCGTCGATCTCCTCTAACAGCGGCGGCGATGAGCCATCTCCGCTCCTCCATACTATACCCACCTTCTGGCAATTCTCACCACCTCAATCCTCCGTCAATCGTCGCATCAAGCGGTGGATCGGATCCTGCATCACGACGGAGGCATGGCTCCCCGGCATGCACCTGTGCCAGGAGGTCGTTGTTGCAACCGATTCAAGGCCAACACCCAAATCCCCCGGTGTTTTTCCATCATGATCTAGAGCTTGAAGATCCAGCTCTGTCGGTGGGCCCTCTCTTCCTAATTTTTCATGCTAGGGTTTCACACCATTGTTGCTTCAGATGATGCTACTAGGTAGCAGAAAAATTTACGTTGTAGCATAAGTCTGTAGTAAAATCAATAAAACATGTATTATAGTGTAGCAAGTGTCTTCAACATGAATCAAACTACTTTTGCTGCTGAATACTTTTATTGCTTTAAGAACATGTGTTGTAGTATATTGTAGCAAAACTCTGATGTACTAACATATATTGTACTGTACAATACTGAAGCAATAGTATGCAACAACTAATATTGCTTCCTGCTAATAGGTTTCACAATTATAGTTTAAAGATTCATCATATTTTCCTGTAGCAAATGCTTCGACCTAAACTTTTACTATTTGAATTGCAGGGGTTTGTCACCTATAGCATACTCGTAGGATTCGACCTCAACTAGCCTGCTGAAGGATATGGTGTTGAAGGATATGCCGTTGAAGGATTTGCTTCTGAAGAATATGATGCTGCTGCAAACTCTGGTCAACAATTTGCTGCAGGGGCAGAAAGTACAGCAAGTGGCAATGCTTCTTTTGCTGCTGAAGAAGATGGTGAAGAGATTCTCTCGCAGCCTCTTGTTCCTTATGTTGGTATGACATTTGATGACCTCGAAGTAACAAAGCAAGTATATAATGACTATGCTTTCAAGCTTGGGTTTGGCACACACATTGGGAACACCAAGTATAGCACGGCACGAGATGCGTCAAATGATGCAATTCTTAGCAAGATTTGTGAGTGTGTCCATGCTGGAAAACTAGCTGATGAAGCAAAAATTGCTATAAAGGATATTTCTGGTGTTGCTGCTATGGGAGAAGGTGGTAGCATAGACATGAGCAATTTCAGTGCGCAAAAGTCACATGACAAGCAAGCTGGCCTCAAGATGGATGTTAAAGACATGAGGCAGAAGAACAGGGTGCTACGACATGATTGTAAAGCTAGAATGCTTATCGGGAAGAGGAATGAGATTTGGACTGTCACGATATTCAACGGAGAGCGCACACACAAAATGGTGAAGCAAATTGGGAGAAGATGCTATTACCAGTCTCATGGGAAGGTTTTTGACGAGGACTTTCAGTTCATCCAAACTTTGCACAACCAGAACATAACTATAGCTCAAATGATGGGCTGCCTCGGAAGTGTGCACGGTGGCGACCCGAGGTGCCTTGGTTATGTGAAGCGTGATGTGTCCAACATTAGAACTATGCTACAGGAGGAAGTGTCACAGCGAGACATGAGCATGACAATTGAGTACTTTAAAAGGAGGCAAGCAGAAAGCCCGACATTCTTCTTTGATAAGCAGATGGATAAATACAACGTAGTGAGAGATCTCTTTTGGGTGGATGGCAAGACAAGGGCCTTGTAACCCAAGTACAAGGACTCGGTCGTTTTCGACACTACATTTTGTACAAATAAATACAACATGCCCTTTGCTCCACTTGTGGGCATCAACAACCACACACACACAATTGTGTTGGGATATGCTCTGCTACCCGATGAAACAATTCACACATTCAGCTGGGTATTCAACAAAATCAAGGACACAATGAATGGTTTGGCTCCAGACCATATTATGACATATCAGGACCAAGCGATGGCAACAACAATTTCAAACATATTTCCTGATTCAATTCACAGATGCTGCATCTTCCATGTGCTATGATTAGCGAGAACAAAGCTTGGTCCTCACTTGGCAGAAGGTAGCCCTTTTGCTGCAGCATTCTACTCATGCATTTACAACATGGACACCATAGCAGAATTTGACATCTGCTGGCAGCATTTGTTGGAAACTTGTGCTATGGCTGAGAACACACATGTGCAGAATATGTGGAAGACTAGAAAGACATGGGCGACTGTCTACTTTAGACATGGTTTCTTCCCCTTCACAAGCACAATGGTAAGATCTAAAGGCCTCAACTCCTACTTCAAAACATTAATTCGCCCAAGTGACTCAATTTGGAACTTTGTACAACAATATGAATTGTCGCAAAACCTGATGCTAGACCGAGAAGATAATGCAGCATTCACAATGGATACAACAACAACACCACTTTGGGGAAGGTGAGTTTTTACCTTGAAAATTGTTGTTTCAGTAGCATTTTTTACACCTGTTGTAGCATGTTTGTACAACTATTGTAGCATAATATAACACCTGTTGTAGTACCACTCCGACAGTGCTTTCATCAACATCAATTTTTGTAGTTACAACATTGAAAAGCAGGAGCTAGAGTTCTATACTAGGGAGATATTTGCAAGGTTTCAAAAGATGATTGAGAAGTCAACAAGGTTTTATCCGGTGCAGGTAGAGGGTGAATGCATGTGTTTTGACCTCATTCCAAACCCCAATTATGGTGTCAAAACCTATCAGGTTCAAGTTGTGCTTGATGATGAGTGCTACAAGTGTGGATGCAACATATTTGAGATCTGTGGCCTTATATGCCCACATATATTCAGGGTGATGGTGCATTTGAATGTGTAGCAAATTCCAGATAGGTACATGCTACGAAGGTGGTATGCTACAGCCTCAACACCTGCACCTGATCCCGGGACAAATAGCATCATGTTTGGGATTCCGAGAACCAATGCTCTCAAGTACAATGCTTTGTGCAGAAAGATGATGAATGAGCTCGCTTCGGATGCTTGCTTCAGTGATGAAACATATGTTGTTGTTTCCAAGATGATTGATGAGGCGAGTAAGCTTGTTGCTACCACGAGGAAAACACAAAATGCTACCCGTGCGCAGGGTAAACACGCAACGCTGACAACAGAAAGTGTCCAAAATGTATCCTAATGCTGACAAGCAAGCCTCTTGCGCAATCTGTGTGCCTACATGTTGAGAACACGACCTTAAGCAATCAAACCTGAAGGAGCTATTTCATAATTTGTTCCGGTCGTCTTGCTCGCTGTAGTTGTAGTTTTCCAGACACTTTAGACGAATGTCTTGCCCGATTTGGTCAATTTCAACGTCATGGCCTCTTTGACGCCCTCATAATTCTTTTTTTTGATATTTGAATATTTTTCATGTTTTTGAAATGAATATTTTGTAATAATCCATTACTATTGTGGTAATATAAAAATTATAAATTAAAACCTGTTTTCTAGATTAATAAAAATAATACTATATATGTTAGTGGGTTGGACCGAAGCCCGCATATGTATTACGGATTCCAAAACATATGTATGACTTTTGAAGTTTACTATGTTGGTTTTCTTGATATTTTACATGACTATAATGTTTTTTAATGTTTAATTGGTTTACTGTCATGTGACACCTTACTTCCGCTAGATTGTCGGACTACAATGGTTTTATCACCGCCACATTGATATATCGTTGGAGTCACTTCTCACGAAATAGAGCAACTCGTAAGAGAGGAAAGGTTGCACAATTCATTGCCGGGGAATAATTGGAAGGAGAACCGCTTGCAAAATCGCCTTCGGTTGCATATGCTTCTTTGCCATCACCTCCTCGTTGATCTCCACTATGAATAGGGAGTAGTCCACCTCAATAACCATGTGTTTGTGGCAGTAGCTTGATTATAATTATCTATTTACTATATTTTTTTGTAGATTGTATGGGCTTCCATACATTATGATGTTGTTTATATAATTTTGGTGGTGGGTCTTTTGCTTATGAGATGATTTACTAGGACGGAGTCTTGCATTATGTTTGTCATGATGCATTTTTATATACATATTGTTCTTCATTCTTGATGCTTGTATTTAGGAACGAAGAAAATAAATGGTGAGAGGAAATGTGTACACTACCAAAATACGTCCTATACCCGGCGCTTTTTTCGATGGCACAACGTGAAACTGCCTGCAAAAGTTTTTGTCCCAACGAATTATAGTTCCATGGAGCATAGCGAGAGCGGCACACAGTTTACTGGCATAAAAGGGTGTTGTGGTAGGTGGCACACAGGTTTGGTGTTATGTGTTGCCATGGTTGACTGGACGCATGCATATTATACTGCATCGCATCATGGATTCTACACGATCTGCGTAGTGGGTCTGGCTCGGCTGGCAGGTTAACCCCGTCCCACTGACCGCTAGCTCCACCACGGAAGACAAGCATCGGCCTAGCGTTACAAATATCTGGCACATCTTGTCTGTAGTGTTCAATATTTATCCGGTTATCTTCAATCTCTCCCCACTTTCCACTTCTCTTCACCCTCTCGCTGCACGAAATCATGAGCCAGCGGTGTAGCTAATCGAACGAGATCTAGGGGGCACGCTACAGAGATCGACTGCGAGATAGACGTACGTTTTTTGGTTATTAATTTCATTTTAAGTAGATATTTGGGTTTTCTTGATCAAGATCAATCTGGGTTTTCACAATTGGGTGAAAATATCATTTTTTTCACATCTCATCACCTATAGTTGCACGATGCTAAATTGTCACATGACGCTATGTTGGGGGGATACCCCCAGGTAGGGTTACGCCGGGGTATAAAGGCCGAGTTAGCCGAGGTACGGCAAGGTCAAAGCGAATGCTGGCCGAGTCACCTAAAGGCAGGCTAAATCACGGAGTAACCCGGACCAGGGGATGTCCACCTAACTGGGTCTCAGCCGACTTATATCGTAAGTCGATGAGATAAATCTAACTTGTATGCAGGAACAGGTGTGGCCAGATCAACTATGTATGATCCGGGTCATATCGAGCTTGTAGGAGAAGGAAGGTATCTCGCTGGTCAACAGTGACCACTGTACGCAGAGCGTGAGAAGCGGACAGAGGCAGGACCACCGAGGCGTGGCCGACAAAGGTGACGATGCCAATGTCGGCTGACGCGGGTGCCGCAGAGGCTCACGTAGCCTCTGCATGGATGACGCGGGGGAAAAGTGACCCTGTCGGGTTACTATTTTGGGAAGAGGCATATTCCCAGGAATATGCCTCCACGTATGCCCTAATTGGAGACCTAGCCACCCCTATATAAGGAGGGCTATGGCCTCTGTGGAAGGGGGAGAGTTTTACTGGGTTGGTCTTTAGAGGTTATGTTCTTCTAGCAAGTGACTGAGAGCTAGCTAGTGGTGAGAGTAAGAGATTTCTTTCTTCCTCCTCTCTCCAATACATCTCGAGGAGCTCTTGTAATCGGTGAAGGTGAATCAAATATAAAGCTTCTGTGTGTGGAACCACCACACTATCCCTCCCTGGATTCCCCTAGTGCATTTAGTCCCCACCTTTACCCTATCCATGGCATCTGCCGTGACACCACCACGACAGTTGGCGCCCACCGTGGGGCTAGCTGCGCTAGCAGGGGTGAAGATCCGGACGGGAAACCTCATTGGCACCGGCGAACGCATCGTCTCCGGGCTTGTTCAGTGCTTTGGAGCGCTGGATTTTGTCAGCGACAACGCTGGCTGCTTCGGCAAGCGTCCACTTCCGCGCAACAACCTCTTCGTCAAGCTCGACGCGCACAAGGTCTACGTTGCTATCGATGTGTCGTGCGTTTATCCGCGGCACGTCGTCGAGGGAGGCGAGCCACCCCTTAGCGTGGTTCACGGGGCGCGTATCACTCGCTCCCTGGACCGTGCTGAGGTGATGATGACTGCGCCTGGCGCTGGCACGAGCAAAGATCTGGCACCAGATCCGGAGGTAACACCTAAGGCACCGAGGAAAAATAGAGGTCCTCCACTAGAGAGGCCAGAGAATGTGCTGCAGCAAGCGATGGATAGCTTGGCAAACCCCATAGCAGCAGCGGTAGATCCGGCTCAGGCACAGGCGGAGCTATAGGAAACTAGGCAAAAAATACTAGAGGGTGCGAAAAAGATAGCCGCGGCTCAGCAGTCGTTGAACATGACACTGCGTGAGTACGCAAAGGCGAATAAAGTAGATGCTGTAAAAGTAAAAGGGAGAAACCTCATGAGTGAAATGAACAAGGAGGAGATACTATAATTGAGGAATCAGAAAACTGTTTATCCGTGGGGCTGCCGAAGTATAGTACCCTGGCAAAAAACCTCAGAGCAGCAGATGCAGCTGCGTCCGAGTTAGAGGGTCTAACGGGTGAAGCCCGTCAGAGACAGCAAGATAGGGTCAATGAATTGGTTTGGATCACAAATAGGCAAAAGAAGGAATTTCTCAGGGCTAACCCGGAGAGAGCTGGGGCCTCCAAGATCGTTCATTCGGCGGTGGGTAACCCGTAGAAATCCGCTGGAGCCGCATCGTCTCCTCATGGTGGTCATAGGAGAGAAAAGGTAGTAATCTCGGCCAGGAAGAACAAACAGATAGTCCCATATGACCCGGCAAGGGCAGGGAAAGGAAAAGAGGTGCAGAGAGATGAGGATCGGTGAAGTGTGAGCCGAGGTGAAGCTGGTCGAGGTAACTGTGACCAAGGCAATGCCGGTCAAGGAAATGTTGTAAATGGCAATGCCGGACAGCGCAACTCGGCAGGAGCAGGACAACCGCAGCAGCGGAATATACCAAGGCAAGAGCAAAGTGCCGACCGAGGTATGCAATAGAGAGGTGATCCAAGAGAGCAAGACCGATATAATGATGGTGATTCAGAAATAGTGAACGCAGGATACCCAAGGCCAGACTATCATGTAATAGGGTCAAGATTGGGAAGTAGGGATTTGATGTCTGACGATGCCAGATTAAAACTGGATCAGCTGTATAGGTCGGAGCAGATTGAATGTCAAGGTCCCCCGGGTCCTGCGTGTTTTGGGCCCCGGATCATGAAGGAACCTCCGGTACCTAACTTCCAGCTACCTAGAGGCACTAAGACATACGATGGCAGCACAAAGCCGGAGGATTGGTTGATTAACTATGCTACATCTGTAAAAATTGCTACAGGCAACTTGAGATGGGCTGTGAGATACGTGCCTCAGATGTTGGAGGGGCCAGCGAGGGTATGGCTAAGAAATTTGCTGCCCGGAAGTATCAATTGTTGGATCGATTTTGAGGAAATGTTTATCAGCAATTTCTCAAGTACATATCAGAGGCCAAACAGGCCACAAACCCTAGCGATGTGCAAGCAGAAACCAAATGAGACAAACTGGGAGTTCCTGACCTGGTGGTGTACCGTACGAAACTCCTGTGAGGGTGTAATTGAGTTACAGGCCATAGCATGGTTCGCACAAGGATGCAGATATGCAAGCATGTTGTGGCAAAGATTGCAAAGGGATATGCCAACTACGTTGGCAGAGACAATCCAGACTGCTGATTCATATGCTTTGGGTGATCCGACTCAACCCAGGCTCGTGTCTAACGAGTCAAATGAGGAATACTACCAGAGAGATGGAGCCGGGTCATCCCGGAGGAATGACTACCGGGGTAAAAGAAGGGATGACAGACCGGATTACCGGTACAGTTCGCAACAAGTTGCTGTTGTGAATCAAGATCAGCCCGGAGCAGGGGGCAATCAACGTCAGAAAACTGGAGGGCAACAATGGACAACGAGAAACGATGGCAAGAAAACTTGGACGCTAGAGCAGAAGAAACAGTGGCAAGAAAATAAGGACCGTCCGAGATATACTTATGAGTCAATGCTGGATCAGCCGTGTAAATTTCACACGCCAAATCCGAGTAACCTAGCGGGTCATACAACAAGGCAGTGCGAGTGGATGCGTAAGATAGAACAAGGTGGTTCGGGGAATGCTCAGGCACCTCAGAATGATCAACCTCGGCAGGAGTTACCCCGGCAGCAATTGCTCTCCGGAGCAAACACGCAACAGCTAATGTTGCCTCCCCCTCCGCCGAGGTATGACAACCATGAGAGAAGGGATGTGGTGCATCAAGTGGAAGACCAGCATCAACCGGATCAGAGGTACCCCAGAAACGAGGGGAGGAACGAGTACAGAGAGCATCATCAGAGTTACTGTGTGTTCACCACAGAAGAAACAGATAGAAAGAGCTTGCAGCGCTGACACATGGAGGTGAATGCGGTAATGCCAGCAGTGACGAGGTATATGCCTTAGTCGGACCAGGAAATTACCTGGAGCATCAAAGATCATCCCAAGATTATGCCAAGTCCTGGTTCGTATGCGCTAGTGATGGACCCAACATTAATTGGGCCTAATATCAATGTGAGGTTCTCAAAGGTACTGATTGACAATGGCAGTAGCATTAACATCATGTATGCGGATACAATGCGCAAGTTGGGTATCTCGTAGAACATGCTCCAAGATACGAGGACAACTTTCCATGGCATTGTGCCAGGCATTTCTTGTGAGCCCATAGACAAGGTCCGGGTTGACGTATTGTTCGACACGAGAGATAATTGCCAAACTGAGAATTTGGAGTTTGAGGTGGTGAACTTAGAAAGTGCGTATCACGCGTTACTCGGTAGACCAGCATTGAACAAGTTCATGGCAAGTTGCCACATCAGCTATCTGAAGATGAAGTTGCCTGGGCCAAATGGAGTGATTACCATTGCTGGAGATTTCCGACGTTCTATTGAGTGTGCGTCAGCCAGATCTAACCTAGCCGAGTCACTCGTGATTGCGCAAGAAAAAAGGAAGATACAGGAGGTGGCGGCGTTGGCTTAGTCCGCACAGCAATATATGCCGGCGTTGAGTAATCCGCATGGTAGTGTCTCATTCCAAGCCACAAAGGATACCAAGAAAGTGCCTGTTGATGACATGTTCCTAGAGCGCACCATAACAATTGGTGTCGGGTTAAATGATAAATAGGAAAGAGAGCTCGTCAGCTTCCTCCATGAGAATTGGGATATTTTTGCTTGGTCCACACAGGACTTGCAAGGTGTTCCGAGGGAGTTGGCCGAGCACTCTTTGAATGTGAGACCCGGAGCAAAGCTGGTGAAGCAACCTCTCCGCCGCTTCGCCGAAGATAGGAGACAAGTCATTGGAGATGAGATAGCTCGGTTACTAGCAGCTGGATTTATCATGGAGGTTCTTTACCCGGATTGGCTATCTAATCCGGTGCTAGTGGAGAGGAAGAAGGATGATCCGAATGTGGCAGTGGTATGGCGTATGTGTATCGATTACACGAACCTGAATAAGGCGTGTCCAAAAGATCCATTTCCACTGCCAAGGATAGATCAGGTCATAGACTCAACTGCTGGGTGTGAACTGCTGTCATTTATCGATGCATATTCGGGTTTCCACCAGATACCCCTGAATCCGGATGATCAAATAAAAACTGCATTTATCACCCCGTATGGGGCTTATTGCTATCGTACCATGCCATTTGGTCTACGTAATGCATGGGCAACGTACCAAAGATGTATGCAGAAATGTTTGCACGACCAAATTGGTCAAAATGTACAAGTGTATGTGGATGATGTGGTTATCAAGACCAAGGAAAGTAAAATGCTCCTTGACGATATCAGGCAGACGTTCGCGAACCTAAGGAGGTTCCGGATGAAGCTTAACCCGGAAAAATGTACCTTTGGTGTCCCGGCTAGAAAATTACTCGGATTTCTTGTCTCCAGCCGAGGTATCGAAGTCAATCCAACTAAAATCGGGGCCATAGAGCGAATGGAACTGCTGAAGTGTCTTAACGATGTCTAGAAATTCACTGGTTGCCTGGCATCGTTAAGTCGGTTTGTATGTCGGTTGGGAGAAAAGGCATTGCCTCTCTATCAACTCATGAAAAAGTCGGACAAGTTCATTTGGACGCCGTAGGCCAATGAAGCCTTTATCCAATTAAAGAAAATGTTAGCCACTGCACCAGTGTTAGCCTCTCCACTATCAAAGGAGCCAATGTTGCTCTATATAGCTGCAACCAACCAAGTTGTAAGTGCAGTAATTGTGGTAGAGCGCGACGAAGAGGGTAAGTCAGTGCAAAGGCCAGTGTATTATCTGAGCGAGGTATTATCAGCCTCAAAGCAGAATTATCCGCACTATCAGAAAGTGGCGTATGGTGTGTATATGTCGGCAAATAAGCTAAAACATTATTTTGAGGAGCACCCTATCAAGGTAATATGTGAAGCTCCCATATCCGAGATAATGAGTAACAAGGATGCAAGTGGCAGAATTACAAATTGGGCAATTGAGCTAGCTCCTTATGCGCCACAATACGACAGAAGAGAAGCAATCAAATCTCAAGCCGTGGCGGACTTTTTTGTGGATTGGGCGGAGGTACAGTACGAACCACCATTACCAGATCCGAACTATTGGAGGATGCACTTTGACGGGTCAAAAACAAAAACCGGGTTAGGCGCCGTAGTTGTGCCCACCTCGCCAAAGAATGACCAGTTGAAGTATGTGCTGCAAATCCATTTCGCAGCGTCAAACAATGTTGCCGAATATGAAGCACTTGTGCATGGGCTCAAAGTGGCAAAGGAAATTGGAATACGTCGGATCCAATGCTTTGGTGACTCGGACTTGGTAGTTCAGCAAGTGTCGGGGCTGTGGGACGCTCTTGATCCAAACATGGCATTATACAGATTCCATGTGCAGAAGATATCTGGTTATTTTGAGGGATGCAAATTTCGCCATGTACCCTAGGTGGAAAATGAGGTTGCCGACGTATTGTCGAAGATTGGATCAACCCGACAAGCAATTCCACCGGGTGTAGCATTAGAACACCTCAGAAAACCATCTATCAGACCATCCCCAGAAACTGACTCAATATACGTCCCGGAGGATTCAGAGTCTGGAGCTGTGCCCATGGACATTGACATGGGAGGTGGTACGCGAAACCCGGGGACTGCCTCGGCTGACCCGGGGACTGCCTCGGCAAACCCGAGGACTGCTTCGCAAGACCCAGGGACTGCTCAGCGTGATCCGGTTGAAGTTATACCGGTGGATCAAATGGAAATTGATGAGGATGTGTTCCCAGTACGAGCAATACAAGCTTGGGCACTACCTATATTCGAATTCCTGAAAGATGGAACCTTACCCACTGAGGAGGTGTTGTCCAGGCAAACTCAGAGGAGAGCAAAGGCATACACGATCATCAATTCCGAGCTATACAAAAGGAGTGTGACCAATGTCCTCCAGCGATGTGTTGATCCGGAAGAAGGGCTTGACATCCTCCGAGATATACATCAAGGGGAGTGTGGGCATCATGCCTCGTCCCGAGCCTTGGTGGCAAAAGCTTTCCGGCATGGATTCTACTGGCCAATTGCCTTAGAACAAGCAGAGGACCTGGTAAGAAAATGCAACTGTTGTCAGAGGTACGCTACCAAGACACATATGCCAATGTCGAAGCTCAAGACCATACCAGTTACATGGCCATTTGCCGTATGGTGCTTGGATATGGTTGGCCCGTTTAAACCAGCAAGGGGAAACATGATCCACATCCTGGTCATGGTTGACAAATTTATGAAATGGATTGAAGTGAAGCCAATAAGAAAATGTGATGGAGCTACGACCGTGACATTTCTCAAAGACATCATTTTGAGATACGGTTATCCTCACAGTATCATAACAGATAATGGCACAAATTTTGCTGAAGGGGCGTTTGCACGATTCTACCGGGATAAGAAGACCCGGCTGGACGTTGCCTCGGTAGCCCACCCCGCATCGAATGGACAAGTAGAGAGATCCAACGGATTAGTATTATCTGGGATAAAACCCCGGCTCATTGAGCTGCTTCAAAGATCAGCGGGATGCTGGATAGAAGAACTACCAGTGGTACTGTGGAGTTTAAGAACAACTCCGAATCGATCAACAGGCTATACGCCATTCTTTCTGGTATATGGGGCTGAAGCTGTATTACCAGCCGACATAGAGCATGATTCGCCTAGAGTCACCCAATACACAGAAGCCGAAGTGCAAGAAGCCCGGCAAAATGATGTTGATCTGCTGGAAGAAGCGAGAGAATTGGCATTGTCCAGATCCGCCATATATCAGCAAAATCTCCGACGCTATCATAGCCGGAAAGTAAACCCCCGAGTCTTCCGGGAAGGTGATCTGGTACTCCGGTTGGTACAACGTAGTGCTGGCATGCATAAGTTATCCCCCCATGGGAAGGGCCATTCATTGTGAGCAAAGCATTGCACAATGATTCTTATTATCTTATCGATGCAAAACCACAGGAAAAGAACAAGGCGGACAGGTCCAGCGAGGAATCTAAGCGTCCATGGAATGTAGCTCTACTTCATCCTTTCTACACTTAGCAAAGAAGTGTATGTATCCGAGTCTCTCATATGTTGGTATGTATGCCGGCAATGAGCCTATCAATGAAATGTGGGCACCTCGAGCAGTAACTCGGGGACTGCCTTGGAAATATTTATTGTCTTTTGTATTTATTATTTATACGTCGGCTGGCATAAGTTCTTCTACTTAACCCGGATTAGTAGTGTGTGAGCACCAAGAACCCAACTCTTCGACTTGCTGCTGTCCAACAAGATTTGGCTTCATGGCAAGCAAGAGAACAAGTTTGGAATTGCGTAGCACATGAAAAACGTCTAAGGAAAGGAACTTAATCGAGCCGACGTCTGTTTTTCAGACTAACCTTATGTTCACTTTCTATTTATTATGCTGAATTATTTTGAGCTAATCCTAAAGTTTCCAAGTATCGTTAAGACAATTTTTGAAGCTCGGACTCGTAAGTCATAAAACCGAACCAAGGTAGACACGAGCCGAGCCAAGAAATTGGAAGAACGAGAAAATGAAACTCGGGGACTACGCCCAAGCCAATCCAGCATAAAAACTTAGTAGCAAAATATCACTTGTGTGCTTGATACAATTCCACACGACATACCGGGGATCTGATGAAATTTAAGAGTTTTTTCGCTCAAGGAGCAGCAGGAGGAGGTAGTTCGGCGCCAGCAGGTGTAGCCTCAGCCTCAGCTTCGGAGTCATCAGCACCCTCCTCGACATCTGAGGCTTCGTCCTCTTCGCCCTCATCCGAGTCATCTTCAACATTTTCAGCGTTTTCATCATCGGCGGCATCTAGAAAGCTCGGTCCCTCGTTCCATTGATGAACGGGGGCGTATTGGATGAAACTGTGAGCACAAGCCTTGCACCGAGCTACCCAATCCAGGTCAGTAGACCACTTTGATCCAGTGCGCATGCGCGCAAGGAGATTGAGGTCAATCTTCTCGTACCACGTAAGCACGTAGTGGAGAATGATCTCAGCTCCGGCGTGCCCAATAGATTCTCTCTAGAGATCGAGCTGAGTCTCACAGTCCATAAGCCTGGCAAAAAGAACAGACATATTCTCCGGAGTATCTTCTTCAGGCCAAAAGGCGTTGAAGATCCAGATCACTACGTCCTAAACATCCTTGCCATAGTTCCTCACGGTCTCGACTCGGGAGGATAAGCTGACTATCAAATCTTCGAGATCAAAAGGAATGGAGCCAGGACCAGATGGAGTACCCCTCTCCTTGCGGAACTTGGCAACAGCCTTGGATGCAATGACATCACTTTCTGGGAACTTGCTGAAAACATAACACAGGTGGAATAAGTAAAGGCGGCAGACCCGGAAAGATCAATGTAGGTCGAAGGAAAAGAACTTACCAGAAATATGGCTGTGAACCCGGGACAGCTCCTTGATGCAGTTGTCACGCCTTTCCCGGAGTTGCACAAGTTCAGCATTCGTCGACTCAAGCTTGATGTCGGCCTCCTTGAGTAATTCCTGGTCTTTGGCAATCTGGAGATTGAGGCGCTCGCGCTCTTCAGTATAGTCCTGGCCAGCTTTCTAGAGTTCGGTTTGGTGTTGTGCTTTCCATTTCTTCATATCTGCCTTGAGCTTGGCAATCTCATCATCTTTGGATCGGAGGAGGGAAAGCTCATCATCTTTCTTTTGGAGCTCGGCCTGATGCTGCCCTGCTTGTTCGCGAAAATGCAGCATCATATCAGGCACGGGCACACTATCTTCAAGAGATGCTGAAATAGTTTGTTGACCCGACAAAGCCGAGGTATGAATGTTTGCCGAGCCAAGGAGAAAAGGAGATAGAAAGCATAGCAAGGTCGCACGAAAGTAACTTACCCTTGATCTGGTCAAGATTCTTCCTCATGATGGTATTCTTAGCTTCCACCCCAGCTCCGAAAACCGAATGATGGGTTAGTTCGGCAGAAAAAGATGAAGGAAAACGGGAAAATGTCAAGAAGAGAACTTACTCCTTTTCTCGTGTTCAGCAAGAAGTGCATTATGCTTTGCACGCAGCATCTTGTGAGTGTCCAGGAGACGCTGAAAATCAGCGCTCCGGCGGTTGGTGGTCACCTGAAAAGAGTACAAAAATATAGTTTAGTCTTGTGCATATTCAAAGTGTACAATATCCGGGCCAAGTGGAACTTAACCCGGCTCTAGGTGTGTGCATATTCGAAGTGTACAAGATCCGGGCCAAGTGGAACTTAACCCGGCTCTAGGTGTGTGCACATTGAAAGTGTACAAGATCTGGGCCAAGTGGAACTTAACCCGGCTCTAGGTGTGTGCATATTCGAAGTGTACAAGATCCGGGCCAAGTGGAACTTAACCCGACTCTAGGTGTGTGCATATTCGAAGTGTACAAGATCCGGGCCAAGTGGAACTTAACCCGACTCTAGGTGTGTGCATATTCGAAGTTATCAAGGAGCTACGTTAGTTTTCTAAGGAGCATCCGGCCGAGTACCAAGTTACTCCCCCGGAGGCTCGGGGACTAGTGGTTATATCACTAATATCTACAACATGTTAAGGAAAAGATGAAGTAACGTACCTCCATCATCCGACCCGCAAGGTTGATGGCCTTGGCGGCAGTATTCATCTGCGCAACAAACTCGGTGGGACCGAACTTCTCTGGGAGATCATCGTTGTGGACGAACTCCGCGTTGTTCCAGTTATTTACAAACTAGATCAAGGTCGGAGGGTATCGTTCGCCGCTGAGCATGTGAGGCGCCACCAAACCCTTGGCATGCGCCTCCCTCCTCTCAACCTGGGCAAGGGCCGGGCTGGTGTGCAAAACAAGTTGCACGTCAGCTGGCTCGGCAGGGGCGTCCTTCGGTGATGGAGTTTTCTTCGAAAGCATGGACGCGAGTGTGCGCTGTCCAGCCTCGATGGACGTTGCCATGGTGGCGTCAGGGGCCTTCTTGCCCTTAGGTTGATGCTGAGAAGTGGAAGTTGTTGCAGCAGATTTACCCTTGGGAGCTGCCTTGGTGCTTTCTCGCCGAGACTGGGAAGACTTGGACGAGGCGGAGGGGCTTGGAGTTGCTGCTGTTGCTTTTGTTGTTGCTGCTGGTGCTGAAGCTGAGGATGGTGCTGGCACTATTTTCTTTTTCTACGGAGGGGCTGAAGGAACCTCGGTGGTAGCTGGTTGCGGTGGAGCAGAAGTAGTGGTTGCCGCTGCCTCGGCAGAGCCAGTCTCCCCTGCTCCAAGGTTGCCCTCCTCTTGACGAGGTGGGCTGGAACCCGCAACAGCCGCTGAACCCTCCGAAATGGGGCACAGTGGGCGTGAATCGTCGCCACGAGAGGGAGAAGGGCTGTGCCGAAGTGGCGAGGCAATGCTAGATCCACTCTGCAGGACGTCCACCGCGGCCCTGCCAAATCATATAATGTATGATGAGAAACTATAAAGGAAAGGCAAGTGAATAGGCAAAGGGAGAAACGACTTACTCATCCGAAATAAGGGGCTCTTTCGGCTTGCGAGCTCTCCGGGCCACGGCCTTAGCCGTGGCCTTGGTGGCAGTTTTGTCCCCGGACTTCTTTTGCCTCTTGGCTGGCTGAGAAGGCCCAGCGGAGGATGCAGAGGCAGTTCCCCTTCTCTTCTTCGGTGCAACCGGGATAGGCTCACCCATGGCAAGTGGAGGGTCTTCATGGATCTGCCCACCGGGGTTAGCTGATGCCGGAAAAGCATAAGAAAGGGGGATAGCGTCAAATGCTTCCATCACCTCAACATCCGAATCATCTTCATCATCGGGCCAATCTCTAGTAGAAGAGAGTTTACCGGTGGGTCTCTTGGTGGCATCGGCCATCGGAAGGAACATCTCCTGATCCGGTTCTTCCTCGTCCGAGGTATCCCGGTCAGGCGCCCATTTGAGGGAAGGCTCGGTGCCGTCCTCGATGGTTTGCTTAAGAAACATCTAAGGAAAAGAAAAGACAAAGGGATTAAACCTACAACGGAGACCGACATATGATTCAATTCGGAAAGAGTTTGGGGCATGAGACTTACCACGGGAGGAAGCCTAACCAGGAAAAAATGTTAAATTCCCCACGTCCACTCAGAAGAAAAGTCCTTCTTAGTGGTGAAGAGGGATTTGACCCGACAGAAGATCTCGGTGTTGCTCAACTCAAATGAGGAGGTCAGGTTGGGGTCACG
The DNA here is from genome assembly GCA_916181665.1 of Avena sativa. Taxonomy (NCBI): domain Eukaryota; kingdom Viridiplantae; phylum Streptophyta; class Magnoliopsida; order Poales; family Poaceae; genus Avena; species Avena sativa. The sequence goes on from OV702287.1 coordinate 5,209,567, forward strand.
GCCCTAGCTCATGTGGCAAACTTTATGTGTACGTTTCTGGAGGGGGGAGATCCGGTTACGCACAAATGTGATCATAGCATCCTCATTGCGCAACCCCATGTCCTTCAGCTCCTTGAACCTCTTGTTGACTTGGTTCGCCAGAATAGTGGGTTTCTTGGGGACCTTGTCCCATAGCTCCAGGTTAGGGGGACCCAGAGCGTAAGGGCGCAGCCGGATCAGATGCTCAGTAGTGTTGTTCCGGACATAAAAGAAAGTCCAGGCCCATCCTTTGCAAGAGTCAAGCCCCGTGACTCGGGGGAAGATGGACTGCTTCTGGGGAGATATCGACGCAACGCCGAACTGCGTGAGCTGCTTGTCCTCCGGGTCAAGCTGGATGTTCGGAATCACGTTCCGACGGAGGCCGAAGAACCGGATCCAGAGCTCCTTCGTGGGCCACAATCCGGCGTAACCTTCGATGGTGGAGGCAAAGTCGGAGAGAGAGGTGATGGCATTAGCCGGAATATGGTGTGGCTGGAGCTCGTATGTGTTTAGCTAGTCATGGAAGAAATCGCTAACTGGCAAGCCAAACCCCCGTTGGAAGTGGGATAGAAACACCACGTACTCACCCGGATTGGGTGAGGGGGCAAGCTCGGCGGCAGCGAGGCGTGTAGTGACGCCCTCCGGGATGCGCCTGGTGCGATAGAGCCAATCCAGGTCATCCTGGCAGACCCAAGATCCAGCCCACGCGCTGCGGCCGGCGGTCGTTGCGTCTTCTTCCATCTCCTGCTCGGCGATGGTGAGATCTTCTTCTGTCATCTCGAGGTCACTGCCCTCACTGGCGCTAGCGGCGGTGGGTGGCAGTGGCCTAGACTGGCAGTGACTCGTGGCAGAAGAGATGCACGGAGGTGGCGGTGATGCTAGTGCGTGTGGAGGAGGTGTGGCGGCGGCGCTGCTACTCAGACGCGGTGGTGGCGGCGGTGTCACAGGAGAAGATGAGGAAGAAGTAGAGGCAGAGGGGCGCGGAAGTGGGGAAAGGAACCAAGGGGCGCGCCCCTCCCCTATTTAACCACTCCCTCAAGGGGGTAGTGGGATCGTGTTTTGCGGGCGGGCCACACCACGTGGCCGTGTACAATCCGGATTGACCAATCAGCATCAAGCCACAGGAAGGGCCACAGGGCGCAGCAGATCCCATGACGTGACATTATGATGCAGTTAACGAGGAGGCAGGCACGATGTGACGTGTGCTACAGTGATAACTGCAATTACTGCGGCAGTTACTAGCGCAGGCCCTTAAAATCAGGCAAACGTGATGATTAGCCTCCACGTGGGGAAGCGTACAAGAGAAGGAAGAATGACCCGGATGGGTATGTGGTAACCCGGCCAGCAAGTGGAAACTTGGAATGTGCCAAGGGAAAGTAAAACCATGGAATCCAAGATAGGAAGTGACTCGGAGAAATGAACACAAAGCTCAGTGAAATTGAACCTACTGTGGTCTTAGCGGCTAAGGCAGCTAAGACCGCACCAGCTTCGGGGACTAATGTTGGGGGGATACCCCCGGGTAGGGTCACGCCGGGGTATAAAGGCCGAGTTAGCCGAGGTACAACAAGGTCAAAGCGAATGCGGGCCGAGTCACCTCAAGGCAGGCCAAATCACGGAGTAACCCGGACCAGGGGATGTCCACCTAACTGGGTCTCAGCCGACTTATATCGTAAGTGGGTGAGATAAATCTAACTTGTATGCAGGAACAGGTGTGGCCGGATCAACTATGTATGATCCGGGTCATATCGAGCTTGTAGGAGAAGGAAGGTATCTCGCTGGTCAATGGTGACCACTGTACGCAGAGCGTGAGCGAAGCGGACAGAGGCAGGACCACTGAGGCATGGCCGACAAAGGTGACGATGCCAATGCCGGCTGACGCGGGCGCCGCAGAGGCTCACGTAGCCTCTGCATGGATGACGCGGGGGAAAAGTGACCCGGTCAGCTTACTATTTTGGGAAGAGGCATATTCCTAGGAATATGCCTCCACGTATGCCCTAATTGGAGACCTAGCCACCCCTATATAAGGAGGGCTAGGGCCTCTGTGGAAGGGGGAGAGTTTTACTGGGTTGGTCTTTAGAGGTTATGTTCTTCTAGCAAGTGACTAAGAGCTAGCTAGTGGTGAGAGTAAGAGAGTTCTTTCTTCCTCCTCTCTCCAATACAGCTCGAGGAGCACTTGTAATCGGTGAAGGTGAATCAAGTATAAAGCTTCTGTGTGTGGAACCACCACACTATCCCTCCCTGGATTCCCCTAGTGCATTTAGTCCCCACCTTTAGCCTATCCATGGCATCTGCCGTGACACCACCACGACACGCTAGGTGCATGTTCCTTGGATACGGTCACGTGGTTTCTCAGTGCAGTGTCATGTTATGGGTTGATACACATCACAACTCTCAGCACCTTCTGCAAACATTGCGCTGACTGCGGGATCGAGTTAAAACTAAGAGAGATGCAAACTCGCAGCGGAGGATGTGTCGCACTAAAGAAATCAATGATAGAGCTCGCGATGAGGAGAATCATTTTCTCCGCGATAAGAAGAAGGAATTCCAGGAGATCTCTTTCGAGATCGTGGATGTTATTAGTAGATCCAAACAATTAGCTTATCGTGGTGTGGAAAATATGCCAGATGAGGATGATGACTCTATTCACTCCATTGAGTCTATTTCTAGTGAGGGGGAGGATGAGTAGTAATACTGTCTAGCATGTATTTATCGGAGTAAATAATTGCGCATGAAAGTTTCAGCCGATTCTGCTCTCCACGTCGTCTCGATTCTTTTCGGCTGTGGGATGGACGATAGAGAGGACACGCGGATCCATCGCAGCAGAGCATGGCTCTCCCAGGGAGGTGGGATCTACGGCCTTGGATTCCCTGTCATGGTGAAGTCGTGCGCCCTTTCCTATCCCACGTCGATGGCCAAGTTACAAAAGAAAAGCAAGACCATCTATTGCACTTGATCTAAACTGAGCTATCCTATTACATAGTATTACGATTACTTACGGTAGTTTGGTTCCAATCGCGGGCATTGGCGATGCTCGGGATGAACCATAATGGAGTCTCCGGAGATTTCCATGCGACGTTGGTTGAGAAACCATCAGCTACTTCTTCGGTATTTAGCCTGAAGCAGCATATTTCAGGAAACGGCGTATATCCAAGTTCTATTGCATGGTGGGAGGTGTAGACACAGTTGCTTCTCGTCAGATATCCTGGGGCAACATCTGCACCGCCTACCGCAATATTAATCGGATAGGTCAATCCAAGGAAAAGGGAATTTGCTCCCAGGTTAGCAATCTCTATCCATGGCTTAGGTGGATACAAGTAAGCAGTGTTCTTTGAGTACACCTTGCAGCCAAACCCAGTACCATAGGTGCCACAAGTGCGACCGCAGCGATCAACACTATGATCAGCAACAAGATTGCCATGACCATAATAAGTACCGCCATAAAACTCCTCATCAGTAACGCCCACGGTATGGATAAGAAGAAGGCGAGATTCATCTGCAGATATTGCTAAGAACCATAAACTAGGTTCGTGCTCGTCATCATCTATGGCATCAAGGTTTCCCTCCTCGAGATGCGCGACAGGTGGTGACAGGAGCAGAATAGGATCTACAAAAAGAAATGACGGCCAAATCAGCCAACACTAGTTTACATCCATTAAAACTGAAGGTAGTGTTTAGAACAGGAATGGATCAAACTTACCGATTCCAAACATAAACACTGCCACTCTCAGTGGCTGCAAACACCAGACCCTTGTGGATGAGTGCATCGATGTATCTGAAATAGCACTAGAACTGGTTCTCAAGAACTGTCCATGCATACTCATCGCCATCAAGGGTAGCAATTGAGTAGTCGAAGATAGAAACAAGAGAGAAATCTAAATATTCAGCCGCAGTTGTGGGAGCTCGGCAAATAGCAATCTTCCGGAGTAGAATAGGGCGATCATTATGCATGAATGTAAACAGATCGTTGGTGGGTACAAAATCATTGACTTGTGGGAGAGGAACGCGTTGATGAGTGTACACATTGACAAGCTCCCACTTGCATTCAGACCCAACAGTGGCGATCCAATCTCCACTGGCACCTACCCACTACTTACCCATACAATTCGGGAACACAACGTAGGAGGAGAACCTGTCCAGCGGCGTCAGCTTGCATGTCGTGCCCTTGCCCTCGAAGTACTCGTTGCATTCCCATGGTTTCTTAGTCGGGTGAGAATTAAGAACACAAGGGAGGCCAAATGACTGAGAAGCATGTAAAGTTGCACTATATTTTGCCGAGTTAAGAAGATGTTTGGACGAACCGGCGAGGCTCGCGGCGGTGATGACGTTGCATCTTGTTATGAGTTCTTCAAGCGAGCCTTCGGTAAAAACATGCTGGAACAGCTCAGAATCATCACTATCCTTGCTCGGTCCTGCCATCGCAAGGGAGCTGATGGAAGTTGGGACAGTGGCTTGATTTGGTTTTCTGGAAAAGAGGGAAGATCGATGGCGGCAAGCGGGACAGGGATAAGAACAACCACTCTCATACTGTGCGGTGAACAGGGTTGGAAAGCGGCATTGTCGAGGAGAAGAACGGCGACGCTTGGCGTAGAAGTGGGGATAGAGCGTATAGGCGAGGTTGAATAAAATGAAAATGGACGCATGTTCCTCTGCTCCAGTTCCCTTCAGAATAGTACTACTCTGCTCCCAGTTCCCTCCATAATAAATCTTTCTTGTAAATCAAAGAGGAAGTAGTATGAAGAGTAGGACCCGATCATATGCTCTCTCGAGGAGCCGAACCCGACTGTTTTCTTTGCTAAATTTTATGGTCCTTTATGCTAAATGCATGGATCTCAATGTATCTTTACCTTTTAGGTCCTTGGTGTAAATGTACCCCCACCATCTATGTAAAATTCTAACCAAAAAGTGTATGTTGTGAAATTTGACAAATTTAAGCTTAGTTGTCAACAAGTATGAAAATTCTTGGATTTCAAGCCGAACGACCAAGGTCAAGGCCATATCAACATCATACTTTATGGTGATGATGCCATGTCCAAGAATTAGCATGCCGATAGATTTGGACATATTTTGAAAACAATCGAAGATGAAGTAGTACGAAGAGTATGGCTCGATCAGTTGCTCTCTCGAGAAGGAGCCATACACGACTGTTTTCCTTGCTTATTTTAGGGGGGGGGTGCTAAATGTATGGACATCGATGTAATTTTCCCTTTTTTGGGTACTTGATGTAAAATGTACTTCCACACACCATGCAAAATTCTAACCTAAAAGTGTAAGTGGTGAAATTCAGACGATTTTAAGCTTAGTTGTCAATGAGTATGAACATTCTTGGATTTCAGTCGAACGACCAAGGTCAAGGCCATATAAACATCATACTTTATGTTGATGATCCCATATCAGAGAACCTGCATGGCAATAGACTTGGCCATATTTTGAAAATAATCGAAGAGGAAGAGTTTGGCTTAGATCAACTAGTCTCTCGGTAAGGAGACAAAACAAACAGTTTTCCTTTGTAGGGTCCTTTGTGCTAAATGTATGGACCTCCATGTAATTTTCCCTTTTTAGGTCCTTGATGTAAAATGTACTCCCACCGACCGTGTAAAATTCTAAACTAAGAGTAAGTGGTGAAATTTAAACGAATTTAAGCTTAGTTGTCAACGAGTATGAACCATATTCTTGGATTTTCAAGACAAACGGCCAAGGTCAAGCCATATCTACACCATGCTTTATGCATATGATCCCATATCCAAGAAATTGCATGCCGATAAATTTGCCATATTTTGAAAACAATCAAAGATGAAGTAGTGTGAAGAGTATGGCTCGATCAGTTGCTCTCTCGAGAAGGAGTCAAACCCGACTGTTTTCCTTGCTTAATATAAGGGTCCTTTGTGCTAAATGTATGGACCTAGGTGTAATTTTCACTTTTTTTAGGTCCTTGATGTCAAATGTACTTCTACACCCGTGTAAAATTCTAACCTAAAAGTGCAAGTGGTGAAATTTCAACGATTTTAAGCTTACTTGTCAAAGAGTATGACCATTATTGGATTTCAAGCTGAACGACCAAGGTCAAAGCCATATCAACATCATACTTTATGTTGATGATCCCATATGAGATAATTTTCATGGCGACAAATTGCTCTATTTTGAAAACAATAAAAGAGGAAGTAGTGTGTAGAGTTTGGCTCAGATCAGCTGATCTCTCGATAAGGAGCCGAACCAGATTTTTTTCCTTTTAGGGAGCTTTATGATAAATGTATGGACCTCAATGTAATTATTGCTTTTTCGCGTCCTTGGTGTAAAATGTACTCTGACCAATCATGTAAAAAATCTAACCTAAAAGTAAGTGGTGAAATTTAAACAAATTTAAGCTTAGTTGTCAACGAGTATGAACCATTCTGGGATTTCAAGATGAACGACCAAGGTAATGATCCCATATTCAAAAATTTGCACCCCGACAAATTGTGCCATATTTTGAAAACAATCGAAGATGAAGTAGTATGAAGAGTATGGCTCGATCCGCTACTCTCTCGAGAAGGAGCCAAACCCGACTGTTTTCCTTGTTTAATTTTAGGGTCCTTTGTGCTAAATCTATGGACCTCGATGTAATTTCCCCTTTTAGGTCCTTGATATAAAATGTACTTCCATGCCCGTGTAAAATTCTAACCTAAAAGTCTAAATGGTGAAATTTCGACGATTTTTTAGCTTACTAGTGAACGAGTATGACCATTATTGGATTTCAAGCCGAACGACCAAGGTCAAGGCCATATATATGACCATTTTTGCTTTCTTGAGGTCCCTGATGTAAAATGTACTCCGATTGACCGTGTAAAGTTCTAACCTAAAAGTAAGTGGTGAAATTTAAAATAATTTAAGCTTAGTTGTCAACGGGTATGAACCATTCTTGTATTTCAAGACGAACGACCAAGGTCAAGGCCATATCTACATCATACTTTATGCTGATGATCCCATATTCAAGAATTTGCATATCGACAAATTTGGCCATATTTTGAAAACAATCAAATATGAAGTAGTATGAAGAGTGTGGCTCGATCAGCTACTCTCTCGAGAAAGAATCGAACCCTACTGTTTTGCTTGCTTAATATTAGAGTCCTTTGTGCTAAATGTATGGACCTCGATGTAATTTTCCCCCTTTTTAGGTCCTTGTTGGAAAATGTACTCCCATCGACCATGTAAAATTCTAACCTAAAAGTAAGTGGTGAAATTTAAATGAATTTCAGCTTATAGTTGTCAACGAGTATGAACATTCTTTGATTTCAAGCCGAATGACCACAAGGTCAAGGCTATATCTCTACATCATACTTTATTCTGATGATCGAGTATCCAAGAAATTGCATGGCGATAGACTTGGCCATATTGTGAAAACAATCGAAGAGAAAGTACTATGAAGAGTATGGCTCGATCAACTGCTCTCTTGAGAAGGAGCCAAACCCAATTGTTTTCTTTTCTCAAATTTAGGGTCATTTGTGCTAAATGTATGGACCTTGATGTAATTTCCCCCTTTTTAGGTCTTTGGTATAGAATGTACTCCCACCAACCGTGTAAAATGCTAACCTAAAAGTAAGTGATGAAATTTCAATGAATTTAAGCATAGTTGTCAACAAGTATGAAAAAACCTTGGATTTTCAAGACGAACGACCACGAGGTCAAGGCCATATCTATACATCATACTTTATGTTGATGATCCCATATTCAAGAATTTGCATGGCAATAGATTTGGTCATATTTTGAAAACAATCAAAGAGGAAGTAGTATGAAGAGTATGGCTTGACCAGCTGCTCTCTTGAGAAGGAGCCGAACACGACTGTTTCTTTGCTCAATTTTTGGGGCCTTTGTGCTAAATGTATGGATCTCGATATAATTTTACCTTTTTTAGGTCCTTTATGTAGAATGTACTTTATGCTTATGATCCCATATCCAAGAATTTGCATGCCGACAAATTTGGCCATCTTTTGAAAACAATCAAAGATATAAAAAATAAAAAATAATCAATTCCATTTTTCCAAGTGACAGGAATTTATTTTCTGAAAAGCAAGTAAGAAGAATTTATTTCCTTTTTATGTTAAAAAAATAAGAGGGATAAGAGACTATATGAGCACAGAGGAGGCAGCGAGAGAGCTGCGAAGAGGAGGATTTGAAGGCGGTGCGATGCAAGAGCAAAGTTGGGATGGGTTCCTGACATGACGTACAGGGTACATCGAGTAGAGTAAATTTCACGACCACAATATATATGCACTCAAAACAAAATGTGTTTTCTCTCTCCTTCACTCTCCCATCACCACCCCCACACCCCGGCCGGCTGATCTCTCTCTCGTCCACAAAGTGGCGTTGTGCACGCGCGTCGACAAACAACCTGCCATTGGTGGCTTCTTTTCTTTGTCGGCGGCTTCGTCTCTTTGTCAGGCGTGTACGTCAGCTACGTTGGTGGGAACCATTTTGGTCCTTGGCGGCAAAATGTATTACTACAACAGTAGTAGTACAATAGAGTAGCAATTCAAACTTTCCCGGTTTCGAAATTTTCACTTCCTTCACAAACATCCGGGGGAAGGATATCCAAATGATCACCATTCGTAGTACTACTAATACAAGTACAAGTACTACTAAAGTGCTGGACAAGGGATTGGTTGATCTGGCCAGCAAAAAAACAAAAACGTCCAATCGCATTAGATACTCACCATTATGATCTGACCAGCCTACCTACTCCACACTACTCCACCTCTGTACCCTAGGAAGAGGAAGCACCAAGCACACCCGTAGCAAGCTGGTTCGAAAGTGAGGAGCGCTCCTTTTTTTCTTCCGTGAAGCAAGTAGTGCTCCCTCCTTCCCAAATTAGGACACGTATTACTTCTGGTTAGAGTCAAATTTAATAAACTTTGACTAAATGTACGACATCAACTCAATGTCACCTATGTATAAGGTGAACTTTTGCCATAAGATGGGACCCACATAGCTTATGGAAATAGCTACAATGTATGAGGTTAAGTTGACCATAAGTTGGGACCCACTTATCTATTAAAAGTACACACAAGCAAGAAAGAGAGGAGAGAGTAAAATAGTTGTTTATTGCTTATGGACAACCCACAAGCTTGTAGGTCACCCTTAAGGAAATTCCCCTAAAGTGAACCTCCACTATGTATATGGATAGCCTTATGAACTACTCTTTGTCTTGTGGATAGCCTTTATGGACTACTATATTTTCATATTATATGCATTTGTCATTACAAAAGTCAGTATGCTTTTACATATAGTTGGTCAAACTTTTATAAAGATTGACTTTCACCAAACCTAATATGCGTCCAAAATTGGGAAAGAGGGAGCAGTATGAAGAGTATGGCTCAATCAGCTGCTCTCTCGAGGAGTTGTACCCGACTATTTTCAATTCCTTGTTTGGTTTTAGGATCCTTTGTGCTAAATGTATGGACCTCGATGTAGTTTTCCCTTTTTTAGGTCCTTGATCTAAAATGTAGTCCCACTATTCGTGTAAAATGCTAACCAATAGGTGTAAGTGGTGAAATTTAAATGAATTTAAGCTTACTCCTCAACGGGTATGAACATTCTTGAATTTCAAGCCAAACGACCAAGGTCAAGGCCATATCAACATCATACTTTATGTTGATGGCCCCATACGAGAGAATTTGCATGCCAACAAATTGGGCCATATATTTTGAAAACAATCGAAGAGGAAATAGTATGAAGAGTTTGGCTCAGATCAGCTGATGTCTCGAGAAGGAACCGAACCAGAAAGTTTTCCTTTTACTGTCCTTTGGGCTAAATGTATGGACTCCAATGTAAATTTCCCTTTTTAGGTCTTTGATGTAAAATATGCTCCCACCACGACCGTGTAAAATGCTAACCTAAAAGTAAGTGGTGAAATTTGAACGAATTTAAGTTAGCTGTCAACGAGTAGGAACTTTCTTGGATTTCAAGCCGAACGACCACATCGTCAAGGCCATATCTCTACATCATACTTTATGCTGATGATCCCATATCCAAGAATTTGCATGGCGACAAATTTGGCCATATTTGTAAAATAGTCGAAGAGGAGGTAGTATGAAACGTATGGCTCGATCAGTTGATCTCTCGAGAAGGAGCCGAACGAACCCGACTATTTTCTTTGCTCAATTTTAGGGTCATTTGTGCTAAATGTATGGACCTCAATGTAATTTTCCCTTTTTTAGGTACTTGATGTAAAATGTACTCCCACCGCCCGTGTAAAATTCTAACCTAAAAGTAAGTGGTGAAATTGAAACGAATTTAAGAATAGTTGTCGACGAGTACAAAAAATTCTTGGATTTCAAGACGAACGACCAAGGTTAATGCCATATCAACATCATACTTTATGCTGATAACCCCATATCAGAGAATTTGCATGGCAACAGATTTGTCCATATTATTTTAAAAACAATCGAAGAGGAAGTAGTATGAAGAGTTTGGCTTAGATCAGCTAATAATATCTCGAGAATGAGCCGAACCAATGCAACAAAAGGTTTTCCTTTTAGGGTCCTTTGTGCTAATTGTATGGACATCATTGTAATTTTCCCCTTTTTTAGGGCCTTGATGTAAAATATGCTCCCACCGGACGTGTAAAATGCTAACCTAAAAGTAAGTGGTGAAATTTTAATGAATTTAAGCTTAGTTGTCAACGAGTATGAACTTTCTTAGATTTCAAGCTGAATGACCACAAGGTCAAGGCCATATCTCTACATCATACTTTATGCTGATGATCCCATATCAAAGAATTTGCATGGCGACAGATTTGGCCATATTTTGAAAAACAAACAAAGAGGAAGTAGTATGAAGAGTATGGCTCGATCAGCTACTCTCGTGAGAAGGAGCCGGACCCGACTGTTTCCCTTGCTTGATTTTAGGGTCCTTTGTGCTAAATGTATGAACCTCTATGTAATTTACCCCCTTTTTAGGTCTAAAAGTGTAAGTGGTGAAATTTATAGGATTATTTTAAGCTCACTTGTCAATGAGTATGAACATTCTTGGATTTCAAGCCGAATGACCATGGTCGTCAAGGCCATATCAACATCATATTGTATGCTCATGATCCCATGTTAGAGAATGTGCATGGCAACAGATTTGGCCATGTTTTGGAAACAATCAAAGAGCAAGTTGTATTAAGAGTTTAGCTGAGATCAGCTGACCTCTCGAGAAGGAGTCGAACAAGAAAATTTTCCTTTTAGGGTCCTTTATGCTAAATGTATGGACCTCGATGTAATTTTTGCTTTTTTGAGGTTCCTGATGTAAAATGTACTCCGATCGACCGTATAAAGTTCTAACCTAAAAGTAAGTGGTGAAATTCAAACGAATTTAAGCTTATTTGTCAACGAGTATGAACCATTCTTCAATTTCAAGACGAACCACCAAGGCCATATCTACATCATACTTTATGCTCATGGTCGATCCCATATCCAAGAATTTGCATGGCGGTAGATTTGGCCATATTTTGAAAACAATTGAAGATGAAGTAGTCTGAAGAGTATGGCTTGATCATCTACTCTCGTGAGAAGGCGCCGGACCCGACTATTTTCCTTGCTTAATTTTAGGGTCCTTTGTGCTAAATGTGTGGACCTCGATGTAATTTCGCCCTTTTTAGTTCTAAAGTGTAGGTGGTGAAATTTGAACAATTTTTTATCTTACTGGTCAATGAGTATGACCATTATTGGATTTCAAGACGAACGACCAAGGTCAAGGCCATATATATCAACCATCATACATTATGTTGATGATCCCATATGAGAGAATTTGCATGGCAACAAATTTGGCCATATTTTGAAAACAATCTAAGAGGAAGTAGTATCAAGAGTTTGGCTCAAATCAGCTGATCTCTCGAGAAGGAGCCGAACTAGATTTTTTCTGTTAGGGTCCTTTATGCTAAATGTATGGACCTCGACGTAATTTTTGCTTTTTTGAGGTCCCTGATGTAAAATGTACTCCGATTGATCGTGTAAAGTTCTAACCTAAAAGTAACTGGTGAAATTTAAACGAATTTAAGCTTAGTTGTCAATGGGTACGAACCATTCTTGTATTTCAAGACGAAGGACCAAGGTCAAGGACATATCTACATCATACTTTATGCTGATGATCCCATATTCAAGAATTTGCATATCGACAAATTTGGCCATATTTTGAAAAGAATGGAAGATGAAGTAGTATGAAGAGTGTGGCTCGATTAGCTACTCTCTCGAGAAGGAACCGAACCCTACTATTGTGCTTGCTTAATATTAGGGTCCTTTGTGCTAAATGTATGGACCTCGATGTAATTTCCCCATTTTTAGGTCCTTGTTATAAAATGTACTCCCATCGACCATGTAAAATTCTAACCTAAAAGTAAGTGGTGAAATTTAAATGAAATTTACCTTATAGTTGTCAACGAGTATGAACATTCTTTGATTTCAAGCCGAACGACCACAAGGTCGAGGCTATATCTCTACATCATACTTTATTCGGATGATCGAGTATCCAAGAAATTGCATGGCGATAGATTTGGCCATATTTTGAAAACAATCAAAGAGAAAGTAGTATGAAGAGTATGGCTCGATCAACTACTCACTTAAGAAGGAGCCAAACCCGATTGTTTTCTTTGCTCAAATTTAGGGTCCTTTGTGCTAAATATATGGACCTCGATGTAATTTCCGCCTTTTTAGGTCTTTGATGTAGAATGTACTCCCACCGACCGTGTAAAATGCTAACCTAAAAGTAAGTGATGAAATTTCAATGAATTTAAGCATAGTTGTCAACAAGTATGAAAAAATCTTGGATTTTCAAGCCGAACGACCACGAGGTTAAGGCCATATATCTACATCATACTTTATGTTGATGATCCCATATTCAAGAATTTGCGTGGCGACAGATTTGGCCATATTTTGAAAATAATTGAAGAGGAAGTAGTATGAAGAGTATGGCTCGGCCAGCTGCTCTCTCGAGAAGGAGCCGAACCCGACTATTTTCTTTGCTCAATTTTAGGGTCAGTTGTGCTAAATGTATGGACCTCGATGTAATTTTCCCTTTTTAGGTCCTTTATGTAGAATGTACTTTATGCTTATGATCCCATATCCAAGAATTTGCATGCCGACAAATTTGGCCATCTTTTGAAAACAACCGAAGATATAAAAAACAAAAAATAATCAATATCATTTTTCCAAGTGATAGGAATTTATTTTCTGAAAAGCAAGTAAGAAGAATTTATTTCCTTTTTTCTGTTAAAAAAATAAAGAGCGATAAGAGACTATATGAGCACAGAGGAGGCAGCAAGAGAGCTGTGAAGAGGAGTATTTGAAGATGGTGCGATGTTAGAGCAAACCTGGGATGGGTTCCTAACACGAGGTACATGATACAGTGAGTACAGTAAATTTCAGGACCATAATATATATGCACGCAAAACAAAATGTGTTTTCTCTCTCCTTCACTCCCCCATCACCACCCCCACACCTCGGCCAACGGATCTCTCCCTCGTCAAAAAAGTGGCGTTGCGCACGCGCGTCGACCGACAACCTGCCATTGGTGGCTTCGTTTCTTTGTCGGCGGCTTCATGTCTTTGTCTGGTGTGTACGTTAGCTACGTCGGTGGGAACCATTTTGGTCCTTGGCGGCAAAACGTATTACTACTACAGTAGTAGTACAATAGAGTAACAATTCAAACTTTCCTGGTTTCGAAATTTTCACTTCCTTCACAAACATCCGGGGGGGAAGGATATTCAAAAGATCACCATTCATAGTACTACTAATACAAGTACGAGTACTACTAAAGTGCTGGACAAGGGATTGGTTGATCTGGCCAGCAAAAGAAACAAAAATGTCCCATCGCATTGGATGCTCACCATTATAATCTAACCAGCGTACCTACTCCGCACTACTCCACCTCCGTACCCTAGGAAGAGGAAGCACCAAGCTCACCCGCAGCAAGCTGGTTCGAAAGTGAGGAGTGCTCCTTTTTTTTCTTCAGTGAAGCATGTAGTACTCCCTCCTTCCCAAATTAGGACACGTATTACTTCTAGTCAGAGTCAAATTTAATAAACTTTGACTAAATGTATGACATCAACTCAATGTCACCTATGTATAGGGTGAACTTTTGCCATAAGATGGGACCCACATAGCTTATGGAAATTGCTACAATGTATGAACTCAAGTTCACCATAAGTTGGGACCAACTTATCTATTAAAAGTACACACAAGCAAGAGAGATAGGAGAAAGTAAAATAGTTGTTTATTGCTTATGGACAACCCACAAACTTGTAGGTCACCCTTAAGGAAATTCCCCTGAAGTGAACCTCCACTATGTATATGGATAGCCTTATGGACTACTTTTTGTCTTGTGGATAACCTTTATGGACTACTATATTTTCATATTATATGCATTTGTCCTTAGAAAAGTCAGTATGCTTTTACATATAGTCGGTCGAACTTTATAAAGATTGACTTTGACCAAACCTAATATGCGTCCAAAATTGGGAAAGAGGAAGCAGTATGAAGAGTATGGCTCGATCAGCTGCTCTCTCGAGGAGTTGTACACGACTGTTTTCAATTCCTTGTTTGGTTTTAGGGTCCTTTGTGCTAAATGTATGGACCTCGATGTAGTTTTCCCTTTTTTAGGTCCTTGATCTAAAATGTAGTCCCACCATTCGTGTAAAATTCTAACCAATAAGTGTAAGTGGTGAAATTTAAACGAATTTAAGCTTACTTCACAACGGGTATGACCATTCTTGGATTTCAAGTCAAACGACCAAGGTCAAGGCCATATCAACATCATACTTTATGTTGATGGCCCCATACGAGAGAATTTGCATGCAAACAAATTCGGGCATATGTTTTGAAAACAATCAAAGAGGAAGTAGTATGAAAATTTTGGCTCAGATCAGCTGATGTCTCGAGAAGGAGCCGAACCAGAAAGTTTTCCTTTTACGGTCCTTTGGGCTAAATGTATGGACCCTAATGTAAATTTCCCTTTTTAGGTCTTTGATGTAAAATATGCTCCCACCACGACCGTGTAAAATGCTAACTGTAACTACCTCGGTGAATTACGCTCCTAGTTACAAGCCTCGATGAGCGGAAATGGTTGAAATAGTACGGTGGGGGCCCAAATGCCACTCACAGGTAGACCTTTCGGCCGTCCCAACCATTTCCAAACATCGGGACAAGAACGGGCGGCGTAATCGGCAGGCGAAGGGATCAACTACATACACAAATGAGTATGTATGCAAGCCACCATACAACAGTACATCAGAGCCATTCCATCTAAAAGAAAGGAAATATAGCAACGCCATACGGCAAGATCCAAACATCCTAGATAGATATAATAGTTTAGGATATCTCCTCATACATCAAACATCAGAGTATCAAGCGGAAGCGGAAGACAAAATCCGAGTACGGATAAGAAGCAAATCGGCATAAGATGCCCCATAAATAAGCAGATCCCGCCCATAGATCTCACGGATCCCCGTTCCCGGAATCTCTACACCGAATGATCGTTGCCCACATAGTCCGTCTCTTCCACCCAGTATCCATCTTGCGAGTGTACCTGTTCATCTGAACCAATAATTTATCGTGTGAGACCCTAGGGGTACTCAGCAAGTCTTTATTCCTCTAAAGGGGACACAACCTGGGGTGACGCAATTGCAGCAAAAGATAAACCCTAGCAATTCTATAGATACTCGCTAACCATCCGCCTAACCAGAGATAGACGGATGTCCGTGAATTAATAACGACAGTTATAACAGTAATAACGGTAATATCCACAGATCCATCCTCCTCCTCGCTTACCGACGAGGAAGCGGACGAACAACCCCCCTCCGTTGGCAGTTTTATTAACCATTCCATGAGTGTTGCACTATTTACTAGTCAAGTACTTAGTCAGATTGAAAGCGGTACTTTAGTTATGCTTGTCTATGATCGAGAAACTGTGCTCCAAGTCGTCCATAACCGCGGACACGGCTTTCAGAAAGTTTTACCCTGCAGGGGTGCACAAATAGCAACACACACTCGATATGCCTCGGAAAAACCAAATCAAAACCCAACGAGGCAGTCACGACAAAGCGATCACAGGATTCAGAAATATTTCAGGGGGCCACCCCATTGAGCTACCCGCAACAAAGTTAGCTGACTCCGAGACGGTCTCAAGGTTTGTGGAGCCAGCTGTAAACGACTGGGAACCCGAAAGTGTGACTGGGCTTGTCGATACAGCGAAAATGGGTCACGGACCTAAACAGTATAGTGTGCATTACCTCGCACAATTTAAATTAAAGCAGTAAAGCATGGCATAAGTATAGGATAGTAAATAAAACCTCAAACTAGTTTGTGGCCCCAAGAAATAAGAATGAATCAAGCTCTGGCTCAGGGGGGTTCATAAGCCTCCCGGATGTGGATAGCGCGAATATTCTTGGAACAGGAATCAAGTACTCGGGGTCTTACGGGACACAAGTGAGCCTGAAAAACCAAATAGCGAATATGGCTCACCGATGCCACTTTCATTAGTTATCCCATTACTACTCAGATTAAGTTGTATAGGTACCTCGTTATCCAACAGACACTCACATACCCTACACATGCTGTTCTACGACTCGCATGGCTCAAACAACTCCTGTAGTAATGGCTCATGGGATGGAGGAACAAGCTTCGGTGGGGTTTAAAAAATAAAGGCTATGCAATACTTGGGATTCAATTTAATGCAACCGCGACTCAATGATGCAAGAATAAGGCAGAAGCAATAGGTACTATATGTATGCAAGCATGTGGTAGTGCTTGCCTGGCAGCTCAGTTGAAGCAAGGGATGGATCTGGGTAGTGCTCCTGGTTCTCTTGATATATCCCCTGCTCAGCGTCTATTCGAAGAAGAACCAAACAAACAAGGGCCAACATAAATAAAGTGCGCAAGCATATGAATTAAATGCGACAAGCAAACAATCATGCCATGATGAATGATGCACAATTTGCATGGCAATAAAGTAGCATGGCATGGTTGAGGTGTGAAGTACAAGATTAAATCATTTTATGGGGTTTTAATCATATTTTATACTCAAATTAGTTGCTGTACACATTATATTTATATGATGCATGCTGCAAAACAGAACATGGAATGCATAAACAGAAAGGTCTCGTCGAGCTAATCATTTTAGACATATCATTTGTCAAATTTGGACTTATAAAACAAAAGTTATTAATTAATTAAGATAAAAGGGCATTTTGTTGTAATTTAAATTAACTTGGAATTTTACATGTTCAAAATATATTTTGAATGGCATATTTGAATTCCTCATATTTTCCTGATTTGAAAACATATATTATTTGTATTATTTGGATTTATATTTTAAAAGTTATTTAAAAACAGAATTAAATTTGAATTTGAATTTATTTTGAAAAGATTTGGATTTAAACAGATTACAGAAATACTTTTGTTACTTAGCTCAATTCTAGCCACAGACGCTGACCAGTGGGGTCAAGCTGACTGGGCAACACAGGTGCACCGAAAAGTTTCTGTCACCGCGAGCTCTTCTAGCCCCAGCGAATGACAGGTGGGGTCAAGGCACACGCGGACCCACACGCCAGCGGACGGGCGCGGGGCTGCCACGCGGCACAGCGAGGGAGCGCGGGTTGATCAAACCGAAAGACTGGGTACCTTTTTGTAAAAAGCCTACAGACGCTGACTGGTGGGGCTCAGGGGAGCGCGGGTTGCAGGAGTCAAAATGGTAGGGGGGTTTGTGCAAAAAGCCGCTGCCACTGTGGATCTTCCTCGCGGACAGATCGGTGCTCGCGCGCGGTGCAGAGCGGGGTGGGAGATCGAACGCGGGACCTAGGGCTCGCGCGCGGAGGGCGGAGCCACTGCGGCGGGCTGGGGTTGCTGTCAGGGAGGTGGGCGAGGCCTAGATAGGGTTTCTCTGACGCTACAACGAGGAGGACCGAGCGCGACGCCGGCGCACCGAGGGTGTTCGTCGGATTGTCTGGCGCGTACGGGCAACGACAGCGAGGCGAAGTGTGTCAGGGGGGTGGAGAGGCTCACCGTGAGGGCGTCGGTGTAGGTGGATCGGGCTAGGAGGCAGGGGATCGTCGACGTGGCTCGCGGACGGCGACTAGGGTTTGTCGTCGGGGCGGCGGTGGTTCTGGCGGTTCCCGTGCTCCTCCTCGGCGACGGCGCGTTCAGGGCGATGCAGGGGAGCGTCCATGACTTCCTCGACAGCCTTGAGCGCCACGCCTCCGGCTGGTGTGAGTAGGGCGGTGGAGGCCGAGGGTTTTGCCGGCGATGGGGTAGCGGCGGCGATGGCGAAGAAGGAAGGAGGGGAGGGCAGGCGCCTAGGGTGGATCTGGGGCAGAGGAGAGCCAGGGGACGGTGGTAGATAGCAGAGAGGGAGAGGGGGTGCCGTGGGGGAGTGGTTGGAGATAAAGGTGGCTCGGCCACCTTTTCTTCCTCCACCCTCATGTGCTCGGGCAGGGTCGGGCGAGGGCATGCAGGTGCGGCCAGGGCGAGGCCAGGCAGGCAGGGGAGGGGAGAGGACAGGCTCGGGTGGTGGGGTCCTCATGGCAGAGAGAGAGAGCTAGGGAGAGAGAGGTGAGGCTCTGGTAGGGTTAGAGCTAGGCTCGGGTTAGGGTTTGGGTGTTGGTAGCTAGGGCAGGGAGAGGGTAGCAGCTAGGTGGGTGGGGCCAGGGTGACCATGTGGTGAGAGAGGAGAGAGGCCGAGAGAGGGGGAAGGTGGTAGCTAGGGTTTTGCTTAGAAGGGGGGGTGTGGTTTAGAGAGGATGGGGTAGAGGGGTATGGTGATGAGAGGGACCTAGGTAGAGAAAAGAGAGAGAGGGTGAGAGCTAGGGCTTTTAGGAACTTGCATGCTCCCAAACTAGAGCAAACAAGGACATGTGGATTAGGTGTAGGGTTTGGGTTTAGCTTAGATAGAGATAAGGAGAGAGGTTTAGAGAGAGAGGAGAGATTATATGGAGTGGTCCTTTATGACAAGATCAAGCATGCCCTAGACAAGCTCCAACAAGATCAAGTCAAGAAAAAGAGAGGGATGTGAAGCTAGGGTTTAAGCAAGATTAAACTAGATCAAGCCAAAAGAGAGGGAGAGATAGAGATGAACCACTCAAGAATTCAAAATAAACCAAAAGATGTAAATGTGGTGGTACTTGCATGGGCCATGCATAAATAGTTAATACCATGCTTAATTTGTGAAAACAAGATTATTTACATGGCATTATTCTTATGCATTCCAAAATGTGGAGTAAGGCCTAAGCAAAAGAATTTAGAAGAAAGCTCCAAGTGGAGTAGATGGAGATGATCACATTTGATTATAATTGGGAATTACTAGTGTGTATATTCCACTAGATGCTTACTAGTCCCAAAAATATCCCAACATGAGCATAAATCCATAATAATCCATATGGGAGCTAGGAAAAGGGTTCCACTCACAAGGCATGCAAAGGTGGCCATGTGGCTCTCATATATCAATAATGTGAAAACAAAATGATGCCAAGATGAGAGCATGTGGAAAAGAATTGGATCCATCCCAACCCACATGAGCTAGAGGTAAAACCAATAAGTGCCAAGCTCATATATGGTGGAATGGTGGAATGATGGGATGATGACAAGAAAGGTGGTGGAGTTAAATAAAAGATATGCCCCCAACTCAACTTGGCCATTAAACAATATATCAAGAACCAAATACAATATCAAGAGGCAAATACAGTTTACAATGCATATGAGAGAAGAACCAAAACAAAAAGGGTTTTATATGATGCTCAAATGCAAGGTGGCATGATGACATGAGCATGATATAATTATGATGCAACAATTATATGTTTGAAGTAGCCATTATATTACTAGACCAAGTAGCATTACAATTGTTAGACAATTGGGATGCTACAACTCTCCCCCACTAAACAGGAAGCTCGCCCCGAGATTCTAGGAAGAAGAAGAAGACACAAAGAGGGTAGGATACTTGGCACGGAGCTCATCTTCACGTTCCCAAGTGGCTTCATCAACGGAATGGTGCGACCACTACACCTTGCAGAACTTGATGGACTTGTTGCGAGTCCTCCTTTCTGCGACTTCAAGGATTTTTGTGGGGTGTTCTTGATAAGACAGGTCTTCTTGGAGATTGATAAGCTCATGGTCCACGGTCCTGCCGGGATCCTTGAAGCACTTCTTGAGCTGAGAGATGTGGAAAACATCATGGACCTTGAGTTTTTCCGGGAGCTCAAGAGCATAAGCAACTTCTCCTCTTCTCCCACGAACTTTGAAAGGACCGATGTATCTAGGAGCCAGCTTTCCTTTGATACCAAAACAGTGCGTGCCTCTCATGGGAGTGACACGAAGGTAAACGAGATCACCAGGGACATACTCCATGTCCGTGTGCTTTCTGTCATAATTGCTCTTCTGGCGACTTTGAGCAATCCTCAGATTTTCAAGAATGATGTGCACTTTCTCCTCCGCTTGAGTTACAATATCAGGGCCAAACAATGTTCTTTCTCCTGCACCCGACCAACCAATCGGAGTTCTGCATTTGCGACCATAGAGAGCCTCAAATGGTGCCATCTTTAGACTTTTCTGGAAGCTGTTGTTTTAAGAGAATTCAGCATAAGGAAGACATTCTTCCCACTTCATGCCAAAAGAGATGACGCAAGCACGAAGCATATCCTCCAGAATCTGATTGATCCTTTCGACTTGTCCTTGCGACTGAGGGTGGTAAGCTGTGCTGAAGTTCAACTTTGTTCCCAAAGCATTTTGGAAACTCTCCCAGAACTTGGAAGTGAAGATGCTTCCACGGTCTGAACTGATCTCTAGAGGAACCCCATACAGAGAGACAATTCTGTTGATATAGAGCTCAGCCAACTGAATTGCAGAAATGGTTTCCTTGACGGGGAAGAAGTGAGCCACTTTAGAAAGCCTGTCAATGACAACAAAGATTGCATTGTTGCCCTTCTGTGACCTTGGGAAACCAGTGATGAAGTCCATCTCTACTTTCTCCCATTTCCATTCCGGGGGTTTCAATGGCTGTAGAAGACCGGAAGGTTTCTGATGGACCGCTTTCACTCTGCGGCAGACATCACACTCCGAGACATACTTGGCACAATACCTTTTCAAACCAGGCCACCAATATTGTGTTTTCAAGTCCATGTACATCTTTGTGCTGTCAGGGTGGATAGAAAGGACAGAATCATGCGCCTCCTTGAGAACTTGCTCTCTCAAACCCGGGTAGTTCAGAACAAACATCCGGTGTTCAAAGAAAAGCGTGCCTTGATCATCGACGTGAAAGGACTCATACTTCGGAAGCTGAATCCTGGAGATGATCTTTCTTGTGTACGGATCACCAAGCTGAAATGAGCGAACCTTTTCTTCCAAGAGAGGAGTTGCTAGAAGGTTCAGGAGATACCCTTGTTCCACAATTTCAAGGTTGAGCTGACGGAATTCCTCGCACAAGAGAGGCTGTTGTTCTTCCATCATGAGGTTGTTGACATAAGCTTTGCGGCTGAGAGCATCGGCCATGACATTAGCTTTGCCCGGAGTGTAGTTGATGGTCAAATCAAAATCATTGATTGCTTCAATCCATCTCCTCTGCCGAAGGTTGAGATCAGGTTGAGTAAAGATATACTTCAGACTCTTGTGATCAGAAAAGATTTCACAACAGTTGCCAAGCAAGTAGTGCCTCCATACTTTCAAAGCAAAGACAACTGCTGCAAGCTCGAGGTCATGTGTAGGATAGTTGATCTCATGCGTCTTCAACTGACGAGAGGCATAAGCAACAACTTGTTTTTCTTGCATAAGGACCGCACCCAATCCTTGCAAAGAGGCATCACAGAATATCTGGAAAGGCTTGGATGTATCCGGAGGAACCAAGACTGGTGTGGAAGTGAGTTTCTCTTTGAGTGTCTCAAAGCTTGCTTGACATGCAGGAGTCCAAAGGTATTTCTTGCCTTTCTTGAGGAGATCGGTAAGAGGCTTCGCTATCTTCGAGAAGTTCTGAACGAAGCGACGACAATAACTAGCCAAACCAAGGAAACTCCGCACTTCTTTGACATTTACAGGAGGAAGCCATTCAACGATTGTCTTCACAGTTTCCGGGTTGACTGCAATGCCCTTGGCAGAGATGACGTGACCAAGATAGGTAAACTGAGGCAGCCAAAACTCACTCTTGGAGAACTTTGCATACAAGCGGTTCTCACGAAGCTTGTTTAGGACACACCGGAGGTGTTCTTCATGCTCTTCCTTAGACTTAGAATAGACTAGGATGTCATCCAGGTAGACCACAACGAACTTATCAAGATACTCCATGAAAACCGAGTTCATGAGCCTCGAGAAGGTGGCAGGTGCGTTGGTGAGACCGAAAGACATGACCGTGTACTCATACAGGCCATAGCGGGTGGTGAAAGCTGTCTTAGGAACATCTTCCTTGCGAATCCTGATTTGGTGATAACCACTTCTCAAGTCAAGCTTAGAGAATACCACATCTCCAGCTAGCTGATCAAAGAGATCATTAATCCGCGGAAGGGGATATTTATTCTTGATGGTTTTAGCATTGAGAGCCCGATAGTTAACACAAAGTCTATCAGTCTGGTCTCGCTTCTTCACAAAGAGGGTTGGACTACCCCAAGAAGAAGTACTGTGTTGAATGAAACCCAACTTCTCTTGTTCATCAAGCTGACGTTTGAGTTCAGCCAACTCAGCAGGACCCATCTTATAAGGCCGCTTGGAGATAGGAGCGGTACCAGGTTCCAGCTCAATTACAAACTCAACCTCACGATCCGGAGGCATACCTGGCAACTCTTCAGGAAAGACATCTGGGAACTCACAGACCACCGGAACACTCTGAATAGCTTCCATAGCATCAACATTCAGAGTCGCCAAAGAGAAAAGCTGGATAGCAGGAGTCAGACTTGGAGAATAGACTATATGGCCTTCAGGAATCTTCAGGGAAACCGAGCGTTCAGCACAATCAATCACAGCTGCATTTGCTGTCAACCAATCCATGCCCAAGATGACATCAATGTCAGAATTGCCCAGAAAGATTAAGGACGCCGAGAATGAAGAGCCACCAATATCAATTTGATTGCCATGGCTGATATGAGTAGCCCTCATGTTTGAACCAGGAGATTGTACCACCAGACGATGTGATAAAGGAACCTTAACCAGATCATGCTCTTGCGCAAACTTATGCGAAACAAAAGAATGCGAAGCACCAGAATCAAACAAAACTCTTGCAGAAACTGAGTTAACGGGAAGCATACCCATCACAACTCCAGGTGTATGCTCAGCTTGAGCGGCGTTGACACAGTTGGCATGAGCAACAGTAGACCCGGGCTTGGTGTTGATGTTGAGAGCCCGAGGTGGTGGTGCACGAACCAAAGGAGAGCTTGCCGCAGATCTTGGAGGTGGTGGAGGGAGAGCCTTGTTCTTCATCGGACAGTTCCAGTTTTGATGCCCAGAGTTTCCACACGTGTAACAAGCACCAGGTGGACGTGGAGGAACGTAGCCAGGGACTCCGCCAGGCGCTCCAGGGTAGTGGTGGTTGTAGCCCCTGGGAGCAGCAGTGAGGAAGTTTGGTGGCCTTGCCGCGTAGCTTGAAGGTCTTGGTGGAGCCGGGAGCGACGGTGGGGTGTTAGGAACCCAGACACGACGCTTAGAAGGAGCTGACATAGCTGAAGAGCTTGCTGCATCACGGTTGTGTTTCTTTGACTCCTCAAACACTTGCCTACTTGCTTCTTCCTGCAGAGCTGTATGCTGAAGTTCCAGAAAAGGCGCCGGCCTTGCATGTGTGATTGCATACTTAATCGATGCATTGAGCCCTGGCCTGAACCTCTTTTGCTTCTTCTTGCCATCAGAGATCTCATCGCCACCATAACGAGAAAGGTTCATGAAGTTCCTGATGTAGGTGTTGACATTATCATTGCCCTGCTTGAGGTTGAGAAACACTTCCTTCATCCTCTCCATGACAATTTCTGAGAGATACTGCTCTTTGAAAGCTCCAGTGAACTGTCCCCAAGTAGGCTGAAAACCAGTGCAGTTTGCCTTCAGGTAATTCTCCCACCAGAGAGCTGCATCTCCCTTCAGAAGGTGAGTAGCACACTTTACCCATTCTTGCTCAGGAACATCAGCAGTTATCAACAGCCTTGACATCTCACGCAACCAATCATCAGCATCAAGTGGTTGATCAGAAACATCAAACTGGCGTGGGTTGAACTTCAGAAAGCTTTTGATGTCTCCTCGCTTGGGAGGTGGAGGTAGCGGAACAAACTCATTCCTCCTGACACTTTCCTCAAAACGCTGCTAGTTCTGCTGCATTGCTGCCAAGGCATTAGCGATGCTCGACAACGCTGCCCCCAGTTCAGGTTGTATGTCCTCCTCAGAACGGCGTGGTGGTGCCATCCTGTGATTGATATAAAACACAAGTCAGTACTATGATGGAGAATAATAATAATCCAAAATAGTACCAAGATGGAATTAATCAAGATTAGAGGATACAATTTACTAAGATGATATTACAATATCAACAAAGTTCAAAGCACCTAGAAGATATTAAGCATATCGCACACGACTGAAAAGGAGTGTGGTACACAGATATATCAAAGAAAAATTTTCCGCAAATTTCGGCATTAAAATACCAATAGATGCGCAAAATCACTTAACGAATCAAGATTAGTGACTCTACCAATTCAATATACAAGAGCGAATGATAAGAGTAGTGGTATGGTCGCGACTCCATCCCGCACTCAAATCATTACTCCGCACATGAATAAGTAAAACACATATCCCAACACCTTCTTCTCACGATGAACCTAAAGATTAGCAACTACGGAAACGAACACTCCAAACAAGATAACGTCGGATAACAAAGAGTGAGACAGATCGCGGCGGTATACAACAAATTAGATAGATCGCGTCGGTTTGCAAAAGCCTGTCGGTATGGAATGTACCAACAGTTGATAACTAAAGGCAGATGGTGATAACAACTTGGATGCAACAGATAGACAAAGAATTACACACACACACACAACCTATAGTACTATGGAAACCCAGAACACGTGAATCCTAGTTTGAATTTTTAGAAGAGGAAAGAAAACGTTACACTTCCTTACCAGAAAAGGGTGGGTGGTTGGGTAAGAAGAAAAGTGGAAGCAGTCCTACTCTCGCGTTTTGTTTTTCCCTAGTATACATAACTACCAAAAATATTTGCTAGACAGACAACGACCATTTGGCTGAGACCCTGAAGGTCGGGATGGCTCTGATACCAATTGTAACTACCTCGGTGAATTACGCTCCTAGTTACAAGCCTGGATGAGCGGAAATGGTTGAAATAGTACGGTGGGGCCCAAATGCCACTCACAGTTTGACCTTTCGGCCGTCCCAACCATTTCCAAACATCGGGACAAGAACGGGCGGCGTAATCGGCAGGCGAAGGGATCAACTACATACACAAATGAGTATGTATGCAAGCCACCATACAACAGTACATCAGAGCCATTCCATCTAAAAGAAAGGAAATATAGCAACGCCATACGGCAAGATCCAAACATCCTAGATAGATATAATAGTTTAGGATATCTCCTCATACATCAAACATCAGAGTATCAAGCGGAAGCGGAAGACAAAATCCAAGTACGGATAAGAAGCAAATCGGCATAAGATGCCCCATAAATAAGCAGATCCCGCCCATAGATCTCACGGATCCCCGTTCCCGGAATATCTACACCAAATGATCGTTGCCCACATCGTCCGTCTCTTCCACCCAGTATCCATCTTGCGAGTGTACCTGTTCATCTGAACCAATAATTTATCGTGTGAGACCCTAGGGGTACTCAGCAAGTCTTTATGCCTCTAAAGGGGACACAACCTGGGGTGACGCAATTGCAGCAAAAGATAAACCCTAGCAATTCTATAGATACTCGCTAACCATCCGCCTAACCAGAGATAGACGGATGTCCGTGAATTAATAACGACAGTTATAACAGTAATAACGGTAATATCCACAGATCCATCCTCCTCCTCGCTTACCGACGAGGAAGCGGACGAACAACCCCCCTCCGTTGGCAGTTTTATTAACCATTCCATGAGTGTTGCACTATTTACTAGTCAAGTACTTAGTCAGATTGAAAGCGGTACTTTAGTTATGCTTGTCTATGATCGAGAAATTGTGCTCCAAGTCGTCCATAACCGCGGACACGGCTTTCAGAAAGTTTTACCCTGCAGGGGTGCACAAATAGCAACACACACTCGATATGCCTCGGAAAAACCAAATCAAAACCCAACGAGGCAGTCACGACAAAGCGATCACAGGATTCAGAAATATTTCAGGGGGCCACCCCATTGAGCTACCCGCAACGAAGTTAGCTGACTCCGAGACGGTCTCAAGGTTTGTGGAGCCGGCTGTAAATGACTGGGAACCCGAAAGTGTGACTGGGCTTGTCGATACAGCGAAAACGGGTCACGGACCTAAACAGTACAGTGTGCATTACCTCGCACAATTTAAATTAAAGCAGTAAAGGATGGCATAAGTACAGGATAGTAAATAAAACCTCAAACTAGTTTGTGGCCCCAAGAAATAAGAATGAATCAAGCTCTGGCTCAGGGGGGTTCATAAGCCTCCCGGATGTGGATAGCGCGAATATTCTTGGAACAGGAATCAAGTACTCGGGGTCTTACGGGACACAAGTGAGCCTGAAAAACCAAATAGCGAATATGGCTCACCGATGCCACTTTCATTAGTTATCCCATTACTACTCAGATTAAGTTGTATAGGTACCTCGTTATCCAACAGACACTCACATACCCTACACATGCTGTTCTACGACTCGCATGGCTCAAACAACTCCTGTAGTAATGGCTCATGGGATGGAGGAACAAGCTTCGGTGGGGTTTAAAAAATAAAGGCTATGCAATACTTGGGATTCAATTTAATGCAACCGCGACT
Organism: Avena sativa; assembly: GCA_916181665.1. NCBI lineage: Eukaryota > Viridiplantae > Streptophyta > Magnoliopsida > Poales > Poaceae > Avena > Avena sativa. Next base: position 5,236,486 of record OV702287.1, read on the forward strand.
CAATGATGCAAGAATAAGACAAAGGCAATAGGTACTATATGTATGCAAGCATGTGGTAGTGCTTGCCTGGCAGCTTAGTTGAAGCAAGGGATGGGTCTGGGTAGTGCTCCTGGTTCTCTTGATATATCCCCTGCTCAGCGTCTATTCGAAGAAGAACCAAACAAACAAGGGCCAACATAAATAAAGTGCGCAAGCATATGAATTAAATGCGACAAGCAAACAATCATGCCATGATGAATGATGCACAATTTGCATGGCAATAAAGTAGCATGGCATGGTTGAGGTGTGAAGTACAAGATTAAATCATTTTATGGGGTTTTAATCATATTTTAAACTCAAATTAGTTGTTGTACACATTATATTTATATGATGCATGCTGCAAAACAGAACATGGAATGCATAAACAGAAAGGTCTCGTCGAGCTAATCATTTTAGACATATCATTTGTCAAATTTGGACTTATAAAACAAAAGTTATTAATTAATTAAGATAAAAGGGCATTTTGTTGTAATTTAAATTAACTTGGAATTTTACATGTTCAAAATATATTTTGAATGGCATATTTGAATTCCTCATATTTTCCTGATTTGAAAACATATATTATTTGTATTATTTGGATTTATATTTTAAAAGTTATTTAAAAACAGAATTAAATTTGAATTTATTTTGAAAAGATTTGGATTTAAACAGATTACAGAATACTTTTGTTACTTAGCTCAATTCTAGCCACAGACGCTGACCAGTGGGGTCATGCTGACTGGGCCACACAGGCGCACCGAAAAGTTTCTGTCACCGTGAGCTCTTCTAGCCCCAGCGAATGACAGGTGGGGTCAAGGCACACGCGGACCCACACGCCAGCGGACGGGCGCGGGGCTGCCACGCGGCACAGCGAGGGAGCGCGGGTTGATCAAACCGAAAGACTGGGTACCTTTTTGTAAAAAGCCTACAAACGCTGACTGGTGGGGCTCAGGGGAGCGCGGGTTGCAGGAGTCAAAAGGGTAGGGGGGGTTTGTGCAAAAAGCCGCTGCCACTGTGGATCTTCCTCGCGGACAGATCGGTGCTCGCGCGCGGTGCAGAGCAGGGTGGGAGATCGAACGCGGGACCTAGGGCTCGCGCGGAGGGCGGAGCCACTGCGGCGGGCTGGGGTTGCTGTCAGGGAGGTGGGCGAGGCCTAGATAGGGTTTCTGCGACGCTACAGCGAGGAGGACCGAGCGCGACACCGGCGCACCGAGGGTGTTCGTCGGATTGTCTGGCGCGTACGGGCAACGACAGCGAGGCGGAGCGTGTCAGGGGATGGAGAGGCTCACCGTGAGGGCGTCGGTGTAGGTGGATCGGGCTGGGAGGCAGGGGATCGTCGACGTGGCTCGCGGACGGCGGCTAGGGTTTGTCGTCGGGGCGGCGGTGGTTCTGGAGGTTCCCATGCTCCTCCTCGGCGACGGCGCGTTCAGGGCGATGCAGGGGAGCGTCCACGACTTCCTCGACAGCCTTGAGCGCCACGCCTCCGGCTGGTGTGAGTAGGGCGGTGGAGGCCGAGGGTTTTGCCGGCGATGGGGTAGCGGCGGTGATGGCGAAGAAGGAAGGACGGGAGGGCAGGCGCCTAGGGTGGATCTGGGGCAGAGGAGAGCCAGGGGACGGTGGTAGATAGCAGAGAGGGAGAGGGGGTTCCGTGGGGGAGTGGTTGGAGATAAAGGTGGCTCGGCCACCTTTTCTTCCTCCACCCTCACGTGCTCGGGCAGGGTCGGGCGAGGGCATGCAGGTGGGGCCAGGGCGAGGCTAGGCAGGCAGGGGAGGAGAGAGGACAGGCTCGGGTGGTGGGGTCCTCATGGCAGAGAGAGAGAGCTAGGGAGAGAGAGGTGAGGCTCGGGTAGGGTTAGATCTAGGCTCGGCTTAGGGTTTGGGGGTTGGTAGCTAGGGCAGGGAGAGGGTAGCAGCTAGGTGGGTGGGGCCAGGGTGACCATGTGGTGAGAGAGGAGAGAGGCCGAGAGAGGGGGAAGGTGGTAGCTAGGGTTTTGCTTAGAAGGGAGTGTGGTTTAGAGAGGATGGGGTAGAGGGGTATGGTGATGAGAGGGACCTAGATAGAGAAAAGAGAGAGAGGGTGAGAGCTAGGGCTTTTAGGAACTTGCATGCTCCCAAACTAGAGCAAACAAGGACATGTGGATTAGGTGTAGGGTTTGGGTTTAGCTTAGATAGAGATAAGGAGAGAGGTTTAGAGAGAGAGGAGAGATTAGATGGAGTGGTCCTTTATGACAAGATCAAGCATGCCCTAGACAAGCTCCAACAAGATCAAGTCAAGAAAAAGAGAGGGATGTGAAGCTAGGGTTTAAGCAAGATTAAACTAGATCAAGCCAAAAGAGAGGGAGAGATAGAGATGAACCACTCAAGAATTCAAAATAAACCAAAAGATGTAAATGTGGTGGTACTTGCATGGGCCATGCATAAATAGTTAATACCATGCTTAATTTGTGAAAACAAGATTATTTACATGGCATTATTCTTATGCATTCCAAAATGTGGAGTAAGGCCTAAGCAAAAGAATTTAGAAGAAAGCTCCAAGTGGAGTAGATGGAGATGATCACATTTGATTATAATTGGGAATTACTAGTGTGTATATTCCACTAGATGCTTACTAGTCCCAAAAATATCCCAACATGAGCATAAATCCATAATAATCCATATGGGAGCTAGGAAAAGGGTTCCACTCACAAGGCATGCAAAGGTGGCCATGTGGCTCTCATATATCAATAATGTGAAAACAAAATGATGCCAAGATGAGAGCATGTGGAAAAGAATTGGATCCATCCCAACCCACATGAGCTAGAGGTAAAACCAATAAGTGCCAAGCTCATATATGGTGGAATGGTGGAATGATGGGATGATGACAAGAAAGGTGGTGGAGTTAAATAAAAGATATGCCCCCAACTCAACTTGGCCATTAAACAATATATCAAGAACCAAATACAATATCAAGAGGCAAATACAGTTTACAATGCATATGAGAGAAGAACCAAAACAAAAAGGGTTTTATATGATGCTCAAATGCAAGGTGGCATGATCACATGAGCATGATATAATTATGATGCAACAATTATATGTTTGAAGTAGACATTATATTACTAGACCAAGTAGCATTACAATTGTTAGACAATTGGGATGCTACACTAACCTAAAAGTAAGTGGTGAAATTTAAATGAATTTAAGCTTAGGTGTCAACGAGTAGGAACTTTCTTGGATTTCAAGCCGAACGACCACATGGTCAAGGCCATATCTCTACATCATACTTTATGCTGATGATCCCATATCCAAGAATTTGCATGGCGACAAATTTGGCTATATTTGTAAAACAGTCGAAGAGGAGAAAGTATGAAACGTATGGCTCGATCAGCTGCTGTCTCGAGAAGGATCCGAACGAACCGGACTATTTTCTTTGCTCAATTTTAGGGTCATTTGTGCTAAATATATGGGCCTCAATGTAATTTCCCCTTTTTTAGGTACTTGATGTAAAATGTACTCCCACCGCCCATGTTAAATTCTAACCTAAAAGTAAGTGGTGAAATTGAAACGAATTTAAGCATAGTTGTCGACGAGTACGAAAAATTCTTGGATTTCAAGACGAACGACCAAGGTCAATGCCATATCAACATCATAGTTTATGCTGATAACCCCATATCAGAGAATTTGCATGGCAATAGATTTGTCCATATTATTTTGAAAACAATTGAAGAGGAAGTAGTATGAAGAGTTTGGCTCAGATCAGCTAATAATCTCTCGAGAAGGAGCCGAACCAATGCAACAAGAGGTTTTCCTTTTAGGGTCCTTTCTGCTAATTATATGGACATCGATGTAATTTTCCCCTTTTTTAGGTCCTTGATGTAAAATATGCTCCCATCGTCCGTGTAAAATGCTAACCTAAAAGTAAGTGGTGAAATTCTAATGAATTTAAGCTTAGTTGTCAACGAGTATGAACTTTCTTAGATTTCAAGCCGAACGACCACCAGGTCAAGGCCATAACTCTACATCATACTTTATGCTGATGATTCCATATCAAAGAATTTGCATGGCGACAGATTTGGCCATATTTTGGAAAAAACAAAGAGGAAGTAGTATGAAGAGTATGGCTCGATCAGCTACTGTCGTGAGAAGGAGCCAAACCCGACTGTTTTCCTTGCTTGATTTTAGGGTCCTTTGTGCTAAATGTATGGACCTCGATGTAATTTACCCCCTTTTTAGGTCTAAAAGTGTAAGTGGTGAAATTTATAGGATTATTTTAAGCTTACTTGTCAACGAGTATGAACATTCTTGGATTTCAAGCCGAACGACCATGGTCGTCAAGGCCATACAACATCATACTTTATGCTCATGATCCCATGTTAGAGAATGTGCATGGCAACAGATTTGGCCATGTTTTGGAAACAATCGAAGAGCAAGTAGTATTACGAGTTTGGCTCAGATCAGCTGATCTCTCGAGAAGGAGTCGAACTAGAAAGTTTTCCTTTTAGGGTCCTTTATGCTAAATGTATGGACCTCGATGTAATTTTTGCTTTTTGAGGTTCCTGATGTAAAAAGTACTCCGATCGATCGTGTAAAGTTCTAACCTAAAAGTAAGTGGTGAAATTTAAATGAATTTAAGCTTAGTTGTCGACGAGTATGAACCATTCTTCAATTTCAAGACGAACCACCAAGGCCATATCTACATCATACTTTATGCTCATGATCGATCCCATATCAAAGAATTTGCATGCCGACAAATTTGGCCATATTTTGAAAACAATTGAAGATGAAGTAGTCTGAAGAGTATGGCTCGATCATCTACTCTCGGGAGAAGGAGCCGGACCCGACTGTTTTTCCTTGCTTAATTTTAGGGTCCTTTGTGCTAAATGTGTGGACCTCGATGTAATTTCCCCCTTTTTTAGGTCCTTGATGTAGAATGTAATCCCACCAACCGTGTAAAATGCTAACCTATAAGTAAGTGATGAAATTTCAATGAATTTAAGCATAGTTGTCAACAAGTATGAAAAAACCTTGGATTTCAAGCCGAACGACCACGAGGTCAAGGCCATATCTCTACATCATACTTAATGTTGATGATCTCATATTCAAGAGTTTGCATGGCGACAGATTTGGCCATATTTTGAAAACAATCGAAGAGGAAGTAGTATGAAGAGTATGGCTTGACCAGCTGCTCTCTCGAGAAGGAGCCAAACCCGATTGTTTTGTTTGCTCAATTTTAGGGTCCTTTGTGCTAAATGTATGGACCTTGATGTAATTTTCCCTTTTTTAGGTTCTTTATGTACAATATACTTTATGCTTATGATCCCATATCTAAGAATTTGCATGCCAGGAAATTTGGCCATCTTTTGTAAACAATCAAAGATTTTAAAAAAAATCAATTTCATTTTTCCAAGTGACATGAATTTATTTTCTGAAAAGCAAGTAAGAAGATTTTTTCGATCAACTGCTCTCTCGAGGAGCCATACCTGACTATTTTTAATTCCTTGTTTGGTTTTAGGGTCCTTTGTGCTAAATGTATGGACCTCGATGCAATTTTCCCTTTTTTAGGTCCTTGATGTAAAATGTAGTCCCACCATCCATGTAAAATTCTAACCAAACAGTGTAAGTGGTGAAATTTAAATGAATTTAAGCTTACTTGTCAACGAGTATGAACATTCTTGGATTTCAAGCCAAACGACCAAGGTTAAGGCCATATCAACATCATACTTTATGTTGATGGCCCCATATGATAGAATTTGCATGGCAACAGATTTGGCCATATTATGAAAACAATCGAAGAGAAAGTAGTTTGAAGAGTTTGGCTCAGATCAGCTAATCTCTCGAGAAGGATCCTAACCAGAAAGTTTTCCTTTTATGATCCTTTGGGCTAAATGTATGGACCTCCATGTAAATTTCCCTTTTTTGGTATTTGATGTAAAATATGCTCCACCGATCGTGTAAAAAGCTAACCTAAAAGTAAGTGGTGAAATGTAAACGAATTTAAGCTTAACTGTCAACGAGTATGAACTTTCTTGGATTTTAAGCCAAACGACCACAAGGTCAAGGCCATATCTCTACATCCAACTTTATGATCCCATATCCAAGAATTTGAATGGCGACCCATTTGGTCATATTTGTAAAACAAGCGAAGAGGAAGTACTATGAAACATATGGAGCGATCAGCTGCTCTCTCGAGAAGGAGCCGAACCCGACTACTACTCCCTTCGGCCCAAATTAATTGACTTGCATTTATCAGATTCGAATGCATCTAGCACCAGAACATGTTTATATACATCTGAATCTAAACAAATTCGAGTCAAGTAATTTGAGGGAGTACAATAGAGTAGCAATTCAAACTTTCCGAGTTTCAAAATTTTCACATCCTTCACAAACATCGGTGGGAAGGATATTCAATAGATCGTCATTCGTAGTACTACACGGTACAGTGAGTAGTAACAAAAGAAACTTTTTTGACGATAGTACGAAAAGAATGGACGTCCCAAAAGAAAATTCATTCAACCATTAAGGGGTTGTTTGGTTCAGTGGCTATCCAGTGGATAACACGGGATATCCACTTTTTTTTGGTTATCCAGTGTTGGGTTTAGAGGCTGGAGGGGATATGGATAACCACTTTTGGCTCAAAATGGTGGTGGAGCATATCCCACAAAAAGAGCTGGATGAGCTCAACCACTTTTGGATAGCTCCTCTGAAGCGTTTTCTTGTTCGTTCACCCTTCCTCTCGAGAGAAAATAACCATATTTTCTTGCCTATGGGCTCGACAAGAGGGTAGCCATAGCGTAGGCCGTCGGGCAGAGCGGGTGTTCGAATACGTAGGCGGGCGTAGGCCGCCGGGCAGAGTGGGCAGGCAGAAGGGGCGCAGGCAGGCAGGTTGACACGGGGTCGAAGGAAAAAGGGTGGCGAGCTGCCAATGGTCGTGGCCGCTGCTAGGGAAGTGGTGAGGCGGATGAAAAGGACAAGGTGAAAGAGGAAAATGAAAAAAAACAGTTGGGCCAATAGATTTTGACTGGCTATCCCTAACAACTTTTTATCCCACTATACCAAACAAAAAAGACTACCCCTAACCAGCTGGTTGGGGATATCCTCATCCCTAAATGACATCCTCTAAACCAAACAGCCCCTAACATAACAACACGAGTTTACATATAAAGGACTCACTGCTGAACTAGTACAGGTCCAGCGCCTCCTAGCACTAGTCCGCGCCACCAGCGGCAGCTCGCGACATCAGCACCAATGCTAGCTCCAGCGACACAGCTGGCTCCTAACTCATCGGCACCTCCGGATAATGCGGCGGCACCTCCTAAGCCATCAGTGGCACCTATGGATAACGCGGCGGCACCTCTAGATAAGGCAACGGTACCTCCTGAGCCATCAGTAGCTCCAGGAGGACACTGTGGATGAAGTTGCCATTGTTGGGGAACCGGTCCCAATAGTTGGTGAAAATGTTGGCGCCAATGAACACCACCATCTCACAGCCGCAGTGGAAGGTCTGGTCATAGAGGAGACGGGCGTCCCTGAAGTTGACGAACTTGACCTTCAACGTCCCGTCCAGATTGTCGTGGAGGCAATACATACGGTACTTGTAGCGACCGTACCCAGCATCGAGCAAGGTGCACGCCAGCTGCCACTTTGTTCTCCATGGGGAGAAGGCCCAAATGCGCAGGGAATTGTCCTCCTGTGCAGCGATGTCGGGGTCTTTGCGCTCCGGTACGGCGGGCGGCAGCCGGAAGGTGGCCATGGATGATAGATGAGGACGGAGATGGCTGCTGGAAGTGGGGGATTAGAGATGGATTGGTGGTGCGGCGAAGGGGAGAGGATAAATACTACTAGTAGGAAGGAGATGATCCGATATTAATGTGGCAGATTACCGAAGCTTGGGAACAATCAATGTCGCTGATGAAGCCGATGCGTGTGGCAAATATCGATGACGATGACTAGGGTAAGCGATTGGACGGAACGCTGACTCTGCTTCCTGCACTCGATGGCCCAGTCATAACTTTGTGGTGCGTCCAAGGCGACCGCGACCTCCCCCATCTATGGGCCCTACGTAGATGATTGAGTTGATGGGTGAAAACAAATTGATAAAGTGAGCTCTTTCCTACTCCCTCCTGTCCGAGATTTTTTATATCTATAATATCTATACCACTAATATAGTAGAACCGTTTTTAAATTTGGTTTTTCCCTTTAGTTCTAGAACCTTCCCAGCATTGAGTAATCTAAGCCGTTGATCTGATATGTCCACTCTTGCATCTATGTATGACACTTGTTCAGGTGGGAAGCATCATAGTAGTCACCTCTTCCTTCCCATGTAAGCTTCCGCGCAATGGAGTACAACCATGCAGGCGCAGCACTGCAGAGAAGGTTGGGACCCGTGGTGGTCCAGGCCAACTTTCCTTCTGTTTGCCTCGTGCTTCTGTCCAAAAATGAGCTCTAGCTGGATGTTTTCTTTCTCTTCCATATTAGGCTGCTCTTCATAGTGCTAAATAACTTAGGCTACTAAAACTTTCACATGTTACTACAGTACCTTCAAAGTGTACTGGGTGAAAACAAATATACACCATTACTTTTTATAGATGTTGCTCTTTCATATTTTTTGAGCTTTACCTATTACAAAGCATAATTTTATATAGCAATGATATGTCATACTTTATTATTATGTGGCTCTCACGTGCCAACTTACTATTAAAAGGGTCGTGCACAAATACAAAGAGGCCGCTAATCTTGTCCAACTAAACCAGGAATTTGTAAATAATAAGGCCTTAAAATATAAAAAAAAGGACCCTAGTACAGAAAGGAAAGGCGCAATCAGGTAGAGCTTCATTGATTATCAGCTGTGGTATACTAAAAGAAGGGCACGACTCGAGGCCAGATCAGAGAGTCCTCATTTCCCCCCACCCAAATCGCAATGCTTGGGACGGTCACTCTGAAAATGGAAGCCACCATTCTCAACTATTCCTCCTGCTCCTAGCCCCTCAAGCCCCGGCGGGTCTACAAGGTCTCTCCATTTCTCCCTCACAATCCATTGATTTTTCTTTTGTCGGTTTGTCCGTGCAACTATTTTATTTTTTGAACTTCTGTTTCTACAGTGCGTGGATATTCATCTAGTCTGCCACCGCTGCATCCGCAAGATCACCTCCTGCCAGAAATGCAAGCACCCTAGCGGTGGATTCACCCACGAGTCTGCCATGGACGTCGTCCTATCAGCGGCTAGGGCCGAGTGCACCCACAAAGGCTGCAGTAGTTTGCTGCCCTACTACGAACTCCACGAGCACGAAATCATGTGCCGAAACACTCCCTACACTTGAACGGAGACCGGATGCGACTTCGCCGCCCCGCTGCCAGCGCTCGTCGCCCACCTCGAAGCAGTCCACTCGATCCAAGTGCACAAGATCCAGTATGCCACCACCAAAGCTTTTCAGGAGCTGGTACCATTATCGGGCGAGCCGTCCCGTCGGCTCATCGTCGTTGGGGAGCATGACGGCACCGTGTCCGTTCTGATGATTGGCTCGGTAAGCACGGTCCCCCTTGTGTCTGCGGTCTGTGTTAGGGCCACGATGGGCGACTTGTCGGTGTACAAGGTAAGGACGTGGGCGGAATGCCCGCCGCTGCTCTCCTAGACGGACGGTAGGAGGAGGACCGACAGCGTGACGGTGGAGCTCGACGCGCCGAGCTCCGCTAAGCCGGGCGAGGTCACGTTTGAGGACCCTACGTCTTACCTGACGGCACTGACTCATTACCTGGTCGGTCCTACTACCTCGAAGGAGCTACGTTTCTTCTTTCGCGTCGAGCTTTAGTGGTGATGTAAGCTGTTGTTAATTGGTTTAATTGCAAAATGATCGTTTGCATATCAGGAATGGTGGATTTTGTAGTACTAGTACTCTATCTCTGTCCCAAGAAATAAGGCTCCCTTATTTTTTTTGACCAAGATTTACTCTAAATATATATAAAGAATGTTGGTACTGTACAAATTTAGCATCATTGGAAAGTTGTTTCAATATGAATTCAACGAAACAAATTTTACACATATAAGTAAATTTTAGTTGCTCCATTTATTTGGTCAAACTTTACTTTGGAGCGCGCGTGCGCCTTATTCCTTGAAACAGAGGTACTAGATGAGTTCGTGGATGTAGTACTCTCATGAGTATTTTTCACGAAGTCTTAACTTTCGATGGGTTGGGTGCATCAGTGGATGTACTCTGCTGAGTAGTAAGATGAATAGTATTATGGCTCTCTGTTTAGGAAGGCCAGAGGGCTAATTCGCAATACTACCAAGTAGATGAACTCTAATTAATTTATGCATGCACGACTAGTTTTACATGCATGAGACGCTAGATAAAAAAAGAGAAACATGATGAGAGATGAAACAACATGCATTGGGAGATTGAGAGAAAATAGAGATATCTAAATTAATGAGTCACGGGAATTAAGACAATAAAGAGGATACGTCTTATTATAATTTCTAACAATTTTAAAAAGCTCTCTGGCCTAATAATCCCAAACAGAGGTAGGAGTACTGGTCAACATACATTCGGGAGTACTAGTATGTACTACTACAACAACAACAACAACAACAACAACAACTACTACTACTAGTACAATAGTGGAGTACGACAGTTGTACTCCCCTCCGATTTCATATTAATTGTCACTGGATTGGATATACTCGTATCTAGCACTAAAACATGTCTAGATACATCTATTTTTGCGACAAGTAAATATAGCCATTTTTGGAATAGTACTAGTTTTTTGGAGGAAATCATATTTTTCCGCAGTAGGGACAGTGGTTTTTTGCTAGTAGTAGTACTAGTACATAACAGGTAGTAGTAATATATATGTTTATATTGTACTAACTCAACATACATTCGGGAAATTGACAAATGTTCATCGTGCGGTTCTGCTGCTACAAAGCTACTAGCAGCTTTTCAGGTGCCCATTCACCCTCTGTCTTTCAGCAGTACTCCGCCTATAAAATTATAATCTGTCATGGCTGTTGATTGACAAGACAATTCATTCAAAATAAAAGAAACTGCTGCGATTCCTTGCATTAATTCTTGCCTCCGCCCCTTGCATGCCTGCAGTATATACATGCATTAACTTCTGCGAGTAGTATAGTACAAGTAGGAGTAGTATCAAGCAAGGATATACCAACACGCAAATATATACTCGTAGGTCACATGGTGTACCATTCTGAGTCTTCGTCTTCTTCTTTGGTCTGCCTGCCCTTTCCCTTGCCCTTGCCCTTCTTCCTTAGTTCTTTTTTTAGTTGAACATTTCAAGAGTTTGTTGACCCCTCTCGATGTTCACTATCCGCTTGTATACCTCGTAGGTCGCGTAGGCGTCGAGGCTTGCATACTTGATATGCTGTTCGGTCAGGGGCAAGTTCCCCCACTTCTTGTGGTCCACATTCTCCTTCTTCTTCATGACTTCGTAACGGATGTCTATGAGGGCCTCATGTCTACGCACTTCTATTCTTGTAGACAACTGTTGGGCCTCCAAGTGCAGAGGTTTGTAGAACAGCAGCAGGTTTTCCCTTAAGTGGATCACCCAAGTCTTATCGAACTCAGGGAGGAAGTGGTGAAAGGTATCCCCTCTCAAGCAAACCTGCAATCAAGATACAAGAAGTCTCTTGTGTGCCCAACACACCCAATACACTTGTCAGGTGTATAGGTGCACTAGTTTGGCGAAGAGATAGTGAATTACAAGTGGTATGGATATAAGACAACGGTGCTAGAAAATAGCTTGAAGGCGTGGAAAAGACTAAAGTAAAACTGAAATAAAGATGGAAGCAAGCAAACATATAACAAATCTAGTAGCAAACGGTGTTTCAATGCTAAGAAACAAGGCCTAGGGATCATAATTTCACTAGTGAACACTCTCATATAAATATATTCTTCTTTATGATACTACGCTGAACTACTCTCCGGTTGGACACTCTAATCCATGGTAGGGCTATAACAGCACTCCTCAAAGTTCGCTTTCCGCATCTAGATAACCCCACACTGTCACCTTGAGAACTAGATGGTTCAAACAAACACGACAATTTCATAAAGATATCCAACTCCAAATATAACTCATAACAAGTATTTGTAATCTCTAGCCTAAGTGCCACCATGGTGTGCACGCTATCACTTTCACACACATGGGGAGAGCAGAGATCTATTAAAGCACTTGAGTAGCAAGGTAGATCTATAGATTACAAGCTCATGATCTCAATAAGATCATTCATAGAGAGAGAGAGATGAACACATAGCTACCGGTAGAACCCTTAGCCTCGAGGAAGAACTACTCCCTACTCATCATGGGAATCAGCAACGGTGATGGAGATGGTGGTGGAGATCGATGGAGATGGCTCTGGGGGCACTTCCCCGTCCCGGCAGGGTGCCGGAACAGAGACTTTCTATCCCCCGAATCTCCCCTTCGGTGGCGTCGGTGCTGCGGAACTTTTCGTGGATTTCTGATTGACGATATAGGGGTTTTGCCTCGGGAGGAATATATAGGCAAAGGAGGCAAGGTCAGTGGCCGTCCAGGGGGCCCACACCATGCCCTGGCGCGGCCTGGGCTAGCCCGTGCCAAGGAGGGTGTGGCCACCCTATGTCCCTCTCCGACTCTCCTTCTGGCTCCGTGAGTCTTCCGGGAAAATAGTAACTTTGGCTTTTGTCCCGTCCGATTCCGAGAATATTCATTTTCTGACTTCCTAGAACCAAAAACAGCAGAAAACAGGCAACTGACACTATGGCATCTTGTTAATTGGTTAGTCCAAGAAATCATATGAAAAGTACTCCAAAGTTGGAACAAAACATAAGAAAGTAGATAAAACCAAGCATGGAACATCAAAAATTATAGGTACATTTGCAATGTATCAGGGCCACCGCGTAGTCAGCCAAAGAATCATTCTCATTCGTGGAGCCGGCAGGCTTCCACCTCTTCTGGATGTCCACGAAGTTCGTCCCTGGTACTAGAGAATGCCTAAGCCTGATACAGTCGTTGCCAATGTCGACGCCTGCAAAGGAAATGTTAGGGTTGGCGAGGAACTCTGCTAGCTTTGAGAATGGCTAATCGACCTGGAAGATGTGGTAGACCAGGCAATCCATGCCCACACATAGCTAGATGACAGCAGCCTTCTGTGTTGATGATTGCTCGTTGGTGTACTCGACATCGAGGCCAACAATCTTGTCGTCTGTTTCCTCCAGGAGCTTTTGGGGTTTCTCGATGTAATCGTTCACCACCGATGCTCTGTTGGTATACGCCACCTGTAGTGTGGTGTTGCCAGGGTCCACGAAGTAGTACATATTATCCAACGGCGCCGCCATGGACTGTGATTGGCACCTTCTTTTGTTTTGCAGAGGTCCGGCCGGGTGACAGAAAAGGAATGGGATGGAGAAGAAAGGAACCGCTAGGAAGATCGGGAGATGCATGCATGAGCGGTTCTAGAGACGAAAGGGCATGTAGTTTCCCCCTGGCCCCGCCCACGTACTCCTATAGAACATAATTTATTTACGGATCAGTTTTACGGACACGGATTATTTATGTCTATAGGTTGATTTGTAGATTATACAAAAAGTACAAGAACCAAACACATGGGATACTTTATGAACGAAGCTCGAAAGTATAAATATTTTTTAAGTTTCACCTACTACTATAATTTTATATAAAAAATGATATGTCATACTTATATTATTTGATTCTCCAAACACACGGGTGTGGAGTAAGATAACTTATGATGAATGTGTCGAGTAAGCAAACATACAATGCAAATTTGATTGTTAAACTTAAGTGATCTTGTCAAGCCGCCGCCTCCTCCTGCAGCACCTGACACTGTACCTAGATTCAGCCCTACCGGTTATCCTCCAACTTGGATAGCACCGGAATCGATTATGCATGTGGAAGTATTGCTCTAGGAAATTCATTACATGCTGAAATCGTTTATATTCATGATATACCTGTTATATTTTTAAAGTTTTAGAAAAAGATGTTCTGTAAAATAGCGCGTTATTAGCACGCTATAACTTTCATATCGTCTGGAGAAAAGCCACGCTAAATTAAATAGCATGCTAGTATTTTTTGCCTTGATCTCTAGTTGCTTGTCTAAATTTGGTAGTCTCTTAGGCCTCCCGCAGCGTGCGAAAAAATCGATGCCCAAATCACTTTACAAGAATCAGGCACCAGTGCCCTCTGTTGTCCGATCGATGCCACCAAATTTTTTCAGGGAACCGGAGCACCTAGGTGCTCCGATGCCCCCACACCCTTCACCCAATAGAATAGCAATATATGTGTACTATGCATGTTGAGAGGACCTTCACCAAAGATAAGCCATGGAGATTGGTCTAGTTAATTTGTTTATCACGTTGTGGGACAGCTATTTATTTTTGGCCAAAGTGATCACATTGTGAGCTCCATGCCTCAAAAGAATTTCTAGGCATCGCTTATAAGGTGGCAACTTTTCAATCTATTGGGCATAGACCACGCTATGGAAGGCCTTAGAGCATCTCTAGTGGCTTGTCTAAATTTGGTAGTCTACATCTTCACTTTATAGATAATGGTGTAAAAAGATTCCTTTTTACACGACTTTAGTTTTCTAGTGGATAGTCTAAATTTGATAGTCTATATGTCCATCTGCACATAAATAGTTAATATACATAGAAAATCAGTACAACACATGCTCTGATTTGGCGCGGGAGCAAGCTCGCGAGCAACCAATTTGCTTTAGACATGGTGGCTCGGTTGTCCAAATATGGACAACGAGTAGCCTGTTTGGAGGATATCTAAATTTTAGACCACCGAATACACAAGCCACCGGATGCATTTTTTGGTCCATGGTGGTCTATATTTGGCTAAAAAAATAATACGAATTATTTAATCAATATCATGAATAATACACAAAATTAGAAATTTTGAAAAATAGCGTGGCCTCGGTAGTTCAACTACCGACAAGTACTAGTCAGCAGTTCAACTACCGATTAGTACTTGTCAGTAATTGAACAACCGATAGGTTATTGAACAACCGATTAGTACTTGTCAGTAGTGCCGCCATAAGCTGACATATCGGTTGTTCAATTACCGACTAGTACTAATCGGTAGTTGAACTACCGACTAGTACTTGTCGGTAGTTGAACTACCGAGGCCGCGCTATTTTTCAAAATTTCTAATTTTGTGTATTATTTGTGATATTGATTAAATAATTCGTATTATTTAAAAAAATGCCTATATTTGGCTTAGACTACCGGATACACTAGCCACTAGAGATCCTCTTAGCCTAGTCATAGTGGGAAACATACTACTCTAATTCATCTTACTATGTACCTTCATGTGTGTACGCAATTGAGCGGAAGGTAGAGACCTTATTTTTGCAGAAATGGCTCCGGAAATATTCCGTACGTAGAAAGACTAGGACATTACAGTAAACTATTTTTTCTAGTCATTGGACTATAGATACTCCTAGGATAGGATGGGATATTATTATTCTATATCTTTTGAACTATATAGCCAAATTCAAAATCCCAGAGCGGCAAATTCTCCCGCTTCACCTCCATCGAAATATTTCGAGTGGTCACACGCCCCAACTTGTAGCTGTACGGAATTCCTTTTCTACCCCTGACAATGGTCTATCTACTAATGTCGGGGCGTGGGTATGGTTCGTAATCCCCCTCCCCTCGGGGGGGCAGGGGTCCCCACTGCTCTGAAGTTGGGTAGTCCACCTTTCACCGACGCCATTTCCCCCAAAGCACTCCGAAAAACCCTAACCCCCTTTCTCACCTCTAGCTCCTACACCACCGCACCGGCCCATCCCTGCAGCGCTTCGCCGGCCTACACGCCACCCAACCCCCTCTCACCTCCAGCACCTGCACCACCGCACCGTTATCATCTCCGCCGCACTTCGCCCGCCTACACGCCACCCAACCCCCTATCTCACCTCTAGCTCCTGCACCACCGCACCGGAACATCACCGCCGCACTTCGCCGGCCCACACGCCACCCCAAACCCCCTATCCTACCTCCGGCTCCTGCACCACCGCACTTCGCCGACCTGCACGCCATACCTCTATACCATATACTCCTAACCATTCTACGGGATCAGCCGACGTCCACCTTACCGAACCCTAGTTCGCCTTACACCCTCTTCCATACAACCGTGTTAGTTTTGCCGACTCCCTAGTCCACAGCACCTGACCTGCTTCACCTACGCCGGTGTGCGCTGCATTACATCTGCTTCATGGACTCAATAGTCCACTACACCGGATCTGATTCACCGACGCTCTTGTGCAGCACCTCGAATCCATAATCGGTCGTAACAGATTTGCTTCACTGACGATGTCGTGCACTACACCGGATCTCCTTCACCGGCCATCTTGTTGAGCAAGCCAGACCCATCAACAACCTCCACAGATCTACTTCACAGACGTCGCCGATATCTATCTGCTTCAGCCCGACTCACCACTACCGGGCATCCTCGGTGTCCTTGACGTCACACGCAAAGATGTCGTGTATGCGTAAACAACGGTGTGGCTTAGGTAAACCAGATCTGCTTGTTTGTTCATTTCAATATAGCAGGTATGGGCCTGCGATAGTGAACTACATTTCTGTATTGGTGGTAAATTTCTGCCTCAATACTGGCTTAATTGATATCCCACTCTCCCTTGATAAATTCGCTGTAGTCTATGTAAAATCTAGGCGTTAAACCACTCCTTCTGTTTTGAGGTATAAGGCGTCCTTGTTATGCGTGTTTTTCTTTGACCAACAATTACTCTTAATATACATAAACAATTTTGGTAGTACAAAACAAACATCATTAGAGTTCATTGGTATTATGTAGTTCATGCAAAATGTTAATTCACTGAACATCTGAGCCTGCCTACCTGGTCAACAAGTTCACAAGTTATGTCATCATAATATGCACTTGCTTTGTCTGTTGCTACAATACTAACTGCATGTAATTTTGGAGTTCATTGGTAGTTTTAAGCCATTGAACATGTAGGTTAACATTCCCTGCTCTAAAAGTTCAGAATTTATGCTATTTTAATTTCAATCTGGTTGTTCTAAGCAAACACATTAACTTCCTTCTCTTATGTAATTCATCGCAAATTTTATGTCATTGGACTTGTTGGGTTTGCATTCCCTCTACAAGTTATGCCATTATTGTTTGTTTTAATTAAGCTCCGACAGTAGCTGCTGCCTATTGTGTACTACTCCCTCCGTTTCAAAATATAAGATGTTTTAGCTTTGTGATAGGAGTGTATCTAGACACCATTTAGTGAGTAGTTTTACTCCAAACGTACATGAACCTACACACTAAAAGTGGTCTAGATGATGACTTATACTTTTTGAAATGGAGTTAGTACATCCATTCCGTAAAAGAAGGCCTATATAACTTGCTCCATTTTTACCATGGTCATAGAAAAATATATGATGACTTTTACCAAGGTCATAGAAAAATATATTAAGGGTTAATTTGTGGCATTTGCGTCTATGAAAATATATGTCCCGATGTATCGAATGGCATTGGTTTGGTATGGTAGATGTTCCTGGTATGTTCTACAAACTTGGTCCATTTTTGCGTCGATTAACTTGCGAAAAAATTATACACCTTATTTACTTTGGATTAGATGTACTATTACATGTCATGTTTTAAGGCACTTAACATGGTTATCTACATGCCTTGCTCTATAAATTCAGGTTTCTCAATTATAATTTCTGTAGCAGCAGTATCTACCTTCTATTATGTAGTTCATGGCATTTTAAGTCACTTCACAGATGGGTTAGCATTCCCTGCTCTATAAGTTCACGAGATATACCATTGTAATGGCTATCTTGTTCGTCCAAATGTTAGTACAGTAACTGCCTGCTCTGTAGAAGGTGACACTTTTTATGGCACTTCTCATATTTTTTTGCAATTCTATTTCACAAGTTAAATCATTGTAATTTCTCTCTTGTTCGTGCTAAGGAGTGACTGTAACTGCATTCTATTTTGTCGCCATGGCAATCTTTATGTCATTTAAATGTTTGTTTATATTCCGCCATTCCCTACTCTACGTGTTCACAAGTGATTATACTATAATGTCTATCTAGTTCTTTGTAAACAGCAACAACCTATCTGATATTATTTCCTCTCACAGGGAACACGGAGAATCGTAGAGTGAATCGCCCCTACAATCTTGTAAGTACCTGTTGCTTTGTATTGTTGAATGCAAACCTGTTTTATGTGAATGAGTGGCCTGAACCTATATGCAGAGGAGAAACAATAAAGTAGATGGATCGTCTATCCATGTACTCGATGCGGTGGATGTCTTCAAAGAACAAACTGACAATAGGATGTCCTCCAATGGAACTGCACAAAAAGAAATAGTAAGTCTCTTGTTTTTACCAAGATGTGCACAGTGTAAGATGCTTGTTTGTACGAGGTACCACATGATTCGGCTAATTATTAGAACAAGGTTGACCTTAACCAAGACTGGACAAAAACCAGACGTAAATCCCTCGATTTATAATTCAATGTGCTCACTTGATTTTGGTGATGATCTATTCTTTCTATATTTTACTTGTGTTCATCTATCTATCTATTATGTGGTGGTAATTTAAGTATATCCACTTTAACGGTACTGCACAAAGACCAAACGTAAATCCCTTGATTTGTAATTCAATTTGCTCACTCAATCATGGTGGAGATCTCTTTTTGCTATATTTGACTGATGATCTTCTATCTCTCTCTCTCTATATATATACGTTAACTAGACCATGATTAGGTGGTGGTGATTGAAGTATATCCACTTTTATGCTAATCTATATTCTATTATAATATTAGAGATCGCCACCATGATTGAGCTTATATGCACTCTGGAGGTAGTAACATAGTCTAGTGTTATATGTATGAGACTAGTATAAATTACTTGGTCTTGGTGGGGAGTAACTTGGACTAGGAAAAAACCATACAATACTAGTCCAAGTTACTCTACCAACACTAAAGAGTGTCTAGATACATTCGTTTCACAAAACCCATGACTTCTTATATTTTGAAACGGAGGGAGTTCTATCTAGACTACTCATAGTTAGATTGTCATAGCTATTATCATCTAATATGATCCCCAGTTACTGTATATATGTACTATGACCATGTTAATATGATCTGGAATTCTATCGTGCACCTGTTGTTTGATTGCTTAATTCATTACCTCAATAGCTACTCTACATGATGCACATATAGAGTCTATTTCCAATTTGATTCTTTAGTTTGCTCGTCATTAAAGCAATGTAATGATTTTCTTAACTTAAACGGTCATAGCACCGACCTGTTAAGGCGAAGCTGCGGGTTTGAGCCCCATCAGTCCCAAACTAGGGATGGCAATTTCTATGAGAAATACAATGTTTGATTAATAATAAACAAGGAATTTTCATCTATACATCATCAGATGATCTTGCGAGTTTAATATTAGCCACCATATGGTTCAATTGGTTATGGTTCCTGTCAATTTTTAGTTGACTTGGGATTGCATCAATGCTATATTCTAATGTGGTTCCTAGACATACATTGTTTAAATACTTCATTGACCTTGCAAGGTGCACAATGTATCATTTGCTTGTTTGTCTACTATATTTTCTTGCCTGGTTATATGTACAATGATACTATCAGCAGTTGGAAATACAATAGTTGTAGGCATTACAAAGAAGGTTTGTGCTACTTTTTGAATGCATCCAACAATTGTTTTGGCAGCAAATGACCTCTTCTTTTTTTATTTACTAGCCCAACGATCAAAATATTTGAATGATCTGGCTACTGAAAAAGAATGGTTGATATCTTGTTTGTCTGAAATGATTCTGATAGTCTATTTAAGACACTTGGTCTATTGCTTGTTTTTCCAAGGTACTATCATAGTTGCATGATGATTAAAGCAATGCCACCTGTGGTTGTAGGTCACTTTTTTAGCTATTTCATACTATAGACCATTTTTAAACGGTATTCTTATATTTTAGGTTAATGCTTTGTTGTCCCGACCAGTTCTAAGCAGCTGAAGGAATCTCATGCACCTCCTTTTGTTATATTTCTATATTTCTGTTATGCAGTGATATGATTAGTTTATGAGGGAAAGAGTCAAGTTGCTTGATTCCCTATATTCATTACCACACTAGTTCAGTTAGTCTACATGAGACACACATGTTGATGGCTTGACTTGTTATATTAGGACAATGCCAATTTTGAAATTCTTTGACAACAAACATGGTGTTTTTTCGCCTGCTTTGCTGCTCTAACTTAATATGTCTTAGTTTTAGCATGCAAATAACCTGTAGTGTTTCTTCCAGAGTAGCTATGATACTGGCACATGTACGCATAGGTCCAGGACATCGACAGTTCCTGTTATTCCGGAAAGAGATGTACGAGGCGCATCATTAATTGTTCCTGGCCAATGATGAATTTGAATTATTTTATATATAAGATGGCCGCTAGTTAGCAGGTACGTTGTGCTGACTTGTTTTCTTTGTTTCAGGCTGCACATGAAGCTATGGGGGCAGAAGGGAGGCATCCTACGTTAAGTATTGAGATCATTTCACAAAGCAGCAGTGGCAGTGATTATTGCTTGCATCGGCCCACGGTTTCAGTTTTTTCAGCAGAAAGAGGTGTTACATCTGCACTCCAAACAATTGGATTTAATTGAACAAGAAACAGAGAAATTGATGGAATAATCACGATTACACGTGAACATATACAAGAACTAAAAGATCAATAAGATTTGACGGACCGTCTACTTGATAATCTCTTCTGCAGCTATCATGGTATGCCAGTTGTTACTTGTATGGGGATGTAAGATCCGTAGTAGAAACCCTGTTCCAACACATGTCTCGCGATGTCTCTGTAATGCTTCATCTTGTTTTTGTTGAAAGTCTGGTCTGTAATAAATTTCAAAAAATATCGGTTGATGTAATAGGGTGATCCTAGCATGGCCATTAGCGGGCTGAAATATTAACGGGTTGTTTAAAACCAGAATTTTGCCATAGTTATAGAATACTCAAATATTCTAGCCAGCAGAGGGGCCAAATTAACACTAAAAGGCCGTAAGTGGCAGGTCAGTACATTGGTGGGCCTCATAAGTGGCCAAGGCCCTGAAAATGTACAGGGTTGAACAGCAACAGGCAAAAACAGTAAAGGGCCTGAACTGTAATGGGCCCGAATATTGATATACCTTAACAGTAAAGAGCTGAAACAGTAAAAGGCCTAAACAGTAAAAAGCCCACGCAGTAGAGAGCCCGCACAGTAAAACAGTCTGAAGAGTAAAAGGCCTAAACAGTAAATGGCCTGAACAGTAATTGGCCTGAACAGTAAAAGGCCATATGAGCAAAAGGCCTAAATAGTGAATGGCCAGAATAGTAGAAGGCCAAAACAGTAAAGGATCCTAACGCTGGCAACCCAGAAATGTAAAATGCCATAACAGTAAATGGGTAGAATAGGAGCGGACCCCACGGGCCGTAGGAACAGTAACAGGCTGCCTACAGGCCTTAACAGTGTCTGACCTTCTAGTGCAAGGCCCCTAATGGGCCGCATATTATTCTACCAAAGTGGGCCTTCTTTAGGCCGAAACTGTAGCAGGCCTGAAATCATACGGGCCCTAGAAGGGTTCATTAATGGGCCACGTCAAACAGTACACGTCGTGAGAGTAAAGGGCCGTAATCTTATTGGGCTCTCGTCGTGGGCTAGCCCACTTAACAATTAGCAGGCCTTGTCTGGGCCAGGCTTCTGCCACGGTTTCTGTGACCGTTAACGGCCGTTAACGGCGGGTGCCACGTGGCATTTTTGCATGACGTCAGCAATCAACACGGGTGGCAATCAACACGACGGAAAAAGTTTTCGTGGCTCAAGGGTGCGGTCCGCCACGGTCAGAAAAAACATGGTAGATTCTTTTGTGACAGGGCTTTTACCATGAAGGGCATCCGCGGTAGAAGACTTTTTAGCCACGAAAAACGGGCCTTCAACCATGAAAATCGTCCGTTGTAAAAGCCAACTTTCTTGTAGTGTAACAACCTATGCTAAGCAAGACAAGCAACAAGATGATAGCAAGATATAATAATTCAAGCACGATGGTTATCACAATGTAAATTGCATAAGTAAAGTGCTCCGTTGAGAGATAACCGATGGAAGCGGAGACGATGATTTGTTTCCTGAAGTTCACTTCCAAAGAAGCTACGTCTCTGTTGGACAGGTGCGGGGGGCGCAATGTACTTCGAACGCCACAAATGGCTCACCTCGAGGTGTGGTGGCTTGATGCTCACCCAACGCCACACAAGGCCTCATCCCAAGATGCGAAGGCACGCAAATCACCGATGCTAGAAAAGGCTCACCCTATTCTCCATGAGCTCGCCACAAAGGCCTACTCACGATCCACTATGGGACTCTTGAGGGGGGTCACCGAACCCGTACAAGGCTTGAGGAAATCTCCACAACTCAATTGGAGGGATCCCAAGAAATGTCACAAAGGCTACAAGCTTGAGGAACTCCACAACAATTGGAGCCCCCAAGAACAATGCCACAAAAGGCCACAAGCTTGAGGAATCTCCACAACTCAATTGGAGTCCCCAAGAACACACCACAACTCCACACAACCGTCTAGGGTTCCAAGAACCCAAGAGAAACAAGCCTAAGGGCTTGAACTTGCCGAATCTCCGAGGAGAACTCAAACCTATGCACCAAATGCAAGAGGCAAGTCCTTCTCTATCAAATTCCACCAAAGCTACAAAATCTATTGGGGGAATAAGAGAGGAAGAACACAAGAGGAGAACACAAAACTCTCCAAGATCTAGATTCCAAGTATTCCTTCACAAAGAAGGGATTTGGTTTGGTGGGGGTTGTAGATCTATATCTCCTCTCTCAAATCCCTCAAAAAGTTGCAAGAATAATAGGAGGGGGAAGGGGAGAGGGCAAGCTCTTCAAGGTCGACAATGGAGGAGAGAGAGAAAGCCAAAACCAAGAAGAAGAAAGTCACCCACGAAGGGAAAGGGGAGCTCTTTTTAAAGGGCTACCCGATCTGGCCGTTATGCACATTTTCCTGCATGGCCGGTAGTACCGATGGGTGACCGGTACTACCGGTGGCACCCAACCAATGGTCCAAAAACGAGGTGTGAAAAGAGAGAAAAACCTGGCTAGAACTACCGCCCGAAATTCTGGTCCAAGTTCCGACAAAAAGCACAATCCAAAACAGAGAGGGTACTGAACCGAAATGGGGGTTATCGGAAGTTGGGCCAGAATTTACACCGGTACTACCGGTGGCAAACTGCCCTAGCGGTACTACCGGTGGCCCGCCAGAACTACCGGTCATGGAAATCCTTCAGAACCAAAACTGCAATAACTTTCGCATCCGAACTCCAAACGAGATGAAACCAATTTTGTTGGAAATATAACGATATGTAGAATCTCCAAGGGAGAAAATACCATGAATACATATATATGTGAGATATCTCCCAAGGAGTGGAGCCGGAAAACCTGCAAGATAAAAACGCAATATGCAAGGGAAATCCGTTTTTGATGAACTAGAGCTTGTTATGAAGATAACCACAAGCTCTAGATCCTCACATGAACAAGAACCAAACAACAACCAATAAAGATGATGATATGTATGCAAAGGCTTGAGCTCTCTCCAAAAGATACAAACGAGGCACTCACTCGAGAGCCCCTCTTAATAGTACGGATTTCTATCCTAAACCCGGTCTCCCAACACTACAAGAGACCGGTAAGATAGAACACCTATGAAGATCATACCTTTGCCTTGAGCATTCCACTTGAGCTTGCTGTAGACCGTCTTGTTCTTCTCAAGATGGATCACCTTTCTTGATTGATCTTGCTTTCTCTTGCTTGATGAAGACTTGTGAAATGCTCCCCATACTCCATGGGGAAACCTCTTCTTTGAACTTGTCTTCATCACTCCATGATCGTCGAGGATGGCAAGCTTCAAGCATGAGATCTTCTCGAGATGACGCATCTTGAGCTTGCACTTCAATTCTTGATGATGTCTTGAAGATATCCATGAGGAACTCCATCTTCTTCTTCTTCAAGACATACTTGATCTTCTTCTTCTACTTGACTCCAATAGGCACAAAGCCCTTGGATATTCCTTCTTATTTTTCAACCTTGATACCAACACATGGTCCAAGCGATGCCAATGGACAAACCTACAAGTGAAACTAAATTTACACATTAGTCCATAGAGATTGTCATTAATTACCAAAACCACACATGGGGGCATACATGCCCTTTCACTCAACCAAAAACATAGAAAACAAGCTGGACAAGTGCGTGACAATAAGAGCATGGCTAGTGGGGGTGGGATAAAGGCTTGGGTTAGATTAGCAAATTGGTAAAGAGCTAGAACACAAGATAACGAACACAATATCCAAACGAAGAACCACTAAGATACAATGTCAAATAAAATCAAATAAAATCCAATCCCTCAACCGCATGAGGGTCGGTGGCTGAGGCCACCATGTTTGAGTATATTTGGCTTGGCACCATGAAGATATATCTTGGGTCCATTACCAACACTAGTCGTTGAAGCTCATATATCACAAAATGATATTAAGAGGATGATTTTCTCACCTTGGGCATAATGGGGGAGGGAAATCCCAATCAATTATGACCGCACTCCCCCTATATACATGCCTACACCTAGATGGGAGAACACATTAAAGTATGGGTATGGGTGCATGATCTCAGGCCACATTGCTCGAATCTATGATATTTAGATCATGCCTTAACTCTCGGAATCTTATTTCATCAAGGGGATTGGTGAATAAATCCGCAAGATTCTTCTCGGTGCTAATATATGAGAGGTCAATATCTCCACTAGACACATGCTCCGGATGAAGTGATGGCGAATATCAATATGCTTCGTTCTTGTGTGTTGCACCGAGTTGTGGGTGATCTTTATTGCACTTTCATTATCACAAAGAAGATGCACTTTTTCACAAGTGACACCGTAATCCTTCAATGTTTGCCTCATCCACAACAATTGTGCACAACAACTAGTGGTCGCAATATACTCAGCCTCGGTGGATGATAGTGAGATACAATTTTGCTTCTTAGATGACCAACACACCAAGGACCTACCAAGGAATTGGCAAAATCTAGAGGTGGATTTCCTTCCCACTTTGTCTCCCGCCCAATCCGAGTCCGAGAATCCACGAAGTGCAAAGCCTGAGCCCTTGGGGTACGGTAAGCCAAAGTTGGTGTATCAACTAAATATTGAAAGATTCGCTTGACCGCCACAAGGTGGCTTTATTTTGGGGTGGCTTGAAACCATGCACAAATACCCACACTTAACACGGTATCCAGTCTAGATGCACAAAGATAGAGTAAAGAACCAATCATAGAATGATATACCTTTTGATCCACATCTTTACCATGGGTATCAAGAGTGGGGTCGCATTTGAGAGGCATGGGAGTCTTGGATCCATTGAGATCGGACAACTTGAACATCTTGAGCATATCTTAAATATATTTGGCTTGATTACTAAAGATACCTCCAATCAATTGCTTCACTTCAAATCCAAGGAAGAATTGCAATTCACCCAGCATAGACATTTCAAACTCATCGGTCATTATCTTAGGAAATACATCATTGAAAGCTTTGTTAGGAGAACCAAATATAATATCATCAACATAGATTTGGCATATAAACAAGTTTCCTCCAACTCTCTTGGTAAAAAGAGTGAGGTCAATTATCCCAACTTCGAAACCACGGTCTACCAACAACTTTCTAAGGTACTCATACCAAGCATGTGGAGCTTGCTTAAGTACATGGAGTGACTTTTAAAGCTTGTAGACATGGTTCGGAAACTTGGGATCCTCAAAACTCAGAGGTTTCTTAACATACACTAACTCATTTAGGGGACCATTAAGAAATGCACTTTTAACATCCATTTGTTGCAACTTGAAATTATGATGAGATGCATATGCAAGCAAGACATGGATGGATTCAAGACGAGAAACGGGGGCAAAAGTTTCACCGTAGTCGATACCCTCGACTTGGGAGAAGCCTTGAGCCACCAATCTGGCCTTGTTGTGAATGACCATCCCACTTGCATCTTGCTTGTTTGAAAATCCACTTGGTCTAATGACATTGTGGCACTCCTTGGGTCTCTCCACCAATGACCAAACTTTTTGAGCTTGAAGTTGTGTAACTCTTCATGCATGGCTTCAAGCCAATCTGGATCTTCAAGTGCTTCATACACCTTTTGGGGTTCTACACAAGAAATAAAAACATTGTGTCCAACAAAGTTAGCCAATTGGTTACGAGTAGTAATACCCCTTTCAAGATCACCAACAATATTTGCAAGGATAAGTCCTTCTCGAACGATCTTGGCGATACTTTTTGCATCACGATGAGCTTGAGCTTCATCAAGGGATTCTTGAGAAACTACTTGGTCATGGATGGCTGTGAAAATAACCATATTTCTCCGCATTTAAATCACATTTTTAGTCAAACAAATGACCAAGAATATGTATAGCCTTGCTACCAATGATTAATTATTACAAAGATGTATAATATTTCATTTTAAATTGTGTTGTGCAGGAAATCACACTTTTAAGGTGAAATCAGGAGCTATTAATGAATATTATGAGGTTGTCTACACACCCAAGCAAACCAGGGTCAAAACCTAGCCTCCGGAAGGCTTAACGACCAACGGTACAGGCAAGGTACACCCTTACCGCCTGCTCGTACCACGTGGAAACGGCTTCATCAAGTCAAACCATACAACTTTCATGAAGGCGCCTATATATTTCAAGGTTCTAGCCATCGCGTGGGGGCGCCATTCTCAGATTGCATCACAACACCACCAAAGGATATCCACCACCATAGTTCATCCTCGCCATCCTCCATCATCCATCCTCTCCATAGCCATAGCCATTAGCTTGTACTTGAGATCTCCTTGTGATTCGGTGACCATTGTAAGAATATATGATTTCAATCTAAGTATTTTGCACAATGTTTTCTATCATTGATCTTATTGTTATGAGTGAGTAGTCCTCACAGGCTGCGGGTTGGGGTGAAACCTCGCAGCGATATTGTGCATCTAATTCATGGGAATATTGTATATTGATTGAATAGATCTTTGTCTCTTGTCTCGATCTATGGACTTGTAGGTACCCAAGATCCCACAGATTGATAAAGGCTTGAGGTGAGAATCTTGGTGAGCGGCGGTCTCGTAAGAAACCTAGTGACAAAAAGGGGAGTCCAGGATTCATTTAGCGATCCATTTGGGAACAATATCAACATCACTTCTTAAGGCTTTGATCTATGTTTTCACTTAATAATTGTTATAGCTTAGTATTTTGTGGTATAACAGTTGGATCAAAAGACTATTACTATGACTATGACTCATAGGGGCTCTAGTATATTAGGATGTGCTCCCCACAAATTTTATCTTTGTTAAATCATTACACATGAATATACGTATTGCTATCCTTATCTCATATGATGGGTAGCTTCAAGTGAATCTTCAACCCTCTCATATCTCCATCCATTGCAACAAACAACGTTCTAAAAGTAAACTAGAAAGGTCCGGTAAATGAAGGTAAAACGAACAAACAAGTCTTGTAGATGTTTCTCATTTAATTTCCTTTTAGCATTATTTCCCAAGGTTCTATTAAACCTAGGTCTATGAGGGAAAAGCTACTATACTATGTCTGTAAATCTGGATCGAAGGTATCAGTCATCACCACTATTTTGATCCTCGTCTTGACCTTCAAATTGAGCTTGCTCCTCTACATGAGCTTGCTTGACATTTTGAATTTTTCCATCTTCATGAGCTTGGCCTGGGTCAACATGGGGTGATACACACCCATCATTCATTTGTTCTTAACCTTGAATATGTGTTATATCTTCAATCATGGTATCTTGGTTGCTATGAGGCTTATGAAGATATTTAGTAGGTGAGGGATCCACTTGAGTAGAGAATTGCACTTATCCTTCCACCACAAAGGGTTCCTCAACGGGGTGAAAAAATCCCATGCACATTCTTCTTATGGCTCGAGGAGGAAATTCATCACCAACATCACCAAGATCAAGTTGCCCCACTTGGGAGCCTTGATGCTCATCAAACTTCACATTACAAGAGACTATAACTTTCCTAGTGGACTTGTTATAGACTCTATAAGAGTGAGATTACGATGCATAGCCAACTGATAGCTCCAAATTTCAACGTTTTTACCATTTTTTTTACTCTTGTTTCTTGCCAGATTTCACCGAAGATTACCATTTCTACTAATGTTAACATCGCAATTAGAACATCCTTGGTTTATTGTGATGGTTTTCAGGTAATGAACATTTATGGAAGATCAAATAGCGTTTATGGGCTAATTGCACCAAAAGAAGCAAATCCCCAATTGGAGCCCCTTTCATTGGAGGCGTTCAGAGCGCATAACGACCACTGGTACGATCGGGGTGCGCCCGTACTACCCGCCGTCGGCTCCATTATATCAATACAAGCAACTTTCATGAAGGGGAGATGACGAAAAACAGAACATAGCCGCCACAAACTCATCTAGAAGGGAAGAGATCATATCTGAAGAAGGAGAAGAACACCGTCTCATCCTTCGATGAACTCTAGCCTCCACACCATCCACTCCACCATCATCCCCATTTCTACTTAGAGAGGGAGAGAGAGAGAGACTTGTAAGATTAGGGTTTGATACTTTGATCTACCTTTGGTTTGTATTTGATTTGATCTTCAACTGGTATTGTGGCTTGCTATGATAACTCTGAGATGATTTCCATTTTCAATACAATTATGACTTTGATTTATATTCCTCTCATGTCTAAGTAAATACCCATAGGATGGGAGATGTAGGGGATTGGTGATATGTGTTGTTCCTTCTTTAATTCCATCCATTCGTGATTATTGTAGTGTTTATTAAATTGTGAGAATTATTATCTATGTTCGCCTAATGCTTGTTATCTAATTTAAGGGCCTAGGTAACATGATCCAGAGATCTCATAGGTATGAACTTGTATGCTAGAGAATCAGCGACCCCCCGAGTGACATGGCTGATAGCAATGAGGAGCTAGTATTACTCGAGGACAACAAGGAACCATCAAGATCAAAGCCTTCATCTGGTCAGAAGACCTTAAGTAATGTGCTGACCATTGCGGTGGTAACAGGCAGATGGATCATTGAAACTAGGAAGAATTGGCCATGAGGACTTCCATTTGGTTTATGGGTTGCTTGCCTACTCACTTACAAATAAGAAATATCACAATCAATTATCCCATTTTATTCGTCTAGCACTTTCACTATTACCATGAACCGTTTCTCTCCGCGCCAAATTTTCATCTGCAGGAACCTCGAACACCTTTTTCGTCTTTACTTTTATGTTATCTAAACCTCGTTTTTCCTTACGCAAGTTTCCTATATTATTCACTCACCACTTTCCACCTTCAACAATTGCAGTCAATTCACTCAAGACCGGTGACACCTTGAGTGCGAAAGAAACACCGCATAAAAACACTTACCTAGGCTCCTTATTGCGATCGGCATAAAAATTGGAATTAATACTTGCACGAGAACATGCTTTGATGAACTTCTACAGTTGCAGGCCATCAAGCTATTTTCTGGCACCATTGCTGGGGGGGCTAAGCGCTAAGTGTTGTTTCTTGACATATATAATTGTTGGCACCAACCATGATCTCCGTTGAAGACAGAGGTACCAATCGATATGGAAAAACTTATTTACCTCCGTATATTGATTGTATTCCAACTGAAAAACACCTAGAATTTATTGAAATATTTTCTAACTCACATATTGTAGACATGAACAGTTTGATTCCTCCGATGGCAGACTTTACCATCACCCAGGGGGCTGATACATTGCAAATGTATCTATAATTTTTGATGTTCCATGCTTGGTTTTATCCACTTTCTTGTGTTTTGTCCACATTTTGGACTACTTTTCATATGATTTTTTGGACTAACCTATTAACAAGATGCCACAGTGCCAGTTGCCTGTTTTCTGCTATTTTTGGTTCCAAGAAAGTCAGAAAATGAATATTCTCAGAATTGGACGGGACAAAAGCCAAAGTTCCTATTTTACCGGAAGACTCACGGAGCCAGAATACGATACGGAGGAGGGCCAGGGCCTGGCCACACACACACACCCCCAAGCACGGCCTAGCCCTAGCCGCACCACCAGGTGGTGTGGGCCCCCTGGTCGGCCACCAACCTTGCCTCTCTCGCCTATAAGAGCCTCCCGAGGCAGAATCCCTAAATCGACAATCAGAAATCCACGAAAAGTTCCGCATCACCGCCGCCACCGAAGGGGAGATTCGGGGGACAGCAAGTCTCTGTTTCGGCACCCTGCCGGGACGGGGAAGTGCCCCCGGAGCCATCTCCATCGATCTCCACCACCACCACCATCTCCATCACCGTTGCTGATTCCCATGATGAGGAGGGAGTAGTTCTCTCTCGAGGCTAAGGGTTCTACCGGTAGCTATATGTTCATCTCTCTATGCATGATCTTATTGAGATCATGAGCTTGTAATCTATAGATCTACCTTGCTACTCAAGTGCTTTAATAGATCTCTGCTCTCCCCATGTGTGTGAAAGTGACAGCGTGCACACCATGGTGGCACTTAGGCTAGAGATTACAAATACTTGTTATGAGTTATATTTGGACTTGGATGTCTTTATGAAATTGTGGTGTTTGTTGGACTCATCTAGTACACAAGGTGACAGTGTGGGGTTTTCTAGATGGGAAAGACTTACTTTGAGGTGTGCTGTTATAGCCCTACCATCGATTACAGTGTCCAACCGGAGAGTAGTTCAGCGTAGTATCATAAAGAAGAATATATTTATATGAGAGTGTTCACTAGTGAAAGTATGATCCCTAGGCCTTGTTTCTAAATATTGAAACACTGTTTGCTACTAGATCTATTACATGTTTGCTTGTTGCCATCTTTATTTCAGTTTGCCTTTAGTCTCTTCCACGCCATCAAGCTATTTTATATCACCGTTACCACTTATAATTATCCATACCACTTGTATTTCACTATCTCTTCGTCGAACTAGTGCACCTATACACCTGACAAGTGTATTGGGTGTGTTGGGGACACAAGAGACTTCTTGTATCTTGATTGCAGGGTTGCTTGAGAGGGGATGCCTTTGACCACTTCCTCCCTGAGTTCGATATACCTTGGGTGATCCACTTAAGGGAAAACTTGCTGCTGTTCTACAAACCTCTGCACTTGGAGGCCCAACAACTGTCTACAAGAATAGAAGTGCGTAGACATTAGGGGCCGAAAAGCCTTGATACTATTGGGAGAATATGGGAATCCATCTAGGCACTTAAGAAAAATGCCTAGTCTTTGTCCTGAACTTGTAGGCCAAGAATTTGAAATATACCCTGAGCTAATTTTATGATGAAAGAAATTTCCTTCGCAGGAAAAGAAGAGGAAGATCCTAGTGATCACCTGACGAAAGTCTATGACCTTTGTGCTACTCTTAAGCCAGCAAGTTTACCAATAGAGTTTGTACTCCTCAAATTTACCAAAAGAGCTTGAAAGATAATGCTTTTACTTGGTTACAATCATTACCCAATCATACTATAAAAAGCTAGGAAGATTGCATCCGAGAGTTTATGCATAAATATTGCTCGTTCTCTAAAATCATGTAGATTAAATGTAGCATAACGAACTTTCTCCAAACAGTTGGAGAAAACTTTTATCAAGCATGGAATAGATTTCATGCAATGATTATGAAAGTCCCGAACCATGGTTTCCATGAACACTTAATTATCCATTATTTTTATAACAGGCTTAATGGGGATACAAAAGAAATGATTAATTTGTCTACCGGGGAGCTATTTGCAACTTGACATTTCCAGAATGTGTAAAGCTTTTCGAGGTAAGATCCTTCAATGATGAACAATAAAATCCAGTTGAGGATGTTAAACCAAGAAAAGGTATGATTCAGATACCACCGGATCTTATACCTGAAGTTAAAAAGTCCATGGAAGAAAAAGGAATAGCTTCGGAACTTATCGAAGAAAATAAAATTGACATTCTTCAAGCTTATGTGATGGAAGATGAAATAAATCTTGTCATGCAAAAGTTTAGATATCAACAAAAGAAGTTTCGTGAGAAATATTATAAATGTCTAATGACTCAAGAAAAGAATATAAAAGAGTTAATTGAAGTCTTTGATGATTTAGTACATGCCACGAAGCATTTGGATAAATACTTGAGTATGGTTAAAACACAATGTGATCAAATAATTGAAACCCAAACTCTGATTTTGAACCAAGGAAATTTTAATATTGTCACTAGACGTGGTACAGAAATGCAGGAACCACAAGGGCCACCTTGGTATCAAGAAGAAGAAGCCCACAAAGCAAGACATACTCAAGATATGAATCAAGAATAAGAGGACTTAGTTGATCCTCATGATGATATTGATTATGAAGCTCAGAAAAGAGAATTTGAGGCTTCCAAAACTAGAGAAGAAGAAGCATGAGATAAACATATAGAATATGATTTATATGCTGATATGATCGACTCAAGGGAAGAGACTGATCTCAGAAAGGAACAAGAAGAGCAGGTTATCACTTCACGTGAAGAACATGTTGATAGGAAAAAATCATCAGCAAAGAAGAAAACTAAAAAGGATGTTGAACCAATAGTGAAGGTAAAGGATAAGGTAATACCCACCAAAAATAAAATTCCTTATCCTAATCGAGTTCATTATGAACTGGATAAAGTTATTTATGACTCTTTTGCCGAAGCACTGGGAAGCCTTCATTTAGAACTCCCTTTCAGTGATGCTATTCAAGTTCCTATTACAAAAAGTTTATGTGAGATATTCTTAATAGAAAAAAGAAGATAACTATGACTGTAGCAGTAATGACAAATTTTGGTGATAAGCTGCCTGCTAAGCTTGGGGACCAAGGTATACCTACTATCTCTTGCACAATTGGAAAAACTAATATAGTTAATGATGTTTGTGATTTAGGGGAAGGTGTTAGTGTCATGCCTTATTCCTTGTTTAATAAATTGAACCTTGGAGAGTATTCTCCCACTTCAATCACTTTGCAAATGGCTGATAAGACAACTAAACAACCTGTCGGTATGATTGAAGATGTCTTACTTAGAATTGACCAACATGTTATACCCACTAACTTTATTATACTCGATGTTCTGGAAGATGACAAACTTTCAATCATCCTTGGAAGACCTTTTCTTAGCACTTCTAGAGCTAATGTTAATTGTTCTAGTGGTAAGATTGTTTTCAATATCTATGATGATCAGATTGTTCGTTACTTTCCAAATAACTAGGAGCATAATGGCAAATATGTTCCACCTCTAAAGCGTATCCAATCGGTGAAAACCATTGATGAAGAGCAGCTTGAGGTAAACGCTAATGACATGGAGATTGATTGATAAGCTAACTCTCCTTAATAAAATGATTAATGGGAGTCAACCCATTCTTAAATAAATTTAAATTGTTTTGTTTTATTTTATGTGTGTTTTAATAAATTTATTCAAGCTTTGAGACCTGTAGAGAATTTTTACCTTAGTGAAGTTTAAAGAAAAGTGAAAGGAAAGCAAAAGGAAGAGTTAAACTAGGTTCAGACTGTGTAACAAGCAGTGGTATAGTCGAAGGTGCCCATACTGCCCGCCCGTACTGTCGAAGAAAATCCAGTCGGAAAAAATGAATTAACAAGTACTCGTAACGAGCACCGGTATGGCCGGATACCCGTACCGCTCGCCCGTACTGAATTTCGACAATTTTCTCCAAAGCTCACTTCACCGATTACAAGCACTGGTATGGCTGAGACGCGCCCGTACCGTCCGCCTGTACCAGACCCTCCAGGTTTGATATCGAACCCTAACATTGATCGAATGGTGACGACCACTGGTACGAGCGGGCTACATCCGTACTGCCCACCCGTACCAACTACATCGCAAGGTAAAGGCCGACGGCGGCTGGCTCTCAGCCAACCCCCTTTCTTCTTCTTCCTCATTCTTTCTTTCTCTTTCTTTCTCCACCTCAAACCCTAATCTCCTAGAACCTCTGATTCTTGATTGATTTCGTGTTTTTTTGTGGGGGAATCTTCACATCATTAAGTTTCTCATCCGATCCATGCTTTATTTTCTAAAATCCATGGTTGAATTCCTCACATTGACTACTTAGATGAGTTCATCATATTTTGAGATTATTTTTGATTCCTCACATTAGGATTTGTGATTTCTGCCTGTAATCGTTTGTTTATATGATAGAAACTTGATGCCCATAGTTTTGTTTGAAAATTTCGTAGCACAATGCATAACATTGGAAGGATTTTCCACTCGGGCAAGGGCTCGGGAATGGCAGGGGCCTCGGGCTCTACTCGGCCGCCAAGTTCAAAGAAGAGGCATTTGGAGGCGGACATCTTGAGAGCCACCATGAACAAGGACTACGAGAGGGTGAGCCAATGTGAGGTTTTACCCACTAAGTGGGTAAGCCGTGAGTTCCTCTCCTGCCAAGGTCTGTTGGAGGACTTCGAGCAGATGACCATGCAAGCAGGCATGGTCCCATTCACCCACTTCTCTGTCGACACCTACCAGCTCACCACATACGAGTTCCTATCATCATTCCATGATGATCTTGAGGCCCAGGAGTGCAATTACACTATAAGTTTTGTGCTCAGTAGGCAACCCCATAACTTTTCTGTCTGTGAATTTTATGATTGTTTTGGGTTCTCTCATGAGGGGGAACTCAATATTAATGATAATGTCCACATAGAGGCAATGCATTCTTGGGAGCGGATTTCTATCCACGGGAACACTTATTATTTGCGCAAGAAGAGTGCCACTATCTAGAATCCCATTATCCGTTATTTTCACACCTTTTTGGTTAATTCTATTTTTGGGAAGGGAGATGTCGGGGTAATGGCAGGCCCCGAGATGAGCGTGATTCAAATGGCTCTGCATCCTGAGATGGAGCATAAGGTAAACTTGGGTGCTTTGCTCATCCAACACTTTCATCGTCCAAGGGCGGCTTCTTTGGGTGATATCCGCTGCGGTGGCTTGATCACATAGATAGCTTACGCAAGTGAGATTTTCATGCCCTAGGAAAGAGTTGTGGCTAGCGGTAAGATTCTGGATTACATACACATGGCAAGCACAAAATTCATGGGGATCTATAGACCCCAACGTGCCCTCCGTGCTTATCAATTTTATTTCGAGCCTAATGGTGAACTCCACCAAGTTTTGCTTCCTTTTGTCTAAGCTTTTAGTTTTCTAGGTAAACAGAGTTGGGTCCTCACTAAGGAGGAATTCAAGCAAGAATGGATCCTCTTAGGGAGGATCGCACCGCTGGAAGGACACCCTAACTGGAAGACGTAGCAGCTGGCTAACTGCAGCAGGGGCAAAGTGGAGAGGACTGGAATGCAGCAGGCTAGGATGACTATGGTCAGCAACATCATCACCAACAACCTTTCCCTCAGTACCAGCAGCAAGGTATGCCTCCACCATAGTCGGGATTCAACTATGTCTCGAGAAGCGAGTTTGATCAGGTGGTGCATCGCATCGACAACATAGAGAATACATTGCATGATGTGCACGCCAACATAGTCAACCTCACCCAAGACTTCACCTCCTTCATGACCGACTTTCCAAACCACTACCCGAACTTCCCATACCATCAGTCGCTGCCCGGAGATGGCGGCAACAATTGATTCGAGTTGGGCCAAGAGCCTAAGCTTGGGGAGGTTAAACTCCTTCCCACCTTTTGCATTCATATTTTTGCTCTTCTTTTAATTTATTTTGCTTTCATTCCAGTTCATGTTTATTTTCAGTTTGCATTGATAAAATAAAACACAAAAATATTAGACTAGCTTTTATCTTGACTTGTGCAAAGTTCTCTCGGTTCTCGTTGATTTTTATGTAGGTTATTCCCCTCTAGTGACCTAGCTATGAAAAAGAATGCAAAGAGTTGACCCAAGTGGGAGATGAGAAAGCAAGAGGATGTATCACATCCCTATTTTCCCTCTTCCTGTAAGTTTATTCATGAACATTTTATGTTTGTTCGGTTGCACTTTATTTCTACTCCACGCGTAGCTCGTTATCTTTTAGGACTTGAGTTCAAAGGTTTTTGTCACTACTTTGGTTGAGACTTATGACAATTACTATCGCTTAGCAAAACAACTCCTTGGATTAAATTCCAAGTTTTTAAGAATAAGAGAAAGTGTTTATTGACAACTTTGGTGCCATGTTTTTGTCTTAAGGGCTTAATCTTAGTAGTACTAAATCCCACATACTAATCGTTGACTTGATGATACCTTCTGAAATAGAATTGTTTGATGGAACGAAAATTTTATGGTAGGAGAGGGAGATACCAAACCTGTTTTGATCAGCTATACTATATAAAAAGGAAGAGAGAAGAGAAAAAAAAGTTATATGTTTCTCATGCACACCTTTGGGATGCCAACAACTCCGGTAGCTTTGATCTATGGTATAACCCCGGATTTCGGCTATGAATTGATGACATGACTGGCATACGTGCCAATATACAGGCAAAATTATTGGTACTCTCAAAGGTTGTGTAAACACTTGCAAAAGAAACAATCATTGATCCTTGAAAGAGGAAGAAAAAAGGGGAACTATCGTCAAGAATTGAGCTGGAAATAGTCAATACTTACAAGAGCATTGGTATCACCTCACCACCTAAATTGAATAAATTAGAGTTCTTGAAAAGCAAGGAAAAGAAGAGGTGTTTGATAGCTGCGATTATCGAAGTGGGCGTTCATGAAAAACTCTAAGTTTATCCTTCTTTTGACATTTACTTGTGCACCCTTAATTTTGACCGAAAACATCCTTGCTTCAAATATTTTTACTCTCATAAAAGAGGGGCGCTGAAAAGAATTGATTCACAAGCTAGCCTAGCCAACTTTTTGACAGTCTCTTTTGTGTTTCAAGAACTATTATCTAGCGAGTTATTTGCGTCTAGGAATCGATCTTAAGTGTAATCGTTCGGATATATTATGCTCATGTGCAAGGTTGCAGGATTTGAGACAATGGAATATGATTCAACTTCTCCCTATTACTCATTATAGCTTTATCACTTGAGGGCGAGTAACAGCGAAGCTTGGGGAAGTTGATAGCTCCTCAACGTTTTTACCATTGTTTTTCCTCTTGTTTCTTGCCGGATTTCACTGAAGATTACCATTTCTACTAACGTTAACATCTAAATTAGTGAATCCTTGGTTTCTTGTGATGGTTTTCAGGTAATGAACATGTATGGAAGATCTGATAGCATTTATGGGATAATTACACCAAAAGAAGCAAATCCCGAATTGGAGCCCCTTTCATTGGAGGCGTTTAGAGCGCATAACAACCACTCGTATTGTCGGGGCATGCTCATCCATCGCCCATACTACCCACCACTGGCTCCATTATATCAGTACAAGCAACTTTCGTGAAGGGGAGATGACAAAAAACAAAACATAGCCGCCGCAAACTCATCACTAGAAGGGGAGAGATCAAATCTGAAGAAGGAAAAGAACATTGTCTCATCCTTCGATGATCTCTAGCCTCCACACCATTCACTCCACCATCATACCCATTGCTACTTAGAGAGAGAGATAGAGAGATTGGCACTTGTAAGATTAAGGTTTGATACTTTGATCTACCTTTGGTTTGTATTTGATTTCGTCTTCAACTAGTATTGTGGCTTGCTATGATAACTCTGAGATGGTTTCCATTTGCAATACAATTATGCCTTTGATTTATCTTCCTCTCATGTCTGAGTATATCCCCATAGGCATGGGAGATGTATGGGATTGGTGATATGTGTTGTGCCTTCTTTAATTCCATCCATTTTGTGATTGTTATAGTGTTTATTAAATTGTGAGAATTATTATCTATGTTTGCCTAATGCTTGTTATCTAATTTAAGGGCCTAGGTAACATGATCCAGAGATCTTATAGGTATGAACTTGTTTGCTAGCGAATCAGCGACCCCTCGAGTGACACGGCTGATATCAATGAGAAGCTAGTATTACTCGGGGACAACAAGGAACCATCAAGATCAAAGCCTTGATCCGGTCGGAAGACCTTAATTAATATGCTGACCATTGCCATGGTAACAGGCAGATGGATCATTAAAACTAGGAAGAATTGGCCATGAGGACTTCTAGTTGGTTTATGGGCTTCTTGCCTACTCACTTACAAATAAGAAAAATCACAATCACTTTCCATTTTATTCATCTGGCACTTTCACTATTACCATGAACTATTTCTCTCCGCGCCTAATTTCTCATCTGTAGGAACCTCGAACACATTTCTCGTCTTTACTTTTATGTTATCTAAACATCGTTTTTCCTTACGCAAGTTTCCTCTATTATTCACTCACCACTTTCCACCTTCAAAAATTGCAGTAAATTCACTCAAGACCGGTGACACCTTGAGTGCAATAGAAATGTCGCATAAAAACACTTACCTAGGCTCCTTATTGGGATCGATATAAGAACTGGAATTAATACTTCCACGAAAGTGTGCTCTAACGAACTCGTGCACTTGCAGGCCATCGCCAACAAAGATACCTTCAATAGATCTAGGCTTGAATTTAGATAACCGGTTACCTTTCTTGAGAATTGATACGTCCATTTTGCATCACTATTCTATATCATAATTTACTGTTATTCATTGATATATTTCATATTAAGAGATGATACTTATGTAATTTCCCTTATTTTTGCATGGTTGATGACTTTTGGAGCATGGAAGGTCTGTACATTAGCACAGGTTCACCCACACAACACTTAGCAAGCTAAAGAAGATTAATCAACTATATGAAGTGAAAGAACTTGACGATATTCCCATGTGTCCTCGAGAACGTTTGGTCATCTTAAGTAATACAACCGGCTTGTCCTTTGCTGCATAAAGGATTGGGCCACTTGCTACATTTGTTCTTATTGTCTTTTATTTACTCGTACTTTATTTACTTGCAATAATCAAAAAACCCTAAAAATCCGTTTGCTAAGTATTTGCAGAGAATTCCTGATCCATACCACTAGCTAGCACCTTCTGCTCCTTGTTGGGTTCGACACTCTTACTTATCGAAAATACTGCGATACACCCCCTATACTTGTGGGTCATCAAGACTATTTTCCGGCGCCGTTTCCGGGGAGTGAAGCGCTATTGGAGAGTGGAATTGGTAAAGGAAACTTCTACTGTGAGTATTGTTTACTTCTTTTAGTTGCTTTATTTTTGTTATGGATAATTCACTGAGTTTCTTATTTGGTAAAGCTACTACCACTGCTAAGGTAGTAGATGAACCACCACCTACTGAGAATGATACTTTTAAAATACCTACAAGAATTATTGATCGTGTTATGGATAACTATTATGTTGGGGATGGAACTGTCCATCCCGGTGATCATTTGCTCTTTATACACGAATTATGCGGGTTGTTCAAGTGTGCAGGTATTACTATAGATCAAGTTAAGAAGAACTTATTCTCATTATCACTTAAAGGAAGAGCTGAGGAATGGTATAAGCTGCTAAAGAATGGTCAAGCTCTTGAATGGGAGGAAATAGTACCTCTCTTTTATTCAAAGTTTCATCCTCCTAGTGAGATTCATAAAGATTGAAATCAAATATACAACTTTTGGCCTCTTGATGGAGAGAGTACATCTCAAGCTTGGAGGAGATTGAAGTTACTAATGCTCAAATGTCCCATTCATGAGCTCCCCAACAATATTATTATCAATAACTTTTATGCAAGGCTTTGTCTTCATGATAAGGATTTATTGGATGCTCTTGTGCTGGATCATTCACTCGTATGGAAGAAGAAGCTAAATGGGATCTTCTGGACCGTATTCAAGACAATGCCAAAGCATGGGAGAATGACAAAGGTAGAAAGTCAGGTATAAATTATGATTATGAATGCATTGAATCTTTTATGGGAACTGATGACTTTCAAAATATTAATAATACTTATGGTCTTGATTTACAAGTTATTACAAACTGCTTTAAGGATTTTGCTTCTTATATTGAAATCCCAAAAAGGGGATGGAGCAAGTACCATGCGCCTTATAAAGATATTGCTGACTGTGTTCCTGTTGGGAGTACTGAGTTTTACACTATTTATCACATCTTACCTGAACTTTATATCGAGAAACCCTTCCCTGATAAGGTAAAGGACCATCCTATGATAACTAGTGTAATCACTAAAACTGCAAAGAGAACTATAAAACCTGATGAACAAATAAACATTGAACATGTTGTAGCAATTGTGAAATACCTTGTCACTAAAAGCGTAGAAGATGGACACATAGTATTTTGTGAGGATGCTTCTAATATTGTTTCACATCCTAATAGAACTAAAAAGGCTAGTGTCCCTGTGCTTTCCGTTAGAATTGGTGATCATTGCTATTATGGTTTATGTGATATTGGTGCAAGTTCCAGTGCTATTCCTTATGAGCTTTACAGAGAAATTATGCATGAAATCAGTCCCTGCGAATTGGAAGAGATTGATGTGGTTATTCACCTTGCTAATAGAGAGACCATCTCTCCAATTAGTATTGTACGAGACGTGGAAGTTCTTTGTGGTAAGATTAAGTATCCTGCTGATTTTCTAGTACTTGGTTTAGCTGCTAGTAAAACTTATCCTATCATTTTTGGTAGACCTTTCTTGAGTACTTGTGGAGCTATTATAGATTGCAAAAGGGAGAAAATCTTGACTAAGTTTGATGGAGAATCTTATGAGTTTAATTTTCAAAATTTACTAAAGAACCTTGTGAAGAGGAAACCGATAACGAGGATTTTAGAGTTGAACAACTTGCTTCTATTTCTCTTGCTCCTAACAATGCTTTGCAGCAATTTATGGAAGATCATGAAAGTGAAATCTTCATGGAAGAAAGGAATGAGATTGACGAGATTCTCCGTAATCAGCCTAAGATGCTTAAGCATAACTTGCCTGTAGAAGACTTGGGTACTATGTTGCCACCTAAAAAGGATCCGGTCTTCGATCTAAAACCTCTCCCTGACGATCTTAAATACGCTTACATTGATGATAAAAAGATATATCCTGTTATTATTAGCTCTAAACTTTCAGGGAAGGAGGAAGAAAGGTTATTGGAGGTTTTGAAGAAACATCGAGGGGCTATGGGCTATACTCTGGATGATTTAAAAGGGATTTCACCTACTATATGTCAGCATGCTATCAATATAGAACCAGATGCAAAGCTAGTAGTAGAGCACCAACGACGTTTAAATCCTAAGATGAAGGAAGTGGTAAGAAATGAGGTATTGAAACTCCTTGATGCTGGTATTATTTACCCTATTGCTGATAGTGAATGGGTTAGTCCTGTTCATTGTGTCCCTAAAAAGGGAGGAATTACTGTTGTGCCTAATGATAATGATGAGCTTATTCCCCAAAGAATAGTAGTAGGCTATAGGATGTTCATTGATTTTAGGAAAGTCAACAAAGTTACTAAGAAAGATCATTACCCGCTTCCTTTTATTGATCAAATGTTGGAAAGGTTGTCTAAAAAGACCCATTATTGTTTTCTTGATGGTTATTCTGGTTTCTCTCAAATTGTTGTTAAACAACAAGATCAAGAAAAAACTACTTTTACTTTCCCTTATGGAACTTATGCTTATAGATGTATGCCTTTTGGTTTATGTAATGCTCCTGCTACTTTTCAAAGATGCATGTCTGCTATCTTTCATGGCTTTTGTGAGGAAATTGTGGAAGTGTTCATGGATGACTTCTCTGTCTATGGAACTTCTTTTGATAATTTTCTGCACAACCTTGATAAAGTTTTGCAGAGGTGTGAAGAAGCTAATCTTGTTCTTAATTGGGAGAAATGCCACTTCATGGTTAATGAAGGGATTGTCCTTGGGCATAAGGTTTCCGAAAGAGGCATAGAAGTGGATAGAGCTAAAGTCGAGGCAATTGAGAAAATGCCCTGCCCAAGAGACATCAAAGGTATTCGTAGTATCCTTGGTCATGCTGGTTTCTATAGATGGTTTATTAAAGATTTCTCTAAGATATCAAAACCCCTCACTAATATTCTTCAAAAAGATGTACCCTTTGTTTTTGATGATGATTGTAAGGAATCTTTTGAAACTCTTAAGAAGGCTTTAACTACAGATCCTATTGTTCAACCACCTGATTGGAGTTTACCCTTTGAAATAATGTGTGATGCTAGTGATTTTGCTGTAGGTGCTGTCCTTGGGCAACAAATTGATAAAAAGCTAAACGTTATTCATTATGCTAGTAAGACTCTTGATGCTGCTCAAAGGAATTATGCTACTACTGAAAAAGAATTTCTAGCTGTCGTCTTTGCTTGTGATAAGTTTAGACCATATATTGTAGACTCAAAAGTCACCATTCATACTGATCATGCTGCTATTAAGTACCTTATGACAAAGAAGGATGCTAAGCCTAGGCTTATTTGATGTATGATGCTTTAACAAGAGTTTGATCTACATATTGTAGATAGGAAAGGTGTTGAAAACCCTGTAGTTGATAATTTATCTCGATTGGAAAATATCTCCTTTGACCCTATGCCTGTTAATGATAGTTTCCCAAATGAACAGTTGGCTGCGGTAGGGGTAAGCTCGCGAGGGAGCCCTTGGTATGCTGATTATGCTAACTTTATTGTTTCCAAGTATTTGCCTCCAACTTTTACAGCTCAGCAAAGAAGAAAGTTCTTTTATGATTTGAGG
This sequence comes from Avena sativa, assembly GCA_916181665.1. Classification (NCBI taxonomy): domain Eukaryota; kingdom Viridiplantae; phylum Streptophyta; class Magnoliopsida; order Poales; family Poaceae; genus Avena; species Avena sativa. Next base: position 5,279,169 of record OV702287.1, read on the forward strand.
CATTATTTTTGGGATGACCCACACTTATATAAAGAAGGAGTGGATGGTATTATGCGAAGATGTGTTCCAGAATATGAACAAAAGGAGATATTGCGTAAATCTCATCGTAGTGCTTATGGAGGACATCATGCAGGAGATAGAACTGCACAAAAGGTGCTGCAATCCGGTTTCTACTGGCCTACCCTTTTTAAAGATGCAAGAAAAATTGTTTTATCTTGTGATGAGTGTCAGCGTGTTGGTAATATTTCTAGACACAATGAAATGCCTATGAACTACTCTCTAGTTATTGAACCCTTTGATTTCTAGGGATTTGAATTTATGGGTCCTTTTCCTCCCTCGAAAGGGTATACTCATATTCTTGTTGTCGTTGATTATGTTACTAAGTGGGTAGAAGCCATTCCTACGAAGAGTGCTAACGGGGAGACTTCTCGAAAAATGCTTAAGGATGTTATCTATCCTAGGTTTGGAGTGCCTAGGTATCTCATGACTGATGGAGGTTCTCATTTCATTCATGGTGGTTTTAGAAAGACCCTTGCTAAATATGATGTTAATCATAGAATTGCTTCAGCTTATCACCCCCAAACTAGTGGACAAGTAGAGTTATCAAATAGAGAAATTAAATCCATCTTGCAAAAGACTGTTAATAGATCTAGAAAAAACTGGGCTAAAAAGTTGAATGATGCTTTATGGGCTGATAGGACTGCCTATAAAAACCCTATGGGGATGTCTCCTTATAAAATGGTTTATGGGAAAGCTTGTCACCTACCTTTAGAATTAGAGCACAAAGCTTACTGGGCAGTTAAAGAACTCAATAGAGATTGTAAGCTTGCTGGTGAGAAAAGATTATTTGACTTAAGTTCTTTAGATGAATGGAGGAGTAAAGCCTATGAGAATGCTAGGATCTTTAAGGAAAAAGTTAAAATATGGCATGACAAGTGAATACTTAAGAGAGAATTTCATGTTGGTGAGAAAGTTCTATTGTATAGGTCTCGTCTTAGATTTTTTGCAGGAAAACTACTATCAAAATGGGAAGGACCTTTCGTTATTGAAGAAGTTTACCGTTCGGGAGCAATAAAAATTTCTTCTTTAAAAGATAATACTACACAAGTACTGAATGGGCAGCGACTCAAGCACTATATTGCTAGAGATTCCTACAATGAAGATGTTGATGCCTTTCAGGTTATATCTCTGGAAAAATTTATCAAGGACCAAATTCAAAGACCTGCAGACTCCGTTTTTGAATAGGTAACAGTTCTGGTAAGAAAAGCTCCACGAAAGATCTGTCAAATTATATTTTTGCAGTTTTTTGTCAATAAGGGAAGCTATGAAGTGAAAGAGGGACGGAAACGGAGCCACACCACCCTGTGGCGCGGGCTCACCCCTGGCCACGCCACCAGGTGGTGTGGCCACTCCGGACTCTGTCCCCGGCCCGTTTTCTCCCAGTACCTTCCTTTTGTTGTGAAATCTCGTAATATATAATCCCCCAGATCCCCCGAGGTTCGTATATCATGTTCTCGTCGTGTTTTTGTTTCGATTTGTTTCTGCTAGGAACTATTCTTGAAAGCTTAGAAGCACAATGGTGTCCGCCAAGGATAAAGGGAAGGAGCCTATGGAGGAGGATCCCCAAGACCCAGGGCAGGAGAAGAAGATCAAGAGTGAAGATGAAGAGGAGGCAAAGCACACCGGCACTACCATTGCAAGCATTGGAGTGGTGGCAAACCCTGCCAGGACTATGTCAATTGGAGGGAAGCCTCCTCATCACTGTTCAGATCCATGGTCACTTCCTCCGCGCGCCAAGAATCCTTTCCATACCCTTATCCATGAGCATCAATACCAGAATATGCCCAAGGAGAAATTACCCTCCAATTGGGATTTGCCTCGTTCTAGCCATGTAGGAAAAGAAGACTTCAAGGAGGTAGAGTGGGGAAAGAATCGCAAGAGCTGGGATTCTCAACCCGACATGATCATGAGCCGCATTGAGCAAAACTCACAGCTTATTCGTAATCTCACCTTCGAGATTGAAGACTTGGGGAAACTGGTCAAAGAGCTCATCAAGAGGATACCACCACCACCGAAGAAGTAATTCGTCATCAGGTTTGGCACCCCCTTGGTTTGTTCCAAACTTGGGGGAGTGCCGCGGTATCACATCACTGTCTTCTATCTTTTTACCTTTTTAGTAGATTCATATCATGAATAGAGAAGTTATCATGTAGGATGGTTTGCATTATGGAAGTGTCCCCTCTCTCGTTAGATATGTATCCCTTGGTGTGAGTTGCTGTTATGGAATATTAATGAGAAGTTCTATCATTTACTCTTTTGCATATCTTATATTAGTTTTCAATTCGTGGTTATATGATTGATCTTGTTGTTAGTATTGGTATCACTTTGGGATTATTGAGTTAATTTAGTTGGTTTTGGCAAACCTGGCTAGGTCAGTAGCAACACTATTTTTGACAGTTGAATGAAAAGATAAAAGTACTCTAAAGAAATATAATTTCATCATCTTTCTTTCTTGATTTGCTCATAAGTTTAGTATTCTCTAGTTAAGATCTTTTGTGCTTCCAAGGAAGATTGCATGTTTGTTTTTATCACTTGTATGTTTGTTTGCTTCCTTCAACTCTTATACTTGCTACCCAACCTTGCTAGCCAAAAACCTGTACTGAGAGGAAATTCTTCTCGTGCATCCACTTCCTTAAAACCAAACCCATGCCATTTGTGTCCACCATACCTACCTATTAGCATTATTGCTATTCCAAGTAAATTCTTGTTTTTATCTACCTCCTAAAAAAACTTGTTATGTGAAAATTAGTGATTAAAGCTCTCACGAACTTGATGGCACACTTTACTTTCTTGCACTTAATAAACTTGAACCATTGTGCCCATCTATGTTGCGTATATGCTTGCGCTTTGTAAGTTGTGAATTAGCAGAACCATGCTATCATGGGGAACGCTTTCAACATTGCACTAGTACTTTGTACTTAGTTGATATCATGTTCTTTTGTCTATGGATGTCGTCGGTGTGAAATGAAAGGGGAGCTTGTAAGTCCATGGAGTTATGCATGTGTGTTAGAGAAACGCCTGGGCCGCCAGTCTAATCCATGCTGACATGGTGGAAACCTGCAGCGTAACCATAACAAGAATCTATGAAGCATTCTTCTTATAAATAAGAGTCCAATATTGAGAAAAAAGAGAAAAAGGAAAAAAGAGATTATGAAAAGAGGAAAGAGAGAATGAAGCACCATATTCCCATGGTAAATAAGAAGATTGTTGAGATGCTTGTTGTCTGCTTGCCTTGTCATTTTGATATGGGGATTCTTCTGTATCATCGGGCAAGGGGTACACCATTGGCGGTTCTCCATGATACACACGTGCTTACGATGACAAGAACTTACCGGTGACTAAACTTGAGTAGCATGAGGAGCGGCCCTCGTATTCAAGGGACATGAGATTCTCAATTTACAACTTGTCAAGCATATCCTCATATTTGATCACTTTAACCTTAATCACCTAAAGATGCCTATGATAGGGGAAATGAGAGCTGAAAGCTAATAAGTATCATAATTTTTGGGAGCTCTTTATGAAACTTGAAATCCCTGCTTCCCTCTGCGAAGGGCCTTTCTTTTACTTTTTAGTTGAGTCAGTAAACCTATTCCTTTCTATCTCAGCAAGTATTTTGAGTTGTTGTGTTTCATTCATTCATATGATGATTTATTCAATCATGTTTCTTATGTTCCTTGTTTTGCACATTGCTCTTATCTTGGTGTTTACTACTTTGAAAGCTATCATTGAAAATCAGTTATTTGTGAACTTCAGCAAAATTGTCTACTATTCTTCGACCAAGAGCTAAGTTTGCCATTACCAATTATGATTCACTTTATGTATCTTTATTGTCTTTCCGTTACTTATTGCAAGTCAAGTTATATAATAGTGAGTTGTCTTCTATTATGATCTATGTATTGATGAATGTGATGCTTCTTGTCCGTATTCTTTTATCGACTCTTCACTCCATACACTTGAGGCCATGTTTATTGAGCTCAGTTTCGCTTGGGGACAAGCGAAGTCTAAGCTTGGGGGGGAGTTGATACGTCCATTTTGCATCACTATTCTATATCATAATTTACTGTTATTCATTGATATATTTCATATTAAGAGATTGTCGTCGGATTGATGACAAGTACGCCATGAGGGGGTCCTCGAGGCGTGTGGAAGAGAGGGGTGTGAGACGTACGGTGTTCTGGGACGGTGAGCACACAAGTTTACCTAGGTTCGAATCCGCCGGCTTTGGACGGATCCTACTCCTGCTAGCAATCCAGTAATACGGCAGAGCCGGAATATGGGTTACAAGGGTTTCGCCTGTGCGAGTTGAGGATCTAAAGTGTTGGTGTGCCCTAAAGGCTCTCCCTAGGACGGCTTATATAGATATCCGGCCTACGGTTTATAAGAGAGATCTATCCGGCTACGATTAAGAGTCGGTTACAGAGTACATCTTGAACTGCAAGTAACACTATGGGCCTAAGTCGATAAGTCTTTCGGGCCTTCCCGTAGCCGGATTGGACTCCTTCTTTGTCCCTGACTGGGCCGCCTATGAAGCAAAGCTCTAACCCGAAGTGGGCCACCCTGGTCAGTGAGGAACTGTGAGGATACCCGGAAAGTATATCCCCAACAGTAGCCCCCGGAGGCCTCCAAGATCCAAAGTCGGATTTATCATGTCTAGCTTAATCTTAGGCTTGCAGAATCTTGAAGGGTTCCTGAAACTTCACAACAAAAAATACGATCCGGGTCTTAAAAAATAAGTCGGACCTATCAACAGGTTACTCGAGTTTTCCAGCTTGATTTCAAACTAAGCCGGAACTTGGTCTCTAATGCCACCTGACACAAGTCATGGTCAAGTCACGTCATCTGACAGGCATTCCGTCAGCACGACCGTTGGTGGGTCCGTGGTTCGTGGAACCGAGGCGCCGTTTCAATGCGTGCGCAGAGATCCAGGCGACGTAATCATCCCGTGGGTCCTTCCCAGTTCCTTCCGCGACGTGTGGCGGTTACACTGTAGCATCTGCACGAATCTTGGCGCAGTTAGGTGGATATAAGGGGTTAGGATTTTCTCCTTCTCCTCTCACCTGTCCTTTGCCTTTTCCTCTCCTCCCAATCTCTCTGGGCGCACAGAGCTCCTCCGTTCCTCCCCAAAAACTCCCAGCGCCGCCCATTCTAGGTCAACTGTTTGCCGAAGAAATGGCTTCTTCTTCCTCCTCCGGCTTGGCGGCAGCGGCGGCGACGGAAGCGCTGGCGGAGAAAGAGAGCTTTCATGGGCTCTGGATCCCCTGCGTGCTCGACGACGAGAAGCTCCAGAACATGGAGAAGGAAGGGCTCCTCCGTGCCGGCGACTGGCGGAGCAGCTTCGAGGAAACCGTCCCCAACCCGCACGCCGGCGAGCGGGTCCATTTCGGCACCCACCTCGACAGAGGTTTGTCGTTTCCTCCCTCGGAGTTCTTCTCCGAGGTCATCGATCATTACGGAGTTCAAATCCATCATCTTCCTCCCAACTCTCTCTTAGAGATGAGCGCTTACGCTTCTTTGTGTGAGGGCTTTCTTGGTATTAGGCTGAGTTTGACTCTATTTCGGTACTATTTTCATGTCCGGAGAAACTCTATTACTGCCGGTGTTCCTTATATCACCGGTACTATTAGTTTTTCACTTAGACGCGAGCACGCGTATCCCAAAATCTTAGCCAGTGACTCGGTCAAACAATGGCCATCCACATTCTTTTACCATAGGGATATTCCGGCTCCAGGCAAAGCCACTGCTTTGCCAGCTTTCATCGACGGAGCTGCCACGGCCCAACCGTCCTGGGACGAGGCTCCTCCGGCTCTCACCGACGATCTGATCCTCGCTAAGAGGCGGATCGAATACTTGATCAAACACAAAGGACTGAAGGGATCCGACTTAGTCCAATGCTGGGTCTCACGTCGGATCCAGCCCCTTCAGTACCACGAAGATCGACTGATGCATTCCATCACGTCGTCCAAGAAAGACTCCCTCCGCATCAGCCCTAAAGCCTACACCACGCAGGGCTATATAAGCCAAATCAAATGGCTGATCAGGGAGCGGATCGAGAGGAGAATCCGGGAGGTTTCTCTGGATATGCATACGGCGGATAACCCCGTAGTGCCGGTAAGCTTCTAACAGTACACCCTTCTATGTGTTTCAATCTTTTAGTTACATTGCAATACTGATATGTTTTCTTCTTTTCAGCTTGCTGACCTCCCCGAGTCGGAACTTGCTCCGCTCGAAGGATATCCTCCGGAGTTCTCTGAGGAGGTAGAGGTGGTCCCATTGCCGGACCTTGCGCTCAAGAAGCGCAAAGCTCCGACAGTGGCTGTTGGCACAAAGGAGGTGCCCGTCGTGAAGAGGTAACTTTCAATCACAACTTCCGCCTTTGTACTTTACTCGAATTTTCTTCCGAGATGTAATGTTTCCGACTTTACTACATTCTTAGAGCAAAACCGCTCATCAAGGGCAAGGGGAAGGGAATTTCTTCAAAGCTGCTGCGTCAGACGAAGCTTACCATAGCTTCTCCTGCCGTGGCTCCTCCGACTCCTGCCCCTCAACCTTCTGCAACGCTGGTGACCATACCTTCTCCGGTCGTCGCAGAAGATCCGCCTCCTTCAATGGAGCCTGCGATCCTTGAATCGCAAACTAACGTCACCATTGGTGAGTCAGATTTAGATAAGGGTGAACCCTCTTTGGGTAATGATCCCTCGGCAGAAACCTTCGCCGAAAACCTTATCAGCAATCTGGGACTTGCCAAGTTTGGCATGTCCCGAAAATCTGCTGAAGAGATTCAGCGGCTAGCTAGGCAATGCCTAGAGAAAAGAAACTTATCTACCGAAGAAGAAGCGCAAGAAGCAGAGGACGTCAAGTTCTCCGACCTTCTTGCCCAGGTGCGCCTTCGCGATGAGAGGATAAGGACTAGTGAGCTTCCAACGGCACCAGTGATTCCTCTAACTCTCGCCGAGAAGGTTGCCGTTGAAGTGAACACGAGTTTGGATAAACTCACTCGCGAACAATATGTAAGTCAGAATTCCAACTCCTGTTTTTTGCCTTTATTTCATATCATATCCTCTAGCCCCCAAGCATGAAGTAGGATAAACAATCCGGGTTTATGCTTGATTAGGATGCCAAAGAATGAACTAGTGTAGCCCCCAAGGCTCGTGCTGATATTAGCAAAAATATTAGCCTGAGTCTTTAGTAGCTTTCTGACTTTGGGTATTCTGACTTACAGAAAGTATGTTCCTATAACCAGGATTTATTGAAGAATGTATGTGATAAGCGGAGAGAGATCAAGGCTCTCCGACTTAAAAATGCTGAACTTAGAGTTGCCAAGGATGAGGCCGAAGGTAAACATTCCGAGACTCAAACCTTGTCTTTGTATTTTTAATGTCGAATTTTTCCTGAACTGTTGTTCTTTTTGACTTACAGGGCTGGTAAAACAATCCTGCGCCATGATTGAAGAGGCCGAGAACCTCAAGACCTTGGTGGTGGAGAACAAGGAGCTCTGCCAAGAGCTGGATAAGCTCAAGGCGGATCATGAAAAGAGCATAGCTCAAGTCCTTGAATCCTCCTCCATGGCTACTGATGAGCGTGATCGCAAGATCACTGCTCAAGATAAAACAATCTCGGGCCTCAAAAATGAGCTTAGCAGAGAGAGGGACCTTTCCAAGGCGCTCCGGGCGGAACTCCAGAGTCTTCGGGAAGAGAACACCAAAATCGACGACATCATTTTCGGTATGTTCCATCTGTCTGACTTTTCCGCTTTCTTCGACTTCTATCAATATCGGATTTTTCCTGACTTATTTTGTGTATAGGTCCTCTGAACTTGACGGACTCTTCCTCCACCGAGCCCCGCACCCACCGGCTTACCCAAGTCGGTGACCTGCTTCATGACTTCCGCCAATCCCTTGAGGACATCGGCGAAGCTCTCAAGATTCCGGACATGCACAGCATGTCAGATTTTTAGGTGTGGGACAAAGCAAAGGAGATGCCGCAACTTGTTCAGGATTGGTACATGTCCTACACGCGGACTGCGGCACAGAACGCTCTCACCATGGTCATGAGACACCATGGAAACATGGAAATATGACAAGTGACCAGAGGGTACTGCAAAGTAGATGAAGACGTCCAGGAGCAGGACCTTCAAGCCATCATGCACTCCTGCGCCGGATATGGGTGTCACGTGGCTGACTTGACCAGCTACGAAACCCCTTTCTTCACCCGCGTGGACACTCCGCCTCCTCCTCCAGAAGAATCAGCAGAAGTTTCCGACGATGAACGCACCATCTCGGATGTGGACATCTCGGAACGATACCAAGGCGGCGTATCCAGCGAGCCGGCAGCTCCTTCCTCTCCTACATCATAGATTAACAGAAATATTTGTATTATTCTGAAATATGTGACGGGCCTGTAAATATGCAGTACTATGATTTTGCTAGTGCTAAGATTTTGATCTATTCAGCACTTTTGGCTTTAATTTTTTGTGTGCCTGAAATGTTTACATAAGCACTTGTATTTTTTCGTCTATACTTATCGTTTATCTGGCTTTCCGCCTCATCCCTTTCGTGAGCCGGCTAAACCTTCTGCCGGAAACTTTGCCGAGCAACGGAGCTCAATTGCTAAACCAGTTTAAACTCGGAAACAAAGCCGGCTTCCAGTAGCAACAATTCACTACTCGGAAAATACCCGCATCCAGCAATCAAACAAATAACCAAAGTAAAGACTAGAAATTTTTAGAGTTATACCCGAGGGTAGCAGTTTTAGAATCGGAAATCTAGACCAGAACGAGCATGAGCATAAAGTACTTTCAAGCATTCTGGGATTTTCGACTATGACATGATCATTTGGAAATAAGATGGTAAAAACTTCTCAGAAAAGATTGAGGCAACCAAAACTTTTATTTCTCACAGAACATGTACATATATATGTTTACAAAGAAGGATAAACTAAGAATAAAAGGGACGTAGCTGAGCAATATTCCATGGTCTGTCTAACTCATCCGGATATGTACTGCCTCCAGCTCTCTTTCTCTTCTTAGTAGCAGGTCTTTCTTTGACTGGCCTCATGTCAGTTAAGTAGTACGATCAATTGTGCAATACTCGACTAACTAAAAAGGGACCTTTCCATACTGGGGAAAGTTTGTGCTTTCTTTGTTGCACAAGCCGAAGAACCAAATCACCTTTATTGAAGGATCTATTTCGGACTCTCTGGCTATGATACTTGCGTAACTTCTGCTGATAGGCTGTAGATCTCATTTCAGCAACGACGCGAACCTCTTCGACTAAGTCGAGATCGTTTTGTCGAGAAACCTCAGCATCCTCTTCAATATACGTGGCCACTCTAGGAGAAGTGTGAATTAAATCACTAGGAAGAACTGCTTCTGCGTCGTAGACCAAGAAGAAAGGTGTGTATCCTGTTGACCTGTTTGGAGTTGTTTGTAAACTTCATATTACAGAGGGTAATTCCTCTGTCCAAGCCCCCGCAGCACGTCGTAGTGGTGCTTCGAGTCTCGGTTTTAGGCCTTGTAGGATTAAACCATTTGCTCTTTCGACTTGTCCGTTAGCCTGTGGATGTGTGACTGACGCAATGTCAAGCCGGATATTTTGCTCATTGCAGAATTCAGCCAATTCTCCCATAGAAAAGTTACTCCCGTTGTCCGTGATAATGCTATGTGGATAACCATACCGGATTATAACATCCTCGACAAATCTTTTGGTTGTTGCTCCATCACAGCTAGTGACAGGTTTAGCCTCAATCTATTCGGTGAATTTATCCACCATCACTAAGAGGTGAGTAAATCCACTTGGAGCTCGATTAAAAGGTCCTACCATATCAAGCCCCCAGACCGCAAAGGGCCATGTTATAGGTATTGTTTGCAGCTGATCAGCCGGAACATGAGCTTGTTCGACGTACTTTTGGCAGCCTTTGCAGGTCTTGACTAATCGTTCGGCATCTTCCTGAGCTGTAAGCCAGAAAAATCCGTGTCTAAAAGCTTTTGCCACTAAAGATTTGGCTGCAGCGTGGTGACCACACTCGCCTTCGTGGATTTCTCTTAAGATTTCCACTCCTTCTTCCGGAGATACACAGCGCTAAAAAACCCCCAGAAACACTCCGCTTATAGAGCTCACCTTTAACAATGGTATAGGCTTTTGCTCGTCGGATAATCTGCCGGCTCAGAACCTCGTCTTCGGGTAATTTGCCATCTACCAAATAATCGAGGTAGGGTTGAGTCCAGCTGGGAATTACAGCCAGAACTGCTATCAAAGGTGAGTCGGATTTGGTTGGATATTCCTCATCTACTCCCTTTATTGAGGGAACTTTGAGGTGCTCTAAAAAAGCGCCATCCGGGACTTCTTTCCGCGCAGAGCCTATCCGAGATAGCGCATCTGCTTCCTCATTTTCTGCTCGAGGGATGTGTTGAACCTCAAACCCTTCGAACGATTTAGATAGATCATCCACGATAGCTTTATATGATGCCATGTGTTTATTTGCATTACAAATATCCGACACTTGTTGAGCAACAAGATCCGAATCTCCATAACAGATCAAACGCCGGATGCCAATATCCTTAGCAATCCGGATTCCATGCAACAGTGCTTCATACTCGGCAATATTGTTTGTCGCTGTGAAGTGGATCTGCAACACGTATAAAAGTTTATCTCCTTGGGGTGATTTGAGCACCACGCCAGCCCCCGAGCCCCCTCGAGCCTTAGACCCTTTGAAGACGAGGGTCCAATATTCCGACTCAGGGAGGATCATGTTCTCCTTCGTCTCTGTCCAATCAGCAACGAAGTCAGCAAGGATCTGGGACTTGATTGCTGTCCAAGGTTTATACTCAATATCAAAAGCTAAAAGCTCTATGCCCCATTTGGCAACGCGTCTTGTGGCGTCACTATTGTTGATTATATCTCTCATGGGAGATGTGCTCACCACGGTAATTGGGTGCTCCTGAAAGTAGTGTCGTAACTTACGAGATGCTAGAGAAACACCGTAAGCCAACTTTTGATAGTGCGGATACCGTTGTTTTGACTCCATTAGGACTTCACTGACAAAGTAAGTCGGACGCTGCACCAGGTGCTCCTGATTTTCCTCCGGTCTCTCCACTACCATGACAATACTAACGACCTTATTTGTCGTAGCAATATAAAGCAACATCGGTTCCTAAGGTTCCGATGCTGCAAGGATAGGAGCAGATGAGAGTACTTTCTTCAGGTCTTGTAGTGCAGCTTCAGCTTCATCAGCCCAAACAAAATTCTTAGTCTTTTTCAGGAGTTTATATAATGGTGCGGCTCTTTCACCAATCCGGCTTACAAATCGACTGACCGCAGCGATGCAACCAGTTAATCTTTGTACGTCCTTCAGGCGAGTTGGCCTGGAAATATTGAGTATAGCCTTGATTTTGTCCCGGTTCACCTCTATGCCTCTTTGAGACACAATAAAACCTAACAATTTTCCGGCTGGTATTCCAAAGAAGCATTTCTTCGGGTTAAGCATGATGTTGTATTTTCGTAGGTTGGCAAATGTTTCCTCCATGTCGGAAATCTGCGTTTCCTTCTTTTTGGACATTACTGAAATATCATCCACGTATGCATGTACATTGCGTCCGATTTGGTCATGGAGGCAACGTTGCATCGTGCGCTGGTACGTAGCTCTTGCGTTCTTCATCCCAAAGGGCATCGTAACAAAACAGAAGGTTCCGAAGGGGGTTATGAATGAAGTTTTGACTTTGTCAGATTCGTTCATCCGGATTTGGTGATAACCGGAATATGCGTCGAGAAAACAGAGGAGTTCCGAGCCTGCCGTAGAATCGATGACTTGACCAATTCTAGGCAGAGCGAACGGATCTTTTGGACAAGCCTTGTTCAAGGCAGTATAATCAACACACATCCTTAAATCAGTGGTGTCCTTTTTAGGGACCATTACAGTATTGGCCGACCACTCAGTGTGGATGACCTCTTCTATGAATCCGGCTAACTCGAGCCGTGCTAGTTCCTTAGCTATTGCCTTACGCTTTTCATCGCCAAATCGTCGTAGGGACTGTTTTACGGGTTTAGCGTTAGGGTTTACATTTATAGAGTGCTCGGCAAGTTCCCTAGGTACTCCGGTCATGTCAGATGGCTGCCATGCGAAGATATCTTGATTTGCTTGGAGGAACTTGACGAGCGCGCTTTCCTATGCGCTACCTAGGCCTACGCCTATCTGGGTTACCTTGGAGGGGTCATCATCCTTCAATGGCGTCTTCTTCGTCTCTTCTGATGCCTTGAACTCCGGATTTGGCTTTGTCACCTCCTTCTTCGTTGCAGGCATCTCGGACGGATCTATGCTCTTCTTGATCTCCTGGTACTCCTGGGCGTGCAGCACGGCTTCAGCAAAGGCGGCATTTCCATCCTCGCACTCTCGCGCTTTCTTCGAGTCTCCCCTGATGGTGATCACGCTGTTGGGACCTGGAATTTTCATCATATTGTAAATGTAACACGGACGAGCCATAAAAGCCCAGTAAGTCGGACGTCCGAATATAGTGTGGTACGCGCTCTTGAACGGGACCACTTAGAAGGAAAGTGCCTCCGTCCATAGTTCTTTGGAGTTCCAAAGGTAACATCCAAAGTGATCTCTCCTAGGGAATTAGCTTGTCTTCCTGGGACGACTCCGTGAAAGATCACAGAGCTATGGTTCAGCTGAGTTTCCGAGATCCTCATCCGCCGTAGTGTTTCGACATAGAGAATATTGATACTACTACCACCGTCCATGAGGGTCTTGGAGAAACCATAACCGTCAATTAGTGGATTGACGATTAAGGCGTATTTTCCTCGCCTATGCAACTTAGGCGGATAATCAGCACGGTCAAATGTGATTGCCACTTCTGACCAGCCCAGATATTGGGGGATAGCCGGAACTATTGCATTGAGTTCGTGCAGAACTGCTTTCTTGACCTTTGCTGGTTGAGATCCGAGGAAAGTGACATAAGTGTCCTTCTTGGTGGGGAAAGTTTTCTTCCCTTCCGACTTGGGATTTGAAGCATCAGCTTCCTCCATGTCGGAATCTTCCTTGGTCTCTTTTTCTTTTTCGGGATTCTTCTTTCCCTTCTTCCGCTTAGCTTTGTAGCCCGTGGTGTCATCTCTTTTGATGTCGTCATTGAAACGACATTCGGCGTTGGTGTGGGACGAGCCCCCATTGGCGTCTAGGTGATGCACACATGGGTTATTAGCAATGTCGGCCCAAGAGTAGGTTCTTCCTGGTTGCTGTTCTCCTCTACCTTGGACCCTTGAAGTCCCCCGGCCACGCGGCCTCCGCCGCGTCCTCCTCGTCCTCCAGACCCGAAAGTAGCAGTGACCACTGCTGTTTCCGCATTGGGTTTCTCTTCCGAGGTATTTTTGCGCTTCTGAGCTTGTTGCTTTGGTTGTTTTGCCGACTGAGGTACAGCTAGGGCATTGAGCAATCCCTCTGCATCGTCGTCAGCATCTGCATACTTGCTCGATGTTTCTATCATCTCCCCCAAGTCAGTGACCTTGTCACACTTCAAGCGATGACGTAGTAGACCAATTGGGAGTCCTGCGATGAAATCTTCAATCACGATTTGATCATTTACTCCTTCACAGGAGTTTTTGGTGTCGATCCATCGTCCGAGGTAATCTCGGCAAGTTTCTCCGGCCTTCTGGGTGCAACATTGTAGGTCTCCGACCGTACAGGGCCTCTGATATGTGCGTTCAAAATTTTGAAAGAACGCACTTTGCATGTCATACCAGTTATGGATGGTGTTCTCCGGAAGTTCATTGAGTCATGATCGTGCCATCTTCCGCAACATAAGTGGGAGATATCAGGTTGCGACCAGGCTGTTTCCGCCTTTGTCGATGCAGCAAGCTTGGAAGAAATACTGTAGCCAGGTATCTGGCCGAGCAATGTCGTCGTAGGCTTGGATATGTCTTGAAATAGCAAATCCTTCCGGGAATCTTGTAGCTCTGATGCGTGGTCCGAAGCACTTTGGGCCCATGTAGATATCATCGTTTTCATAGCGCTGCGCCTCTATGTTGGAGTTGATCCTGTGCCTTGCGTCGTTCGGGGATAGTGATCGTCCCGAATGTCGAATGTGGCTGCGATGCCTTGGAGCCGGACTTCAGCTTCTGCCACCACCTCCTCCGCCACGTCGTCCTCCATGACCCCCTTGAGAGCCATTGTGATGACTGCTTGGTAGAGAGAGTGGGGCAGCTGGATTATTTCCGGCTGATCGCCGGCCTCCATCCGGAGCGTCATTATTCCGGTTCCGGGGAGGGTCTTGACTATGACGAGCCCCCTGCCAGCTTGTCCCGGCATGGTTTCCGTCATTCCTTCGTCTGCCGTTCCCACTACGGTGAGGCTCAGCCGGACGGCTTGCATGTCTAGGAGGTGGCATTTTTTGATGATCCTCGTCCCGACGTTTCTCTTTATCTTCTCCCCTTCGATCGTTAGACTCTCGTCGGGGAGGATTCCTTGGATTCAGAGTAGCGATGGCCTCTTTCTCGGCCGCTAGGGCGACGTTGCTCCAGTCACGCGTAGTCCTGCGGTGTTGTCCTGATGATCCGGTTCTTGAGTAATTGTATTCCCGGCGCTCGGGGCAATGATACTGCTCCGGGACGCGCTGGGGTCTTACGTCCGCCCATGCCGGATCTGTGCGACATTGGTCGGAATCTGAGACCAGTTTTTGACTTCCGGACATGGCGACCTTTTGCTGCTCCAGTCCCTTGTTGAGTAGCTTGATTCCCAACTGGATTTCCTCCGGTCCTGGATTAGCCGATAAAATTTCTCGGGCCGCCACGGTATTCTATACTGGGGTTAGATATACCCAATCTCCTTTGCTATCTTTCCGTGGCTTCCCCATCTCATCTCCGGAAAGGACGGCACGGATATGTGGGAATTGGTCGTCATTGGTGTGACGCTTCCGTGTCTTTTGATGCAACCGAGACATGTAATCCTTGGTTGCCATGCATTTCTTCTCCTCCTCGATGTTGTTGGCTTCATCTAGGAGTTGTTGATGACGCGCTTCTAGGGCTTGGGCCCTTCCATCCAGTTCTTCAGCAGTAAGTTCTATAGTTGTAGGGATAGGTGTGGTTAGTGCAGCATTGATGAGTTTATGCGCACCTTCGGTGATCATGTGTCCATCCACCGATTCTTCATTTTTTGGCTCTTCTAGGATAAGTGCTCCATCTTAGTCTTCTTCGTATTCCTCGGCAATCACCTCCTCTGCTAGAGGGTCTTTTGCCGGGGTCTTGTTCTTCTTATTCTTCTTCTTTGCCTTCTTGGCAGCGCCGGTAGCAAAGACGGCTTTGGGTCCGTTTCCCGAGTCAAGCTTTGATCGGTACTTTCGGACATCTGGACTTCGGGATTATCTCCGACATCCATGTCATCCTGCGCTTTGGGAGAGTGTTCCCCGAATCCTTCATCCATGGATTCTCCTTCTTCTGCAGCTTTGGAGTTATACTCCTGTTCATACTCCGCGGAGAACTTTCGGAAATCTGCCGACGTCATCGATTCATCCGAGGATGCGGGTATGTCGGTGTTTGTTCCAATTGCCTCCAGCACAGAGTCGGTGTTTTCTCCAGCATCAGCAGAGCCGGATCCGGATCCTACGTATCTGATAAAGTGTGATGCATGCTTCCTGAGGTACCTGCGGCTTTCGCGGTCAGCCGTGTCGAAACTTTTGATGGTCTCGAGGATTGCATCTACGCTTGCATCTTGTAGTATCATATGTCGCAGTGTGTACCTGAGGAAGGGCCTGTCTGTCCTGGCGTCATCAGAGCCGGAATCAGTGTCGTTGATTTGCTCCTCCTGAATTTCGACTTCCACGGGTGGGTCGGTCTGGGATACGGCTTCTCCAAGGAGATCCACTCCAGATTTGACTTGAACCGCTAGGTCTTCTTCAGGCTCAGATTTCTCCACTATCTCCGCAACTGGTGCGGGATGGGTGGGTTTAGGGTTTTCTGAGATCCGGAACTCTACTGCCTCCGCGGACAGAGGGGACCCAGAAGATTCTTCTGCCTCTATCATCACCGCTGGGGTGGGTGGGGCAGTTTCAGCGAAACCGATGTAAACATCGATCTCGCCGAAAGACATGATTGTATAGGCAGTCACAGTCTCCCTAGCCGAGATCCAAGTCTCGTCGAGAATGATGAGAGGGACGTCGCTGGCGTAGAGGATGCGACCGACGGTGATAGTCTCGCCGATTCCGATTCTTGCAGATTCCGCTCGGAACGCAGATCCGAAGCTCACTTGCCCCACGATGGGCGCCAACTATCGTCGGATTAATGACAAGTACGCCATGAGGGGGTCCTCGAGGCGTGCGGAAGAGAGGGGTGTGAGATGTACGGTGTTCCGGGACGGTGAGCACACAAGTTTACCCAGGTTCGAATCCGCCGGCTTTGGACGGATCCTACTCCTGCTAGCAATCCGGTAATACGGCAGAGCTGGAATATGGGTTACAAGGGTTTCGCCTGTGCGAGTTGAGGATCTAAAGTGTTGGTGTGCCCGAAAGGCTCTCCCTAGGACGGCTTATATAGATATCCGGCCTAGGGTTTACAAGAGAGATCTATCTGGCTACGATTAAGAGTCGGTTACAGAGTACATCTTGAACTACAAGTAACACTATGGGCCTAAGTCGGTAAGTCTTCCTGGCCTTCTCGTAGCCGGATTGGACTCCGTCTTTCTCCCTGACTGGGCCGCCCGTGAAGCAAAGCTCTAACCCGAAGTGGGCCACCCTGGTCAGTGAGGAACTGTGAGGATACCCGGAAAGTATATCCCCAATAGAGATGATACTTATGTAATTTCATCTATTTTTGCATGGTTGATGACTTTTGGAGCATGGACCGCTGCAGTCAGGATTCTGATGGAAAAGGTGCTGTTTGGAGGCAAAATTTGAGAAGATCAGAAAATCCAGGAAAATACATGGAAAATCCTATTTTTCCAGAAGACGAAGGAAGCCATAAGGGGAAGCGGAGATGGGCCACAGGGGGCCCACAACACCTCCTGGCGCAGGCCAGCCTAGGCCGCGCCACCAGGTGGTGTGGCTGCCCTGGTCCACCCCTGGCTCTCCCCTCTGGCGTATATAATCCTCCCAAAACCCTAATACTCGGGGAGTGACCACAGAAAGATTTTGCCGCCTCTGTGGGGCGGAAAACACCGAGATAGAAAGATCTCTCTGGCAGACAGAATTCTGCCGAGGGAATTCCTTCCTGGGGAGGGAAGATCGTCGCCATCAACACCATCATCAAGCTGGACTTCATCGGGATCATCATCATCACCACCACCATCAGCACCCTCATCACCATCTCCATACCGCTGTAACAATTGGGTTGAATCTTGCATAGTTCTTAGGGGAAACTTTCCCGGTGTTGGTTACTCTTTGTAGTTGATGCTATTGAGTGAACCATTGAATTATTGTTTATGTTCAGTGTTACAAGTCATTATTCCATCTCTGATCATGATCCATATGATGTCTTGTGAGTAGTTCGTTTTGTTCTTGAGTACATGGGAGAAGTAATGTTGTTAGTAGTGGAGTTGTGTTGAGAAAGATTCAATAGTTTGATATTTAAGTTGTGGTGTACTTCTTCTAGTGGTGTCATGTGAACGTCGACTACATGACACTTCACCTATATGGGCCTAGGGGAATGCATTGTGTATTTGGATACTAATCGTAGGGGTTGCCGGAGTGACAGAAACATGAACCCCCGTTAGGAAACCATTGCACAAGGGATGTAAGGGTCATAGAGTTTAAAGTTGTGGTTAGGTTTATACCTTAATTACTTTCTTGTACTTACTGATGTTTGCAAGGGGTATAATCACAAGTATGTATTAGTCCTAGGAAGGTCTGTACATTAGCACAGGTTCACCCACACAACACTTAGCAAGCTAAAGAAGATTAATCAACTATATGAAGCGAAAGCACTTGACGATATTCCCATGTGTTCTCGAGAATGTTTGGTCATCTTAAGTAATACAACCGGCTTGTCCTTTGCTGCATAAAGGATTGGGCCACTTGCTACATTTGTTCTTATTGTCTTTTATTTACTCATACTTTATTTACTTGCATTATCAAAAAACCTTAAAAATCCGTTTGCTAAGTATTTGCAGAGAATTCCTGATCCATACCACTAGCCAGCACCTTCTGCTCCTCGTTGGGTTCGACACTCTTACTTATCAAAAATACTGCGATACACCCCCTATACTTGTGGGTCATCAAGAATATAACACTTACACCCAAACACTCGAAGGTAGTGAATGCTTGGTTTCTTGACGGAGAGGGTCTCATAAGAGGTCTTGTCGAAGTGCTTGCGGAGATAAATACGGTTGGAGATGTGACAAGCGGTTGAGATAGCTTTGGCCCTAAAATTATATGGGGACTTGAACTCCGAATCATGGTTCTTGCCATATCCATGAGAGTCCGGTTCTTCCTCTCTGCCACACCATTTTGTTGAGGGGTATATGGAGCGGAATATTGATGCTTAATGCCCTTATCACTAAGGAACTCGTCCAAGGTGTAGTTTTTGAACTCGGTACCATTGTCACTTATAATAGCCAAGATGTTCTTGTTATGTTGACATTGAGCTTAATTGGCAAAGTAGATGATGGTTTGTTGAGCATCACTCTTCTTCTTAAATAAATATACCCAAGTGTATCTTGAGTAGTCATCCATAATAACCAAGCAATACTTATTTCCCTCAAGACTATCAAAATATGGAGGACCAAAGAGGTCCATGTGAAGGAGCCCTAGGATCCCGTCGAAATAGATGACCATCATGGGGGGATGAGCTGGATCATGGAGCTTTTCTTCAATACAATCCCTAAACATACGATCTTTGACAAAACGAACATTATCTTTTAGTCCAAGGATGTGACCTCCCGTCTGGAGACTTTGCAAAGGCCTCATGTTGATGTGAGAAAGACTGCGATTCCAAAGCCATCCCACGTCACCTTTATCCATTAGGCAAGTCGCGGTAGGTGTGGGTTTCTTGTCAAAGTCTACCACATACAAATTGTTCTTGGCATGACCAACAAAGGCTATAGAGAGAGAGTCTTGCTCCACATGATAACCACAACCTTAGGGTCAAAGTAGGCCACAAAGCCCATAAGAGTGAGTTGATGAAGGGAAAGTAAATTGTAAGAAGGGTTTTGACAAGCATAATGTCCACAATGGATATATCCAGTGTGACCACTACCTTACCCAAACCTAATACCTTAGAGGTTGATCCATCTCCATAAGTGACACACATGTTGGAAGTATTAGGTTTCATCTCATAAAGCATCTCCTTGCTTCCGGTCATATAACTAGTGGAACCACTATCAACCACCCATTTTCTCCCACCGGAAGCATATTCCTACAAGAAATCAATGCTTGGTCTTAGGTATCCATTGTTGAAAGGGTCTTGTTTTGTTAGTCACGAGTATCTTAGGAACCCAAATGGCCCAATGGTAATCATCACCATAAGAGGTGCCAACATATTTAGCATAGACATGACCATCATAAGATTTCATAAGAACATAGGATGGGTTATATTTTCCTGCAAAGTCATTATGAGAGGGTTCATCACCACTCTTAATGACACATGTTTACTTCTCCTTTGCCTTCTCCCCCTCCTTCACAAAACTAAGGTTTTTGGAAGGGGGAGTGGGCAAGTTCTTCTTCTTCTTGTCGTTGCTCTTATTCTTTGACTTGGATGCAAATCCAAGTCCTTCCTTAGTCACATTGTCCCTCTGATTACTCAAAATGTCATTTAGGATTTTCTCATCTTGTATGCATGAAATAAGACATTTCTCAATCGTGGCCTTCAACATATTGTTCTCCTCAAGAAGATCTCCGTGCTCACAACAATAGTTAGTAGAACATTAAGTAATGCTAGTTCGCTAGATTGAGACTTCTTTTGTTAGTTGAGTTTGAAGTTGTTCATGTGACTTTGAAAGATTAGAGAATTTTCTCAATAGGGCCTCATGTTCCTTCGTGAGTTTCTCAAATACTTCATTTAGTCTAGCATGACTGACCCCAAACTTGAGCTTTTCATTTTTAAGAACTTTAGTTAATGCAAGAGCATTGTCACGTTCTTTAACTAGTTTTGAGACATTCAAGTTAAAAGATTCTTCACGAGCAATATTGGTCTCTTCAAGAGCCACTCTTTTACTTTGCTCTTCCTCAAGAGCATCAGACAAGGCGGCAATCTCCATGGTGGCCTCACGAGCATGCACAAACATCTCCAAGATGGAATCATCTCGTTCATCGATGATATATCGTGTTTCACCTAGTTAGCTCATTAGAGCCTCTACACAAATCTTGGCTTCACCTTCCAAGTTAGTCAAACAACTAGTGGATTCCATCACTTCCTTCTTAATTTTGAGACTCGTATCATCATAATAAGAATATGCATCAATAGAAGGAGTTGATGGGTTAGAGGAGTTACCAAGGAGGCTTTAGCCATGAGACATCTAGGGTTGGTGATGAGCTTGTTCTCGTTGGGAGAGTCGACGAGGGATGTAGGTGAAGAGGTTGAGGTAGTAGTAGCGGAAGCGGTAGCAATTGTGGCAATGGTGGCCACACCCACAATCTCTCCATCATCTTCATAATCACTCTCATTCTCATTATTCTCTTTGTATTCTTCACGAGCCACCAAAACATATATTTGTGGCTCCTTCTTGCTGGGGTAGTTCTTGGTTTCGACTTTCTTGACAAAGTTCTTGTTTGTAGTGGGCTTGTACTTGGTCTTCAATATAAGCTATCCTCCATGGTCTTCTCTCTTCTCATACGGGCACTCAGCAATAAAGCGGTTTGTTTCTCCACAATTGTAGCACGATCTCAACTTGGGTCTTGAGATACTTGTGATAATCTTTGAGGGATTACCCTTTCCTTGGTTCTTCCAAAACCTTCTTGAGACTAAAGCCAATTTCTCATGCAAGGCACACTTTATGTCTTGGTCATCGCCTCCTATCACTTCCAAGTATTCATCATCTTCTTCATACACATGAGCCTTGGCCTTCAAAGCAAGATCTAGAGAATCCATTCTCTAAGCATGAGCGAGAGCATCATGGACGGTCTTATTCATGATTCCAAGAGCCACAAAGTCACTCAACACTTCATTAGAGGACATGGCATAGAAGTCTGCCCTTGAGAGAATATTGTTGGACATTTCTCTTCGGAAGGGGGAGATGGCTTGCATGAACTTGCACTTGATCCACTTATCATCGACATCCCTACTTCCATGGTCAATCATACTAATTGAAAGGGTCGTGACCCTTCGATAGAGATCTTCGGGAGTCTCATCTTCCTTTCCAACGAAGGCATCGGCTTCATAGTGCATTTCTTCAAACTTGGAGCTTTGTATGATTTCATTGCCAAGAGGACTCTTTGAAGAGCACTCTAAGCTTCCTTGGCGGTGTCATGAGAATGAATGTGAGTCATTTGCTCATGATTCAAAGCATCTTGAAGAATGGTCATGGCGGTGGCATTGAGTTGATTGTTTGTCTCCTTGGTGGGCATCATGTTGTGGGGGTTGAAAGGATTGAAGCCATACTCCACAACCTTCCAAAGATGAACACTTGAACTTTTGAAAGTGAGAGCGCATTAGATATTGACAATTGGCGAAATTAGATTCATCAAGCTTAGGAGGAGGACCACAATGGTTTATATGAGGCATAGGGAGGGGAGTATTTTGATAGCTAGGTGGTGGTGGAATTTTTCCCATAGGATTCCCTTTTTCCTTATTGCCTTCCTCACTGTTGTTAGACTCCTTTGGGTTATCCTCCAATGGTTTGGTCCACGATGATTCATTATCATCGGTGTCAACAATGACCGTATCCTTTTTGCCAAGGTATAATTCAAACATGGCTTTCATTTCTTACCGGACCAAATTCATGGATTTGTTAAATTCTTTCATAGAGATGGGAGTCTCATCGGGAGAATTATCACCTTCCTTGCTGTTATCGCTCATACTCTCTTAGGCAGTTAAGACAAAGTAAGATCTGAGGCTCTGATACCAATTGAAAGACCGGTATAAGCGACTAGAGGGGGTGAATAGGTGCTACTCAATTTTTAGCTTCTTTTCAAATTAAGGCTTGACACAAAGTAAGTTCTCTAGATATGAAACTAGGTGAGGGAACCTATATGACAAGCAAACATGCAACAAAAATAATGAGTAAAGGATAGAAATAACTGAGAGTAGACAGGAAGATGTTTTCCGAAGTTCCCTCTTTTAAGGGGAAGGACATCTCCGTTGGAGGGGTGGACGGTACTAAGACCACCAGCGCCACAGAAGGCCTCACCCTATTCTCCCGTGCACCAGCCTCACGGCAAGCACATGATCCACTATGCTGTAGCCTTGAAGGCGGCGACTGAAACCTTGTACAACTCCTTATTCGACTTATTCATGTTAGGGTTTCCTCAAACCCTAGAGAAACAACTTATTACACAAATGGTGGGGAACACAAATCCCCTTAGTGAAAAGCTAGGTTTAGGTCTCCTCCCTTGATTCCCAAGAGGGTATCATGTTCTAGTGGCTAGGGAGAGAGATCTTGGATGTTTAAGCTCGGCAACAATGGAGGAGAGAGAGTGGAAGCCGTAGTATTCGCTTGGGGAAGAAGGGGTATTTAAAGCCCCCTCGAAATCGAGCCATTGCAGCCCACTTACTCTAGAGTCTCCGGTAACCACATGTCGGAGTCTCCGAGCTGGCCGGAATCACTTCTAAGAGAGGCGGAGTCTCTGAAGTGGCAACAAAACCTTGCTTCAACCTGAACCAAGCATGCGGGGCGGGTTCTCTAGGTAGGTAGCACTAGAGTCTCTGGACTGGCGGAGTCTTCGACTATGGAACTGGAGTCTCCGAACCTACACCAGAGGCTAGCAGTGAGCTGGCCCAAGGGAGCGGACCGGAGACTCCGACTAGGAGGCGCTGGAATCTATGGGGAGAGCGGAGTCTTCGACTCGATACCAGAAGCTTGCAGGTTCTATGGCGGAAGGGCCAATCCGGAGTCTCCGCCGACGAGCATCCGGAGTCTCCAGGGAACATGGCAACTTTGGCAGGATTTTAAGGGAAACTGCCCCGAACTTTTCTCCTTTTTCCATTGCATTGGAACTGTCTAGTGCAAAGACATGAAAACACCTATAACCACTTAGCACATGTTTAGACCATCTTTGTGTTGTCAACCAATACCAAAACACATTAATAGGGGAATGCCCTTTCATATGCTCTTTTTGATTTTCCAGCTTCTTTCTGGCAATGCGATTTATTTGCGGACTATGTCTACTAGCTTTCTCGCGAGGGGCCACACGTTGCATCATAGGGACTAACCTTTAACCTGGAGGCATTTACGGTTTAGTCCCGAGGAAGCGGTAATGGGATTAGAAAATAGATTAGTGTTTTTATAGATGTGTCAGAATATTTCGTAGGAGTAACAAGAAACTGTATAGATCAGTAAATGTTTTTGCCGTACTTTCTCTTTCGTTTATTTATCTTTACGTTGGGTCATTGGATGAATTCTTTCTCTTACAACGTCTTCATCGTTTGGTGGCACGTATCGCGGTCCTTTTTTGCATCGTGCGGGTCCAACTTTAGGTTTACTACTATAGCACATCTTCGTATGGGGATTATTTACAATGACATATTCGAGACTCATACTGTCGTGCATGTCTCTGCAATACTGCTATGTGCCTACGTCTTTAGCTTAATAATATCTCTGCTTACACCATGTCATAGTATGAGATTAGTTATGATGACGTATCTGAGACTCATACTGCCATGTGTGTCTCTGTACTACTGCTATACGCCTACGTCTTTCGCCTAACAGTATCTCCGCTTATACCATGGTTATCTAACGATCTTCCTTAGTTAGACTACATGCGACCTACTTCTATCTTTATGTTTTTTGCTTGTGATCGTGTACCCGTGTTATGTGTTCCAGCCGCACTCCATGAGCGCAAAGAGAAGTGTAGTAACTATTATTTGAGTTATTTTTATTGTCTTCCTACCTTTCTCAAGATATTATTGTCTCCCTACCTGTTTACATTTCTGTAAAATTATTTAAAGGGTCAGAGTGACCAAGCCCACCCACATTTAGATCTCAACCTTATTCAGAAAATCCTCTCATCCCTAGATCTCGTTTCACTCTCCACCTCTAAGATCTCACTTTCACCCTCCATCTCCCCGCATAACCGCCATCGCAGTGGTGCACACCTCTCTGACACCCCCGACCGTGCCTGCGTGCACCTCTCTGACACCCTCAACCTCTGGACCTCACAGTCGTCCCCCGAGCACACAACCGGCTCTACTGGCACGACACCAATTTATCCCAATGGTTAGGTTTATTGATATTTGTTGATGATTAAATCGTGTATATCTGAATGGGGTCTGTATGTTAGGAATTTTTATTTTTAGAGCATAAAGAATCTTTAAACGCAATACTTCTTTGGACTAAGTATGTTACGAATTTCTATTGTTAGAGCATATGGAATATTTGAACGCAATATTTCTTTGGACTAAGTATGCCGGGAATTTATATTGTTAGAGCATTATAAAAATTTGTACTTAATTGGACTCTATAGGCTAGGGATTTCATCATCATGGCGGTCGCCGCCCGACGAGATCCGTTGATCGGGAGCACGGTTCTACCTGCTGTAGTGTTGGCGCGGTGAAGAGAGGGGAGAGGTGGAGCAAGCAAAAGAGGTTTGTTGGGTTTGGAATTGCTTAGTCCCGTCGGGTCGGGTTGGCTTCGTTGATCATCAGTTCGACCTCTTTTTCCTTTCCCTACGACCTCTCTAGTGGCTTGGTTCGAACTTCGTACACAAAATTCCCCAGAAATTTGAGATACTTCGCATGGCTCATCTCTGAGGAAATGACGGGAAACCACCATGCTTGTTTGAGGCAGCACTGACACTTAACCACCAAATGGAGGCACGGAGACACATAACCAGCAATTTAGGGATTGGTCTATGACGGGAGCACTGATCTGTCGGTTGACACAGTTTAATCCCTTTTCTGACCGTGCGACCCCACCTATCAGGCTTACGTGGCAGTTCATTGACGATCGTGGCCGATGGCCGTTAGGTATACGGTGGAGGGCGCATGGATCGGTCAGTTCTCCACTATTCTGTGAACTACATCTCCTGCAGTCGGAAGGAAATGGCGACGGGAGGCGGCGGTGGCGCCAACCCTGTTGGTTTGGCGGCAGATGAAGGTGAATAGGCGGCACTCGGTGCCGATGCGGCTGCACGCGGCGTGGGAGAATGCTTGCACCTCGGTGGGCACAGTTCATCCTTCGACCCGATGAGCCATTATGTCTCCGATAGCGGGTTAGTGATTGTCTCTTTATGACTTGAAATTGGAAAATTTAGCTACTAGGGTTAGTTGTAATCTGGAATTACCTCTGTTTTACTGGTATGTATCCTAAAATTAGCATACTTTTGAATGTAGGTTAGAGTTAGATATGTGGGAGCTATTCATTTCAGTTCGATGGTGTCAAATTTATCCAGAAAACATTGCCTAGGTCTGACATTAGGTATCTTAATTGGCTGGCACTAATGGAGAAGGATGGATATGGAATCTGTGACTCCATATACTATGTGAAAGATTAGGGTGAGGGTTTGAATGGGTTAGATTTAGTGGGCAGCAACTGTAAGGTGCAGGAGATGATCAAGAAGTATGAACACATAAAGAAATTGGTACTGACTATCATGAGGAATAAAAGAGGAACCAAGCTATTGTTGTTGCACCTGTGAAGAGGATGAATGAAGAGACTATGCAAGCTAAATCCTATCCTATTCACATAGATCTTGACCTATAGGAGGATCAGCCTATTCTTTATCATATGCAGACACATGAAAGTGTGTACTGCAATAATTTGGACCCATGATCTAATGAGGAAAGTTTCCATGAACAGGAGGATGGACAGTCAGGACATGGAAGTAACAGTTGGTATGATGTTGCGGAGTATGATGTTGAATATGTAGAGGAGATGAGGAAAAAAGAAGAGGAGGGGCTAAAGAATGCTCTTGCAAAAATGAAAAAGAAGAAGGATGACCCTTTGACACACTGTGAGGGTGAGACTGATGTGGAGGATTTTTTTTCACAAAGGAAGACATTGAAAGAATGCAAATTGAACAACATGTCAAGGAGATAGTAAAAAACAGGGCCCTACTCCAAGATCCTATTCTCAAGTGGAAAAGGAGGTGCTGCCGGATTGGGTTCTTTCTGATTATGAAGAAGACCTAGGTTTTCTTCATGGGGATGATGATGATTGGTTTGATCATGTGCCATTTGTACATCCTAAAGGCAGAAAAAGCAGAGCAGAGAAATACAAACCAAGGGTTTGGTATGATGATAATACGAACAGTATAGAGCAACATCTCATGTTGAAATTGTGTTTCAAAGATGTTTAACAATTCAGAGAATCTCTTACTAGACTACACATTGTCCAGGTTAGGAACTTTGATTACCACAGAAACTGCAAGGACATGATCATTGTTGACTGTCTTCATAAAGATAAGTTTGGATGTGAATTTTATATGTCAACATCTCAGATCAAGCATGAGCATACCTTTTGCATTAATAAGTTGCACCGGCAACACACATGCCCAACTGATCCTACTAGTACCAGGGTGAACTCAAAGTGGCTGAGCAGGGAAAATACCAAAGCCAGGCAGAGGGTGATGGGTGATCATAAGAAGCAATACTATAGAATCAAGTATTATCTACAAACTATTATTGACAAAAACGTTGGTTCTATATGTATTGTGACAACTATCACTAGCCCAACTGAAGAAGAGATAGAAGCATTGTAGTAGGGACACCAAGTTGATATTAGTTATCAATCAAGGTTTCATGGGCTTTTCTTTTGTGTTAATGCTGCTAGGCTTGGATTTCTTGAAGGTTGCGGGCCCTTCATTGGGTTAGATGGTTGCTTTATCAAGTTGACAACTAGTGCTCAGATACTTGCTTCAATAGGTAGAGATGGCAACAACATGTTCCCAATTGAATGGGCAGTTGTTGCTAAAAGGATACAGAGAATTGGGTTTGGTTTCTGGAGCAGCTTAAAGAGGCCCTAGGTGGAGAAGATGATCAATTTGGGAAGTACACTATAATGTTTTATAAGCAAAAGGGGATGCTCAAGGTTATGTCAACTATGTTTACAAATTCTCCTCAGAGGTACTGCTTGACGCACATCTATTCCAATTTCCAAATAGCTGGCTTCAGGGGAAGATCTAAAGAAATTCATGGACAACACATCATATTCTTACACAAAGAATAGGTTTGATATTGCAATGGAAGAGATGAAGAAACAATGTGAACCAACTTGGGTGTGGTTGTCCAAATACCTGCGCACACATGGGCAAGATGGGCAATGGACACAAACTACAAAACAGATTTGGTTGTCAACAAGATAAGTGAAGTGTTCAACAAATATATCCTAGATGTTAGGAACAAACCAATTTTCATTATGCTTGTTGGGGTTTATGACAAGCAAATGATTAGATTTGATTGGAAGATAGATAGAGGAAGAAATGCTAGATGGGAAATAACACCCCACTACACAGAAAATCTAGAGTCGATGAAGAAGTACTCTAGACATTATATCCCCAAGATATCAAATATAGGACCGTGGCAAGTCAAGAGTGGTGATCATACATAAGAGGTAAATCTGGATAAATTGACCCATTCTTGCAGGAAATGGGACCTAAGTGGATTACCCTACAATCATGTAGTAAGTGCAATTTACAAGGCTTCCATGCATCCTGAGGATTTTGTCTTAGACTTCTTCAAGAAACCTATGTTTTTGAAGAGCTATGGGCCTATCTTCTATCCAATGCTAGAGCAACATGGATGGACAAGGACAGACACTCAAGATATCATGCCATCCAAATTCAAAGATCACTTGAAAGGAAGAAGGCAAGAAAAAAGGAGAAAAGGAAATTTTGAGGTGGCCAAGCCTAAGGATACATCTAGAATGGCCACAATCACATGTAGCATTTGTAAATTACAAGGACATAATTACACTAATTTCTCATAGCCTTTGACTGCTCCTGCAACTTCTTCAAGTACTACACCTAGGTCTCCATATGCTTCTCCTATAATGTCTAGTGTTGCTGCTCCAAGACCTACTACGTTTACTCCTAGTAATGATGCACCAAGGCTTCCTCCTCAAGGAAGGGCGGGGTTTATGTCATATTTCACTACTGGGGGAATGCAAGTGCTAGAAGAGATGATGGTGTTCATCCTCTAGGTTGATTCCTTTGTTTGTGAACTTTTGAACCTTGAACCTTATATCTAGGGCTTGTTGAACGAAGAAACAACTATGTTGGTCTACCTTGGAACCTTGTATTTTGGGCTAGTTGAACCTGTATGTGAACCTGATGGTGTATAACTGCCCGTGAACCTAATGTCAAAATAATTGTGTTGTTCCATTTGTTGTTATCAATTCTGTGAATTTGATGTTAATTCTTTGAATTTGATGTTGTCATCGGGATTTGTGTAGGTGTTTGTCATCAGTATTTATCTTACAATTTAAAATAGTCATAATTCAACAAGGCATTCGGTTATTACAAATCACTAATTCTAGAAGTACACTTAACTAATAGTTCAATAACACTTGACCTCAGAAACATTACAACAATTGATGAAGCGAAATATTACAAATATTCTAGTCATCACTCATATCCTTGATCTTACTTAACTTGGTCCTGGTTGCTTCTTTTTGTTTTAGTAGATCAAAAATCATGTAATCTAATTTTCTCTTCTCATCCTTGAATTTATCCCTATCATTCTCTGCCTTCACCCTAAGGCATTTGTGCATGTTAGAAGTATATGCATCAAGTTGCTTCTTTTGCTCCAGTTCAGCCCTAGCATATATCAAAACTTGTTCAGCTTTGGCCTTCAAAGCTAGTGTAAGCTTCTTCTCCTCTACAACTAGCTTTAGCTCATCTTGAGCATTCCTCATGTCAAGGTGGATCTTGTCTATCTCACTCTGCATGTTCATCTTCTTTTCATAATTGTCTAGAGCATCACAGTTTTACCTTCTTTAACATCAGAATACATACCCCAAAACTTGCACAAAGATTTGTTTAGTGCATATGACCACACATCATCAACCCAGTGCACAAAGTCATAGGTTTCTCTAGACTACAACAGAGATGACAGAATATAAAAAAATGAATAGCATGCTATTTATTTAAAGGACTAAAAAATGAATTAATTCACAAACCTCCCTTGAGCAGGCCAAGGACCTCCTACCAGTCTAGCTACCTTCAAATGCCACAAATTTGGTGGTCACAGCATGCCATTTACAAGGGATGAGGATATTTGCATCGTCTAATCCATTATAATTAGAGTCGGTACAAGGTATTTGGACCCTAATAAATCAGAAACTTGCTCAAATCAAAAAATTCCCGGCGTTGGAGAATGCAAAAAACTTATGTTGGTGCCAAGAGAGCTCCCGTCGCTAGAGGATTCCTCGCCATCGCCCCAAGAGACCATCGTTGGTGGGCGGCCACGGGAGATCTATGGCGGCGGTGTAGTTACTAGGGCGATGAGCTCTTGCGGGAGAGGGAACCGAGGATGGGGATGGGGACAATATTGTCTGAAACGGCTATTGTAACCTATCCGTGCACCCTCCACTGTATACTTAATGGTCGTTGGCCACGACCGTCAATGACCTCCCACGTAAGCTTAATAGGTGGGTCACGCGGAACCAACATAACAGTGCTCCCCGTCGTAGACCAACCCCCAAAGTGGTGGTTATGTGTCATCGTGCCTCCGTTTGGTGGTTATGTATCATTGTTACCTCAAATGTGGTGGTTTTCTATGATTTCCGTCAGCTCTCCATATAGCAAGAAAATAAATTGGATGTGACTTCACACCGGTTCAAATACTAAGAGCATCTCCACTCGTCGCCCCATACGACATCCGACGTGGACGTTTTTTGGCCCGTTTGGGAGGGCACCAACGCGGTTTTTATTATGGGGAGGCGCAGGCGCCCAGTCATGAAATAAATCCCTGAATTTATTTGTCAACACTTTTACACGCACGAAAAATACTAATCATAATCATGCCTAGCCTTGTAGTACACGGCTTCGTGGTCCTCGTCGTCGTCGTCGCTTGGCGCACGTGGCTGGAACCTCTGCCCTTCCCCAGTTTGCGCCCGCAGGTACCGGACTCCGTCGACCAGCGCACGCTGCTGGGACCAATGGCCGCAGGTGCTGCAGTCCTCGCCACCACGCTGAGTTAGGGGCTCGACGCGGCGATCCTGCCCCGCCCTGCACCACGAGGCCACAATGTCGTCCTCCACGGGGTGCAAAGAGGCGTGCATGGCCGCGCGCTGCCCCGGGAACTCCTCCGGGTCGCCAGTGTGTCTAAGCTGGCGCACAGTCGTAGCATATTCTGGAGGCACCTGCCACTCTAGCCTTGCAGGTAGGACGCACAGAGGTGGGGAGTCTCGGCTGGCGATGCTGCCGTGGTCGTGGCTGCCACTGCCCTTGTTTGGACCCTGCGGTGGCTAGAAATGAGGGTACCGTGGGCGAGGGTGATCTCCATTGTCGATTTGGCGCATCACGCCGATGAGGGTCCGACTCGCCCACCACAGCCCCCGGCCTGCCTCGTTGTAGTTCACCGGAGGAGGGTCGACGTCCTCGTACCTAGTGAGCACTCTTGCCCGTTGATTGGTGAAGAAGGCGTTCCAGGTCGCCTGGTTGTCGGGACACCAATTGGGATCCGCCCGCTATTTCGGTGTGAGCTCGTGGTAGTAGTGGCTCATGATGGCCATCCGACGGGCGGAACCACGAGGCACAAATGGGATAGGAGTCCCTCCGACGCTTAGCATCCAGTCGGGTGGCAGCCGATAGCCCGGCGTACATGGGTAGTTGTGTAACACCCTCAGAATCGGCCCTATGCAAGTTTTAGCGAATTCCGCCAAGCCCGCATAGAAACGATTCAAAGGTGCCCACCAGGCACTTTCGTGCGGGTGGAAAACGAAGTAATAACATTACACAACAGTCCTCGATGGGACCCACAAAACAGATATATATACCACACGACTCCATGAGTCAAGAATACAGATATACAGTACAAAGACCCAAATCACCTTGAAAACGATAGAGCGTCCGACTACGGACAAGATGCAAATGGGGCTAAGAGCCCTGAAGAATAACCAATGGCGTCCATAACCCTGCCCAGGCCAAGCCGGAAGGGTAACCCTGCTAACGACGTCGATCTCAAACCTGCTTAAACAAAGGGGTGCCGACAAAGGGCAAAGGAAAAAGAGAGCGGTCAGTACTGAGGCCAGTACACGGCGAGACTAGAATTCGGCGGTCCTCGCCTACATAGGTATGGTGGACTGAAGCGGCAGCGCAGCATGCACTAAACAACCTATAGAGACTCGAAAAGACTGTCGGCTATCAGAGAGGGATAAGAAAGACCTATTCGGAACCAACCTGATTCTACCACCAAACATACCCATCCTGGTATTTCCCCCTCGAGACCAAACGAGGAAGTCAACCGAGGAACTCACACAGTTGGCAGTTTTATTTATTCAGTTATCGTTGTAACAATTACTAGTCAGGTATAGATAGTCATCCTGATATAATAAGCAGTGGTCACTTTTAGTTAACCATTCCGTTGTAGTTGCAACACTTACTAGTCAGATACAATTAACATGAGATGTCCCCAAACCCAGCAGTTGTTGGTACTTTTATTTAGCCGTTCCGTTGCAGTGAAGCTGATTACTAGTCAGATCGGATACAAGTCAAATTATAATAGTAAACTTTAGTTATAGTTGTCTATGATCGAGAACTGTGCTCCAAGTCGTCCATAACCGCGGACACGGCTTTTCGAAAAGATTTAACCCTGCAGGGGTGCACCAAAATATCCACACGCACTTCGACCCTTTTTACCAGATCAGTTAACATACACCCATCGGTATGTCGGCGGGGCCTAAGTCATGACGTTTCCCAGACCCAAAGCAAGTACATGGGGGCCACCCCACTAAGCTACCCGCAACGAAGTCGGCCGGTCTCCGAGACGGACTCAGGGTTTGCGCCAATGGCGGTAAACGACTGGGAACCCGAAAGTGTGACTGGGCTTGTCGATACCGCGAAAACACTCCGCAATCCTAAACAGTACGGTGTGCAGTACCTCGCACAATTTAAATAAAGCAGTAAAGCATGGCATAAGTACAGGATAGTAATAAAGCCTCAAACTACTTGTGGCCCCCAGTACAATACTTGGAATCAGGTACTAATCGATGGGGGTGCCCACACACCCCACCTGTGGTTAGCGCGCTCGATCTCGGAACAGGTGTCAAGAACTCGGGGTCCTACGGGACACCAGTGAGTGGTCGGAAACCAAATATTGTCTATCACCCACCGGTGCCTCTGCATTTACCTACTTCAGTTTTTGTGATTAAACAGTAATTAAAGCCATGATCAACTCCAACATTAAACACACGGCAATACTCCAACAACTGTGGTACTGGACGAGACGCAACAGCACTAGAGCAAGCGACTACGACGCGCAAGTACAACTATCTACCAAACAACAGGTAATAGGATGTGTCCAAGGCAATATAAGGCTGCAAGGGATGTCACGGTTACGAGAACTAGAGCATCGCAACACAGATAGCAATAGATCAACAGGAGGGAATAAATACTATAAAAGTAAGATAGGTAGAAAGGGGGAGGTGCTCGCCTGAAAGCATTGCCGAATGGTTCATTATCGAGGAACTTGGCGAAGCTCACATCGACTCAACGGCCTAATCCATGAAGAAGCAAAGCACTAGAAGAAAACACCGAGTGCACTATTTAATAATACGGCAGAAGATCGGGCATGATGCATGTATGATGTATGGCATGGCAAGGATGCGATGCAATTAGGCCATATTAAGCGGAACCGGGGCCCGACAATTAATTAATAGGTTCATGTTGTTTAGAAGCCCCACAATTTAAATGTTATCTTAGCATGGCAAAATATATCACCGGTTCGCTACACAATTTTAGGTGGGGCCAATATTAGACTAGAAAAGCCCGCATATGGACCCCATATTTAATTTAGGTGAATCGACATAAGGTCCCCAAACACCCACAAATATGTATGCAAACATGAACAAGTGGATATGCAACAGGTATATATCATTATAAAAGTAGGGGTCTCAGAAAGGTAAACACACATTGGGGTCGAAGATCTTGGTTCTGGGGGGTTCGGGGACCGACAGGGTTCGACGGGGATCC
This sequence comes from Avena sativa, assembly GCA_916181665.1. Classification (NCBI taxonomy): domain Eukaryota; kingdom Viridiplantae; phylum Streptophyta; class Magnoliopsida; order Poales; family Poaceae; genus Avena; species Avena sativa. Next base: position 5,312,425 of record OV702287.1, read on the forward strand.
GTCTTCGGATTCGAACTCCGAGAAGAAGAACTTGGCGTCCCGAGGGGTTCGGTTCAGTCTTGGAATCCGGGATGGAGAGCTTGGCGGTCTCAGCGTCTTCGGGTCCAAGAAGAAGATCTTTTCGCATATCCTCTTCGGTGTCGACCTAGGGCTTCGGCTTGGTTTATCGATGGAGGACTTGGGGATCGACGCCGAGGTCATCGAGTGGCGTCAAGCTGGTCTTGTCGTTGGGCGAACTTGGGGAACACTATTTGTCTTAGACTGCGTGTCGCTGGTGGAGAGCTTGTGGACATCCCCTTAACTGGGTGTTGGTCGGAGGTCTCGCTATACGGGTAGCACTAAAAATCTCACGGAAGTTCTCTGATCCACACCACGGGACGAAGTACAGGGAACAGCCCACGAGGTGGCGGCCGCCGGAGGGAGGCGGAGATCGACGAGGCTCCGTAGGGCGCTGGCTATAGGGGCTTCGAGGCAGAGCTTGAAGGCTCACGCGGTGCGGTGGACACAGGGGCGTCACGGCGACGCTCGCATGGGGCCTGGTGGCGGTGGTGGCGAGAGAGCACAGAGGCAGGCGCAGCTGCTCACGGTGCAGAAAACAACAGACCCTGGTGGTGCTCGCGTACGGCTGATGGAGGACGAGGTCGATGCTCGATCCGATCCCGCGCAGAGGGGCGGCGGAGGCGCGAGGCGAGCGGAGAGGAGGGGAGCTCGACGTGCACGGATTGGCGGCGAAGAGGAGGCTCACGCGTCATGGTAGGGCGCGGGGCGAGCGCGGCACCATACGAGGACGGGGAGGATACGCGGCGGCGGATGGGGTTCCCGGCGGCGGGGCAGACAGAGCAGGGGGCGACGAAGCGGTCGGTGGCGAGCTCTCATGGCGGCGGCGGCCAGAGAAGGCGCGGGGCTGCGCTGCGGGGGCGGTCGGCGACGAGGAGGCGCGGACCGGCGACGCGGCGAGCCGAGGAAGGACGGGCGGAGGAAGGTCGCTGCTGGCGGAGGGCGTCTGCGGCGGCGGCGCAGAGCCGAAGGGGAGGGGCGGTTCCGGAGGAGGAGGGCGCTCGGGGATGGGGAGTCGCGAGGCGGGGCCCACGCGGGCAGGATCCCGAGGCGGTCGATAGGACCGAGGGAGAGGGAGTGCGGGTCGTCGCGCGGACGGCGTGTCCAGGTGGGGACGGGTCGGGTTGGTGGCAAGGGAGTGGCTGTCCAGGGGCGGTTCGGCAGGGGCTGACGGGATGGGGCCCGGGTTGGACCAGGGAGAGGGTTGGGTCGCGGTTGGTCAGGTGGGGAAAGGAGTGGAGGCAGGTGGGGGCTGTGTGAGTGGATCAGGTGTGGGTTTGTGTGTGTTGGGTGAGGTGTCGCATGGCTATAGGGTGGGGAGAGGGTCAGGCTGATGTGGCGACCGATGATAGGCTGGGGTGAGGTGGAGGGAACTGGGTAAGAGACTAGGGTAGGGCTTTTGGTAGAAAAGATTTGGGATTAGGTTTAGCTTAGGTGGACCGGATTGTAGGCAGTCTGGTCGGCCTGATTGGTCGGACTGCCTCTCCGGACAAAACATTTTATTGTTTTATTTTATTTTTAAAACATTTTATAAATACTTTTTAGACAAATAAAAGATCTGATCAGACCGAGATTTTAGTTTGAGATTAAAGGAGAGGGCCAATTAGAAAACAAGCTTAGGCTTTTACGAAAATAGGTTTTATGCAAAAATTACATGCATGATGTCATGAGGATGCTCAATGCAAGGTGCCATGATGACATGAGCATGCGGTCATGATGATGCAATGCACAAAAACAACGCGATTTTCTAGTAGTGGTTTTGCGGGGCGCCACAATTTGGAGGCGCACAGCGCCTCCGTCTCCTCGATGGTGAGATATGTCCAGTGTGGGGTGTCCATGGTGGGAGAGGGCGGTGTGAATCTGTGAATAGTAATGACGGCCGCCCTAGATATAGCAAAAAAAAGATGAAAAGCGTAGGAAATGGTGAGAACAAATCACCTATCCCACTGTCATGGTAGGAAATGGCGAGAACAAATCACCTATCCCATCCCACTGCCATGGCTGTCCAACGGCATTGGTTCAGCCTAGGGCGCCAAATGTCAAAATGGACTCTGCCGGCGCGGAAAAAAAATTGGGGGTGGTGATATTGAGCTCCGGCACCCCCCCAATTAGGACCCCGAGTGGAGATGCACCCCCCAATTAGGACCCCGAGTGGAGATGCAGGCTCTATGATACATTGTTCGGTTTATTAAGTTGAATGTCAATTATTAGCAGTTGTTTCTTCTTCGCATTGCAAATTCAATACAGGCTGATTGACACCAACTATACCAGTCTAGCCAAGTGTTTAAATATGCGACTAGGAACTACAGCATACACAAGAGCAACTTTAAAGACAAGCGTTATTGAACTGATAGATATCATTGGATTACATGACTTCATCTCATTGGATTACATAATTTCAATTGAATACAAGTCTTACAGGCAACTAGGAATCGACGAAGCTGACCTAGCACAAATCAAATTATGTGAACACATTCCAGCGCCTGCGCCCTTATTTCCTCCACTTGATCAGACCTTGAACCAGCCATCCTTCGCCACGCCACCTGTGTGCACTTATGACCACGGGCTGCAAAGCGATAGTGCTCCGCAGCAATGCAATTTGTTGACTAGTCAGTAGGATATATATCAGCAACACAGCACACTCCTGAGTAAAGGGGCTAACGATGTGAGATGAAGATGGGAGTCACAACACACACTGACATAACTACAACATGCAGATATGGCACCGCCAAAGCGGCGTTATAGAAACACTTTACACCGAATAGATGCATGCAACTACTGCCATGCTGATTCAGCGAACCATTTTATTAGATTCTTGGCTTCACCCGTCTTCCATTTGCATCGCCTCCATCCAGGACTTCGTTTGAATATAAGCAGGGGCTCACAGTGTGTTCCCCTACCTTGGCTACATACTCCAGGAGCTCGGTCAGAAGGGATGGGCAGCTTTGCTGCAAATAGTCGAATCCATCGGTCTGCATGACAGCTGCACAAAAAAGTTCACGGTTAACAAACGTTGACATATTGAGATTTAACTATCTATTATGACATATCAGATCAATGTTGCGTGCGTCCAATAAAATGAGATCAGTTCAAATGAAGCTCTACAGTTTGCAAAGAATAAGAAAATTTGCAGAAAAAGGAATAAAGAAAATACTCGGAGCTTGGTTAGTGAACGCATACTGCAAGGTCAAGGGTACACATACTACATTAGACATGGCAAAGGGTTCACGGCGCAGGCAACAAATGAAATTACCAAATAAGCAATCAAGAGAGCAGCGTCAGAGTATATAGCCTACAGGTTATTAAATTATTATTTGCAAGTATACTGGAACAGCCTGATGGCATGATTGTCTTAGTGGAACTCATGTTCACAACTTCACATACAAGACTAAGATAAATCCTGGAATAACCATAAAGGCACAAGCTCATAGTAAACCAAACCAGAGAACCAAGGAGCAAATCTAAGCTAGTCATGTCAATTGTCAAAATCACCTAATTCTAACCAGCAACCACAACCTTCGATGGTCCTGAGCAGTGCAATGGTTGTTTACAATTTTTTTGTATTAGACAACATCCAAGTCCACAGTGAAGCTTTAAATCAAAATAATGTAGAAACATTTAAGTGTTCATACCGCAATGTATGCCTGGGTGGTCATGGAATTGCATAGGATCTCATCACGTTGTTCGCATAAGCATATCCATTGAACTACTTAGTATTACGGCAGTATTTCAGTGTAAATGAATAGCCTATCACTACATATATAATCCTAGTTTTTAAGGCACCATCCTAGTACAAGTCTCTTCGTAAACTAAATAGATTATGGCAAAAAGAAAATCCATATCGAACATCACCAGTTTATAAAGAAATCAACATTATATCAGGTTCAAATTCAGAAGTATACTGCCTACCTTTCAAATTCTCAGGCAAAGCAACGAATTTCAAGCAAACAGTTTTTAATTGATAACAGTGGTGTTGTTCAGCCAGCGCCAATGTGTTTGCGACTGTGTTTATTGCAACATCTTCACAAAGCTTGAGTTCAGAGAGCAATTTTAGTCTCTCCAAAGCATAACGGTCCGCAGCAGCAAGCAAGTGCTGGGCCATCAAAGTGGACACCCAAGTTGTATTGAGACCAGTGAGCTCTTCTATGTCAGGCAACTCATCCCAATACATAAAATGGAGCAAGGCCTGGAAAATGTAACATAAAGCATACCAAGTCAGCTCAAATAAAATAGAAGGTAAAAAGGGTAAGGAAACCAGATACGCATATGTTTGCAGAGCTAAAAGAATGCAGACTGACAGTAAGAACATAAACACCCAGTTAAAGCTGGATGAACCAGAATTACACTGGCTACAATACAGCCCTTACATGAAAACTAGTACGGTTGCAAAGCAGCATATTGCTTCAAAAGATCATATGGATTAGCCTAAGATGGATGCAGAAATGATAGACCAAAACAGCACATCGGTGAAAAAGCCTAAGATATTATGGCAGTACCAGATTCTATGGTGGCAACGAACTAGATGGGAACAGACAGAATGTAAGTTAAGCAAAATGAAACAAAATAAAGAGAGAGTCACCTTGAAGACAGGAGCCTCCACATCTTCAATTGTTATGCACTTCATGTTTTTATCTTTCATGGGACCAAAAAGCTGGGCCCTAAATACTGGTGATCGGGCCGCAAGCACCACCTTGTGAGCAGGAAACATCTCCCCATTGACTTCAAATGTGATGTCAGTTCTCTTTCCACTAGTCAGCAGATGCCCAATATGCTGGGACATGTTTGATTGTGGCACTGGTATCCTGTATATCTTTGGTCCTTCAGTATGTGATTGGACAACACCAACGGTGCAGTTTACTAAAAGGCAATCATCTTTAAGATAATCTGATGTTTCCAGGCCAGATCGTTTGAAAAAACGTTTGTAACCCCTGCAAGGCACGCAAGAAAGATAAGTTACTTGTAAAGTTGCAGTAGTTACCGTGCAGCAAGCATAATCAGGTTAGATGCATAACAATAACATGAAACACTAAACCAAGAAGCTAAATTGAACAGCACGACTGATGAAAAAATGTATGGCCAGAAGCGGCGTAAAATTATGGATAAATTTACACAAATATTTACATGAACCAATAGTTTTATAAGGTGTTCTCTACCAACATACTACCTCTGCTCCTAAATGTAAGCCTTTCTAGCAGTTCAAATTGAACTACTAAAAATGCTTTTCTAGCAGTTCAAATTGAACTACTCCCTCCGATCCAAATTAGTTGACTCGCATTTGTCAAGATTCAGATGTATCTACTCCCTCCGTCCCAAAATAATTGATTTAGGTTTGTCTAGATTCGGATGTATCTAGACACGTTTTAGTATGTAGATACATGCGAATCTCGACAAAACCAAGTCACTTATTTTGGGATGGAGGGAGTAATACTAAAACATGTCTAGGTACATCCGAATCTAGACAAATATGAGTCAAGTAATTTGGATCGGAGGGAGTACTAAAAAGGGTTACATTTCGGAACAGAAGGATTACATAACATTCAAAAACACAACTACACACAATCAACGGTTCCCTCCTTTCCTAATTGATTGATGCAGCTTTTTCTAGACACGCATGTATCTACACACTAAAACGCGTCTGATACATGTGTATCTACACAAAGCAGCATCAATTAATTTGGAACGGAGGGAGTACTGATTACAAAGAAATTACAACCTAGAGATGCAAGTGGGTCAACATTAAGGTACCCTATACCCTATTTGGTTCAACAAAATGAACAAACTTTTCTGATGACATCATCATTTTGGAAAAGTCAATTCATTTTTTTGAACTAAAGAGGGTAAAGGGTACCCTAATTATGAACCACTTGCATCTCTATTACAATCACATCCAAGAAGAAACTATAACCTCATCCTAGGCAGTCGAAATTTCTAACTAATCAGGGTTCGTCATACAGTAATATCAAACTCTAAAACAAGAAGCCAACGTTGAACAGGTCGAGCGATTATTAAAATAAATGGGTGGTCAGGGAAGAGCACTAAAACTATGGATAAATTAACAAAAACATTTGTTCACAATGAACTAATCTTTGCTTTATAATGTGTATTGCACCAACATACATAACATCCAAAAACACAACTACGCACAATCAACAACTAATTGCAAAGAAACTACGAACGAATAAAAAAATTAAACTACATCCTTCATCCTAGGCGGTCAAATTTCTAACTTATAAGGAACACACAATCAAGACAATCTCATCCAAGATCCAACAAGAAAAAACCAATCCTAGATGGTCATTCAGCAACTAGTCAGCGCAATTGATGACAACATAAAAAATTGAGAACAGAATCTTAATTGCTTATTACTAAGAATTAAGAACGTGCACTCTGAACATTTTCACTCTAGAATATAAGATGTCTCGAGCTCTACTTATCAAAATTCTGGTTTTTAATGTATACCAAAACAAGCAATTTGCATTATCATGGCAATGCCTGCTGAATGTCTACTGCCCGTCTAGCACATTCTATAACATCAGTAGTGCGTGGCAAATAACATTGTGATATATGCCTCTATCTTTATTAGCATTCAGTTTATGCATTAAAAAGGTACAATTTTCATCTACCTCCATAATTGCAACTGCATGTGTATGTTATCATATCAAAGTATCCTTGCTTATCGAGAATATTGTAGTGAATACATGTAGCATGTACCAGGGTAACGTAACATACAATAATCTGAACACGCAAACAGCGAAAAATCTACATTAACACTCCAGAGCCATATGCATAATTGTCCAATCCAAATCCAAAGAACAAAAGGGCAATTCTAGAACTCATCAGATTCTTATGTGAATCAGCATATAGATCTTGAAGGGAAGTGGAAGGGAACTGATATCATCAAAAATTGCTGTCAACGCTAATGGTGGGATAATGGCAGGACATATCAAGCCTGGTCAACTCATAACTTCATGGTTATCAAATCAACACGTAGAACCCAATTGGTGGCAAAAAGTATGTAGACCGACCATGCCTACGACAGAACGCCATACTACCATAGAAGACTTCCTGACCTAGAAACTAAAATATGTCCTGGTGCAAAATTGCAGATTGAAAACTTGATCATCTAACCTAAAACACGGTAGCAATTAGCACCGATAAATCGACAAACAAAGAAGCATCATGCATAAAAACTCTATAATTCAAAGCATAAACAGACATGCAAATCACCTACATAGCCAAGTCCTCGCAAGGTGAAACATATGAACAGAATCCACTGCACTTCAACAAGAAAGAACCAAGCCAGCCAATCGAAACAAACAGAAATAAGCTAGCAGGCAGCCCTAGCAGTAGCAGTAGGCTGTAGCACTTCAGGCAGTCTCGGACACCTGATACTCGTGCACTAATATAGTTCCCTTTTACCGCATTAGGAGAACCCAAGGACAACTCTGATTACTACAAAACCTAAAAAGGTTTCAGTCTGCATATACGAATCTCTCAAAATTCTCAGACTAAATTCAACCAACAAACCTAGTACTTTTAACATATATATCAACTCCTGCTCGAGAAGTAATGTCAAATATTAGTCATTCCAACAGTAATCAATGACTCCACTCGCCAGGCAGCAGAAATAAGTGAAATGTCCATATTCATATCCATCTGAGTATCCGACACATGCAGTTTAAGTTTGTTATCGTGGAGGCAAAGGGGGGACTCACCACATGCTGCCCCGGTACTTGAGTGTGTACGGCCCGCCCTCGAGCGACCTCCCAAAGTGCGTGTGCACCTTGTCCTGGCCCTTGCCGCTCTGGTCAACGAGCGTGAGCTCGAAGAGTGCGCGCACGTCGGTGCCCTCGCTTGCGAGCGCTATGAAGAGCGAGACGTAGGCGGCGCCGTCCTCGGCGCTCTTCCCGTCGGGGTAGAAGTAGATCGCCCACTCGAAGCCGCCGACGGTGAAGGACTCGGAGGCGATGTACTTGCCGACCCCGATCCCCTTGGCGAGCGAGTAGCCCGCGATCTTAAAGTGGTGCGAGCCGTTGACGGTCTTCGTGACCGAGGTGGAGGCCGTCTCCGCGGGGGCCGCATCCTCGGGGGAGGCGGCGGCGTGCGGCGCGGAGATCGGCGGGAAGGGCCGTCCCGCGGCGGTAGCGGGGGAGGCCGTGGAGGGCCCGCCGCGGCTGGCACGGCCGGCGCCCATCGGGAGCGATATCGCGCTAGGGTTTCGGGGGCCCGCGCGGGGAGGGAGGGGATCCGGCGCGGATCGGACGGATCGGGGCGGGGGAGCGCCGGATTCCGCTGCGGCGGCCGGGGGCCGCGGTGGTGGATTTGGGGGAAGGAGGAGGAAGAGGAGGAGGAGGTGGTGGTGGTGTTTGGTTTTGGCTTCTGGTCGTCTTGGTTCGGGTTGGGTTGGGTGGGCGATAATAAATCGGGTGGGGGACAGTCGGTCAGACGTGTCAGACAGCCGGCGCAGGGGCCAGGGGTACCTTGTGGGACTTGCCGACTCGGCTCGGGACTCGGGTGGTGGTCCCGCACCGAGCCTCCTGGCTCTGGCTGCGATGCGTCAAGAACTTTTCAGGCTTGTCGTGGTCTCGTGGCGTCAGTTATTGATGATGGCGCATGGTCGATTTTGAGGTAACCGTTGGTAAAGTCCAGCTTCCTCTCCTGGTATAGGTAGCAGATGAGATTTGAAACGCAAATCTGGTTCGAGTTCGGTGTGCACGAGCAGTACAATCACAAAATACCGTACTATTCCTCAGTATTAATTAATGACTCAACTTTGATATACCAGTCGCGAGCTCCCCGCCGGCCATCCCCGCCTCGAGCAGCTCGGTCGCTGCCCATCGCCACTCCGCGCTCGCTGCCGCACCGTCCGCGCCTTCGCGTGCCTGCCCACAACATCGCCGGTCTCGGACGTCGGCGGCGCCCTCCCACGCCTGCCCACGACCGCCCAGGAAGGCCAGCGCGTCCGCGCCCTCCTCGTCCCCGCCCCGCCCGCTGCGCGCCCGAGCACTGGTCAGCGTGTCCACGACCTCTCCCCGAAGCGGCTGCCATCGGTGAGTATCAGTTAATGTATATACTCATGTGGGAATGGGGTATAGATAATGGGAATGTTTGGTTGGAGCTTATCATCCTTGGGTATGCTATCTTTGAAGAATATCTCAGCTTGAAGCTTATCATCCATTAGTTGTCTTGAGTTCTCATTATCTAAAAAAATACAAAGAAAAATGCAAGAAGGTTGAATAAACGATTCAAAAAGAACTGCACAAAAGTAATACATCATGAATTATTTGTGTTTTCTGTAAAAATATAGACCAGAGGGAGTATTTGGTTTAGATATACATGAGAAAATCAGTGGTAAGGATTTACATGTGCTTTCTGTGAAGGTGTAACACGACAGCATATCGCTGTCTTTGAAAGAACTACTAGTTCAGTAAAAACCCAAGGACCGAAGAGCCCAACCATTAACTAAAGAGCCCAAGGAACTTTCTAGGCGGTTAAAACTATTCAGAAAAAGACAGCTACCTGAAGAAATCAAGTTGCACAAAGGAGTATTTGAATAGAAGTGCTTTGTTTATCTCCAATTAACATCCAAAAGTCGATTCTCAGTATTTCAATAGTTTCTGGCACACCAGCCTATATAGACAGATCAAGCCAGAAGGCATCATAAGAATAAAAAAACAAATAAACAATATTGGCATGTTTCATGCAAGAGGAATTGAATTCGAAGTTAATACCTACAGGTGATCCTCTATCGCACTGATAACTAGAATATCCAGGGTGTGTCTAATTTCTGGCAAACCTCGACAACTTTCCACTGCAAAAACAAGCATTACAGTTTTCCTTAAGTGACTTCCTTACTTAATTCATGCCTGCACCCTCAATTTTCCTTAAGTGACTTCCTTACCTGTAGTAGTATTGTTTATGTGTTAAATTCAATTGTAATCTAAAAAAAATCAATGGAGTAACTTTATTCACTTGTTTGTTCAGGTTCAAATGCCACGAGCTCTTTTGGATCTCAACTTGAGTCCACAAGAGGAAGAGGAAGAAGATGTAAAAATACAAGAAGAAAAATAAGATGCACAAATACATGGTGACCAACATGCACAAATACAAGAAGAAAAAGAAGATGCACAAATACAAGAGGAAGAACATGTGCAAATACAAGAAGAAGATGCATAAATACAAAAGAAGAACATGAGAAGGCACACCATAGAGAGCTACCTGATTCTCACAGATTCGTGGCATACATTGCATTGAAAGCTCTTGGTAAAGGCGAGCAAGTTGTTTTCACGTAACTCTTCGAGCCTCCTATAAGGCGACTAGGGTTTCATGGCGATATGGCGGCGCCTTCTGAACTCATCGGCGGGGCAAGAGGGGTCGCTGGCGAGGATGTCCTTGTCGGAGAGCGGTAAGGCGAAGGAGGCATAGGTGTTGTCTCCTTAGTTTGCTAGGGCAAGATTGTAAGAGGAATTGGGAAGCTAGATATCACCGATGGGGAATGATACATTGTAAACATTTCTATAATTTTTTATGTTCCATGCTTGTTTAGTATCTATTTTCTTATGTTTTGTCCACACTTTTGGGTATTTTTATATATTTTATGAAACTAACCTATTAACAAGATGCCACAGTGCCAGTTGCCTGTTTTCTACTGTTTTTGGTTTTAGAAAAGCTATAAAAGAAATATTCTCGAAATTAGACCAGACAAAAGCCAAAGTTGATATTTTATAGGAAGACTCACGGAGCCAGAAGACGAGACAGAGAGGGGCCAGGGGCCGGTGATGTCTACGCACTTCTATTCTTGTAGACAGTTGTTGGGCCTCCAAGTACAGAGGTTTGTAGAACAGCAGCAAGTTTTCCCTTAAGTGGATGACCCAAGGTTTATCGAACTCAGAGAGAAAGTGGTCAAAGGTATCCCCTCTCAAGCAACCCTGCAATCAAGATACAAGAAGTCTCTTGTGTCCCCAACACACCCAATACACTTGTCGGGTGTATAGGTGCACTAGTTCGGCAAAAAGACGGTGAAAAACAAGTGGTATAGATAATTATAAGTGGTAACGGTGCAAGAAAATAGCTTGATGGCATGAAAGAGACAAAAGGCAAACTGAAATAAAGGTGAAAGCAAGCAAACATGTGATGGCTCAATGCACGACGCCCAGAAAAATGCTTGATGGCGGTGTTGATGTAGAGCTCGTTGGGAACCCCAAGAGGAAGGTATGATGAGCACAGCAGCAAGTTTCCCTCAGTTATGAAACCAAGGTTTAATCGAACCAGTAGGAGCAAGGAAACACCCCAAAGGTGTTACTAGCTGAGCTTTGGCTGGGCGCACTACCGGTGCTAGTAGCAACGTGGAGACCTGCACAACACAATCACAGAACTTTGTCCTCAACTTGCGATGAGGTTGTCAATCTCACCGTGTTTTGCGGAAAACAAAAGATTAAACGTATCGAATGGAAAAAAGTAAAAGTTTGCAGAAAGTAAACACAAAGCAGTAAACAGTTTATAGATTGTATGTAAAGAAAGAGGACCGGGATCCATAGTTCACTAGAGGTGGCTCTCCTTAAGATAGATAACATGCTGGGTGAACAAATTACAGCGGGGCAATTGACAAACATCGAGAAAGCAATACATGCATATACTAATCATCTTGACTCCTTTGGAACTTGATTGGGCATTACAACATAATACATAGACCGCTATCCAACTGCATCTATGACTAATAATCCACCTTCAGGTTATCATCCGAACCCCCTCCAGTATTAAGTTGCAAGCAACAGATTATTGCTTTACGAACTGCGTGTAAAGTAAACAATACGATTGTTCCATGAACAAAGGATTGTTGTTTTCTCCCTAGTAGCAACAACACATCTAGTACCTTAGAGATTTCTGTCACTTCCCCAGATTACCAGAGGCATGAACCCACTATCGAGCATAAATACTAACTCTTGGAGTTGCTAGCATCTACTTGGCCGAGATAGCTACTAACAACGGAAAGCATGCAAGATCACAAATAACAAAGACATGATAGAATCAATAATCAATCTGAAATAGCATCTCAATATCCATCGGATCCCCGCAAACACAATATGCAGAATTACAAATAGATGATTTTGATCATGAACGGAGCTCACAATATCTAGACATGAAAGCACAAAGGAGGAGAACCAGCCATCTAGCTACTACATGGATCCGTAGTCCAAGGATGAACTACTCACGCATCACACCGGAGGCTTGCATGGTGATGAAGAAGGCCTCCAGGGTGAATTCCCCTCTTCGGCAGGGTGCCGGGAAGAGCTTCAGATCCCTCCCGATCTAGGGATGGAGATGACGGTGGCTACAGACTCTTTTGTGGATTTTTTATCAGGTACTTAGGGTTTTCGTCCCGAGGACAATATATAGGCGGAAGGAGAGGCCGAGGGGGTGTCGGGAGCGGCCACACCACCCCTTGGCGCGGGCCAGGCCTGGTCGCGCGGCCAGGTGGTGTGGTGACCCCCTGGCCCCTCTCCGTCTCGTATTTTGGCACTTGATGGCATCCATAAAAATAGGCACTTTGGCTTTTGTCCCGTCCAATTCCGAGAATATTCATCTTCTGACTTTCCTGGAACCAAAAACAGCAGAAAACAGGTAGCTGGCACTGTGGCTCTTGTTAATAGGTTAGTCCAAGAAATCATATGAAAAGTACTCCAAAGTTGGAATAAAACACAAGAAAGTGGATAAAACCAAGCATGGAACATAAAAAATTATAGATACATTTGCAATGTATCAACATCCCCAAGCTTAACTCCTGCTCGTCCTCGAGTAGGTAAGTGATAGAAAGAAAGAATAATTTTTTAGGTGACATGCACCATCAAAGACTTAATCAAAGTATTTGTAAAACATTCAAAGCTGAGATCATAGTACTTCAATTATAGCATGAAAGACAAAGTTCTAGCAATAAACAAAGTAACTATGTTGCAACATAAAAAGGCACAAACAAAAGATTCATGAATAACAATGCTTTGCAAGACGTTTGTTTGTTTCACATAAAGAAAACAGAGCATAATAGCATTCAGCTTGTCCCTCATAGAGTAGCAAATATAAATGCATAGGACACCTTCAAAGTTCATAAGAGTGACTAGATACAATAGTTTAAAACAAGCAATATCAAAGTATGCATCAATCAACTAGTCTTGGGACAATGCACATAGAACTAAGAATGGCCACTATGATCTCAAAGTAAGTGCATAAAGATAGAAGGTGGAGACTCAATATAATGGTGGAAGAAAGGCCTTTATAAAAGGAAGTAGGGATTCAAGTCTCATAAAGAGCTTCCAAAAATTATGGTACTTATAGCTTTCAGCTCTCATTGCCCCTATCATAAGCATCTTGAAGTGATTAAGGTAAAAGTGAACAAACTATGGTGTACATGCTTGACGAAGTATAAGTCAGAAATCTCATGTCCCTTGTATACGAGGGCCGCTCCTCATGCTACTCAAGTTTAGTCACCGGTAAGTTCTTGTCATCGTAAGTATATGTGTATCATAGAGAACTGCCAACGGGGTACCCCTTGCCCGATGATACTGAAATGGATCATATGGGCACCTAGAGGGGGGTGAATAGGTGTTACACCAATTTTTAATTCTTTTTCAATTTTAGGCTTAACACAAAGGTAAATTCTCTAGATAAACTAATGTGTGGAATTTCCCTATATGCAAACCTATCTACTAGCGAGTAAGGAGCGAGTGGAAGAGGAATGAGTGAACCGAAGTGAAGCACGCGGAGACACAGGATTTGTTTGACCGCGGTTCCTTCCTTGTTAAGGGAAGTACGTCTGTGTTGTAGGGGTGGGCGGTACTAAGACCACCACGCCACAAAAGGCCTCACCCTGTTCTCCGATGGATCTCGCCACAACAGGCCCGATCCACCTTCCACTATAGGTACCCTTCGAGGCGGGCACCGGCGCCTTTACACAACTAGCGGGGCAACAACTCCACAACAACTTGGAGGCTCCCGAAATGACAACAAGTTGCCACAAGAACAAAGTTGTCAAATACAATAACACGATCTAGGTATTAACGAGAATACTAGATCAGGGATTTCTCCAAGTGAATGGAGAGGAGTTGAAGCGCTTGATTCTTGATGTTGATGATGAACTTCTCCTCCTTCAATTCCACCAAAGATCAAGACCTTAGGGTGGTTGAAGTGGGAGATCGAGATTTAGAGCTCTTGCACAGGGTTTGGTCGAATTAGAATGAATCAAGAGTTCTAGACGTTGGGGAAGAAGGGGTACTTATACCCCCATCCAAAAACCAGCCGTTGCACACTTTGGGGGTCGAATTATCCGGCCCAAGTGAGGGCCGGATTATCCGGTCTGGGGAAACTCCACCCCAGACTCGGAATATCCGGCAGATAAACCGCCCCCTATCTGAGCGTCGCGCCGAGCTTGCCCTTGATCAACTTCTAGGGCTGGATTATCCGGCCTAGGGAAGAAAAACCGCCCCATTTTGGATTTTCCGGTAGAAAATCCGACCAGATACCAAGCGACGCGCCTTGGCTCCTTTTGCTCGAAAACTGGGGGCCGGATTATCCAGCCCTTGCGAAACCTGGATTATCCGGCCTGGGGAGGAAAAACCGCCCCAGTTCGGATTTTCCGGTAGAAAATCCGACTGGACACAGAGTGACGCGCCTTGGCTTCCTTGAGAGATGAGGTAGGCCGGATTATCCGGCCCTTGGAGGGGCGGATTATCCGGCCCCCCTCAAAACTTCCTGCACACATAGCACACATGAAAAGTCTCCATAGTATTGTTATCTAACATGCAAAACATAGGGAAACATGAAATGTTCTTTCAGATACGGAAGAATCCCCATATCAAAATGACAAGGCAAGCAGACAACGAGCATCTCAGCATTCTTCTTATTTACCATGGGAATATGGTGCTTTTTCTCTCTTTCCTCTTTTCATAGTACCTCTTTTTTCTCTTTTCTCTTTTTTTTCTCAATATAGGACTCTTTTTTTATAAGAAGAATGCTTCATAGACAGCTCATTATGGTTACGCTGCAGGTTTCCACCATGTCAGTATGGATTAGACCAGCGGCCCAGACGTTTCTCTAACACATATACATAACTCCATGGACTTACAAGCTCCCCTTTCATTTCACACAGACGACATCCATTTACAAAAGAGCATGATATCAACTAGGTACAAGTACCAAGTGCAATGTTGAAAGTGTTCCCCATGAAAGCATGGTTCTTCTAATTCCCAACAAATAAGTGCAAGCATATACAACATAGAAGACACAATGGTTCAAGTTTATTAAGGGAAAGTAAAGTAAAGTGTGCCATCAAGTTAATGAGAGCATCATTAGTTTTCTCATAATAAGTTTAATTTGGAAGGTAAACAAAAGCATGAATATACTTGGAATAGCATAAGCTAGTAGGTAGGTATGGTGGACCCTTTGGAATAACTTGGTTTAAGGAGTTGGATGCATGAGTGGAACTCATACTTGGTTGTGGAGGCTAGCAAAAGACTGGGAGCGACAAACTAAGAGAGCAATAATGGCCATAATCATGCAGAGCGACAAAACATCATTGATCAAAGCATAAAGTGATACTACAAGTTGAAAACTAAAGGATCATAAAGGCTATGGTGACTTGAGATAGTCATAACATGGTGTGAGCATGTGCCAAGTCAACCCAAATAAAGCATCAAAGGAGAATACCACTATACTATGCTTTAATATGCTAAAACAACACATGATTCATCCAAGGCACATTAAGCAATCTCCATTGTTTATAGCAAGTCATGCTACAGCAAAGAATACTAAGCATAAAGCCAAAACAATATCAAGCATGGCATGACAAAGCATAGACCACACTTAAAAACGAGCTCTTTTTACCACATAAGCATGAACTTTCCTACTCTTTTCCAAACCAAACCAAACTATTTGCAAACCAATGTATGAAAGAGGGGGTCCAACCAATTTATTCAGAAAAATAAGAAAACCAAGCAAACGAAAAACCAAAACGAAAACGAAAAAGAATACGCTCCAAGAAAAACACAACTGTCCATGAAACAATAAAAATGAAGCGTTTGGAAGAAACCTGGGATTTTTATTGATGAAGAAGGGGGATGCCTTAGGCATCCCCAAGCTTTGACGCTTGTACTTCTTGGATATTTCTTGTGGTGACACGCGTGGCATCCCCAAGCTTGAGATTTAGTCCATCCTTCACCTTATTACTCTTCCTTCTATACACCTGAAAATTTTCCTTCATACAAAACTTCACACAATCTTTATTAGCAACATTAGTGCACTCAAGATAAATAAGTCTTAAGATTCAGTTCTAACACCAAAGAAACTTCCATTAGAACACTAGCTACTGTAGCACTTTCCGCAGAAAGCTCAATTCCCCAAAAGAACTCAAAAAGGAACCAACAAGAAGCAAATGCAGAAAATGGCAGAAATCTGTCAAAACAGACCAGCAGGTAAAGACGAAATTTTTCGAAGACCTTCTATTGCTCAAATCAAAAAGTGTTGAACCAATGAAAGTTAGATAACAACCTGGGGCAGAATCACAAAAATTCACGCGTCAAAAAGACGTTCAGAGATTTTACACGAATTTTTACGATGAAGCACAAAAATCTGTTTCGGGACAGCAACTTTCCCAATCATTACTTCTCTCTCATTAGAGGTTACTCTTGGCACAAAAAGCAAATAAAAAGGATAAGGAGCGGTAATTAATGAAGTAATAACTTCTAAGACTCATCTAAAACTTTTGGGTTATCTCCCAATAAGTACTTTTCTTTAACGCCTTTAAGTTAGGCATAAGAAGCAAGAAAGAATCAAGTGTTCTCAAATGAAGAAGCATTAAGACCAAATTTCTTGCCCTTACCTCTCTTACTTTTATTCTTAACCTTGGGGAAAATGTGATTGTTTGGTGGATAATAAAGGTGCATGGTCCCCTTTCCCACATGTATTATTGCTCCAAGAAGTTCTAATAGGGACCTTCCAGGTGTAATTTGTCCTTTTCCTGCATATTCAATAACAAGATAATCAATAGAAATCATTTTCCCAAGTATCTTTGTAAACACTCCTTCAACTATTCCAAGAGGTAATATGGTAGTATTATTAGCAAGAGATATTTCTTTTCCTCCTTCAGTAAGCCCCCAAGTATTCAAAGATTCATAAATCTTTTTGGGCATAAGACAAAATTCAGACATGATATCACAGCGAGCTTGAAAAGTTTCAGTGTTTATCTCAATCTTTACTGTAGGGAGCCACTTTGATGGTTCAGAATTTATTGGAACATAATTGTGATGCTCCCTAAGCATATTATAGCAATTTTCTAAACTAGTAGTGCTAGTCTTAAGAGTGTTCAACCTAGCAAATATTTTTGCGAAAGAAATATCAGTTTGGCTAGGAAAGTTGTAAGTGAGGATCAATTTCTTTATAGCATTAATAGCATCATCCTCATTACATTGGAGGAAATATCCTCCCACAACAACATCTAAAGCATACATATAGCAAAGAGCAATCCCAAGGTAAAAACTACTAAGAAACAAGCTTTGAGTCATTTCAGGCTCAGTTTTTTCATGTAGATTAGAGATTCTAGACCAAGCTTACTTAAAACTTTCCTCAATTTCTTGTTTAAAAGTGAAAATCATTTCCTCAGGTGAAATAGTGACTGGAGCAAGGCTAGACATAGTGGCAACTTAAGAAAGGAACTAATTTTTTTTGTGTTTTTGAAGTAAGAAAGCAAACTAGTAAAACTAATTCTTTTGTGTTTTTGATAAAGAAACAAGCAAACAAAGCAAAAGAAACTAAGCAAAACAAAAATAACAAAGTAAAGAGATTGGTTATGAGGAACTCCCTTTGTGAAGATGTCCTTGACTCCCCGGCAACGGCGCCAGAAAAATGCTTGATGGCTCAATGCACAGTGCCCAAAAAAATGCTTGATGGCGGTGTTAATGTAGAGCTTGTTGGGAACCCCAAGAGGAAGGTATGATGAGCACAGCAGCAAGTTTCCCTCAGTTATGAAACCAAGGTTTAATCGAACCAGTAGGAGCAAGGAAACACCCCAAAGGTGTTACTAGCTGAGCTTTGGCAGGGCGCACTACCGGTTCTAGTAGCAACGTGGAGACATGCACAACACATCCACATAACTTTGTCCCCAACTTGCGATGAGGTTGTCAATCTCACCGTGTTTTGCGGAAAACAAAGGATTAAACGTATCGAATGGAAAAAAGTAAAAGTTTGCAGAAAGTAAACACAAAGCAGTAAACAGTTTATGGATTGTATGTAAAGAAAGAGGACTGGGATCCATAGTTCACTAGAGGTGGCTCTCCTTAAGATAGATAACATGCTGGGTGAACAAATTACAGCGGGGCAATTGACAAACATCGAGAAAGCAATACATGCATATACTAATCATCTTGACTCCTTTGGAACTTGATTAGGCATTACACCATAATACATAGACCGCCATCCAACTGCATCTATGATTAATAATCCACCTTTAGGTTATCATCCGAACCCCCTCCAGTATTAAGTTGCAAGCAACAAATTATTGCTTTACAAACTGCGTGTAAAGTAAACAATACGATTGTTCTATGAACAAAGGATTGTTGTTTTCTCCCTTGTAGCAACAGCACATCTAGTACCTTAGAGATTTCTGTCACTTCCCCAGATTACCAGAGCCATGAACCCACTATCGAGCATAAATACTAACTCTTGGAGTTGCTAGCATCTACTTGGCCAAGATAGCTACTAACAACGGAAAGCATGCAAGATCACAAATAACAAAGACATGATAAAATCAATAATCAATCTGAAATAGCATCTCAATATCCATCGGATCCCCGCAAACACAACATGCAGAATTACAAATAGATGATCTTGATCATGAACGGAGCTCACAAGATCTAGACATGAAAGCACAAAGGAGGAGAACTAGCCATCTAGATACTACATGGATCCGTAGTCCAAGGATGGACTACTCACGCATCACTGCGGAGGCTTGCATGAAGAAGGCCTCTAGGGTGAATTCCCCGCTCCGGCAGGGTGTCGGGAAGAGCTTCAGATCCCTCCCGATCTAGGGATGGAGATGACAGCGGCTATAGACTCTTTCGTGGATTTTTGATCGGGTACTTAGGGTTTTTGTCCCGAGGGCAATATATAGGCGGAAGGAGAGGCCGAGGGGGTGCCGGGAGCGGCCACACCACCCCCTGGCGCGAGCCAGGCCTGGCCGCGCGGCCGGGTGGTGTGGTGGCCCCCTGGGCCCTCTCCGTCTCGTATTCTGGCACTTGATGACATCCAGAAAAATAGGCACTTTGGCTTTTGTCCCGTCCAATTCCGAGAATATTCATTTTCTGACTTTCCTGGAACCAAAAACAGCAGAAAACAGGTAACTGGCACTATGGCTCTTGTTAATAGGTTAGTCCAAGAAATCATATGAAAAGTACTCCAAAGTTGGAACAAAACACAAGAAAGTGGATAAAACCAAGCATGGAACATCAAAAATTATAGATACATTTGCAATGTATCAACATGTAATAGATCTAATTGCAAATGGTGTATCAATGCTTAGAAACAAGGCCTAGGGATCATACTTTCACTAGTGAACACTCTCATATA
This sequence comes from Avena sativa, assembly GCA_916181665.1. Classification (NCBI taxonomy): domain Eukaryota; kingdom Viridiplantae; phylum Streptophyta; class Magnoliopsida; order Poales; family Poaceae; genus Avena; species Avena sativa. The sequence goes on from OV702287.1 coordinate 5,332,090, forward strand.
AATATATTCTTCCTTATGATACTACGCTGAACTACTCTCTGGTTGGACACTCTAATCCATGGTAGGGCTATAACAGCACTCCTCAAAGTAAGCCTTTCCCATCTAAAAAACCCCACACTGTCACCTTGAGCACTAGATGGTTCCAACAAACACCACAATTTCATAAAAACATCCAACTCCAAATATAACTCATAAACAGGTATTTGTAATCTCTAGCCTAAGTGCCACCATGGTGTGCACGCTGTCACTTTCACACACATGGGGAGAGCAGAGATCTATTAAAGCACTTGAGTAGCAAGGTAGATCTACTTGATTACAAAGCTCATGATCACAATATGATCATGCATAGAGAGAGATGAACACATAGCTACCGGTAGAACCCTTAGCCTCGAGAGAGATCTACTCCCTCCTCACCATGGGAATCAGCAATGGTGATGGAGATGGTGGTGGAGATCGATGGAGATGGCTCCGAGGGCACTTCCCCGTCCCGGCAGGGTGCCGGAACAGAGACTTTCTGTCCCCCAAATCTCCCCTTCGGTGGTGGCGGCGCTGTGGAACTTTTCGTGGATTTCTCATTGACGATCTAGGGTTTTTGCCTCGGGAGGAATATATAGGCGAAGGAGGCAAGGTTGGTGGCCAGCCAGGGGGCCCGCACCATGCCCTGGCGCGACCTAGGGGTACCCGCGCCTGGGGGGTGTGGCCACCCTGTGGCCCCTCTCCGACTCTCCTTCTGGCTTTGTGAGTCTTCCGGGAAAATAGTGACTTTGGCTTTTGTCCAGTCCAATTCCGAGAATATTCATTTTCTGACTTCCTGGAACCAAAAACAGAAGAAAACAGGCAACTGGCACTGTGGCATCTTGTTAATAGGTTAGTCCAAGATATCATATGAAAAGTACTCCAAAGTTGGAACAAAACACAAGAAAGTAGATAAAACCAAGCATGGAACATCAAAAATTATAGATACATTTGCAATGTATCAACATCCCCAAGCTTAACTCCTCCTCGTCCTCGAGTAGGTAAGTGATAAAAAGAAAGAATAATTTTTGAGGTGACATGCACCATCATAAACTTGATCAAAGTATTTGTAAAACATTGATAGCTGGTATCATAGTACTTCAATCATAACATGAAATACAAAGTTCTAGCAATAAGACAAAGAAACTATGTTGCAACATGAAAAGGCACAAACAAAAGATTCATGAATAACAATGCCTTGCAAGACGTTTGTTTGTTTCACATAAAGAAAACATAGCATAATGGCATTCAGCTTGTCCCTTGTTAGAGTAGCAAATATAAATGCATAGGACACCTTCAAAGTTCATAAGAGTGACTAGATACAAATAGTTTAAAACAAGCAATATCAAGTTATGCATCAATCAACTAGTCTTGGGACAATGCACATAGAACTAAGAATGGCCACTATGCTCTCAAAGTAGGTGCATAAAGATAGAAGGTGGAGACTCAATATAATGGTGGAAGAAAGGCCTTCATAGAAGGAAGTAGGGATTCAAGTCTCATAAAGAGCTTCCAAAAATTATGGTACTTAATAGCTTTCAGCTCTCATTGCCCCTATCATAAGCATCTTGAAGTGATTAAGGTTAAAGTGAACAAACTATGGTGTACATGCTTGACAAAGTATTAGTTGGAAATCTCATGTCCCTTGAATACGAGGGCCGCTCCTCATGCTACTCAAGTTTAGTCACCGTAAGTTCTTGTCATCGTAAGTACATGTGTATCATAGAGAACCACCAACGGGGTACCCCTTGCCCGATGATACGAAAGAATCCCCATATCAAAATGACAAGGCAAGCAGACAACGAGCATCTCAGCAATCTTCTTATTTACCATGGGAATATGGTGTTTTTTCTCTCTTTCCTCTTTTCATAATCTCTTTTTTCTTTTCTTCTTCTCTTTTTTCTCAATATAGGACTCTTTTTTTATAAGAAGAATGCTTCATAGACAGCTCATTATGGTTACGCTGCAGGTTTCCACCATGTCAGCATGGATTAGACCAGCGGCCCAGGCGTTTCTCTAACACATATACATAACTCCATGGACTTACAAGCTCCCCTTTCATTTCACACCGACGACATCCATAGACAAAAGAGCATGATATCAACTAGGTACAAAGTACCCATGCAATGTTGAAAGTGTTCCCCATGACAACATGGTTCTGCTAATTCCCAACAAATAAGTGCAAGCATATACAACATAGATGACACAATGGTTCAAGTTTATTAAGGGCAAGAAAAGTAAAGTGTGCCATCAAGTTCGTGAGAGGTTTAATCACTAGCTTTCTCATAACAAGTTTAATTTGGAAGGTAAACGAAAGCATGAATATAATTGGAATAGCATAAGCTAGTAGGTAGGTATGGTGGACTCTTTGGAATAACTTGGTTTAAGGAGTTGGATGCATGAGTGGAACTCATACTTGGTTGTGGAGGCTAGCAAAAGACTAGGAGCGACCAACTAAGAGAGCAATAATGGTCATAATCATGCAGAGCGACAAAATATCATTGATCAAAGCATAAAGTGATACTACAAGTTGAAAACTAAAGGATCATAAAGGCTTATGGTGACTTGGGATAGTCATAACATGGTGTGAGCATGCGTCAAGTCAACCCAAATAAAGCATCAAAGGAGAATACCAGAATACTATGCTTTAATATGCTAAAACAACGCATGATTCATCCAAGGCACATTAAGCAATCTCAATTGTTTATAACAAGTCATGCTACAACAAATAATACTAAGCATAAAGCCAAAAAAATATCAAGCATGGCATGACAAAGCATAGGCCACAGTCAAAAACGAGCTCTTTTTACCACATAAGCATGAACTTTCCTACTCTTTTCCAAACCAAACCAAACTATTTGCAAACCAATGTATGAAAGAGGGGGTCCAACCAATTTATTCAGAAAACTAAGAAAACCAAGCAAACGAAAAACCAAAACGAAAAAGAAGATGCTCCAAGAAAAACACAACTGTGCATGAAACAATAAAAATGAAGCGTTTGGAAGAAACCTGGGATTTTTATTGATGAAGAAGGGGGATGCCTTGGGCATCCCCAAGCTTTGACGCTTGTACTTCTTGGATATTTCTTGTGGTGACACGCGTGGCATCTCCAAGCTTGAGCTTTAGTCCATTCTTCATCTCATTACTCATTCCTTCCATACACCTGGAATTTTTCCTTCATATAAAACTTCACATAGTCTTTATTAGCAAGATTAGTGCACTCAAGATAATTGGTCTTAAGGTTCAGTTATAACACCAAATAAAATTCCATTAGAACACTAGCTACTGGAGCACTTGCCTCAAAAAGCACAATTCCCCAAAAGAACTCAAAAAGGAACCAACAAGAAGCAAATGCAAATAATGGCAGAAATCTGTCAAAACAGACCAGCAGGTAAAGACAATTTTTTTCTAAGACCTTCTGTTGCTCAAATCAAAAAGTGTTGAACTAACAAGAGTTAGATAACAACCTGGGGCAGAAGCACAAAAATTCACGCCTCAAAACGACGTACAGAGATTTTACACGAATTCTTACGGTGAAGCACAGAAATCTGTTTCGGGACAACAACTTTCCCAATCATTACTTCTCTCTCATTAGAGGTTACTCTTGGCAGAAAAAGTAAATAAAAAGGATAAGGAGCGGTTATTACGGAAGTAATAACTTCCAAGACTCATCTAAAACTTTTGGGTTATCTCCCAAGAAGTACTTTTCTTTAATGCCTTTAAGTTAGGCTTGATGGTTTGAGAAGATGCTCACATAAGAAATATGAATTGAAGTAAAAGAGAGCATCAAGAAGCAAATTCAAAGCACATTTAAGTCTAACCCACTTCCTATGCATAGGAATCTTGTAAAGAAACAAGTCATGAAAGCACAAAGAAACAATCATAGGGAAGCAAAACAAGTGCAACTTCAAGACTTTCAACATAAAGAGGGAAAACTTAATAATGTTGAGATACATAAGCCCATGTTTCCCTCTCTCATAATAACTTTTAGTAGCAACATGAATAAAATTAACAATATAACTATCACAAGAAACATTCTTATCATGAGCCACATGCATAAAAGAATTAATATTCCCCACATAAGCATAGTCATTCTTATTAATTATGGTGGGAGCAAATTCAACAAAATAGCTATCATTATTATTATCATCACCATAATCATCAAATATAGGAGGCATATTATAGTCATAATTAATTTTCTCCTCAATAGTAGGTGGACTAAAAATATCATATTCATCATTGTAATCATCATATATTGGAGGTTTGGTATCATCATAAGCAATATAATAGCTATCTTCCAAAGCTGGGGAACTGAAAAGATCATTTTCATAAAAAATAGCTTCCCCAAGCTTAGACTTTTCCATAGCATTAGCAATAATGGTGTCCTAAGAATTCATACTAACAACATTGCTATTAGCATGCAAATAAAGTTCCATAGGTTTTTTAATTTTCTCTTCAAACACTTCATGTCCTAACTCAAGATAAATACTATAAAGCTCTCTAATTTTGTTGTTGTTTTCCATTAAGCCTAACTAGTGAAAACAAGAAACAAAAAGACAAAATTGCAGAATCTAAAGGAAATAACTTCGAGCACTCACACCGGTGGATGTGAGTACCTTTTACCTTACCTCCCTGGCAACGGCGCCAGAAAATAGCTTGATGTCTACGCACTTCTATTCTTGTAGACAGTTGTTGGGCCTCCAAGTGCAGAGGTTTGTAGAACAACACCAAGTTTTCCCTTAAGTGGATCACCAAAGGTTTATCGAACTCAGGGAGGAAGTGGTCAAAGGTATCCCCTCTCAAGCAACCCTGCAATCAAGATACAAGAAGTCTCTTGTGTCCCCAACACACCCAATACACTTGTCAGGTGTATAGGTGCACTAGTTCGGCGAAGAGATAGTGAAATACAAGTGATATAGATAATTATAAGTGGTAACGGTGCTAGAAAATAGCTTGATGGCGTGAAAGAGACTAAAGGCAAACTTAAATAAAGGTGGAAGCAAGCAAACATGTAATAGATCTAATTGCAAATGGTGTATCAATGTTTAGAAACAAGGCCTAGGGATCATACTTTTCCTAGTGAACACTCTCATATACATATATTCTTCCTTATGATACTACGCTGAACTACTCTCCGGTTGGACACTCTAATCCATGGTAGGGCTATAACAACACTCCTCAAAGTAAGCCTTTCCCATCTAGAAAACCCCACACTATCACCTTGAGCACTAGATGGTTCCAACAAACACCACAATTTCATAAAGACATCCAACTCCAAATATAACTCATACATAGGTATTTGTAATCTCTAGCCTAAGTGCCACCATGGTGTGCACGCTGTCACTTTCACACACATGGGGAGAGCAGAGATCTATTAAAGCACTTGAGTAGCAAGGTAGATCTACTTGATTACAAAGCTCATGATCACAATATGCTCATGCATAGAGAGAGAGAGATGAACACATAGCTACCGATAGAACCCTTAGCCTCGAGAGATATCTACTCCCTCCTCATCATGGGAATCAGCAATGGTGATGGAGATGGTGGTGGAGATCGATGGAGATGGCTCCGGGGGCACTTCCCCGTCCCGGCAGGGTGCCGGAACAGAGACATTTTGTCCCCCAAATCTCCCCTTCGGTGGTGGCGGTGCTGCGGAACTTTTCGTGAATTTCTCATTGACGATCTAGGGTTTCTGCCTCGGGAGGAATATATAGGCGAAGGAGGCAAGGTCGGTGGCCAGCCAGGGGGCCCACACCATGCCCTGGCACGACCTGGAGGTACCCGCTGGCATGGATATGCCCTACGGGTACCCGATGTTAGTGTACCTGGTCCAGCCCGACGGAAGGCCCACTCGACGACCTGCCAGGGTCCATGACGCCTATGACGTTTCGGCTGATATGAAGCCCATGTGGACACGGACTCTCAAGCGTACAAGACAAGGAAACCTCAAGAATAGAGTTTGAATACAACTTGTAACCTACTCGTATCGGTACCTGAGACCTAGCCTCCCCATATATAAAGGCTAGGAGGGTCCAACGAGGAGGGCACGACCCACAGACGCCATAACCCCCGATAGACTAGACCACAATAGATCTACAGATCTCTCGACTCATACTTTCGCACACGCATCCACGCCAGATCGAATCTGCGCACCCTGTAACCTTCGGTTCTGCCGTAATCAAAGAGCAGACAAGCAGGAGTAGGGTTTTCCCTCTGGGGGCCTGAACCTGGGTAAATCTCGTGTCCCCTGGTTGCTTGTCTGTTAACCGTGCCACGATCTCCACCTTTCCCATCTTCTCCAAAACCCAAGTCCATAACAATGGGCATTGACGAGATTAAACCTCGTCAATTGGCGCCGTTTGTGGGAACTGGGGCTGCTGATTGTGCGATCGTGACGGTCCCATCATCAGCAATCTATGATTCGTCGGCTCCCGGCAAGAAGACCCACTTTGGCCCCCTCAAGCTCACTCTGCGCTCGCCCGCATACCACGCGTATTTTGGCTCCCTCGACAAAGAGATGGTTCTAAAGTTTGGCGACCTTTAAATTTCTTTATCAACAACGGCGGTGATTTTGGATGCAGGGAGTTTCTTTCCCGACATGACCAGAAGGTTGCGGCGTCATCATGCTCTGTTCGTCCGAGTTGGCAGAGTCAAGGAAGCAAAATAAGATCAAACCAGTCGCGTGATCTGTCCCGGAAGCTGGAAGCGCATGGAATTTAATTCAGCATGTACGTGTGCTAAACGCGTGTGTCACGCAAAATCAGTCATCACGGTGCAATGCGATTTGCATGCGAAAAACAAGGCATCGTCGATCAGATCAGATTCCGTCAGCAAGAACAACCAAAGAAGCTAAAGGAAAAGGATACATGAAGTTTAGATCGGAAAAGGTACAGCAAATTGATTCGTCTTCGAATCATGGGAAGCCGTGTCTGGCTCAAACTATGCCTTGTCAGAAAGAAAAGTTTCGGATCCGATACGTAGAAAAAGATTCCAAGCAGCAACCTCACGTGGATCCGGGACACATACATGAAAAAAAATCCGATCAGTTCTGCCGAGAAACTACAAGGGAGCTACGAAACGTCATTATGGACAACATGGAGATGACTCCGCAGCGTCGACTCCTCGATGCAAAAATCCGACGACCCGCTGTTGTTTCGTCTCCATCCATCATACGACTTCGGTCCGTCGCGTGACCCTCTACCACATATCCGATGTGATGACTACATCAATCTGTGCCTGGGGGCTGCCACGACTCCGTCGTGTGACCCGTTGCAGTTGTCGACAGCGGCGACTCCGCCGCGCGATCCTCTACAATCTTCGGCTGCGGTGACCCGCTGCATCTTTCGGATGCAGCGACCCGACGCGATCTTCGATTGCGGCAACTGGCCGCATTGGCTTCAGCGAGCACGACTCGGGAGCTCCTTCGACTCCGGTCATCCTCTACGATCTTCGGGTCCAACGACTCGGGGGGTCCCTCCGCTTCGGCGACAAGCCGCGGCTTTCGGCTTCGGCAACCCACTGCGATCTTCAGCTCCAGCGGCTCGGGGGCTCCCTCGGCATCGGCTACCCGATGCAGCTTTCGGCTGCGGTGACCAGATACATCCTTCAGATGCGGTGAACCGGTGCGGTCTTCGATTGCAACAATCTTCGGATGCGAAACTTGCTGCCGCCATCGACCCCAGGAGCCTGTCGATGCTATGACCGTGGTCCGCCGCGTGACCCGCTACCGCATTAACTTCTCCATGACAACCAACAAAGCTAAGTTTCCCTCTACTTAGAGCCGATTTATTTTTTAACTCGCACTCGAAACACTCGGGGGCTGCACCCTCTTTGAGTAACCTAATGTGCCATCGGCTCCACGCACTCGAGCACCTCGAACGCGACAGCCCGAGTAGCTGATTCTGCCTCACCGTCGAATACTTGAACTCCGAGTGCCTCGGCAAGGTACTGAGACTAAGGGTAATCAGGGTAACGAAAAGGCCTAGCATACAGTGCAACAATGTCGACTCGATCGGCACCAGAATCTTATTATACAAGCTGACAAGCAAATATTTCTTACAAGATACAAGAACTTCACAATTTTTTATGTTTTCTGCAGCTTACAAGGACGTCGACTACATCGAGTTATTCTATCGGGTCCTGCAACAGGAGTCGACAAAACAGCTGGCTACGCCATACACTCAAGACCCGAGTCGAGTCCCTCCTCGGATGGTTGCATCGCTTGATGCTACGAAGACGCGAGGCTGGCCACGCACCTGACAGACGCGACGTTGGACGCTCACCCGACAGAAGCAACTGCATTGACTTCATTCGCAACATCGAGTCCTTTCGGCTAAACGTCGCGCGACTCCGCTACATCGACTCCTGGCTCCTTATGCATGAGACGCTGACTCGATGCACTTCCGGATCAGTGGTTTCTCCTCACATGAGTCTCCACTCGAGTCTGCGACTCGAACAGACACTCGGGGGGCTACTCCCATAGGGAGCGCTGGTCGCGCACCCTATAGTCCATTGTGTTGACTACGTCCATGATGTCGATTCCTTTACAACAACCGAACAAATTTAGCTGACCCGATGAACTTCCGGGTGAAGTGCTTCGCACTCGACACAACTTTCGACTCCGACATCCAAATACAAGGTTCAAGACAACTAAGTCTCCACCCGAATCTACGTTTCGGATGGAGACTCGGGGGCTACTGGCATGGATATGCCCTACGGGTACCCGATGTTAGTGTACCTGGTCCAGTCCGACGGAAGGCCCACTCGACGACCTGCCAAGGTCCATGACGCCTATGACGTTTCGGCTGATATGAAGCCCATGTGGACAAGGACTCTCAAGCGTACAAGACAAGGAAACCTCAAGAATAGAGTTTGAATACAACTTGTAACCTACTCGTATCGGTACCTGAGACCTAGCCTCCCCATATATAAAGGCTAGGAGGGTCCAACGAGGAGGGCACGACCTACAGACGCCATAACCCCCGATAGACTAGACCACAACAGATCTACAGATCTCTCGACTCATACTTTCGCACACGCATCCACGCCAGATCGAATCTGCGCACCCTGTAACCTTCGGTTCCGCCGTAATCAAAGAGCAGACAAGCAGGAGTAGGGTTTTCCCTCCGGGGGCCTGAACCTGGGTAAATCTCGTGTCCCCTGGTTGCTTGTCTGTTAACCGTGCCACGATCTCCAGCATCCCCATCTTCTCCAAAACCCAAGTCCATAACAATGGGCATTGACGAGATTAAACCTCGTCACCCGCGCCTGGGGGGGTGTGGCCACCCTGTGGCCCCTCTCTGACTCTCCTTCTAGCTCCGTGAGTCTTCTGGGAAAATAGTAACTTTGGCTTTTGTCCCGTCCAATTCCGAGAATATTCATTTTCTGACTTCCTAGAACCAAAAACAGCAGAAAACAGGCAACTGGCACTATGGCATCTTGTTAATAGGTTATTCCAAGAAATCATATGAAAATTACTCCAAAGTTGGAACAAAACACAAGAAAGTAGATAAAACCAAGCATGGAACATCAAAAATTATAGATACATTTGCAATGTATTAGCCGGCCACACCACCTGGTGGCGCGAGCCAGGCCAGGCCACGTCGAGGGATGGCGTGGGCCCCTCTGGCCTCCACTGACCTTTCCCTTTCGCCTATATATGCCTCCCGGGACGAAAACCCTAAACACAAGATCAGAAATCCATGAAAAGTTCCGCAGCGCCGCCGCCATCGAAGAGGAGATTCGGGGGACATAAGTCTCTGTTCCGGCACCCTGCCGAGACGGGGAAGTGCCCCTGGAGCCATCTCCATCGCTGTTGCTGACTCCCATGATAAGGAGGGAGTAGTTCTTTCTCGAGGTTAAGGGTTCTATCGATAACTATGTGTTCATGTCTCTCTCTATGCGTGATCTTATGAGATCATGAGCTTTGTAATCTATAGATCTATTCTGCTACTCAAGTGCTTTAATGAATCTCTTTCTTATCCCCACGTGTGTGGAGTTGACAGTGTGCACACCGTGTGGCACTTTGGCTAAGGTTACATAAATACTTATCATGAGTATAATTTGAGTTGAATGTATCTATAAGATTGTGGTGTTTTTTGGAACCATCTAGCGCTCAAGGTGATAGTGAGGGGTTATCTAGATGGGGAATACGAACTTTAAGGTGTGTTGTTATAGCCCTACATCGTCCAACCAGAGAGTAGTTCAGGGTAGAATAATGAAGAGAAGACATTTATATGAGAGAGTGTCCACTAGTGAAAGTATGATCCCTAGGCCTTCTTTCTAAGCATTAAAACACCATTTACAATCAGTCCTGTTACATGTTTGCTTGTTGCCACTCTTATTTCAGATTGCAATTACCACTTATGAAACTTGAATCCCTGCTTCCTTCTATGAAGGGCCTTTCTTTTACTTTTATGTTGAGTCTCCATCTTCTATCTTTATGCACCTATTAAGAGAGCATAGTGGTCATTCTTAGTTTAATGTGCATTGTCCCAAAACTTGTTGAGATTGATCACTTTGATATTGCTTGTTCTTAAACTATTTGTATCTAGTCACCCTTATGAACTTTGAAGGTGTCCTATGCATTTATGGTTTGCTACACTGTGAGGGACAACCTGAATACCATTCTCATTATGTTTTCTATATGTGAAACAAACAAACGTCTTGCAAATCATTGTTATTCATGAATCTTTTGTTTGTACCTTTTCATGTTACAACATAGTTGCTATGTCTTATTATTAGAACTATATCTTTCATGCTATGTTAGAGTACTATGATCCCAGCTATCAATGTTATAAATACCTTGATCAAATGGTGCATGTCACTTCAAAAATTATTCTTCTTTTTATCACTTACCTACTCGAGGACGAGCAGGAGTTAAGCTTGGGGATGTTGATATGTTGTAAACGTATCTATAATTTTTGATGTTCCATGCTTGTTTAGTATCTACTTTCTTATGTTTTGTCCACACTTTGGGGGTATTTTTATACATTTTCTGGAACTAACATATTAACAAGATGCCATAGTGCCAGTTGCCTGTTTTCTGCTGTTTTTGGTTTCAGAAAAGCTGGAAAAGAAATATTCTTGGAATTGGACCAGACAAAAGCCAAAGTTGATATTTTATCGGAAGACTCACGAAGCCAGAAGACAAGACGGAGAGGGGCCAGGGGCCGGCCACACCACCTGGTGGCACAGGCCAGGCCAGGCCACGCCAGGGGGTGGTGTGGGCCCCTCCGGCCTCCACCGATCTTGCCCTTTCGCCTCTATATGCCTCCCGGGACGAAAACCCTAAACACAAGATTAGAAATCCATGAAAAGTTCCGCAGCACTACCGCCACCGAAGAGGAGATTTGGGGACAGAAATCTCTATTCCAGCACCCTGTCGGGACAGGGAAGTGCCCCCGGAGCCATATCCATCGACTCCACCGCCATCTCCATCGCCGTTGCTGACTCCCATGATGAGGAGGAAGTAGTTCTCTCTCGAGGCTAAGGGTTCTACTGATAGCTATTTGTTCATCTCTCTCTCTCTATGCGTGATCTTATGAGATCATGAGCTTTGTAATCTATAGATCTATTCTGCTACTTAAGTGCTTTAATGAATCTCTGCTTATCCCCACGTGTGTGAAGTTGACAGTGTGCACACCGTGTGGCTCTTTGGCTAAGGTTACATAAATAATTATCATGAGTATAATTTGAGTTGGATGTCTCTATGAGATTGTGGTGTTTGTTGGAACCATCTAGCGCTCAAGGTGATAGTGAGGGGTTATCTAGATGGGGAATACGAACTTTAAGGTGTGTTGTTATAGCCCTACATCGTCCAACCGGAGAGTAGTTCATGGTAGAATAATGAAGAGAAGATATTTATATGAGAGAGTGTCCAGTAGTGAAAGTATGATCCCTAGGCCTTGTTTCTAAGCATTGAACACCGTTTACAATCAGATCTGTAACATGTTTGCTTGTTGCCACTCTTATTTCATATTGGAATTACCACTTATAATCATCCATATTACTTGTATTTCACTATCTCTTCGCCGAACTAGTGCACCTATACACCTGACAAGTGTATTGGGTGTGTTGGGGACACAAGAGACTTCTTGTATCTTGATTGCAGGGTTGCTTGAGAGGGATACCTTTGACCACTTCCTCCCTGAGTTCGATAAACCTTGGGTGATCCACTTAAGGGAAACTTGTTGTTGTTCTACAAACCTCTGCACTTGGAGGCCCAACACTGTCTACAAGAATAGAAGCATGCATAGACAACAAGCTATTTTCTAGCACCGTTGCCGGAGAGGTAAGGTAAAAAGTACTCACATCCTCTGTCTACTAAGCTATCTTCTAGCATTGTTGCTGGTGTGTGAGTGCTCGAAGTTATTTCCTTTAGATTCTGCAATTATATCTTTTTGTTTCTTGTTTTTATTTTTACTAGTTAGGCTTAATGGAAAACAACAACAAAATTAAAGAGCTTTTTAGTATTTTTCCTAAGGTAGAACATGAATGGTCTGAAAAGAAAATTAAAAAAACCCATGGAACTTTCTTTGCATGCTAATAGCAATGTTATTAGTATGATTTTTTTGAACACATTTGTTACTCATGCTATGGAAGCGTCTAAGCTTGGGGAAGTTAGTTTTTATGAAAATGATCGTTTTAGTTCCCCAGATTTAAAGGAGAAAATTTGCTCTGATGATACTTTATCTCCCATATGTGGTAATTCTAATGATACTTGTGATATTTTAAATCCACATACTGAAAGCGTCCCTTTTAAAATACCTATAGAAATTGTTGAACGTGTTATGAATAACTGTTATTTTGGAGATGGAACTGTCTATCCTGGTGATCATTTACTCTTTATACATAAATTATATGAGTTGTTCAAGTGTGAAGGTATTTCAATGAACCAAGTTAAGAGGAAGCTATTCTCTTTCTCACTTAAGGGAAAAGCAAGGGAGTGGTATGAGCTACTAGACGATCCTCACCATTCGGAATGGAAGAAACTCGAATCTCTCTTTTACTCTAAATTTTATCCTCCCCATGAAATTCATAAAGATAGGAATTATATTTATAATTTTCATCCTCATGATGGAGAAAGTATTACCCAAGCATTGGGGATCTTGAAGTCACTAATGCTAATGTCCCGTTCATGAGCTCCCCAGGAATATTGTTATTAATAATTTTTATGCAAGGCTTTCGGGACATTACAAGGACTATCTAGATACCTGTTCAGAGGGATCCTTCACAAGTAAGGAGGTCAAAGTTAAGTGGTATCTTCTTGAAACAATTCAAAACAATACCGAAGATTGGGATAACGACAAAAGTAAAGAACCATGTATAAACTATGAGTATGATTGCATTAAGTCTTTCGCTGAAACTGCTGATTTTCAAGAGCTTGGTGCTAAATATGGGCTTGATCCTCAAATTCTTGTTGATTGTTATAGAGCCTTTGCGTCTCATATTAATGCTCCTAAAGGAAAATGGGACATGTATCATGATCCTTTTAAAGACACTTGCATGAAAAATGAAATTGTTATTAATGATAGCAATAAACATGCTCAAACCTTTGAAAGTACTATTTCTTATAAGCATGTTAATTTTTGTGGAATACATAGACCTTGTGAAAAGAATCAAATTGAAGAAGAATATTGCATTTCTCACAAGAATGAAAAAACTAGAACGTGGTATAGGGCTCTAAATGATCTTGGTAAAAAAGTTTGTGCCCTCTATCCTTTTATTTGTGAACTTTGCTTTGAAGTGGGTCATTTCAATTTTCAATGCTCAGGCCATAATAATAGCCCTTCTAATCCAATGAGTACTGCAAGTTTGTATTGTGATGACATGATCACTCCTAATCAGCATGATGAACTTACATTATTTTTGGGGTATGAAGAATTATTAAGAAAAACTTCTTTGGTAGATATGAGTGCTTTTGATATGAATAGTGTCCTGCATGGTTGTCATCTTTATTTTGTTGATAATTGCCACACAAATACTTACATACAAAATATTATAAAAGATGAGATTTTACCAAAATATGACAGGACTAATATGTGTTTTGATCTTATTAATGAAAAGAAGGAATCCTCCAAAGTTTCTTCTATTGTCTCTAATAATAAACCAGGGTATATGGAGAAGCTTCCTTTCAAGCCTCTCCCTCCTAAAGAGAAAAAGGAAAAGAAGAAAAGGAGGAGTAAAAGGAGAGAGGAAACGGTATTTTCCCCTAAGCATGTTGCTCCTATTATAGTTTTTGATGAGTCTGAACTCGATGATGTCCCTATGCCTATTACCTATAGTAGTGATCATGATTGGGAAAAGCACACTACTTTTGATATTGAAAATCTCTGCAGTACCAATTCTGAAAATGAAGATGTTAATAATTGTTGTATTATTAGTACTATCCACATTCCTTCCAATGATGATATGTTTACAAATGAACACACTTTGGAAGACAACTATTCTATTGCTTATGATGATACTATACCTCCAATATATGATGATTACAATAATGAATATGATATTTTCAGTCCACCTACTATTGAGGAGAAAATTAATTATGATTACAATATGCCTCCTATATTTGATGATTATGGTGATGAGAATAATAATGATAGCTATTTTGTTGAATTTGCTCCCACTATAATTAATAAGAATGACTATGCTTATGTGGGGAGTATTAATTCTTTTATGCATATGGCTCATGATAAGAATGTTTTATGTCATAGTTATATTGTTAATTTTATTCATGATGCCACTGAAAGTTATTATGAGAGAGGGAAACATGGTTTTATGCATCACAACAATATTAAGCTTCCCCTCTTTATGTTGAAAATTTTGAAGTTGCACTTGTTTTGCTTTCCTATGGTTGTTGCTTTGTGCTTTCATGACTTGTTTCTTTACAAGATTATTTTTCGTAGGAAGTGGGTTAGACTTAAATTTGTTCTATATTTGCTTCTTTATGCTCTCTTTTACTTCAATTCATATTTCTTATGTGAGCATCATCGAAATTATCATGCCTAGCTCAAAGGCGTTAAAGAAAAGCACTTATTGGGACATAACCCAAATTTCATTAGGAATCTTTTGTTGAGTCTTGGAAGTTATTACCTCTGTAATAACCGCTCCTTATCCTTTTTGTGTATTTTTTGTGCCAAGAGTAACCTCTAATGAGAGAGAAGTAAGACTTTGGAAAGATGCTGTCCCGAAACAGATTTTTGTGCTTTGTTGTAAAAATTCGTGAAAAATATATGTATGTCATATTGAGCTGTAATTTTTTGTGCTTCTACCCCAGGTTGTTATCTAACTTTTGTTAGTTCAACACTTTTCGATTTCATCAACAGAAGGTCTTCAAAAAAATTGGTTTTTACCTGCTAGTCTATTTTGACAGATTTCTGCCATTATTTGCATTTGCTTCTTAAATCTCTTTCTCTTTGAGTTCTTGCCAATTTCTTGAACTTTTTAAAGGAAGTGCTATAGTAGCTTCTGTTTTAATGAAAGTTTTACTTGTGTTGAAACTGAACCAAAAGACTCATTATCTTGAGTACACTAATGTTGCTAATGAAGATTGTGTGAAGTTTTGAATGAAGGAAATTTTAAAGTGTAGGGAAGGACAATGTGATAAGATGAAGTATGGACAAAATATAAAGCTTGGGGATGCCACTCGTGTCACCCCAAGAAATATTCAAGAAGTACAGGCGTCAAAGCTTGGGGATGCCCAAGGCATCCCCTTCATCAATAAAAATCTCAGGTTTTCTTCCAAACACTTCATTTTTATTGTTTCATACACAATTGTGTTGTTCTTGGAGCGTCATTGTCTTTGTTTTTAGTTTTAATTTGCTTTCTTTGTGATACGTTGCTAACGTATCTATAATTTTTCATGTTCCATGCTTGGTTTATATCTACTTTCTTATGTTTTGTCCATACTTTGGAGCATTTTATCACTTTCTAGGACTAACCTATTAACAAGATGCCATAGTGCCAGTTGCCTGTTTTCTGTTATTTTTAGTTCCAAAAAAGTCAGAAACTGAATATTCTCGGAATTGGACCGGATAAAAGCCAAAGTCGATATTTTACCGGAAGACTCATGGAGCCAGAAGACGAGACCGAGAGGGGCTAGGGGCTGGCCACACCACCTGGTGGCGCGGGCCAGGTTAGGCCGCGGGGTGGTGGTGGTGGTGGTGTGGGCCCCTCCGGCACCCCCTCGGTCTTCCCTCTTGCCTATAAGAAGCCTCCGATGAGAAAACCCTAAATCCTGGAGCCTCCAGCCACGAAAAGTTCCACAACGCCGCCACTACCAAAGGGGAGATTCGGGAGACAGAAAGTCTCTGTTCCGGCACCCTGCCGGGACGGGGAGTTACCCTCGGAGCCATATCCATCGATCTCCATCACCATATCCATCACCGTTGCTGATTCCCATGATGATGAGGGAGTACTTCTTTCTCGAGGCTAAGGGTTCTACCGGTAGCTATGTGTTCATCTCTCTCTCTATGCATGATCATATTGTGATCATGAGCTTTGTAATCAAGTAGATCTACCTTGCTACTCAAGTGCTTCAATAGATCTTTGCTCTCCCCATGTGTGTGAAAGTGATAGAATGCACACCATGGTGGCACTTAGGATAGAGATTATAAATACTTGTTATGAGTTATATTTGGGGTTGGATGTCTCTATGAAATTGTGGTGTTTGTTGGAACCACCTAGGGCTCAAGGTGACAGTGTGGGGTTACCTAGATGGGAAAAGCGAACTTTGAGGAGTGTTGTTATAGCCCTACCATGGATTAGAGTGTCCAATCGGAGAGTAGTATCATGAAGAGAAGATACTTATATGAGAGTGTTCACTAGCGAAAGTATGATCCCTAGGCTTTGTTTCTAAGCATTGAAGCACCGTTACATGTTTGCTTGTTGCCATATTTATTTTAGTTTGCCTTTAGTCTCTTCCATGCCATCAAGCTAATTTCTGGCACCGTTGTCTTATATCCATACCACTTGTATTTCACTATCTCTTCGCCGAACTAGTGCACCTATATACCTGACAAGTGTATTGGGTGTGTTGGGGACACAAGAGACTTCTTGTATCTTGATTGCAGGGTTGCTTGAGAGGGATACCTTTGACCACTTCCTCCCTGAGTTCGATAAACCTTGGGTAATCCACTTAAGGGAAACTTGCTGTTGTTCTACAAACCTCTGTACTTGGAGGCCCGACAATTGTCTACAAGAATAGAAGTGCGTAAACATCAAGCTATTTTCTGGCGCTGTTGCTGGGGAGATAAGGTAAAAGGTACTCACATCCTCCGGTGTGAGTGCTCGAAGTTATTTCCTTTAGATTCTGCAATTTTATCTTTTTGTTTCTTGTTTTTATTTTCACTAGTTAGGCTTAATAGAAAACAACAACAAAATTAGAGAGCTTTATAGTATTTATCTTGAGTTAGGACATGAAGTGTTTGAAGAGAAAATTAAAAAACCTATGGAACTTTATTTGCATGCTAATAGCAATGTTGTTATTATGAATTCTTTGGACACCATTATTGCTAATGCTATGGAAAAGTCTAGGCTTGGGGAAGCTAGTTTTTACGAAAATGATCTTTTTAGTTCCCCAGCTTTGGAAGATAGCTGTTCTATTGTTTATGATGATACCAAACCTCCAATATATGATGATTACAATGATGAATATGATAATTTCAGTCCACCTACTATTAAGGATAAAATTAATTATGATTACAATATGCCTCCTATATTTGATGATTATGGTGATGAGAATAATAATGATAGCTATTTTGTTGAATTTGCTCCCACTATAATTAATAAGAATGACTATGTTCATGTGGAGAGTATTAATTATTTTATGCATGTGGCTCATGATAAGAATATTTTATGTGATAGTTATATTGTTAATTTTATTCATGATGCTACTGAAAGCTATTATGAGATAGGGAAACATGGTTTTATGCATCTCAATAATATTAAGTTTCCCCTCTTTATGTTGAAAGTCTTGAAGTTGCAATTGTTTTGCTTTCCTATGCTTGTTGCTTTGTGCTTTCATGACTTGTTTCTTTACAAGATTCCTATGCATAGGAAGTGGTTTAGACTTAAATGTGCTTTGAATTTGCTTCTTGATGCTCTCTTTTACTTCAATTCATATTTCTTATGTGAGCATCTTCTCAAACTATCATGTCTAACTTAAAGGCATTAAAGAAAAGTACTTATTGGGAGATAACCCAAAAGTTTTAGTTGAGTCTTGGAAGTATTACCTCTGTAATAACCGCTCCTTATCATTTTTGTGTGGTTTTTGTGCCAAGAGTAACCTCTACTGAGAGGGAAGTAAGATTTGGGGAAATGCTGTCCCGAAACAGATTTTTATGCTTCGCTGTAAAAATTCGTGAGACGTCTCTATACGTCATATTGAGCCGTAATTGTTTGTTCTTCTGCCCCAGGTTGTTATCCAACTTTCATTAGTTCAACACTTTTCGATTTGAGCAACATAAGGTCTTCAAAAAAATTGGTTTTTACCTGCTGGTCTGTTTTGACAGATTTCTGCCATTATTTGCATTTGCGTCTTAATCTCTTTCTCTTTGAGTTCCCTTTGATTATTCGAACTTTTTAAAAGGAATTGCTATAGTAGCTTGTGCTTTAATGGAAGTTTTACTTGTGTTGAAACTAAACCTAAAAACTTATTATCTTGAATACACTAATGTTGCTAATGAAGATTGTGTGAAGTTTTGTATGAAGGAAATTTTTGAGTGTAGGGAAGAGTAATGTGATGAGATGAAGTATGGACAAAATCTCAAGCTTGGGGATGCCACCCATGTCACACCAAGAAATATTCAAGAAGTACAAGTGTCAAAGCTTGGGGATGTCCAAGGCATCCCCTTCTTCATCAATAAAAATCTCAGGTTTCTTCCAAACACTTCATTTTTATCGTTTCATGCATAATTATGTTGTTCTTGGAGCATCTTTGTTTTTGTTTTTAGTTTTCTTTTACTTTGTTTGCTGTAATAAGTTGGTTGGACCCCCTCATTCATTCATGAGTTTTCAAATAAGTTGGTTTGGATTGGAAAGAGTATGACAAGTTCATGCTTAAGTGGTAAAAAGGAGCTTGTTTTTGAATGTGGCCTATGCTTTGTCATGTCATGCTTGGTATTGTTTTGGCTTTATGCTTAGTGATTATTGCTGTAGCATGACTTGTTACAAACAATTGAGATTGCTTAATGTGCCTTGAAAGAATCATGTGTTGTTTTAGCATATAAAAGCATAATATTGTGGTATTCTCCTTTGATGCTTTATTTGGGTTGACTTGGCGCATGCTCACACCATGTTAAGACTATACCAAGTCACCATAGCCTCTGTGATCATTTAGTTTTCGACTTGTAATATCACTTTATGCTTTAATTAATGATGTTTTGTCGCTGTGCATGATTATGACCATTATTGCTCTCTTAGTTGGTCGCTCCTAGTGTTCTGATAGCCTCCATAACCAAGTATGAGTTCCACTCATGCACCCAACTCCAAATAAAACCATGTTATTCCAAAGAGTCCACCATACCTACATATTAGCATTTGCTATTCCAAGTATATTCATGTTTTTATCTACCTTCCGAATTAAACTTGTTATGTGAAAATTAGTGATTAAAGCTCTCACGAACTTGATGGCACACTTTACTTTCTTGCACTTAATAACCTTGAACCATTGTGTCCATCTTTGTTGCGTATATGCTTGCGCTTTATAGGTTTAAGTTATTAGAACCATGTATCATGGGGAACGCTTTCAACATTGCACTTATTACTCCGTTGATATCATGATTCTTTTGCTTATGGATCTCAGCGGTGTGAAATAAAAGGGGAACTTGTAAGATCATGGAGTTTGTATGTGTGTTAGAGAAACTCCTGGGCCTCTATCCTAATCCATGCCTAATCATGGTGGAAACTTGCAGCATAACCATAATGAGCACTCTATGAAGCATCCTCAATAAAAACCTATGCAAATAGCAAATAAAAAGATCGCTGAGATGCTCATTGTCTGCTTGCCTTGTCATTTTGATATGGGATAGCTCCTGTGTCATGGGGCAAGGGGTACCCCGTTGGCGGTTCTCTATGATACATATGTACTTACAATGAGAAGAGCTTACTTGTGACTGAAGTTGAGTAGCATGAGGTTCGGTACTCGTAAGCAAGGGGCATGAGATTTCAACTTATAACTTGTCAAGCATATCCTCTTAGTTGTGTCACTTTAACCTTAATCACTTGAAGATGCCTATGATAGGGCAATGAGAGCTGAAAGCTAATAAGTACCATAATTTTTGGAAGCTCTTTATGAGACTTGAATCCCTGCTTCCTTCTATGAAGGCCTTTCTTTTACTTTTATGTTGAGTCTCCATCTTCTATCTTTATGCACCTATTGAGAGAGCATAGTGGCCATTCTTATTTTAATGTGCATTGTCCCAAGACTTGTTGATTGATGCATAACTTTGATATTGCTTGTTCTTAAACTATTTTTATCTAGTCACCCTTATGAACTTTGAAGGTGTCCTATGCATTTATGTTTTGCTACACTATGAGGGACAAGCTGAATACCATTCTTATTATGTTTTCTTTATGTGAAACAAACAAACGTCTTGTGATACGTCCATTTTGCATCACTATTCTATGTCTTAATTCACTATTATTCATTGATATATTTCATATTGAGAGGTGAAACTTATGTTATTTCATCTGTTTTTGCATGGTTGATGACTTTTGGAGCATGGACCACTGCAGTCAGGATTCTGATGGAAAAGGTGCTGTTTGGAGGAAAAATTCGCGAAGATCAGAAAATCCGGGAAAATATACGGAAAATCCTATTTTTTCCAGAAGAGTAAGGATGCGAGAAGACGGAGTGGAGATGGGCCACATGGGGCCCACACCACTCCCTGGCGCGGGCAGCCCTAGGCCGCGCCTGGAGGTGGTGTGGCCACCCTGGCCCACTCCAGCCTCTCCCCTCTAGCGTATATCATCCTCCCGAAACCCTAAGACTTGGAGAGCGACCACAAAAATATTCCGCCGCCTC
This sequence comes from Avena sativa, assembly GCA_916181665.1. NCBI lineage: Eukaryota > Viridiplantae > Streptophyta > Magnoliopsida > Poales > Poaceae > Avena > Avena sativa. The sequence goes on from OV702287.1 coordinate 5,353,130, forward strand.
TACGGGGCGGAAAACACCGAGAGAGAAAGATCTCTCTGGCAGACAGATTTCTGCCGGGGGAATTCCTTCCCGGAGAGGGGAGATCATCGCCATCAACACCACCATCAAGCTGGACTTCATCGGGATCATCATCATCATCACCACCATCATCACCATCAGCACCCTCATCACCATCTCCATATTGCTGTAACAATTGCGTTGAATCTTGCATAGTTCATAGAGGAAACTTTCCCGGTGTTGATTACTCTTTGTAGTTAATGCTATTGAGTGAACCATTGAATTATTGTTTATGTTCAGATGTTATACATCATTATTCCATCTCCGATCATGATCCATATGATGTCTTGTGAGTAGTTCGTTTTGTTCTTGAGGACATGGGAGAAGTCTTGTTGTTAGTAGTGGAGTTGCGTTGAGAATGATTCAATAGATTGTTATTTAAGTTGTGGTGTACTTCTTCTAGTGGTGTCATGTGAACGTCGACTACATGACACTTCACCTATATGGGCCTAGGGGAATGCATTGTGTATTTGGCTACTAATCGTAGGGGTTGCCGGAGTGACAGAAACCTGAACCCCCGTTAGGAAACCATTGCACAAGGGACGTAGGGGTCTTAGAGTTTAAAGTTGTGGTTAGGTTTCTACCTTAATTACTTTCTTGTACTTACGGATGTTTGCAAGGGGTATAATCACAAGTATGTATTAGTCTTGGATGGGGCGGTACATTAGCACAGGTTCACCCACACAACACTTAGCAAGCTAAAGAAGATTAATCAACTATATGAAGCGAAAGCACTTGACAGTCTTCCCATGTGTCCTCGAGAACGTTTGGTCATCTTAAGTAATACAACCGGCTTGTCCTTTGCTGCATAAAGGATTGGGCCACTTGCTGCATTTATTCCTACTGTCTTTCATTTACTCGTACTTTGTTTACTTGCTATGTCAAAACCCCCTAAAAATCCGTTTGCTAAGTATTTGCAGAGAATTTCTGATCCATACCACTAGCCAGCACCTTCTGCTCCTCGTTGGGTTCGATACTCTTACTTATCGAAAATACTGCGATACACCCCTATACTTGTGGGTCATCAATACTATTTTTTGGCGCCATTGCCGGGGAGTGAAGCGCTATTGGAGAGTGGAATTGGCAAAGAAAACTTCTACTGTGAGTACTGTTTACTTCTGTTAGTTGCTTTATTTTCGTTATGGATAATTCACTGAGTTTCTTATTTGGTAATGCTACTACCACTTCTAAGGTAGTAGATAAACCACCACCTGCTGAGAATGATGTTTTCAAAATACCTACAAGAATTATTGATCGTGTTATGGATAACTACTATGTTGGGGATGGAATTGTCCATCCCGGTGATCATTTACTCTTTATACACGAATTATGTGGGTTTTTCAAGTGTGCAGGTATTACTACAGATCAAGTTAAGAAGAAGTTATTCTCATTGTCGCTGAAAGGAAGAGTTGAGGAATGGTATAAGCTGCCGAAGAATGGTCAAGCTCTGGAATGGGAGGAAATAGTGCCTCTCTTTTATTCAAAGTTTTATCCTCCTAGTGAGATTCATAAAGATCGGAATCAAATATACAACTTTTGGCCTCTTGATGGAGAGAGTACAGCTCAAGATTAGGGGAGATTGAAGTTACTAATGCTTAAATGTCCCATTCATGAGCTCCCCAACAATATTATTATCAATAACTTTTATGCAAGGCTCCCTCTACATGATAAAGATTTATTGGATGCTTCTTGTGCTGGATCATTCACTCGCATGGAAGAAGAAGCTAAATGGGACCTTCTAGACCGTATTCAAGACAATGCTGAAGCTTGGGAGAATGACAAAGGTAGAAAGTCAGGTATAAATTATGATTATGAATGCATTGAATCTTTTATGGGAACTGATGACTTTCAAAATATTAGTAATATTTATGGTCTTGATTTGCAATTTATTACGAATTGCTTTAGAGCTTTTGCTTCCTATATCGAAATTCCAAAAAGGGGATGGAACAAATACCATGCACCTTACAAAGATATTGTTGACTATGCTCCTATTGGAAGTGCTGAGTATTGCATTATTGACCCCATCTTACCCGAACCTTATATCGAGAAGATTCCCTTCCCCGAAAAGGTAAAGGACCATCCTATGATAACTAATGTAATCACCAAAAGTGAAAAAAGAACTATAAAACCTGATGAACAAATAAACATTGAACCTGTGGTAGCAATTGTGAAAGACCTTGTCACTAAAAGCGTAGAAGATGGGCACATAGTCTTTTGTGAGGATGCTTCTAATATTGTTTCACATCCCAATAGAACTAAAAAGGCTAGTGTTCCTGTGCTTTCTATTAGAATTGGTGATCATTGCTATTATGGTTTATGTGATATTGGTGCAAGTTCCAGTGCTATTCCTTATGAGCTTTACAGAGAAATTATGCATGAAATCAGTCCTTGCGAGTTGGAAGAGATTGATGTGGTTATTCACCTTGCTAATAGAGAGACCATCTCTCCAATTGGTATTGTACAAGACGTGGAAGTTCTTTGTGGTAAGATTAAGTACCCTGCTGATTTTCTAGTACTTGGTTCGGCTGCTAGTAAAACCTACCCTATCATTTTTGGTAGACCTTTATTGAGTACTTGTGGAGCTATTATGGATTGCAAGAGGGAGAAAATCTTGACTAAGTTTGATGGGGAATCTTATGAGTTTAATTTTTCGAAATTTGCTAAAGAACCTTGCAAAGAGGAAACCCATAATGAGGATTTTAGGGTTGAACAACTTGCTTCTATTTCTCTTGCTCCTAACAATCCTTTGCAGCAATTTATGGAAGATCATGAAAGTGAAATCTTCATGGAAGAAAGGAATGAGATTGACAAGATTCTCCGTGATCAACCTATGATGCTTAAGCACGATTTGCCTGTAGAAGACTTGGGTACCATGATGCCACCTAAAAAGGATCCGGTTTTCGATCTAAAACCTCTCCCTGATGATCTTAAATATGCTTATATTTATGATAAAAAGATATATCCTGTTATTGTTAGCGCTAAACTTTTAGGGAAGGAAGAAGAAAGGTTATTGGAAGTTTTGAGGAAACATCGAGGAGCTATGGGCTATACTCTGGATGATTTAAAAGAGATTTCACCTACTATATGTCAGCATTCTATCAACATAGAACCAGATGCGAAGCCAGTAGTGGAGCACCAACGACGTTTAAATCCTAGGATGAAGGAAGTGGTAAGGAATGAGGTATTGAAACTCCTTGATGCTGGTATTATTTACCCTATTGCTGATAGTGAATGGGTTAGTCCTGTTCATTGTGTTCCTGAAAAGGGAGGTATTACCGTTGTCCCTAATGATAATGATGAGCTTATTCCTCGAAGAATAGTGGTAGGCTATAGGATGTGCATCGATTTTAGGAAAGTCAATAAAGTTACTAAAAAAGATCACTACCCGCTTCCTTTTATTGATCAAATGATGGAAAGGTTGTCTAAAAAGACCCATTTTTGTTTTCTTGATGGTTATTCTGGTTTCTCTCAAATTGCTATTAAACAACAAGATCAAGAAAAAACTACTTTTACTTGCCCTTATGGAACTTATGCTTATAGACGTATGCCTTTTGGTTTATGTAATGCTCCTGCTACTTTCCAAAGGTGCATGTCTGCTCTCTAAGGGAGCAATCTCAAGAGAGTCAACAATGGAGGTCAATTTTGGGCTCAAGAACACCCAAAAACGTTGGGGGAAGAACCCCCTTTTTTAGGGAAAAGAAAATATGGTCATTGGAGAGAAAACAACGAAAACTCGGTTTCAAAGTCGGTTGGACTGGACCTAGAACCGGGAAACTCGGTCCGCAGGCCAGAGGACCGGCCTACAAACCGGAATACCTCTGTTTGCCAACCCGGAATAGACTCGGTCGCGAAAACCGGAAAATCAGCTCTGAGATCCGATCTACCGGAGCTGGAACCGGACCGTCCGGTGTGGGACTCGGTTGAACCGGATCCACAACCGGGATGAAACACACTTTACGAAAAACGCAATAACTATTGCATCCGGACTCCAATTTCGATGATCTTGGGCTTGTTTTGATGAGGACAACAAGCCCTACAATATGATGCATGAAAACATCATAGTACAATAAATGATGATAGAACCAAATTATGAAATGTTTGAAGCCTCCCTAAAGAAGAACCGGTAAAACCTTCAAACTTGAAAATGCCATAGAAGATGCATACAAATTCCGTTTTCGATGAACTTGGGATTGTTGAAGATCTAGAAACAAGCTCAAGAACCTCACATGGAGAAACACCAAGAAGCAACAAAATAGGAAGATGCAAAGTATGCAAAGGATTGAGCTCCCTACGACGATGTGATCAAGTTACCCAACCGAAAGCCCCTCTCGATAGTGCGGCGATCTATCCTATAACCCGGTCTCCCAACAACCACCTTGAGACCGGTAAAAGGAAAACCTAGCAAGGCCATACCTTTGCCTTGCGCATCCCGCTTGATCTTGATGACAATGCTTCAAGCTCCACCCAAGCCGGAATCCACCACTTGACCATTTTTGCTTCATGAAGACTCATAATTTGCTCCCCCATACACCACTATGGGATAGCTTCATTAAGACACGTCTTCACATGTCCATTATCACCAATATGGACGACAAGCTACAAGAAAATGATCTTCTCGAGATTCTTATCTTGAACTTGCCCTTCTCAACCTTGATGACGATCACCACTTGATGGCATCCTCTCATGGGCTATATGAGATCTTCACTTTTGAAGCATGCCCATGGAAAGATACCTATCCCATATATAAAACACAAAGGAACATATATAATGGGTTAGTTCATGATGCATAAATGACAAGGCTTACCACACCACAAGATCCATGCGGTACATTCTTTATGCTTCATGTGTTGACCAACTTGAAATCACTCTTCACTCTTTGCATTGGTCAACCAAGTGTCTTCTCATGCTCCATCTCAATATCTTGAGGTACATAAGGAACTCTTCGTTTGATTATATGCTCTAAATCTTAGTCAACCATAGCTCAACCAATGAGGGTATCATGACACCGACTTAGAGCCATATCTTGAATTCTTCTATTGAGATCACACTCTCAAGATCTTGAACATATTATATTCTTATCTTCAATTCGATGATCTTGATGCCAAAACTCAAGGTATATCTTTATCTTCATGGCATCCATACTTGAATCCAACATATGATCTACAAGCATGACCTATGGAATATTCCTTCATATAAAACTCAATGAAAACATTAGTCCATAGGGATTGTCATTAATCACCAAAAACACACATAGGGGAAATTACCCTTTCAATCTCCCCCATTTTAGTAATTGATGACAATCACAACAAGAGTGTTTATATAATGAATATTAGAAACAAGTATGCAACTTATCCAAGAATAAGTTGTATACAAGAGGTTGTATTTGATATGGTTAAGTAACACAAATATACTAGCTCATATCAAAACCAATTCTACTCACACAAACTACAACTAATGCAAGAGATGTGAGTAGAACCAACATATAAAAGCAAACTCCCCCACAATATATGCACATGTGATGAACTTGAATTTCATTGCATACGTTGTCAAGCATAACCTTTGGGAGAGTTTCCACTATATATTCAACCATGCAATACATAATATAGATGAAATGCATGAAAGGCAAACACTTAAGAACAAACCAACCTTAAGTAGAAAACCATTTCCCTTAAAACCCTCTAAACTTCTCCCCCATTGACAACAAGTGCCAAATGGATGACAAAGTTAGAAGGCCAATATAGTTCAAGTTCCTCCCAAGGTGTGCATTTCTCATAATATGAGTGAAATCAGATGCACATATCCAATGACAAATACTTGGAGAAAATCAACTATATTGAGGATCAAATATTGCTAAAAGGATAACAAGGTGAAGAAACTTCGAGGGATGAAGCAAGCAATCAAAAGATCCAAATAATCAAATGGACAAATAGTGCTCTAAATGAAATAAGGAAGCTCCCCAAGGTTTGTGCATAAATTAGTTGTTTCATTTGAATACAATATGCACAAACATGGAATACTCACTCCCTCTATATCATTTAGAACACAACCAAGATACAAGGAGTATAGATATAAATCAATACACTTGTCAAGACAAGCTTAAATCCAAAAGAAACCAAATATGAGATATGAGTGCATGAAGATGTAATGAAAGTAAATCGAGCACTCATAAATCAAGACCTTACCAATACCATAAAAAAACAAGAGGATAAGAGCGAGGATATCAAGGCGGGAGATTAACACTCTTGTGTATATAAGTTTCTAAGTGGACAAAACATGAGAATAATCCACAAATAAACATCCACACATAAGAGGAAAAAAAAAGAATACATGATATCCAAGAGGAAGTCATAAGATATACCAAAAAGGATATTTTCCTTAAGTGCATATATAGCCCATGGCTCTATTTTCTCTTATGGTATATCAAAGAACTTCACCAAAGAAAATGAAAAACCTCAAAAACATCACAACTAACACTAAGGGAACTAATGCTAGTTGGGATATTTTGAGAAAGGTAACTAGTATCAAAAGGAAGGATTCAATGCAATTTCAACAATATTGCACATGAGAGTACCTTGAGGAATTAATATGCAATAAATTGCTAGAAGGCATATTTGGGATGGGTGAATCATGAGCATGATTTTATATACTCCCCATTATATGCACCATCTCAAATTACTCACATAAGCAATAAGGATAGAAAAGGCTTTCAAAGATCCTTGCAAGAACCGCAAAATTTACAAACAAATAAATTCATGCCAAGATGCAACCTACAAGAGATTGGATGGAAGAATAGTATGCATGAATAAGATACTTGTTACCGAGATAACAATGGTATGATGTAGTAGATAAGAATTCTTTGATCATCCTAGCCTGGCTCCAATTATCATGTGGTGACAACACCTTCCTTATAGATAAGACAAGCATCCATTGCATCTCCAATGTACCTAAACCAACATTCAAGTACATCTTGGTCCCCAAACTTATTGGGTCCAAAGTGGTTAGACTAACCACAACACATAGGACATACTCCAAAAAAATATGTGCATATTTATAGATGAAAATTGAATTTCATGCACATAATAGCCGTTTAAGGATTTGATGGATTATACCCTATATATTGGATCAAAGAAAGCAAAACATGATATAAGATATACATTTAGTAAGCATGCATGCACGAGACTCTCAAGAACCAATGAAGATATAATTTGGACAAAACACCAAATATTCAATAAGGCATACAAGGTGTGACAAAACACATTTGTTGTCCAAACTATATCAAAGAATCAAATCAACACAAGATTTGTTCAACAAAGTTCAACAAATGAAGCAAGCAAAAACTATTGAGCATAAAAGATGAAATAAAAACACAAATGCTCAAAGATTTATCTCGTTCAAGCAAATAACATAGAGAAGAAAGAAAGAGATAACAAACTCCCAAAAGAGCAAGGTTTCAACAAATAAACCAAACCCTTAACACTTTTCACAATGGAACAAGGTTCCGAGAAGAAAAGGTTTGTCTTCCACTAAAAACACATTTGGTAATAATCAAAAACACCATCAAAGATATGTTCAAAAGCCAAGGAAGACAATGGGAGCCAGAACAATTTTTGGAAATAAAAAAAAGGCAATAAGAGGTGAAATCCAAGGTGAAGATGATCCACAAATGCTACCACCCCCAAGTATATCAATTGTTGAAGACAATGAGTGTATTGGAATTTATTTCTAGTGATATATTGCATGGATATTAAAGATAAATCTTCACAATAAAAATCATAGGATAGGAATATAAATATTAAGCACTATGCAAAGATAGAGATTCTTGATAGCTTCAACTAGTTACACAATCATGCAAAGCAATGATTAGAATAACTTGAAGCAAATGGTCTCCAAATAATATATAGAGATATGCATTTGAGGAAGGCCACACCAAGAATTTCTTACTCAAGCAAAGACCGAAAAGATGAGCAAGAAAAGCTTCTAACAAAAGTTAGGATCTTGTTTGAGCTAACATGCCACCTAGATACAAGATAATCAACAACATCAACTCTAAGTGGCACCAACTCATATGTTCACATTTCCTAGGATTGTGATATGCAAAAGAAGCATATTACTCCCCCATAATATGGTATTCAATTTTTCTTAATAATAGGAAAAACAACCTCAACTAGAGATAATTAATGGACATTTAGAATTTGAATTTCTCATGAGTATGACACACCACATAGTGACTAGATAAGCTTGCAATATCAATACTAAGTGGTAGTAATCATGTACACACATTTTAAGGTTTGAGAGATGCACGAGGCATATCACTCCCCCAAAATGGGATGTTCCATTAACCACTCAAAAAGAGCCAAAAAAGATATCATCAAGATGCATTAGAGGCTCAAAGCAAAACACACAGGTAAATGATGTGCCAAACACATAGACATACTTGAATACACAAAATAACCAAGCATGAGGCATAACAAATACAAACACATACTTGGTACAAAACCAAAACATGTAAAGGGGCAAGTAACTTACAATATAAAAGAGTTGAGTTCGAGTTACCGCAAAGAGGCACATTGGGTATATGGTAGGGAGATGATAATCCTTATAACTTGGCTTTATAAAATATAATATATGAAGATCCCTTAATTCTTCATGAGTTATCCAAGTCTCCAATGCCCTCCAAAAACACCTATTGATAGTGTTTGAGCTTGTTGGTCCCCAGCCAAGTTGGGTCCTAAGAGGTTAGTCACAATAGGCTTGGCAACCCAAATGGTTCTTTTCTTGACACCACTTTGAGTTCCAACAAACTTGGCAAACACATTTCCATCCTTATCCTTCCCGAGAGAATAATAATCATCAATAATGATAGGGTTAGATAAGGTACCATTTGAACATGAAGAAGCCAAGTGCCCCTTCTCACGACATATGTAGCAACAAGTGCTCCCCTTTCTCTTCTTTATTTATTTCTTGTCTTGGGGAGCCTTATCTTGATTCTTCTTAGGAAGTGGCCTAGCTTCAACTTGAGGTTGAGATTGGGCTTGACCTTGACCTTGTGGCTGCTGGCTCGACGATCGACGTAGAGCTCGTTGGGAACCCCAAGAGGAAGGTATGATGAGCACAACAACAAGTTTTCCCTCAGTTATGAGACCAAGGTTTAATCGAACCAGTAGGAGCAAGGAAACACCCCAAAGGTGTTACTAGCTGAGCTTTGGCAGGGCGCACTACCGGTGCTAGTAGCAACGTGGAGACCTTCACAACACAACCACAGAACTTTGTCCCCAACTTGTGATGAGGTTGTCAATCTCACCGTGTTTTGTGGAACACAAAGGATTAAACGTATCGAATGGAAAGAAGTAAAAGTTTGCAGAAAGTAAACGCAAAGCAGAAACAGTTTATAGATTGTATGTAAAGTAAAGGACCGGGATCCATAGTTCACTAGAGGTGGCTCTCCTTAGATAGATAACATGCTGGGTGAACAAATTACAGCGGGGCAATTGACAAACACCGAGAAAGCAATACATGCATATACTAATCATCTTGACTCCTCTGAGACTTGATTGGGCATTACAACATAATACATAGACCTCCATCCAACTGCATCTATGACTAATAATCCACCTTCAAGTTATCATCCGAACCCCCTCCAGTATTAAGTTGCAAGCAACAGATTATTGCTTTACGAACTGCGTGTAAAGTAAACAATACAATTGTTCTATGAACAAAGGATCGTTGTTTTCTCCCTAGTAGCAACAACACATCTAGTACCTTAGAGATTTCTGTCACTTCCCCAGATTACCAGAGGCATGAACCCACTATCGAGCATAAATACTAACTCTTGGAGTTGCTAGCATCTACTTGGCCAAGATAGCTACTAACAACAGAAAGCATGCAAGATCTCAAATAACAAAGACATGATAGAATCAATAATCAATCTGAAATAGCATCTCAATATCCATCGAATCCCCGCAAACACAACATGTATGGATTACAAATAGATGATCTTGATCATGAACGGAGCTCACAAGATCTAAACATGAAAGCACAAAGGAGGAGAAACCAGCCATCTAGCTACTACATGGATCCGTAGTCCAAGGATGAACTACTCACGCATCACACCGGAGGCTTGCATGGTGATGAAGAAGGCCTCCAGGGTGAATTCCCCTCTCCGGCATGGTGCCGGGAAGAGCTTCAGATCCCTCCCGATCTAGGGATGGAGATGACGGCGGCTACAGACTCTTTCGTGGATTTTTGATCGGGTACTTAGGGTTTTCATCCCGAGGGTAATATATAGGCCGAAGGAGAGGCCGAGGGGGTGCCGGGAGCCACCACACCACCCCCTGGCGCGGGCCAGGCCTGGCTGCGCGGCCAGGTGGTGTGGCTGGACCCTGGCCCTTCTCCGTCTCGTATTCTGGCACTTGATCCCTTCCGGAAAAATAGGCATTTTGGCTTTTGTCCCGTCCAATTCCGAGAATATTCATTTTCTGACTTTCCTAGAACCAAAAACAGCAGAAAACAGGCAACTGGCACTGTGGCTCTTGTTAATAGGTTAGTCCAAGAAATCATATGAAAAGTACTCCAAAGTTGGAACAACACACAAGAAAGTGGATAAAACCAAGCATGGAACATCAAAAATTATAGATACATTTGCAATGTATCAACATCCCCAAGCTTAACTCCTGCTCGTCCTCGAGTAGGTAAGTGATAAAAAGAAATAATTTTTGAGGTGACATGCACCATCAAAGACTTGATCAAAGTATTTGCAAAACATTCAAAGCTGGGATCATAGTACTTCAATCATAACATGAAAGACAAAGTTCTAGCAATAAGCAAAGAAACTATGATGCAACATGAAAAGGCACAAACAAAAGATTCATGAATAACAATGCTTTGCAAGATGTTTGTTTGTTCACATAAAGCAAACATAGCATAATAGTATTCAACTTGTCCCTCAATAGAGTAGCAAATATAAATGCATAGGACACCTTCAAAGTTCATAAGAGTGACTAGATACAATAGTTTCAAACAAGCAATAACAAGTTATGCATCAATCAACTAGTCTTGGGACAATGCACATAGAACTAAGAATGGCCACTATGCTCTCAAAGTAGGTGCATAAAGATAGAAGGTGGAGACTCAATATAATGGTGGAAGAAAGGCCTTTTGTAAAAAGGAAGTAGGGATTCAAGTCTCATAAAGAGCTTCCAAAAATTATGATACTTAAAGCTTTCAGCTCTCATTGCCCCTATCATAAGCATCTTGAAGTGATTAAGGTTAAAGTGAACAAACTATGGTGTACATGCTTGACGAAGTATAAGTCAGAAATCTCATGTCCCTTGTATACGACGGTCGCTCCTCATGCTACTCAAGTTTAGTCACCGGTAAGTTCTTGTCATTGTAAGTACATGTGTATCATTGAGAATCGCCAACGGGGTACCCCTTGCCCGATGATACGGAAGAATCCCCATATCAAAATGATAAGGCAAGCAGACAACGAGCATCTCAGCATTCTTCTTATTTACCGTGGGAATATGGTGCTTTTTTCTCTCTTTCCTCTTTTCATAGTATCTTTTTTTTTCTTTTTCTCTTTTCTCAATATAGGACTCTTTTTTTTATAAGAAGAATGCTTCATAGACAGCTCATTATGGTTACGCTACAGGTTTCCACCATGTCAGCATGGATTAGACCAGCGGCCCAGGCGTTTCTCTAACACATATACATAACTCCATGGACTTACAAGCTCCCCTTTCATTTCACACCGACGACATCCATATACAAAAGAGCATGATATCAACTAGGTACAAGTACCAAGTGCAATGTTGAAAGCATTCCCCATGAAATCATGGTTCTGCTAATTCCCAACAAATAAGTGCAAGCATATACAACATAGACGACACAATGGTTCAAGTTTATTAAGGGCAAGTAAAGTAAAGTGTGCCATCAAGTTCGTGAGAGCTTTAATCACTAGTTTTCTCATAACAAGTAGAAGGTAAACAAAAGCATGAATATACTTGGAATAGCATAAGCTAGTAGGTAGGTATGGTGGACTCTTTGTAATAACTTGGTTTAGGGAGTTGGATGCATGAGTGGAACTCATACTTGGTGGTGGAGGCTAGCAAAAGACTGGGAGCGACAAACTAAGAGAGCAACAATGGCCATAATCATGCAGAGCGACAAAACATCATTGATCAAAGCATAAAGTGATACTACAAGTTGAAAACTAAAGGATCATAAAGGCTATGGTGACTTGTGATAGTCATAACATGGTGTGAGCACGTGCCAAGTCAACCCAAATAAAGCATCAAAGGAAAATACCACTATACTATGCTTTAATATGCTAAAACAACGCATGATTCATCCAAGGCACATTAAGCAATCTCAATTGTTTATAACAAGTCATGCTACATCAAAGAATACTAAGCATAAAGACAAAACAATATCAAGCATGGCATGACAAAGGATAGGCCACAGTTAAAAACGAGCTCTTTTTACCACAAAAGCATGAACTTTCCTACTCTTTTCCAAACCAAACCAAACTAAATGCAAAACAAAGTGTGAAAGAGGGGGTTGATGGGTTCGTAGCATGTAGAACAAAAAAATTCTATCGCAAGAACGAACAAAACCCAGATCTAATCTAGATAAAAGCCAAGATCTAATCTATTAGACATGTGCAACGAGATAGATCTGTACTAACCCTCGTAGTTTCCAAAGCCTTGTTCGAGATCGGATCTCGTGGTTGATGTAGTCGATCACTTGTCGATCTCAAGATCGAGTGGACGATCCTTCCGGCGCCGCGTTCCGGCAGCGCTTCCGCAGACGGTCACACGTGCGGAGTCGAAGTAGACCTTCCTCTCCCTGTTCCAGCGAGCAGCGGAGGTAGTAGATCTTCTCCACGGAATCCCAGCAGCACGACGGTGTGGTGGTGGTGGTGGAGTAGAGAATTCTGCAGGGCTTCGCCTAAGCCGGAGCAGAGGGAAGGAGGAGGAGAGAGGCGATAGCTAGGGTTTGTTATGGAGGGGGCAAGGGGGTGGCGCCCCCACCCCTCTATTTAAAGGAGGGAGGCGCCATGGGAGGGGGAGTCCTAGTAGGACTCCCCTCCCTTCCTTGGCCGGCGGATTGGGAGGGGGGAGGAATCCTCCTCCCCCACGAATCCGTGTCTTGACCCATAAGCATTCCTTGATCCTTTCTTGGTTTTCAAGCAAACTCCAAGAAATCTCCTAGAACCTTCCGGAACATTCCGAAACCTTCTAGAATCCCCATACAAATACTCCGGAACATTTCCTAACTTAGAAAATGATCCCCAATATATGAATCTTATTCTCCGGACAATTCCGGATCTCCTCGTGATGTCCCGGATCCAATCTGAGACTCCGAACAACATTTGGTCTCCAACGCACATTCCATATCTACTTAAAACAACTTCGAACCTTAAGTGTGTCACCCTACGGTTCGTGAACATGCAGACATGATGGAGACACATCTTCGATCAATAACCATTAGCGGGATCTGGAGATCCATAACAGCTCCCACATACTCAACGATGACTTCGTGATCGATAGAACCATTTAACATACGAAAACAATTCCCTTTGTCACGCGATATTCTACTTATCCGAGGTTTGATCGTTGGTATCTCCATACCTAGTTCTACCTCGTTACTGATAAGTACTCTTTACTCGTTCCGTGATATGTCATCCCTTGTGACCTAGTCACATGCTTGCAAGCTAACTAGATGACATTACACCGAGAGGGCCCAGAGCATATCTATCCGTCATATGGATGGACAAATCCCAATCTTGGTCCATGCGCTTCAACACATACTTTCAGAATACCCAATGTCACCTTTATAACCACCCAGTTACGAAGCGGCGTTTGATGTCATCAAAGTACCCATCCGGTGATGGTGACTAACATAACCTCATGGTCGAAGGATTAGGTTACTATGCATTTGAAAAGCTTGTAGCAAAACAAACTTAATGACTTGATCTTATGCTATGCTTACTATGGGTGTGTGTCCATCACATCATTCTCCTAATGATATAACCTTGTTATTAATGACATCCAATGTCCATGATCAGGAAACCATGATCATCTATTAATCAACAAGCTAGTTCAACAAGAGGCTTACTAGGGACTCTTTTATGTTTACAAAACACACAAGTATTAATGTTTCCGGTTAATACAATTATAGCATGGGATGTAAACATTTATCATAAACATAAAGATATAATAATAACCACTTTATTATTGCCTCTTGGGCATATCTCCAACAGTCTCCCACTTGCACTAGAGTCAATAATCTAGTTAAAAATTTGTGCATTCAACACCTATGGCTTTCTGGTGTTGTATAGACACTACTGCTAGTGGTAAACATAATCTTCGGATCTGACACTTCCAGGTCCGTGTGTATTTGCATTTCCTTGCGTCTCTACGCATTACTCATTCTCCAATGAGATGGCATTGTATAAATTTGGTCCTTTGGTGAGACCTTTAGTTCCTTGGGATTAAATCATGTTGATACAATTGTCATACAATGTATCTTCATAGTATTATCCCGCTATGAACCACACCTAGTTTGATAACAAACTACTTGACGCAAATGCCCTCATTTGCTGCTACAATAGTAGTCATATACTTAGCCTTTTTTGTAGTATCTGTCACAATGTTTTAACTTTGGTACTCAACCAAATCCGTTATGGAACTTCCTTTCCATTACATTGTGCCACCCATAGTTTAAATTGAGATAAACTTAATTTGTGACAAAACTAGTATCAATGCAACAATTTACAATGAACAATTTGTCACCACTATTATATTCTTAGTTCTTCCAAAGATCATAGGAATATCCCTACTATTGTCCAATGATCATCTTATGAGTCATTCTGGTATATGCTCATAACATTTAGAGCATAGGACATATCTGGATGTGTACATCTCATAGAATGATTGATCAAAATATTCTTGTGATTTCACCAAGTGTCAAAACACTTGAATCTCGTGTCAACACACTTGAATCTTGATTCAGTCCTTTCCGTGCGTCAAGAACCTTTCTTGTTGTTTCCATATTGAACTCATTCAACATCTTATCTATGTACATTTGGCAAAACCATATTAGCGCCTCAATCTATCCATATAGACATTGATGCCTAATTCTTGGGTTATGCCTAAGTCTTTCATCGAAATGAAATTCTTAGCCTGTGTCAATAAAAGATACATCATTTCTAATCAACAATATGTCTTTCACATAATGTATTAGAAATATGTCTTAGCGCTCCCACTTAATTTCTTGCAAAATGCAAACATCTTTATCGTCTCTGATGAAATTTAAACCTTTTAATGGTTTCATCACGATGAAGATTCCAACTCTGCGATGCTCACTTCAACCATTGAAGTTTTGCATACTCTTTTCGCATCCTTTGAATTAACAAAACCCTTTGGATCGTGTCATGTACATGTCCTAGGTAACCATTCTATTAGAAGAACTTGTTTTGTTTGTTCAACTACCATATACCAAAATATATGTAGTGGTTGCTACATTAATCCTTCTAGACTAAATATCGCTATGAAAGATCAAATCTTATCATAGTTAATTCCTTGAACATTGTCGTAAACTCTTTCCGACATGTCGACTATTTCATAGATGTGAAACATCCATGTCTATTTCTTTATAGATCCATATACGACTGTAAGGTCTTGCACCTTTCTAGAGGGTCTTTCAAATTCAAAGCTTGATTTCTCGTGTATGGAATTATTACGGATTTTATGGCTTCAAGCCACTTAATGAAGTCAGGGCCCATCATTGCTTATTTGCATGTAGTCGGTTCATCATTGTCAAACAACAATGATTTAACTCTCAAATCTTGGCATTTGATTACTTACCCGACCTACTTGGTTCAATAGGAACTTAGATCTCCGTGACCACAACCTTTGAGGCACGTGAGCCATGAGAATTGTTGCTGCCTCCGGGACACTTTCCGACGCTGCACAACTCAGCACATATTAGCCAAGGTTCAACAACCTTGTCAAAGTTCTATCGTCCTCCCACTTAACTTTTCACCAAAAATTCCTTCTCAAGAAACTCGACATTCTAAGCGACAAACACTTTTGTCTTCGGTGTTATGGAGGAATACCCAATGGTTATTCGAAATAACCTACAAAGACATGCTCATCCGACTTTGGTTGTAAACACTTTACTTATGCCTAGCATACCAAAAATTTAAGAAAGGACAACCTGGGTTTTATCCCAAACCATGACTTATATGGTGTCATTTCAACGGATCACGATGGAGCTCTTTTCAGTGTAAAAGTGGTAGTCACTAAAGCTTTAATCTTTAAATATAATGGCAGTTTTATAAATGACACCTTTGATCTTACCATGTCAAACAAGGTTTCGTTACATATCTTGAACACTCCATACTCCTATGGTGTTTTGGGAAATGCAAATGCATGGAACGATTCCTCAAATCTTAGGTGTTTTGCTAAACTTGTAACTCAAACATCTTTATGATCCAATCATAAACTTTTTATTTTCTTGTTACAATAATTTTCCACTTCATCTTGAAAGTCTTTGAACATTTTCAAATGTTTCATACTTCTTCCTTATTGAGTAAGTATATACATATACTTACTCAAATCTTCGGAGAAAGCATATGAAGTTGAAATCCATCGCCCACGACTACACATAATGGACTATATACATCAATATGTACAAATTCCAATCAGTTACTCGTCCGTTCCTCTTTTGGCCTACGAACGGAGTTTTAATTATCTCCAGGAAAGTATCACAAGCATCATTTGATCAAAATCAAAGACTCCAAAAATCCATCAACATGGAGTTTCTTCATGTATCCCTTTCAATATAATTTAAACAGCGATGTCACTTCGCAAGTGATCTTTCAATTATTTGTCTTGCGACATTTTAGCATTAGTTTTATGGTCGTTATTTCTCCAACCAGACTTGTATATCATCCATCTATTATGGAATACGGTAATTATTTGAACAACCTTTTGTCGTCATAATACCTGATCAAAATAACAATTATTGAAACAAATCTTGAAGGCAAGCTTTGATGTTAACGAGCAACACAACAACCCTTTGTTTGTTTTCGATGAACATTATCACATATTCTCTTGCTAGTTACTTAGGCCATTGCAGTTCATGAATTGTGTTGTCCTGTATGACACTTCATACCAACCAATTCGGTATCCAATACCGCAGAACCACATTGTTTAACAACCAAGGAATATAGCCATAACATGTATCTTCTATATACCTAAGTTGGATATCTCCAATCTTTTCTTTTCTGCCAAATATTTTATAGATTCTCTTTCAACAATTCCTTTTCTTTTAAAAGAATCTATCAACATCAATAGTGGTGTCATTCACATGACACATAGTACAAAGTGTGTATAGTCAAATACTAATACCTTTGGACTTGCACTTTGAAGTGGATCACCTTCATCAAATGTTTGGCATTCTTTCAAAGTTCCATTCTTTAGTAATCCTTTAGTGTAGTAAACATTTTACTTACATCTTCTATTCATCCTTATCATGACAACTTTCATGATCAAAGCTGCTATAGCTTATAAAGGTGAATTGCGAGTATAATGTTTCTTTTCCAAAACCTTTTGGAGGATTAGGACGACTAGCGTCTCCAACCTTCACAAATTCTCATCAAATATGAGGACATATACTCTATCATGTTGTAACCAACATATTGTTTTAGATATCGCAATACCTTTCACATATTATGGTTTCTGAAACATTGCTTTCAGCTCTTAGATAAACTTGATATTAAAAACAATCTTTTGAGTATCAAGAATCATGGAGGCAAACATGATACATTAGATACTAACACTGGAATTGTTACTCTTGATTTAATACTGTTTATTAAACTTCACAAAGTAAACGGAGTTTGCTGAAAGTTTGCAATATGACTTTTAAACTTTAGATTGACACTCAAAACAATATGATACCAGTTCATAAAGAAAATATCCAGAATTTCTATAGTTCCATTATCTCAACTATAACTAAGCATAAGGTGGTGAACGGATGCCAATGACTACAACAAACTATGCAAATTCACTTTGATTGTGTTTATGATAAATTGAGTTCGACTAATCCAAATTACAAATAAACTCCCACTCAGAACAACATCCCTCCAGTTGTTTTAGTGATTACACGAACCAAATCCACTACACCAAGTCTGATCATCACGTGAGATGATGTAGCTTTAAAGGCGAACAATCAACATGTTCATCATATCATCCATATGACTCATGCTTTACCTTTCGGTATTCCGTGTTCCGAGACCATGTCTGTATATGCTAGGCTCGTCAAGGTTAACCTTAGTATCTGCATGTGCAAATATGGCTTGCACCCGTTGTATGCACACGTAGAATCTATCACATCCGATCATCACGAGATGCTTCGAAACGACGAGTCTTAGCAACGGTGCCTACTAAGGACGAACACTTTATTACTTGATATTTAGTGAGAGGGATCATCTTTTAATGCTACCGTCGTGATCTAAACAATACAAGATGCATAAAGGATTAACATCACAGGCAATTCATAATTAGTGTGATATGATATGGCCCTTTCTTCTTATGCCTTTGATCTCCATCTCCAAAGCACGGACATGATCCCCATCATCACCAGCATTGCATCAAGGTCAGTGGCGCCGCTTCATGGTTGTCCATCATCACTAGCAACTATTACAACTACTTGGAATAAAGCTATTACAAGATGAATAGACACGCAGGTCTTAACAGAATTAAAGACAGCCATTAGGCTCCTGCCGGTTGCCATATTACAACAAGGATCATTGCATACATCAAATATAATCACAATCACATGATGGCCATATCACATCACAAAAACCCTACAAAAACAAGTTAGACGCCTCTAATTTTCTTTGCATGTTTCACGTGGTTTGGGGCTTTCGAATAAGAACGGATCTTACCTATGAAACTGAACCACAACATTGATACAAGTGCTATCAAGTGCAAAGTGTAGATTGGATCTATACTATGGTGAGAGAGACAGACACCCGCAAAGCCACTTGTGCAAAGCAAGTTACACGTCAAGCATGGAGCAAGTCTCATGTGCGATGACATGTAAGGTTAGCCCGAGCCGCTTCATCCCACCATACCGCAAGATGCAAAGTACACAAAGCAAAAGATGGCACGAGCACCAACGCCCACAAAACCATTGTGTTCTACTCGTTCAACAGATCTACGCATAGACACGGCTCTGATACCACTGATGGGTTCGTAGCATGTAAAACAAAAAAATTCTACCGCAAGAACGAACAAAACCCAGATCTAATCTAGATAAAAGCCAAGATCTAATCTATTAGACATGTGCAACGAGATAGATCTGTACCAACCCTCGTAGTTTCCAAAGCCTTGTTCGAGATCGGATCTCGTGGTTGATGTAGTCGATCACTTGTCGATCTCAAGATCGAGTGGACGATCCTTCCGGCGCCGCGTTCTGGCAGCGCTTCCGCAGACGGTCACACGCGCGGAGTCGAAGCAGACCTTCCTCTCCCCGTTCCAGCGAGCAGCGGAGGTAGTAGATCTTCTCCACGGAATCCCAGCAGCACGACGGTGTGGTGGTGGAGTAGAGAATTCTGCAGGGCTTCGCCTAAGCCGGAGCAGAGGGAAGGAGGAGGAGAGAGGCGGCGGCTAGGGTTTGTTATGGAGGGGGCAAGGGGGTGGCGCCCCCACCCCTCTATTTAAAGGAGGGAGGCGCCATGGGAGGGGGAGTCCTAGTAGGACTTCCCTCCCTTCCTTGGCCGGCGGATTGGGAGGGGGGGAGGAATCCTCCTCCCCCACGAATTCGTGTCTTGACCCACTAGCATTCCTTGATCCTTTCTTGGTTTTCAAGCAAACTCCAAGAAATCTCCTAGAACCTTCCGGAACATTCCGAAACCTTCTAGAATCCCCATACAAATACTCCGGAACATTTCCTAACTTAGAAAATGATCCCCAATATAGGAATCTTATTCTCCGGACAATTCCGGACCTCCTCGTGATGTCCCGGATCCAATCCAAGACTCCAAACAACATTCGGTCTCCAACGCACATTCCATATCTACTTAAAACAACTTCGAACCTTAAGTATGTCACCCTACGGTTCGTGAACATGCAGACATGATGGAGACACATCTCCGATCAATAACCATTAGCGGGATCTGGAGATCCATAACATCTCCCACATACTCAACGATGACTTAGTGATCGATAGAACCATTTAACATACGAAAACAATTCCCTTTGTCACGCGATATTCTACTTATCCGAGGTTTGATCGTTGGTATCTCCATACCTAGTTCTACCTCGTTACTGATAAGTACTCTTTACTCGTTCCGTGATATGTCATCCCTTGTGACCTAGTCAAATGCTTGCAAGCTAACTAGATGACATTACACCGAGAGGGCCCAGAGCATATCTATCCGTCATATGGATGGGCAAATCCCAATCTTGGTCCATGCGCTTCAACACATACTTTCAGAATACCCATTGTCACCTTTATAACCACCCAGTTACGAAGCGGCGTTTGATGTCATCAAGTACCCATCCGGTGATGGTGATTAACATAACCTCATGGTCGAAGGATTAGGTTACTATGCATTTGAAAAGCTTGTAGCAAAACGAACTTAATGACTTGATCTTATGCTATGCTTACTATGGGTGTGTGTCCATCACATCATTCTCCTAATGATATAACCTTGTTATTAATGACATCCAATGTCCATGATCAGGAAACCATGATCATCTATTAATCAACAAGCTAGTTCAACAAGAGGCTTACTAGGGACTCTTTTATGTTTACAAAACACACAAGTACTGATGTTTCCGGTTAATACAATTATAGCATGGGATGTAAACATTTATCATAAACATAAAGATATAATAATAACCACTTTATTATTGCCTCTTGGGCATATCTCCAACAGGGGTCCAACCAACTTATTCAGAAAATTAAGCAAACCAAAGCAAACTAAAACCAAAACGAAAACGAAAAAGAAGACGCTCCAAGAAAAACACAACTGTGCATGAAACAATAAAAATGAAGCGTTTGGAAGAAACCTGGGATTTTTATTGATGAAGAAGGGGAATGCCTTGGGCATCCCCAAGCTTTGACGCTTGTACTTCTTGGATATTTCTTGGGGTGACATGTGTGGCATCCCCAAGCTTGAGCTTTAGTCCATCCTTCATCTCATTACTCATTCCTTCCATACACCTGGAATTTTTCCTTCATACAAAACTTCACACAATCTTTATTAGCAACATTAGGGCACTTAAGATAAATAAGTCTCAAGGTTCAGTTCTAACACCAAATAAACTTACATTAGAACACTATCTACTGTAGCACTTCCCTCAAAAAGATCAATTCCCCAAAAGAACTCAAGAAGGAACCAACAAGAAGCAAATGCAGAAAATGGCAGAAATCTGTCAAAACAGACCAGCAGGTAAAGACGAATTTTTTCGAAGACCTTCTGTCGCTCAAATCAAAAAGTGTTGAACTAACGAAAGTTAGATAACAACCTGGGGCAGACGCACAAAACATTACAGCTCAATCTGACATACAGAGCTCTCTCAGGAAATTTTATGGTGAAGCACAGAAATCTGTTTCGGGACAACAACTTTCCCAATCATTACTT
Organism: Avena sativa; assembly: GCA_916181665.1. Taxonomy (NCBI): domain Eukaryota; kingdom Viridiplantae; phylum Streptophyta; class Magnoliopsida; order Poales; family Poaceae; genus Avena; species Avena sativa. The sequence continues at coordinate 5,374,848 of OV702287.1, forward strand.
CACTCTCATTAGAGGTTACTCTTGGCACAAAAAGCAAATAAAAAGTATAAGGAGAGGTTATTACAGTGGTAATAACTTCCAAGACTCATCTAAAACTCTTGGGTTATCTCCCAATAAGTACTTTTCTTTAACGCCTTTAAGTTAGGCATAAGAAGCAAGGAAAGAATCAAGTGTTCTCAAATGAAGAAGCATTAAAACCAAATTTTGTTTTTATAGGAGAAGCAAAAGAAATCTTTTCTCAAATGAAGGTCTTCCCAAAGTAATAGGACAAGAAGCATTGTATTCAACATCCAAAACATAGAAATCAACGGGGACATAGGAATCATTAACCATAATAAGAACATCATTAAGAATCCCCATGAGTTTCTTTTTAGCTTTAGCATGAAGTGGGACATTCAAATAGCAATCTTCAAGAGGAGGCAAATCAAGCATATCATAAATCCTTCTAGGCATAATAGAAACACTACTATCAAGATCACACAAAGCTTTGAAATCAAAGTCATTCACTTTCATATTAATGATGGGTTCCCAACCATCTTCTTGCTTTATAGGAATAGAAGCTTTATGTTTCATCTTTTCTTCTTTAATCTTTATGAGAGCATCAGTAATGTGTTTTGTAAAAGCCATGTTCATAGCACTAGCATTAGGAATTTTAGCAAGCTTTTGTAGGAACTTAATAACTTCAGAGATGTTGCAACCATCAAGATCAAAATCAACTTTATCATCTAAAGTAGTAGCACTATATCTAGCCTCAACACTAGTGGTGGTGATAGTAGAAACACTAATGTTTCTAGCAATTTCATCTTCTCTTTCCCACTTAGCATGTAATTCAGCTAATAGTCTAACATTTTCATCAATTCTTACTTGTATGGCATTAGTAGCTGCAAAGGGATTGTCATTAGTTTCAGGTTTAGCAGCCATTTTATTCAAAGAAGATTGAGCTTCAGCCAAAGATGCTATATTTCTTTCAGCATTAGAGAGTTTTTCCTCAATAGTTTTATTGAAAGCAGTTTGTTTACTCATAAACTCTTTAAGCATAACTTCAAGTTCAGAGGGAGCACTCTTATTATTGTTGTAAGAATTTCCATAAGCATTACTGTTGTTGGGAGGATATGGCTTATAATTGTTGTTACCAAAATTGTTCCTATAAGCATTATTACCATAAGCACTGTTGCCAAAATTATTATTTCTTATGAAGTTCACATCAACTTGCTCCTCTTGAGCAACCAAAGAGGCTAAAGGAACATTATTTGGATCAATATGGGCTTTCCCATTAACAAGCATGGACATAATAATATCAATCTTATCACTCAAGGAGGAGGTATCTTCAAAATAATTTACCTTCTTACCTTGTGGAGCTCTCTCAGTATGCCATTTAGAATAATTAACCATCATATTGTCCAAAAGTTTTGTTGCAACACCCAAAGTGATGGTCATAAAGGTACCTCCAGCAGCTGAATCCAATAGGTTCCTTGAAGAATAGTTCAATCCTGCATAAAAAGTTTGGATGATCATCCAAGCAGTCAGTCCATGAGTGGGACAATTCTTAACCAAAGACTTCATTCTTTCCCAAGCTTGAGCAACATGCTCATTATCAAGTTGTTTAAACTTCATTATTTCACTTCTCATGGATATAATCTTAGTAGGAGGATAGTATTTTCCAATAAAAGCATCTTTGCACTTAGTCCAAGAATCAATACTATTCTTAGTTAAGGAATTCAACCATTCTTTAGCTTTTCCTCTCAAAGAGAAAGGAAACAATTTCAGTTTAATAATATCACCATCTATATCCCTATGCTTTTGCATTTCACAAAGTTCAACAAAGTTATTTAGATGGGAAGCATCATCTTCATTACCAATACCAGAAAATTGTTCTCTCATAACAAGATTGAGCAAAGCAGGTTTTATCTCAAAGAAAGTATTTTCAGCCATAGGTGGAGAAATGGGAGTGCTCATAAAATCATTGTTGTTGGTGCTAGTGAAGTCACACAACTTAGTGTTCTCAAGAGTAGTCATTTTTTTGGGTTTTCAAATAAGAAAGCAAACTATCAAAACTAATTTTTTTGTGTTTTTATTTGAAGAACAAAACAAGCAAACAAAGCAAAAATAAACTAAGCAAAGCAAAAACAACAAAGTAAAGAGATTGGTTATGAGGGACTCCCCTTGTGAAGATGTCCTTGACTCCCCGGCAACGGCGCCAGAAAAATGGCGTTTGCCATGGGAGGTTCTTCTTCTTTAATCCTCCGGTGTGAATACCTTTTACATTACTTCCCCAGCAACGGCACCAGAAAAATCTTTGTTGGCTCGACGATCGACGTAGAGCTCGTTGGGAACCCCAAGAGGAAGGTATGATGAGCACAGCAGCAAGTTTTCCCTCAGTTATGAGACCAAGGTTTAATCGAACCAGTAGGAGCAAGGAAACACCCCAAAGGTGTTACTAGCTGAGCTTTGGCAGGGCGCACTACCGGTGCTAGTAGCAACGTGGAGACCTGCACAACACAACCATAGAACTTTGTCCCCAACTTGCGATGAGGTTGTCAATCTCACCGTGTTTTGCGGAAAACAAAGGATTAAACGTATCGAATGGAAAGAAGTAAAAGTTTGCAGAAAGTAAACACAAAGCAGAAACAGTTTATAGATTGTATGTAAAGTAAAGGACCGGGATCCATAGTTCACTAGAGGTGGCTCTCCTTAGATAGATAACATGCTGGGTGAACAAATTACAGCGGGGCAATTGACAAACACCGAGAAAGCAATACATGCATATACTAATCATCTTGACTCCTCTGAGACTTTATTGGGCATTACAACATAATACATAGACCTCCATCCAACTGCATCTATGACTAATAATCCACCTTCAGGTTATCATCCGAACCTCCTCCAGTATTAAGTTGCAAGCAATAGATTATTGCTTTACGAACTGCGTGTAAAGTAAACAATACAATTGTTCTATGAACAAAGGATCGTTGTTTTCTCCCTAGTAGCAACAACACATCTAGTACCTTAGAGATTTCTGTCACTTCCCCAGATTACCAGAGGCATGAACCCACTATCGAGCATAAATACTAACTCTTGGAGTTGCTAGCATCTACTTGGCCAAGATAGCTACTAACAACGGAAAGCATGCAAGATCTCAAATAACAAAGACATGATAGAATCAATAATCAATCTAAAATAGCATCTCAATATCCATCGAATCCCCGCAAACACAACATGTATGGATTACAAATAGATGATCTTGATCATGAACGGAGCTCACAAGATCTAAACATGAAAGCACAAAGGAGGAGAAACCAGCCATCTAGCTACTACATGGATCCGTAGTCCAAGGATGAACTACTCACGCATCACACCGGAGGCTTGCATGGTGATGAAGAAGGCCTCCAGGGTGAATTCCCCTCTCCGGCATGGTGCCGGGAAGAGCTTTAGATCCCTCCCGATCTAGGGATGGAGATGACGGCGGCTACAGACTCTTTCGTGGATTTTTGATCGGGTACTTAGGGTTTTCATCCCGAGGGTAATATATAGGTGGAAGGAGAGGCCGAGGGGGTGCCGAGAGCCACCACACCACCCCCTGGCGCGGGCCAGGCCTGGCCGCGCGGCCAGGTGGTGTGGCCGGCCCCTGGCCCTTCTCCGTCTCGTATTCTGGCACTTGATCCCTTCCGGAAAAATAGGCACTTTGGCTTTTGTCCCGTCCAATTCCGAGAATATTCATTTTCTGACTTTCCTAGAACCAAAAACAGCAGAAAACAGGCAGCTGGCACTGTGGCTCTTGTTAATAGGTTAGTCCAAGAAATCATATGAAAAGTACTCCAAAGTTGGAACAACACACAAGAAAGTGGATAAAACCAAGCATGGAACATAAAAAATTATAGATACATTTGCAATGTATTAGTGGCCGCTTCCTTTGTTTCTTCTCATTCAAGTGCTTTTTCTTCAATGGACAAGATCTTACATGATGTCCTACAACCTTGCACTTGAAGCAAATAATCCTGGCCGAATCCTTGACTTGGTCTTGGCCCTTCTTCTTATTGCTCTTGGACTTGTTCTTGTTATTGGATTTGAATCCAAGTCCAATTTTATCATTGGGGTATTTTTGCACACTCAAAATATTATCGAGTGTGGATTTGCCTTCATGACTCTTTTCCAAGTCTTTCTTCAAAGAAGTGACTTGGGCCTTGAGCTCTTTGATTTCCTCTACATGGTTAGTAGAAATAGAGGTACTAGAGGAAGTAGAAGCTTCAGTGTTAGAGAAACAAGGCAAAGCAAGTAATCAAACACAAGGTTTATCACTAGTATGACTAGAAGGATCACTAGGACTAGCACATGGCAAAATAGCATTTTGAGTAGAAGTTGTGCTAATGTCCAAATGAGGCTCACAAGATGTTACCTTAGTGATACTTGCCTCACGAGCTAACTTTAGCCCATCATAGGAGATTAGAAGATCATTATAAGAGGCCAAGAGCTTTTCATGAATTCCTTCCAATTTCCCATAATTACTGGTTAGCAACTCAAGTTGAGCCCTTAGCTCAACATTATCCTTTAACATAGATGCTTCACAAGAATTAGAGTTAGTAGCACTAGCATCATTAATAGATTTTTCATTTTCAAGCTCATAAGATTCAACTTTTTGTGTGAGGAGACAATTAGTGTGCTTCTCCTCGGCAACCTCTTGCTTAAGGAGATGGAATCTACGACTCCCATCATCAAGTTGGAAATACAACTCCTCTATGGTTTCTGTTTGTTTAGTTATGGTGTCCATAACATGTTTGAGACAAGCAACAGCCTTATTATTACCACGAAGAGAGGTGATGGCTCAGTGTTGATGTAGAGCTCGTTGGGGAACCCCAAGAGGAAGGTATGATGAGCACAACAGCAAGTTTCACTCAGTTATGAAACCAAGGTTTAATCGAACCAGTAGGAGCAAGGAAACACCCCAAAGGTGTTGCTAGCTGAGCCTTGGCAGGGTGCACTACCGGTGCTAGTAGCAACGTGGAGACCTGCACAACACAACCACAGAACTTTGTCCCCAACTTGCGATGAGGTTGTTAATCTCACCGGTTTTGCTGAAAACAAAGGATTAAACGTATCGAATGGAAGGAAGTAATAGTTTGCAGAGAGTAAACACAAAGCAGTAAATAGTTTGTAGATTGTATGTAAAAGAAAGGACCGGGATCCATAGTTCACTAGAGGTGGCTCTCCTTAAGATAGATAACATGCTGGGTGAACAAATTACAGCGGGGCAATTGACAAACATCGAGAAAGCAATACATGCATATACTAATCATCTTGACTCCTTTGGAACTTTATTGGGCATTACAACATTATACGTAGACCGCCATCCAACTGCATCTATGACTAATAATCCACCTTCAGGTTATCATCTGAACCCCCTCAAGTATTAAGTTGCAAGCAACAGATTATTGCTTTACGAACTGCGTGTAAAGTAAACAATACGATTTTTCTATGAACAAAGGATTGTTGTTTTCTCCCTAGTAGCAACAGCACATCTAGTACCTTAGAGATTTCTGTCACTTCCCCAGATTACCAGAGGCATGAACCCACTATCGAGCATAAATATTAACTCTTGGAGTTGCTAGCATCTACTTGGCCAAGATAGCTACTAACAACGTAAAGCATGCAAGATCACAAATAACAAAGACATGATAGAATCAATAATCAATCTGAAATAGCATCTCAATATCCATCGGATCCCCACAAACACCACATGCAGAATTACAAATAGATGATCTTGATCATGAACGGAGCTCACAAGATCTAAACATGAAAGCACAAAGGAGGAGAACCAGCCATCTAGCTACTACATGGATCCGTAGTCGAGAGATGAACTACTCACGCATCACACCGGAGGCTTGCATGATGAAGAAGAAGGCCTCCAGGGTGAATTCCCCTCTCCGGCAGGGTGCCGAGAAGAGCTTCAGATCCCTCCCGATCTAGGGATGGAGATGACGGTGGCTACAGACTCTTTCGTGGATTTTTGATCGGGTACTTAGGGTTTTCGTCCCGAGGGCATCTTATAGGCAGAAGGAGAGGCCGAGGGGGTGCTGGGGTCGGCCAGACCACCCCCTGGCCACACGGCCAGGTGGTGTGGCCGCCCCCCAGCCCTTCTCCGTCTCGTATTCTGGCATCTGATGACTTCCGAAAAAATAGGCACTTTGGCTTTTGTCTTGTCCAATTCCGAGAATATTCATTTTCTGACTTTCTTGGAACCAAAAACAGCAGAAAACAGGCAGCTGGCACTGTGTCTCTTGTTAATAGGTTAGTCCAAGAAATCATATGAAAAGTACTCCAAAGTGTGGACAGCACACAAGAAAGTGGATAAAACCAAGCATGGAACATCAAAAATTATAGATACATTTGCAATGTATCAACATCCCCAAGCTTAACTCCTGCTCATCCTCGAGTAGGTAAGTGATGAAAAGAAAGAATAATTTTTGAGGTGACGTGCACCATCAAAGACGCGATCAAAGTATTTGCAAAACATTCAAACCTGGGATCATAGTACTTCAATCAGAACATGAAAGACAAGGTTCTAGCAATAAGACAAAGAAACTAAGATGCAACATGAAAAGGCACAAACAAAAGATTCATGAATAACAATGCTTTGCAAGACGTTTGTTTGATTCACATAAAGAAAACATAGCATAATAGTATTCAACTTGTCCCTCATAGAGTAGCAAATATAAATGCATAGGACACCTTCAAAGTTCATAAGAGTGACTAGATACAAATAGTTTAAAACAAGAAATATCAAGTTATGCATCAATCAACTAGTCTTGGGACAATGCACATAGAACTAAGAATGGCCACTATGCTCTCAAAGTAGGTGCATAAAGGTAGAAGGTTGAGACTCAATATAATGGTGGAAGAAAGGCCTTCATAAAAGGAAGTAGGGATTCAAGTCTCATAAAGAGCTTCCAAAAATTATGGTACTTATAGCTTTCATCTCTCATTGCCCCTATCATAAGCATCTTGAAGTGATTAAGGTTAAAGTGAACAAACTATGGTGTATATGCTTGACGAAGTATAAGTTAGAAATCTCATGTCCCTTGAATACGAGGGCTGCTCCTCATGCTACTCAAGTTTAGTCACCGGTAAGTTCTTGTCATCGTAAGTACATGTGTATCATAGAGAACCGCCAACGGGGTACCCCTTGCCTGATGATACGGAAGAATCCCCATATCAAAATGACAAGGCAAGCAGACAACAAGCATCTCAGCAATCTTCTTATTTACCATGGGAATATGGTGCTTTTTTCTCTCTTTCCTCTTTTCATAATCTCTTTTTTTTCTTTTTCTCTTTTTTCTCAATATAGGACTCTTTTTTTATAAGAAGAATACTTCATAGACAACTCATTATGGTTACGCTGCAGGTTTCCACCATGTCAGCATGGATTAGACCAGCGGCCCAGGCGTTTCTCTAACACATATACATAACTCCATGGACTTATAAGCTCCCCTTTCATTTTACACCGACGACATCCATAGACAAAAGAACATGATATCAACTAGGTACAAAGTACCAGTGCAATGTTGAAAGCGTTCCCCATGACAGCATGGTTCTGCTAATCCCAAACAAATAAGTGCAAGCATATACAACATAAACGACACAATGGTTCAAGTTTATTAAGGGCAAGAAAAGTAAAGTGTGCCATCAAGTTCGTGAGAGCTTTAATCACTAGTTTTCTCATAACAAGTTTAATTTGGAAGGTAAACAAAAACATGAATGTACTTGGAATAGCATAAGCTAATAGGTAGGTATGATGGACTCTTTGGAATAAATTGGTTTAGGGAGTTGGATGCATGAGTGGAACTCATACTTGGTTGTGGAGGCTAGCAAAAGACTGGGAGCGACAAACTAAGAGAGCAATAATGGCCATAATCATGCAGAGCGACAAAACATCATTGATCAAAGCATAAAGTGATACTACAAGTTGAAAACTAAAGGATCATAAAGTCTATGGTGACTTGAGATAGTCATAACATGGTGTGAGCATGCGCCAAGTCAACCCAAATAAAGCATCAAAGGAGAGTACCACTATACTATGCTTTAATATGCTAAAACAACGCATGATTCATCCAAGGCAAATTAAGCAATCTAAATTGTTTGTAACAAGTCATGCTATGGCAAAGAATACTAAGCATAAAGCCAAAACAATATCAAACATGACATGACAAAGCATAGGCCACAGTCAAAAACGAGCTCTTTTTACCACATAAGCATGAACTTTCCTACTCTTTTCCAAACCAAACCAAACTATTTGAAAACCAATATATGAAAGAGGGGGTCCAACCAATTTATTCAGCAAACTATGCAAACAAAGCAAACGAAAAACCAAAACGAAAATGAGAAAGAAGACGCTCCAAGAACAACACAACTGTGCATGAAACAATAAAAATGGAGCATTTGGAAGAAACCTGGGATTTTTATTGATGAAGAAGGGGGTGCCTTGGGCATCCCCAAGCTTTTACGCTTGTACTTCTTGGATATTTCTTGGGGTGACACGCGTGGCATCCCCAAGCTTGAGCTTTAGTCCATCCTTCATCTCATTACTCATTCCTTCCATACACCTGAAATTTTTCCTTCATACAAAACTTCACACAATCTTTATTAGCAGCATTAGTGCACTCAAGATGATAAGTCTCAAGGTTCAGTTATAACACCAATAAACTTCTATTAGAACACTAGCTACTGAAGCACTTCCCTCAAAAAGCTCAATTTCCCAAAAGAACTCAAAAAGGAACCAACAAGAAGCAAATGCAGAAAATGGCAGAAACCTGTCAAAACAGACCAGCAGGTAAAGACGGATTTTTTCGAAGACCTTATGTTACTCAAATAAAAAAGTGCTGAACTAACAAAAGTTAGATAACAACCTTGTGCAGAAGCACAAAAAATCACGCCTCAAAAATACGTTCAGAGATTTTACACAAATTTTTACGGTGAAGCACAGAAATCTGTTTCGGGACAGTAACTTTCCCAATCATTACTTCTCTCTCATTAGAGGTTACTCTTGGCACAAAAAGCAAATAAAAAGGATAAGGAGCGGTTATTACTGAACTAATAACTTCCAAGACTCATCTAAAACTTTTGGGTTATCTCCCAATAAGTACTTTTCTTTAACGCCTTTAAGTTAGGCATAAGAAGCAAGAAAAAATCAAGTGTTCTCAAATGAAGAAGCATTAAGACCAAATTTTGTTTTCATAGGAGAGGCAAAAGTAATATTCTCTCTCTTCTTAGGGAAGTGTTTTATATCTTTCTTGAGTGGAATTTGATATTTAATGATGCCTTCTTTCATATCAATAATGGCACCAACAGTTCTAAGAAAAGGTCTTCCCAAAGTAATAGGACAAGAAGCATTGCATTCAACATCCAAAACATAGAAATCAACGGGGACATAGGCATTGTTAACCATAATAAGAACATCATTAATACTCCCCATGAGTTTCTTTTTAGCATTATCATCAAGTGGGACATTCAAATAACAATCTTCAAGTGAAGGCAAATCAAGCATATCATAAATCCTTCTAGGCATAATAGAAACACTACTATCAAGATCACATAAAGCTTTGAAATCAAAGTCATTCACTTTCATATTAATGATGGGTTCCCAACCATCTTCTTGTTTTATAGGAATAGAAGCTTTATGTTTCATCTTTTGTTCTTTAATCTTTATGAGAGCATCAGTAATGTGTTTTGTAAAGGCCATGTTCATAGTACTAGCATTAGGACTTTTAGCAAGCTTTTGTAGGAACTTAATAACTTCAGAGATATTACACCCATCAAGATCAAAATCAAATTTATTATCTAGAGTAGTAGAACTATTACTAGCCTCAACACTAGTGGTGGTAATAGTAGAAACACTAAAGTTTCTAGCAATTTCATCTTCTCTCTCCCACTTAGCATGTAATTCAGCTAATAGTCTAACATTTTCATCAATTCTTACTTGTATGGCATTAGTAGCTACAAAGGGATTCTCATTAGTTTCAGGTTTACCAGCCATTTTATTCAGAGAAGATTGAGCTTCAACCAAAGATGCTATATTTGTTTCAGCATTAGAGAGTTTTTCCTCAATAGTTTTATTGAAAGCAGTTTGTTTACTAATAAAGTCCTTAAGCATAACTTCAAGTTCAGAGGGTGCACTCCTATTATTGTTGTAGGAATTTCCATAAGCATTACCATTGTTGGGAGGATATGGCTTATAATTGTTGTTACCAAAATTACTCCTATAAGCATTATTGCCAAAATTATTGTTTCTTATGAAGTTCACATCAACTTGCTCTTCTTGAGCAACCAAAGAGGCTAAGGGAACATTATTTGGATCAATATGGGCTTTCCCATTAACAAGCATAGACATAATAATATCAATCTTATCACTCAAGGAGGAGGATTCCTCAGAATTTACCTTCCTACCTTGTGGAGCTCTCTCAGTATGCCATTCAGAATAATTAACCATCATATTGTCCAGAAGTTTCGTTGCAGCACCCAAAGTAATGGTCATAAAGGTATCTACAGTAGAAGAGTCCAATAGGTTCCTTGAAGAATAGTTCAATCCTGCATAAAAAGTTTGGATGATCACCCAAGCAGTCACTCCATGAGTGGGACAATTCTTTACCAAAGATTTCATTCTTTCCCAAGCTTGAGCAACATGCTCATTATCAGATTGTTTAAACTTCATTATTTCACTTCTCATAGATATAATCTTAGCAGGAGGATAGTATTTCCAATGAAAGCATCTTTGCACTTAGTCCAAGAATCAATACTATTCCTAGTTAAGGAATTCAACCATTCTTTAGCTTTTCCTCTCAAAGAGAAAGGAAACAATTTCATCTTAATAATATCACCATCTACATCCCTATGCTTTTGCATTTCACAAAGTTCAACAAAGTTATTTAGATGGGCAGCAGCATCTTCATTACCAATACCAGAAAATTGTTCTCTCATAACAAGATTGAGTAAAGCAGGTTTTATCTCAAAGAAAGTATCTTCAGGCACAGGTGGAGCAATAGGTGTGCTCATAAAATCATTGTTGTTGGTGCTAGTGAAGTCAGACAACTTAGTGTTTTCAAGAGTAGTCATTTTTTTGGGTTTTCAAATAAGAAAGCAAACTAGTAAAACTAATTTTTTTGTGTGTTTTTGATAAAGAAACAAGCAAACAAAGCAAAAAGAAACTAAGCAAAACAAAAATAACAAAGTAAAGAGATTGGTTATGAGGGACTCCCCTTGTGAAGATGTCCTTGACTCCCCGGCAACGGCGCCAGAAAAATGCTTGATGGCTCAGTGTTGATGTAGAGCTTGTTGGGGAACCCCAAGAGGAAGGTATGATGAGCACAACAACAAGTTTCCCTAAGTTATGAAACCAAGGTTTAATCGAACCAGTAGGAGCAAGGAAACACCCCAAAGGTATTGCTAGCTGAGCCTTGGCAGGGCGCACTACCGGTGCTAGTAGCAACGTGGAGACCTGCACAACACAACCACAGAACTTTGTCCCCAACTTGCGATGAGGTTGTCAATCTCACCGGTTTTGCTGAAAACAAAGGATTAAACGTATCGAATGGAAGGAAGTAATAGTTTGCAGAGAGTAAACACAAAGCAGTAAACAATTTGTAGATTGTATGTAAAAGAAAGGACCGGGATCCATAGTTCACTAGAGGTGGCTCTCCTTCAGATAGATAACATGCTCGGTGAACAAATTACAGCGGGGCAATTGACAAACATCGAGAAAGCAATACATGCATATACTAATCATCTTGACTCCTTTGGAACTTGATTGGGCATTACAACATTATACATAGACCGCCATCCAACTGCATCTATGACTAATAATCGACCTTCAGGTTATCATCCGAACCCCCTCCAGAATTAAGTTGCAAACAACAGATTATTGCTTTACGAATTGCGTGTAAAGTAAACAATATGATTGTTCTATGAACAAAGGATTGTTGTTTTCTCCCTAGTAGCAACAACACATCTAGTACCTTAGAGATTTCTGTCACTTCCCCAGATTACCAGAGGCATGAACCCACTATCGAGCATAAATACTAACTCTTGGATTTGCTAGCATCTACTTGGCCAAGATAGCTACTAACAACGGAAAGCATGCAAGATCACAAATAACAAAGACATGATAGAATCAATAATCAATCTGAAATAGCATCTCAATATCCATCGGATCCCCGCAAACACAACATGCAGAATTACAAATAGATGATCTTGAGCATGAAAGGAGCTCACAAGATCTAAACATGAAAGCACAAAGGAGGAGAACCAGCCATCTAGCTACTACATGGATCTGTAGTCCAGAGATGAACTACTCACGCATCACACCGGAGGCTTGCATGATGAATAAGAAGGCCTCCAGGGTGAATTCCCCTCTCCGGCAGGGTGCAGGGAAGAGCTTTAGATCCCTCCCGATCTAGGGATGGAGATGACGGCGGCTACAAACTCTTTCATGGATTTTTGATCGGGTACTTAGGGTTTTCGTCCCGAGGGCATCTTATAGGCGGAAGGAGAGGCCGAGGGGGTGCTGGGGTCGGCCAGACCACCCCCTGGCGCGGACCAGGCCTGGCCGCGTGGCCAGGTGGTGTGGCTGGCCCCCAACCCTTCTCCATCTCGTATTCTGGCATCTCATGACTTCCGAAAAAATAGGCACTTTGGCTTTTGTCCTGTCCAATTCCGAGAATATTCATTTTCTGACTTTCCTGGAACCAAAAACAGCAGAAAATAGGCAGCTGACACTGTGGCTCTTGTTAATAGGTTAGTCCAAGAAATCATATGAAAAGTACTCCAAAGTGTGGACAAAACACAAGAAAGTGGATAAAACCAAGCATGGGACATCAAAAATTATAGATACATTTGCAATGTATCAAGAGGTACACAAAAAAGTCAACACAAGCACAAGAGCACTAGTATCCTCATCAAGGTCATCATCACTATCATCATTATCATTGCTATTATCTAGAGAAGATATGTTGGGATCCAAAGTAGGAGATAGCTTTGATCCTCTTGCCATAAGGCACATGTGAGCACGGGAGGATGAAGATGAGGATATTCTTGAATCTCCATTCATGATTATGTCTTGCTCCATAGAATTTTTGATTTTCTTTACATTGTTAGATACACAATTAGAGGAAATAGAAGCATTTTGCACATGGGAACAAGACAAATCAAGCCTATCATCTACATTAGTACTCAAATAGCTTCTAGACGATATGCAAGGACTAGCAACACAAGGGGATATAGAACTGTTGTTGCAAGAAGTGATTAAGTCCAAACTCTCTACGCCATTAGCATTTATAGAACATGAATCATTGGTGTAAAGAGAACCACTACCATCATTACATATGATTTCTCCACTCACCATGCCATTACCTTGTGACTTGTCACATGTAGGTGAAGTGGAGGGAAATGAAATCTCATCGAGGCCGGAGGTGGAAGTCACTTGGAGCTCTTCATGATGTGAAGGAGAAGAGAGCTCCTCGGAGATACCATCGACCCTATGAGAAATGGACCCACCAAATATTTCTTTAAGCTTGGTCCACATCTCATGAGATGACTTGCGCTTCACAATCGTCAAGAACAAATTAATTGTCGGGCTCAAGGAGAAAATGAGCTTCTTAGATACTTGAGCTTCAAGATGTAAATTTTTCTCATCCTCTAAAGATAGATTTTGAGGATCCATCGGAGGAGAAAAACCTACATCTAGAAATCGCTCAATATTTGGACACAAGGTCCGAAGATTACAAAGCAAGCAATTTCTCCACAAAATATAATTTGTCCCATCAAAGATAATTGTGTCATTGTGCACTATACTACTAGCTGACATCTTTACACTCTAGGAGGTGAAGCCTAAACAAGGAGATACCTTACTCTGATACCAATTGAAAGGATAGAGATGTTGCCTAGAGGAGGGGGGGGGGTTAATAGGAAATTTCAAAACTATTACGGTTTTGGCTTGATAGAGTGCGGAATTAAACTAACGTTTATTTTACAAGCACAAAACCTAAATACGCTAGGCTCAACTAAGTGCACCAACAACAAGTTAAGCTAAGCAAGATAGCACAAGATAAATATACCACAAGTGATAAGCAAGATATAAGTACTTCAAGCACGATAGCTATCACAAGAAAAGTAAGCTCGGGTATAGAGATAACCGAGGCATGCGGAGACGAAGATGTATTCCCGTGTTCCCTTACAAGTAAGGTACGTCACGTTGGAGAGGTGTGGCATTCCACGAAGGATTTCCCAATGCCACGAAGGCTCACCTTCTTCTTCGAGTCTATCCCACGAAGGAATAGGCCCTTTCCTTATGGCTAGCTTTTCCTCCACTCCGGAGATGGCAAGCTCCACAACCACTTCACAAGCTCCATGAAGGAGAAGCCCGGGTCTCTTCACAATCTTCCACGAAGAGGACACCGCGGCACCAACCGCCAAGCCAACTAGGAGGTCACCCTCCAAGAGCAACAAGCTCACGGTCTCTCACTAGAACAAATCGTAGTGGAGAGCTCAACACTTATGCAAGAATGCAAAGCAAGAACACCAAGGGTGCTCAAATCCTTCACTCTCAAATCCCACCAAAGCAATAAGTGCTAGGGAGGAATTAGAGAGGAAGAACAATGGTGGAAATCAACAAATGACTTCAAGATCTAGATCCAAGGGGTTCCCCTCACTTAGAGGAGGAAATGATTGGTGGGGATTGTACATCTAAATCTCCTCTTCCAAAGCCCTCAAAAAGATGCAAGAATCATAGGAGGGAAGGGAGAGGGAGAAAGCTCAAGAGGGTCAACAATGGAGGTTAATTTTGGGCTCAAGAACACCCAAAAACGTTGGGGGAAGAACCCCCTTTTATAGGGAAAAGCAAAATATGGCCGTTGGAGAGAAAACAATGAAAATTCGGTTTCAAAGTCGGTTGGACCGGCCCCAGAACCGGGAAACTTGGTCCCTAGGCCGGAGGACCGGCCTAAAAATCGGAATACCTCGGTTTGCCAACCCGGAATAGACTCGGTCACGAAAACCGGAAAATTCGGTCTACCAGAGCTGGAACCGGACCGTCCGGTGTGGGACTTGGTTTGAACCGGATCCACAACTGGGATGAAACCGACTTCACAAAAAACGCAATAACTTTTGCATCCGGACTCCAATTTTGATGATCTTGGGCTTGTTTTGATGAGGACAACAAGCCCTACAATATGATGCATGAAAACATCATAGTCCAATAAAGGATGATAGAACCAAATTATGAAAGGTATGAAGCCTCCCTAAAGAAGAACTGGTAAAACCTTCAAACTCGAAAATGCCATAGAAGATGCATACAAATTCTGTTTTCGATGAACTTGGGCTTGTTGAAGATCTAGAAACAAGCTCAAGAACCTCACATGGAGAAACACCAAGAAGCAACAAAATAGGAAGATGCAAAGTATGCAAAGGATTGAGCTCCCTACGACGATGTGATCAAATTACCCAACCGAAAGCCCCTCTCGATAGTGCGTCTATCTATCCTATAACCCGGTCTCCCAATAACCACCTTGAGACCGGTAAAAGGAAAACCTAGCAAGGCCATACCTTTGCCTTGCGCATCCCGCTTGATCTTGATGACAATGCTTCAAGCTCCACCCAAGCCGGAATCCACCACTTGACCATTGTTGCTTCGTGAAGACTCATAATTTGCTCCCCCATACACCACTATGGGATAGCTTCATTAAGACACGTCTTCACATGTCCATTATCACCAATATGGACGACAAGCTACAAGAAAATGATCTTCTCGAGATTCTTATCTTGAACTTGCCCTTCTCAACCTTGATGACGATCACCACTTGATGGCATCCTCTCATGGGCTATATGAGATCTTCACTTTTGAAGCATGCCCATGGAAAGATACCTATCCCATATATAAAACACAAAGGAACATATATAATGGGTTAGTTCATGATGCATAAATGACAAGGCTTACCACACCACAAGATCCATGTGGTACATTCTTTATGCTTCATGTGTTGACCAACTTGAAATCACTCTTCACTCTTTGCATTGGTCAACCAAGTGTCTTCTCATGCTCCATCTCAATATCTTGAGGTACATAAGGAACTCTTCATTTGATTATAAGCTCTAAATCTTAGTCAACCATAGCTCAACTAATGAGGCTATCATGACACCTACTTAGAGCCATATCTTGAATTCTTCTATTGAGATCACACTCTCAAGATCTTGAACATATCATATTCTTATCTTCAATTCGATGATCTTGATGCCAAAACTCAAGGTATATCTTTATCTTCATGGAATCCATACTTGAATCCAACATATGGACTACAAGCATGACCTATGGAATATTCCTTCATATAAAACTCAATGAAAACATTAGCCCATAGGGATTGTCATTAATCACCCAAAACACACATAGAGGCAATTACCCTTTCAATATTAAAGCATAGTATTGTGGTATTCTCCTTTGATGCTTTATTTGGGTTGACTTGGCGCATGCTCACACCATGTTAAGACTATACCAAGTCACCATAGCCTCTATGATCATTTAGTTTTCGACTTGTAATATCACTTTATGCTTTAATTAATAATGTTTTGTTGCTTTGCATGATTATGGCCATTATTGCTCTCTTAGTTGGTCGCTCCTAGTCTTTTGCTAGCCTCCATACCAAGTATGAGTTCTACTCATGCATCCAACTGCAAATAAAACCAAGTTATTCCAAAGAGTCCACCATACCTACCTATTAGCATTATTGCTATTCCAAGTATATTCATGTTTTTATATACCTTCCGAATTAAACTTGTTATGTGAAAATTAGTGATTAAAGCTCTCACGAACTTGATGGCACACTTTACTTTTCTTGCACTTAATAAACTTGAACCATTGTGCCCATCTATGTTGCGTATATGCTTGCGTTTTCTTAGTTGTGAATTAGCAGAACCATGTTATCATGGGGAATGCTTTCAACATTGCTCTTTATTTAGTTGATAGCATGTTCTTTCTCTTATGGATCCCGACGGTGTGAAATGAAAGGGGAGCTTGTAAGGCTCATGGAGTTCGTATATGTGTTAGAGAATTGCCTAGGCGACTAGTCTAAGCCATGCCTAATCATGGTGGAAACCTACAGCGTAACCATAGTGAGCAATCTATGAAGCATCCTCTATTAAAAAATAATCCTATGCAAATAGGAAAGAAAAAAAAAAGAAAAAAAGAAGCCTATGCAAATAGGAAATAAAAGGATTGCTGAGATGCTCATTATCTGCTTGCCTTGTCATTTTGACATGGGGAATCTTCCATATCATCGGGCAAGGGGTACCCCATTGGCGGTTCTCTATGATACACATGTACTTACAATAACAAGAACTTACCTGTGACTAAACTTGAGTAGCATGAGGAACGGTACTCGTAAGTAAGGGGCATGAGCTTTTCAGCTTATAACTTGTCAAGAATATCCTCGTATTTGTTCACTTTAACCTTAATCACCTAAAGATGCTTATGATAGGGGCAATGAGAGCTGAAAGCTAATAAGTACCATAATTTTTGGAAGCTCTTTATGAAACTTGAATCCCTGCTTCCTTCTATAAAGGGCCTTTCTTTTACTTTTATGTTGAGTCTCCATCTTCTATATTTATGCACCTATTAAGAGAGCATAGTGGTCATTCTTAGTTTAATGTGCATTGTCCCAAAACTTGTTGATTGATTCATAACTTTGATATTGCTTATTCTTAAACTATTTGTATCTAGTCACCCTTATGAACTTTGAAGGTGTCCTATGCATTTATGGTTTGCTACACTATGAGGGACAAGCTGAATACCATTCTCATTATGTTTTTCTGTATGTGAAACAAACAAACGTCTTGCAAATCATTGTTATTCATGAATCTTTTGTTTGTACCTTTTCATGTTACAACATAGTTGCTATGTATTATTATTAGAACTATATCTTTCATGCTATGTTAGAGTACTATGATCCCAGCTATCAATGTTATAAATACCTTGATCAAATGGTGCATGTCACTTCAAAAATTATTCTTCTTTTTATCACTTACCTACTCGAGGATGAGCAGGAGTTAAGATTGGGGATGTTGATACGTTGTAAACGTATCTATAATTTTTGATGTTCCATGCATGTTTAGTATCTACTTTCTTATGTTTTGTCCACACTTTGGGGGTATTTTTATACATTTTCTGGAACTAACCTATTAACAAGATTCCACAGTGCCAGTTGCCTGTTTTATGCTATTTTTGGTTTCAGAAAAGCTGGAAAAGAAATATTCTCGGAATTGGACCAGACAAAAGCCAAAGTTGATATTTTATCGGAAGACTTACGGAGCCAGAAGACGAGACGGAGAGGGGCCAGGGCCGGCCACACCACCTGGTGGCACGGGCCAGGCCAGGCCACGCCAGGGGGTGGTGTGGGCCCCTCCGGCCTCCACCGATCTTTCCCTTTCACCTATATATGCCTCCCGGGACGAAAAACCAAAACACAAGATCAGAAATCCATGAAAAGTTCCGCAGCGCTACCGCCACCGAAGAGAAGATTCAGGGGACAGAAATCTCTATTCCGGCACCCTGCCGGGACAGGGAAGTGCCCCCGGAGCCATCTCCATCGACTCCACCGCCATCTCCATCGCCGTTGTTGACTCCCATGATGAGGAGGAAGTAGTTCTCTCTCGAGGCTAAGGGTTCTACCGATAGCTATCTGTTCATCTCTCTCTCTCTATGCATGATCTTATGAGATCATGAGCTTTGTAATCTATAGATCTATTCTGCTACTTAAGTGCTTTAATGAATCTCTGCTTATCCCCACGTGTGTGAAGTTGACAATGTGCACACCGTGTGGCACTTTAGCTAAGGTTACATAAATAATTATCATGAATATAATTTGAGTTGGATGTCTTTATGAGATTGTGGTGTTTGTTGGAACCATCTAGCGCTCAAGGTGATAGTGAGGGGTTATCTAGATGGGTAATACGAACTTTAAGGTGTGCTGTTATAACCCTACATCGTCCAACCGGAGAGTAGTTCATGGTAGAATAATGAAGAGAATATATTTATATGAGAGAGTGTCCACTAGTGAAAGTATGATCCCTAGGCCTTGTTTCTAAGCATTGAACACCGTTTACAATCAGATCTGTTACATGTTTGCTTGTTGCCACTCTTATTTCAGATTGGAATTACCACTTATAATCATCCATATTACTTGTATTTCACTATCTCTTCGCCGAACTAGTGCACCTATACACCTGACAAGTGTATTGGGTGTGTTGGGGACACAAGAGACTTCTTGTATCTTGATTGAAGGGTTGCTTGAGTGGGATACCTTTGACCACTTCCTCCCTGAGTTTGATAAACCTTGGGTGATCCACTTAAGGGAAACTTGCTGCTGTTCTACAAACCTTTGCACTTGGAGGCCCAACACTGTCTACAAGAATAGAAGCGTGCATAGACATCAGGGAAGCAACTCCGCTGGTGATCAATGATCGAGAGGATGAAGCTGGGAGGAAGTGGTTGCTGGCGGGGAAGGTAACGAATATTTATTGGAGATCTAATAGCATTTATGGGATAATTACATCCAAAAAAGTACATCCCCAATTGGAGCCCCGACCCTTTCATTGGAGGCGTTCAACACGCTTAACGACCATCGGTACGGTCAGGATGCGCCCGTACCGCCCGCCTATACTACACGCCGACAACTCCCTTATATTAATACAAGCAACTTTCGAGAAGGAGAAGAGATGAGAAGAACAATAGAATAGAAAATACAGCCACCGCAAGCCATCCATAGGGGGTTAGATCAGATCTAGAAGAGGAGAAGAACTTCACCTTGTTCCTCAATGATCTCCAACCTCCAAACCACACACTCCACCATCATTCCCATCATTACTTAGAGAGAGAGATTGGCACTTGTAAGATTAGGATTAATACTTTGATCTACCTTTGGTTTGTATTTGATTTGATCTTTGATCGCTATTATGGTTTGCTACAATAACTTTGAGAAGATTCTTACTTGCAATACAATTATGCCTTTGATTTGTCTTCCTCTCATGTCTGTGTAAATCCCCATAGGCGTGGAAGATGTAGGGGATTGGTGAGATGTGTTGCGCCTCCTTTAAATCCATCCATTTGTGATCATTGTAGTGTTTATTTAATAGTGAGAATGATTGCCTATGTTTGCCTAATGCTTGTTATCTAATTTAAGGGTCCAGGTAACATTATCC
The DNA here is from genome assembly GCA_916181665.1 of Avena sativa. Classification (NCBI taxonomy): domain Eukaryota; kingdom Viridiplantae; phylum Streptophyta; class Magnoliopsida; order Poales; family Poaceae; genus Avena; species Avena sativa. Next base: position 5,395,074 of record OV702287.1, read on the forward strand.
AAAGAACCTCATAGGTATGAGCTTGTATGCTAGTAATTCAGCCCCCCCCCCTCGAGTGACACGGCCGATATCAATGAAGAGCTAGTATTACTCGAGGACAACAAAGAACCATCAAGATTAAAGCCTTGATCCGGTCGTAAGACCTTAATTAATATGCTGACCATGGCTATGGTAACAGGCAGATAGATCATTGGGACTAGGGAGAATTGGCCATGAGGACTCCTAGTCGGTATATGGGTTGCTTACCTACTCACTTATAAATAATAAATACCATTATCACTTATTCCACTTTATCCATTTGGCACTTTCACTATCATCATGAACTATTTCTCTCTGTGCCTAACTTCTCATATACGGGACCATTGCACACTTTTTGCAACTTTACTTTTATGCAATTTAATAATTTATTAAGGAAGTTTCCTCTATCTTTTACTCGCCACTTCCAGCATCAGCTTTTGCAGTAAATTCACTCAAGACCTGTGACACCTTGAGTGCGACAGAAACACCACATAAAAACACTTACCTATACTCCTTATTAGGATCGATATAAAAAATTAGAATTAATACTTTTGTGAAAACATTCTACAACAAACCTGTGCACTTGCAGGTCATCAGCCACCACAAGGACACCACCACTAGTAGTAGACCACCATGGTTCGATGCGAAGAATGACGCGGATGAGGACGCCCTCGAGGTCACGGACGAGCGGCTCTCGACGGCAGCGCTGCAAGGCAGAGGCAGTGCAGCCATGGCGGTGCGAAGCTGCGGCCAACATCGGGGAGGCGTGCGGCGGTGGGAAGAGGCGCTCGGGGTCACGCTCAGGGACAACCACGGAAGGACGAGGACGAGCAGGGCTTGATGGAGATGCAGCCGAGGGAAATGATGCGCGAAGCATAGGCCGATAGCGTCAGTGCTGCACGAGCCTAGGAGGGAGGTGTCATCGGCGAGCTTGGTCAGAGAGGCGGTGCAGTTTGGGGACGAGTGGGGCCACGCGGCGCAAGGCCGGGAGGAGAGCGGCGGCGCTGGCGGAGGGACACGCGGGGCAGAGGCGAGGCGACGCGCGATCGAGGGAGGTCACGGTGGCTGGAGCAGAGAACCAGGACAGGGAGGAGAGGCTCGCTGCAGGAGAGGGAGCTAGGGCGGCGATCAGCAGAGCCCCCCTCAACCCGAGACGACGTGGCACTAGAGAAGAGGTCGGGTCTCGCGGCCCTATGGCTCGCGGGCGCGAGGCGGCCGAGGAAGGGATGTAGCCAGGCTCCGGCGGCTTGTGGGCGAGGAGAGAGGCGCAGCTGCGGAGAGAGATAGAGAGGGCAGGGCCAACAGGGAGGAGGCGTGACTCGCGTGCGGGGAAAGGGTAGGTGGAAATCAAGGAAGAGGCCGCGTCGAGGGAGAAGAGGGGGTGGGACCCGCGGGGTGCATCGCGCGCTTTGTGGTGTGTGTAGGTTGAGAGTTTGGTCCGGTCGGTGGGTGTGGGATCGTGCTGAGTGGTGGCCGGGTCCGGTAGTGCAAGTGGGTCAGATATGTGTAGCGTGTTGGCGCACGTCGGTGTGATGTGCAGCGTGTAGTGCGTGCATTTGTTTGTCGCTGCGCTGCTGCTTGCGTGTGGCGGCGACAGGTGCAACGGGTAGGTAGGGCTAGGGTTTCAGTCTGGTTAGGTTTAGAATTAGGGTTAGGGTTTAGTTTGGAGGTGGCCAGTTGGGCTTTTGGGCTTGGCTGGCTGCCTCCCAAAACAATATAAGTTTTATTAATTCATTTATAAGACTATTGTAATTAGTTTTTAGGCAAACAAAATATCCAAGTAGGCCCGGAGTTTTAATTTGAAGTAAAGACAAGGATATTTAGAAAGCAAAGTAGATTTTTTTAGGAAAATAGTTTTAAGGTGCAAATACATGTATGATGTCATGATGATACTCAAATACAATGTGGCATGATAACATGAGCATTCGATCAGGATGATGCACAAAATAAAAACAACACGCGATTTTCTAGTAGTGGTTTTACCCGGGGTGCTATAGTGAGGCCCGCCGGAAGTCTTTCGAGTGATGTTAATATATTGTACTAGCACCGAGTTCAAGAGGAAGCACGACCTTGGAGTGATAAAGCGAGCCACATTGGTCGGTGGAACACACACACAAGGAAGCATCACCCTTGCCGGCTGCATCGAGAAGAAGGTGAGGAAATCCATTCTCTAATCTTGGTCATCATGTGGTTCCTTACTCCATGTTCCTCTGCATGTATCTTCATTCTCTCTTTTTCAGAAAAGAGAGACAGGCGTGGAGCCCACCTTGTTTGGGGATTTGAACCGAGAAGCATAAGATGACAAACAAAGAGGATGGGACGAAGAAGTGGGTGTGAGTGGTTGCGTCGAGCTCCGGGATAAGGGGTACCTGGACAAGCTTGCCCAGGTAAGAGGAAAGGTGGACCCTCTCACCGCTCTCTTTGACCCTGAGGTGGCCATGCTAACGGGACAAGGCAAGAAGCATGGCCGCTTGTGGATTGGAGACGGATCCGTCGATCCTTTGATTGTCCCGTCTATGAGACATGTCCGTCATGGCAGGATGAGTTCCATGCCTCAGGTAGAGACACGCCCGGCGGTTTCCTCCGTAGTTATCGACCAGATCGGTCATCCACACTTCATTACATGTTTTCCATTACAACATTCTTGACATTCTGATGACAAAACATAGGACGAGGTGGCCACTGAGAGGAGACAAAGGGAGGAGGCCGAGGCCAATGCTCGAAGGTGGAGGAGCAGATGAGACATCAGCAGGAGATGCTAACTCAGCAGCAACAACATATGGCTAGGAATGAGAAGATGATGGAGTTGGTGGCACAGAAGATATCAGCCTATGGTGCCCACTCAACTGTGAGTTCTGGCTCATAGAACCTAAGAGAATCCTAACTCCATTCACCTTACCCGCACATGCTTGATTTTCAAGCTTCTTAGCCAAGTGGCATGACTCTTCCTATTTTTGGTGATCCTCTTTTCACCTTCCCCACATGGGTAAGTTGTCTTGCGTATTAAGTGCTAATCTCTATATATCTATGTCTGTTGCTTATTGACTAAGACTCACAATTTTTCCATCTTGTAGGGACAACCATGAGCTGGATCCAACTATACGGAGCTCGATGGGTCAGCAAGTCAGGATGACACCCGATGACGACTCCTGCTATGGGCCAGCCTACCGTCAACAACCCACACATCGTCCACCGTCTTAGGCCCCAGGTTAGGTCTCTATGATCCTTATAGCACACGTGTGGAAATCTAGCCATAGAGCAAATCATTGTATTGTCCATAGTATTGAATTTACTCTCATATGAGTCACTTGTACGATTCCATACGACTTTTAGAATTTCATATGACTTGTCAATAATTTGGAAAATATGACTTGTGGCTTGCTATGTTCCTTCACTTGTCAAAATTTACTAGACAACTTGGTAGAATCACTCCGGACATAGGTTTCTATATAGGTTCTATACTTTGTCATATGACTTGTGAACCTGCATTACTTTCCTTTCAAACTTGTAGAATTTATCGTATGTCTTTTCTTTCGGATTTGTAGGACATGCATGAACGATGAAGATCATCACCTACATATGGACTCTATGTCCCTATGGAGTGTAGAGTTGTGTTTCGAACTTGAACGGTTGATATATGATCTTGTATGGACTCTATGTTATTGTTATCGACTCGATGATCTTGTATGGAATCTATATGCTTGTTACAGACTATATGAACATGTGAACTATATAATCTTGTATGGAATCTATATGTACATTGTTATGTATCTAGTGCTAGATATGCTATTTTGCAACAATATATGTATGCTTAAACTGCAGGGATGAACCAAAATTAAATAAAAAAGATAAAATGTTGGGCCTTTGCCATGTGTAGACATACGATAAAGGACAACCTTTGTCATGTGCAAGCACACGGTAAAGATAACATGTGTCAGGCAACTGTGTTCCTAGGAGTGACCTTGTCAACCTGGGAAGGTCCTTTGCCGTGCGCAACTCCAAAGCACACGACGAAGGACTAAAGAAAAGCGCACGATAAAGAAGGGCGCATAGAAGGTTGACCTGTTGACTGGCAGTTTTCCGTGCGCCCCTCCCCTACACACGGCAAATGCATGTCCAAGACACACGTCAAAGAAGGGCACGCGACAAAGCACTGTGCCAAGGTTGACCTGCTGACTGACAATTTATCGTACGACCCTCCCTAACACACAGAAATGGAAGGTGCGAGGCACACAACAAAGATTGATGAATGGCAAACTGACACGGACGACCCTGAGGTTATCTACGGTTGTCAAGTACTTTTCTTTACCGTGTATTGGGAAAAGCACACCGCAAAGTACTTTGTCTTGCATTATTCCAGAAGCACACGGCAAACTTTTGCTGTGTGCGGCCACACGGCAAAGTGAATTTGGTATGTTGCCATGTGTTACATCGCGTCTACACTTTTTTAGAAAACACAGTACAAACGGACGTTTACCAGTACGTACATACACTCGCACGAACAACCAACTCATAGGGTGAGTGTATGCTCTTATTTGTGAACGTATGCGTTGTTGTTGTACTGGGTTTCAAAAAAAAAAACTCACCTGCAAAAGAACATATTACTCAGTCACTATCTTTAATATTTCTGACACAGTGGTACTTTAAATTCTTGCTAGCTGAAGTATTTATCTGCCGGCTAGCCAGTTCAATCCAAATCTGTAGCCAGCTGCCGGTTGAAGTACGACTAGTACCGTACTGGCTATTTCCGTTTCCGTTCGCGGTGGGAGTACAACTTTCAGATCATCATATTGCTCCTTCGCTATTCATTTCTGACGGGAGTTACATTGTTTTCACAGTGTATCAGCGAAAAAATATGAGTTCATAGTCAACATTGTCTGGTCGCATGCACTAGAATCTTCCAGCACCGGTGTCTTCACCACTTCATATTTTAACGCCTTCTTGTCATCCGTTGCATCGATGGATATTGTGGAGCCTTCGCTAATCTCACCCTTGACAAGCATCTCAGATAGCGTTGTCATCATGTTCTTTTGCACCCACCTCCTTATAGGTCTTGCACCATACATCTGCATGCATAAATTAAACATGGTTGTTTAAAACTAGGACTATGGCCAAATTTGTGAGTGAAACAGAAAATGAGCTAGATGTGCTAACCGGGTTGTGTGACTCCGATAACATGACATCCAACACTGCATTACTTGTAGACAGAGAGATACCCTTCTTAGCTACTCTAGCTCCAACGTTCTTGATCTGAAGTTTTGCGACCTCTTTCATTTGTTCGTACGAAAGAGGCTCAAATATTACTATCTCACTCATTCTGTTGAGAAGCTCAGGCTTAAAGAACTTCTGAACCTGCATGAACCAAGAACATGTGTGGCAGTTAGTAGTAGAAAACCATTGGACCGAGTTTGTACATAAAAATTGGGATTAACAAACCTTTTTCATGACAAGGTCTCGTGCAACTTCTAGAGACTTCTCTCCAGACAATTGTGTTGTTAGGTGTTTTGATCCAAGGTTTGAGGTCATAATAATGATGGTATTCTTAAAGTCCACGGTTCTGCCTTTGCCGTCGGTCAATATACCATCATCAAGAATTTGGAGAAAAATATTAAATACCGTGGGATGCGCCTTCTCCACCTCATCAAAAAGGACGAGGCTGTATGGATGCCTTCTCACTTTTTCAGTCAATTGTCCCGCGTCTTCATATCCAATATAGCTTTTATAAAAGGTTATAAAGGATACATTCATATGAGTAAAAAATAATGAGATGAAGCATGTAAAGATATCATACTGTCAAAAGGAAGAGCAATGCATAAGAAAGTACTCCATCCATCCCAAAATAAGTGACTTGAGTTTGTCTAGATTCGTATGTATCTAGACATGTTTTAGTATATAGATACATGCAAATTTGGTCAAACCCAAGTCAGTTTTGAGATGGAGGGGTTATGTAATACCTCGGAGGTGCTCCAATGAGACGGTTTATTGAACCGATGTGATTGTATTCAGACATGTCAACCCTAACAATCATCTTTTCATTGTCAAATAACTGCTCCGCGAGAGCTTTTGCAAGCTCTGTCTTTCCAACACCAGATGGTCCCAAAAATAGGAAAGAACCAATCGGTTGGTTAGGTTGGTCAAGACCCGCCCTAGAATGCAACACCGCCTGCGCAACGAGATTGACGGCTTCATCCTGACCAACAATTCGCTCATGCAGTCTGTCCCCTAAGTGGATTAACTTGTCCTTCTCGTCTTCACGGAGCGTCGCAATAGGAATTCCAGTCCATCGACTCACAACCTAAATTCAAGATAATTATCGAAACATTCATGATAATCATACCCCATTACAAAACAAACTGAAAAAGTGGATATGGTTAGAAAGAGAGAGTGCATACTTGTGCGACATGATTTGAGTTAACAGTTGCTTTCCTCTTGGAGGCTCTATTTGTAGAGCTACGTTTCGGGTTGAAGGACGTTTCTTCAACAATATCCGTCATGCTACTTTGAGTAGTGTTGTCATGTACATCGTCATTATCTATCTGCGCCATCTTTCTTGCGATGATCGTGCATGCCTCGTCAATCAAATCAATGGCCTTATCTGGAAATTGACGACCTAGTACATGCAAGTAGGCAAGAAACAAGGCATTTTTATAAGGAGAGAACTTATAATCCATACATACCGGAAAAGGCTATATATACGACCAAAGGACTGTAGGAGCAGATTAATACCGTAATAATTGTTAACATACCAGTGATATAGCGGGAACCGAGGTCCGCAGCAGCAACAAGAGCGTCATCCTGAATTTCCAATCCATGGTGGTCTTGGAATCGCTGTTTTAGGCCCTGCAAGATCGCAACGGTTGCTTGCGTGGTCGGCTCCTCCACAATCACTTTCTGAAACCGTCGCTCGAGTGCAGGGTCTTTCTCGACGTACTGGCGGTACTCATCAAAAGTCGTGGCTCCAACACAGCGGATGCGTCCACGGGCCAGCGCGGGCTTGAGCATGTTGGAGGCGCTGGTGCTCTTCTCCAAGGTACTGCCGGCGGAATAGAGCATGTGCATCTCGTCTATGAACAGTATGACCTTGCCGTCGGACGCCTCCGCCTGCTTTATCATGTTGGTGATGCGTTCCTCGAACATGCCCCGTAGTATGGTGCCGGCCACCATCGCGCCGAGGTTGACCTCCACGACGCGTGCCCCGGCGAGCGCGTCGGGAACCGGCCGTCTTGCCGACTCCGGCCGCGCCGACGAGCGCGACGCAGTTCTTGGTCCGGCGGCAGAGGATGTCGACGACGCGGTCGATCTCGTCGTCGCGGCCGATCACCGGATCGCCCTGGCCGGTCATGTCTCGGCCGTAGCTATCCAGGCTCGTCAGTGATTTGTAGTAGTTCCACGCCCACCAACACACAGCAGAAGTTGCTGTGGCGACAACAGTACAGCAAGCGCGTTCTAGCAGCACCGAAGCACGAACAGGCGGCAGTTTGAGAGCAGAGCCCCGCCGTGGTTGGCGAGGAGGGGGGCCGTCATCACGCGGCGGTCGGCCAGGGGAGCGCTGGTCGTCACGCGGGGACTGGCGAGGGGAGCGCCCGTTGATCCCATCAAGCCACCTCAACATAATTGCTACTAGCAGTAATTTGGGGTGTCGAACTCTCGATCAGAAGTGATAGCGCTGGCAAGATTTCTGTTCCCTCCTCTGGCCTTCTATATATAGCAATCGTCTCCTCCAGAAACAGTCTCCAAGTCGCATACGGAGTACCATTACTTTTTCTGACAGTGCATACGGGGTATTGTTTGTTCTCGGGTCGGAAAGGGTCGTAATTTCTCCCAAACCTGGAGTTTTTTTCTACCCCGAATCGTTGTCGTGAGGAAATTGCACCATCCACCATGTATTGGTCACAGCATTGCACATATCACTAGTTCGACGACTTTTTTGCAACTTTCACCATGTATCCGTTGCGCACAAGTCTAACCCTTGGATAGTCTCTCGTTAATAGCAATCCTGACATCCTTGCAAAAAAATATAGCAATCCTGACATGGGGTCCCACACAGCCACCACTCCTGACCAACTTTAACCAGGCCATCTTCTGTTTCCCATTATTTCTCGTATTATTTTGAGAAACACAGTACAACGTAGATGTTTACAATGCGTACATACACTCACTCCTATGAACACGCGCACACACATCCTACCCCTATGAGCACCTCCGAGAGACTGATCCGGCGGGTCTTGAGATTGACGAAGTCACCACAGGCGCCTCGCTATCGACGATAACATCGCCTCCCACTGAAAGAATATTCCGTCTTTATGAGACACCAAAGCGTCAAACCTGAGGTTTAAACTCTGGTGGGCTGGGGGTACCACTGCCCTCCTAACCATCCAACCACGAGTTGGTTCTCATTATTTCTCATATTATATATCATGTGTTGTTGGCAATTTATAGAAGACTAGAAAAAATGTCCGTGCGCTTGCACCGGGAGGAAAAATACCACAAAACAAAAGACATCTATTTTTATTGAAGAAAAATTAGACCCTAAAGAATTCACTACTCGGAATATGTTTTTGTTAATAGGACAAAGCGAATTTTGTCATTTAAATTCACCTAGAATTTCTGATACAACAGAAGACGAACATTCAACGAGCTCCTTAATTGATGAGAGTAAACCTGCTACCGGGCCACTTCAGTTGTTGTCGCACTTCGTGTCTAGGGTGTTGCGCCATGTCATGGTCATCATCAATCTGCTCCAATTATAGCAAACTTTCACCGATCGCCGTCTTTAGAGGTGCATAACCTCTGCATTATGAAGAGAATACACAAAGATGAATACTCTTTTCTTTACCTATCTTTTACTTAGTGGATCAATTGAAATACAGGCATCATGAGGTGGACAAATCAATGTTGTAACAAAATAAGGAGCTACTAAAAAAAGGCATGCAATGAATTCAGAATATTTGTTGGTATAATGTAGATAGTGTGATGTCATACCTGGACGTTGCTTTCCTCCATCAAAATTTGTATAGCTTTCTCACACTTTGTTTTTAGCTGCAATGAAAGTATTTACAAGCATAACTAGTAGCAAACCAAACAATCTGCATGTTCAGGTACTCTACACAATCACTTCTGCATGCTCAGAATTCAAGAATTCTTCGCGTCAAATATGTTAGACACCCGCACGACAGTAGCGACTGCCTATCCTGAAGCTAGGTGCGCGCTGCCATCAATTGGCTCTCTCCACAAAAACATGACCTTTGTGGCGCATTGAGAATACTGACCAACGACAAGGCGTCCGACGCATCCTTGGTGTGTCGAAGGGCCCCTCTGAGCAAGCTCTACACCTCACTGTCGCTCTTCTCGACTCCGTTCCCTCGTTGCCCACCGAGTAGATGATCTTATGGACACCGTCCTTGGTCGGCTGAGTTGAGGACCTTGCGGATGTTGTCCTTGGTCGCCTCGGATCCTCGAAGAAATCCTGGCAAAAGTCGATCGGTTGATGGAACGCATGACCGATGATGCCCTTGGCCGACCGTATCACTATCGGGACTGGTTTAGGAGGGATCAAATCACCACGCTCTGCTGGCATCTGCCTAGAATCGTGCCATCGCAGCCTTGTTGTCCTTAGTTTTTTTGGCACTAACATCGGTGAGATTGAGCCTGTGATGGGGTAGTGCCGATGGGAGATAAGACATCGTCGATTCTATGTCCGCCGCCTTTCTCTCCGGTGTCGCAGTCTTGTTGTCCTCGTATATTTTTGGCACTAACGCCGGTGAGATTGAGCCATTGATGGGGTAGTGTCGTTGGGAGACAAGCCATCACTGATTCTACTTACGGCGCCTTTCCCTCCGGTGTCCGCCGCCACCACCGCCACGGCGCTCGCCAAAGATATGCCCGCGTAGTCCATCTTCTGGGGTCGCTGCCTCGGCTTCCACGAACTCGGGCCAAAGGCTCCAGCCAACGCCACATCGCGCGACCGAGGAGAAGGCCAGTGTTGGGCAGAACTCAGTCTTGCAGGCATCGAGCCACGCGGCAGCCTAGGGGAGGGGGTCGGCCCTCTGTCACCTAGCGATGAGTGTCGTCTGAACTGTTGGAAATATGCCCTAGAGACAAATAGTAGTAAGGACTATTATCATATTTCATATAGTTTATGATTAAGTTTTATATCATGCTATAACTGTATTGAGTGGAAACATCAATACACGTGTGATATACAAATAACAAGGGGTTCCTAGTGAAACTCTAGTCATTGGTTCATTGGTCAACAGATGATCAAGTTTCCTGATCATGTGGCATTTATGCCAGTTGGAAATGGAGTCAGATGATGAACCAATGCCCAACCTAAACATCGTGACCCGATCATGTCACGAAGTTTAAGTTATGATGATTAGAAATGGATCCTTGTAGACTATTCCTTAGACCGTGAGGCTATATCAATCACTGTCTCCCGAGAGTGCTTAGATAGCATCAAGCGCCACTTGGTAATACAGTGGTTATAAAGGTGTGTTTAGGTACTCGGAGGAAACCGTAGAGGCAATATATGTCAAGAGCAGGATTTGTCCGTCCATGTGACGGGAAGATACTCGAGGGCCCTGATGTCTACGCACTTCTATTCTTGTAGACAGTCGTTGGGCCTCCAACTGCAGAGGTTTGTAGAACAGCAGTAAGTTTTCCCTTAAATGGATCACCCAAGGTTTATCGAACTCAGGGAGGAAGTGGTCAAAGGTATCCCCTATCAAGCAACCCTGCAATCAAGATACAAGAAGTCTCTTGTGTCTCCAACACACCCAATACACTTGTCAGGTGTATAGGTGCACTAGTTTGGCGAAGAGATAGTGAAATACAAGTGGTATGGATAATTATAAGTGGTAACGGTCTCAAGATCGAAAGCGTTACGAGATTAGATCTCGGGGTTGATGTAGTCGATCACTTGCCGATCTCAAGATCGTGTGGACGATCCTTCCGGCGCCGCATTCCGGCAGCGCTTCCGCAGTCGGTCACACGTGCGGAGTCGAAGCAGACCTTCCTTTCCTTGTTCCAGCGAGCAGCAGAGGTAGTAGATCTTCTCCACGGAATCCCAGCAGCACGACGGTGTGGTGGTGGTGGTGGAGTAGAGAATTCTACAGGGCTTCGCCTAAGCCGGAGCAGAGCGAAGGTAGAGGAGAGAGGCGGCGGCTAGAGCTTGTTATGAGAGAGGGCTAGGAGGGGGCGCCCCCTCCCTTCTATTTAAAGGAGGGAGGCGCGCCTGGGGAGGGGGAGTCCTAGTAGGACTCCCCTCCTATGGCCGGCGGGTTGGGAAGGGGGGAGGAGTCCTCCTCCCCCACGAATCCGTGTCTCGCCCCACAAGGTTTCCTTTGACCCTTTCTTGGTTTTCAAGCAAACACCAAGAACTCTTCTAGAACCTTCCAGAACATTCCGAAACCTTCTAGAATCTCCATACAAACACTCTGGAACATTTCCTAACTTAGAAAATGATCCCCAATATATGAATCTTATTCTCCGGACCATTCCGGATCTCCTCGTGATGTCCCAGTTCCAATCCGAGACTCCGAACAACATTCGGTTTCCAACGCATATTCCATATCTACTTAAAACAACTTCGAACCTTAAGTGTGTCACCCTACGGTTCATGAATATGCAGACATGATGAAGACACCTCTCCGATCAATAACCATCAGCGGGATCTGGAGATCCATAACGGCTCCCACATACTCAGCGATGACTTCGTGATCGATAGAACCATTTACATACGAAACCAATTCCCTTTGTCACACGATATTCTACTTATCCGAGGTTTGATCGTTGGTATCTTCATACCTAGTTCTACCTCGTTACCAATAAGTACTCTTTACTTGTTCCATGTTATGTCATCCCTTGTGACCCAGTCACATGCTTGCAAGCTATCTAGATGACATTCCACCGAGAGGGACCAGAGCATATCTATCCGTCATATGGATGGACAAATCCCAATCTTGGTTCATGCGCTTCAACACATACTTTCAGAGACACCTTTATAACCACCCAGTTACGAAGCGGTTTGATGTCATCAAAGTACCCATCCGGTGATGGTGATTAACATAACCTCATGGTCGAAGGATTAGGTTACTATGCATTTGAAAGCTTACAGCAATACGAACTTAATGACTTGATCTTATGCTACGCTTACTATGGGTGTGTGTCCATCACATCATTCTCCTAATGATATAACCTTGTTATTAATGACATCCAATGTCCATGATCAGGAAACCATGATCATCATTTAATCAACAAGCTAGTTCCACAAGAGGCTTTACTAGGGACTCTTTTATGTTTACAAAACACACATGTATTAGCGTTTCCTTATAATACAATTATAGCATGGGATGAAAACATTCATCATAAACACAAAGATATAATAATAACCACTCTTATTATTGCCTCTTGGGCATATCTCCAACAGTCTCCCACTTGCACTAGAGTCAATAATCTAGATTACATGGTAATATACCTAACACCCATGGCGTTCTGGTGTTGGTCATGCTTTGCTCTAGGGAGAGGTTTAGTCAACGGATCTGACACATTCAGATCAGTGTGTACTTTGCAAATCTTTATGTCACCATCTCGGACATACTCGCGAATAGCATGGAAACGTAGCTTGATGTGCTTCAGCTTGCTATGTGACCTTGGCTCTGTGCATTAGCTATGGCACCTGTGTTGTCACAGTAGATGGCCATCGGGTCCAATGCACTGGGAACCACGCCAAGTTCAGTAATGAACTCCTTCATCCATATGGCTTCTTGTGCAGCCTCTGAAGCAGCTATGTATTCTGATTCAGTTGAAGATTTCGCCACAACGCTTTGCTTGGCACTCCTCCAGCTCACTGCAGCACCATTCAAAATAAATACGTATCCAGACTGTGACTTCGAGTCATCTGGATCGGTGTTCCAACTAGCATCAGTGTACCCGTTTACAACAAGCTGTTCATCACCTCCATAAGAAAGAACCAATCCTTAGTCCTATTCAGGTACTTTAGGATATTCTTGACCGTTGTCCAGTGTTCCATTCCAGGATCACTTTGATATCTGCTAGTCAAACTAACAGCATGTACTATATCCGGTCTTGTACACAGCATGGCATACATGATAGAACCTATGGCCGAGGAATAGGGAATATTATTCATCTTTTCTCTATCTTCTGTCGTAGCCGGACTTTGAGTCTTACTCAAGGTCTTACCTGACAACATGGGCACAAACCCTTTCTTGCTCTCTTCCATTCTAAACTTCTTTAGAACTTTGTCTAAGTATGTACTTTGTGAAAGCGCTATTAGGCGTCTTGATCTATCTCTATAAATCTTGATGCCTAGAATATATGCCGCTTCGCCAAGATCCTTCATTGAAAAACTATTATTCAAATAGGTTTTGACGCTATTAAGAAGTTCTATATCATTCCCAATCAACAATATGTCATCTACATATAGTACTAGGAATGCTACAGAGCTCCCACTCACTTTCTTGTAAATACAAGCTTCTCCATAAGTTTGTATAAATCCAAAGTTTTTGATTACTTTATCAAAATGTTGATTCCAACTCCGGGATGCTTGCTTCAGTCCATAAATGGAGCGCTGAAGTTTGCATACCTTGTCAGCATCACTAGGATCGACAAAACCCTTGGGTTGTACCATATACAACTCTTCCTCAATGTCACCATTAAGGAACGCTGTTTTGACATCCATCTGCCAAATTTCATAATCGAAATATGCAGCGATTGCTAACAAAATCCTCACAGACTTTAGCTTCGCTACTGGTGAGAAAGTCTCATCATAGTCAACTCCTTGAATTTGTCGGAACCCTTTCGTGACAAGTCGAGCTTTATAGACGGTAACATTACCATCAGCATCTGTTTTTCTTTTGAAAATCCATTTGTTCTCGACAGCCTTACGGCCATCCGGTAAGTCCACCAAAGTCCATACTTGGTTTTCGTACATGGATCCCATTTTGGATTTCATGGCTTCTAGCCATTTGTCGGAATCTGGGCTCACCATAGCTTCTTCATACGTCGCAGGGTCATCAGTGTTGTCCACCAACATGACGTTCAACGCAGAGTCATACCACTCAGGAGTGGTATGAACCCTCGTTGACCTGCGAGGTTCAACAGTAACTTCGTTCGAAGTTTCATGATCAGTATCATTAGCTTCCTCTCCAGTTGGTGTAGGCGGCACAAAAACATCTTCCGGTGTTGCGCTACTCTCAACTCCGAGAGAAGGTTCAATAACCTCGTCGAGTTCTACTTTCCTTCCAGTCACTTCTTTCGAGAGAAATTCCTTCTCAAGAAAGGATCCATTCTTGGCAACGAAAACTTTGCCTTCGGATCTATGATAGAAGGTATACCCAATTTTTCTTTCGGGTATCCTATGAAGACGCATTTCTCCGCTTTGGGTTCAAGCTTATTAGGCTGTAACTTCTTTTCATACGCTTCGCAACCCCAAACTTTAAGGAACGATAACTTAGGTTTCTTACCAAACCACAATTCGTACGGTGTCGTTTCAACGGATTTAGATGGTGCCCTATTTAAAGTGAATGCGGCTGTCTCTAATGCATAGCCCCAAAATGATAGCGATAAATCTGTAAGAGACATCATAGACCGAACCATATCTAAGAGAGTTCGATTACGACGTTCGGACACACCATTACGCTGTGGTGTTCCCGGCGGTGTCAACTGCGAAAGTATTCCACATTTCTTTAAATGCATGCCAAACTCATAACTTAGATATTCACCTCCGCGGTCAGAACACAGAAACTTAATCTTCTTTTTACGATGATTTTCCACTTCACTTTGAAATTCCTTAAACTTCTCGAAAGTTTCGGACTTATGTTTCATAAAGTAGATATACCCATATCTACTCAAGTCATCCGTGAAAGTGAGAACATAACGATATCCACCACGCGATGCTACACTCATTGGACCGCACACATCGGTATGTATTATTTCCAATAAGTCTGTAGCTCGCTCCATTATTCCAGAGAATGGAGTCTTAGTCATTTTTCCCATTAGACATGCTTCGCATCTTTCAAGTGATTCAAAATCAAGTGATTCAAGAAGTCCATCAGAATGGAGTTTCTTCATACGCTTCACTCCAATGTGACCAAGACGACAGTGCCACATGTATGTAGAATTATCATTCAATTTTATTCGTTTAGCATCTATGTTGTGAACATGTGTATCACTACTATCGAGATTCAATAAGAATAAACCATTTATCTCAGGTGCATTACCATAAAAGATATTACTCATATAAATCGAACAACCTTTATTCTCAGACTTAAAAGAGTAACCGTCTCGCAATAAACAAGATCCAGATATAATGTTCATGCTTAACGCAGGCACCAAATAACAATTATTTAAATTTAAAACTAATCCCGAAGGTAGATGTAGAGGGAGCGTGCCGACGGCGATCACATCAACCTTGGAGCCATTTCCAACGCGCATCGTCACCTCGTCTCTTGCCAGTCTTCGTTTATTCCGCAGCTCCTGTTTCGAGTTACATATATGAGCAACCGAACCAGTATCAAATACCCAGGCACTACTACGACTACTAGTAAGATACACATCAATAACATGTATATCGAATATACCTTTCTTCTTGATGTTGCCGTTCTTCAGATCTGCCAGGTACTTGGGGCAGTTACGCTTCCAGTGACCAGCACCCTTGAAGTAGAAGCACTCAGTTTCAGGCTTAGGACCAGCCTTGGGCTTCTTAGCAGGTGCGGCAGCTTTCTTGCCGTCCTTCTTGAAGTTGCCCTTTTTCTTAGGCTTGCCCTGTTTCTTGAAATTGGTGGTCTTATTGACCATCAACACTTGGTGCTCCTTCTTGATCTCCACTTCAGCAGTTTTCAGCATGGACGATAGTTCAGGCAACGTTTTGTTCATGCAGTGCATATTGTAGTTCATCACAAAGTTCTTATAACTCGGTGGCAGTGATTAGAGGACATGGTGAATCCCTAACTCATTAGGAATCGTTATCCCCAACTCTTGGAGTTTGTTTGCGTGCCCAGACATGGTGAGCACGTGCTCGCTAACGGAGCTTCCCTCTTCCATCTTGCAGGTAAAGAACTTCTCGGAGGCCTCATAGCTCTCCATGGCCGCGTGAGTCTCAAAGATGAGCTTGAGCTCCTTAATGATCTCGAACGGGTCGTGGTGCTCAAAACGCTTCTGGAGCTCCGTTTCTAAACTGTACAGGATGGCACACTGAACTGTGGAGTAATGATTTTTCCGAGTGGCATAAACATTCTTTACGTCATCGGAGGCATCATCTGCAGGTGGGTCACCTAGCGGTGCTTCGAGCACATAGGTCATCGGACCAGCCCTGAGGACAATCTTTAGACCATGGAGCCAGTCCGTGAAGTTGCTTCCATTGTTCTTAAGTTTTTCTTTCTCTAGGAACGCATTGAAATTGATGGAGAGATTCGCCATAATCTACAACAAATTTGCAAGTAGTTTAGACTAAGTTTATGATAAATTGAGTTCTACTTTAATTCTTAAATTAACTAGGTGAACTCCCACTCAAAACAACATCCCTCACATTGTCTTAGTGATTACATGAACCAAGTCCACTACACCAAGTCCGATCTTCACGAGAGAAGATGTAGTTTCATCAGCGAACAATCTTCATGTTCATCATATCACTTATATGATTCATGCTCTACCTTTCGGTATTCCGTGTTCCGAGACCATGTCTGTACATGCTAGGCTCGTTAAGATTAACCTTAGTTTCCGCATGTGCAAATCAGGCTTGCACCCGTTGTATGCACACGTAGAATCTATCACATCCGATCATCACGATATGCTTCGAGACGACGAGTCTTAGCAACGGTGCCAACTAAGGACGAACACTTTATTACTTGATATTTAGTGAGAGGGATCATCTTATAATGCTACCGTCGTGATCTAAGCAATACAAGATGCATAAAGGATTAACATCACAGGCAATTCATAATTAGTGTGATATGATATGGCCCTTTCTTCTTGTGCCTTTGATCTCCATCTCCAAGCACGGACATGATCTCCATCATCACCAGCATTGCGTCAAGGTCAGTGGCGCCGCTTCATGGTTGTCCATCATCACCAGCAACTATTACAACTACTTGGAATAAAGCTATTACAAGATGAATAGACACGCAGGTCTTAACAGAATTAAAGACAACCATTAGGCTCCTGCCGGTTGCCATATTACAATAAGGATCATTGCATACATCAAATATAATCACAATCACATGATGGCCATATCACATCACAAAACCCCTGCACAAACAAGTTAGACGCCTCTAATTTTCTTTGCAAGTTTTACGTGGTTTGGAGCTTTCGAATAAGAACGGATCTTACCTACGAAACTGAACCACAACGTTGATACAAGTGCTATCAAGTGCAAAGTGTAGATTGGATCTATACTATGATGGGAGAGACAGACACCCGCAAAGCCACTTGTGCAAAGCAAGTTACACGTCAAGCGTGGAGCAAGTCTCATGTACGATGACATGTAATGTTAGCCCGAGCCGCTTCATCCCACCATACCGCAAGATGCAAAGTACACACATAGCAAAAGACGGGACAAGCACCAACGCCCACAACATCATTGTGTTCTACTCGTGCAACAGATCTACGCATAGACAAGGCTCTGATACCACTGATGGGTTCGTAGCATGGAAAACAAAAAATTTCTACCGCAAGAACGAACAAAACCCAGACCTAATCTAGATAAAAGCCAAGATCTAATCTATTAGACATGAGCAACGAGATAGATCTGTACTAACCCTCGTAGAACCGAAAGCATTACGAGATTAGATCTCGGGGTTGATGTAGTCGATCACTTGCCGATCTCAAGATCATGTGGACGATCCTTCCGGCGCCGCGTTCCAGCAGCGTTTCCGCAGTCGGTCACACGTGCGGAGTCGAAGCAGACCTTCCTTTCCTTGTTCCAGCGAGCAACAGAGGTAGTAGATCTTCTCCACGGAATCCCAGCAGCACGACGGTGTGGTGGTGGTGGAGTAGAGAATTCTACAGGGCTTCGCCTAAGCCGGATCAGAGCGAAGGTAGAGGAGAGAGGCGGCGGCTAGAGCTTGTTATGAGAGAGGGCTAGGAGGGGGCGCCCCTCCCTTCTATTTAAAGGAGGGAGGCGCGCCTGGGGAGGGAGAGTCCTAGTAGGACTCCCCTCCTATGGCCGGCGGGTTGGGAAGGGGGGAGGAGTCTTCCTCCCCCACGAATCCGTGTCTCGCCCCACAAGGTTTCCTTTGACCCTTTCTTGGTTTTCAAGCAAACACCAAGAACTCTTCTAGAACCTTCTAGAACATTCCGAAACCTTCTAGAATCTCCATACAAACACTCTGGAACATTTCCTAACTTAGAAAATGATCCCCAATATATGAATCTTATTCTCCGGACCATTCCGGATCTCCTCGTGATGTCCCAGTTCCAATCCGAGACTCCGAACAACATTCGGTTTCCAACGCATATTCCATATCTACTTAAAACAACTTCGAACCTTAAGTGTGTCACCCTACGGTTCGTGAATATGCAGACATGATGAAGACACCTCTCCGATCAATAACCATCAGCGGGATCTGGAGATCCATAACGGCTCCCACATACTCAGCGATGACTTCGTGATCGATAGAACCATTTACATACGAAACCAATTCCCTTTGTCACACGATATTCTACTTATCTGAGGTTTGATCGTTGGTATCTTCATACCTAGTTCTACCTCGTTACCAATAAGTACTCTTTACTTGTTCCATGTTATGTCATCCCTTGTGACCCAGTCACATGCTTGCAAGCTATCTAGATGACATTCCACCGAGAGGGCCCAGAGCATATCTATCCGTCATATGGATGGACAAATCCCAATCTTGGTTCATGCGCTTCAACACATACTTTCAGAATACCCAATGACACCTTTATAACCACCCAGTTACGAAGCGGTTTGATGTCATCAAAGTACCCATCCGGTGATGGTGATTAACATAACCTCATGGTCGAAGGATTAGGTTACTATGCATTTGAAAGCTTACAGCAATACGAACTTAATGACTTGATCTTATGCTACGCTTACTATGGGTGTGTGTCCATCACATCATTCTCCTAATGATATAACCTTGTTATTAATGACATCCAATGTCCATGATCAGGAAACCATGATCATCATTTAATCAACAAGCTAGTTCCACAAGAGGCTTTACTAGGGACTCTTTTATGTTTACAAAACACACATGTATTAGCGTTTCCTTATAATACAATTATAGCATGGGATGAAAACATTCATCATAAACACAAAGATATAATAATAACCACTCTTATTATTGCCTCTTGAGCATATCTCCAACAGTCTCCCACTTGCACTAGAGTCAATAATCTAGATTACATGGTAATATACCTAACACCCATGGCGTTCTGGTGTTGGTCATGCTTTGCTCTAGGGAGAGGTTTAGTCAACGGATCTGACACATTCAGATCAGTGTGTACTTTGCAAATCTTTATGTCACCATCTCGGACATACTCGCGAATAGCATGGAAACGTAGCTTGATGTGCTTCAGCTTGCTATGTGACCTTGGCTCTGTGCATTATCTATGGCACCTGTGTTGTCACAGTAGATGGCCATCGGGTCCAACGCACTGGGAACCACGCCAAGTTCAGTAATGAACTCCTTCATCCATATGGCTTCTTGTGAAGCCTCTAAAGCAGCTATGTATTCTGATTCAGTTGAAGATTTCGCCACAACGCTTTGCTTGGCACTCCTCCAGCTCACTGCAGCACCATTCAAAATAAATACGTATCCAGACTGTGACTTCGAGTCATCTGGATCGGTGTTCCAACTAGCATCAGTGTACCCGTTTACAACAAGCTGTTCATCACCTCCATAAGAAAGAACCAATCCTTAGTCCTATTCAGGTACTTTAGGATATTCTTGACCGTTGTCCAGTGTTCCATTCCAGGATCACTTTGATATCTGCTAGTCAAACTAACAGCATGTACTATATCCGGTCTTGTACACAGCATGGCATACATGATAGAACCTATGGCCGAGGCATAGGGAATAGTATTCATCTTTTCTCTATCTTCTGTCGTAGCCGGACTTTGAGTCTTACTCAAGGTCTTACCTGACAACATGGGCACAAACCATTTCTTGCTCTCTTCCATTCTAAACTTCTTTAGAACTTTGTCTAAGTATGTACTTTGTGAAAGCGCTATTAGGCGTCTTGATCTATCTCTATAAATCTTGATGCCTAGAATATATGCCGCTTCGCCAAGATCCTTCATTGAAAAACTATTATTCAAATAGGTTTTGACGCTATTAAGAAGTTCTATATCATTCCCAATCAACAATATGTCATCTACATATAGTACTAGGAATGCTACAGAGCTCCCACTCACTTTCTTGTAAATACAAGCTTCTCCATAAGTTTGTATAAATCCAAAGTTTTTGATTACTTTATCAAAATGTTGATTCCAACTCCGGGATGCTTGCTTCAGTCCATAAATGGAGCGCTGAAGTTTGCATACCTTGTCAGCATCACTAGGATCGACAAAACCCTTGGGTTGTACCATATACAACTCTTCCTCAATGTCACCATTAAGGAACGCCGTTTTGACATCCATCTGCCAAATTTCATAATCGAAATATGCAGCGATTGCTAACAAAATCCTCACAGACTTTAGCTTCGCTACTGGTGAGAAAGTCTCATCATATTCAACTCCTTGAATTTGTCGGAACCCTTTCGTGACAAGTCGAGCTTTATAGACGGTAACATTACCATCAGCATCTGTTTTTCTTTTGAAAATCCATTTGTTCTCGACAGCCTTACGGCCATCCGGTAAGTCCACCAAAGTCCATACTTGGTTTTCGTACATGGATCCCATTTTGGATTTCATGGCTTCTAGCCATTTGTCGGAATCTGGGCTCACCATAGCTTCTTCATACGTCGCAGGGTCATCAGTGTTGTCCACCAACATGACGTTCAACGCAGAGTCATACCACTCAGGAGTGGTATGAACCCTCGTTGACCTGCGAGGTTCAACAGTAACTTCGTTCGAAGTTTCATGATCAGTATCATTAGCTTCCTCTCCAGTTGGTGTAGGCGGCACAAAAACATCTTCCGGTGCTGCGCTACTCTCAACTCCGAGAGAAGGTTCAATAACCTCGTCGAGTTCTACTTTCCTTCCAGTCACTTCTTTCGAGAGAAATTCCTTCTCAAGAAAGGATCCATTCTTGGCAACGAAAACTTTGCCTTCGGATCTATGATAGAAGGTATACCCAATTTTTCTTTCGGGTATCCTATGAAGACGCATTTCTCTGCTTTGGGTTCAAGCTTATTAGGCTGTAACTTCTTTTCATACGCTTTGCAACCCCAAACTTTAAGGAACGACAACTTAGGTTTCTTAACAAACCACAATTCGTACGGTGTCGTTTCAACGGATTTAGATGGTGCCCTATTTAAAGTGAATGCGGCTGTCTCTAATGCATAGCCCCAAAATGATAGCGATAAATCTGTAAGAGACATCATAGACCGAACCATATCTAAGAGAGTTCGATTACGACGTTCGGACACACCATTACGCCGTGGTGTTCCCGGCGGTGTCAACTGCGAAAGTATTCCACATTTCTTTAAATGCATGCCAAACTCATAACTTAGATATTCACCTCCGCGGTCAGAACACAGAAACTTAATCTTCTTTTTACGATGATTTTCCACTTCACTTTGAAATTCCTTAAACTTCTCGAAAGTTTCGGACTTATGTTTCATAAAGTAGATATACCCATATCTACTCAAGTCATCCGTGAAAGTGAGAACATAACGATATCCACCACGCGATGCTACACTCATTGGACCGCACACATCGGTATGTATTATTTCCATAAGTCTTTAGCTCGCTCCATTATTCCAGAGAATGGAGTCTTAGTCATTTTTCCCATTAGACATGCTTCGCATCTTTCAAGTGATTCAAAATCAAGTGATTCAAGAAGTCCATCAGAATGGAGTTTCTTCATACGCTTCACTCCAATGTGACCAAGACGACAGTGCCACATGTATGTAGAATTATCATTCAATTTTATTCGTTTAGCATCTATGTTGTGAACATGTGTATCACTACTATCGAGATTCAATAAGAATAAACCATTTATCTCAGGTGCATTACCATAAAATATATTACTCATATAAATCGAACAACCTTTATTCTCAGACTTAAAAGAGTAACCGTCTCGCAATAAACAAGATCCAGATATAATGTTCATGCTTAACGCAGGCACCAAATAACAATTATTTAAATTTAAAACTAATCCCGAAGGTAGATGTAGAGGGAGCGTGCCGACGGCGATCACATCAACCTTGGAGCCATTTCCAACGCGCATCGTCACCTCGTCTCTTGCCAGTCTTCGTTTATTCCGCAGCTCCTGTTTCGAGTTACATATATGAGCAACCGAACCAGTATCAAATACCCAGGCACTACTACGACTACTAGTAAGATACACATCAATAACATGTATATCGAATATACCTTTCTTCTTGATGTTGCCGTTCTTCAGATCTGCCAGGTACTTGGGGCAGTTACGCTTCCAGTGACCAGCACCCTTGAAGTAGAAGCACTCAGTTTCAGGCTTAGGACCAGCCTTGGGCTTCTTAGCAGGTGCGGCAGCTTTCTTGCCGTCCTTCTTGAAGTTGCCCTTTTTCTTAGGCTTGCCCTGTTTCTTGAAATTGGTGGTCTTATTGACCATCAACACTTGGTGCTCCTTCTTGATCTCCACTTCAGCAGTTTTCAGCATGGACGATAGTTCAGGCAACATTTTGTTCATGCGGTGCATATTGTAGTTCATCACAAAGTTCTTATAACTCGGTGGCAGTGATTAGAGGACACGGTGAATCCCTAACTCATTAGGAATCGTTATCCCCAACTCTTGGAGTTTGTTTGCGTGCCCAGACATGGTGAGCACGTGCTCGCTAACGGAGCTTCCCTCTTCCATCTTGCAGGTAAAGAACTTCTCGAAGGCCTCATAGCTCTCCACGGCCGCGTGAGTCTCAAAGATGAGCTTGAGATCCTTAATGATCTCGAACGGGTCGTGGTGCTCAAAACGCTTCTGGAGCTCCGTTTCTAAACTGTACAGGATGGCACACTGAACTGTGGAGTAATGATTTTTCCGAGTGGCATAAACATTCTTTACGTCATCGGAGGCATCATCTGCAGGTGGGTCACCTAGAGGTGCTTAGAGCACATAGGTCATCTGACCAGCCCTGAGGACAATCTTTAGACCATGGAGCCAGTCCGTGAAGTTGCTTCCATTGTTCTTAAGTTTTTCTTTCTCTAGGAACGCATTGAAATTGATGGAGAGATTCGCCATAATCTACAACAAATTTGCAAGTAGTTTAGACTAAGTTTATGATAAATTGAGTTCTACTTTAATTCTTAAATTAACTAGGTGAACTCCCACTCAAAACAACATCCCTCACATTGTCTTAGTGATTACACGAACCAAGTCCACTACACCAAGTCCGATCTTCACGAGAGAAGATGTAGTTTCATCAGCGAACAATCTTCATGTTCATCATATCACTTATATGATTCATGCTCTACCTTTCGGTATTCCATGTTCCGAGACCATGTCTGTACATGCTAGGCTCGTCAAGATTAACCTTAGTTTCCGCATGTGCAAATCAGGCTTGCACCCGTTGTATGCACACGTAGAATCTATCACATCCGATCATCACGATATGCTTCGAGACGACGAGTCTTAGCAACGGTGCCAACTAAGGACGAACACTTTATTACTTGATATTTAGTGAGAGGGATCATCTTATAATGCTACCGTCGTGATCTAAGCAATACAAGATGCATAAAGGATTAACATCACAGGCAATTCATAATTAGTGTGATATGATATGGCCCTTTCTTCTTGTGCCTTTGATCTCCATCTCCAAGCACGGACATGATCTCCATCATCACCAGCATTGCGTCAAGGTCAGTGGCGCCGCTTCATGGTTGTCCATCATCACCAGCAACTATTACAACTACTTGGAATAAAGCTATTACAAGATGAATAGACACGCAGGTCTTAACAGAATTAAAGACAACCATTAGGCTCCTGCCGGTTGCCATATTACAATAAGGATCATTGCATACATCAAATATAATCACAATCACATGATGGCCATATCACATCACAAAACCCCTGCACAAACAAGTTAGACGCCTCTAATTTTCTTTGCAAGTTTTACGTGGTTTGGAGCTTTCGAATAAGAACGGATCTTACCTACGAAACTGAACCACAACGTTGATACAAGTGCTATCAAGTGCAAAGTGTAGATTGGATCTATACTATGATGGGAGAGACAGACACCCGCAAAGCCACTTGTGCAAAGCAAGTTACACGTCAAGCGTGGAGCAAGTCTCATGTACGATGACATGTAATGTTAGCCCGAGCCGCTTCATCCCACCATACCGCAAGATGCAAAGTACACACATAGCAAAAGACGGGACAAGCACCAACGCCCACAACATCATTGTGTTCTACTCGTGCAACAGATCTACGCATAGACAAGGCTCTGATACCACTGATGGGTTCGTAGCATGGAAAACAAAAAATTTCTACCGCAAGAACGAACAAAACCCAGATCTAATCTAGATAAAAGCCAAGATCTAATCTATTAGACATGAGCAACGAGATAGATCTGTACTAACCCTCGTAGAACCGAAAGCATTACGAGATTAGATCTCGGGGTTGATGTAGTCGATCACTTGCCGATCTCAAGATCGTGTGGACGATCCTTCCGGCGCCGCGTTCCGGCAGCGTTTCCGCAGTCGGTCACACGTGCGGAGTCGAAGCAGACCTTCCTTTCCTTGTTCCAGCGAGCAGCAGAGGTAGTAGATCTTCTCCACGGAATCCCAGCAGCACGACGGTGTGGTGGTGGTGGAGTAGAGAATTCTACAGGGCTTCGCCTAAGCCGGATCAGAGCGAAGGTAGAGGAGAGAGGCGGCGGCTAGAGCTTGTTATGAGAGAGGGCTAGGAGGGGGCGCCCCTCCCTTATATTTAAAGGAGGGAGGCGCGCCTGGGGAGGGAGAGTCCTAGTAGGACTCCCCTCCTATGGCCGGCGGGTTGGGAAGGGGGGAGGAGTCTTCCTCCCCCACGAATCCGTGTCTCGCCCCACAAGGTTTCCTTTGACCCTTTCTTGGTTTTCAAGCAAACACCAAGAACTCTTCTAGAACCTTCCAGAACATTCCAAAACCTTCTAGAATCTCCATACAAACACTCTAGAACATTTCCTAACTTAGAAAATGATCCCCAATATATGAATCTTATTCTCCAGACCATTCCGGATCTCCTCGTGATGTCCCGGTTCCAATCCGAGACTCTGAACAACATTCGGTTTCCAACGCATATTCCATATCTACTTAAAACAACTTCGAACCTTAAGTGTGTCACCCTACGGTTCGTGAATATGCAGACATGATGAAGACACCTCTCCGATCAATAACCATCAGCGGGATCTGGAGATCCATAACGGCTCCCACATACTCAACGATGACTTCGTGATCGATAGAACCATTTACATACGAAACCAATTCCCTTTGTCACACGATATTCTACTTATCCGAGGTTTGATCGTCGGTATCTTCATACCTAGTTCTACCTCGTTACCAATAAGTACTCTTTACTTGTTCCATGTTATGTCATCCCTTGTGACCTAGTCACATGCTTGCAAGCTATCTAGATGACATTCCACCGAGAGGGCCCAGAGCATATGTATCCGTCATATGGATGGACAAATCCCAATCTTGGTTCATGCGCTTCAACACATACTTTCAGAATACCCAATGACACCTTTATAACCACCCAGTTACGAAGCGGTTTGATGTCATCAAAGTACCCATCCGGTGATGGTGATTAACATAACCTCATGGTCGAAGGATTAGGTTACTATGCATTTGAAAGCTTACAGCAATACGAACTTAATGACTTGATCTTATGCTACGCTTACTATGGGTGTGTGTCCATCACATCATTCTCCAAATGATATAACCTTGTTATTAATGACATCCAATGTCCATGATCAGGAAACCATGATCATCATTTAATCAACAAGCTAGTTCCACAAGAGGCTTTACTAGGGACTCTTTTATGTTTACAAAACACACATGTATTAGCGTTTCCTTATAATACAATTATAGCATGGGATGAAAACATTCATCATAAATACAAAGATATAATAATAACCACTCTTATTATTGCCTCTTGGGCATATCTCCAACAACTTCCGCTAGTGAACACTCTCATATAAATATCTTCTCTTCATGATACTACCCTAAACTAGTCTCCGGTTGGATACTCTAATCCATGATAGGACTATAACAGCACTCCTCAAAGTTCGCTTTCCCTATCTAGATAACCCCACACTGTCACCTTGAGCACTAGATGGTTCCAACAAACACCACAATTTCATAGAGACATCCAAATCCAAATATAACTCATAACAAGTATTTATAATCTCTAGCCTAAGTGCCACCATGGTGTGCACGCTGTCACTTTCACACACATGGGAAGAGCAGAGATCTATTAAAGCACTTGAGTAGCAAGGTAGATCTATAGATTACAAGCACTTGAGGATTTTTGTAATTTGTGGAACACTTTTCACATGTCTTATATGCCTAAATCGCAACTCAAATACTTGTCATTTTGATCAAATCAAAAGGACTCGTATTCTTGTTAATTCAATATTCTTCTTTACTCTGAAATTATTGGTTCATAACAAATAGTTTCAAAATTGTATCTCATTCAGCGAATACATTTATTTGCTTAGATTCACAATGAAGTTTTACAAAACAATGATATCCACCATTTGTTCAACAATACAACATATCATCATGTATGATATCTAATTATTCAACACATACTTGTGTCATTCAAAATGATGTCATTATTAAGTTTGAATGTCTTTTGAAATTTTCATATCCTTATAAAAATTTAAGTTTCTATCATCAAGATCAAAATATGAATAACCCATTCATAACCAAAATTGTGAACATAAAAGATATCACTCATAGGAATAAACCAACTGTTTTGTCTCAAATTCATATGAATAATTGTCTTACAAATGCAAGACACACACTAATGTAGTTCACTCTCATTGATTACAAATTTACTCAAATATTCTAATCCAAATGATAACTTCAGAAGGAGAGCGTCGTTGGCATCTTGCTTGCCATCAACACGCGTTGTTGCGCCCACTCCTTTAATCACTTTCCAAGCAGCGGATCCTATTTTCAAAAAATAGTACACGTATCAAATACTTCATAAACTGCTATAAGTGTTTGAAATTAAACATTTATAACTTTATATATCAAATATATACCTTTCTCACTCCTGGAGCAGGCACTACATTCTGGGTTCTCATATGAGCCATGAACTCAAGGAAGGTAAACTATTTCCCTTCCACGAGGTAGTTCAAGAAGAAATCTTTGTAGATGTGGAGTAGTGAGCATAACACCACATTTATCGCAAATTTACCGGTCACCCAGTAGTCCATGATGTCCACAAGGCGCTCATGGATACTCTCCATGATATCCAAGTGGTTTTCCAGGTTGGTGTCTTCCCTCATCTTGGTTGAGAGGAATTCACCCGTGTACTCAAACTCCATGATTCTGACTTGAGATAGAAAGAGAATCTGAAGTCCTTTGGCCAGGCTAAAGGCCTCAATCTCATGGAACTGTGCTCCCAGAGTAGGCTCCATGACATGAACCATAGTGTATTTGATTGTCATGAAGGCGTCACATTGGGCATGATAATCATGATCATCGGGCAATCCGGTGAAGCCCACGGGAAAATCTCCTATGGTTCTCATAGCACATATAACATATCATGGAAGATGAGGAGGTTCCTCAGGTGCTGATACTAGTCAATGAGTTGGACCCATCTACTTTGAGTTTCTCGCTCTTCACGAATCCCTTAAAACTAAACAGAGACTTGGGTTCTGACATGATATACAAAGTTTCGCAAAGACATTTAGACTAAGTTATTAATATAGGTTTAAATTGTAATCACATTATATTAGATGAGCTCCCACTAAAATAGACATCCTAAATAAGTTTTAGTGATTACATGACCCAATTCACTATGTCACCCCCGATCGTCACGGTCGGCAACATAGATACAAAGGTAGACATTCTCCAATGTCAACCACATCATTCATGTAATTCATGCTCGATCTTTCGATCATCCATGTTCTGAGGCCATGTCTGTACATGCTCGCCAATTCAACCTTACGCGTATTCATTATGCAACATGTCTTACACCCACCGTATGGGAACACAGATATGTCTATAACCCGACCATCACGGCATGTCTCATATCGAAGAACTTTTTTGGTGGTGCACACTAAGGGAGAACACCATATTGGTATTATATTAAGGGATCATCCTATTACTGCTACCGTCGAGTATCTGATACTAGCGCAAACAAGATGCACACAATAAACATCAAATGTAAACAAGTGTGACATGACATGGTCGTAGATCGTCGCGCCATGATCTTCATCGTACGCTCCGGTGTGTGGCACCAAGCCCTTGATGACACCATCCTATTACTACAACTTAGCAACAGGAAAGTAAACTACTTTACCTTTTACTTTGACCATATCATATCACAAGCCCCTGCAAAATAAAGTTAGACTTCTCTACTTTATCTTTTACATATTTTATGTGGCTGCTAGGGCTTTCGCACACGGACCGTTTCTTACCTACGAACATGAACCACAATGTTGATTAAATAGGTCTATACTATATCCCTTTGTGTGCCCTCCATTGCAAATGACGTACCAACTAATGCGACAGAGATAGACACCCCAAGCCACTTATATGGTGCAAGCCATATGTGAAGCATGGACCAGTCTCGCGAATGAACGTGTAATGTCGGTTGGGGTATGCTTCATCAAGCATTGTTGCGGTATGCACAAGTACACGTGGGAGGGTAACAACTATAAAATCAACGTCCACATGATACAACTCATGTGTTATACCCGTACTATCAATACTACGCATAGATCTAGCTATGATACCATTGTTAGGGTTTAGCGCCTAAAAACAATATTTTTTCCTATGCAAACAACCCTAATGCTAGGATCTATCTATTAGTAATGAAGTAACAGGAGGGGCTTTTCGCGAACTTACCCTTGAAGACGGAAAAGCGTTGTCAATGTTCGGGAGAACGTGGTTGATGTAGTCGTATCGATGCCGACCTCAAGGTCATTCTGAACTCGGACGACTCCATCGGCTTCATCTCCACCGGCTTCAATGACTCCGATGGCTCGAACGACTCGAGCGCCACTAGTACAGTGCCTCATATAGTAGGAGTTTACACACATTCGGTGTTTGGCAACGACTCCCGGACCCTGATCCAGCAGAGGTTGCGGAAGTAGATCTCCAAGATCCGGAATCCTTGCGGCACGATGACACTCCGCGGTGAAGAACACTCTTGTTCGCACAACCTTTACAAAGGGGCCGCACTCACAAGAGAGAGAGGAGGGGACTTGGAAGGGGAAGCCTCAAAGCTCAATTGGTATGTTTAAATCCCTCCATATGCCCTTCTTTATATATGGGGAGGGGAGCCCCCAAGTCCCTTGGCTTAGCCATGTGGGACTAAAGGAGAGGAGGGGTGGGATGCCACCTTGGCCGGCCGGCCAAGGCCCTCTTGGGCCCCACGTGGGGCACCAAGGCCCGTGCGGCCAAGCCCCCCCTCTCTCCTTTAGGTTGCCCTCCCTCTTGGGCCTTTTCCCCTAGAGAATTGGCCCATTAGGCATGGGCTACCCATTAAATCATTAAATAAACTATAAATAAATGTATAATTCAATAATTATCATATATTTACATATTATTTAATTCCCGTTGCACCGAAAGTTCTTCCAGACAACTCCGGACACCCGCTGGATTTTCCCGAAACCTTTCCGGGTTTTCCTTCTCTCTTCTTCGATGATTCGTATGATACCAAAATAATCTCCGAACATTGTCAAACCCTTAAGCGTGATACCCTATAGTTCGAGAACACTCCAAACATGATCGAGACCCCTCTCGGACCAATGATCATCAGCGGGACCTGGATTCCCATAATGACCCATGTACATTCCACGAGAACCTTTGTCGTTGAACCATTAAACATAGAGTCATATTCCCTTTGTTACTTTGATACTTTACTTGTCCAAGGCCTAATCAACGACATGGCCACGTCGTGTTCAATCTTGTTACCGACAAGTACAACTTTACTCGTTCCGAGCTATGCCATCCCCGTGACCTAGTCACACGCTGCATCTTTATGGATGTCATGTCTCCGAGTGGGCCCAGAGTATCTCGCCGTTACACGGAAGAACAAATCCCGCTCTTGACACATATGCCTCTACATGACCCTCTGAATACCCGAAGACACATTTATGATCACTGTTTCACTGAGTGACGTTTGATGCAATATGGTCTCATGGTCTAAGAAATTGGTTACTATGTTTCCCAGTCATTATAACGGTGAACTTTGTGAATTGATCGTGTTACAATTCCTGTGTTGGGCATGTCCATCACTTTCATTCACCTAATGAAGTGACCCCATTTTCAATTGACATAAATGTCCATGATCGAAAAACTTCGATCATCGATTGCCCATGAACTAGTGTCTAGAGGATCACTAGGGACTCTGGTGGTTTGCATATCACACGTGTATTGCCGTTCATATCAATACAGTTATAGCATGTTATAAAACCTATTATAAACTTAATGAAATATGTCAATAATCTATATTATTTGCCTCTAGGGCATATTTCCAACACATATGTGATTCTTTTTTACCATCTTAATCCTCTTGAAGAAAACTCTGAAAACAAGAGCAATGCTTAATGTGTTTTTGAATATTGAAAATTTCATATATTGAAACTCGACTGAAACAAACTATGCAAACTTTTCAAGATCATTCTTTCATTTGTGAAAACTTCATAAAGGGTTTCAATGAGCTTGACAATGATTTTACGATTTCATAAAACTTTGAAATGGGTTACATTTCATAGTGATTCGAGTTTCACTCAGACCTTGATGGAAATATGCATGAAACATACATGAGAAGACATGTAGAAGTTGTACAATATGCATTGCTACCGCGGAAAGCATATGAAACACATGTGAATCCTCCAAGAAGGTTAACCAAACTTTAGACATACTATCTCTGTTAGGGATTGCAAGGCCTATGGGCCACTTTGATAGGATTAAGAAAACCAATAACTCATTCTCTTAATTACTACATGCACCAATAGTTGCATATGCATGAGAGAAGAGAAAGAAAAAGAAAATCATGATTGAAGGAGAGATGATAATAAATGAAATATGCCTTGTAATTCCTAACATTCTAAAAAAGCTCTTAGGCCTTTCAATCCCCAACAGAGGGAGTATATGCTATTTAACCGTCATTTTTTTGTTTTATAAAAGTCGAGTTTCACGGCTGCACGATCCTTTCCAAGATTCACGCTAGAGGTGAAACACAACCCTCTCTAACATTTCGCTCCCATTTGTTTACCCTCGACCGCTTTCGATTTTCGTCAACGACATGTATGCGCCTTTTCCACCGCTTTTCCTGGTTGAAATTGTTTGAGCCACGCTTGTTAGCAACTTTGTTTTACTATCTAGCTAACCTATAATAAAGATAAGAGCACATGGAAATGCATTTACTAATAACTCACTATTTACCTACTCGTTAAATAACACAAAAACAAGGGCATGATGTATTTCTCACTACTTATCTTCTATCTTCTATATCTAAATAGGAGTCCCCCACTACCTGATTTTCCTGCGTTCTTGTGCTTCCACGTCATCGCTATTAACCCAGCCCGTACATTCGCGCATCGTGTGGTTACTCGTGTCCTTCCCGTTCCCTTCAAGCAGGAAGGCAATTCTTATGTGGGCCTTCCAAGCCACGTGCGCTAGGACTTTCCTTCTCGGGCTTAAAGACCCATCTGACGACTCTCTGGCCCTTTTTGTCCTAAAAAAGGATGAGCGGCTCCATTCAAGGAAAAAGAAAACGGTCGCGTCGTGCGTATTCCTGGTGGCTAATCACCGGCATTTAATCCTCCGCTGCCACAACCAAAGGTCTCCTCGCTAATAATGCTCATGAAACCGCTGAATGCATCATTGTGCCCCAATATGTGCCCCAATATTAATGGAGGAGAAACTGCTCGATTGAACTGAGTCGCCACCGCCTCCAGGTTAAAAACCAAGCCGTTCTGCCAGGCTGCTCACGTCGCCACTTCCCGCAGCGGTCTCCACACGCTGGTAGTTGCTTGATGCCTGGTCTTTTTTTCCAATCAGCCCTTTCTTTTTTTTCAATCCCGGAGCATGTGTTCCTCAATCTGGCAGGTTGCGCTCCGCTCGAAAGCTGCTCCACGTTTTGCCCCTCCACCCGATTTGATTCGATTCTGCATGCTGCTCGCTCAAGCCCCCTAACAGTTTTTTGGATTTATTGTATTCGGCATCCTACTCGCTGAAGCCAGGAGGAATCGGCTATCATCACCTTTACTTCCTACTGACTTTAGACAGCAATACCTTCTTGCATTGGTACACAAGCTCTCATCTCTTACAATTAGTTTAAATTTACATGTAATGAGAAGATCCATTTCCAAACAAAATGTAATGAGAAGATGCATCTTCTATTTTCGTAATCTTTCTGGTGGAATGTATTTGTTACCCTACAATCTCCCCTGAATTAATTAATTTCATTGGAATTTCGTCTCCATCATGTACTCTTAAATCTGAATAGGGGCATTTATGCTTTACTACTTCCACTACAGTCGACCATCTCCAGGTCAAAAGATGAAGAACACAAGATTCTTAGAGAGATAGGACCTCTGATCTGCATAGTTATGTCCCCTTTCATATTCTTATATTCTTATAATCGAAAGTGGGGTTTGGCAACAGAGATCACACGGATTGTGTGCTATTCTCCTCGGTAGTGTGCCTGTTCTAATTGGCTATGCACGCAAAGTTTCTTTCTTGACAGGTTGTTTGTTTGGAATGCGTCGTTTATTGATTGTTTTCTTTAAGTTTAATTCTAGGTTTGGTTCTTGCAGAAGCGCAGAAATAATGACTGATGCTGATGTTCACGGAACGGGTTCCAGGTACACAGTCGACATCGATGTGAAGTCCACATATATCCTCAAGACTTACTACATGTCGTACGCATTTATCTCATTTTATATCCCCTGCTTGCTTACATTTTTCCTTCTCTTTGCATCTGCTGCATCACATTGCTTCTTGTGATTTGCAGGGCCTGTCGTAGCAAACTTGAACATGGTCAGATTTCAGAGGCAACAAGCCTATGAGAAACAAGGCTATTGAATTTACAAGTGGTGAGTGGAAGCATTTATATTTTTCTTGACCGCATTTTGTTTCCAGAACCTACTATCTATATTGATAAGATATTGGGAACATATTGTAATTCCTTTTTGTAGAGGGATTATGAGCTTCTGGTTCAACCAATGTTGGTCATACGCAAAGCAAGATTTCTTATAAATAGTACGGTCACCAAGAGTTTATATTTCTCACACCATAGATAAAATTGTAGATGCATTTTTTGTTTGTTCCGTTAATTTGATCTGATTATGCAGTGAAAAGTGAATCGGTCTTCTCAATATACCTCCTGACACCACTGGTATAATTATCTGAACATCCTAACATATTTTCTTACTACTAGATTTTCTTGGATCTACAGTTGATGGAAAACAAGTGCTCACATATTTTAAGTTTGTACTCTACTGTAGTTTCGTTAGCAGGAAGTAATTTGTCTTATAACAAGTACATTTTTACAGCTCTGACCTCTTTTCTATTTGGTGTAGATGGAGCACTCTTATGGTCAAGTTTTCAGGACATGACAATGTTAGAGCAAGAAAAGAATTTTCAGTCTCAACTGATACGTATATCTGAGAACAGATCAAATCTACCCATTTGGGCTGCTAGCTGAGTTAATAGCGCCTCCCATTGTTCTTTCCTTTCTATGAAATGACGATAAAACATCTTCATCTATCAAGGATGAATGAACGAGTGCCCATGTCTTGCCTTATCCAGATGTAAAATGGATGATGAATGAAGTGTGCTTCACTTCAACAGATCAAATAGTTACATTTTTTCCACTATTGGTGAACTTTTGTGTTGGCACCCATCATAGTATCCTTCCGGGAAATACAATATCTATTTCTTAGGATGTTAGTACAGTCCATCTACTTCGAATTTTAACTACCCATAAAACCTCCTTTAAATAAATAAACTATAAACCCTAATGTTTCAATTTTCTATTGTAAAAGAAATATTGCAACAATTTGTACGCCAATGCTTCCGCAGCAACGCGCAGGGAATCACCTAGTTATTTAGTAGTAGCCAACTAACACATATATATATGCAAGGCGGATGAACGTATATATTGGGGACTGCAATGTATTTCACCAGCCAATTAACATTAACATGTGTGTGTCTATATATATATTTCACACACACACAGACACATACATATGAATGCCTGAAATTTAAATAACAAGCCAACCGTGTACACTTACATACGTCTTTCAACATGTAATTCACCAGCCAATCAACACGTATATACAGTGTCCAACATATGGATTCAAAACTTCGTTTCCAAAGCCATTTTTGTTCTGATTAAAACTTGATTTGAAAGAAAAAAAATCACATATGGAGTAATTCTCAGCAGGCTTGATCACAATGGTGGATCTGAGTCTCTTTTCGCAAAAAGGAAAAAAATGATACTCCCTCCGTCCAGAAATAAGTAACTTGAATCATACGGAGAAATGGTACTCCTTCCGTTCAGAAAAAAAATGGTGGATCTGAGTCTCTTTTCGCAAAGTCGCTTATTTCTAGACGAAGGGAGTAGATCGGAGCGAGTTTTGAATCAGACATGTTTTTGGACAACAAGTGTCTCTTCGTGAGCACCTAAGGTATGCTAAATTTCTTCCACGAAATTATTTTGTAAGGAACCTCAAAATAGTACTTCCACCGATCAGAATTTCAAAAGTACTAGTAGCTTATTGGACTTCACGTGTTATGTCGATGTTGGAAAAAACAAAAATCGAATGTTGACACGAAATAGACAACAGTTGGATGTCGAGAGAGTCTCGTTCTCGTCCCAGAGATTCCCGACGTCTCTCGAATCCCCATTGTAGCAACTCCTTATAATTCAGAAAATGCAAGACAGTGATTTCGCAAACAAAAGAAAGAAAAGGAAATGCAGGACAGTGGGGTGCAATCTACGTACGTATCTAGGAAGAAAATCTAAGAAGTTTGTGCAGTCACGGCCTCACGGGTTCGAATTGCTGAAAACACCTCAGTTCGCGGGTTTCAGAAAAACTAATGTACTCCCTCCGTCCCGTAAAAGATGTCGGACGGATCTATTTGCAAAAAACCCCTTTCCAAATTTCCGACCAACTACGAAGTCCACGCGACGGCACCTGCCTCCTCGCTCTCTCCCCTCTTCCCCTGCTTGGCTCGACGCCACCGACGCCGCCTGCCGCCTTGCTCCACCACCACCACCCCCTCCCATCCCGGCGCCACCCGACGCCGCTGCTGCCTTGCTTCCCCCGCACCGGCGTGCCGCCTACCCTTCCTCTCGCGCATCGTCACCGCCTCAATCTCCCCCCACTCGTCGTCTTCTTCCTACTCGAGTCAAGATGGGATATTTCTCCTCCTCTGGTGGCCGGATATGAAGCGGCGCCGTTTCCCCATGCTCACCTGCGAGGAATCTGTTGTGGCTGTGCGCACCGGCGTCGTCGCCCCCGTCGCTGTACCGAGCTGCTGAGGCCGTGCGCACCAGCTGCCGACGGGGAGCTTCTGCTGCCGGAGAAAAGGGAGTGTCTTCCCCAAGCTGAAGCCGCCAGCCACCGCTCCGGCTTGCTTCTGCTGCTGTAGGCACAAGGTAAATCCCAACTGCTGCGGCCATCTGATCGATTCATCCCAATTGAATGTACGGACAATGTAATTGGTGGTGCTGCTTGATTCATCAGTGAGGGATTCAGCAAAGGTTCTGTTTTGGCCACCAAATTTATGTAGAGAAATGCAAAAGAAAAATCTTGGATGCAATTTATCATATCACCAAATTCATACATGCACCAAATTCATACATGCTAAACGTAGCTCCATCCAACTTGATGGAATTATCGCATCAGGAGTATGAGCTGCAGTCTCATAGAAGAACTGATAGGATCATGGATCATTGCAAACCTGCAAGAGGCATCACGCGTCTCCGTGAAGACCCTACCTGTCTCACTTCTTGACAACAACTCATTGTCAGATTGTCTAATTGATGAGCAGGGTACATATCAGTATTTTGCAAACCCAAATCAGGAGCCACTCTGGAAATGTAGTGAAAAGATGTTCAACCTTTTAGAAAACAATGACAAGGGCCAAAGTGTTGTAGGTGCCTCTCAGAATCAGAAGTCAAGAACACAGGCTGGACTCCATGGAAGACAACTGCTGGAGAAATTTACAGATTCTAGGAAAGAAAAAAGTCCATGTTTATTTGAAATGCTGACAACACCTTCCAACTTACAAATCCCATAATATAAAGATTCACTGTATTCAGGAAAATCTAGTGGTTTTGGAGTTTGCTTGTATGGCCCAAATGTTGACAGTCTTTTGTTTGGAGCTCAAAAACAATTCTCACCTAAAACTGAAAAGTACCACATACTGCAGAGCACCTTCTCTTTCTTATGGTCCATGCTTGCACAATTTCTAGCATTTCTGACTTCTTTTCTTGTTCAAGGTTTATGTTTCTTCTAATCTACACTGTCATGCTACTCTCTATTTTGCAAGTATGATATCTGGTATAGCATAAAAAGCTATAAATCCTGACAACATTATTATTTTTTGATGCCCTGGGCATCTAAGTCATTTAACTGATATAGCACATGCACATCTACTTATCCTACTGTTAATGATAAGTACACATAAGTACTCGATTACATCATATTTTCTACTGCATTCCTCCTGAAATTATCTCAATGAACTTGACAGTGCACTGAAACTTTGCATCAGTATGCCTGCAATTTGCTAAATATTCAGTCTGCACTGACCTGAATATTTAGTCTGTCATTTGCTAGATTGATGAACAGATTTACTGAGAAACACTTGGGTGGCGGCTATGTTGCTATGTTGAAGTGGATGAGTTATCTCAACAAAGGCACTTGAAACCTTCTTCTCCAGTTGCTGCTCCTCTGTGTGTACAAGATAACAAAACATAATGATGAAATTTGATCAGGAAATAGTGTTATCTAATGTGTAAGTTTCAGTTGGCCTAATCACAAGAACAAATTCACAATGAAAGTAAATTTAATCTTTTCTTTGTACAGGTATATGATAAAACAAATTAGCGGAGAAAATCTATGTAAGCTGTCTAAAAAGAGGAAGAAAGTACCCTATAAAGCACAACATATGTGGAAATATAACAGGATGCATCAAAAGGACATATTCTCTGAACCTTTGGTACATGGTAAGCTACTATGCTCGAAAGAAACCATGTCATTCTTGTTCTTGAAAGAAACCATATATTTGTTGTTCTTGAAACAATCTCGCTCTTTTACAGGAATGTGTACAGACCTTCATAACACCTACAAGGATGAGTTCCCTCGAATTTATCTTCCAGAAGAAATGGGTCTCGGTTTGGACGAGCTTCCCGAAGAAGCGGGTCTCGGTTTGGATGAGCTTCCCGAAGAAGCGGGTCTCGGTTTGGATGAGCTTCCTGAAGAAGCGGGTCTCGGTTTGGATGAGCTTCCTGAAGAAGCGGGCCTCAATTTGAATGAGCTACCTCAAGAAGCGGGTCTCAATTTGAATGATCTTCCTGAAGAAGCGGCTCTTGGTTTGATAGAGCTTCCCCAAGAAGCGGGTCTCAATTTGAATGATCTTCCTGAAGAAGCGGCTCTGGGTTTGATAGAGCTTCCCCAAGAAGCGGGTCTCAATTTGAATGAGCTTCCTCAAGAAGCGGGTCTCAATTTGAATGAGCTTCCTCAAGAAGCGGGTCTTGGTTTGAATGATATTCCTCAAGAAGCGGGTCTCGGTTTGAATGAGAATCCTCAAGAAGCAGGTCTCAATTTGAATGAGATTCCTCAAGAAGAAGATGCTCTAGATTTTGATGCTCCAGAAGAAGATGCTCTAGAAGAAGAAGAAGAAGGTAATATTTCTGATGCTCGCAATGTTCCTTAAATTCCTTTGCTTGCAATGTTCCTGAAATTCCTTTGCTTGCAATGTTCCTGAAATTCCTTTGCTTGCAATGTTTCTGCAGGTGTTGGCCCAAAACCAGAACTCACAAATGAGCAAAGGTTTGGTGTGTATTTTGCTTTGGAGGTGATTAAGTGCAGAGATGGTTCAATTCAAATGCATGACAAGGAGCTCATTGCAGTTATGTTGAATACAAGTGTCCGTACAATTGAAAGAATATGGTTGAAAGCACTGGGCCAGATTGCACGTAATGAAGAAGTTGATGTTTCAAATCAGAAGAAGGGTAATGTTGGGAGGAAAAAGAAAGACCTGGATCTGCCGAGTGTAGCAACAGTACCACTGAACCAAAGAAGGACCATTAGAGGTTTAGCAAGATCATTGGGTGTGAGACGGTCAACCTTACACCGGAGGTTTAAGTTGGGTTTTCTGAGACGCCATAGTAGCCGCTTGAAACCTTCTATGACACTATCAAACAAGCTTAAGAGACTGCAGTTCTGTGTCTCGATGCTCGACGAGGGCTGGTTGACAAGTCCTTGGCCTATGTTCAAGCTAATGGACAATGTCGTCCACAGATGAAAAGTGGTTCTACATGACCAAGGTGAAGAATAACTACTACCTACTCCCCGAAGAAAGTGTACCATTGCGCACAGTGCATAATAAGAACAACATTGGGAAAGTGATGTTCTTGACAGCTGTGGCCAAGCCTAGGTACGGTGAAGGAGGAGTGGTCATATTCGATGGAAAGATTGGCACATGGGCGTTTGTCCAAGAGACGCCAGCTAAAAAAAAAAGTCGACGCAGACCTAGAGGGACAATTGAATTGAAACCATTGAAAGTAACACGTAATGTCATGAGGGAGTTCATTTGTGAGAAAGTAGTTCTAGCAATCCAAGACCAGTGGCCCGATGAGGATATAGGAAGAACAATCTTGATACAGCAAGACAAT
This sequence comes from Avena sativa, assembly GCA_916181665.1. Classification (NCBI taxonomy): domain Eukaryota; kingdom Viridiplantae; phylum Streptophyta; class Magnoliopsida; order Poales; family Poaceae; genus Avena; species Avena sativa. The sequence goes on from OV702287.1 coordinate 5,434,280, forward strand.
GCAAAACCTCATCTTCTCCCTAGCGATATCTCTTTTCGACGGGCCGTGGCCGCGACTAACTTGGACATTCAATTGATGAACCAACCACCAAACAGTCCGGACTTGAATGTCTTGGACCTTTGCTTCTTCAGGTCACTTGAATCCCTCACTGATAATAGAGCACCAGGAACTATCAAGGAACTGATAGAGGGTGTAGAGGAAGAATTCCACAACTACGATGTGGACATGCTTTCCCGAAGTTTCATCACACTACAATATATTATGATTGGGGTGATGGAAGTTGGAGGAGGCATCGGCTACGCCATGCCACACAATCACAAAGAACGTCGGCAAGCAGAAGGATGACTACCAATAGCTCTATCTATCACGACAGAGCTACTTGAAAAAACCTATGCCCTTATAGAAGAAATGGAGATCGAGTTGTTAGAAATGGATGCAAGTTCTCATTGATGCAAGTTGTTAGAAATGGATGCAAGTTCTCATTGATGCAAGTTGTTAGAAATGGATTCTAAGTTCTCATTGATGCAAGTTGTTAGAAATGGATGCAAGTTCTAAGAAAGGAGGGAGGTTCCTATGCTTGACAATGCTTTAGTGATGTTTATATCTTTCATTTTACTGCTTCTTGCACAATATTCATTTTGAAACTTGAAACTTAAAATTCAGCCATGGTTACATGTGAATTAATTAAGCACATGTGATGCATAATCTGCTAGACCAAGTTAGAGATTTCATGTTAATTTTGAAACTAATTCTATTTGGTATGTTCCAGTTGAGTGTGATCACTTTCTTCTGCCTGCCTTACTGCTCTAGGATTATCTTTTGTATCTGCATCTTACAGGGCATTCTACTTACAGGGAGTACTTACAGCTACCGGGCATATCTACTTACAGGGAGTACTCGCTTTTGCTTTCATTGTCAAAATCTTACGAATGATGCTCGTTGCCAAATTTCAGTTTAAAAACGATGGAGTATTTCAATGCTTTGGTTTAATAGGAGTACTTATCCTATTTATCCATAAATACTTACAGGGAGTACTTGCTTTTGCTTCTCTGTTGTTTTCAATTTGGAAAGTCAATTTGACTGTACAGATCAATTTAATCAGAGCATTTAACTGAACTATTCCTGCACATTACAAATCAAGTTGACTGAACTACTCCTATACATTTTAGAATTCAGTTACACAGGAGCGAACATGCAATCTGCCTGCTTTCTCTCTGAATATCTTTGATTTGTCTGTATAATACTGCATTTGATTTGTGTTTGAGTTCCAGGTACTGCACTATACATCATACACAAGTTCCAGGTTTAGCCTGCATTTGAGTTCCAGGTTTAGCCTGTATTTGAGTTCCAGGTACTACACTGTTTGTGTTGATCACATCATACACAAGTACACACATCTCTGATATTGATCATATCAATATCAGTTCAGGGAGGACAACGACGTTCAGAATCTTGTCTTGTTTTTTTTTCCCATAAGGGGCATAATGTTCATTGTCAAATTGCTCAAAAACAAGATGATCATTGTCAAATTGCACTGTTTTGGTTCAATCTGTATCCTATTTATCCATAAATACTCCTATACATTACAAATGAAGTTGACTGAACTAGTCCTATACATTTCAGATACACAGGGAGACGGCGGGAGCTTCCCTGGGCTCGATCTACTGCTTCTCCTCTGTAGCTACTGTTGTTCTTCTCACGCAGCAGTGCAACGGAGCAGAGCAGGTGCTGCCCGCAGCCAAAAGATGGGAGGTAGGACGTCGAGGACGAAGGTGAGATCAGCGTCGAAGTGGGGGCTTCGGAGCAGCGCCCATGCGCGGCCGGCGGAGGCGACTCGCGCCCGCTCGCCGGAGAAGCTGCCCTGCGGCGGCCGTAGGAGGGAGGCGAGATCGGCGTCAAAGTGGGGGCTCCGGAGCAGCGCCCACGCGCGGCCGGCGGAGGCGACTCGCGCCCGCTCGCCGGAGAAGCTGCCCTGCGACGGCCGTAGGAGGGAGCTCCCCGACAGCGGGATCCCTCCGAGGCTCCGACGGCGAGCAGGGCCAGGTGATGCGACCCACGCAGGATCCCTCCGGCAGCGACCAGAGCGGCGGACCCCGGGGACTGCGGGGCAGCGGCGGATGCCAAGGACGCCGGAGCTGCAGGAAGCGGAGGAATGCGGGGACAGACAAGATATGATTTTGAATCGGCTAAATGTGAAACGATTTAACTGTATTGGGGAGTTTTTTACAAAATTAAATTTGAACTGGGAGAGGGATGAGTCACGACATCCTTTACCTCCGAACCTACGCACCCATTATATATATACGGCGCCCTCCTTCTGCACTCTGCACCTTCCAGATCATTCCCCCCAACGGCCAGCCACCCTCTCTCTCTCGACCCCGAGGTTCCGAGCAGCAAACGCGCGCCATGGCTGGCACCTCCACCATCTTAGCCCCCATTATCACCACCGGTGCCGATTCGCTCGCCGGCGGCAGAGTCCGCGTCCTGCCCGCGAGGACGGTGGTGCGGGCCACGCGGAGGACGAGGACTTCGTTCATCAGGCTCTGCGCGGCTGCACGGAGCGGCCCCCGCGACCGCGAGCACCAGGTCGATACGCAGCAGATGGAGCGCATGGCGCTGTGCATCCAGGGCCTGGGGCCTCCACCCACACCGCCCCCTACCAGAGTGGCGGCACCCGGCGCGGGCGACGACGGGCCACGCCGGCGGCCGCCGGTGTTCCATGAGAGACGGGTGTACGACGTGCGCCCCCGCGTGACCCTCCTGTCCATGCGGGGACGTCGCCCGCGCAAGCTTCCACGCCTACGCGCCGCAGTCAACGACCCCGAGGACGGTGGCGGTGGCGGCGGCGGTGGCGGCGGCTTCGACTCCGGGGGCCTGCAGGACGATGAGGAGGAGGAGGAGGAGGAGCCCGGGCTTGCGGTGGCGGTGCCATGATCGGTACGACGTCGTGAAGACCGCGCGGGGGTGAGCACCCCGGCGGCGGTGGCGCCTTCGTGAAGAGCGCGCGGGGTTGAGCACCCCGGCGTTGTGATGATCTGGCGGCAATGGCGGTTACGTTTTGCGTCGCACGCTTTGATTGTTACAGACATTTTGCAGATAGTTTTTTCGTCAGATAGTTTCTCAGTGAACATCAAACTCTTCAGAGTTCAGATAGTTTCGTTTGGAAACGAGTTGGAAACTGTACTACAGTTTGAGATTCCTATTTTGCCCTCCCTATCTCCTCTTTCCTCCCTTCCTCTCCCGGTCTCCCCTCACCCCCCTCTCGTGGCGGCTGGGATCCCCATCGGGGAATCTTCGGACAGGAATTCCGCGGCATCATCCTGTCGATCTCGCGGCCCTCCGCGGCGTCGACGTGACTGAGCAGTTCGTTGAGGTACCCCGTTGCCCGGTCGCTGATCTGTCGGTGCGGCTCTAGATAGAGCTAGCTTTTCTCACTTCCTTGCTTGCTACTGATAGCAAATGTAGATACTATGCTGTTGCGATTCTGAATTTTTCTGCGCTTCTGAATTCTGAATAAATTCTTGCATCGCTTTGTTACTCTGCTGAATTATGTGACGCCCCGGCAAAAAAAAAAAGGCGACTCACAATTCTGAGATAAGAATTTTTTTGTAAGAGTTTTGACCTGCTTGATTTTCCAACCATGCATTTCCATGGAAGACTAACACTCTTAATTTCGGTAGTTGCATTTTCCAATCTTAAAATCGAAGTCCAGATGGTGGACTATAGGACGACGAAGGTATAGTGCCGAGGAGTCTGCTTTAGGTGTCCTTTTGAATGAATTTCATTGAGACAATATCCAATATCTTCGATTTATTTTTGGTGCCAATCTGTCATCTTAGGTAGTATAAGTAGCAAAGAACTATACAAAATTCAGTAAGCATGGTCTTACGTAAAGTCTTGGAGGTGAAGAACAGGTATAAAATTTAGCAAGCATGCTCTTTTTTTTTCACTCAATCTTTCCATGACTTGCTTATACTGAATCAGGCTATGGTACTAAGTGGTAGACTGGCAGAGAACAGTTTACTTGTTCTGCTTATTCTGATCCACTACCGAAAGTGCATCTCAATGGATGAGTCCATTTCAACCAACAGCTTTTCATGAGAACCCTTACTGCAACATGCTAAAAATGCTAATGTCATTCAATGTAACATGCAGCTGCTCTACAGAGAAATTTAGCACTTCTGTGCATCACTAACATTTACATAGATGAATTATTCTGATGTTGAAGGAAATGTCAAAATGGACCTGTTGTCAGGCTATCTTTTGTGTCGCTGTTTGATGCTCTTCGCATGTAAGTAATTCATCATCATGCTAATTCAGTGATGATCATACTTTTATTTATTAGATTCATGCAATTTCACCATATATAGTCATTATCATTAGTGAGCAGTCGATTAAATAGGGTTGCCAAATCTGTTGAAGTAAAAGTGTTAGTTTTCTGGAGCCATTTACAGAAAAAATGAGATTATTTCCTTTTTCTTCACAAATGAAAACGTGATTTTGGTCGATTATCAGGTTTGTTTTGTAAAAACAACACTGATCTTAGGGGATTATGAATAACATTAAACACCGCACTCCAGATTGACTCAGGTATTGCAGTATAAGGGTTTGATGATTAAAAATGAGACTGCGGTGTGGAGTATTTGGAAACTAATGTTTTGGTATTAAATATTCTGACATCTTCTGTGGGCCAATTATCGAACATCATGTATAAGCAGACCTTAGTGGTGTATTTCATTTGTCTCGATTATCCATACAGATGCTTAAAAGATGAGGTCTCATTTCTGTTGCTCTATTCTCCGGTCGATGGGAACTGCAACTTCCAGGAGTATGTTCTGGTTCGAACAGATTTGGATACTTTGGTATTTTTTTTGCAAGTGTGTTTCTAACCCTTTTTGTTAGAGCGCGTGGGCATTTAACATTCGACAGAATATGCTTTGATATGACAAAGCAGTTGCATTGAAAATATTTTCATTTGGGAGAGAATATATTAACGTTTAATGTGTTTTCATCCCTATTCCTCCCTGAATTGGCTTATTCTATTTGTTGGTGAATCACATACATAAATCTGTGACTCCATGTCAGCATAAAACATTGGAAACTAAATTCCATATTAAATAAACATGTAATAAAACCAAGGAGTTATAGCTAAAGTAATGTCCCAACGTACACTTCTTGTTCTTGTGTGAGTTAACATAAAAAGATTACATATATTGGAACGCAATCATTTATTGACTGGCTGAGTTGGTTTCCCACCCAAATACCATAATATTGTGAGTTCTCATAATTTATCCGTTTTGTCGGCAGCTGATGCTTATTTTGGAAATGCTCTACAATGCATCAAGGAAGACTTCCAGTCAGTTCTACATGTTGTTGATAATTGAGGACAGGGTTGAGGGCCTAACCTGACTAACTTATCTTCTCTGGCGGCTGGGATTAGGTCACAGAGAACAAGAGAGAAGCACCTTATATAAGATAGATACTGGGCTGGGCCAGATGGGCCACATAGAACATAAAGAAGGCCCATCAGGTATCAGCAGACATCTCCAAGCAGACATCTCCAACAGTTATCCAAAACTCCCCCTCAAGATGGGTGATAAATGTCAATCATCCCCTGTTAGAGTACGTCATGGGTCTGGGCTGGCAGTATAGCCCATTAGTCTTAGGGTTAATTAGAGATAAGGGTCACTTGCTTAGGGGTCAAGTAAGCCTTGCTTGGGAGTCAAGTAAACCTCTCTATATAAGGAGAGGAGATGTATCAATCTAATCAAGCAAGAATTAAGAAGGAAATCCCTTCCCTCTTGCCACCGGCCGTGGGCAAGGCCCCCGGCCGGCCCTCTTGCGCCCTCCCTCTAGCACCACCATAACACTTGGTATCAGCTTTCCCGGGTTCGATCATGTCCAACCCTCCACCGAGTTCTTCCCACCCGCCGCCGCCGCACTTCGACGCCCCTGCCATTCTCTCCCCGGCAGAGATGACCGCAGCCCTCCGCGATCTCGCCACCGCGGTCCAGGAGATCCACCTCTACTTGGCCGGGCCCTACGGGCCGCCGCTGGCCGCACCACCGGCCGCCACCACCGGCCGCCACCACCGGGCTGCTGCTCTTGCCGTGGCAGCCGCCGCATCTGGCAGTCTCCGCCGCGGTCGCCGCCACCACCCCGCCCTGGTTGTCGTGGCCGTCCCAGCCCCTCGCGGGCCCCGTCGCGGCCATGGCCCTGCTGCAGCAGCAGCCGCTGCCACTCAGCCCCGGTCCAGCTACGACCGCGTCGGCGGGAGTTTCGATCCAAGTCCGGTTCCCGCCCTCGCCGTCACCACTTTCGTCTTGGATCGCTACCCGCCACGTGTCGGCGGCGGTGAGGCTGCAGGCTGCTGCGCGCGGCCTCCTAGCGCGCCGGCGTGTGCGGGAGATGCGTGGTCTGCAGCTGCCGCTCCTCCAAGTTGCCCTTCGCTGCGCCAAGGACCTCGATCTCGTCCGCTGCGTCGGGGCTCTTGGGCATGCTTTTCCTCCACGAGCGGCGGGCATCCTGTTTTCCCCGTGTGCAGCGACCTCAAAGTCTGCGACATCAGCGGTTGGGAGGGCACACCCCTCCTCGATAGGAGCGCACCGCGTAACACCACTGCATTCCGCTGCCGGCTGCCACGAGGGCGCCTCCGCTCGTCGCTCTTGCGACCTCTTTCCAGGTGGCCGTACACATGCACTCCGTTTGTCCAAATGGTGTCCATGAGATCCAGGTGGCTGTACACATGCACGTACGTCGTGCGGATGGTGTCCACTTTTTGTTAATGGGTCCAAAATAGAGCGTCCCAGCCCATTTTAGGTTGAGAGTAATAAACCAAGCCGAGATGTAAAAGGCTTGTTTTTAAGTGTGAGGTTTGTGTCGCGTCGAGTCATCGTTATAAGTTGGTTAGGTTGCAGCTCGAGGACGAGCTGCATGTCCAGGTGGGGTGTAGTGTTAGAGTACGTCATGGGCCTGGGCTGGCAGTATAGCCCATTAGTCTTAGGGTTAATTAGAGATAAGGGTCACTTGCTTAGGGGTCAAGTAAGCCTTGCTTGGGAGTCAAGTAAACCTCTCTATATAAGGAGAGGAGATGTATCAATCTAATCAAGCAAGAATTAAGAAGGAAATCCCTTCCCTCTTGCCACCGGCCGTGGGCAAGGCCCCCGGCCGGCCCTCTTGCGCCCTCCCTCTAGCACCACCATAACATCCCCATCTTGGCACATGCAATATTACACTCTTTTGTACCCAATCCTTTTGTCAAACATTCTACCACTTGCTGTCCTGATCTCACATAAGCCATTGATATAATCCCAGCATCAACCTTTTCTTTAATAAAGAACCTGTCTATCTTCACGTGTTTGGTTCTGTCATGTTGAACAGGATTATTTGCTAAGTTGATGGCAGACATTTTATCACACCACACCTTCAAGCTTCTTTGCCTTAACAATTTCAGTTCACTTAAGAGGTTTCTTACCCACAACATTTCACTCAAGCCTTGCGACATGGCTCTATACTCTGCTTCAGTTGCAGATTTTGAGACAACAGGCTGTTTCTTGCTTCTCCAGGACACCAAATTTCCTCCAACAAAAACACAATATCCTGAGGTAGATCTTTGATCATCCAAACAGCTAGCCCAATATGCATCGCAGTAGCCATCTACATCTAGATGCCCATTACTTTTGAACCATAATCCTTTTTTTGGAGTACCCTAAGTACCTCAAGATCCTTTGAGCTGCTTCCAAGTGTCCATCCTTGGGCTCATGCATATTGCGACTCACTACACTCACTCACTGCATATGATATATCTAGTCTTGTGTGGCATAAATAAATTAGTTTTCCAACAAGTCTTTGATATTTCTCATTGTCTATAGGTCCACCGGACTCCGTTGTAACTTTATTGTTTTGGTCAATAGGAGTTGAAGCTGCTCGACATCCCAGCATGCCCATATCATCTAAGAGATCCAAGGTATACTTTCTTTGAGAAAGTACTAGTCCTTTTGAAGATCTAGCAACTTCTATTCCAAGAAAGTACTTAAGTTTTCCTAGATCTTTCACCTCAAAGGCTTGACTCGGGCATTCTTTCAGTTTTGTTATTTCCACATCATCCCGTGTTGATAATATCATCAACATATACTACAAAATGGTGATTTTCTGTTTGAAATGCCTGTAAAACAGTGTATGATCTCCATTGCATTGTCCATATCCCATGCCACACACAGCTTGTCTAAACCTATCAAACCAGGCCCTTGGGGATTGTTTGAGTCCATATAGTGATCTCTTCAGCTTGCATACCTATCCGTTAGAAATCCTGGTGGCATTTCCATATGCACCTTTTCATGTAGATCACCATGCAAAAACGCATTTTTGACATCAAGTTGATGCAAGGGCCATCCAAAATTTGCTGCACAAGAGATTAATATTCTTTTTTTCGAGAAAACGCAAAAAGCTCTTTGCGTTTCATTTCATTGAAAAGATAGAGTTGCAGTTACACGCCTCCTAAGAGGTTCTCGACCAACCGCTATTACACATTCCTAGTGCACATCCCAGGTCGTGGTCTCTCCCCAGGGAGACGCCAGGGGCTAACCTAGCCGCCACCAAACAGCCGCCGCCGGAGTCTCTCTCGCCACCGCTGCCGCTGGCCATCGCCGCGGTGGCGGCGGGCCCAGCCGCCTAAGGTGTTCTGGGGGGCGGACGCCGGAGATCGTCACCGTGTTCTGCTGGGGCGGAGATGGGCGACGCGTCGACGAGCAGCGGCCAGGGCGGCGCCCCTGGCCGGAGTGGTGGAGGAGGTCCTCCCGGCGGCGCTTGATCGGTGGTGGTGGTTGGGGTTGGGCCGGGTCGGGTTGGGCAGGGACGATCTCAGATCTTTGGATCGGGGTGGTTTTCTGCCGCCTCCCGTGGACGAACCTAGATCTTTTGATCGGGGTGGTCCTGCCGCCTTCCCATCTCCCCGCTGTGTCTCGGCCGGTTCCGGTGGTGATCGTCCCTGCGCTGCCATCTCCGTTCGCACCGCTGGCCATGGTTGTCGGTTGGGATCGGGGAGGCAGATCCCGCAGGTTGCCAGCGGGTGGCGTGGGGGCTGCTTGCTCGGTTTGAATAAAGGAGGTGGTCCTAGGGTTCCTTCTCGGCGCCGAGATGAAGATTTGCCGGATGCCTGTTCTCATTGATCTGGCCGAAGTGTTGTGTTCCGGGAGGCTCCGCCCGGTGAGTTCCCATGGGCGTATCATGCATGGAGATTGCTGGTTCGGTAGGGATTTGGTCGTGCGCGCCCATGTTCTTGTCTGGCCATTTGGTTTCAGCGGGAGCGGCTCTAAGCTCTGCTGGCTGTTAATATCATGGGGCATGTTCTCGTTTCATGGTGCTGGCGGAGAAGGTCATGAAAGCCAAGGTCTGAGGACTAGCTATGGTGATTCGAGTATGAGCTGCGATGGGGAATTGGCTTGGTTGATTTGTGACTTGTAGCAATGGCATGCTAGTGGGGGCGACTGCACATGAGAAGTTCGTTGTCTTGCCTTTCAGGGTGAAAATCCAAAGTCTGACCTTAATTGGTTGTGCCTGACAATGGCCTTAATTGGGTTACATGCTTGTCATAAGCTTTCACGTATCTATTCCCATGCAATTGCCTAGTTAAGCCCCATTTGAATGTTGGCTTTGTCAGGACTGTGTGGGACGAAATTGGCCCATATCAACTAGTATTAGAAAGGATACTAGATTTTCTCCATCTCTCAGCCAACTAAATACATTTTATAATACCACGTGGCTGGCGTGCTTACCTGCCGAAAATACAAACTAGACTTTTTATATTTTAACTTGCTATATTGCCCGGTCATTTCACTGTGATATTTTCTCAACAGATTTGTGCATTTAACAGATTCTCTTTCGATCCTGGTGCCATAAATCTGTTCCCAGTGGAGATTCATGTTGATGTAAGTCACTCTATTTTGTTTAAAATTCAATCAGGTTTTATGCTTAGGTTCAGTTTCAGCACAGTACCCAGAGAATCAAATGAGTAAATATTAGTACTCGCTCCATCCGGAAAAAAGTGACCTGAATTTCTCTAGATTCGCGTGTATGTTGACGTATTTTAGTGTGTATATACATGCGAATCTAGACAAATCCGAGTCACTTATTTCTGTACGGATAAAGTACAAATTATCAATTCTGTTTTATTTGCCCTTTTTGTAATAACAATGTTTCTATTTGTCAAAATGGATCAGTCCCAGGATGCACCATCAGGCCAGGCGTACAGAAGGTTTGGAGATGATCCGGAACCTATGGGATTCTGACAAGAACACAGAAATGCTTGACCTGTTTCATCCCTTGCGCGAAGAGATATATTCATGTTAATATTTCCATTGTCCCATAATGTAATACCAGATGGATGGGTAGTACTTAGGAGGAATTGCAAAGGGTTGTATCTGGAAGGAAATGCTTAGTGTGTAGGTTCCATGCAAAAATAAATAAAAATTGACAGAAGTTCCATGCAATTCTTTCATAAGTTATTGTTTGTATCTTTACCTCAGAACTGAAGGGCCTGGATTGCTATCACCTATTCACCGTACTGATAGTCTGTTTCCCGATAGAAGATCTGGGAACAGCTCCATTGCATTCTGCTGCATGATTACGATACTGTATGTGCCAAGACTCCACTAGCTGCTTTTATTGCCTAATCTTCTAATTTCCTAATTTTGCAATGGGAGGTTTGACCTGTCTGGTAGGATGCTGTATGAACCATGGAAAACATCTTATAGGCATGTTAATCGACGGGGATTTGTATAATGGGCTAATGGTGGCTACGATATGTCAGGGCTTTTCATGGCTACTGCAAAAGTTGTTTCGGTAGATTGGAAAACATTTTTACGGTATGGAGCGAGTCATGGCGGAATAGATACCGTAAAAACACCATATTTCTCCATTTCTTCCTTGGGCCGTGCTACCTAACGACCGCCTTGCAGATTGTAAATTTTTGGTGGACATTCAGACAACGATCATTGTTTGGTATCCTAATCTTTGCATGCATGGTGTGGCTAGCTAATAACAGTAGTAATATACTTAGCGTGCATGCATGGTATGTGGCCACCTAATAATAGTAGTAAGTAGGCCACTTACAATGGTAAAGAAGACATGTCTTTCCTTAACTCTTCACATCATATAGAGAAAGACAATATATATAAATCGTACAATGTATTATCTCTTATGCTATCTTTGGAAAGTGGGCGTCCACCACTTGGCTAGCAGCCCTCAACCCGAGTTCGAGCGCTGGCTCACCCTATTGTGCCCCGAGGTCTTCTTAATACAACTCCGTAGGGCTCCTCCTCCGCTACTCGCTTTTTCTTATGCTATCTCTAACCATTAATAAGAATTGACTATTTTTAGTAATAAGTTGGTTTGCTAAGGGAAGACATGTGGTACGATGGAGAAAATGGTTTTCCCTTATTTGTAAGAGATCACTCTTAGCTAAGGGAAGACAAACTTTTTTTTTTGTTTCTCTTTTTTCCAACTAAGAAAAAATCTAACATGGCAACCATAAGTGAAGGCTGACGTCACCGCATTGTACATGCCCTTAGGATCTGTTTAGACTCTAAATACAAGAGGACAAACTTGTTGGCATCATCGGAATTAAATGCGAAATTCAAAATGTTTTATAGGTCAAATCGTTTACCCGATTTACGGTCTGTTTTCAATGTTGGACTAGTTGCGACGAGATCTTTAAACCTAGATCCCATGTTGATATGTTCTGATGACTTTTTGTTTTGACCCAAAAGTTAACCGCTAGTAATACGAGAGTTATCTAGACTTCAGCATGTAATTGCCCATCCAATAACACGCAAGTTATCCACCACTATAAAAATTTACCCATAGATAGAATATAAAAGTTAGTCAATGGCTCGGCTTCGTCGCTCGTCGTCGTTCTCGTGACGTACGGGCGACTCAGCCTAGAAAATCTACCGCGTCAAATATCAAACAAATTTTTTAAGCAAATAAATCTAAGTTTGCATACGATATAATAAATGGGGTTTTATGCCACCCACCCACCACCCTAAGTCGTAGTGAACAAACACAAACGTAACACACAACTAGTAGTCTAGCGGCTCGGCTTCATCGCTCGTCGCTCATCGACGATGACAAAGTCTCGGTACCCTAACACATAGGCTACCACGTTGAGATCTTTAAAACTAAATCTCATGTTGATATGTTTCGAAGACTTTTTGACCCAAAAATTATCCACCAGTAACACGAGAGTTATCCAGCCTTCGGCATTAAGTTACCCACCCAATAATTGTAAGTTATCCACCACTATAAAAATTCACCGATAAATAAAATACAAAAGTTGTACTAGCGACTCAGCATCGTCACCCTTCACCGGTCTTGCGGCATACGGGTGACTCAGCCTCGAAATACGCATCGAGGATGATGAAGGCTTCGTACCCTAACAATTAGGATACCGCGTACCTTTCAATACAATATAGTTACCCGTTGCAAGAAACTAAAGTTATCTAGGTATTAATGAGAATAACTCAGTACTTTTGTTTTTTCCTGCACGTATTTGAGAATGACTCTACCCAACCCGTTTATACGATGGGTAACTTATGTGTTACAGAGTGGGTAACTTGCATATAATGACATGGATAACTCGTGTGGTAGGGGTGGATAACATTTTGATAAAAAAAATCGTCGAAACATATCAACAATGGATCTACTCCATCCGTTTTAAAATATAAGATGTTTTAGCTTTGTGAAAAGAGTGTATCTAGACTCCTTTTAGTGTGTAGGTTCACTCCAAACCTAAATGAACCTGTACACTAAAAGAGGTCTTGATACACTCCTTTCACAAAGTTAAAACATCTTATATTTTAAAATAGAGGGAGTAGTTTCGAAGGTCTCATCGCGAATAGTCCAACGGCGAAAACAGATTTTTGATCGGATAAATGGTTTAAGTACAAAACATAACATTTTGAATATTTAGATTTCTGCATTTAATGCAAATGATGTCAGAAGTTTTAGTTGTTAGTACATGCATGCATAATTAGGGCGGAGATGAGAAAATAACACGTGCGGGCTGTCGCTATCGTGCTGTAAAACAACCGATGTAGGTGTCTAAAACTGAGTTTTCTTTCAAATCTCAACCGCCAATTTCTGAACCCACGCTCTCTATGAGTTCCCCGGGATTAGACATTTTCAGACCGGTCTGAAAATAGAATTCCCTTCTATTTTCCTCACGAGACGTGAAACCAAGATCACCACACATGGTCCTCCTACTCTAGCCACTGCACCCCCTCCCTCCTTCGGCAGCCATGCCTACTCCCTCCTCTGTCCCACCATCTCCCTCCTTGGGCCGCGACCTCTGTTAGCCGGGCTACCCTGCAACACTGCCTCTGATATGGTCACCCTAGCCATGGTCATTGCCGCCCTCATCTCGACCTACCAGCCCAGCCTCATCCGCATCTGGCATGGTCAGCCTCGCTCCGCCTCAGCCCCATCTCCTCCTATGGAGGTTCCTCTACCGTGGAGGTCCCATGGATGTGTTCATATGGACAAGCTCAAAATTAACTGCAATTTGATCTAACTTTGTCAAGAATCGGTTGGAATAGGGGTGGTTCGCCAGAATTTCCGATGATTTGGCTGAGATTGAAGGGTCATCGCAGAATTTGGACGAATTCCAGCGCGGGTCCGGTGACGGTTGGGCTAACAGTTTCCTCCCGCCAACAGTTTTCTGCTATCACGGAAGCTGGAAAATTTACCCTAGAAAATGTCTATATGGCGTTCGCGCGGTCGATTTGGGGTTTTTTCGAGGTCTGATAGAGATGCTCTTATCAAGATAACAAGACTTCCAAAAAATATAAGATATCTGATAGAAAACTATATAGATAAGACTCCCAACTAAATGACCATAACATGTAGGATCATGTAAGGGATCACCATTAAAAACACATAGGTAAACATTGATCTCCATAGGAGTCTCAACAGTGCGCTCATCACTAAGAGCAGGACGATCAAGAAAATCCTAGATATACTTTTCCCGGAAAATAAAAAACCATCCAAGGTTGAAGAAACCTCAATCCCATGAAAATAGCGAAGATGACGAAAATCAGACGTAAAAATTGCTCACTGAGACAGGTCTTGACAAAGACAATGTATTTAGATTCATCACCAGTGATGATCATGTGCTCAACATACATAATAAGAAGAGTCTGACCACGAGCAGAAATATGAAAAAACAATGCTGGATAATGAGCGCTAGACGAAAAAATAACATCAATCAAGTTCTAACACTAGGTGGAGGGAGCTTGCTTAAGGCCATAAAGGGAGAGAAGAAGAAGATAAACCATGCCATCATGAACAAAATAGCTAGGTGGTGGCTGCATATAAACCTCCTAACACAACTCAGAGAGCGACGAAAACGAAAAACCATGTCCTCAGAAACAGAATACCATGAGGGTGGTTGCATATGGGCCACATGAGAAAACATCTCATCATAATCATGACCATGCTCTCGCTGAAAGTCACGCGGGCCACCAAACGAGCTTCATAACGCTCAAAAGAACCAATAGTCTGAATTGATGGAAAAGCGAGTGCAATTTATATATAATGTAATGACTCTAAGGATGCATGGGGGTAATTCCGGAGGAAAAGAGTTGCCCCTTAGGGCATGTACAATGCCAGGAAAGCCTAGACTTCCACATGAACTGCGTGAACAAATTACAGCGGGGCAATTGACAAACACCGAGAAAGCAATACATGCATATACTAATCATCTTGACTCCTTTGAGACTTGATTGAGCAATACAACATAATACATAGACCACCATCCAACTGCATCTATGACTAATAATTCACCTTCAGGTTATCATCTGAACCCCCTCCAGTATTAAGTTGCAAGCAACAGATTATTGCTTTATGAACTGCGTGTAAGGTAAACAATACGATTGTTCTATGAACAAAGGATTGTTGTTTTCTCCCTAGTAGCAACAGCACATCTAGTACCTTAGAGATTTCTATCACTTCCCCAGATTACCAGAGCCATGAACCCACTATCGAGCATAAATACTAACTCTTGGAGTTGCTAGCATCTACTTGGCCAAGATAGCTACTAATAATGGAAAGCATGCAAGATCACAAATAACAAAGACATGATAGAATCAATAATCAATCTGAAATAGCATCTCAATATCCATCGGATCCCCGCAAACACAACATGTATGAATTACAAATAGATGATCTTGATCATGAATGGAGCTCACAAGATCTAAACATGAAAGCACAAAGGAGGAGAAACCAGCCATCTAGCTACTACATGGATCCGTAGTCCAAGGATGAACTACTCACGCATCGCACCGGAGGCTTGCATGGTGATGAAGAAGGCCTCCAGGGTGAATTCCCCTCTCTGGCAGGGTGCCGGGAAGAGCTTCAAATCCCTCCCGATCTAGGGATGAAGATGAGGGTGGCTACAGACTCTTTCGTGGATTTTTGATCGGGTACTTAGGGTTTTCGTCTCGAGGGAAACTTATAAGCGGAAGGAGAGGCCGAGGGGTGCCGGGAGCCACCACACCACCCCCTGGCGCGGGCCCAGCCTGGCCGCGCGGCCAGGTGGTGTGGCCGGCCCCTGGCCCTTCTCCGTCTCGTATTCTGGCACTTGATCCCTTCCGGAAAAATAGGCACTTTGGCTTTTATCCCGTCCAATTCCGAGAATATTCATTTTCTGACTTTCCTGGAACCAAAAATAGCAGAAAAGAGGCAGCTGGCACTATGGCTCTTGTTAATAGGTTAGTCCAAGAAATCATATGAAAAGTACTCCAAAGTTGGAACAAAACACAAGAAAGTGGATAAAACCAAGCATGGAACATCAAAAATTATAGATACATTTGCAATGTATCAATACTCGCAAGCGTTCGCGTAGCGAAGATTCGGATGAGTCGTCTCCGTTGACTCCAGGAGGCCCGACTATTGGTGCGGAGTCACCGATACCTGCCGTTCCTGTGAGTGCTGTGGCGCCACCTTCCCGCAAGAAGATGCGACTGTCGAAGGAGTCGTCGTTGGAATCGGAGGGCCAAACCTTCGATTTTGACAAGTTTGATTGGTAAGTATATAGTTTTTCTCTTGATTCTTTTTTTTGGAGTAAGCATTTTCCTGATGTTGATTTTGTTCCATAGTCAACCGGCATCGTCATCTTCTGGCGACGTCCAATTTTTGAAAGAATCTAGAGTCGCGGACTCCAAAGCCAAGAAAGTGGCTGAACAGACTCTGTCTCCTCCATTGGCGGCCCACTCCGGGCAGAATTCATAAAGTTCTCTACACAATGTGGAGCACCAGATGGTTGTTCGGACGACTGCGCGGTAATCGACTTCGGAGTCACTGGAGGATCACGTACGTGATGTTGCTTTTCCTTTGTAGTCAAATTAATCATCCATGTGATCTGCTGATCCTTTGTTGTTTCTCTTGTTGCAGCTTATTGTGAAGGAAGCTGCTCATCTGGCGGAGCAGGTGCTTGTAATGGGTCGCCAGCATGCAATGCTGGACACTCGCCATCGCACGGTTGAAAGTGAGTGCTTGTTGATGACTCTTTTTCATCATTGTGATATACTCGAATGACGGTCTACCTTTGTTTGTTTCGCAGCTGAGCGTCACGCTCTTCTTCGCGATGCCGCTTCCCTTGAAAAGACGCTCGCCGCAACGGTGAAGGGCCGCGATGAGGCAGTCGCTGCGATTGACGAATCGCGGAAACGCAAAGAGGATTTGCGCGCCTCCATCGCTGCTAGGGAGAAGCTATTCGAAGAACAACTCTTCTCGATTGCCAAGGCTCTTTCAGGTATTCCTTCGTCTAGATTTTCGACGTGTCCTTTCTTTTCGACTTGGTTATTGCGCTGACCATTTTCGCCAACGCTTTGCTCTGTGTTGATGCCGGCGGTCTGAGCTTCGACGCCCAGGTGCTCTGTCGTGATGATGCCGTGGCAGGCGCAGTCGCAGCAGTCAAAGATCGCAGTGCTTCGATCCAGGGGATGCTGACCAAGGCCAAGGGCGTACTCAGTCGCCTCCATGAGGAGCTGGCGCCCAAAGCTGAGCTGATCGAGAATGTAGATGATCTGGTGGAGTCCCTTGCTGGAGGCATTCCTGCAGGCTTCAAGAACTCGCTTCGTGCGGCTGGCGCTTCTATGTCACTCGCAATGGTTCAAGCCCATGGAGTCGAGGTGGATCCTGCTGCGGTCTCCAAAGCAATTCCTGTTGGCGCGGACGGTCAACAGGTAGTTTTGCTCCTTTTGCAACTGCCTGTGGCAAGTACGGGCCGCAGCTCATCAACACAGTCGTGAAGCACTCTGAGGAGTTACAGCGAGCCAAGAAGGCAGCGAAGGCTGCGGCGTCAGGGGCCGGCGGGAAGTCTGTGGCATCTGATACTGCCACAGACTCGATGAGGCCTCCGAAACCGAAGTCCAAGTCGAAGAAGCCAGTTGCTCCCTAGTAGTCATATTTTGTAATAGTTGATAGTTTGACCCCTTTGGTCTAGAACATGCCGTTGGTAGGGTGTATCTGTTGATACTTGTTATGCTTGAATGCACTTGAGTTTTTGTCCATGTATGGCTTGGTCTTCTTATTGTCTTCTTGCTTGCTTGTGATAGGGAACATCGAGTGGTCCTTCGAGTGAGCCTCGGAATCCGCCATCCACTGATGATGCCTTAGCACAGTCGTGCTCGAGGGTGGATGAGCTGTCTCTGCTGTCGCGACTACGTGACCGCGTTAAGCAGCTGGAGCGCGAACTGCCCGTCCTACGTGATAACGTGGATGTATGGAAGTCGAGGGTGGAGAAGGCCACTGCCCGAGAGCAATATCTGCCAGGGGAGGTGGCGTAGTTGGGCGACCAATTCAAGTGTTAGCTTTCTGCTTCCTTATCTTTTCTTGTAGCCACTCGCTGTAGTTCATTGTCTTCATACTTTTCGCCTTTACTTGGTATAGTTGTCAGCGCGCGTCATCCGTAGGATGAGAAAGACAGGATCACCATTCACATGAATGACCTGACCCAAGAGCAGCTTCAGGCGAGTGGGTACTTCTGGGTGGATCATGATCGTGCAATCGCACTAGCGACCCTGCAGGATCGTGCCTCGCGAGTGCTTCACTTTCTGAAGAAATCACAATCGTGCTTAAAGAACATCTATCAGACGATGTTTCGCTGGACGTCGTTCCCTCGAGCCTGCTGGCTTTTCTTGCTAAGTTTCAAGATTTGAGTGGAGTCTGCGAGTGTGTGCCGCAACAGTTGGTGGCTGGTGCCAAGGCTGCTCTATCGCTGGTGTGACTACATAGGCCTGATGTAGATGTTGCGGCTGTTGTAGCTGGTCCGCCAACTCCGTCAGCAGGTTCGACTTGGAACATGGTTCCTCATTACCAGGCGGTGGATCGCCCAACAGAGGAGATTGTCGACTTCTTCGAGGAGCAGATGAACGTTCTTTTGTTGCAACAGTAGTTTAGTATGTATCTTGCACATGGGTATACCAGTGTTGTAAAGTTCATATGTATGCTGTATATAATTGATTGACATTGATGTATATAAAGAGCTTGTTAGCTCGTATGTTTTGCGAGTGCGTTGTACTATGCGATTCCTTTTTGTTAGCCTGACTTGTGCTTTATCTCATCACCTTGCCAACCTGTCAGGTGCGTTGCAGCTGGGTTGGTATTTGTCAAGGGTTCGATTAGTGCGTCAGCTACTCAGGATATCGCGTTGGTTCGTAGAACAGATGTGTAAAGGGTGGCGCAGCCCTCGAGTGGATAAATTGTGAAAAATAAATGAAAGAACATAGAATTTGGGGCACTTAGCTTTATTTATTCGTAGGATAGTACGAGGTACAATGTGTGGCTAAGTAGCCTTGGCTGAATAGCCTTATTTGCAATGTAAGAAATAAAAGATGACTAAGGGTAGAAGCACCATAGCTGCACGACGTTCCAGGGGTTGGAGTACGCGACTCCTGTCTCGAAATCTTTGAGGCGATAGGCGCCACCTGGGTTTACTTCTGTGATCACATATGGTCCTTCCCAAGGGGACTCGAGCTTGAGATGCCCTTGCTGTTTAAATCGCAGGACCATGTCTCCTTCAATGAAGGATCTGGGGCGTAGCCTTCTGCTGTGGTAGTTGCGCAGGTTCTGCTGGTAGATCGTCGATCTTTCTGCTGCGATTTCCCGTGCCTCATCAAGGAGGTCGATGGAGTCTTTGAGTGCAAGAGTTTACTCCTGCTCGCTGTAAGCGACCACTCGTGGTGCTTTGTATCGTACCTCTACGGGTAGCACCGCTTCAGCACCATGCACCATGAAGAACGGGGTGTACCCCGTGGCACTATTTGGGGTTGTGCGTAGGCTCTAGAGTACCGATTGTAGCTCGTCTGGCCAGCATCCCGCGGCTTGTTCAATTGGCCTAAGGAGTCGCTTCTTGATTCCGCCGCAGACGAGCCCGTTGGCCTTTTCGACCTGACCGTTGGTCTGTGGATGAGCTACGGAGGCATAGCTTACGTTGATTCCCAAGTTCTCGCAGAATTCTTGGAACTCCTTGGAGGTGAAGTTCGTCCCGTTGTCCTTGATGATGTTGTGTGGCACTCCGAAGCGATAGATGATGGACTCGAAGAACTTGACTACGCTGGCTCCTGACTGGTTAGTCACCGGCATGGCCTCGATCCACTTGGTGAATTTGTCGACTGCGACCAAGAGGTAGACGTAGCCTCCTCGTGAGGACTTTGGGAGCTTTTCAACCATGTTGAGTCCCCATTGCGTGAAGGGCCAGGCCAATGGAATTGGCCGGAGCTCTGTGCCAGGTGCGTGTGGTTTGTCCGTGAATCGCTGGCAAGCGTTGCATTTTTGGACGATGTCCTTGGCGTCACACATGGCCATAGGCTAGTAGAATCCAGCTCGTAGAGCTTTGGCGACGAGGGCGTGACTATCGGCGTGGTGCCCACAAGTCCCCTCATGGATGTCGAGGAGAACAGCTCTTCCATCAGCATTGGAGACACATCGTTGGAGTACTCCTGTGATGCTGCGCTTGTATAGTTTGCCGTTGATAACGGCGAATGCTTTGGATCGCTGCGCAATGTGCCGTGCGTCAGTCAAATCATCCAGTAACCTCTTGCTAAGAAGGTATGTGATGTACGGTTGAGTCCAAGATGGCTCGATTATCATGGCACTCATCGGTCCTTCGAGTCCTGTGTCAAGCTCCAAGTCGTCGAGTGCCATTGTCTCATTGGGCGCGTAGCCCCCGAGTCCGTTGTTGCGCTTGTTTTCTTCTCTGTGGCCTTTGGCTTGATGGAGCATTCACATATACGCTCGATAAATACCCTAGGTGGTATGGGGGCGCAGGTGGAGCCAATGTTGGTGAGTGCGTCTGCCTCTTTGATTCTCTCACGGCCTACGTGCCGTAGCTCACAGCCGTCAAAGTCCCCTTCGAGTGTGTCGTAGAGGTCGTGGTAGGCGATCATATTGTCGTTCAGTGCGTCGCACTCGTGCATTGTCTGGTTGACGACCAGTTTGGAGTCGCCATAGATTATTAGCCTCTTGGCACCACAAGCTTTTGCCATCTGCATCCCGTGCAACAGGGCCTCATATTCAGCTTCGTTGTTGGAGGTGGTGAACTGCATTCGCAGGATGTATTTCAGCTTGTCTCCCTAGGGCGATGTCAGTATGACACCTGCGCCAGTTCCGTCCTTTCGCTTGGATCTATCGAAGTGCATTGTCCAGAGATAGGACATATATGGTTTTTCAGGGAGCTGATTCTCCATCCAGTGCACGAGGAAGTCAGGGAGAACTTGCGACTTGATCGCGTCGTGCTTTTCATATGTAATGTCTCGTGGAGACAGCTCGATTCCCCAAAGCGCGAATCGTTCGGTGGCGTCGGGGTTGTTGAGGATATGTCCAAGCGGGGCATCGTTGACCACCACGATTGGGTGCTCCTGGAAGTAGTAGCGCAGTCGCCTGACTGTCATGAAGACGCCATATGCCAACTTTTGGTAGTGCGGGTACCGCTGCTTTGTTGGCGTGAGTACCTCGCTGAGATAGTAGACTGGGCGCTGTACCCCATGGACCTTGTTTTCCTTGGCTCGTTCCACCACCAGCACTGTGCTGACCACCTGGTTGGTGGCAGAGATGTACATCAATAGTGGTTCCCTTTCGCATGGGGTCACCAGTACTGGTGAGGTGGACAGTAGATGCTTGAGATCTTCGAATGCTTCCTATGCCTCATTGGTCCACTCGAACTTGTCAGCTTTGCGGAGAAGTTGGTAGAAGGGCAGTGCCTTTTCGCCCATTCGATTGATGAATCGACTGAGTGCCGCAATTCGCCCAGCCAGCTGCTAGACACCTCTTATGTTCTTCGGCTTCTCCATGGCCAGTATGGCTTTTATTTTCTTCGGGTTTGCCTCGATCCCTCTCGCGGAGATGAGATACCCAAGTAGTTTCCCAGATGGTACGCCGAAGGCGCATTTGTCCGGATGGAGCTTGATCAGGTAGCGGTCGAGGTTGGCGAAGGTTTCCCGTAAATCGTCGATTAGTGAAGCTTCCTCTTTGGTCTTGATTACGATGTCGTAAATGTAGACTTGGATGTTGCGACCAAGTTGGTTTTTGAGGCAAGCCTGCATGCACCGCTGATAGGTTGCTCCTGCGTGTTTTAGCCCGAAGGGCATTGTGTTATAGCAGAACACACCAAAAGGCGTTGTAAACGCCGTTTTCTCTTGATCCTCCTCCTTCATTCGAATCTAATTGTAGCCTGAGTAGGCGTCGAGGAAGCAAAGGCGCTGTGGAGTCGATGATCCCGCGGTGGAGTCGATGATCTGGTCGATTCGTGGCAGCGGGAAGTGATCCTTTGGGCAGTGCTTATTTAGAGAGGTAAAATCCACGCACATTCGTAGGATATCCATTTCCTTTTTTGGTACTAGCACCGTGTTGGCGAGCCAAGTGCTTTCCTTGATCTCACATATGAATTTGGTGTCGAGGAGTCGATTGATCTTCATTCTGACTGCTTTTGCTCTTGGCTCAAACAGTCGCCGAATTGTTTGCTTGACTGGCCTTGCATCTGGGTTGACATTGAGTGCGTGCTCGGCGAATTCCCTGGGAACTCCTAGCATGTCTGCTGGACACCAGGCGAAGATTTCCCAGTGCTCAGAAAGAAATTTGACGAGCGTGAGTTCCTATGTGGGACTCAAGTTGTTGGCAATGAGGGCCGTCTTGGCTGGGTCCGATGGGTGGACCTGAACTTTCTTCGTGTGCACCGACGAGTCAAAGGATAGGTCAGGTGAACTTGGCCGGCTTAGGGGAGGCAGACTGTTATTTGTCGACTCCTTCAATCTTGCAAGTTCTTCCTGCATGCCGAAGGACTAGGAAATTCTGTTGAATTCCCTATCACAACTATCGGACCTCTCGAAGCTCCCGTTGATTGTGATTATCCCCATCGGGCCTGGCATTTTCATCTGCAGATAGGCGTAGTGCGGCACTACCATGAACCTAGCGAACGCGACACGTCCGAGGATGCAGTGATACTGTGAGGGCCATTCGACGACTTTGAAGTCGATGCGTTCGTGTCGAAAGTTTTCCGGCGTGCCAAAGATGACATCGAGGTTGATTTTGCCAAGGGGATATACGCCCTTGCCTGGGACGATGCCGTGGAATGTTGTGTCCGAGGCCTCTAGCCAGGTCAGAGGGATCCTCATTGCTCGCAAGGTACTTACGAACATGAGGTTAGTGCCGCTTACACCGTCCATGAAGACGCGACTCATGTTGAAGCCTCCAATTTGTGCCTCGAGTACGAGGGGACAATGGCCTGGACGAGGTACTTGACGCGGATGGTCGCGCTTGTCGAAGGTGATGCAGGAGTCGCTTCCACTGAGGTACTCAATGGTGGATGGTGGTGAGTTTATCGCCAAATTGACTTGGTGAGTGATGGCCTTTTGTACCTGGTTGGAGGGGCGGCCCTTTTGGATCATCATGGTGCCTATGGCTTGTGGGTACGGCTCGCCTCCGTGATGCTGGTCAGGCGCAGCTGCGGTTGGCGGTGGTCCGGGTGGTTGTGGAGGAGCTCCATGTGACACAGCGCCTGGGGCGGCTCCGTAGCCCCTGTTAACCGCGTCGCGATTCATCCGAGCCAGACCCTCATGAAGTTTGAGGAACTCGCGGTAGTCCTTGAGGAGGTGGCTGGATTTCTTTTTGCCGTCATGCTTGTCGATGTAGAAGTGCACGGTGCATGGCCCGGATAGCTTATCCTCAATGGATGTTGCGGGTGCCTCATCGCGAGTGTGGCATTGCCATACTTGCATGATTTTCCCGGAGTCGCGATATCCGCCGCTGCGATAGCCGCTGTTACGGTCGTCGTCGCGCTTGTCAGTGTAGCCGGCTGCAACCATGTTGACATCGTCGCGGTCATCGTATGTGCGCATTCGCCGCTTGCCTCGACGGTCACGTCTGCGCCCGAGGTCTTCATCATCGTTGGAGTAGGTGCGGTTTCTCACCGAATCTTCTCCATCGGCCCACTGATTTGTGATCTCCATCAGGTGGTCGATTGTTTTGGGCTTCGAGCGACCCAGTGCCTCTCTGAGTTCCATGCGGCGAACACCACCGTTGAATGCGTCGATTGCGCGATCCTCCGAGATGTTTTCTATGGAGTTCTTGATGATAGACCACCTCTGGATATATGAGCGTAGCAATTCACCCGACCTTTGCTGGTAGCTCCTCAGTTCTTCGATTGATATGGGCGTTTTGTAAGTGCCCTTCAAGTTGCGCACAAAGCTGTAGGCCAGCTCTTCCCAGCTGCGAATGGATCCGCGCGGGATATTGTTGAGCCATGCGCGGGCGGCACCCTGCAGCTGCAGCTGCAAGCATTGCATGGCCGTGCTTCGACTCCCTCCGTGCAGCTTGACGGAGGAAAAGTGGTCTTCCAACCAGATCTTCGGGTCCTATAAGCCGTCGAATTTTGGATTTTCCGACGGGAGTTTGAATCCCTTAGGCATTCGCCTCTGCCTGATGGCTCTACTGAAGCATCTGGTGCCGCAGAGTTCAGTCCCGTCTTCTTCTAAATCAGTCGAGCAAGCATGTCGTGCCCTTGACTTGTCGATTTTGCGCTGTGTGAGATCATCGCGTGCATCATAGTCGTGATCATGCCGCGGTGAGCAGCGACATCGAGACAGATCGTGACTGTCGTAGCTGGACGAGGGTGAGGAACAGCGTTTCGCCAGGGCCTTGCCCTTCTTGGGTTCTGGCGTTGGGTCTTTATTGAGGGCGGCCTCGATTAGCCCCAAACCCACGATCATAGATCGGTGCATGGCGGCTCGCGGATCTCCAGCTAGCGGCTGGTTGTTGAGGAGGTACATGGTGGCCGCCGTTACCGCAGCCTGCGGCGTTTTTGGGAGCATGTTGCCACATGTATCCACCGTCATGGAACCGAACTCGAGGACCTTTGGAGCTTCTACACGCTCTTGTTCAGTGAGGTGGGCCAGTCGAGATCGCCTCTTGTTAGCGACATACTCGTTGCACATGGAGGAGGATCCTCCGTGGGAGGAGAGCCCAGCTCGCCGGAGGCTCGACTCGTCTGCCACCTTTTTACGCGCTTCGAGTTGCGCGAGTGTATGCACTTGGCATTTGTATTCCTCCTTCAGGAGCCAATGGTAGCTCATCAGTAGTTCTTGCGGGGAGCCAAAGGGTAGAGGGTTGCCTCGTAGGGCTTCTCGGCAGCGGGCCCACTCGTTGTCGTTGAGCTTAATCACTACGTGCTCCCCCGTGTTTTCATTCACCATGGTTGGCGGTTTGACTACTCCTCCGTTGTTGACGGGGGCGCCATTAGTGGGGCCGACGTTGGGTGGTCCGCCATTAGGTATGACACTATTTGGTGGGTCGGTTCCATTGCCACTGTTTCCCGTGTTGTCGCGATTGGCGGAGGTGCCGCCAACGTTGATGACGGTGCACATGAAGTGGTTAGGGAAGCTATTGCTCCCACAACTTTCAGATCCGGAGCCGTAAGCTCCATCTTCAGTTGCTAGATCGCCCAGATCAGATTCACGACAACTGTCGCTGTTCGTATTCTCGACTGTTGTCGAGGAATTGAGCTCATTGAGGGTGCCGATCGGTGGAGGGAACCACGATGCTGGAGCAATCGAGGGTGTTGTCGGCTGATCAGGCATGCGAAGCATGCCCATCTGACCAATTTGGAAGCGGAAGCTCCCGATCGCCAGGCTAATTTCATCGCCCACGGACTCGAAAGCCGGGCGAGTGGCCGGCATGTAGACGGTGAAGTCGAACACGCCGAAGAGCTGGCGAATTTCCACTATTGCGGAGTTGTAGATCGCAGTTGATGGGGCCGAAGAAGCTACGACATCAGCACTCCCAAGCCCCACGGATGGCGCCAATTGATGAGGGTTTAACTCATCAATGCCCATTGTTATGGACTTGGGTTTTGGAGAAGGAGGGAGCGCTGGAAGCATCAATCGGATAGCAAAAAAGCACACAGGGACGCAAGGTTTTACCCAGGTTCAGGCCTCGTAGAGGTCCCTACTCCTGCTTGTCTGCTCGTGGAATTAACGAAGGAATCGAAGATTACAATGGTGCGCAGATGCAATCTGGCGAGGGTTGTGGAAACTAGGGTTGCGTGTGTCCTCCTCGCCGCCCCCTCCTAGCCTTTATATAGATAGGCTAGGTCTCGGGTAGCAGGTCGAGTCGGTTACAGGTTTGGGTTTTCCCTTTAAACTTTCTATCTTTAGCTTCTTCTTGTTCCGCAAGCAATCGAGAGTCTGTAGGTTACTCGAGTTCTCCATTTGGGCCTTGGCAACACCATGGGCTTCCGCTGTATTTAGGCCATATATACCAAGCTCGAGTACCTGTAGGGTATACCCATGTCAATAGATGATAAAGATTTCCTAATGATGTGGTATTTATGCCAGTTGGCAATGGAGTCACCTTGTTGAGAGAATGAGATGATGAACATACCCAATATAAACATCATGACACGATCATGTCACAAAGTTCAAGTTGCGATGATTAGGAAACATAGTGTCTTGTTCCTTAGACCGTGAGACCATATTAATCACTGTCATCTGAGAATGCCTTGATAGCATCAAACATCACTCGGTGAAACGGTGATCAAAAAGGTGTGTTTAGGTATTCAAAGGACATGTAGAGGCCTATGTGTCAAGAGCGTGATTTGTCCATCCACGTGACGGAGAGATACTCAAGGGCCCACTTAGAGAAATTTTATCCAACAGCTGCGTAGCGTGTGACTTGGTCACGGGGATATCACTTGTCGGAACGAGTTAAGTAGCATTTGTTGGTAATAGTATTGAACACGACATGGTCATGTCATTGATCAGATCTCGGACAATGCAAGTATCAAAGATACAAGATGAATAGCATGTTGTGTTCATGGTTCAACGACAAAGATTTTGTGGAGTGCATATGGGTCATCATGGGCATCCAAGTCCCGCTGATGATAATTGGTATGATAGGGATCTCGACCATGTATGGAGTCTTCCCGAACCATGGGGTATCACGCTTAAGGGCTTGATGATGCTCGGAGATCTTTTTGGTATTGTCGGAATCACCGAAGAATAGAATGAGAGAAAACCGGAAAGGTTCCGGGTAAGTCCAGAGGATGTCCGGAGTGGGATGGAAGGAGTTCCATAAACACGGGGATTGAATAATATGTAAGTAAATGTAATATTGATTTAATCATTTATTTATATTTATTTAATAAAAGAAAAGGAATTAAATTGGTCAAATTCACTATTGGGCAAAAATCCCTAGGGGAAAAAGGCCCATGAGGGAAAGAACAAAGGGATGAAGGAGGGGAGGTGGACGACTGGGCCTAGGGACCTTGCGGGAGGGGGTGGGGGGGCATTAGGGACATGGTCGGAGGCGGCCAACCCCCCTCCCTTGTTTAGACCCACATATCTTAGCTAATAAACTATGTGGTCCCTTTTCCCCTATATATTGAGAGGTATCTTGAGAAAATAAATACACCAATAATCAATAAATGTTTCCTCTCTTTTGGGGAGACCTCTAGTTGCTCCTCTCTCTCTCCTGTGACCGTGGTCCCAAGTCTGGACTGCGTGATCAGGAGACTTCTTCACCGCGGAGCACCGTCATGCTGCGGGATTTAGATCTAGAAGATCTACTTCCGCAATTGCTGCTCGATTGGAGGAGCGAGAGTCACCATCAGGCACCGGACGTGTGTAACTCCCCATGAGGTGCCACACTTGGGGCACTAGGAGTCATCGGAGCCGTAGGAGCCTTTGGACTTCAACACGACCTAAGGTCGGCATCGGTACGACTACATCAACCACGTTCTCCTGAACATTGACAATGCTTTTCGGTCTTCAAGGGTAAGTTTCGAAAAGCCCCTCCCTTTACTGCATTACTAATAGATAGGTCCTGGCATTAGAGTTCTTGGTGTAGGAAAACTCTATTGTTTTCAGGCGCGAACCCCTATAGTGGTATTAAAGCTAGATCTATCTGTAGTATTGCTAGTACATGTAGAACACACGAGTTGTAGCATGTGGATGTTGATCTTATAGTTGTTACTCTCCCACGTGTTGTCGTGGTGGTGGCACGGCAGTTGCCATGGATAGGCTAAAGATGGGGCCAATGTACACTAGGGGAATCCAAGGAGGGATAGCGTGGTGATTCCATGCACAGGTGTTGATGTATTCCCTCTATCAATGGTGGTTACAAGTGCTCCTCGAGCTGTTCATGAGAAGGAGACGGTGTCTCTTACCCCCCACAACCAAGCTCTAGAGTTCTAGCTTGGACAGAGAAAATGATCGATCCCTCTCTAAGGAGGCCCTGGTGCTCCTTATATAGGGGAGCCCAGGTTACAAAGTTAGGGAACACGTGGCAGTATATTCCACGAATATGCTCCTTGGTTAAAGCTAGATGCTTCTTTATTCATTAACAGTTCGTCCGGACTATGGACGTAACCCTTTGCGTACTCCATGCCTTTAAGTGTCACCAGACACGGGCCATGTCAGCCGACACTGCCCGTGTCATCTTGGTCGGCCATGCCCCCCTGGTCCTTCCCTCTGCCTTCTTCGCTCATGCTACAGTGGTCAGTGGCCACCTTTTGACCAGCGGGAGATTCCTTACTTCTCTTAGAAGCCAACTTATAGCCCGGCTAGCGCCTGGCTAACCCGGCTACGAGGGTACCTGCATAATCGATAGACAAATATGGCCGACATATATTTCATGCCGGCCGGGTTAATGCTAGGCAAATACCCACCGGGATGGGTTACTCCATAAGTCGGTCTGCCTTGCGATAACCCGGCCCACTTGCTTTGACTGTGCCGTACCTCGGCTAAGTCGGCCTTTATACCCCGACATGACCCTATCCGGGGGTATCCCCCCAACATTAGTCCCCGAAGCTGGTGCGGTCTTAGCAACTTCAGCTGTTAAGGCCACAACAGGTTCCCCTTATCCGAATTTGTGCTTCTTCAGCCGAGTTACTCCGTAATCCAGACTCTTTGCCTCGATGTTCCCTTGGCTTTTTCCGGGTTATTTCTCGTTGGCCGGGTTTTTGCCCGCATATCCGGGCCATCTTTCCTTCTCCCATACGCTTCCCCATGTCCTACATGGAGGGTAATCATCACTTTGCCTCATTTTAAAGGCCGCGCCTGTTTACTGTGCCGGTTACCGTAGTAATGTCAAGAATAACTACTCTGCATGTCCTGTCGCGGCAGCACCTCATTAACTGTATCATTGCATCATGTCATGGGATCATCTTCTCCCTGTGCCCCTTGCTGTGGCTTCGGCTTGATTGGCTGCGTACACGGCCACAACTTGCGGTTGGGACGCTGCAATTGATCCCACTACGCGCTCGCGGCGCGTGGTTAAATGGGGGAAGGGGCAATCTTGGGGAAGTTCCCCACTCCGCGCGCTCCCCTGCCTCTCTTCTTCTCCACCACGATGCCACCGCCACCAGTGCTTCAGTGCCAGTGCTGCGCCGCCGCTGCCGCGCCCAGCCGTTCCTTGTGACCATGTCGCCGCCTCTGTTCAAGTTCTTCGCCACGGGGCCCTATGCTTCTAGGTTCCCTGCGGCCGGCTACCTCTTCTCTGATTTTGTTCTTGAGGACCTCGACCTCACCATGACCGAAGAGGAGGCCGCCGTCGTCGTCCAGGAAGAATAAGGGGAAGAAGCCCCTGAGCGTGGCGGCTAGGCTAGAACATTGATTATCTGTATGCCACGCGCCGCATCCCTGCGGGCGTCGCCTGCCGCCTCGTGGCTCAAGAGATTACTCCCTGTCCAAATCCACTGGAGTACGTTGTTTTTTCTCTCCCACTTCCAACACGGCTTCGGCCTACCCGTTTTTGATTTCTTCCATGATTTCATTTCCACCTATCAACTGCAACCGCATCATCTCCCCACCAATGCCATTACCTCTCTTTCCTCTTTTGCCTCTGGCATAGAGGGGTACGTCGGCCTCTAGCCCTCCAAGGAGATGTAGATCAAATTCTTTGGCCTGTGTAAAAATGTTGTCCCTGAAAAGCATCTCAACCCCGCCGAGAAACACTTAACCCAATGTGGTGCAGCCTCAATCTCTCCCCGTAAGCACTCCGCTTTTCCTCGGGTCACCGGCCTCGAGTCCTGCAAAGGCTGGGCCCGGACCTTATTCTACGTCCGGAATACCACGGACGTAGACTTGATCCGGCTCCTCCCTTTCAAGCTTGGTGTCCCGGACACCTCTCTGTGTGAGAAGATCCCGAAGCGGCCCACGGCCCTGGCGAATCAGGTGGACCACCGGATCAAGGAGCTGGTCAAGGAGAAGTTGTGGGGCGAGGATATCATGATCACCTTCATCCGCAGCCGGGTCTCCCCCCCCCTTCAGAAGCGCCGCCCACAAGATCTGCTACCTGAGCGGCCCCCTCGACCCCCACTGGACCTCCTCCTTCGAGCTTAATAAGTCTGAGGTGTTTCGTCGGGTCAAAGCCATCTTTAATGGGGAGAAGGAGTTCTCCGAGGCTTGGGAATGGGGGCTTGCACCCTTTACCCGGGCCAACCCGCCTCCTAAGGTAAATCCCTCTCTTTCCATTCTTTCCAGGTTTTCTCGGTATGTCAAACAATTTTTCTAACTCAACCATTGATACTTTTGCTCTCAGCAATTCCTCCAGCAACCACTTGAGGATGGCAAGGAGCTGGCGAGCAAGTGGGTGGCGGACCGTGCTGAGCCGGACGAGGTGGAGCCTGACTCGGAGAGGTTCTTGCCTACTCCGGACACCGCCAAGCGTACCTCTGGTAAGGCCTCTTCTTTAAGGGATTAGCCAGATGACAATGACTCGGATGTTGAGGTTCTGGAGGTACTTGACCCGGTGCCTATCTCTTATGCATTTCCGATTATGTCTGAATCTTCATCTAACCCAGCGGTCAGGTCCTCGAGGTTCCCCCTCTCGCCACGGGTTATCTGGTCCTTGCCCTTCCTAGAAGCGCGCGGCTACTTCGGTCACAGCTTCGGAGGCGCCACCGCCCAAGAAGAGGTAGAAAAAATCCAGGGACAAGGCTTCGGCTAAACCCGCGGCCAAGAGCACAGTCCGGAGGGAACCCAAACCTCGGGCGCCCCCAACCTCAGACAAGTAAGTCACCGTTCCTTTCCTATTTGCCTTTGAGTCCTTTTATCTATTTCTCTTTCTTTTTCTGACTTGCTATTTTTCATTTCTGTAGGGCTCCCAGGGTTATTCCCTAGAGCGGCCCCAGCATTTCTTCTCCGATCCGGAGCGGTTCTCCCCTTCCTCTCGCGACGATGATGTCCGCCTGCTGATTCCTATTCACGAGGACTCCGCGTCTGCGCCTGATCAGAGCCCACCTCATCATGAGGAGGGCAACGTCGTCATCGGGGGTAGCAGAGCGGCCGAGGATATGTCAATGCCGGATCTTGCTAGTTCCTCAGCTTCGCCGCCACCGTCCAGCTCTGAGGTGCCAGCTTCATCGGCACCGCCCCAAACAATTCCTTCTTCAGCTCTAGTTTCCTCAGTATCAGCAACACCAGTACCAGCAGCATCAGCACCAGCAGCACCAGCACCAACACCAGCAGCACCAACAATAGCACCAGCCCCAGCGCCAAAGCCAACAACACCAACCAAAGCACCAGCCCTAGCACCAAAGCCAACACCAACAACAACATCCGCAACCAAGCCTATGAAGAAAAAGCCTCAATCCACTGCCTCCGGATCCACAGTGTCCATCAAGGACATCTTTCAGCCAGCCTCCGCCGCTCAGTCCGGCTCAGTAGCTTCGTCTCTTCTCCAGCGCCCCGCCTTATCTGGCAAGAGCAAGATGGCTGCCGAGCCAGCCAAGGACTATGCTTCTGGGTCTTTGATGTCTACACACTTCTATTCTTGTAGACAGTTGTTGGGCCTCCAAGTGCAGAGGTTTGTAGAACAGTAGCAAGTTTCCCTTAAGTGGATCACCCAAGGTTTATCGAACTCAGGGAGGAAGTGGTCAAAGGTATCCCCTCTCAAGCCACCCTGCAATCAAGATACAAGAAGTCTCTTGTGTCCCCAACACAACCAATACACTTTTCAGGTGTATAGGTGCACTAGTTCGGCGAAGAGATAGTGAAATACAAGTGGTATGGATATAAAACAACGGTGCCAGAAAATAGCTTGATGGCATGGAAGAGACTAAAGGCAAACTGAAATAAAGATGGCAGCAAGCAAACATGTAACAGATCTAGTTGCAAACGGTGTTTGAATGCTTAGAAACAAGGCATAGGGATCATACTTTCACTAGTGAACACTCTCATATAAATATCTTCTCTTTATGATACTACTCTCCGGTTGGACACTCTAATCCATGGTAGGGCTATAACAGCACTCCTCAAAGTTCACTTTGCCCATCTAGATAACCCCACACTGTCACCTTGAGCACTAGATGGTTCCAACAAACACCACAATTTCATAGAAACATCCAACTCCAAATATAACTCATAACAAGTATTTGTAATCTCTAGCCTAAGTGCCACCATGGTGTGCACGCTGTCACTTTCACACATGGGGAGAGCATAGATCTATTAAAGCACTTGAGTAGCAAAGTAGATCTACTTGATTACAAAGCTCATGATCACAATATGATCATGCATAAAGAGAGAGATGAACACATAGCTACCGGTAGAACCCTTAGCCTCGAGGAAGAACTACTCCCTCATCATCATGGGAATCAGCAACGGCGATGGAGATGGTGGTCGAGATCAATGGAGATGGCTCTGGGGGCACTTCCCCGTCCCGGCAGGGTGCCAGAACAGAGACTTTCCGTCCCCCGAATCTCCCCTTCGGTGGCGGCGGCGCTGCGGAACTTTTCGTGGCTGGAGGCTCTTCTATTTAGGGTTTTTTGCATCAGGTGAAGGAAATATGCCCTAGAGGCAATCATAGAGATGATTGTATTTCATGTGTATCCATGAGTTTTTATAATGTTCCTTGGATATCCATATACCAGGCAATTTGTATTGATTGGCAATTATGTGAATTGTTTGTGAAACTCTTTACTTGTATGGTTATCTAATAATTGTCCCTAGTCAGAGTTCATGTGAGGACACACGTGAATATTAGACTAGCACATCGATTGGTTGATGACTATGTTTCGCAAGTCATAGACATGGAGATGTCAAACCAATGATGTGGACACATGTTATGAACCTGGGGTTGGACTGACCCAACTTGAGACTAGCAATAATACTTGCAGCTCTCTCTACACATCGTGTACGTTTTGTCCTTAGACCTGAGATTGTCGCATGTACTTGAGATGTGGATCGACCTACTTTAGGGCTATCAAACACTACTCCGTAACTGGGTAGTTATAAAGGTAGCTTTCGGGTTTGTCCTGATACATGCTGCAAGGCATCGGTCAATCAAGATGGGATTTGCCCCTCTCTACTTGAGAGAGATATCTCTGGGCCCCTCGAGTGATCGGATCCAGAAATGCATGGCCGTGCTACATATGGTTAAGACTTAACCTAGTAAAGGGATTCCGAATCACAGTATCGAGAAAGAGAGGTCAGCTTGGAGCTAGACCAAATATCATGAGGCAAAGGGAAAGACATGTACTCAACCTTGTGATGGTTCGTCCGAATGATCTTTATATGCGTTTAGGAGTTGGCACGTCTTGCTAGAGGCCGCTACCAACTATTGACAGAGTAAGTGTACTCGTGTCATGTCTATACGTGTATGAACCTATAGGGTCACACACTTTAGGGGCTGGAAGCCTAATGAGGATTGGATCCGAATTAGACCAGGCTTAGGCTGCTAATGGGCTACTAATGTAGAAGCCCACCAAAAAAGCCTATATAAGAGAGAGTGAGGCGAGCTGAATAGGGTTGAGCATTCCACCCAGCCGCCACTCCTCTTCCGCCTGTGTTGCACGTGCAGACCTAGCAGTCTGGCGTGTGACGGCTTCCACTCTAGACGTGTGGATACCTCGGAGGTGCTGCATCTGTAGCACTTGGACGGGCCGCGCAAAGGGGAGCTGCTCGTGGGACGAGGGCAAGGAGGAGACGTAGAACATCTACACTGTCGCGACGTGCTTCATCGAGTTCCACACCTGTGCATCTAGCGGTAATCCCGTGATCTATGACAATAGTATTCCTGGTTGACGCGGTAGAAATTTTGATTTTTCGCTAGTGTAGCCTACCCGTTACCCTTCAGTGGTATCAGAGACGATGCTGTTCAGTCATAGGTTCGGGAAGTTTGCATATGGATGATGTGATCGTCTGTATGGCAGTGGTTCTGGATTGATCTATGATCTTATTTTCCGTGATTGTGATTCTAAGGTCATCGAACGACTTACCCCTATCGGTCGGTTTCCGCCATCGGGGTAGACAGTGACACATAAATCCTTTTGAATCATGCGAAGATCAATATGATTGATCGAATCGGGAATTAGATCTGAATCGACGCACCGTGATCAAAGGAGTTTGGTCGAATCGGAACTATGGTCGGTTTATGGTAAATTTGATTTGCCGATCAAAATCCTTATAGAAAATTGTATAGATTTGATCTCTCATTTTCACAAACCGACCATGATCACGCAGGGGGAGACCCCCTAGACCCCCCTTAATCGTAGCCCACTTTGGTATCACGTTAAGGTTCATAGGTGCTACGATTTCACATGATCCGGTAGAATGCGATTCTATGCACAACTTGTTTTTGCAGGATGTATGTGATCAGTATGGCCCGAAAATGTATGTGATGCATGTATGTATTTTTTTCATGACCTGCGTGTCGTGATTAGGGCAACACGACTGGAGCCATATGTGTTGTCAATTATTGTAATGGCTTGCATGCCAACTTGTGATGATCCCAATACCATGTAATTTTGATTACTAGCTGTTAGGAGTAATATCTTGTATTAGTTCTTGGAGAACTCATCACTTGGAGGATGGCTTGCATAGAGCATGAAGATGGAGATCATCATGGTGGACAGGTTCTATGGCGATGGAGATCACCATGCGAAAAATGGGCCATACTGTATCACATCTATGTGAATGCTATTCTTATACGTTTTACTACTATGTATGCTTAGATGATAGAAGTAGAATGACCCCACACAAAGTTTAAGTTAAACCATGCCCTCCCAACCAAACCTTGCACCATCCTATGCCCTGTACAATCGTTGGTGGGTCTATGAAATTAGGGTGCCGCGGTTTTCCTTGGCTGGATGGGTTTGTAATGGATACCTACACGCATAAGGGTTGGTGAGCTTAACAAGGTCATCTTAATAGTTAAGGACCTTGGGGCATAAAGGTTGGGCGCCTAGTTTTGACATAGAGATGTCACCCAACAACAAGAGTCATATGTGATATGATTAGCAAAGGTTGCTTACCGATTTACCTTGTCTTCTAGCAGTGATGCTAAAGCTCACTAGTCGACTTGTTAATTGTGGATCTTGAATCACTTAGTACCAATAGAGGGATGTTGATTTAAGTGGGAGTATATGCTATTAAATTGTTTAATATGTTTTACTCTTTCATGGTTACATGGCTTAGTATTTTGCATATTTTTGTTGTAGATCAATGGCACTAAACAATTCATCACCATTTTCTTTACATTCGATTCTTGAAAAGGATAAACTAAATATAACAAACTATTCGGACTGGGTCCATAACCCGAGAATTGTTCTCAAGGCTGAGAAAAAGGAAACTGTTCTGGATACCCCAATTCCGGATGAACCTGCTGATAATGCAACTGCTGCCCTTAAGAATGCCTACAAGAAAGCATGTGATGAATCTCTTGAGGTTAGTTGTCTTATGCTTGCATGCATGGAA
Source organism: Avena sativa (assembly GCA_916181665.1). Classification (NCBI taxonomy): domain Eukaryota; kingdom Viridiplantae; phylum Streptophyta; class Magnoliopsida; order Poales; family Poaceae; genus Avena; species Avena sativa. Next base: position 5,469,520 of record OV702287.1, read on the forward strand.
CCTGATCTTCAAAAGCAGTTTGAGGATCAGGAAGCGTACGATATGATCGTTGCGCTTAAGGACATGTTCTTGACTCAGGCTAGGACTGAGAGGTACAATGTCGCTAAGTCCTTTGTGGAATGCACTACTAGGAAACAACCTATAGATAGATAAGATATTCAGTGGCGCATATGCCAAACCATGCGCCACAGGAAAACATCAGTGGCGCACCAGAAAACATGCGCCATAGAAGATTGGAAGTTCTGTGGCGCATTCTCCAGACTACGCGCCACAGAAGATTGGTGGGACCCGCCAGCCGGGGTGGGTTGATCCAAGTTCTATGGCGCATTCTGAGATATGCGCCACAAAAGTTGCCTCTTCTGTGGCGCATATTTTCTTATGCGCCACAGAACATGGAGGGGGCCCCCACCACGGAATCTAATTGACCCAAGTTCTGTGGCGCATGTTGTGATATGCGCCACAGATGTGTTGCACTTTTGTGGCACATATCCCAACATGCGCCACAGAACTTGGAGGTGGGCCCCACAGAGGGAATCTAATTCACCCACTTCTGTGGCGCATATGGACTTATGCGCCACAGAAGTTTCAGCATCTGTGGCGCATTTCCTCGATATGCGCCACAGATGAGGGCGTCCAGATCCATGTTAAAAAGGTGACAAAAGCTAGCTTTCTTATCTATCTATCCACCACCACCCATTTCACATCTCTACCTCCTCCCAACTCGTCTTCCTCCTCCCTCACACCCCATCTTGCCCATAGTTTCTCCATTTTCTTGTAACTAAACCTACTTTAATCCATATATTGGTAAGTGGAAGCTTCGCTCCAACTTCTAGATCTAAAAGTTCCTTACTTTTCTCTCTCACATCTCTATTTGTTTACTAATTTCCTCTCCACCAACTTGCATTGTAGATCTATTTGTCCACACTCTCTCACCGCGCGGTCTCGTCTCGCTATTATTGTGTCTACTAGGTGAGTACTTGGCCATGAACATGTAGGTGAAGCTTGTCGCACGGGCGGTGTGTGTGTGCGATCCATGGCGAGACGATGCTTGTGTGGTGCATGAATGTTTGCAATGGGAGGAAGTTTTTTGTTGCTTGCTTGTTGTTGTCGGGCCCGGCCGGTGTGGTTACATGGATGTTTTCCGAAATGTTGATTCATTTCCATTTCAGCAAATTTTTGCACTACACATATGTCCTAATTTTAGGAAAGGTCATTCCGAATTTTTTCCGGCTAGCATTCATGCATGTGTGTGTTCATATGGTGTGGTTCTCACCTATACTCTCTGTTTTGACCGCTCAGGCAACCATGGTCCTCACGATGAGCGAAGGTCCAATTGCTAGGTACAATAAAGGCGCGAAGGAGGACATGATTCTGAACAACAAGACCATGATAAGATGTCCATGTCGAACATGCAAACTGCAGTGCTAGATCGACCCTGAATCTGGACAATTGGAGGGTCACCTGCTCAGGCGCGGTTTCATGCGCGACCTCAATGAGGCGCCGACAGGACATGGTGGTGGTCACGAAGACGTGGGCGGGCGAGAAGACGAAGAGTCTACCGAGCATGATCATCATGATGAAGGAGATGCCAGCGGGCATGATCATCATGACGAAGGAGATGCCGGAGGGCATGATCAGCATGGAGAAGGAGATGGCGATGGCATGATAATGATCATGAAGAAGGAGAAGACGCGAACACACAGACGCTGCTACTTCGGTCTTGTAGGACCCTCATGTTCAAGAAATGCTCCTCAAGGAGACGAGCAACGATAAAGCTGCAGCTAGAGAGAAAGCCAAGCTAGCCCAAATGGAGGTAGACGGGATGACTCCATTGTATCTTGGGTGTCGCCCCGAGGATACACGTTTGAGTGTAACACTCAAGGCTTTGGAGATGAAGGCCGAACACAAATGGACCGATGCGAGCTTCAACGTGAACATGGAATACTGGCACGATCGACTTCCTAAGGGGAACACATTTCCAACAAGTATCGAGGAGGCCAAGAAAATCATGTGCCCTCTCGACCTACCACACATTAAATACCACACATGCATCAATGTTTGCGCACTTTATCGGAACGAGTATGCGGATAGAACCACATGTCCAGTGTGTGGCCAAGGACGGTACAACAGAGGGAACAAGAAAGTTCTTCGAGAAGTGGTATGGTACTTTCCTATCACCCCCCCGTCTGCAGCGATATTTCGTAGATCCTAAGGAAGCAAAGCTCATGCAATGGCACGCGGAAAGAGAGAAACCCGAAGATGATCTAGAGAAGGGAAAGATCCTGACACACCCTTCAGACGCTAGCCAGTGGAATGCATTAGACATCGAGTTCGAAGAGTTTGGGGGCGATGCAAGGAACGTCAGGCTGGGTATGAGCACCGATGGACTCAATCCTTTTGGAAACCAGAGTAACACGCATAGCACCTGGCCCGTGTTTGTATGGCCGTACAACCTCCCCCCGTGGCTATGCACGAAGCAAATGTATGTAGACATGAGCATTCTTATTCAGGGGCCAAAACAACCAGGTATCGATATGCATCTGTATCTCGGGCTATTGAGAGAGGAGTTAGCCAGCTTGTGGGAGACGCCGGCCAGTACGTGGGACGCCTACACTAAAGAATATTTCCATCTGAGAGTCGCGTTGCTCACAACCGTGCAGGACTATCCTAGTTACGCATATGTATCGGCCCAGGTGAACCACGGACACAATTCATGCATCAAGTGCATGGATGAGACACCGCATCTCTAGCTACCAAGGGATCCCGGGTCTTCGAAAACCGTGTTGCAAGGTACTCGAAAGTGGCTCCGCATGGATCACCCGTGGAGAAAACGTGGTGACCTGTTCAATGGTAAGGACGAGCTCGAAAGAGCCCCGCGTCCGAGGAGCGGCGAAGAAATCTAGGAGCTTTTGAATAATTGGGTAGATTGCCCTACGCTTGAAAAAAAATGACCGAGGACAAAGCCGCTGCTGGGTGTATGGAAAGCAAGGTCTGTTTTCTGGGACCTGCCGTATTGGAAGGTCCTTCACACTCCCCATAGCCTCGATGTAATGCACATCACGAAGAACGTTACCGAGAGTCTGCTTGGCACTCTACTGAACATGCCGGAGAGGACCAAGGATGGGCCGAAAGCAAGAAAGGACCTTAAATTGCTTGGCATAAAGAAAGATCTTCAGTACCCTGATAGTGATGATGATGATGATGATGATGATGATGATCAGACGGAAGGGACTCAAGGTCGCCGCAAAAGAGTTAAGAAGAATGAGGTGGTGCTTCGCGCTGCCTGCTTCACTCTAAGTCTGGAGGAGCTCGAGAAGTTTTTCAGGTGCCTCTTAGGAGTGAAAGTTCCTCATGGTTACTCGGGGAAGATAAGCAGATATCTGGATGTGGCGAAGAAGAGGTTCAGCGGTATGAAGTCTCACGACTGTCACGTGCTGATGACGCAGATACTCCCCGTTGCGATCCGTGGGATAATGGACGAGCATGTCCGTGAGACGTTGTTTGGCCTCTGTAACTTTTTCGACGTCATATCTAGGAAGTCGATCGTTGTGAAGAAGCTCGACAGGCTACAGGAAGAGATCGTGATGATACTATGCGAGCTTGAGATTTACTTCCTGCCTGCATTCTTCGACATCATGGTGCATCTGCTTGTACATGTCGTGGACGACATCATCCAGCTCGGGCCGACATTCCTGCACAACATGATGCCGTTTGAAAGGCTAAACGGTGTCATCAAAGGATTCGTTCACAACAGGTCTCGTCCAGATGGAAGCATAGCCAAGGGCTTTCTGATCTACGAGTGCATCTCCTTCTGCCAGAATTATCTAACCACCGAGAACGAGGATATTGGAATACCCACAAAGAAGCACCTCGGCAGACTCGGTGGATATGGTCACCGCGAGGGCTGCCGCTCACTACATGTCGGCATTGATGGTCGACGCACTGATTTTGAAAGGGCACACCAAGTCGCGCTACAACACATTGAAGTGGTCGGCCCTTGGGTCGAAGAGCACAGAAGCTTAATCGAGCAGGAGTACGTCGACCAGGGCCGGCCGAGGAAGAAGGGAGATGTAACCAGAGAGCACAACTCCAGCTTCACGGGTTGGTTCAAGAAAAGGCAACTAGACAATCCCCCACAGACGCCTTCTACAGAAGATCAAAAACTCATATTCTCCTTGTCGCAGGGCCCAGGGCACAACCTAAGGACCTATCAGTCATAAGACATAAACGGTTATAGATTCTACACCGAGGAAAAGGACAAGAATAGTGAATATCAAAACTCACGAGTAACTATGTTATCCTTTGCTGATGACGAGACTACTGTGATGGAAAGATTCTACGGAAGGATCAAGGAGATATGGGAGCTTGACTAATGTGGAGAGATTGTACCGATGTTCCATGTTAGATGGGCCAAGAACGTGGAAAAAGAAGGCCGCTATTTCACCACAATGGTTATACCAGATGCCAAATCAACGAAGAACGCCTCCGCAAAAAATGAGCCTTGGGTACTCGCTAGCCAAGTTGATCAATGCTTTTTTATTACCGACCCATCAAAGCCCAACCATGTTGTAGTTAGGAGGGGCAAGAGGAGCATCGTCGGAATGGAAGGAGCCGCCAACGAGCAAAACTTCGACAAAAACGGCGACCCAAAGATCAAAGAGGAATTCGACAAGTACTTCGACATGCCTACTACTACTAAAGTAAGAAGGAAGACCACACTGCCTACTAAAGGTTGTCCATTCACAAGAAGAAATCTCAAAGTGCACGGGCTAAAGTATTCAACCACGGCGAAAAAGGGCAAGAAGATTGTGAAGAGTCACTAGCTCGACACATCACATGATTGTATATGTTCGGAGAGAGAGTTTTTTTGAATAAATATGAATGTTTGTATATGTTCTTGCTTTATTTTAGACATATATATAATTAAAAACACATTACATGATTGTATATGTTCGGGAAGAGAGTTTTTTGAATAAATATGAATGTTTGTATATGTTCTTGATTTATTTTAAACAGATCCATAACTAAAAATATATTTTTAAAAAATAAAAAAGTGTGAGACAGCCAGGATTCGAACCTAGCTGCCCTAGGTTTAGAATGGCACAAGCAAGCAGCAGAGACCACTAAGGCAATGTGTGATCTTGTCATACTACCACGCGCGCCGCGTTTTGTACTAAGTCCAGAGGTTCTGTGGCGCATTTCGGCAATATGCGCCACAGAAGTTCCAACTTCTGTGGTGCATACCGAAATGCGCCACAGAAGTTCCAACTTCTGTGGTGCATACCGAAATGCGCCACAGAACCTGTGGACTTAGCGAAATAAATGGTTCGGTCTTCATTCCCCTTCTCCCCATTCAGTCACCGCCGCGCACTAGCCCTAGACCTAGACCTCGCTGCCAGAGCCGCCACCATCGCGCTAGGCCTTGCTGCCGGAGCCACCACCGCCGCGCCGCCCGGCGAACCAGTGGAGGAGGAGCCGCCCGACGAACCCGTGGAGGAGGAGCCGCGGGAGGAGGAGCCGCCCTGCAGCCCGTGGAGTTGGAGACGCCGCGCCGGACCCCGCAAACCCTCATCGTCGTCAACCACCACAGCAAGTTCGTCCCCCACCCCCCACCCCCCTCTGATGCTCTTCCCCTTTCGTTCTCTGAAGAACATTGTTCGTTCTCTGTTTTCGTTAAGAATTTCAAATAGACCGAGATGGCGATATCTAATTTACATAGCCAGTCTTAGTTTAGATCATATTTGTTTCCTCGATCAATGGATGTTTGAAAGCTTGTTCAAGCTATAGACGCAGAATAATTTGGAAAGGAAAGCATTTTCAGTAAACCAATTGTAATACTATATCATCTTGCTTTCTAGTTAGTCATTTTTTCTCCCAAGATAAAATTAACTGCTTACCTCGTTTAAGCAGCAAGGGATCAAACACTCGCACCTTCAAATATGCAAATTCAAATGTTTTGGGGGGTTAAATTTAGTGACTCTGAATTGCAGCAGCCAGGTGCAATGATATGTGGCTTAATCAAGCAAGTCTCCTTCATAGTGGAACTATTATTAAGGTGTTCTTAAACCACTGATGCAGAAATGTGAGCGAGACAACTATGATTAAATCCATCAACTTACAATTGGCTCTGCATACATCTGTGAGGAAAATACATGCACTTGATTTTTATTATTCAGAGGTTCAGGACTTCATGTTGGATATGTGAGGCCATTGTTTGTAAAGGCTAAGACCTCTACTTTATATGCAAACACGATAGCAGATCACACGAGGGATTCTGAACATGCTTAACTAGTACAAAATTTCCATCAAAAAAGAAAGAAAAAACTATGTACAGAATTGCTGCCGCATCATTATTGTTTATCTGAACTAGAGAAGTGCAAACAAGTAGATGCGAAGATGGCGTACGTGTACCTTCAAGTCCGATGAACCAGCATGTGAAAGGGAGCGTGTAATCTATAGAGTTCTATATGTGACAGGGTGAACCTGTATTTCCTTTTGGGAGCTTTCCTTTTTAGTTAACATGTTTGCCAATTTGTAGCATATAGATATGATGCTGCCATAAGAAATGGTGCTGTCATAAGAAATGGTGCTGTCATAAGATATGGTGTTGTCATAAGAAATTTATAGCACCAAAGTGATCACAATCCTACATATATGTGCTGTCATAAGAAATTATGCTGTCATAAGAAATGGTGATGTCATATATGTGCTGTCATATATGGTGCTGTCATAAGAAATGGTGCTGTCATATACGGTGCTGTCATATATGTGCTACTAGTGCTAGTAGCAAATTGATGATTTGGGTTGTCAATGGGGATGGGGCTGTCAATATGGGGATGGGGTGTTTTGTCTTTCAGGGATTTCATTTGAGTTGCCCATTTCTCCCGAAGTGTCGATTCACTTCCGTTTCGGTTGAGAAATGGGCACTCCTAGGTCAAAAAATTAGCAAAGGTCATGCTGAATTTTTCGACCGAGATTTATGCTAACTTTTTGCCTCTTTTAAATAGAGTAGTGCAAACATGTCGGGTAACAAGGAGTCTGGCCCTTCTAAGCACATGATCAGCGTCGAAGAACAAGCTAGACAGGCCAACCAGTCATTCTGGCGGGGGTCCCAACAGGAGGAGGAGGAGGCGATGAGGATGACACCACCACCAGAGGAGGAGGCGACCGTCGCCAGAGCTGCTGGGGCCAATGAGGGTGGAGATCCTGATTACGAGGGGGACGAAGACAACTACGATGGAACTAGTGAAGGCGGTAGCGAAGAGGATGACACCACCGATGGCGGCACCCGCACCGATGGCGGCGAGCGCACGGATGGCGGTAGCGACAACCCGACCGCTTCTCATAAGAAGAAGAAGGAACAGAAGGATCGGAAGGTGCCAGTGCTCGCCACCGTCTGCGATGAGTTCACTGAGGTCACAGAAAGTGGCCAACCCATTGCGCCAGAGGCGATTGCTAAAGGGTACGGCCTGCAACTCGGGTGCATCGTCCGGGAAAGCATGTCGATCAACATGAAGTACATCAGACATGCTGACAATGCGGCTTTGGTCGATAACCTCCTTAAGAAGCTTCACAAGCGATACAGATTCCCAGAGCGGTTTAGAAACCTCGAGAGAAAGAACCCGGTGAACAAACTAGCCCTCACGAAGATGAGCAACGCCTTGAGCAGCTGGAAAACCCGGGTGAAGAATAGCATTGACAAAGGTGAAAGCTGGGAGGTTATTAGTAAGAAAAATCCGATGCTCGACGAAGAGGAGTTTAGGATATTCAAGGCGGATATAGCTATCGCTGACGCTATAAAATGGACTCAATGGGGAAGGAGTATGCGGGAACAGAACATAGGTAACCACCGCCTTGGAAGCGGCGGTTACAGGGGGAAATAGGCCATTTGGGACAAGGAGGACGCCGAGCTTGAACGCCTTGGTAAAGACAACCCTTGGCTTAAAATCACGGACTTGCAGCTTAGGCAATTTGTTCGGGCCCGCTACTACCTGGACAAGGAAACAGGGGAGTTCATCACCGACGATCCGGAGGTGAAGGAATTCGAGAAGAAGCTGGTAAGGAATTTATCGCCGATCTCAAGTCTATTGCGTTCTAATTAAGATAATGAAGTCAAGAATATAAATGAGTTCACCTTTCCTTGTCTCTGCAGTTGGATGAACTGAACGCTACTGCCACAGAGTCGTCCCAGGATGCGACGGAGCCGTGGGACATGGTTTTCAACAGGGCGACCAATGCTTACAAGAAGAAGGACAAGGGGTTACCGCCGTCCTCAGCTGGCCGTGTGTCTGGCTTCGGTACGAGCATGAAGTTCAAGGAGTACTACAAAGAGGACGCCAAGAAACCCCTTTCATCAATATATCATGCTCATGTCACCATGCCGCATTGCATTTGAGCATCATATGAAACCCCTTTCATTTGGTTCTTCTTCATATGCATTGGCCTTGTTAATTGTATTTGCCTCTTGATATATTGTATTTGGTTCTTGATATAATGTTACATGCCCAAATTGAGTTGGGGGCATCTCTCTTCAAATCCTTCTACCCACTACCATGACATATTTCATCTTGCCATATTAATCTGCCATGCATGAATATGTGGGCTCTTATTCTATTGTTGCTCTAATTCTTGCCCATGTGTAATATGTATGGATCCAATCTTTCCTATGCCATCCATCAACTCCTAGTTTTTTTACACTTCTACTCATGGCCTTGATCATATGCCACCTTTGCTTTATAGTTTGACTATATTGCATGTCATTGCATGTGACATGCAATAATAGCCAAACCCCATCTCCCTATTACTCATACTTGTTTTCTTTTGTGTCTTTGTGTTTAAATTCAATCTCCGGTTTTGGTTTTATCTAAATCTATCAAACCTACATCTACCCATGCATGTGACACACCCACACACACTTCAAACTTTACTCTAAAAATCCTAACCGAGATGTGCATGCAATCACACATACACGCACATTAAATCTCTCTCCCTCTCTAGTCTAGACTAGCTAAAGCAACCCGTGTGTGTGGTAAACACATACACCACCACCATCTCTCCACCTATCTGGTTCCTCCCTCTCTCTCTCTTGTCCTTGCAGTCCAACCAAGGTCGAACGGAGTGGACAACAGCGAACCAGCCATGCCTAACCGTGAGCATACATGTCTTCGACATGTGCCTCCCCGTCCTCCTTTTCCCTTGCTCATAAAGCAACCACCACCGTCCAGGTCTGGTACGATGCACCCAGCAACAACCACCTACCAGATCGAAATCTGGAGGATCTCTTCAACCTCCGCAAGCCAGCCATGGACACCGTCCTCCTCTGCACCTGCCATGCCGCTAGCCACGGCCGTCGTCAGTTCTGAACCTGCTCGGGCTGCTGGAGCTCGGAGGAAGCTGTCGGAGCTCGTCACCGTCCCTGGGAACCTGCAGAACCAAGACTCCGCCGCCACGCAAGCCGGACGCCGCCGCGGCCAGCGCCACCTCGTCTTCGTCCAGGACTTCTTCCTTTCCGGTCGTGCCTCCCGTCGCCAGCAACATCGTGGTGAGCTGCCTCGCCACCCTCCTTCTCTCCTCTAGCTCCCCATTTTTCCTCTCGCACTCGCCGGCCGCTCACCAGCACGCGCCCACGGCACAGCACCTGCAGCTGAACCACCTCCGTTCCCCTCAATTTTCCGACCTGTGCCGCTCGTCTCTGGAGACTCCCGGAACACCCCGTCGTAGAGGAATATCCCCTGAACGCATAGGAGTCAATCTCGCTCAAATCGACCAAGTATATCTCTCGCAATCGTCTCGCCAAGTCACCACGATATCTCTGCATTTTTTTTGGCTGTTCGTCCGTCAGTTTGGACCCAGCGCAGCGTCTCTGTTTCCAGCAGATTTCCGAACTCCTCAGGTCACCTCCGGAGCCGTTCTCTACTTTCATTTTATTCACGACGCATCTGTATTCTTGAAAAATCAAACGCAACAACAAACGGAGGTCTAAATCTTTCGAAATCGTCGACCGAAGTTGGCTCGACTTCACTAACTATAACTGTCGAGTTACAGCTCAGTTTTGTTCCGTCAGCACGCGCGCGATGCAGCTTCTGCTGTCTCTGTTCGCCGCACCACCACATCTCGCACGCCCCACCTCTGAGCTAAACTCCTGTACCACGGTGAGATCCTAACACCCCTCTTTCCAACGATCCATCACACGAACGTTTTGGTTAAGTAGATCGCTCGAGATCTTCCGGCAAAGTCGTGCAATCTCACTGAAACCGCTGTCAATTTGTAGTCTGCACGAGCCGTGCTTTCTGCCTCTATTCCCGGTGATCCAGCGCGCTCCATCTTCCGTATCTGGCTACTATTTTTATGTCCAAATGTAGCCATATGTACCATCTATCCTTTTCTTCAAACGGCGTCCAAATCCGCGCAGTTTTGAACTCACAATCATCCGAGGAAGTCCGGTCGATCTCTGCTAGATTCTGAACTTTTCCGTCAGTTCGAAACCAAGCGCAACCCTGACGAGCTCACCATCATCTCGCCAAGCACAGCCCGACGAGCTATTCTTCCTATTCTGTTTTCCATCAGTTACTACAATATTTTTCCTCTCTGTTTCTTGATTCTTCCCATCCTGTGAAGCTGATCTCCGACGAGTTTCTTTGAGTACAACTCTTCTCGGGTGTTCCATCCACGCGTAGAAACAAACGGAATAATTTTTGGAGGCCTTAATCGCTCGGAATTGTCTCGACAAATTTGGATCAGCTAGCCTGTTTTGCAAGTCGATCTTCAGTTTCCGTCAACAAACAGCGACGGTAACGTTTTACTAAAAAAAAAAAACATCTCTTGGCATTCTTTTGTCTGGCTCAACCGCAATCCTTTTCTTTTTTGCTTCCAGATCGTGCAGAGACCCTGGCAATCTGTCAGCTGCTCAACGTTTGGCTAAACAATTTCAAAATTCGAATTTAAACTTTTTTTTTAAAGTCTAACCATATGTGAACGTTGACCCCGAAAATTAAATATGTTCTATAATAAATTAGAAGGAACTTAAAATACCTAAGTTCCTTGTTTTTAATTACTGAACGTGGAAATGTCGTCTGTTTATTTTGTCAACTATTGCAAATAAAATATGTTTTTGAATCAGAAAAATGTGAGGATTTTAAATATGCCATCCAAAATAATATTTGTCTAATTTAAATTTTCGAAATTGTTAAATTGCAATAAAAATGCCTTTTCTTAATTAATTAATAACTTTAATTCTATAACTCCAAATTTGACAAATAATATGTCTAAATCGATCAATGCGACGAGCCCGTTCTAACTACGCATTCCTTGATATGAATTAAAGCATGCATCATATAAATATTAAGTGGACAGCAGGTGTTATGGGAGCAAAACATGACTAAAAACTTAATAAAATACTTTATTCTTGTACCCCACACCTCACCCTTGCCATGCTACATTATTGCCATGTAAATTGTGCATCATTCATCATGGCATGCTTGGTTGCTTGTCGCATTTTATTTATATGCTTGTGCACTTTATTTATGTTGGCCCTTGTTTGTTTGGTTCTTCTTTCGAATAGACGCCGAGCAGGGGAATTATCAGGAATCCCAGGAGTACTACCCAGATCCATTTCTCGCTTCAACTGAGCTGCCAGGCAAGCACTACCACATGCTTGCATACATATAGTACCTATTGCTTCTATCTTATTCTTGCATCATGGAGTCGCGAATGCATTAAATTAAATCCCAAGTACTGCATAGCCTTTACTTTTAAACCCCACCGAGCTTGTTCCTCCATCCCATGAGCCATTACTATAGGAGTTGTTTGAGCCATGCGAGTCGTAGAACAGCATGTGTAGGGTATGTGAGTGTCTGGTGGATAACGAGGTACCTAAACAACTTAACCTGAGTAGTAATGAGATAACTAATAAAAGAGGCACCGGTGGGCAATATCTGTCATTTGGTTTTTATGTTCACTTGTGTCCCGTAGGACCCCGAGTACTTGATTCCTGTTCCTTGACTATTCGCACTATCCACATCCGGGAGGCCTTATGGACCCCCCTGAGTCAGAGCTTGATTCATTTCTATTTCTTGGGGCCACAACTAGTTTGGGGTTTTATTTACTATCCTGTACTTATGCCATGTTACTGTTTTATTAAGATTGTGCGTGGAGCACCTGTACTGTTTTGGATGCGGAATGTTTTCGCGGTATCGACAAGCCCAGTCATATTTTCGGGTTCCCAGTCGTTTACAGCCATTGACGCGAACCTTGGGTCCGTCTCGAAGTCGGCCAACTTCGTTGCGGATAGCTTAATGGGGTGGCTCCCTGAAATATTTTACGAATCCTGTGATCGCTTTGTCGTGAATGCCTCGTTGGGTTTTGAGTTGGTTTTTCTGAGGTTGATCAAGTGTGTGTTGCTATTTGTGCACCCCTGCAGGGTAAATCTTTCCGAAAGCCGTGTCCGCGGTTATGGACGACTTGGAGCACAGTTTCTCGATCATAGACAAGCATAACTAAAGTACCGTTTTTAATTTGACTAAATATCTGACTAGTAATTAGTGCAATACTCATGGAATGGTTAATAAAACTTCCAATGGATGGTTTGTTCGTCCGCTTTCTCGTTGGTAAGCGAGAAGGAGGATGGATCTATTACTTTATACTGTCATAATTGTTGTTTCTAATTAACGGACATCCGCCTATCTTTGGTTAGGCGGATGGTTAGCGAGTATCTATAGACTTGATAGTTATTATCTTTTGCTGCAATTGCGTCACCCCAGGTATATGTCCCCTTTAGAGGCATAAAGACTTGCTGAGTACCCCTAGGGTCTCACACGATAAATTGTTTGATTCAGATGAACATGTGTATTCGCAAGATGGATACTGGGTGGAGGAGACAGATGATGTTGGCAACGATCACTCGGTGTAGAGATTTCGGGGATGGGGATCCGTGAGATATGTGGGCGGGATGTGCTTACTTATGTGGCATCTTATGCCGATTTGCTTCTTATCCGTACTCGGATCTTGTTTCCCGCTTCCGCTTGATACTCTGTTGATTGCTGTATGAGGAGCTATCCTACACTATTATTTCTATCTAGGATATTTGGATCTTGCCGTATGGCGTTACAATATTTCTATTTCTTTTAGATGGTATGGCTCTAAGAACTGTTGTAAGGTAGCTTGCATACATACTCACTTGTGTATGTATTTGATCTCTTCGCCTGTTGCCTACGCCGCTCTTGTCCCGATGTTCTTGGAAGTGGTTAGGGCGGCCGACGGGCCTACACGTTGGTGGCCCTGAGCCTCCGCTGTAAAACCCTTAACCACTTTTGGTTCATCCAGGCTTGAACTTAGAGCGTAGGGTCCGAGGTAGTTATAGAGCCAGCCTCTTCCGAAGAGGATCCGAGGCCAGGACGTCGTCGTCGTACCATCCACACAATTTGGCTTGCCCTGAGTGCATGTAGCTAGTGATCCGATATTGACTCCGGATATGATCCACATTGCGGTTGGAGCCATGTTAACTTTGCACGAGGGTGTCAAGACACTAGAGGCCCTCCTTCTTAAAGACGAAGATCCAAATTACCCGGTTTTCACGGCCAAGGTGCCATTGGACGTGGGCTTCGTTGATGAACCCCCCGCGGATATATTCTTCATAGCGTTCGAAGACATATTCAAGCTGTTTCTCACGAAACGGCTGACTATAACTTGGTCCGCCTATACGCGCTCAATCTGGCGCTCACGATCAAGAGAGAAAGTACCCCAGAAATCGCGATAGTGGATCCCTACTACATGCGGGACAGCCAGTTTGGTCGAAGGATCAGAGACACGGACCAAGGCGACGGCATACCTCGAGAAGTTCATGGTGAACAACAAGAGGAAGGGCACACTTATTTTGCCTTTCTTTCCCGAGTAAGTACACACACTCGCTCATCGCCACCGTAACTTATGCATTTCTTATAGATTTCTTCCTTTGCTCTTTTTCCAACATTCCGTTCCAATTGTGTTGCGCAAAGACAAATACTGCACACTCATCGTCCTTGCCCCGAGGTATTCGCTAGCCACGTATTTCGACTCGGGGAGTTTGACGAAGAAGAAAGACTACACCAGAATAAGGGGTGTTCTCAATGAGGCTCTCGAGGGCTATACCAAGAAGGGATGCACCTTCGTAGATAAGGGGGAATGTATCAAGGATGGCAAACACGTGTTCAAGCACGTGCCCGACTTCCCCTGCGTCAAGCAGTCGACTACTGGTGCCAAGGAGGCCTTCTACGTCCTCCATCACCTTAAAGGTTATGTTCGAGATTGCCATAACCTAACGCTGCCATCTAGTCTCTGAGGATGGGCCAAAACTTTGGTGAAAATCGACGATGCTGATCTTAGAGAAGACTTCCATCGCATTCAGATGAAGTTGTCGCAAATCATCATTGAAGATGTCAACACAAGGGGGTGCCCTACAACAAGCCAGAGGGTTGAGTAAGAGGGAGATCGAAGAATGCCTCTGTAAGCAGGGTGACACAAGGACGTGGATGACGAAAGAGGGCTATCTACCGTTCCCGAAGCCGAGCGAGAAGAGGAAGTCTTCATCATGATCGATGTGTGCCTCTAGCATGATCCAGTGTGTGTATATTCTTGATGGACGCCTGCTGTATTAGTGTGTGTGTCATAAACTTTACTATCTCGTGGTCGAAATGGTCATTGTTGTTAGACTTAAACTACCTTGTGGTCGTGTTGTCGTTGAACTTATTGCTTCTATGATGATCTAACTTTTAGGTTTATGGATCCTTTGTTTTATATTCTGTGAACACATATATATATATGTATGTGGACCCTTTATTCATTCTTTTCGTTGTATTTTTACTAATATGCCTTGTCGTCTATAGAGATGGCGACGAGGTGGTATGTGGTGTACATGGGTAGGGTTCTAGGAGTCTACAAGGAGTGGGGGGATTGCCACAAACAAGTGAACAAGTTCAGCGACAACATCTACAAAGGATACACGACTAGAGAGGAGGCGATAGCCAAGTGGAGGAACCACTTGTGGAAGAAGAACCAGATGAAGATATTGGTCGGGCTAATGCTCTTGCTCACCATTATCACAGCTGTATTCTATTTGATCCTAGTGTAGGCGGCGGTGGCCACTTCATATTTGTAATGTGAGATGATATGAACTTTGTATTCGGCGCTTGTGTAAAAATTTGGCACTTGACACTATATATGTATCTCGATCGGGCTCTAAGTGTTTGTATTATATATATGTCGGTTTTCATGCATCTACTACTTGTGCAATGTATTTTATACTCATCTAGATAAATACTGTATAAATCCTGTATAAATACCTGATTATACACCAGGAAAGTATTTTACTTTGAATATGTGTTACGCAATCAGTGGCACATATAATTATATAGTCAGTGGCGCATGGCATTTCTGTGGCGCATACACGTAAATGCGCCACAGAAGTTCTTCCTGTGGCGCATATGAAGAAATGCGCCACAGAAGTCTGGAACTTCTGTGGCGCATATCCATATGCGCCACAGGAAGCAGATATCAGTGGCGAGATAACAGTGGCGACTAGGATATGCGCCACAGAAGATGTATTTTCATGCGCCACAGAAGAGTTGTTTCCTAGTAGTGATGCAAGCTGGCAGAGGGAGCAGTTGTAGGCCCCCATGTGATCAAAATGGTTGGTTACAGTCAGACTTTGGAAAAGCTTGGTTTTCCATTAGGCCAAGAGTTGGCCACTGATTTCATTTTGGCATCTCTTCCATCTAGCTATGGGCATTTCATTTCGAACTACCATATGCATGGGGTGGAGAGGGGCCTTAATGAATTATGTGGGATGCTGAAAACAACAGAATGTGACATTAAGAAGTGTGCAGGGCATAGCCATGTGATGGCTATGCAAAACAAGCCTAGCTTCAAGAAAAAGGGCACTTCTTGGCAGAAGAAGAAGGGCAAGGCTAAGGATACGATCCCTAAGCCAAACCCTGCACCCAAGAAAAAGGCTGGACCTGCAGAAGACACTGAGTGTTTCTTTTGTCATGAATATGGCCACTGGAAGAGAAACTGCAGCAAGTACCAGGCTTCTTTGAAAAAGGGTGGAAGTAAGAGTACTTCCCACTCAGGTACGCTTGTTGTAAATGTTGTGGACATTTTTCTCGCAGATTCTTATGTTAACTCTTGGGTATTTGATACCGGATCGGTTGCTCATATTTGCAATTCGATGCAGGGGCTAATAAGAACTAGAGAAGTGCAGAAAGGCGAAGTGGATTTTCGCGTCAGAAATAAAGCAAGGGTTGCTGCATTGTTCGTTGGCGTCATGCAACTTCACCTTCCGTCAGGATTTATTATGGAGTTAAATAATTGTTATTACATTCCTAGTATGGGTCAAAACATTTTATCACCTTCATGTTTGATGAGGGATGGTTATTCATTCGCGAGTACAAACAATGGTTGTGTAATCTCTTAGAATGCTATGTTTGTGGCTGATGCTCCCATTGTGAATGGGTTATTTATTTTAAATCTTGATAATGCATGTGTTTACAATGTTAGTGCTAAAAGGCTTCGGCCAAATGATTTGAGTCCTACCTATTTATGGCATTGTCGTTTGGGGAATATAAGTGAAAAGCGCATGAAGAAGCTCCATGGTGATGGTCTTCTAACTTCGTTTGATTTTGAATCATACGAGACATGTCAAGCTTGTTTACTTGGAAAGATGACCAAGACGCCTTTTACGGGGTTTCCTGAGAGAGCGACAGACTTGTTAGAACTCATACATACTGATGTATGTGGACCAATGAGCACGACAGCCAGAGGAGGATATCACTACTTCATTATTTTCACTGATGATTTCAGTAGATGTGGCTATGTCTACTTGATGAAGCATAAGTCTGAAACTTTTGAAAAGTTCAAAGAGTTTCAGAATGAGGTAGAGAATCAACGTGGCAAGAAAATAAAGGCCTTGCGATCTGATCGTGGAGGTGAATATTTGAGTCACAAGTTTAGCAATCATCTTAAGAGTTGCGGAATTGTTCCACAGCTCACGCCGCCCGGAACGCCTCAAAGAAACAGGGTCTCTAAACGGCATAATCGAACTTTGTTGGACATGGTTCGATCGATGATGAGCCAGTCGAATTTACCATTATCATTTTGGGGTTACGCGCTAGAAACAACATCTTTCACACTAAACAGGGTACCGTCTAAATCCGTAGTTAAGACACAATATGCGATGTGGACTGGAAAGAAACCTAGTTTGTCTTTTCTAAAGATTTGGGGTTGTGATGCATTTGTCAAGCGACTTCAGTCGGACAAGCTAACACCCAAATCGGATAAGTGCATTTTTGTGGGATACCCAAGGGAAACCTTAGGGTATTACTTCTACAACCGAGAAGAGGGCAAAGTGTTCGTAGCGGTGTTTTCCTAGAGAAAGAGTTTCTCACAAAGGGAACGAGTGGAAGGTCGGTGCGACTTGAAGAAGTTCAAGATGAGCCAGTCGGGGATGCTTCTACGAGTGATGCTATTGTAGCAGAACAAGTTGAGGAACCCGTGGCAATAGAAGCACCACAGCCACGAAGGTCGGCGAGGCTCCACGAAGCGCGAGAGTTATTATTGTTAGACAATGATGAGCCTGCGACCTATGCAGAAGCGATGATGGACCCAGACTCTGAGAAATGGCTGATTGCCATAAGATCCGAGATAGAGTCCATGGGAAACAATCAAGTTTGGAACTTGGTTGACCTGCCTGATGGTTTTATAGCCATCGAGTGCAAGTGGATCTATAAGAAGAAGATTGATATGGATAGAAATGTTCACATCCAAAGCTCGACTTGTTGCAAAAGGTTTTCGACAAGTTCAAGGAGTTGACTACGACGAGACTTTCTCGCCCGTAGCGATGCTTAAATCTATACAGATCATTCTAGCCATTGCTGCATATTTCGATTATGAGATATGGTAGATGGACGTCAAGACGGCTTTCTTAAATGGAATCCTTACTGAGAATTGTGTATATGATGCAACCCGAAGGTTTGGCCGATCCAAACAATGTTGGAAAGGTATGCAAACTTCAAAAGTCTATTTATGGGCTGAAGCAAGCATCTCGGAGTTGGAACATTCGATTTGATGAAGTTGTAAAGGAGTTTGGCTTCACCAAAAACGAACAAGAACCTTGTGTGTATAAGAAAGATAATGGGAAATCACTTGTGTTTCTAATCTTATATGTGGATGACATATTACTGATTGGAAATGACATTCCTATGCTCGAGTCTGTTAAGACCTCATTGAAAAATAGTTTTTCTATGAAGGACTTGGGATAAGTGGCATATATTCTAGGCATCAAGATCTATAGAGATAGATCAAGGAGGCTAATTGGATTAAGCCAGAGTACGTACATTGACAAAGTGTTGAAACGGTTCAGCATGGAAGAGGCTAAGAAGGGGTTCTTGCCCATGTCTCACAGCATTAAACTTAGCAAGACTCAGTGTCCTTTGACCACTGATGAGCGAGAGCGCATGAGTAGGGTTCCATATGCTTCGGCTATTGGATCCATCATGTATGCGATGACATGTACTCGCCCAGATGTTTCCTATGCTCTAAGTGTTACGAGCAGATACCAGGATGATCCAGGTGAGAGTCACTGGATAGCGGTAAAAAATATCCTTAAGTACTTGAGAAGGACTAAGGATATGTTTCTAGTTTATGGAGGTGAGGTTGAACTCAGTCTAAGGGTTACACAGATGCGAGTTACCTTAACGACTCAGATGACTCGAAATCGCAATCAGGTTATGTGTTTGTCATGAATGGTGGTGCTGTGAGCTAGAAAAGTTCCAAGCAAGATACAATGGCCTCCTCTTCAACAGAAGCTGAATATATTGCTATCTCAGAGGCTGCAAAGGAATCTGTTTGTATTAGGAATTTCCTGATCGCTCTTGGTGTGGTTTAGGGCTCGTCCAATCCTTTGGACGTTTATTGTGGCAATAATGGTGCTATTGCACAAGCCAAGGAACCTAGACAGCACCAGAAGAACAAACATATTCGCATGCATTACCATCTGATTCGTGAGTTCATTGATGATGGTAGTGTCATGTTATGCAAAATACATACGGACTCAAATGTTGCTGATCCCTTGACTAAGCCACTCCCGCAGCCTGCGCATGAAGCGCACACAAGAGCAATAGGCAGGGCCGACCCTAGGGGGGGACCCGTGGGGCAGCCGCCCCGGGCCCAGAAAAATATAGTATATAGGGCTAGTATTATACATCATAAAAAATTGAGCCGGTATGACAGGAGTACGATCGACTCCTAGAGTCCCGCCTGGACTCCCGCTCCCGGTCCCGCATTGATCGAGGCGATCGAGTCTGCGCGTTGATCGGGGCGATCGAGTCGAGGCCGACTTTGCTTCGTAGCTGAGACCTACTCCCAGACGGCCAGACGGCATCGGTTTTTTCTTCGCCGCCTGATTGTCGTATATTACTAGCAGGACCCAGACCCAGACGGCCAGACCCAGACGTCCAGACAACGTCGATTGATCTGCGACTGCGTAGGGTGAGTCCCGATCCGGATTCGCGATTCCCGAGTGCAGGGCCTGCCCAAGTGAGTCCCTGGCCCTGCGCTGCGCTGCGCAGCCTACGCTGAATCGCTGATAACCGTGTCGCTGAGACGCCGAGACTCACCGATCACCAATTCGCCATGAGCCCGTGACTCCCTGGCCCCTGTGCTGCACGGCTGGACTATTCTGGATGCGAAGCGAAGCTACCCATCGCGTGGCTGTTGCCTGTCTCTGTCTGCCACTCTGCCGAGGTGACCAAACCAAAGCCTCTCGGAGTCCTGGTAAGTGGTATGCCCCCGCCCAGCCCATAGTTACGCCTTAGTCCTAATTCTTAATTCTAAATTTCTAATTAGTAACTGTTGTTCTTGACTTCTTGTTCGTACAGAGCGAGATTGATTATGGCGCCTGAATCCGGTGCTAAGAAAAGAAAAAGGAGAGAAAAAGAGAAGAAATTAATAGATTCATAGACAGGATCTTTTCATAAATTTTTGAAGAGCAACACGAGCACATCGAGAAATCCAGATGAGTTGGCGCTAGTTCTTGTGGGAGAACAGACTAATGTTCATCCAGAAGATAATGTCGGTACAGAGGACGATGTTCACGTCAACGCAGATGATGCCAATTTAAGTAATCATGATGATGGATCTGCTAATGTTGATAATGAACCATAACCAGTTAGTGTGGATATTTATAATCCAGCAAATTGGGGTACTCTTGATATCAAGGCAAGAGACATATTAGTGGAAAAGGGTCCTATCAAAGAAGATAATATCACTTATCCTCTAACTGGTAAAAGACATTTTTCATATTCTCATTACTCTAAATACATGAGCAATGGAGAGGTACGTGATCGAAAATGGCTAGTCTATTCAAGACATGTTGACAAAGTGTTCTGTTTTTCATGCAAGTTGTTCAATCCTATTAACTGCAAGAGTTCCTTGGCACATGATGGGTTTAATGATTGGAAACATATCACCGATAGGCTCAAAGAACATGAAGTTAGTGTCGAGCATATCACAAGCATGACTTCTTGGAACGAATTAAGAAATAGACTGAACAAACATGAAACAATTGATAAGGAGTTGCAGCATGAGATCACAAAAGAGAAGGAGCGCCTGAGACAAGTTTTACTAAGAATAGTTGCTATTGTGAAATTTCTTGGTAAACGCAGTTTGACATTTAGAGGATCCAATGAGTAACTTTACAATGATCATAATGGTAATTTCTTAGCTTGTGTTGAGATGATTGCAGAATTTGACATGGTAATGCATGACCACATTAGACGGATTCAAAGCAATAAGATTCATTATCATTATCTTAGTCACAAAATTCAGAATGAGTTGATTTTACTAATGGCTTCTAGCATTACAGACACTATTCTGAAGGTGGTTAAGAAGGCTAAATATTTCTCAGTAATTCTTGATTGTACCCCAGATGTGAGTCACCAAGAGAAAATGAGTTTGTTGGTTCGTTGTGTTAACACCTCTGATGCACAGGTAAAAGTTGAGGAGTACTTTCTTGGTTTCTTGGTGGTGAATGACACATCTGGTGAAGGGCTTTTCAAGGTATTGATTGAATCCATCAAGTCATATGGTCTTCTTATTGATGACATTAGGGGTCAAGGTTATGATAATGGCTCTAATATGAAAGGAAAGAACAAAGGGGTGCAGAACAGGTTGATTGAGGTAAATCCAAGGGCTTTGTATATGCCGTGTGCTTGCCATAGTCTTAATCTTACTCTTTGTGATATGGCTAAATCTTGTGGTAAGGCCGTTTCTTTCTTTGGTATCGTGCAACGGATCTATGTTTTATTTTCGGGGTCTACCAAAAGATGGAAAGTGTTGCTTGAATATGTGGAATGTTTAACTGTGAAGTCTTTGTCCAATACTCGTTGGGAGAGTCAGATTAAAAGTGTTAAAGCAATTAGATTTCAAGCTCCTCAGCTAAGGTCTGCTCTTCTTAAGTTAAGTGAAGATGTTGATACTGAACCAAAGGATAGGAGTGATGCAAAAAATTTATTTAAAGTCCTTGATAGCTTTGAATTTATATTTGGCATGGTTATCTGGTATGAAATTTTATTTGCCGTAAACACAGTCAGCAAGAAGTTGCAATCAGCATCCATGTGCATTGATTCTACAATACAGCAAATAGAAGGTATGCGCACTTACTTTCAAACATATAGAAATGAAGGGTTTGCTGCTGGTTTGAAGAGTGCCAAGGATATTGCATCCGAGATGGGTGTGGAGCAATCATTCCGTGTAAAGCGTCAGACTTCTAGGACAAAGCAATTTGATGAAACTGAATGCGAGGAAGCAATCTTCCAAGCCGAGGAGGATTTTAAAGTGAACTACTTTTTGGTTATGGTTGATATGGCGACCACATCTTTGAAGCGCAGATTTGAAGAACTCCAGTCATTCAAAGGTATATTTGGGTTTTTAATGAGTTCCACATCCTTGAAGGCATTGGATGGTCCTCAACTGAAAGAACATTGCACTAACTTTGCAAAAACTTTTACTCAGCCGGGTAAATCTGGTAAACCTGATACATGTGATGTTGAGTTGAATGCACTTATTTCTGAGTTAAGTGTTATGAAGTTCACTTTGCCAAATACACCAATGTCTGCTATAGAGATTTTTGAGTTTGTCAGAGAGGCAGATTGTTATCCTAATATTTCCATCGCTTATCGGATCTTATTTACTATGCTCGTGACTGTTGCATCAGCTGAAAGAAGCTTCTCAAAGTTGAAATTATTGAAGAACTATTTGAGATCTTCAATGTCTCAGGAGAGGCTAAATGGTTTGGCAAATCTATGCATCGAGAAGAAGTTAGTGGACGAGATTGATATTGATTCCATCGTCACGGACTTTGCTTCTAGGAATTTTCGGAGGAAATTTTAAGGTATCATGTAAACATTGTTATTTTTTATACGAATATTATAGTTGGAAGTGTACTTAAAATATTTATTTTTTATTATCTCATACATGCATAAAAAATTATACTAAGGGGCCCAAAATTTTAGTTTCGCCCCGGGCCCCCGAAATGTCAGGACCGGCCCTGGCAATAGGTATTAGATACTATCAAGATTGACTCTAGTGCAAGTGGGAGACTGAAGGAAATATGCCCTAGAGGCAACCATAGAGATGTTCGTATTTCATGTGTATCCATGAGTTTTTATAATGTTCCTTGAATATCCATATACCAGGCAACTTGTATTGATTGGCAATTATGTGAATTGTTTGTGAAACTCTTTACTTGTATGATTATCTAATAATTGTCCCTAGTCGGAGTTCATGTGAGGACACACGTGAATATTAGACTAGCACATCGATTGGTTGATGACTATGTTTCGCAAGTCATAGACATGGAGATGTCAAACCAATGATGTGGACACATGTTATGAACATGGGGTTGGACTGACCCAACTTGGGACTAGCAATAATACTTGCAGCTCTCTCTACACATCGTGTATGTTTTGTCCTTAGAACTGAGATTGTCGCATGTACTTGAGATGTGGATCGACCTACTTTGGGGCTATCAAACACTACTCCGTAACTGGGTAGTTATAAAGGTAGATTTCGGGTTTGTCCTGATACATGCTGCAAGGCATCAGTGAATCAAGATGGGATTTACCCCTCTCTACTTGAGAGAGATATCTCTGGGCCCCTCGAGTGATCGGATCCAGAAATGCATGGCCGTGCTACATATGGTTAAGTGTTAACCTAGTAAAGGGATTTCGAATCACAGTATCGAGAAAGAGAGGTCAGCTTGGAGTTAGACCAAATATCGTGAGGCAAAGGGAAAGACATGTACTCAACCTTGTGATGGTTCGTCCGAATGATCTTTATATGCGTTTAGGAGTTGGCACGTCTTGCTAGAGGCTGCCACCAACTATTGACAGAGTAAGTGTACTCGTGTCATGTCTATACGTGTATGAACCTATAGGGTCACACACTTTAGGGGCTAGAAGCCTAATGAGGATTGGATCCGAATTAGACCAGGCTTAGACTGCTAATGGGCTGCTAATGTAGAAGCCCACCAGGGATGCCTATATAAGAGAGAGTGAGGCAAGCTGAATAGGGTTGAGCATTCCACCCAGCCGCCACTCCTCTTCTGCCTGTGTTGCACGTGCAGACCTAGCAGTCTGGCGTGTGACGGCTTCCACTCTGGACGTGTGGATACCTCGGAGGTGCTGCATCTGTAGCACTTGGACGAGCCGCGCAAAGGGGAGCTGCTCGTGGGACGAGGGCAAGGAGGATACGTAGAACATCTACACTGCCGCGACATGCTTCATCGAGTTCCGCACCTGCGCTCTAGCGGTAATCCTGTGATCTATGACAATAGTATTCCTGGTTGACGCGGTAAAAATTTTGATTTTTCGCTAGTGTAGCCTACCCGTTACCCTTCATCGGGAGGCATCTTATAGGTGAAGAGGCAAGGTCGATGGGCGGCCAGGGGGCCCACACCACCTGGTGGCGCGGCTAGGGCTAGCCCGAGCCACCATATGGTGTGTCCACCCTAGTGCCCTACTCCATCTCTACTTCATGTTTCCGTGTTGCTCGGGAAAAATAGGCATATTGGCTTTTGTCCCGTCCAATTCCGAGAATATTGATTTTGTGCCTTTTCTGGCACCAAAAACAGAAGAAAACAGGTAACTGGCACTGTGGCATCTTGTTAATAGGTTAGTCCCAGAAAACATATAAAAATACCTCAAAGTGTTGACAAAGCAAAGCAAAGTAGATACTAAACAAGCATGGAACATCAAAAATTATAGATACATTTGCAACGTATCAACATCCCCAAGCTTAACTCCTGCTCGTCCTCAAGTAGGTAAGTGATAAAAAAAAGAATAATTTTTGAGGTGACATGCACCATCATAAACTTGATCAAAGTGTTTGTAAAACATGGATAGCTAGGATCATAGTACTTCAACATAGCATGAAGGATAAAGTTCTAGAAATAAGACATAGCAACTATGTTGCAACATGAAAAGGCACAAACAAAATACTCATGAATAACAATGCTTTGCAAGACATTTGTTTGTTTCACATAAAGAAAACATAGCATAGTGGCATTCAACTTGTCCCTCATAGAGTAGCAAACATAAATGAATAGGACACCTTCAAAGTTTATAAGGGTGACTAGATATAATTAGTTTAAGAACAAGCAATATCAAAGTTATGAATCAATCAACAAGTCTTGGTACAATGCACATTAAACTAAGAATGGCCACTATGCTCTCTCAATAGGTGCATAAAGATAGAAGGTGGAGACTCAACATAAAAGTAAAAGAAAGGCCTTCATAGAAGGAAGCAGGGATTCAAGTCTCATAAAGAGCTTCCAAAAATTATGGTACTTATTAGATTTCAGCTCTCATTGCCCCTATCATAAGCATCTCTAAGTGATTAAGGTTAAAGTGAACAAAATATGGAGTATATGCTTGACAAAGTATAAGTTGGCAATCTCATGTCCGTTGAATACGAGGGCCGCTCCTCATGCTACTCAAGTTTAGTTACCAGTAAGTTCTTGTCATAGTAAGTACATCTGTATCATAGAGAATCGCCAACAGGGTACCCCTTGCCCGATGATACGGAAGAATCCCCATATCAAAATTACAAGGCAAGCAGACAACGAGCATCTCAGCAATCTTCTTATTTACCATGGGAAAATGGTGCTTTTCCTCTCTTTCCTCTTTTCTCATATTTTTTTCTTTTTCTCTTTTTCTCAGTCTCTATCTCTTTTTTTATAAGAAGAATGCTTCATAGATTGCTCATTATGGTTACTCTACAGGTTTCCACCATGATTAGGCATGGATTAGACCAGCGGCCCAGGCGTTTCTCTAACACACATACATAACTGCATGGACTTACAAGGTCCCCTTTCATTTCACACCGACGACATCCATAAACAAAAGAGCATGATATCAACTGGGTACAATGTAGAAGTGCAATGTTGAAAGCGTTCCCCATGACAGCATGGTTCTGCTAATCCCCAACGTATAAGTGCAAGCATATACAACATAGATGACACAATGGTTCAAGTTTATTAGGGGCAAGAAAAGTAAAGTGTGCCATCAAGTTCATGAGAGCTTTAATCACTAATTTTCACATAACAAGTTTAATTCAGAAGGTAGATAAAAACATGAATATACTTGGAATAGCAAATGCTAATAGGTAGGTATGGTGGACTCTTTGGAATAACTTGGTTTTATTTGGAGTTGGATGCATGATGGGAACTCATACTTGGTTATGGAGGCTAGCAAAAGACTGGGAGCGACCAACTGAGAGAGTAATAATGGCCATAATCATGTAAAGCAACAAAACATCATTAATTAAAGCATAAAGTGATATTACAAGTCAAAAACTAAAGGATCATAGAGGCTATGGTGACTTGGATAGTCATAACTTGGTGTGAGCATGCACCAAGTCAACCCAAATAAAGCATCAAAGGAGAATACCACAATACTATGTTTTAATATTCTAAAACAACGCATTATTCTTTCAAGGAACATTAAGTAATCTCAATTGTTTATAACGTGTCATGCTACAGCAAAAATCACTAATCATAAAGTCAAAACAATACCAATCATGACATGACAAAGCATAGGCCATAGTCAAAAACAAGCTCCTTTTTACCACTTAAGCATGAACTTTTCCTACTCTTTTTCCAATCCAAACCAATCTTATTTGAAAACTAATGTACGAATGAGGGGGTCCAACCAACTTATTTAAGCAAACCAAACAAAATAAAACTAAAAACAAAAACAAAGACGCTCCAAGAACAACACAACAGTGCATGAAACAATAAAAACGAAGTGTCTAGAAAGACCTGAGATTTTTATTGATGAAGAAGGGGATGCCTTGGGCATCCCCAAGCTTTGACGCTTGTACCTCTTGAATATTTCTTGGGGTGACACGGGGTGGTATCCCCAAGCTTGAGCTTTTGTCCATTCTTCATCTCATTACATCATTCTTTCCCTACACCTGAAAATTTCCTTCATATAAAACTTCACACAATCTTCATTAACAACATTAGTGTACTCAAGATAATAAGTCTTTGCGTTCAGTTTCAACACCAAAAAAAACTTCCATTAAAACACAAGGTACTGTAGCACTTCCCTCTAAAAAGCCCAATTCCCCAAAAGAGAACCCAAAAAGGAATCAATAAGAAGCAAATGCAAATAATGGCAGAAATCAGCGAAAACAGACCAGCAGGTAAAAACCAATTTTTTCGAAGACCTTCTGTTGCTCAAATAGAAAAGTGCTGAACTAACGAAAGTTGGATAAAAACCTGGGGCAGAAGCACAAACAATTACAGCTCAAACCGACATACAGAGATTTTACATGAATTTTTACAGCGAAGCACAAAAATCTATTTCGGAACAGCAACTTTCCCAAGCATTAATTCTCTCTTATTAGAGGTTACTCTTGGCACAAAAAGCAAATAAAAAGGATAAGGAGTGGTTATTACTGAAGCAATAACTTCCAATACTCAACTAAAACTTTTGGGTTATCTCCCAATAAGTACTTTTCTTTAACGCCTTTAAGTTAGGCATGCTAGTTTGAGAAGATGCTCACATAAGAAATATGAATTGAAGTAAAAGAGATCATCGAGAAGCAAATTCAAAACACATTTAAGTCTAACCCACTTCCTATTCATAGGAATCTTGTAAATAAGCCATGAAAGCACAAATCAACAAGCATAGGAAAGCAAAACAAGTGCAACTTCAAGACTTTCAACATAAAGAGGGGAAACTTAATATTGTTTAGACACATAAAACCATGTTTCCCTCTCTCATAATAAATTTCAGTAGCATCATGAATAAAATTAACAATATAACTATCACATAAAACATTCTTATCATGAGCCACATGCATGTAATAATTATTACTCTCCACATAAGCATAGTCATTCTTATTAATTGTGGTGGGAGAAAATTCAACAAAATAGCTATCATGATTATTCTCATCACCATAATCATGAAATATAGGACATATATTGTAATCATTAATTTTTTCCTCAATAGTAGGTGGACTGAAAATATCATACTCATCATTGTAATCATCATATATTGGAGGTTTGGTATCATCATAAGCAATAGAATAGCTATCTTCCAAAGCTGGGGAACTAAAAAGATCATTTTCATAAAAACTAGCTTCCCCAAGCTTAGATTTTCCATAGTATTACCAATAATGGTGTTCAAAGAATTCATACTAACAATACTGCTATTAGCATGCAAATAAATTTCCATAGGTTTTTTAATTTTATCTTCAAACACTTCATGTCCTAACTCAAGATAAATACTATAAAGCTCTCTAATTTTGTTGTTGTTTTCCATTAAACCTAACTAGTGAAAACAAGAAACAAAAAGACAAAATTGCATAATCTAAAGGAAATAACTTCGAGCACACACACTAGAGGATGTGAGTACCTTTTACCTTACCTCCCCGGCAACGGTGCCAGAAAATAGCTTGATGTCTACGCACTTCTATTCTTGTAGACACTTGTTGGGCCTCCAAGTGTAGAGGTTTGTAGAACAGCAGCAAGTTTCCCTTAAGTGGATCACCTAAGGTTTGTCGAACTCAGGGAGGAAGTGGTCAATGGTATCCCCTCTCAAGTAACCCTGTAATCAAGATACAAGAAGTCTCTTGTGTCCCCAACACACCCAATACACTTGTCAGGTGTATAGGTGCACTAGTTAGGCGAAGAGATAGTGAAATACAAGTGGTATGGATATAGAACAATGGTGCCAGAAAATAGCTTGATGGTGTGGAAGATACTAAAGGAAAACTGAAATAAAGATGGCAGCAAGCAAACATGTAACAGATCTAGTTGCAAACGGTGTTTCAATGCTTAGAAACAAGGCCTAAGGATCATACTTTCACTAGTGAACACTCTCATATAAATATCTTCTCTTTATGATACTACTCTGAACTACTCTCCGGTTGGACACTCTAATCCATGGTAGGGCTATAACAACACTCCTCAAAGTTCGCTTTCCTCATCTAGATAACCCCACACTGTCACCTTGAGAACTAGATGGTTCCAACAAACACCACAATTTCATAGAAGCATCCAACTCCAAATATAACTCATAACAAGTATTTGTAATCTCTAGCCTAAGTGCCACCATGGTGTGCACGCTGTCACTTTCACACACATGGGGAGAGCAGAGATCTATTAAAGCACGGTAGCAAAGTAGATCTACTTGATTACAAAGCTCATGATCACAATATGATCATGCATAGAGAGAGAGATGAGCACATAGCTACCGGTAGAACCCTTAGCCTCGAGAAAGAACTACTCCCTCATCATCATGGGAATTAGTAACGGCGATGGAGATTATGGTGGAGATCCATGGAGATGGATCTGGGGGCACTTCCCTGTCCCGGCAGGGTGCCGGAACAGAGACTTTCTGTCCCCCGAATCTCCCCTTCGGTGGCGGCTGTGCTGCAGAACTTTTCGTGGCTGGAGGCTCTTCTATTTAGGGTTTTTGCATCGGGAGGCATCTTATAGGCGAAGAGGCAAGGTTGGTGGGCGGTCAGGGGCCCACACCACCTGGTGGCGCGGCCAGGGCTAGCCCGCGCCACCATATTGTGTGCCCACCCTGGTGCCCTACTCCGTCTCTGCTTCGTGTTTCCGTATTGCTCCAGGAAAAATAGGCATATTGGCTTTTGTCCCGTCCAATTCCGAGAATATTGATTTTGTGCCTTTTCTGGAACCAAAAACAGAAGAAAATAGGCAACTGGCACTGTGGCATCTTGTTAATAGGTTAGTCCCAGAAATCATATAAAAATACCTCAAAGTGTTGACAAAGCAAAGCAAAGTAGATACTAAACAAGCATGGAACATCAAAAATTGTAGATACGTTTGCAACGTATCAATCTCCAGCCGCCGAATCAGATGGCAGTAAGCAACTGGTCCTGCATACCAGTCCTACTGCTACTTAGTCCGCGAGGCGGCAGGTCCATGCTACGGGCTTGGTGACGAGGCATTCACCTTGCGGCAAGAGCTATAGCCCAACGCTTATTGAATATGTGGACAACTGGAACAATGCGGAGTTCATTGATCCGCAAGACGATCTGCCAGAGAAGTTTGGCCCGGCAGAGTTTAGCGCTCAAATGAACTCCGCCACCAAGGCTATTTCTCTGGATAGCCGAATGATGGAGGTAATCCTTTTCTTCTGTTATGTTGCGTTTTGTACATGAACACTTATAGATATATCCACTAGTCCCTGAGCCTCCAGGGGAGTAATTTATTACTCGGTCGG
This sequence comes from Avena sativa, assembly GCA_916181665.1. Lineage (NCBI taxonomy): Eukaryota > Viridiplantae > Streptophyta > Magnoliopsida > Poales > Poaceae > Avena > Avena sativa. The sequence goes on from OV702287.1 coordinate 5,499,309, forward strand.
ATGCTCCTAGAGAATTTAGTGTAAGTCCTTAGCATTTTAAAATAGTGATAAACTTAGAGCCGGGTTAAGTTCCACTTGGCCCGGATCTTGAATACTTTGAATATTCACACTCCTAGAGCTGGGTTAAGTTCCACTTGGCCTGGATATTGAATACTTCGAATATGCACACACCTAGAGCCAGGTTAAGTTCCACTTGGCCCAGATCTTGAATACTTTGAATATTCGCACACCTAGAGCCAGGTTAAGTTCCACTTGGCCTGGATCTTGAATACTTCGAATATCCACACACCTAGAGCTGGGTTAAGTTCCACTTGGCCCGGATCTTGAATATTTCGAATATCCACACACCTAGATCTGGGTTAAATTCCACTTGGCCCAGATCTTGTATACTTGAATTACTTCCTTTTACCTGTTAACTAATAGTGGCTCGTTTTTTGTAGATCACCACCAACCGCCGAACAGCTGAGTTCCAGCGCCTGCTGGACTCATACAAAGATCTTCGTGCCAGATGTGGCAAGTTGTTGATGGATCACCAGAACAAGGGTAAATCCCTTCACTTAAGCCCTTTTTCATCTCCCTTCCTTTGGGATATTCTCTATCCGTATTAATTTATTATTCGAACTATGCAGCCGAGGTTGAGGCTGAAAACATTATCATGTGCAAAAATCTGGCTGAAATCCAACGTAACTTGTCTTACTTTCTTGGCCACTTCATGTACTTCCCTTGACTTGGTAGATATTTATACCTCGGTTCCACCGGGTTAACTCATTATTGCAGCTACACTTGAAGATAGCGTGCCCATTCCTAATACAATGGCACATTTTCTTGAACAAGCAGGGAAGCACCAAGCTGAACTGGAGAAAAAGGATGACAAGATTGCTCAGCTACGCCTCCAGGACTCGGAGATTACTCGGCTGAATGCCGATATCCAGAAGCTTAAGGATCTTCATAAATCCGAGCTGGATAAGGCTGATCAGGAGTTTGCCGAGGAAAAGGAGCGCCTGACCATGCAAATTTCCAAGGACAAGGACTTGTTGCAGGAAGCCGATGTAAAACTTACGTCAGTGACCTCTGAATATGAAAGACTCTAGGCCAGCAATGCCAATGTTCATGCCGAGCTCCATCGTCTCCTTTTCCGGATTTCTCATGAGTTCCCTTCCTCTTTTCAATTCTTATTCCTCCGGATTTAGTGCTCTTGCTCAGTGGCCTCTGTTGTTCTGTTCTCAGGCAAGTTCCCAGAGGGTGACTTCCTCGCTACTGCCGCTGTAACCAGATCTCGCCAGCAACATGGCATTCCAACAGGTCCTGCCGCCGGGTCAATCCCTTATGAGACAAAGGATCTGCTGGTGAGCCTCGTTTCCCACATGGAGCTAGTGAAGAATTATGGCGCAGATATCATGCCGGCAACAATGCAGATGTTTAACTCTCGTTGGCCCACTAAGCCCACTCCAAAGGGAAGCACTGCTTTTATAGCAAAATTGATGGAGTGTGAGACTCAGCTGAACCTGTGGCGGGAATCTGCCGCACGGGCCGGAGCTGATACAACATTGTAGTTTGTTCTCTCTTGGTATGATGAGCTTGACCTCAATCTTCCTAAGCGCTTGCGCACCGGGTCAAAGTGGTCCAATGATCCGGAGTGCATTGCACAGCGTAAGGCTCGAGCCAACAAGCTTATCCAATATGCCTTCTGCCATGCTTGGAACGAGGGGCCGAGCTATCTTGATGTATTTCATGATGCCAAGGTTTTTGAGGGTGCAGATGACGAGGAAGGTGAAGACGAGGCCTCCAAGCTTGGTGATGATGCCGAAGGTTCGGGAAATGAGGAGGCCGATCCTCAAGATGAAGCCGAGGCCAGCACCCGCCCACAGACGCTGAAGTACCTCCTCCGTCGGCCAATGATTCGGCTTCTGCTCCTGCTCCTTGAGCGTGAAAAACACTTAACCATATTTGTCAGATCCCCGGAATGCCGGGTGAAGATGTATTTAAGCACTATGGTTTGGTTTCGCTACAGTTATTATCGTTTGCTACTAAGTTCTTAATGTCGGATTATCGTGGGTGAAGTCCTCGAGTTCCCTTTTCTTGTTCCCCCAATTTTTGACTCGGCTCGCATCTACCTTGATTCGGTTTTTTTGACTTACGAGTCTGAGGTTCGAAAAATTGACTTAACAATACTTGAAACTTTGAGATTAGCTCAAAATAATCCGGCGGTAGACGAATAAAGTAAACAAGGTTTAGTCCAAATAATAAATGTCGGCCCGCTTACGTTCTTTTCCTTAGTCGTTTTTCATGTGCTTTGCAATTCCAAACTTTTTCTCTTGCTTGCCATGAAGCCAATTCTTGTTGGACATCAGCAAAGTCGAAGAGTTGAGTTTTTGGTGCTCACAGATTGCTAATCCGACTAAGGTGTAAGCAACCTAACCCAGCCGACATATATAAAACACAAAAGCAAGAAAGACAATTATTATGGCAGTCCCCGAGTTTCTGCTTGGGGTGCTGAAGTTTCATTAATAAGTTCATTGTCGACATACATACCGACATATGAGTAGCTCAGATACATTCACCTCTGTGTCAGGTGTAAAAAGGATGAAGTAGTGCTACATTCCATGGACGCTTGGATTCCTCTCCAGACCAGTCATCCATGTTCTTCTCCTGTGGATGTGCATCAATAAGGTAGTAGGAATCATTGTGCAAACCTTTTCTTACAATGAAAGGTCCTTCCGATGAAGGGGATAACATATGCATGCCAGCAGTGTGCTGCACCAGCCGGAGTACCAGATCACCTTCCCGGAAAACTCGAGGGTTTACTTTTTGGCTATGGTAGCGTTGGAGATTTTGCTGATATATGGCGGATCTGGACAAGGCCAGTTCTCTCGCTTCTTCCAGCAGATCAACATCATTTTGCCGGGCTTCGCGCACTTCGACTTCTGTGTATTGGGTGACCCTTGGCGAGTCATGCTCTATGTCGGCTGGTAGTACAGCTTCTGCCCCATATACCAGAAAGAATGGCGTATAGCCCGTTGATCGATTCAGAGTTGTTCTTAAACTCCATAGTACCGCTGGTAGTTCTTCTATCCAGCACCCCGCTGATCTTTGCAGCAGCTCTATGAGCCAGGGTTTTATCCTGGACAAGACTAGTCTGTTGGATCTTCCCACTTGCCCGTTCGACACGGGGTGGGCCACGAAGGCAACATCTAGCCGGATCTTCTTCTCTCGGCAGAACCTCGTGAATGCTCCTTCAGCAAAATTTGTGCCATTATCAGTTATGATAATGTGGGGATAGCCATATCTCAAGATTATATCCTTGAGGAACTTTACTGTTGTTGCCCCATCACATTTCCTGATTGGCTTCACTTAAATCCATTTAGTAAACTTGTCCACCATAACCAAGATATGGGTCATTCCTCCCTTAGCCGGCTTAAATGGTCCTACCATGTCTAGGCACCATACAGCAAATGGCCAAGTAATAGGTATGGTCTTTAGTTCCAACTTTGGTACATGGGTTTTGGTGGCATACCTTTGACACCCATTACATTTCCTCACCAGATCCTCTGCTTGTTCCAAAGCATTTGGCCAATAAAATCCATGCCGGAAAGCCTTTTGCCAATAATGCTCTTGAAGACGCATGATGGCCACATTCTCCTTGGTGGATATCCCGGAGTATCTCAAGACCTTCTTCCGGATCAACGCATCGTTGCAACACAATGGTTACACTTCTTTTGTATAAATCGGCGTTGATGATAGTGTATTCCTTTGCCCTTCTCTGGATTTTCCTTGAGAGTACCTCATCATCCGGCAGAATTCCCTCCTTTAGGAAATCAAATATTGGCTTGGCCCAAGTGGGTATAGGTCAGACAACAAAAAGTTTCTCATCGATTTCCATCGTATCCACTGACATAACTCCAGCTGGGTTTAGCTGAGCAGTCCCCGGGTTTGCTGAGGCAGTCCCCGGGTTTGCCGAAGCAGTCCCCGGGTTTGCTGAAGTGCCTTCCCAGTCTATTTCCATAGGTATAGCTTCTGACCCAGAGAGAGCTAGGATATAGATTGACTCGGATTCCGGTGATGGTGTAATATATGGTTTTCTTAAGTGCTCCAAAGCAACATTTTGCGGGATTGGTTGCCGGGATGAGCCCAACTTGGACAGTACATCGGCTGCCTCATTTTCAATCCGAGGTATGTGATGGAATTCACATCCCTCGAAGAATCCGCTTATCTTTTGAACATGGAATCTGTAAAGGGCCATGTTGGCATCCAAGGCATCCCAATTTCCAGATACTTGCCGCACCACCAAATTCAAGTCTCCAAAGCACTGTATCCGACGTATCCCCACTTCATTTGCCACTTTGAGCCCATGCACAAGTGCTTCATATTCTGCAACATTGTTTGAGGCGCTGAAGTGGATTTGGAGGACATATTTCAATTGATCTTTCTTGGGCGAGGTAAGTACTGTAGGGGATCGGCGCGGAAAACAAAAATTTTCCTACTTTGAACCCCAAAAACTAGCCTAGGATCTATCTATGTAGTAATGCAGTAACGGCCGGAGCGTATAGAGTACATATCCTTGTAGTCTGTACGCGGTTAACGTTCCGCGGGGAACGTGGTTGATGTAGTCATACTCGAAGCCGACCTCAAGGTCGTGGAGCTCCTCACAGGTCACCCTTGCTCCTTCTTGATCTTCATCATCTTCATCGTGCAACAGTTCCGGCTCATGACATTTAAGCGCCCCAAGTGTTGCGCCTCGTGTCTTCGTACACATCCGGTGCACGATGAGACCTCCGGCTCCCCGATCCCGCTGGGAGTGCGGAAGTTGATATTTGGCTAGGAATCCCTGCAGTGCAACAACATACTGCAGGTGTGCCTCGATCGCACAGCCCAGACTTGGGGCCATGGTCACGAGGTATAGAGAGAGGGATGGAGAAAGTCAACCAAAGGACTTCTCAAGTTGTGTATTTGGTGTCTTTAATCCCACCCATGGGCACCCCTTTATATAGGCGGAGGGGGTGTGCCCTCCCCATTGGGTTAGCCATGTGGGACTAATACTAAAGGAAAAAGTCAGCAAAAATTCGGACTGCCAAATGGGCCAAAAGTACTCAGCCCAAATAACAAACAGAAAATGCTAAATAAAAAGAAAAAGGGAAAACAACAGGGATTGGCTGGGTGGGCCTTGGCCCGGCCCACCCCGCGCCCAGCTCTCCCTGCGGCAGCGGCCTGGAAGGGGAACCCGGGTGGGTTGGCCACCCCCCGGCGTCCCAGCTCGCTGCGGCGGCCTGGAAGGGGAAACCCCGGGTGGGCCGGCTCGCCCCCCCGGCGGCCCAGCGCCCCGCCCCGCCTCGCCTGGCCCGGGTGTGCCGGCTAGACAGCGGTGGCCCATGGCGACCTAGCCTGCTCGCTGGCATCGCCTAGCTATCTGCCGCCCTGTGCGGTGGCGGTTATCCGCCGCCCACAGGGCTGGCTGTTTTTACCTTTTTCCATTTATTTTTCTGCACTTTTATTTCTAGGCCTTTTCCCTCTGGGATTTGGCCTAATATAAAAGTCGACTTTATAAATCTTAATCTAAATATTATTTATAATATATTAATTCATAATTAACATATAATAAATATATATTTAAATTCCCATTTATTCGAAAACACTTTTCCGATCTTTTCCTTTATTCTTTCTCCGAACAACTTCGGATCTCTCCGCGGAACGATTCCGGCTTTCTGTCTTTCTCTACTGTGATTCCATCTTACGAATGATCGTTCTCATCGCACCCTTAAGTGTATCCTCTCATGGCTCGGGAATGCTCTAGACATGATCTGTATCAATGATCAACAGAGGGACCAGGGATATCCATGTGACCCCTATGCATTCCTGATGACAATGTCATTTGAACTGTCTAAATGTAGCATCCTCTTCCTTTTGTTTCTCGATACAACTTGTCCAAGATCCGATCACCGGTATCCCATACCTTTGTTCAATCTCGTTCACAACAAGTTATGTTTTCTTGTTACCGTGATATTACATCCCCGTGATCTAGTCACATGTTGCAACATTTATAGATGTAATCTCACGAAGTCGGCCGTATGTATCTTTACCCGTCATGTGGGTGAACAAATCCTGGTCTTGCAGTCACATGTCATCTACTGTTCCTTTGGAATACCCAACATACACCTTTATAGTCACCGCATTACCAGATGACGTTTGATGCAGTCAAAGCAGCCTAGAGAAACAGTGAGTAATATGAGCTCACGGTCTAAGGAGAAGGAGTCTAGGTATAGCTGTTGCAACAATGAACTATATGACTTGATCGTGTTGCAATCCTTCGAGGAAAGTCCAACCACATCATTCTCCAATGATATGATCTCGTTGTCACTCGGCATAAATGCCCATGATCTTGAAACCCAGATCATTTTCGGACCAACGAACTAGTATGAATAGAGGCTACTAGGGACTTTGTTGTTTCATACCACACCTGTACCAATGTTTCCACTTGGTACAGTTCTAGCACAATATGAAACTATTATAAACTAATTGAGATATGACAATAAAAACCTATTTATTATTTGTCTCTAGGGAATATCTCCTTCAGTCTCCCACTTGCACTAGTGTACAAATAATCCAGCTTGATTTTTACTCATATAAACCATATACCTTATGCGTTTACAGATCATGCATGCTCATGGGAAACGTCATGTCCATGTTCTGTTTTACCAGATCATTATGTATTTTGCAAATCGTTAATGTCTTCCTAATTTTGACATTCACACCATTATCTTATAATGGGTCGAAGTATTTGTTTAGCGACAAAGTGAGACTTTGTTTCTAGTGTTTATGATGACGGTCGTTTACACCGTTGTCATCTAAACTTCAAAACACAGTTTGCTATCCTTTGTGTATATACTATAGTCATGGCAGCAGAACGAGGCCGGATTCTAGGATCTTATAGTGACTTTAGATCAACCTCGAGGGCTTTCTCATGGGCACTGGGCCCTGGGACACATCATTCTACCTTAAAAGCGAACTAGCCCCGCCATAACATTATACATCACATCAGATGTAGCCTTTATACTTCTATATCTATGTAGATCCTAGTGCATGGAATGCAACTATGCCACTTACATTGCTTCTTGCTACTTAAGTACAAACTCAATTCTAGTTTAGTGATTAACGCAGGAATCACTTAAAGACATGTTCTTACAGTTAAGACTTTGTCTACCAACCAGAACTTCGGGTCACATTATGTTGAGTATACAACATGGTTATATGGAAGAGCCTATGACTGAGGCATAGGAGATGCAACGCATCTCTTTCTTTCAACCATAGTTGCAATACTAACTCAATGCTTCGTACAGTAAGAACTTCTTTCTTACCTCGTTCTATTCTGAACTTCTTCAGAATCTTGTCTTAGGACTTTCTAAACATCTTTCAGAATCAAGTCCAGGAAGCATTTGACATTCAGTGTTTATTAAACTCATCAATCTATCTCGATAGATCTTATTGTTTAATAACTTCAACTTCATCCTAACCTAAGTACTATTAACACCAATCACATCATTCACATATGTCGTCTACATATTCCAGAATGATTTCACAGTCTCACTCAAATATGACATTCATGTTTGAGATCTAGGGATTTCACTTAGCTCCCACTCAAAATATGTCAGTTATATATTATGAATTAGCCAAGATGATTTTCTCCCACTCAAATCTAGGACCTCTCGATAATCTTGGACATTCCAAAATTCCTTGATCATCATCAAATCGAGAATTCCACTAACGAGATTTCAATGACTATTCATTTCTCGTACTTAGGTCCATCACGCTTCTTTGTATTTCGTAGGTATGTCATGTTCAAAACATGATAAGTGAATCAACAATATAATTCCACAAACTTGTAGAACATATGGTTGAATCCTACTTTCTTTAGTAAAAGTATTCACTGAAACTTTATGATCATTATCAATAGTTTCTCCTCTATTTGTAGAGTTTGGTTTCACAAAACAAATTCCGCTGCGCCACTCAATAATTCGGAGGCAAGATCAAATACCTTGTTTCGATCTTTTACTTTCTTCCACTTGTATCTTCATCAAGACACGTTGACTTTGGAGAACAACTGGTTTGCCTCTTTTGTGGAAGATGCATTCATAGCTTCCTAAGAATGCTCTACAAAGACTTGTTTATTCTCCACGATTTCGACTTATCGAAATCTCCGGAAACTCGAACGTGCCATAACACTTATGGTGTTGTTTCCACAAATCTTTAGATGTTCCTTTGTTTTTCAAATGAGTGTTTGCTTATTTTGATCTTTAACTCTAAATGACAACTACAACCCCGATAAGAGATAATATTTTACCATATGTATTTAATACATAATGATTATGATGTTTAGACATTTCAACATAGTTTGAATTCATCCAATTATCATAATTTGTGAAACATCTTTCACAAGTCCCTTTTATGCTAAACTTAACTTGAATACCTTAGTCATGTCGATCAAATCGAAGAGACTTTTTTAATTCAGTTAATTCAATATTCTCTTTGTTGTGAACTCATTTGAACAATTCAAATCGTTTCAAACTTCATGTTTCATTAAGTAAATACTTTATTCACTTAAGTCCACAATAAATGATTTCCACTACTTGTTGAAAATACGATACATCATTATGTATAAGATTCAACATTTCTTTGCATATCACCGTTTTACCAGAATGCGGAGTTTTAGTCATTCTGCCCAAGAGGCATGGTTTTGCAAAGTCTCTAGATTAAGCGTCTAGGACCCCGATCTTTCATAAAGAACCTGCAATAACCAAAATGACTTAAACTGTATTGTCATTTCATTATTAAGCTTTGGATATCTTTTAGCATACTAATCCTTTATAAATGTTTGGACCATTATCATTAACATAGTGATGAGAATAACTTATTTATAATCATGATGTGACCATATGGCATTGTTCATAAGAATAGTACAAGCTGGTTTGTAACTTGTTCATATGAATAATCGTCTTGCCAAAAGCAAGACACACAAACAAGGATTACAAATCTATATTCAAGTCCACTAATCCAAATGACAAACTTTGAGGAAAGAGGTGATGTCGTTCATCAACTGTTTTGCTTGCCGTCATCAAGTCATGTTGCCTCAAAACCAGCAATTCTCAAGCAGATCCTCCTATTTTCACAAAACGGGACAAGTATCAAATACTTTGCAAACTGCAACGAGTTTTGCAAGAACCACATTTATAATTTGTATATCTTACATATACCTTTTCATCCATGACCTCCATTTGCAATCAAGTCCTTCTAAGAGTTCTCAACTCTAATGCAAGATTGCTAAGTGTTTTTCCAAACATTCTAGAGTCATCGAATTATCTCCTAATGGTTATTGTATCAAGAAGAGAAGATCACCTTTACGAGGATATCCCTCAAGCGTGGGTATTAATCTATGAAGTTGGACCCTTTTGCTAAGTTCCACATTAAGCAATATATTCCCATGGTCGCAAAAGACCTCAATGGGATAGGCTAAGATCTACTAAGATATTTGCAAACAGATATCTAGACTAAGTTTATAATAAGAGATCAATTTATAATTGGTCTCCACTAAAACGTTCATCCCCTGGACGATTTTAGTGATCGCATGATCCCTATCCTCTGCACCTCCCCCGATCATCACGGCCATCAGTGCATTATCAAAGGTAGACATTCAACAATGCCAATCACATCATCTATGTGACTCATGCTCGATCTTTCGATCTCTTGTGTTCCGAGGCCATGTCTGTACATGCTAGGCTCGCCAAATCTAACTTGTGTGTATTCACTGTGCAACATGGCTTACACCCACTATATGCGAACGTAGATATGTTTGACACCCAGGCCTGTAACCCTAGATCGCCTCATACCGAAGAACTTTCTTGGTGGTGCACACACAAGGGGGACACGGAACATTGGAATTAAATAGGGATTATCTTATTTGCTACCGTTGAGTACCTAAATACTAGCACACAATAAGATGTAAAAACTGGTATCAACATCATATGTATAATGTGATATGATATGGTCTTTCTTGCGCCTTGATCTCCATCGAGCGCTCCGTCATGATCTCCATCGTGCCCTTGGTTTGACGCCAAGTCCACGACGCCTCCACCAGGTCGTCCATCGGAATGATGACTATCACTATACTACTTAGTAATACAAAAGTAATCTACTTTACCTTTGTAACTACCAATGCCATATCATAATCACATGCCCCCTGCAAAATAAAGTTAGACGCCTCTACTTTATCTATTGCAAGTTTTACGTGGTTGTTAGGGCTTTCGCACTAGAACCGTTTATAAGCTACGAACTTTCCAACCATAACATGGATCCGACAGTTGTCTCTATTACACCCCTTTCAGGGCCCTCCGTTGTAAATGCTATATCAACTATCGAATGAGAGACAGACACCCGCTAGCCACTTATATGGTACAAGCCGTATGTTGAGCGTGGAACCAGTCTCGCGTATGAATACGCGTAAGGTCGGTCCGGGCCACTTCATCAAACAATACCGCGATATAAACAAGTACACGTTAGAGGGTAACAACTAAGGGATCAATGCCCGCACAATACTTGTGCGTACTGGCCGTACAGCACTCCTACGCATAGATCGGCTCTGATACCACTGTAGGGGATCGGCGGGGAAAACAAAAAATTTCCTACTTTGAACCCCAGAAACTAACCTAGGATCTATCTATGTAGTAATGCGGTAATGACCGGAGCGTATAGAGTATAGCCCCTTGTAGTCTGTACGCGGTTAACGTTCCGCGGGGAACGTGGTTGATGTAGTCGTACTCGAAGCTGACCTCAAGGTCGTGAAGCTCCTCGCAGGTCACCCCTTGCTCCTTCTTGATCTTCATCATCTTCATCGTGCAACAGCTCCGGCTCATGACATTTAAGCGCCCCAAGTGTTGCGCCTCGTGTCTTCGTACACATCCGGTGCACGATGAGACCTCCGGCTCCCTGATCCCACCGGGAGTGCGGAAGTTGATATCCGGCTAGGAATCCCTGCAGCGCAACGGCGTACTGCAAGTGTGCCTCGATCGCACAACCCAGACTTGGGGCCATGGTCACGAGGTATAGAGAGAGGGAGGGAGAAAGTCAACGAAAGGACTTCTCAAGTTGTGTATTTGGTGTCTTTAATCCCACCCATGGGCACCCCTTTATATAGGCGGAGGGGGTGTGCCCTCCCCATTGGGTTAGCCATGTGGGACTAATACTAAAGGAAAAAGTCAGCAGAAATTCGGACTGCCAAATGGGCCAAAAGTACTCAGCCCAAATAACAAACAGAAAATGCTAAATAAAAAGAAAAGGGAAAACAACAGGGGCTAGCCGGGTGGGCCTTGACGCGGCCCACCCCGCGCCCAGCTCTCCTGCAGCAGCGGCCTGGAAGGGGAACCTAGGTGGGCTGGCCACCCCCGGCGGCCCACTAGCACCCGCGCGGCCCTGCTCGCTGCGGCGGCCTGGAAGGGGAAACCCCGGGTGGGCCGGCTCGCCCCCCCGGCAGCCCAGCGCCCCGCCCCCTCGGCGGCCCAGCGCCTCACCCCGCCTCGCCTGGCCCGGGTGTGCCGGCTGCACAGCGGTGGCCCACGGTGACCTGGCCTGCTCGCTGGCATTGCCTAGCTATCTGCCGCCCTATGCGGTGGCGGTTATCCGCCGCCCACAGGGCTGGCTGTTTTTACCCTTTTCCATTTATTTTTCTGCACTTTTATTTCTAGGCCTTTTCCCTCTGGGATTTGGCCTAATATAAAAGTTGACTTTATAAATCTTAATCTAAATATTATTTATAATATATTAATTCATAATTAACATATAATAAATATATATTTAAATTCCCATTTATCCGAAAACACTTTTCCAGTCTTTTCCTTTATTCTTTCTCCGAACAACTTCGGATCTCTCCTCGGAACGATTCCGGTTTTCTCTCTTTCTCTACTGTGATTCCATCTTACGAATGATCGTTCTCGTCGTACCCTTAAGTGTATCCTCTCACGGCTCAGGAATGCTCTAGACATGATCTGTATCAATGATCAACAGAGGGACCAGGGATATCCATGTGACCCCTTCCTCATGACAATGTCGTTTGAACCGTCTAAATGTAGCATCCTCTTCCTTTTGTTTCTCGATACAACTTGTCCAAGATCCGATCACCGGTATCCCATACCTTTGTTCAATCTTGTTCACAACAAGTTATGTTTTCTTGTTACCGTGATATTACATCCCCGTGACCTAGTCACATGTTGCAACATTTATAGATGTAATCTCACAAAGTCGACCGTATTTATCTTTACCCATCGTGTGGGTGAACAAATCCCGGTCTTGTAGTCACATGTCATCTACTGTTCCTTCTGAATACCCAATATACACATTTATAGTCACCGCATTACCAGATGACGTTTGATGCAGTCAAAGCAGCCTAGGGAAACAGTGAGTAATATGAGCTCACGGTCTAAGGAGAAGGAGTCTAGGTATAGATGTTGCAACAATGAACTATATGACTTGATCGTGTTGCAATCCTTCGAGGAAAGTCCAACCACATCATTCTCCAATGATATGATCTCGTTGTCAGTCAGCATAAATGCCCATGATCTTGAAACCCAGTTCATCTTCGTGACCAACGAACTAGTATGAATAGAGGCTACTAGGGACTTTGTTGTTTCATACCACACCTATACCAATGTTTCCACTTGGTACAGTTCTAGCCCAATATGAAACTATTATAAACTAATTGAGATATGACAATAAAAACCTATTTATTATTTGCCTCTAGGGCATATCTCCTTCAAGTACCACCCCGGTGCCCAGTCTTTCTTTCAGTTTTGACCCGTCAAAGTGCATTCTCCAGTAGTTGGAGTCCGGCAAAGGTGGTTCGTATTGCACCTCGGCCCAATCCACAAAGAAATCAGCCCCAGCCTGCGATTCGATCGCATCCCTTCTGTCGAACTGTGGTGCATATGGGGCTAGCTCAATTGCCCACTTCTCAATTCGACCGCTCGCATCTTTGTTTCTCATAATTTCTGATATGGGCGCCTCACATATCACTTTGATGGGGTGTTCCTCAAAATAGTGTTTGAGTTTATTGGCCGACATATACACGCCATACGCCATCTTTTGATAGTGTGGGTACTTCTGTTTTGAGGTCGACAATACCTCGCTTAAGTAATACACTGGCCTTTGCACTGACTTTCTTTCCTCCTCACGCTCCACTATGATTACTTCACTTACGACTCGGTTGGTCGCGGCTACATAGAGCAACATTGTCTCCTTGGGTAGTGTTGCGGCTAATATTGGTGTAGTGGACAACAACTTTTAAATTCTCGAAACGCGCTATCAGCTTGCGGTGTCCATGTAAATTTGTCCGCCTTTTTCATTAACTGGTAGAGGGGTAGTGCCTTATCTCCTAGCCGACATACAAACCGACTTAACAATGCCAGGCACCCAGTGAACTTCTGCACATCGTTAAGGGATTTTGCCAGTTCCATTCTCTCTATAGCCCAGATTTTCGTCGGGTTAGCTTCAATACCTCGACTAGACACCAGAAAACCGAGTAATTTCCCTGCAGGCACACCAAAAGTGCATTTTTCGGGGTTAAGCTTCATTCGGAATCGTCTTAGGTTCGTGAATGTCTGCCAGATATCATCAAGGAGCGTATTGCTTTCCTTAGTTTTTATCACAACATCATCCACATACACCTGGATGTTCCGACCTATTTGGTCATGTAATCATTTTTGCATTCATCATTGGTACATTGCTCCTACATTACGTAATCCGAACAGCATAGTACGATAGCAATAAGCCCCGTATGGGGTAATAAACGCAGTTTTTATTTGATTATCTGGATTTAGGGGTATCTGGTGGAAACCAGAATATGCATCTATGAGTGACAATAACTCACACCCCGCAGTTGAATCTATGACCTGATATATCCTTGGCAGTGGAAATGGATCTTTTGGACACACCTTATTCAGGTTCATGTAATCAATGCACATACGCCATACCACTACCACATTCGGATCATCTTTCTTCTTTTCCACCAGCACCGGATTAGAGAGCCAATCCGGGTAAAGTACTTCCATGATAAATCCGGCTGCAAGGAGCCTAGCTATCTCATCTCCAATGACTTTTCTCCTATCCTCGGCGAAGCGGCGAAGAGGTTGCTTCACCGGCTTAGCCCCGTATCTCACATTCAAAGAGTGCTCGGCCAACTCCCTCGGCACACCTTGCAGATCCTGTGTGGACCAAGCAAATATATCCCGATTCTCACGGAGGAAGTTGATGAGCTTGCTTTACTATTTGTCGCCTAACCCGGCACCAATGGTTATGGTGCGCTCTGGGAGCTGATCATTGATTGGCACTATCTTAGTGTCCTTGGTTGCTTGAAACGACACACTTCCATGCGGGTTGGTCAGGGTCGGCATATGTTGCTGCACGGACTGAGCCAATGCCACCACCTCTTGTATTCTCCTTTTTTCCTGAGCTATTAAGAGTGACTCGACTAAGTTAGATCCGACAGAAGCGCACTCGATCAAACGCCTGAAGTCTCCTGATATGGTTATTAATCCTCTTGGTCCAGGCAGTTTCATCTTCAGGTAGCTGATGTGAGTACTTGCCATGAACTTGTTCAGGGCGGGCCTGCCGAGTAATGTGTGATAGGCGCTCTCCAAGTGTACCACTTCGAACTCCAAATTTTCAGTCCGGCAGTTATCCCTCGTACCAAACAACATGTGACACCCCCAGGATTAGGGCTAGACAAATCCCAGACCTCTGTCTGATATAAGCCTAACCTAAATCTCAGAAGCATACAAAGAGAGAATCCATAACATTACAGTGACCCTACGACATAAAAGTTATTACAGCGAGCTCATATCTGAGCAAAGAACAAAATTATTACAAGCAGAGGTCACTGACCACAAACATCAAACAACGGAAGGAAAATTATGCTATTAAGTATAGCAAACTTAACAAACAGCCTAAGAGGCCTGAAGCATAATGATGACGTCCGAATCCATAGATTCTAGGCTGCCGACCAGGAACCCCAAGCTAGTCGTCGATGTCGATGTTGTAAAGAACTCATCTCTTATGGTAACACTTACCTGCTGCAAAAGTATCAACAAAGCAAGGCTGAGTATAGGGTGTACTCCATAAGACTTATGGCTAGTGGGGTTACTTTGCATAAAGCTAACTTTGTTTGTAAAAGAGGTAGGAGAAGCTCGACTAAGTAGAACATTTAAAAGGGGATAAGAAAGCGATATCACTAGCTTTGATCTTGTTTTGATATCCATTGAACCTTTATCAGCTGAACATAACAACTAGTATCACCCCCTCAATCCCCGAGGAAGCATCCTTAAGCACACCTCACTTCTCTTGTAAAGTATTACAATTAGGTTATTCTTCTCTATGATCTTAGAATCCGTTCCCAAGTCGTCCATAACTGTGGACACGGCTTTTCGAAAAGATTATTACCCTGCAGGGGTGCACAACTTTACCCACACGTACTAACCTCCTCTTAATGCCACTACTTGTAGCCCTCTTCCTTGGAAGGCCGGTAAAGAGCGGTTAGACACTACCTTTACCTTGCTTTCACCGAGACCATGAGTCACACCCTAAGGAGATGCTGCCGTAACGGGTCAAGTCCTGAAGCCGGTCCCTAGAGATGTGTGCGGGGAACAAGATTACGGAGGCCGTGCCTCTCTTGATCCTGGCCATGCTTACCTACCTGTATGAATGCACCTCCTTCACCACCTTTGAGAACAACCATAATGCATATGTCGAATGGAACGCCCGAACTATGTGACTCATGGAATCTACTAGGCAAGTTAGTTGGTCGAGGGGGTTTCCAGGCCCCCGTGTGGCTGTACACTCGTCTTGGTTCAAGAGGCAAGAACTCAGATCCTAGTGGTGGCAAGTATGGGACTGCAAAAACCACAACCCTACATGACCTCACATACAAGCCTTAGCATTTTTAACTTACATATTTGATCATACCACGTCATCCTATCCAAGTAAGTTCATTCTCAGCTCTGATTCATCAACCGGATGGACCAGTGGTAACAACTAAGCTTGGCTAAGCACAACAGACATACACAGATCTAGCGGAACTCATAAGCCAACCTAGTTATGCTAGGAGTATTGTATCAGGGAATATAGGCTACAAAGGGGAACATACATCAGATATGATTACTCTATCTATCGATAAAAGACTTTAGAATCGTATGCATATGGCAAGAATGAAATACTTTGAAAGCATAGGATTATATCACGTGTGGGGTTTTGCTTGCCTTTGCCTGTTGATACCCAACTATAGATCTTCAAGTTTCATCTGCTTAACGTCGTTCGTCGATATCCTTTGATGATGTTTATCTCGGTCTTTGATCTTGATCTTGATATTGTATTCTATCGGGAGGAGGCAAACACCGGAAAGAAAGGGGGAAACAATCAACACATGGGATATGTGCAATGCTCAAGCAAGGGTGATGATATGACAAGTTAAATTGTATTAAAATGACACACTAGGACATGCTTGGCCATTTAAACAGGGTACGAGGGGTACAAACCCTGATTCGGAGAAACCCCGGATGCATATGAGAGGGTTATTTTGTTCTTCTAATTAAACTTGTCATGTAAGTTGCTTAACAATGCATGATCATGAGTCTATTGTGTAGATCTCATTTTTCTGAACATTTTGATATATTATACATATTTTTCTGATTTAAAATGAATTAGTTATGATTTTTCCCATTTTTAATCCATTTTAAATCATTTTTAAAACAATTAAACATTTTTGGATATTATATAAATTATTTTACACTTGGTCCCACATGTCATATATTTAATAATTTCATAAAACATTTATGAAAAAGATTAAATATCTTATAGGTAGGACCCACCTGTCATATTAATAGGTACAAAAAATATTAATAAATACATTAAATAAAAGAAAATGGACTAATGACGTCATGATGACGTCATCGTGAGGTCAGCAATGGAGGTGCTCTCCAGATCGAGCGCGGGGCTTCGCGGAGGGGTGTGCTAGATGCAGCGGTTCGCGCTGAACCATCTGGTGGCCGCGCCGCTGAAAATAGGTCGCCGGAGAGGCACCAACGTCGAGGTGCTGTGACGGCGGAAACAAGACCATGGAGGCAGAGAGTTATGGATCCAAAGGGAGACGATGGGTAGGTCCAGGGGGACCGAGACCTCACCACGAGCGTGAAGATGGGGTTGGTGAGGCCAGAGAAGGTCGAGGTCACCGGCAATGTCGACGGTGAGCGTCGGACAGAGGCGGAGAAGAGGTGGACGGCGAGCTCAATCCTTGACACCCGGTGTTGATTCCTTTCGTGGTTAGGCTTAAGGCGACGCAGCGGTCATAGTGAGGTGCTCGGCGAGGCAAGGGGAGCTCGGGAATAGTGGGGAAACGCGGCGTCTGCGAGCTAGGGTTTTGGCCTGGCACAGGGAAACGAGGAAGAGGAGGCAAAGGCATGCTAAGGCTTCTCCACAGCGGCGGCGAGGTACTTGTAGGCGTCGGCCGCGTCAGTGGCGTGCATCGTGATGCCCAGCAGGGATCCTGGCGCAGACAAGCGGCGAAGTCACGACCAGCGAGCTACTCCCTGTCATTGACGATGAGGACGGAGGGGCCAAACCGGTATGGGCTGGCACGGGCTGCAGCTAGGCCAGGATGGGCCGTAGAAAAGCAAGGGCAGCTGCTGCTGGTGGCTGCGCACGAGCGACATGGAGGAGGGAAGGGAGATGGGCTCACCCTAGTTAGAGCTAGGGTTAGTTTTTTTATTCCGGAAAACCTTTTCTTTTTCCTTTTCTATTTATTTGTTTGTATTTTCAAACTCTTTTCTGTTTTTGAACATTTTGAAAATACTAGAGGTTTGTAAAATGTAACAAAAACACTCAGGGCCCTCTTATTCAATTTGGGCTCCAAGCTTTTGGTATTTTTCAAAATATAAAAGCATTTGAATGAATTTCACAAGAGGAGGGAAATTAGGGTTTATGGTTTTATTTCCCCTACTTATTTATGAATGCACATTTTCTTTAGTCCAAATGGATGCATGCAATGCTCATGATGCATAAACAAACCCTAACTAAGGATTACTAAAAGTAGGGGTATTACAGTTCTATCCCCCTTAACAAAATCTCGTCCTGAGATTCCTAGGTAGGAAGATAAAAGGAACAGGGTCACACTAAACTTCGACGATCTTCTCGAAGAGGTTGATCCATGCCACCATCATTGAATGAATGAAGCGATTCATTTCTTCGAGGTAGATGCACACACTAAAGAATAGAGGGAAATACACGAAACCACAAAAGAGTATCTCATGGTCAACTCGTGGATAGATGTTTCGTGACATCTCTAGAGCCAATGATCATGAAACACGTCAAGGTGATGAAGAAAACAAAAGGAGATGGTTTCAAGTTGTTAGATAACTGGTCTTCATAAGGATTGAGACCATGGAACATCAGAAGAGTTTGGGCTTCTGAAAAGGAGGGCATACAATGGAAAGAACATGACCACAGACTTCGAGAAGGGAACCTCTACTAAACAACTTAGGTAGAGCTTCCAGGGATACATAGATATGGAGGATCAAACTGTTGAACTACTTTTGATACAAAAGGATCACTCTTAGTTCAACATAAGGTTAAGATAGAAAGGTGTTTTGTGGCGAGGACTCATAAGAGTAACAAAGAACATGTAATAAGAGGAACTTATGATTATCAAAACCATAGTATCTCTTCAAAGATTGTTGGAGTGAACCGAAGGAAACTCTTTATTCATCCAGGTCTGTCCAAATCTTTGCCAAAGATCGTGATATCACTTCACACCACCAAGATGAATATATAAGAAGATTCATGATGACACGAGGAAAAAGAAACTTCATTCTCAGACTTCAGTTACTTGGCACAACAGGATGCTTGCCAACATAAGAGGGTCTGGAGGATCGACCGAGAGACATTTAGCAACTCTAATTTAAATGTTCTCCTTGATGTTCGAGAAAGCGGACATAAAGTGAAGGTAGGAGTTCGGATACAAAGGAAACCATAAGCGTAACTCCTATAACAAATCATTGAAGATGCCTCATGAGGAGTGGTTGTTATTGCTGATTCAAGGGAATATGACAAGAGGTCTTCCGACTAATTGTGCCAACCATTACATCAATCTTGCTAGATTTTCAAAGAGACCTACGTCAAAAACCTTGATGATCACTAACCATCATATATGCTTGAGATTCAGATTTGGTTAGGTGGAATGTGATACGTTGCAAACGTATCTATAATTTTTGATGTTCCATGTTTGTTTTATATCTACTTTCTTATGTTTTGTCTAGACTTTGGAGTATTTTTATACACTTTCTGGGACTAACCTATTAACAAGATGCCACAGTGCCGGTTGCCTATTTTCTGCTGTTTTTGGTTCCAGAAAAGCCAGAAAATGAATATTCTTGAAATTGGACGGGACAAAAGCCAAAGTCAATATTTCACCGAGGGGAACATGGAGCCAAAAGACGAGACAGAGAGGGGCCAGGGGCCAGCCACACCACCTGGCCACACGGCCAGGCCTGGCCCGCGTCTGGGGGTGGTGTGGGCCCCCTGGTACTCCACCGACCCCACCCTTTCGCCTATAAGAAGCCTCCGATACAGAAACCCTAAGTACCCAATCAAAAATTCCACGAAAGAGTCTGTAGCCGCCGCCATCTCCATACCTAGATCAGGAGGGATCTGAAGCTCTTCTTGGCACCCTGCCGGAGGGGAGAGATCACCCTGGAGGCCTTCTTCATCACCATGCCTACCTCTGCTGTGTTGCGTGAGTAGTTCATTCCTGGACTACGGGTCCATGTAGTAGTGCTGGCTTGTGGTTGATATCGAGCTCGTTGGGGAACCCCAAGAGGAAGGTATGATGAGCATAGTAGAAGTTTCCCTCATTTATGAAAACAAGGTTATCGAACCAGTAGGAGCAAGGAAACACCTCCAAGGTGTTGTTTCCAACTTGGAATCCTGCACAACACAACCATAGAACTTTGCCCCCAACTTACAGCGAGGTTGTCAATCTCACCAGTTTTGCTGAAAACAAAGGATTAAACGTATTGTGTGGAAGGAAGAAATAGCTTGCAGAAAGTAATAGAAAACCGTAAACAGTTGTAGATTGATGGTAAAAGAAAGGACTGGGGTCCATAGTTCACTAGTGGTGATTCTCCTTAAGATAGATAACATGTTGGGTGAACAAATTACGGTGGGGCAATTGATAAACATCGAGAAAGCATACATGCTATAGTAATCAGCTTGACTCCTATGAGATTTGATTGGGCATTACAACATTATATATAGACCGTAATCCAACTACATCTATGACTAAAAATCCAACTTCAGGTTATCATCCGAACCCCCTCCAGTATTAAGTTGCAAGCAACAGATAATTGCATTACGCATTGCGTGTAAAGTAAACAATACGATTGTTCTATGAACAAAGGGTTGCTGTTTTCTCCCTAGTAGCAACATCACATCTAGTACCTTGGAGATTTCTGTCACTTCCCCAGATTACTAGAGGCATGAACCCACCATCGAGCATAAATACTCCCTCTTAGAGTTGCTAGCATCTACTCGTCCAAGATATCTACTAACAACAGAAAGCATGCAAGATCAAAAATAACAAAGACATCATAGAATCAATAATCAATCTGAAATAGCATCTCAATATCCATCGGATCCCCGTAAACACAACATGTATGATTACAAATAGATGATCTTGATCATGAACGGAGCTCACAAGATCTAAACATGATATCACAAAGGAGAAGAACCAACCATCTAGCTACTAGATGGACCCGTAGTCCAGGGATGAACTACTCACGCATCACACCGGAGGTAGGCATGCTGATGAAGAAGGCCTCCAGGGTGAATTCTCCCCTCCGGCAGGGTGCCGGGAAGAGCTTCAAATCCCTCCTGATCTAGGGATGGAGATGACGGCAGCTATAGACTCTTTCGTGGAATTTTGATCGGGTACTTAGGGTATCTGTATCAGAGGCAATATATAGGCGAAATCGGAGGTCGAGGGGGTGCCCTAGGCGGCCACACCACCCCCCCTGGCGCGGGTCAGGCCTGGCCGCGCGACCAGGTGGTGTGGGCGGCCCCTGGCCCCTCTCCGTCTCGTATTCTGGCTCCGTGTCCCCCTAGGTGAAATATTGACTTCGACTTTTGTCCCGTCCAATTCCGAGAATATTCATTTTCTGACTTTCTTGGAACCAAAAATAGCAGAAAACAGGCAGCTGGCACCGTGGCATCTTTTTAATAGGTTAGTACAAGAAAGTGTATAAAAATACTCCAAAGTGTGGACAAAACATAAGAAAGTAGATATAAACCAAGCATGGAACATCAAAAATTATAGATATGTTTGCAACATATCAATATCCCCAAGCTTAACTCCTGCTCGTCCTCGAGTAAGTAAGTGATAAAAAGAAAGAATAATTTTTGAGGTGACATGCACCATCATAAACTTGATCAAAGTATTTGTAAACATTGATAGCTAGGATCATAGTACTTCAACATAGCATGAAAGATAAAGTTCTAACAATAAGACATAGCAACTATGTTGTAACATGAAAAGGCACAAACAAAAGATTCATGAATAACAATGCTTTGCAAGACGTTCGTTTGTTTCACATAAAGAAAACATAGCATAGTGTCATTCAGCTTGTCCCTCATAGAGTAGAAAATCATAATTGCATAGGACACCTTCAAAGTTCATAAAGGTGACTAGATACAAATAGTTTAAGAACAAGCAATATCGAAGTTATGCATCAATCAACAAGTCTTGGGACAATGCACATTAAACTAAGAATGGTCACTATGCTCTCTTAATAGGTGCATAATGTAACAACCTTGGACCCTACGCTCTAAGTTCAAGCCTGGATGAACCAAAAGTGGTTAAGGGTTTTACAGCGGAGGCCCAGGGCCACCCACGTGTAGGCCTGTCGGCCGCCCTAACCACTTCCAAGAACATCGGTACAAGAGCGAGCGGCATAGGCAACAGGCGAAGAGATCAAATACATACACAAGTGAGTATGTATGCAAGATACCTTACAACAGTTCTTAGAGCCATACCATCTAAAAGAAATAGAAATATTGCAACACCATACGGCAAGATCCAAACATCCTAGATAGAGATAATAGTGTAGGATAGCTACTCATACATCAATCAACAGAGTATCAAGCGGAAGCGGGAAACAAGATCCGAGTACGGATAAGAAGCAAATCAGCATAAGATGCCACATAACTAAGCACATCCCGCCCACAGATCTCACGGATCCCCATCCTCGGAATCTCTACACCGAGTGATTGTTGCCAACATCATCTGTTTCCTCCACCCAGTATCCATCTTGCGAATACACCTGTTCATCTAAATCAAACAATTTATCGTGTGAGACCCTAGGGGTACTCAGCAAGTCTTTATGCCTCTAAAGGGGACATATACCTGGGGTGACGCAATTGCAGCGAAAGATAATAACTAACAAGTCTATAGATACTCGCTAACCATCCGCCTAACCAATGATAGGAGGATGTCCGTTAATTAGAAACAATATTTATAACAGTATAAAGTAACAGAACCATCCTCCTCCTCGCTTACCAACGAGAAAGCGGACGAACAACCCATCCATTGGCAATTTGATTAATCATTCCATGAATATTGCACTATTTACTAGTCAGATATTTAGTCAAATTAAAGCCGGTACTTTAGTTATACTTGTCTATGATCGAGAAACTGTGCTCCAAGTCGTCCATAACCGCGAACACGGCTTTCGGAAAGATTTACCCTGCAGGGGTGCACAAATAGCAACACACACACGATCGACCTCGGAAAAACCAAATCCAAATCCAACGAGGCTTTCACGACAAAGCAATCATAGGATTTAGAAATCATTTCAGGGGGCCACCCCAATAAGCTACCCGCAACGAAGTTGGCCGGCTCTAAGACGGACCCAGGGTTTGCGACAATGGTTGTAAACGACTGGGAACCCGAAAATGTGACTGGGCTTGTCGATACCGCGAAAACATTCCGCATTCTTAAACAGTACATGTGCTCCACGCACAATCATAAATAAAGCGGTAAAGCATGGCATATGTACATGATAGTAATAAAGCCCCAAACTACTTTGTGGCCCCAAGAAATAAAGTACAAATCAAGCTCATGCAAAGGGGGATTCATAGAGTCTCCCGTATGTGGATAGTGCGAATAGTCAAGGAACAGGTATCAAGTACTCGGGGTCCTACGGGACACAAGTGGGCATGAAAAACCAAATAACAGATATTGCCCACCGGTGCCTCTTTCATTAGTTATCCCATTACTACTCAGGTTAAGTTGTTTAGGTACCTCGTTAACCATCAGACACTCACATACCCTACACATGCTGTTCTACGACTCGCAAGGCTCAAACAACTCCTGTAGTAGTGGCTCATGGGATGGAGGAACAAGATCGGTGGGGTTTAAAAGTAAAGGATATGCAGTACTTGGGATTCCATTTACTGCAAACACGACTTCATGATGCAAGAATAAGATAGAAGCAATAGGTACTATATGTATACAAGCATGTGGTAGTGCATGCCTGGCAGCTCGGTTGAAGCGAGAGATGGATCTGGGTAGTACTCCTGGGATTCCTGATAAGTCCCCTGCTCGGCGTCTATTCGAAAGAAGAACCAAACAAACAAGGGCCAAACATAAATATAATTCGCAATCATATAAATAAAATGCGACAAGCAAACAAGCATGCCATGATGAATGATGCACAAATTACATGGCATAACATAGCATGGCAGGGTTGAGGTGTGGGGTACAAGAATAAAGCATTTTATTAAGTTTTTAGTCATGTTTTGCTCCAATAAAACTTGTTGTCCACTTAATATTTATATGATGCATGCTGCAATTCATATCATGGAATGCGTAGTTAGAACGGGCTCGTCGCGCTGATCGATTTAGACATATTATTTGTCAAATTTGGAGTTATAGAATTAAAGTTATTAAGTAATTGAGAAAAGGCATTTTTATTGCAATTAAACATTTTCGAAAATTTAAATTAGTCAAACATTATTTTGGATGGCATATTTGAATTCATCACATTTTTCTGATTCAGAAACATATAGTATTTGTATTATTTGGAATTACCAATTAAAAGTTATTAGTTTCTAGATTTAAAATCATTTAAACAAATTCTGAAAATATTTTTATTAAACTGAAAAAGGAACACAGACTTTTTTACTCGGAAGAAGCTAGCCACAGACGCAGATGTGTGGGCCAGGCGCTGAGTCAGCGCCAGCTGACACAGCAGACGTTGGGGGGGGGGGATTCTCGCACCGCGGCTGTGCTTAGCCACAAGGAGTGACATGTGGGGCCGGACGCTTTACGGGGCCACGCATAGGCGGGCGAGAGGAATAGCGACACGTGGCCGATCCAAGGCAGCGGGCGAAGCTCAGAAAAAGGTGGGGGTGTCTTTATAAAAACGCCACCGGCGCTGTGGCTGACCAGTGGGCCAGGGGCAGACCGCGGGTGGAAAAACAAGAACGTCAGGGGGTTACGTGTAGAAGGGACACTGCTACTGTTTTTCTTCCCTGTCTATCTGACGGAACTGACGCTCGCGGACGACAGGGCGCGGCGCGGATCGAACCCGTGACGCAGCGCACGCGCAGACGACGGCTACCACTACGGTGGGCTGAGGTTGGTGCTGGGGAACGGCTGCGCGGCCATAAGTGCAAACAGTGGGGCGACGACAGAAGAACAACAGCGGACACGGTGCACTGAGAGCGTTCGACGGAAAGATCAGCCCTACCAGGAAGAGGCAAGGAGGAAGGGCTTGTCTGTGAGGCTCAGCGGCTCACCGCGGGGAGGTTGGTGGTGGTGGATCGGCATGGGGCGCAGGGGATCAGCGGCGTTGCTGGCGACCAGCGGCTAGGGTTTCCTCGTCGGCCACGTCGGCATGCAACAGGATCTGGCCATCTCCTCCTCACCGTGTCTACAGGGATGGTCCAGGGGCTCCACTGGTTCTTCCTTGGCACCCCAACTCCACGCCCGCCTCCTTCTAGCTATGGTGGTGAGCTGATGCCGACGGTAGGCGATCGGAGATGGAAGAGAGGGTTGGCAGGGTAGATGGGGGAAGGGTGGTGAAGGGCAGCGCCCAGGTGAGATCTGGAGAGGCTGCAGGCAGGCAGGGGACGGAGTAGATAAGGACAGAGGAGAGGGAGAGATGCACATGGGGGCTCGGGTGGGAAAAAAGGTGGTGGTGCACCTTTTCTCCTCTTCCTCTTCTCACGTGTTGGGCACGGCTTGGTTGGACCAGGGGATCGAGCAGCTGGCGACTGGGGCTGCGGCTCGGTGTGGAACGGTGCGGTGGCTCAGTGGGGTTTAGCTTGGCAGCGGGAGAGAAGAACAGAGAGGGGAGGAGTTCGGCTAGGGTTAGACCGGCAGGGGGTTCAGCACAGGTGGCTCGGGCTGGGTTTGGTCTAGCCAAGGCCAGCTAGGGCAGGTCCAGGTGGTGATGGCCTAGGGAGGCTCGGCCTGGTGGAGTGGCGACTAGGGTAGGAGGGGATGGAATGAGGAGAGGGTGGTTAGGGTTTAGGGTTGGAGCTAGGTGTAGAGAGAGAGAAGATAGCTAGGTTTAGCTAGAAAAAGAGAGAGGGAAAACAAAATAGATGGATGAGCTAGGGTTTTGAAGTTGTTATGGAGCACTAAAGAAATTTGAATTCCAAAGAAAAGGAAAAACCAAAGGACCAAAAGAGAGAGAGATTGGAAGGAGGTGATCTTACATGTGGCATTATCTCATACACATGATAATATTTTGTGAAAACAAAATATATATCCCATGTATGCTTGACAAAGAGAAATTCCACTAAAAGAGTTGCAAGGTGGAAGACAAGTGGGTTAAGCATTTATTTGGCTCATTTGTTTCAATTGATTTCAAACAAACTCCACCCAAATATCCCAAAAGAAACCAAAATAGAAGAACAAGAGAGAGGCCTTGCTTGGGCCATGCATGATCCTTAGATAGGCCACTTTATATTTGTGAAAACAAAGACAATATCACATGGCTCCATCTAGTCACATGCACTCAAATTGAATAAAGCCTAAGCAAAGAGGTTGGGAAGGTTGAATAAAACCATCAAATAGAAGAACTAGAGTAAGATGGGGATGTCGGGTTTATGTATCATGTGACATGAAACAATGGTACCACACATAAGATATATGCACAAGGAATTAACACATGGCTTGGATTAAACCCATATGTCCAATAGTGGAAGAAATAAGCATGAATGAATATAATGGAATTGCTAGTGTGTGTGTTCCACTTGGCAAGTATATAGCCATAATTATATCCATACATGAACAAATATTCCAAAACAAACCATATGGAAGCTAGACAAGGACAATACTCACATAGCATGCATAGGTGGCCATGTGGCTCTCCCCAAATCAATAATGTGAAAACACATGATGCATATATGGGAGCATGTGGAATTATAAGTGGATCCATCCCATTCCACATGAGCTAGAGGTAAAACCAAATAAATTGCAAGCTCACATATAGTGGGATGGTGGAATAATGGAGTGGTGACAAGAAAGGTGGTGGAGTTAATAAAAGACATGCCCCCAACTCAACTTGGGCATCTAGCATTATCAAGAAACAAATACAATATATCAAGATGCAAATACAATTAATAGTGCATATGAGATAAGAACCAAATGAAAAAGGGTTTTATATGATGCTCAAAATGTGGCATGATGACATGAGCATGATATAATTATGATGCAACAATTATATGTAGGAAGTAGCATTTTATTATTAGACCATGTAGCATTACAGATGTTAGACAGATGGGATGCTACAACTCTCGCCTACTAAACATGAATCTCGCCCCGAGATTCTAGGAAGAAGAAGAAGACACGAAGAGGGTAGGATACTTGGCACAGAGCTCATCCTCGCGTTCCCAAGTGGCTTCATCAACAGAATGGTGGGACCACTGCACCTTGCAGAACTTGATAGACTTGTTGCGAGTCTTTCTTTCTGCGACTTCTAGGATTTTTGTGGGGTGTTCCTGATAAGACAGGTCTTCTTGGAGATTGATGAGCTCATGGTCCACGGTCCTGCCGGGATCCTTGAAGCACTTCTTGAGTTGAGAGATATGGAAAACATCATGGACCTTGAGTTTTTCAGGGAGCTCAAGAGCATAAGCAACTTCTCCTCTTCTTCCATGAACTTTGAAAGGACCGATGTATCTAGGAGCCAGCTTCCCTTTGATACCAAACCGGTGCGTGCCTCTCATGGGAGTGACACGAAGGTAAACGAGATCACCAGGGACATACTCCATGTCCATGTGCTTTCTGTCATAGTTGCTCTTCTGGCGACTTTGAGCAACCTTCAGGTTTTCAAGGATGATGTGAACCTTCTCCTCTGCTTGAGTTATAATGTCGGGGCCAAAGAATGTTCTTTCACTTGCGCCCGACCAACCAATCAGAGTTCTGCATTTGTGGCCATAGAGAACCTCAAAGGGTGCCATCTGGAGACTCTTCTGATAGCTGTTGTTGTAAGAGAATTCAGCATAAGGAAGGCATTCTTCCCACTTCATGCCAAAAGAGATGACGCAAGCACGGAGCAACCAATCAGAGTTCTGCATTTGTGGCCATAGAGAACCTCAAAGGGTGCCATCTGGAGACTCTTCTGATAGCTGTTGTTGTAAGAGAATTCAGCATAAGGAAGGCATTCTTCCCACTTCATGCCAAAAGAGATGACGCAAGCACGGAGCATATCTTCGAGAATCTGATTGATCCTTTCAACTTGTCCTTGCGACTGAGGGTGATAGGCAGTGCTGAAGTTCAACTTTGTTCCCAAAGCATTTTGGAAACTTCCCCAGAACTTGGAAGTGAAGATGCTTCCACGGTCTGAGCTGATCTCAAGAGGAACCCCATACAGAGAGACAATTCTGTTAATATAGAGCTCAGCCAACTGAATTGCAGAAATTGTTTCCTTGACGGGAAAGAAGTGAGCCACTTTAGAAAGCCTGTCGATGACAACAAAGATTGCATTGTTGCCCTTCTGCGACCTTGGAAAGCCAGTTATGAAATCCATCTCTACTTTCTCCCATTTCCATTCTAGAGGCTTCAAAGGTTGGAGAAGGCCAGAAGGTTTCTGATGGACAGCTAACTCTACAACAGACATCACACTCGGAGACATACTTGGCACAATATTGTTTCAATCCAGGCCACCAATATTGTGTTTTCAGGTCCATGTACATCTTAGTGCTGCCAGGGTGGATAGAAAGAACATAATCATGAGCTTCTTTAAGAACTTGCTCTCTTAAACTCGGATACTTCGGAACGAACATCCGGTGCTTAACGAATAGAGTGACTTGGTCGTCAAGGTGGAAAGGTTCATACTTTGGAAGCTGAATCTTGGAGATGATGTTTTTAGTGTACGGATCACCAAGTTGAATGGAGCGAACTTTTTCTTCCAAGAGAGGGGTTGCCAGAAGATTTAGAAGATACCCTTGATCCACAATTTCAAGGTTGAGCTGGCGGAATTCCTCACACAAGAGAGGCTGTTGTTCTTCCACCATGAGGTTGTTGACATAAGCTTTTCGGCTGAGAGCATCGGCCATGACATTAGCTTTGCCAGGAGTGTAGTTGATGGTCAGATCAAAGTCATTAATTGCTTCAATCCACCTCCTCTGACGAAGGGAGATAAGGTTGAGTGAAGATACACTTAAAGCTTTTGTGGTCAAAAAAGATCTCACAACGGTTCCCAAGCAAGTAGTGCCTCCATACTTTTAAGGCGAAGACAACCGTTGCAAGTTCAAGATCATGTGTTGGATAGTTGAGCTCATGAGTTTTCGACTGATGGGAAGCATAAGCAACGACTTGCTTTTCTTGCATGAGGACCGCACCCAATCCTTGCAATGAGGCGTCATAGAATATTTGGAAAGGCTTTGATGTATCTGGAGGAATCAAGACTGGTGTGGAAGTGAGCTTCTCTTTGAGTGTTTCAAAGCTAGCTTGACATGCAGGAGACCAAAGGTATCTCTTGCCTTTCTTGAGGAGATCAATAAGAGGCTTCGCAATCTTCGAGAAGTTATGAACGAAGCGACGGCAATAACTAGCCAAACCAAGGAAACTCCGGACTTCTTTGACATTTTTGGGTGGAAGCCACTCAACAATTGTCCGAACAGTTTCTGGGTTGACGGCAATGCCCTTAGCAGAGATGACGTGACCCAGATAGGTGACTTCAGGCAGCCAAACCTCACACTTGGAGAACTTTGCATACAGGCGGTTCTCACGAAGCTTGTTTAGGACACACCGAAGGTGTTCTTCATGTTCTTCCTTTGACTTAGAATAGAATAGAATGTCATCCAGATATACCACGACGAACTTATCAAGATACTCCATGAAAACCGAGTTCATAAGCCTTGATAAGGTGGCAGGTGCGTTGGTGAGACCGAAGGACATGACCATGTACTCGTACAGGCCATAGCGGGTGGTGAAAGCTGTTTTAGGAACATCTTCCTTGCGAATCTTGATTTGATGATATCCACTTCTCAAGTCAAGCTTAGAGAATACCACAGCTCCAGCTAGCTGATCGAAGAGATCATTAATCCATGGAAGGGGATATTTATTTTTGATGGTTTTAGCATTGAGAGCCCGATAGTCAACACAAAGTCTATCAGTCCGGTCTCGCTTCTTCACAAAGATGGTTGGGCTGCCCCAAGAGGAAGTGCTATGATGAATGAAACCCAACTTCTCTTGTTCATCAAGCTAACGTTTGAGTTCAGCCAACTCAGCATGACCCATTTTATAAGGCCGCTTGGAGATAGGAGCGGTTCCAAGTTCAAGCTCAATCACAAACTCGACCTCTTGGTCAGAAGGCATACCTGGTAACTCTTCAGGAAAAACATCTGGGAACTCACGGACCACCGGAACACTCTGAATATCCTCCATAGCATCATCATTCAGAGCAGACAAAGAGAAAAGCTGAATTGCAGGAGTCAGACTTGGAGAATAGACTATATGGCCTTCGGGAATTTTCAGAGAAACCGAATGTTCAGCACAATCAATCACAGCTTTATTTGCAGCTAGCCAATCCATGCCTAAAATGACATCAATATCTAAGTTGCCTAGAATAATCAAAGAGGCCGGAAAGGAAGAATCCCCAATTTGAACCTAATTGTCATAACTGATCTTGGAAGTTAACATCCTTGCCCCAGGAGAAAGGACCATCAGCTTTTTAGGTAACGAATCAGATGACAACCCATTCTCTTGAGCAAACTTGAAGGATACAAATGAATGCGATGCTCCAGAATCAAATAAAACTCGTGCAGGGACTGAGTTAACAGGAAGCGTACCCAGCACAACTCCAGGTGCATGCTCGGCTTGAGCGACGTTGACACAGTTGGCACGAGCAACAGTGGACCCGGGCTTGGTGTTGATGTTGAGAGCCCGAGGTGGAGGTGCACGAACCATAGAAGAACTTGCTGCAGGTCTTGGAGGTGGTGGAGAAGAGCCTTGTTATTCATGGGACAACTCCAGTGTTGATGCCTAGTGTTCCCACAAGTGTAACAAGCACCAGGTGGACGTGGAGCAGCGTAGCCAGGGACTCCACCAGGCGCTCCAGGGTAGTTGTGGTTGTAGTCCCTAGAAGCAGCGTTGAAGGAGTTTGGTGGCCTTGCCGCGTAGCTTGAAGGTCTTGGTGGAGCCGGGAGCGGCGGTGCAGTATTAGGAACCCACACGCGGCGCTTAGAAGGAGCTGTCATAGCTGAAGAGCTTGCTGCGTCACGGCTGTGTTTCTTGGACTCCTCGAACACTTGCCTACTGGCTTCTTCCTGCAGAGCTGTATGTTGGAGTTCTAGGAAAGACCCGGGCCTTGCATGAGTGATTGCATATTTGATAGATGCATTGAGCCCTTGCCTGAACCTCTTTTGTTTCTTCTTGTCATCAGAGATCTCATCGCCACCATATCGAGAAAGATTCATGAAGTTTCTGATATAGGTGTTGACATTGTCATTGCCCTGCTTGAGGTTGAGAAACACTTCCTTCATCCTTTCCATGACAATTTCTGATAGATATTGCTCTTTGAAAGCCCCAGTGAACTGCTCCCAAGTAGGCTGAAAACCAGAGTGGTTTGCCTTCAGGTAATTCTCCCACCATAGAGCCGCGTCTCCCTTCAGAAGGTGCGTGGCACATTTTACCCATTCTTGTTCAGGAACATCAGTAGTCATCAGCAACCTTGACATCTCACGAAGCCAATCATCAGCATCCAGTGGCTGATCAGACACCTCAAAGTGGCGCGGGTTAAACTTCAGAAAACCCTTGATGTCTCCTCGCTTGGGAGGTGGAGGTAGCAGAACAAACTCATTCCTCATGACACTTTCTTCAAAGCGTTGCAAGTTCTGTTGCATTGTTCCCAAGGCATTTGCAATACTTGCCAATGCAACCCCCAGTTCAGGTGGTATGTCCTCCTCAGTACAACGTGGTGGTGCCATCCTGTGGTTGATATAAAACTCAAGTCAGTACCATAATGGAGAATAATTATAATCCAAAATAGTACCAAAATGGAATTAACCAAGATTAAGGATACAAATTACTAAGATTATATTAAAATATCAACCAAGTTCAAAGCACCTAGAAGATAGTAAGCATATCGCACACGACTGAACAAGGAGTGTGGTACACAAAGCTATCAAAGAAAAATTTTCCGCAAATTTCGCCATTAAAATACCACTATATGCGCAAAACCACTTAACGAATCAAGATTAGTAACTCTACCAATTCAATATACAAGAGCGAATGATAAAAGTAGTGCTATGGTCGCGACTCCATCCTGCACTCAAAGCATTACTCCACACATGAATAAGTAAAACACATATCCCAACTCTCTTCCTTCTTAAGATGAACCTAAAGATTAGCAACTACGGAAACAAACACCCCAAACAAGATAGCGTCGGATAACAAAGAGTAAGACAGACCACGTCGGTTTACAAAAGCCTGTCGGTATGGAATGTACCAACAGTTGATAACCAAGAGGCAGATAGCGATAACAAGTTGGATGCAACAGATAGACAAGGAATTACACACACACACACACCCTATGGTACTACAGAACCTAGAACACGTGAATCCTAGTTTGAATTTTTAGAAGAGGATTGAAAACGTTACACTTCCTTACTAGAAAAGGGTGGGTGGGTGGGTAAGAAGAAAAGTGGAAGCAGTCCTACTCTCATGTTTTGTTTTTCCCTAGTATACATAGCTACCAAAATATTTGCTAGACTGACAACGACCATTTGGCTGAGATCCTGAAGGGCGGGATGGCTCTGATACCAATTGTAACAACCTCGGACCCTACGCTCTAAGTGCAAGCCTGGATGAACCAAAAGTGGTTAAGGGTTTTATAGCGGAGGCCCAGGGCCACCCACGTGTAGGCCCGTCGGCCGCCCTAACCACTTCCAAGAACATCGGGTCAAGAGCGAGCGGCGTAGGCAACAGGCGAATAGATCAAATACATACACAAGTGAGTATGTATGCAAGCTACCTTACAACAGTTCTCAGAGGCATACCATCTAAAAGAAATAGAAATATTGCAACGCCATACGGCAAGATCCAAACATCCTAGATAGAGATAATAGTGTAGGATAGCTCCTCATACATCAATCAATAGAGTATCAAGCGGAAGCGGGAAACAAGATCTGAGTACGGATAAGAAGCAAATCGGCATAAGATGCCACATAACTAAGCACATCCCGCCCACAGATCTCACGGATCCCCATCCCCGGAATCTCTACACCGAGTGATCGTTGCCAACATCATCTGTTTCCTCCACCCAGTATCCATCTTGCGAATACACCTGTTCATCTGAATCAAACAATTTATCGTGTGAGACCCTAGGGGTACTCAGCAAGTCTTTATGCCTCTAAAGGGGACATATACCTGGGGTGACGCAATTGCAGCAAAAGATAATAACTATCAAGTCTATAGATACTCGCTAACCATCCGCCTAACCAAAGATAGGCGGATGTCCGTTAATTAGAAACAACAATTATGATAGTATAAAGTAACAGATCCATCCTCCTTCTCGCTTACCAACGAGAAAGCGGACGAACAAACCATCCATTGGAAGTTTTATTAACCATTCCATGAGTATTGCACTAATTACTAGTCAGTTATTTAGTCAAATTAAAAACGGTACTTTAGTTATGCTTGTCTATGATCGAGAAACTGTGCTCCAAGTCGTCCATAACCGCGGACACGGCTTTCAGAAAGATTTACCCTGCAGGGGTGCACAAATAGCAACACACACACGATCAACCTTGGAAAAACCAAATCAAAACCCAACGAGGCTTTCACGACAAAGCAATCACAGGATTCACAAATCATTTCAGGGGGCCACCCCAATAAGATACCCGCAACAAAGTTGGCCGGCTCCGAGACGGACCCAGGGTTTGCGACAATGGCTGTAAATGACTGGGAACCTGAAAATATGACTGGGCTTGTCGATACCGCGAAAACATTCCGCATTCTTAAACAGTACAGGTGCTCCACGCACAATCATAAATAAAGCGGTAAAGCATGGCATAAGTACAAGATAGTAATAAAGCCCCAAACTACTTTGTGGCCCCAAGAAATAAAGTACAAATCAAGCTCATGCAAAGGGGGATTCATAGAGTCTCCCGTATGTGGATAGTGCGAATAGTCAAGGAACAAGTATCAAGTACTCGGGGTCCTACGGGACACAAGTGGGCATGAAAAACCAAATAACAGATATTGCCCACCGGTGCCTCTTTCATTAGTTATCCCATTACTACTCAGGTTAAGTTGTTTAGGTACCTCGTTAACCATCAGACACTCACATACCCTACACATGCTGTTCTACGACTCGCAAGGCTCAAACAACTCCTGTAGTAGTGGCTCATGGGATGGAGGAACAAGCTCAGTGGGGTTTAAAAGTAAAGGCTATGCAGTACATGAGATTCAATTTAATGCAAACGCGACTCCATGATGCAAGAATAAGATAGAAGCAATAGGTACTATATGTATGTAAGCATGTGGTAGTGCTTGCCTGGTAGCTCAGTTGAAGCGAGAGATGGATCTGGGTAGTACTCCTGGGATTCCTGATAAGTCCCCTGCTCGGCGTCTATTCGAAAGAAGAACCAAACAAACAAGGGCCAAACATAAATATAATGCACAATCATATAAATAAAATGCGATAAGCAAACAAGCATGCCATGATGAATGATGCACAAATTACATGGCATAACATAGCATGGCAGGGTTGAGGTGTGGGGTACAAGAATAAAGCATTTTATTAAGTTTTTAGTCATGTTTTGCTCTCATAAAATTTGCTGTCCACTTAATATTTATATGATGCATGCTGCAATTCATATCGTGGAATGCGTTGTTAGAACAGGCTCGTCGCGCTGATTGATTTAGACATATTATTTGTCAAATTTGGAGTTATACAATTAAAGTTATTAATTAATTGAGAAAAAGGCATTTTTATTGCAATTAAACATTTTCAAAAATTTAAATTAGTCAAACATTATTTTGGATGGCATATTTGAATTCCTCACATTTTTCTGATTCAGAAACATATTGTATTTGTATTATTTGGAATTACCAATTAAAAGTTATTAATTTCTGGATTTAAAATCATTTAAACAAATTCTGAAAATATTTTTATTAAACTGAAAAAGGAACACAGACTTTTTATACTCGGAAGAAGCTAGCCACAGACGCAGATGTGTGGGCCAGCTGCTGAGTCAGCGCCAGCTGACACAGGAGACGCGCGGGGGGGGGGGGATTCTCGCACCGCGGCTGTGCTTAGCCACAGGGAGTGACATGTGGGGCCGAACGCTTTACGGGGCCACGCATGGGCGGGGAAGAGGAACGGCGACACGTGGCCGATCCGAGGCAGCGGGCGAAGCTCAAAAAAAGGTGGGGGCGTCTTTATAAAAACGCCACCGGCGCTGTGGCTGACTAGTGGGCCAGGGGCGGACCGCGGGTGGAAAAACAAGAACGTCAGGGGGTTACGTGTAGAAGGGACACTGCTACTATTTTTCTTCCCTGTCTATCTGACGGAACTGACGCTCCCGGGCGACAGGGCGCGGAGCGGATCGAATCCGCGACACAGCGCACATGCAAATGGCGGCTACCACTTCGGTGGGCTGAGGTTGGTGCTGGGGAACGGCTGCGCGGCCAGAAGTGCAAACAGTGGGGCGACGACAGAAGAACACCAGCGGACGCGGTGCATTGAGAGCATTCGACGGAAAGATCAGCCCTACTAGGAAGAGGCAACGAGGAAGGGCTTGTTTGGGAGGCTCAGCGGCTCACCACGGGGAGGTTGGTGGTGGTGGATCGGCCTGGGTCGCAGGGGATCGGCGGCATTGCTGGCGACCAGCGGCTAGGGTTTCCTTGTCGGCCACGTCGGCATACAGCAGGATCTGGCCGTCTCCTCCTCGCCGCCGTGTACAGGGATGGTCCAGGGGCTCCACTGGTTCTTCCTCGGCACCCCAACTCCACGCCCGCCTCCTCCTAGCTACGGTGGTGAGCTGATGCTGACGGTGGGCGATCGGAGATGGAACAAAGGTTTGGCAGGGTAGATGGGGGAAGGGTGGTGAAGGGCAGCGCCTAGGTGAGATCTGGAGAGGCTGCAGGCAGGCAGGGGAGGGAGTAGATAAGGACAGAGGAGAGAGAGATATGCACATGGGGGCTCGGGTGGAAAAAAAGGTGGTGGTGCACCTTTTCTCCTCTTCCTCTTCTCACATGTTGGGCACGGCTTGGTTGGACCAGGGGCTCGAGCAGCTGGCGACTGGGGCTGCGGCTCGGTGTGGAACAGTGCAGTGGCTCAGTGGGGTTTTAGCTTGGCAGCGGGAGAGAAGAACAGAGAGGGGAGGGGCTCGGCTAGGGTTAGACCGGCAGGGGGTTCGGCACGGGTGGGTCGGGCTAGGTTTGGTCTAGCCAAGGCCAGCTAGGGCAGGTCCAGGTGGTGATGGCCTAGGGAGGCTCGGCCTGGTGGAGTGGCAATTAGGGTAGGAGGGGATGGAATGAGGAGAGGGTGGTTAGGGTTTAGGGTTGGAGCTAGGTGTAGAGAGAGAGAGAGAGAAGATAGCTAGGTTTAGGTAGAAAAAGAGAGAGGGAAAACAAAATAGATGGATGAGCTAGGGTTTTGAAGTTGTTATGGAGCACTAAAGAAATTTGAATTCCAAACAAAAGGAAAAACCAAAGGACCAAAAGAGAGAGAGATGGGAAGGAGGTGACCTTACATGTGGCTTTATCTCATACACATGATAATATATTGTGAAAACAAAATATATATCCCATGTATGCTTGACAAAGAGAAATTCCACTAAAAGAGTTGCAAGGTGGAAGACAAGTGGGTTAAGCATTTATTTGGCTCATTTGTTTCAATTGATTTCAAACAAACTCCACCCAAATATCCCAAAAGAAACCAAAATAGAAGAACAAGAGAGAGGCCTTGCATGGGCCATGCATGATCCTTAGATAGGCCACTTTATATTTGTGAAAACAAAGGCAATATCACATGGCACCATCTAGTCACATGCACTCAAATTGAATAAAGCCTAAGCAAAGAGGTTGGGAAGGTTGAATAAAACCATCAAATAGAAGAACTAGAGTAAGATGGGGATGTGGGGTTTATGTATCATGTGACATGAAACAATGGTACCACACATAAGATATATGCACAAGGAATTAACACATGGCTTGGATTAAACCCATATGTCCAAGAGTGGAAGAAATAAGCATGAATGAATATAATGGAATTGCTAGTGTGTGTGTTCCACTAGGCAAGTATATAGCCATAATTATATTCATACACGATCAAATATTCCAAAACAAACCATATGGAAGCTAGATAAGGACAATACTCACATAGCATGCATAGGTGGCCATGTGGCTCTCCCCAAATCAATAATGTGAAAACACATGATGCATATATGGGAGCATGTGGAATTATAAGTGGATCCATCCCATTCCACATGAGCTAGAGGTAAAACCAAATAAATTGCAAGCTCACATATAGTGGGATGGTGGAATAATGGGGTGGTGACAAGAAAGGTGGTTAAGTTAATAAAAGACATGCCCCCAACTCAACTTGGGCATCTAGAATTATCAAGAAACAAATACAATATATCAAGATGCAAATACAATTAATAATGCATATGAGATAAGAACCAAATGAAAAAGGGTTTTATATGATGCTCAAATGCAATGTGGCATGATGACATGAGCATGATATAATTATGATGCAACAATTCTATGTAGGAAGTAGCATTTCATTATTAGACCATGTAGCATTACAGATGTTAGATAGATGGGATGCTACACATAAAGATAGAAGGTGGAGACTCATCATAAAAGTAAAAGAAAGGCCTTCATAGAAGGAAGCAGGGATTCAAGTTTCATAAAGAGCTTCCAAAAATTATGGTACTTATTATCTTTCAGCTCTCATTGCCCCTATCATAAGCATCTTTAGGTGATTAAGGTTAAAGTGGCACAACTAAGAGGATATGCTTGACAAGTTATAAGTTGAAATCTCATGCCCCTTACTTACGCGTACCGAACCTCATGCTACTCAACTTCTGTCACAAGTAAGATCTTGTCATTGTAAGTACATATGTATCATAGAGAACCGCCAATGGGGTACCCCTTACACATGATATAGGAGCTATCCATAATCAAAATGACAAGGCAAGCAGATGATGAGCATCTCAGCAATCTTTTTATTTGCTATTTGCATAGGTTTTTATTGAGAATGCTTCATAGAGTGATAATTATAGTTATGCTGCAAGTTTCCACCATGATTAGGCATGGCTTAGGCTAGCAGCCCAGGCGTTTCTCTAACACACATACAAACTCCATGATCTTACAAGTCCCCCTTTTATTTCACACCGCCGGGATCCATAAGCAAAAGAATCATGATAAACGGAATATAAGTGCAATGTTGAAAGCGTTCCCCATGATACATGGTTCTGCTAACTTCAACTTATAAAGCGCAAGCATATACGCAACAAAGATGGACACAATGGTTCAAGTTTATTAAGTGCAAGAAAGTAAAGTGTGCCATCAAGTTCATGAGAGCTTTAATCACCAGTTTTCACATAATAAGTTTAATTTGGAAGGTAGATAAAAACATGAATATACTTGGAATAGAAAATGCTAATAGGTAGGTATGGTGTACTCTTTGGAACTACTTGGTTTTATTTTGAATTGGATGCATGAGTGGAACTCATACTTGGTTATGGAGGCTAGCAAAAGACTGGGAGCGACCAACTAAGAGAGCAATAATGGCCATAATCATGCAAAGCGACAAAACATCATTAATTAAAGCATAAAGTGATACTACAAGTCGAAAACTAAAGGATCATAAAGGCTATGGTGACTTGGGATAGTCATAACATGGTGTGAGCATGCGCCAAGTCAAACCAAATAAAGCATCAAAGGAGAATACCACTATACTATGCTTTAATATGCTAAAACAACGCATGATTCTTTCAAGGCACATTAAGCAATATCAATTAATTGTAACAAGTCATGCTACAACAAAAATCACTAAGCATAAAGCCAAAACAATATCAAGCATGACATGATAAAGCATAGGCCACAGTTAAAAACAAGCTCCTTTTACCACTTAAGCATGAACTTTTCCTACTCTTTTTCAAACCAAACCAAACTATTTGAAAACTAATGTATGAAAGAGGGGGTCCAACCAATTTATTCAAGAAAACTAAGAAAACCAAGCAAAAGAAAACGAAAACAAAAACAAAGACGCTCCAAGAACAACACAATTGTGCATGAAACAATAAAAATGAAGTGTTTAGAAGAACCTGAGATTTTTATTGATGAAGAAAGGGATGCCTTGGGCATCCCCAAGCTTTGACGCTTGTACTTCTTGGATATTTCTTGGGGTGACACAGGTGGCATCCCCAAGATTGAGTTGCAGTCCATTCTTCATCTCATTACATCATTCTCTCCATACACCTGAAATTTTTCCTTCATACAAAACTTCACACAATCTTTATTAGCAACATTAGTGCACTCAAGATAATATGTCTTTGGGTTCAGTTTCAACACCAAAAAAAATTCCATTAAAACACAAGCTTCTGCATTTGCCATTTTTGTGCTTTTGTTCAGTTTCAACACCATCTTCTACTGTAGCACTTCCCTCAAAAATCTCAATTCCCCAAAGAGAACCCAAAAAGAATCAACAAGAAGCAAATGCAAATAATGGCAGAAATCTGTCAAAACAAACCAGTAGGTAAAAACCAATTTTTTTCGAAGACCTTATATTTCTCAAATCAAAAAGTGTTGAACTAACGAAAGTTGGATAACAACCGGGGGAAGAATCACAAAAAATCACAACTCAAACCGACGTACAGAGATTTTACACAAATTTTTACAGCAAAGCACAAAAATCTGTTTCGGGATAGCAACTTTCCCAAGCATTACTTCTATCTCATTAGAGGTTACTCTCTGCACAAAAAGAAAATAAAAAGGATAAGAAGAGGTTATTACAGAGTATTAACTTCCAAGACTCATCTAAAACTTTTGGGTTATCTCCCAATAAGTACTTTTCTTTAACGCCTTTAAGTTAGGCATAAGAAGCAAGAAAAGAATCAAGTATTCTCAAATGAAGAAGCATTAAGAACAAATTTTGTTTTAATAGGAGAGGCAAAAGGAATCTTCTCTCTCTTCTTAGGGAAGTGTTCTATACCTTTCTTGAGTGGGAGTTGATATTTAATGGTGCCTTCTTTCATATCAATAATGGCACCAATAGTTCTAAGAAAAGGTCTTCCCAAAGTAATAGGACAAGAAGCATTGCATTCAATATCCAAAACATAGAAATCAACGGGGGCATAGGCATTGTTAACCATAATAAGAATATCATTAATACTCCCCATGAGTTTCTTTTTAGCATTATCATCAGGTGGGACATTTAAATAACAATCTTCCAATGGTGGCAAATCAAGCATTTCATAAATCTTTCTAGGCATAATAGAAACACTACTATCAAGATCACATAAAGCTTTGAGATCAAAATCATTCACTTTCATATTAATGATGGGTTCCCAACCATCTTCTAGTTTCATAGGAATAGAAGCTTTATGTTTCTTCTTTTCTTCTTTAATTTTTATGAGAGCATCAGTAATGTGTTTTGTAAAGGCCATATTCATAGCACTAGCATTAGGACTTTTAGCAAGATTTTGTAGGAACTTAATTACTTTAGAGATATTGCAACCATCAAGATCAAAATCATAATTATTATCTAAAGTAGTAGAGATATTACTAGCTTCAACATTAGCGGTAGTGATAGTAGAAACTGTTGGAGATATGCCCAAGAGGCAATAATAAAGTGGTTATTATTATATCTTTATGTTTATGATAAATGTTTACATCCCATGCTATAATTGTATTATAAGGAAACACTAATACATGTGTGTTTTGGAAACATAAAAGAGTCCCTAGTAAGCCTCTTGTTAAACTAGCTTGTTGATTAATGGATGATCATGGTTTCCTGATCATGGACATTGGATGTCATTAATAACAAGGTTATATCATTAGGAGAATGATGTGATGGACACACACCCATAGTAAGCGTAGCATAAGATCAAGTCATTAAGTTTGTATTGCTGTAAGCTTTCAAATGCATAGTAACCTAATCCTTCGACCATGAGGTTATGTTAATCACCATCACCGGATGGGTACTTTGATGACATCAAACACCGCTTCGTAACTGGGTGGTTATAAAGGTGTCATTGGGTATTCTGAAAGTATGTGTTGAAGCGCATGGACCAAGATTGGGATTTGTCCATCCATGTGACGGATAGATATGCTCTGGGCCCTCTCGGTGGAATGTCATCTAGTTAGCTTGCAAGCATGTGACTAGGTCACAAGGGATGCCATATCACGGAACGAGTAAAGAGTACTTATCAGTAACGAGGTAGAACTAGGTATGGAGATACCGACGATCAAACCTCGGATAAGTAGAATATCGCGTGACAAAGGGAATTGGTTTGGTATGTTAAATGGTTCTATCGATCACGAAGTCATCGTTGAGTATGTGGGAGCCGTTATGGATCTCCAGATCCCGCTGATGGTTATTGATCGGAGAGGTGTCTTCATCATGTCTGCATATTCACGAACCTTAGGGTGACACACTTAAGGTTCGAAGTTGTTTTAAGTAGATATGGAATGTGCGTTGGAGACCGAATGTTGTTCGGAGTCTCGGAATGGATCCGGGACATCACGAGGAGATCCGGAATTGTCCGGAGAATAAGATTCATATATTGGGGATCATTTTCTAAGTTAGGAAATGTTCCGTAGTGTTTGTATGGAGATTCTAGAAGGTTTTGGAATGTTCTGGAAGGTTCTAGAAGAGTTCTTGGTGTTTGCTTGAAAACCAAGAAAGGGTCAAGGAAACCTTGTGGGGGCTAGACACGGATTCGTGGGGGAGGAGGACTCCTCCCCCCTTCCCAACCCGCCGGCCAAGGAGGGGAGTCCTACTAGGACTCCCCCTCCCATGGCGCTCCTCCCTCCTTTAAATAGAGGGGAGGGGGCGCCCCCTCCTAGAGCTCTCCCATAACAAGCCCTGGCCACCGCCTCTCTCCTCCTCCTTCTCTCTGCTCAGGCTTAGGCGAAGCCCTGCAGAATTCTCTACTCCACCACCACCACCACACCGTCGTGCTGCTGGGATTCCGTGGAGAAGATTTACTACCTCCGC
The DNA here is from genome assembly GCA_916181665.1 of Avena sativa. NCBI lineage: Eukaryota > Viridiplantae > Streptophyta > Magnoliopsida > Poales > Poaceae > Avena > Avena sativa. The sequence continues at coordinate 5,541,077 of OV702287.1, forward strand.
TGCTCGCTGGAACGGAGAGAGGGGTCTGCTTCGACTCCGCACGTGTGACCGACTGCGGAAGCGCTGCCGGAACGCGGCGCCGGAAGTATCGTCCACATGATCTTGAGATCGGCAAGTGATCGACTACATCAACCACGAGATCCAATCTCGTAACGCTTTCGGTTCTAGGAGGGTTAGTACCGATCTATCTCGTTGCTCATGTCTAATAGATTAGATCTTGGCTTTTATCTAGATTAGATCTGGGTTTTGTTCGTTCTTGCGGTTGAATTTTTTTTTGTTTTCCATGCTACGAACCCATCAGTGGTATCAGAGCCGTGTCTATGCGTATATCTGTTGCACGAGTAGAACACAATGGTTTTGTGGGCGTTGGTGCTCGTGCCGTCTTTTGCTTTGTGTACTTTGCATCTTGCGGTATGGTGGGATGAAGCGGCTCGGGCTAACCTTACATGTCATCGCACATGAGACTTGATCCACGCTTGACGTGTAACTTGCTTTGCACAAGTGGCTTTGCGGGTGTCTGTCTCTCCCATCATAGTATAGATCCAATCTACACTTTGCACTTGATAGCACTTGTATCAACGTTGTGGTTCAGTTTCGTAGGTAAGATCTGTTCTTATTCGAAAGCCCCAAACCACGTAAAACTTGCAAAGAAAATTAGAGGCGTCTAACTTGTTTTTGCAGGGGTTTTGTGATGTGATATGGCCATCATGTGATTGTGATTATATTTGATGTATGCAATGATCCTTGTTGTAATATGGCAACCGGCAGGAGCCTAATGGTTGTCTTTAATTCTGTTAAGACATGCGTGTCTATTCATCTTGTAATAGCTTTATTCCAAGTAGTTGTAATAGTTGCTGGTGATGATGGACAACCATGAAGCGGCGCCACGGACCTTGACACAATGCTGGTGATGTGGAGATCATGTCCGTGCTTTGGAGATGGAGATCAAAGGCATAAGAAGAAAGGGCCATATCATATCACACTAATTATGAATTGCCTGTGATGTTAATCCTTTATGCATCTTGTATTGCTTAGATCGTGATGGTAGCATTATAAGATGATCCCTCTCACTAAAATATCAAGTAATAAAGTGTTCATCCTTAGTTGGCACCGTTGCTAAGACTCGTCGTTTTGAAGCATCTCGTGATGATCGGGTGTGATAGACTCTACGTGTGCATACAACGGGTGCAAGCCAGATTTGCACATGCGGAACTAAGGTTAATATTGACGAGCCTAGCATGTACAGACATGGTCTCGGAACACGGAATACCGAAAGGTAGAGCATGAGTCATATGATTGATATGATGAACATGAAGATTGTTCGCCGATGAAGCTACATCATCTCACGTGATGATCGGACTTGGTGTAGTGGATTTGGTTCGTGTAATCACTAAGACAACATGAGGGATGTTGTTTTGAGTGGGAGTTCATTTGTAATTTGGATTAGTCGAACTCAATTTATCATAATCACAATCAAAGTGAATTTGCATAGTTTGTGGTAGTCATTGGCATCCGTTCACCACCTTACGCTTAGTTATAGTTGAGATAGTAGAACTATAGAAATTCTGGATATTTGCTTTACGAACTGGTATCGTATTGTTTTGAGTGTCAATCTAAAGTTTAAAAGTCCTATTGCAAACTTTCAGCAAACTCCGTTTACTCTGTGAAGTTTAATAAACAGTATTAAATCAAGAGTAACAATTCCAGTGTTAGTATCTAATGTATCATGTTTGCCTCCATGATTCTTGATACTCAAAAGATTGTTTTTAATATCAAGTTTATCTAAGAGCTGAAAGCAATGTTTCAGAAACCATCATATGTGAAAGGTATTGCGATATCTAAAACAATGTGTTGGTTACAACATGATAGAGTATACGTCCTCATATTTGATGAGAATTTGTGAAGGTTGGAGACGCTAGTCGTCCTAATCCTCCAAAAGGTTTTGGAAAAGAAACATTATACTCGCAATTCACCTTTATAAGCTATATCAGCTTGATCATGAAAGTTTTCCTGATAAGGATGAATAGAAGATGTAAGTAAAATGTTTACTACACTAAAAGATTACTAAAGAATGGAATTTTGAAAGAATGCCAAACATTTGATGAAGGTGATCCACTTCAAAGTGCAAGTCCAAAGGTATTAGTATTTGACTATACACACTTTGTACTATGTGTCATGTGAATGACACCACTATTGATGTTGATAGATTCTTTTAAAAGAAAGGAATTGTTGAAAGAGAATCTATACAATATTTGGTAGAAAAGAAAAGATTGGAGATGTCCAACTCAGGTATATAGAAGATACATGTTATGGCTGTATTCCTTGCTTGTTAAATAATGTGGTTCTGCGGTATTGGATACCGAATTGGTTGGTATGAAGTGTCATACAGGACAACACAATTCATGAACTGCAATGGCCTAAGTAACTAGCAAGAGAATATGTGATGATGTTCATCAAAAACAAACAAAGGGTTGTTGTGTTGCTCGTTAACATCAAAGCTTACCTTCAAGATTTGTTTCAATAATTATTATTTTGATCAGGTATTATGACGACAAAAGGTTGTTCAAATAATTACCGTATTCCATAATAGATGGATGATATACAAGTCTGGTTGGAGAAATAACGACCATAAAACTAATGCTAAAATGTCGCAAGACAAATAATTGAAAGATCACTTGCGAAGTGACATCACCGTTTAAATTATATTGAAAGGGATACATGAAGAAACTCCATGTTGATGGATTTTTGGAGTCTTTGATTTTGATCAAATGACACTTGTGATACTTTCCTGGAGATAATTAAAACTCCGTTCGTAGGACAAAAGAGGAACGGACGACTAACTGATTGGAATTTGTACATATTGATGTATATAGTCCATTATGTGTAGTCGTGGGCGATGGATTTCAACTTCATATGCTTTCTCCAAAGATTTAAGTGAGTATATGTATATATACTTACTCAATAAGGAAGAAGCATGAAACATTTGAAAATGTTCAAAGACTTTCAAGATGAAGTGGAAAATTATTGTAACAAGAAAATAAAAAGTTTATGATTGGATCATAAAGAAAGATGTTTGAGTTACAAAGTTTAGCAAAACACCTAAGATTTGAGGAATCGTTCCATGGATTTGCATTTCCCAAAACACCATAGGAGTATGGAGTGTTCGAGATATGTAATGAAACCTTGTTTGACATGGTAAGATCAAAGGTGTCATTTATAAAACTGCCATTATGTTTTAAAGATGAAAAGATTTAGTGACTACCGCTTTTACACTAAAAAGAGCTCCATCGTGATCCGTTGAAATGACACCATATAAGTCATGGTTTGGGATAAAACCCAAGTTGTCCTTTCTTAAATTTTTGGTATGCTAGGCATAAGTAAAGTGTTTACAACCAAAGTCGGATGAGCATGTCTTTGTAGGATATTTCGAATAACTATTGGGTATTCCTCCATAACACTGAAGACAAAAGTGTTTGTTGCTTAGAATGTCGAGTTTCTTGAGAAGGAATTTTTGGTGAAAAGTTAAGTGGGAGGACGATAGAACTTTGACAAGGTTGTTGAACCTTGGCTAATATGTGCTGAGTTGCGCAGCGTCGGTAAGTGTCCTGGAGGCAACAACAATGCTCATGGCTCACGTGCCTCAAAGGTTGTGGTCACGGAGATCTAAGTTCCTATTGGACCAAGTAGGTCGGGTAAGTAATCAAATGCCAAGATTTGAGAGTTAAATCATTGTTGTTTGACAATGATGAACCGACTACATGCAAAGAAGCAATGATGGGCCCTGACTTCGTTAAGTGGCTTGAAGCCATAAAATCCGTGATAATTCCATACACGAGAAATCAAACTTTGAATTTGAAAGACCCTCTGGAAAGGTGTAAGACCTTATAGTCGTATATGGATCTATAAAAGAAATAGACATGGATGTTTCACATCTATAATATAGTCGACATGTCGAAAAGAGTTTAGACAATGTTCAAGGAATTGACTATGATAAGATTTGATCTTTCATAGCGATATTTAGTCTGGACGGATTAATGTAGCAACCACTACATATATTTTGGTATATGGTAGTTGAACAAACAAAACAAGTTCTTCTAATAGAATGGTTACCTAGGATGTGTCCATGACATGATCCAAAGGGTTTTGTTAATTCAAAGGATGCTAAAAGAGTATGCAAAACTTCAATGGTTGAAGTGAGCATCGCGGAGTTGGAATCTTCACCGTGATGAAACCGTTAAAAGGTTTAATTTCATCAGAGACGATGAAGATGCTTGCATTTTGCAAAAAATTAAGTGGGAGCGCTAAGACATATTTTTAATACATTATGTGAAAGACATATCGTTGATTAGAAATAATGTATCTTTTATTGACACAGGTTAAGAATTTCATTTCGATGAAATACTTAGGCATAACCCAAGAATTAGGCATCAATGTCTATATGAATAGATTGAGGCTCTAATATGGTTTTGCCAAATGTACATAGATAAGATGTTGAATGAGTTCAATATGGAAACAACAAGAAAGGTTCTTGACGCACGAAAAGGACTGAATCAAGATTCAAGTGTGTTGACACTAGATTCAAGTGTTTTGACACTTGGTGAAATCACAAGAATATTTTGATCAATCATTCTTTGAGATGTACACATACAGATATGTCCTATGCTCTAAATGTTATGAGCATATACCAGAATGACTCATAAGATGATCATTGGACAATAGTAGGGATATTCCTATGATCTTTGGAAGAACTAAGAATATATTACTTATACAGTGGTGATAAATAGTTCATTGAAAATTGTTACATTGATACTAGTTTTGTCACAAATTAAGTTTATCTCAATTTAAACTATGGGTGGCACAATGTAATGGAAAGGAAGTTCCATAACAGATTTGGTTCAGTACCAAAGTTAAAACATTATGACAGATACTACAACAAAAGGCTAAGTATATGACTGTTATTGTAGCAACAAATGAGGGCATTTGCGTCAAGTAGTTTGTTATCAAACTAGGTGTGGTTCATAGCGGGATAATACTATGAAGATACATTGTATGACAATTGTATCAACATAATTTAATCCCAAGGAACTAAAGGTCTCACCAAAGGACCAAATTTATACAATGCCATCTCATTGGAGAATGAGTAATGCGTAGAGATGCAAGGACATGCAAATACACACGGACCTGTAAGTGTCAGATCCGAAGATTATGTTTACCACTATCTATAGTGTCTATACAACACCAGAAAGCCATAGGTGTTGAATGCACAAGTTTTTAACTAGATTATTGACTCTAGTGCAAGTGGGAGACTGTTGGAGATATGCCCAAGAGGCAATAATAAAGTGGTTATTATTATATCTTTATGTTTATGATAAATGTTTACATCCCATGCTATAATTGTATTATAAGGAAACTCTAATACATGTGTGTTTTGTAAACATAAAAGAGTCCCTAGTAAGCCTCTTGTTAAACTAGCTTGTTGATTAATGGATGATCATGGTTTCCTGATCATGGACATTGGATGTCATTAATAACAAGGTTATATCATTAGGAGAATGATGTGATGGACACACACCCATACTAAGCGTAGCATAAGATCAAGTCATTAAGTTCGTATTGCTGTAAGCTTTCAAATGCATAGTAACCTAATCCTTCGACCATGAGGTTATGTTAATCACCATCACCGGATGGGTACTTTGATGACATCAAACACCGCTTCGTAACTGGGTGGTTATAAAGGTGACATTGGGTATTCTGAAAGTATGTGTTGAAGCGCATGGACCAAGATTGGGATTTGTCCATCCATGTGACAGATAGATATGCTCTGGGCCCTCTCACGGAATGTCATCTAGTTAGCTTGCAAGCATGTGACTAGGTCAGAAGGGATGCCATATCACGGAACGAGTAAAGAGTACTTATCAGTAACGAGGTAGAACTAGGTATGGAGATACCGACGATCAAACCTCGGATAAGTAGAATATCGCGTGACAAAGGGAATTGGTTTCGTATGTTAAATGGTTCTATCGATCACGAAGTCATCGTTGAGTATGTGGGAGCCGTTATGGATCTCCAGATCCCGCTGATGGTTATTGATCGGAGAGGTGTCTTCATCATGTCTGCATATTCACGAACCGTAGGGTGACACACTTAAGGTTTGAAGTTGTTTTAAGTAGATATGGAATGTGCGTTGGAGACCGAATGTTGTTCGGAGTCTCGGAATGGATCCGGGACATCACGAGGAGATCCGGAATTGTCCGGAGAATAAGATTCATATATTGGGGATCATTTTCTAAGTTAGGAAATGTTCCGGAGTGTTTATATGGAGATTCTAGAAGGTTTCGGAATGTTCTGGAAGGTTCTAGAAGAGTTCTTGGTGTTTGCTTGAAAACCAAGAAAGGATTAAGGAAACCTTGTGGGGGCTAGACACGGATTCGTGGGGGAGGAGGACTCCTCCCCCCTTCCCAACCCGCCGGCCAAGGAGGGGAGTCCTACTAGGACTCCCCCTCCCATGGCGCGCCTCCCTCCTTTAAATAGAGGGGAGGGGGCGCCCCCTCCTAGAGCTCTCCCATAACAAGCCCTGGCTCTTCTCTCTGCTCAGGCTTAGGCGAAGCCCTGCAGAATTCTCTACTCCACCACCACCACCACACCGTCGTGCTGCTGGGATTCCGTGGAGAAGATCTACTACCTCCGCTGCTCGCTGGAACGGGGAGAGGAAGGTCTGCTTCGACTCCGCACGTGTGACCGACTGCGGAAGCGCTGCCGGAACGCGGCGCCGGAAGGATCGTCCACACGATCTTGAGATCGGCAAGTGATCGACTACATCAACCACGAGATCCAATCTCATAACGCTTTCGGTTCTATGAGGGTTAGTACCGATCTATCTCGTTGCTCATGTCTAATAGATTAGATCTTGGCTTTTATCTAGATTAGATCTGGGTTTTGTTCGTTCTTGCGGTAGAATTTTTTTTTGTTTTCCATGCTACGAACCCATCAGAAACACTAATATTTCTAGCAATTTCATCTTCTCTTTCCCACTTAGCATGCAATTCAGCTAATAGTCTAACATTCTCATCAATTCTAACTTGTATGGCATTAGTAGCAGCAAAGGGGTTCTCAATAGTTTCAGTTTAGCCATTTTATTAAAAGAAGATTGTGCTTCAGCCAATGATGCTATGTTTCTTTCAGCATTAGAGAGTTTCTCCTCAATAGTTTTATTGAAAGCAGTTTGTTGGCTAATAAAATCTTTAAGCATAACTTCAAGTTCACAGGGTGCACTCCTATTATTGTTGTAGGAATTTCCATAAGCATTACCATTATTGGGAGGATATGGCCTATAGTTATTATTACAAAAATTATTCCTGTAGGCATTGTTGCTAAAATTATTATTTCTTATAAAGTTCACATCAGCTTGCTCTTCTTGAGCAACCAAAGAGGCTAAGGTAACATGATTTGGATCAATATGAGCTTTCCCGTTAACAAGCATAGACATAATAACATCAATTTTATCACTCAAGGAAGAGGTCTCTTCAACAGAATTTACCTTCTTACCTTGTGGAGCTCTCTTAGTGTGCCATTCAGAATAGTTAACCATCATATTGTCCAGAAGCTTTGTTGCAGCACCCAAAGTAATGGTCATAAAGGTACCTCCAGCAGTAGAATCCTGTAGATTTCTTGAAGAATAGTTCAATCCTGCATAAAAGGTTTGGATAATCATCCAACAGTCACTCCATGAGTGGGACAATTCTTTACCAAAGATTTCATTCTTTCCCAAGCTTGAGCAACATGTTCATTATCAGATTGTTTAAACTTCATTATTCACTTATCATAGATATAATCTTAGCAGGAGGATAGTATTTTCCAATGAAAGCATCTTTGCATTTAGTCCAAGAATCAATACTATTCCTAGTTAGGGGTTGCAACCATTCTTTAGCTTTTCCTCTCAAAGAGAAAGGGAACAATTTAAGCTTAATAATATCCCCATCTATATCCCTATGCTTTTGCATCTCACAAAGTTCAACAAAGTTATTTAGATGAGCAACATCATCTTTAGTACCAATTCCAGAAAATTGTTCTCTCATAACAAGATTAAGAAAAGCAGGTTTAATTTCAAAGAAGGTAGCTTCAGGAACAGGTGGAGAAATAAGTGTGCATGTGAAATCTTTGTTGTTGGTGCTAGTGAAGTCACACAACTTAGTGTTTTCAAGAGTAGTCATTTTTTGTGTTTTTAATAAAGAAAGCAAACTAGTACAACTAATTTTTTTGTGTTTTTTTATAAAGAAACAAGCAAACAAAGAAAGGAAAAATAAACTAAGAAAAACAAAAATAACAAAGTAAAGATATTGGTTATGAGGGACTCCCCTTGTGAAGATGTCCTTGACTCCCTGGCAACAACGCCAGAAAAATATCTTGATGGCTCAAAATATATTCGAGCTTGTTGGGGAACCCCAAGAGGAAGGTATGATGAGCACATCAGCAAGTTTTCCCTCAGTTATGAAACCAAGGTTATCAAACCAGTAGGAGCAATGAAACACCTCCAAGGTGTTGTTTCCAAGTTGGAATCCTGCACAACACAACCACAAAACTTTGCCCCCAACTTACAGTGAGGTTATCAATCTCACAGGTTTTGCTAAAAACAAAGGATTAAATGTATTGTGTGGAAGAAAGTAATAGCTTTCAGAAAGTAAACAAAAATAGTAAACAATTGTGGATTGATGGTAAAAGAAATGACCGGGGTCCATAGTTCACTAGTGGTGATTCTCCTTAAGATAGATAACATGTTGGGTGAACAAATTACAGCAGGGCAATTGACAAACATCGAGAAAGCATACATGCATATACTAATCATATTGACTCCTATGAGATTTTATTGGGCATTATAACATTATACATAGACTGTAATCCAACTGCATCTATGACTAATAATCCACCTTCAGGTTATCATCCGAACTCCCTCCAGTATTAAGTTGCAAGCAACGGATAATTGCATTACGCATTGCTTGTAAAGTAAACAATACGATTGTTCTATGAACAAAGGATTGTTGTTTTCTCCCTAGTAGTAACAATACATCTAGTACCTTAGAGATTTCTGTCACTTCCCTAGATTACTAGAGGCATGAACCCACTATCGAGCATAAATACTCCCTCTTGGAGTTGCTAGCATCTACTCGGCCAAGATATCTACTAACAACGGAGAGCATGCAAGATCACAAATAACAAAGACATGATAGAATCAATAATCAATCTGAAATAGCATCTCAATATCCATCGGATCCCCGCAAACACAACATGTATGATTACAAATAGATGATCTTGATCATGAACGGAGCTCACACGATCTAAACATGATAGCACACAGGAGAAGAACCATCCATCTCGCTACTACATGGACCCATAGTCCAAGGATGAACTACTCACGCATCACACCAGAGGCTTGCATGGTGATGAAGAAGGCCTCTAGGGTGAATTCTCCCCTCCGACAGGGTGCCGAGAAGAGCTTCAGATCCCTCCCTATCTAGGTATGGGGATGATGGCGGCTACAGACTCTTTCATGGAATTTTGATTGGGTACTTAGGGTTTCTGTATCGGAGGCAATATATAGGCGAAAGGGGAGGCCGAGGGGGTGCCCTAGGCGGCCACGCCACCCCCTGGCGTGGGCCAGGCCTGGCCACGCGGCCAGGTGGTGTGGGCGGCCCCTGGCTCCTCTCTGTCTCGTATTCTGGCTCCGTGTTCCCCTCGGTGCAATATTGACTTCGGATTTTGTCCTGTCCAATTTCGAGAATATTCATTTTCTGACTTCCCTGGAACCAAAAATAGCAGTAAACAGGCAGTTGGCACTGTGGCATCTTGTTAATAGGTTAGTCCAAGAAAGTGTTTAAAAATACTCCAAAGTGTGGACAAAACATAAGAAAGTAGATATAAACCAAGCATGGAACATCAAAAATTATAGATACGTTTGCAACGTATCAAGTAGCTAGATGGTTGGTTCTTCTCCTTTGTGCTACCATGTTTAGATCTTGTGAGCTCCGTTCATGATCAAGATAATCTATTTGTAATCATACATGTTGTGTTTGCGGGGATACGATGGATATTGAGATGCTATTTCAGATTGATTATTGATTCTATCATGTCTTTGTTATTTGTGATCTTGCCTGCTTTGTGTTGTTAGTAGCTATCTTGGCCGAGTAGATGCTAGCAACTCCAAGAGGAAGTATTTATGCTTGATAGTGGGTTCATGCCTCTACGAATCTGGGGAAGTGACAGAAATCTCTAAGGTACTAGATGTGATGTTGCTACTAGGGAGAAAACAACAATCCTTTGTTCATAGAACAATCGTATTGTTTACTTTACACACTTTGCTTAATGTAATTATCTGTTGCTTGCGACTTAATACTAGAGGGGGTTCGGATGATAACCTGAAGCTGGATTATTAGTCATAAGTGCAATTGGATTACAGTCTATGTATAATGTTATAATGCCCAATCAAATCTCATAGGAGTCAAGATGATTAGTATATGCATGTATGCTTTCTCGATGTTTGTCAATTGCCCCAATGTAATTTGTTCACCCAAAATGTCAACTATCTTAAGGAGAATCACCTCTAGTGAACTATGGACCCTGGTCCTTTCTTTTACCATCAATCTACAATCTGCTATTTACTGTTTTTGTTTACTTTTTTCAAGCAATTACTATCTTCCACATAATACGTTTAATCCTTTGTTTTCAGCAAAACCGGTGGGATTGACAACCTCACTTTAAGTTGGGGGCAAAGTTCCGTGGTTGTGTTGTGCAAGATTCCAAGTTGGAAACAACACCTTGGAGGTGTTTCCTTGCTCCTACTGGTTCGATAACCTTGGTTTCATAACTGAGGGAAAACTTGCTGCTATGCTCATCATACCTTCCTCTTGGGATTCCCCAACAAGCTCGAATATATTTTGAGCCATCAAGCTATTTTTCTGGCGACGTTGCCGGGGAGTCAAGGACATCTTCACAAGGGGAGTCCCTCATAACCAATCTCTTTACTTTGTTTTGCTTAGTTTATTTCTGCTTTGTTTGCTTGTTTCTTTATCAAAAACACAAAAAAATTAGTTATACTAGTTTGCTTTCTATATTAAAAACACAAAAAAATATTATTAGTTCCTACCCTAAGTTGCCATTATGTCTAGCATTGATCCAATCACTATGTCACTTGAGGAAATGATTTTTACTTTCAAACAAGGAATTGAAGAGAGTTCCAAAGAAGCTTGGTCTAGAATCTCTGATTTACATGAAAAAACTGAACCTAAAATGACTCAAAACTTGTTTCTTAGCAGTTTTTACTTTGGAACTGCTCTTTGCTATAGATATGCTTTGGATGTTGTAGTAGGAGGATATTTCCTCCAATGCAATGAGGACGAAGCTTTTAAAGCCATAAAGAAGTTGGTCTTAACATATAACTTGCCTAGCAAATCTGATTCTTCCTTTATAAACATATTTGCTAGATTGAACACTCTTGAGACCCTCACTTCTAGTTTAAAAGAATGCTAACACATGCTTAGAGAGCATCATGATTATGTTCCAATAAATTCTGAACCCTCAAAATGGCTTCCTACAGTAAAAGTTGTTATTAATAATGAAACTTTTCATGCGCGTTGTGATATCATGTCTGAATTCTATCTTATGACTAAAGATACCTATGAATCTTTGAATCTATGGGGACTTTCTAAAGGCGGAGAAGAAATATCTCTTGCTAATAATGCCACAATATTACCCATTGGAATAGTTGAAGGAGTGTTTATAAAGATTCTAGGGGAAGTGGTGTCTACTGATTATCTTGTTATTGAATGTGTAGGAAAAGGACAAATTACACTTGGAAGATCCCTACTAAAACTCCTTGGAGCAATAATAGATGTGGAAAAGGGCATCATGCACTTTGCTTCTCCACCAAACAATCACACGTCCCCCAAGGATAATAACAAATGTAAGAAAGGTAGGGGTAAGAAATCTGGTTTTAATGCTTCTTCATTTGAGAATACTTGATTCTTTTCTTGCTTCTTATGCCTAACTTAAAGGCGTTAAAGAAAAGTACTTATTGGGAATTTAACCCAAAAGTTTTAGCTGAGTCTTGAAATTTATTGCTTTAGTAATAACCTCGCCTTATCATTTTTGTGTGGTTTTTGTGCCAAGAGTAACCTCTAATGAGAGAGAAGTAATGTTTGGGAAAGTTGCTGCCCCGAAACAGATTTTTGTGCTTCGCTGTAAAAATTCGTGAAAAATATATGTATGTCGGTTTGAGCTCTAATTTTTTGTGCTTCTGACACAGGTTGTTATCCAACTTTCGTTAGTTCAACACTTTTCGATTTGAGCAACAGAAGGTCTTCGAAAAAAATGCTTTTTACCTACTGGTCTGTTTTGACAGATTTCTACCATTATTTATATTTGCCTCTTAATCTTTTTCTCTTTGACTTCTCTTTGACTTCTTTTTGATCATTTGAACTTTTTAAAGGAAGTGCTAGAGTAGCTTGTGTTTTAATGTAACTTTTACTTGTGTTGGAACTGAACCAAAAGACTTATTATCTTGAGTACACTAATGTTGCTAATGAAGATTGTGTGAAGTTTTGTATGAAGAAAATTTTAAAGTGTAGGGAAGAATGATGTAATGAGATGAAGAATGGAAAAAATCTTAAGCTTGGGGATGCCACCCGTGTCACCCCAAGAAATATTCAAGAGGTACAAGCGTCAAAGCTTGGGGATGCCTAAGGCATCCTCTTCTTCATCAATAAAAATCTCAGGTTTCTTCCAAACACTTCATTTTATTGTTTCATGCATAGTTGTGTTGTTCTAGAAGCGTCTTTGTTTTCATTTTTAGTTTTTGTTTGCTTAGTTTGCTTGAATAAATTGGTTGGACACCCTAATTCATGCATTAGTTTTCAAATAAAGTTGATTTTTATTGAAAAAGAGTAGGAAAGTTCATGCTTAAGTGGTAAAATGTATCTTGTTTTTGACTCTGGCATAGACTTTATCATGTCATGCTTGATATTGTTTTGACTTTATGCTTAGTGATTTTTTTTGTAGCATGACTTGTTATAAACAATTGAGATTGCTTAATGTGCCTTGAAAGTATCATGCATTGTTTTAGCATATAAAAGCATAATATTGTGGTATTTTCCTTTGATGCTTTATTTGGGTTGACTTGGTGCATGCTCACACCATGTTAAGACTACACCAATTCACCATAGACTCTATGATCATTTAGTTTTTGTCTTGTAATATCACTTTATGCTTTAATTAATAATGTTCTATCGCTTTGCATGATTATGGCCATTATTGCTCTCTTAGTTGGTCGCTCTGTCTTTTGCTAGCCTCCATACAAAGTATGAGTTCCACCCATGCATTCAACTCCAAATAAAACCAAGTTATTCAAAAGAGTCCACCATACCTACATATTAGCATTTTCTATTCCAAGTATATTCATGTTTTTATCTACCTTCCGAATTAAACTTGTTATGTGAAAATTAGTGATTAAAGCTCTCACGAACTTGATGGCACACTTTACTTTTCTTGACCCTAATAAACTTGAACCATTGTGTCATCTATGTTGTATATGCTTGCACTTATACATTGGGAATTAGCAGAACCATGTTGTCATGGGGAACACTTTCAACATTGCACTTGTACATTGTACCCAGTTGATATCATGCTCTTTTGTTTATGGATGTCGTCGGTGTGAAATGAAAGGGGAGCTTGTAAGTCCATGGAGTTATGTATGTGTGTTAGATAAACGCCTAGGCCACTAGCCTAAGCCATGCCTAATCATGGTGGAAACTTGTAGCATCACCATAGTGAGCAATCTATGAAGCATTCTTCTTATAAAAAAGAGATAGAGATTGAGAAAAAGAAAAAAAGAGATGAGAAAAGAGGAAAGAGAGAAAAAAGCACCATTTTCCCATGGTAAATAAGAAGATTGCTGGGAGATGCTCATTGTATGCTTGCCTTGTCATTTTGATTACGGGATAGCTCCTGTATCATGTGTATGGGGTACTCCGTTGGCGGTTCTCTATGATACACATGTACTTACTATGACAATAACTTACCGGTAACTAAACTTGAGTAGCATGAGGAGCGGTCCTCGTATTCAAGGGACATGAGATTGCCAACTTATACTTTGTCAAGCATATACTCCATAGTTTGTTCACTTTAACCTTAATCACTTCAAGATGCTTATGATAGGGGCAATGAGAGATGAAAGCTAATAAGTACCATAATTTTTGGAAGCTCTTTATGAGACTTGAATCCCTGCTTCCTTCTATGAAGGCCTTTCTTTTACTTTTATGTTGAGTCTCCATCTTCTTTCTTTATGCACCTATTGAGAGAGCATAGTGGCCATTCTTAGTTTAATGTGCATTGTCCGAAGATTTGTTGATTGATGCATAACTTTGATATTGCTTGTTCTTAAACTATTTGTATCTAGTCACCCTTGTGAAATTTGAAGGTGTCCTATGCATTTATGTTTTGCTACACTACGAGGGACAAGCTGAATACCATTCTCATTATGCTTTCTATATGTGAAACAAACAAAACGTCTTACAAAGCATTGTTATTCATGAACCTTTTGTTTGTGCCTTTTCATGTTACAACATAGTTGCTATGTCTTATTGTTAGAACTATATATTTCATGCTATGTTAAAGTACTATGATCCCAGATATTAATGTTCTACAAATACTTTGATCAAGATTATGATGGTGCATGTCACCTCAAAAAATATTCTTTCTGTTTATCACTTACCTACTCGAGGACGAGCATGAGTTAAGATTGGGGATGTTGATACGTTGCAAACGTATCTATAATTTCCGATGTTCCATGTTTGTTTTATATCTACTTTCTTATGTTTTGTCCACACTTTGGAGTATTTTTATACACTTTCTTGGACTAACCTATTAACAAGATGCCACAGTGCCAGTTGGATGTTTTCTACTGTTTTTGGTTGCAGAAAAGCCAGAAAATGAATATTCTCGGAATTGGACGGGACAAAAGCCAAAGTCAATATTTCACCGAGGGGAACACGGAGCCAGAAGACGAGACAGAGAGAGGCCAGGGGCCGTCCACACCACCTGGCCACGCGGCCAGGTCTGGCCCGCGCCTAGCGGTGGTGTGCCCCCCTAGTACTCCACCGACCTCTCCCTTTCGCCTACAAGAAGCCTCCGATATAGAAACCCTAAGTACCCGATCAAAAATTCCACGAAAGAGTCTGTAGCCTCTGCCATCTCCATCCCTAGATCGGGAGGGATCTGAAGCTCTTCCTGGCGCCCTGCCAGAGGGGAGTGATCACCCTCGAGGCCTTCTTCATCACCATGCCTACCTCCGGTGTGATGCGCGAGTAGTTCATCCCTAGACTACGGGTCCATCTAGTAGCTAGATGGTTGGTTCTTCTCCTTTGTGCTACCATGTTTAGATCTTGTGAGCTCCGTTCATGATCAAGATCATCTATTTGTAATCCTACATGTTGTGTTTGCAGGGATCCGATGGATATTGAGATGCTATTTCAGATTGATTATTGATTCTATCATGTCTTTGTTATTTGTGATCTTGCATGCTTTCCGTTGTTAGTAGCTATCTTGGCCGAGTAGATGCTAGCAACTCCAAGTGGGAGTATTTATGCTCGATAGTGGGTTCATGCCTCTAGGAATCTGGGGAAGTGACAGAAATCTCTGAGGTACTAGATGCGTTGTTGCTACTAGGGAGAAAACAACAATCCTTTGTTCATAGAACAATTGTATTGTTTACTTTACACACTTTGCTTAGTGCAATTATCTGTTTCTTGCAACTTAATACTGGAGGGGGTTCGGATGATAACCTGAAGGTGGATTATTAGTCATAGATGCAGTTCGATTACGGTCTATGTATAATGTTGTAATGCCCAATCAAATCTCATAGGAGTCAAGATTCTTAGTATATGCATGTATGCTTTCTCGATGTTTGTCAATTGCCCCGCTGTAATTTATTCACCCAACATGTCAACTATCTTAAGGAGAATCACCTCTAGTGAACTATGGACCCTAGTCCTTTCTTTTACCATCAATCTACAATCTGATATTTACTGTTTTCTGTTTACTTTCTGCAAGCAATTACTATCTTCCATCAAATACGTTTAATCCTTTGTTTTCAGCAAAACCGGTGGGATTGACAACCTCATTGTAACTTGGGGGCAAAGTTTTCTGGTTGTGTTGTGCAGGATTCCAAGTTGGAAACAACACCTTGGAGGTGTTTCCTTGCTCCTACTGGTTCGATAACCTTGGTTTCATAACTGAGGGAAAACTTTCTACTGTTCTCATCATACTTTCCTCTTGGGGTTTGATGACCCACAAGTATAGGGGGTGTATCGCAATATTTTCGAGGGAAGTGAAACCCAATTTATTGATTCGACACAAGGGAAGACAAAGAATATTTATAAGCCTTAACAACTGAGTTGTCAATTCAGCTGCACCTGGAAACAATCTTGCTCACAGTAGTTAATCAGTAGCAACAGTTTTGTAGTAGGAATAGCAAAGTAGCAGCAGTAGTAAAGTAAAGACAGTAGTAACAATAGCAGTAAACAGTGGGATTCGAGTGCGGTAGGCATAGGGATGGATGGACGTTGCATGGACAAGACAATTCACATAGCAATCAGAACATAGGGCAATTGTAGATAAATAAGATAAATCCTCCAAGTACTAGATAATCCTAGGCATGTGTTCCATATATAGTCATACGTGCTCGCTATGAGAACTTGCACAACATGTTTTGTCCTGCCAGCCCGTTTGCAGCGGGGCCTCAAGGGAACTACTGGCAATTAAGGTGCTCCTTTTAATAGAGCACCGGAGCAAAGCATTAACACTCCGTGAACACATGTGATCCTCACATCAAAGCCATTCCCTCGAGTTATCCCGATTTCTGTCACTTCGGGGCCATTGGTTTCGGACAACAACGGGTGTATACAACTTGCAGATAAGACCATAAACAATACTATCATAATGAATCAATAACATGTTCAGTTCTGAAATCATGGCACTCGGGCCCTAGTGACAAGCATTAAGCATAACAAGTCGCAACAAAGTCATAAAGCACTAATAAAAGATACTAGGCACCATGACCTAACAATCTGATGCCATTACATGAACGATCTCATCCAATCCCTACCATCCCCATAGCCTACAACGGGGGGATTACTCACTCATAGATGGGGGAAACATGGATGGTCGATGGAGAAGCGATGGTGATGATGATGGCGATGATCTCCTCCAATTCCCCGTCCCGACAGGGTGCCAGAACAGAGTTTCTGGTGCTGTTTCGTGGAATCTGGTGGTGGCGGCGGAGCGGAACTCCTTCTGGAAAAACGTCAAACCCCCCTGAGTTTTTAGGTCAGAAGGCTTCTTATAGGCGAAGAGGGAGACCGAGGGGGTGCCTAGGGGGCCCACACCACCCTCTGGCGCGGCCTGGCCTGGCCCGCGCCACCAGGTGGTGTGGCCACCCCTGGCTCTTCTCCGTCTTGTATTCTGGCTCCTGGAGTCTTCGGGTGAAATAGGATTTTTGGCATATTTTCCAGGATTTTTCCTAATAGTTGATTTTCTGCACAAAAAGTAGACACCAGGCAATTCTGCTGAAAACAACGTCAGTCCGCGTTAGTTGCATCCAAATCACACACGTTTAGAGGAGAAACAATAGCAAAAGTATTCAGGAAAGTAGATACATTTTGGACGTATCAACTCCCCCAAGCTTAGCTTATTGCTTGTCCTCAAGAAATTCAGTTGAAAACTGAGTGCGATAAAAGAACTTTCACGAACACATTTGCTTCATATGATGTAAATATTCTCAGCAATGTGATCAACTACTTAGGAAGTTCATAATAAAGAGTTTGCAACTAAGTTTACTTAGTAGGCAATGCAAGCTATGAAGTGATTCCAACTCAAAAATAATAAGTAGCATGAAGCATAAACATAAGCAACATTACAATGCTCATAAAAAGGTATGATAGAGTGGTATCTCGCTGGCCTTTGATTATGAATGTCAAGGCACCTTTGAAGTTCAAGTGATGACTAGAAGTAAAGATAACAAAGATACAAGCATCAAAGTCATAACACAAATAATCAAGTAATGGGACAAGCACAAAGAATGACAACTATGCTCTCAAGAAGGTGCTGAAAGAATATGTGGAGACTCAACAAGTAAAAGAAAAGGTTTTGAATAATTTTGAAAGGCTTCCAAATGCTGAAAGTATGATACTCATTAGCTTTGAGCTCTCATTGCCCCTATCATAAGCATCTTTAATGTGGTTAAGGTGAAAGTGAGGTCCAATCTGAGTTATACGCTTGTCAGACTATAAACTGAAAATCCCATGTCCCTTGAGTATGAGGGCCGCTCCTCATGCTACTCAACTTTAGTTACCGGTAAGTTCTTGCATCGTAAATATGTGTGTATCATAGAGAACCGCCAACGGGGTACCCCTTGCTCGATGATACGGAAGAATCCCCATATCAAAATGACAAGGCAAGCAGACAATGAGTATCTCAGCAATCTTCTTATTTACCATGGGAAAATGGTGCTTTTTTCTCTCTTTCCTCTTTTCATAAATATGTTTTTCTTTTTCTCAATAGCTATCTCTCTTTTTTATAAGAAGAATGCTTCATAGATATCATTATGGTTACGCTGCAGGTTTGCACCATGTCAGCATGGATTAGACCAGCGGCCAAGCGTTTCTCTAACACACATACATAACTCCATGGACTTACAAGCTCCCCTTTTATTTCACACCGACGACATCCGTAAACAAAAGAGCATGGTTTCAACTGGGTATATATTTACAAGTGTTGAAAGCGTTCCCCATGACAACACGGTTCTGCTAATCCCTAGCCTATAATTTGCAAGAATATAACTTTCATGGACAATCACAATGGTTCAGGTTTATTAAGTGCAGAAAATAAAGTGTGCCATTAAGTTCGTGAGAGCTTTACTAACTAACTTTCTCATAACAAGAAACATTTTATTTGGAAGAAAACAAGGCATAGTGAATTAGCACGGGAGTAGAAAGTGATGCTAATAGGTAGGTATGGTGGACACTTTGGCAATATTTGGTTTAAGGGAGTTGTAAACATGAGTAAAATACTCAGTGAAAGTGAAGGCTAGCAATAGTAAGGGAGTGGAAAACGAGAGAGCAATAGCTGTCATAATCATGCTTGCAACAAAACAAGACTAATCATGGCATGAAAGTGATTCAAGATCCTCAAGGCAAAATAATTCATCGAGGCTTAACTGATTATTTCAGTCATATGCATGCGTGAGCATGTGCCAAGTCAATTCAAATGAAACATTTAGAGGAGGATACCACGGTGTCATACCAAGTTATGAATAGAGTAATGCAAGCAAACATTCATAAGACATGCTACAAACTATTAGCAAGCTGGAACTAATCATACGAAAGCAAGAACTACTAAGCATCCAAAGATAACATACACCCTACATGAACAGACTAAGCATGCCCACAATGATGAGTATATGTACAAAAATGAAAACAAGTAGAGTTTGTTACCAGCCCCTTTCCATGCCTCAAGTTGTCATTAATCCTCATTATTGCTCTTCACTTGTGTGGCTTGAATAATAATATGAAACCAATATCCACTGAGGACTGCTGAACCCTGTAGCAAACTCACAAAACCAAAGAAGAACGACAAATATTTTTGTTGTTTTCGATTTTTAAAACAAGAACCAAAAAGGAAAAACAAGGAAAGCAAAATCTTTTTTGGTTTTTCGAATAGTTCAAACAAAGCAAAAAAGGGAAAAACAAACCAAGGCGAAAAGAAGAAGAAGCAAACCAAAGAGAAACAACAGAAATATTTTTGGTCTTTTTGTGTTTTAGAAAGCAAAAGCAAAAGAAAGAACGAAAACTAAAAAGAGAACGAAACATGAATATACAAAGTACCGATGCAAAATGATATGGAGATGAGTGCGGTGTTGGCGTACCTCCCCCCAAGCTTAGGCTTTTGGCCTAAGTGGGTATTAATTCATGTACGAATAGGGGTTCCAAGCAGGTGGATCTTGATAAGAATGGTCGTAGTTGGGCCCGTGGGAAGAAGAAGAAGCTCCACAATCATAAGTAGGCTGCTGATATGAAGACACCCCCTCATTCGAGGGGTGGACCAAATCATCCATGACCTCCCTTCTAGTATCCTGCTCCTATTGGGAGAGCTCTCCCAAGTACGTTCAAGCTCCTCTTCAGTGAGGGACCATCCTAACCTGTTATCAAGTTTAAAAAAACAGGTGCATGCAAAAGAGCAACACGCTCGGACTTGCTTTTTCTCCACCTAGCTTTGAGAAAGGTTATTTCATAGGACAACTCACTCACACTAGCCCACGAGGAAACATATTTGTCCTGTATCATGGAATTAAGATCAAGCCTCTCCATGGGAAACTCTAGGTCTAGATGATGAGGCACTAAACCATTCAATGCTAGTAAACGAGAAGCAATGAGGCCTCCACAAATTCCACCTTTCTCGCGGTTAGTAGCAAGACGGAAAGCTATCAAAGCACCTAAGTTGTAAGACCTATCTCGTTTAAGAGCAGCATAGATAAATGCGAGATCAAATGAAGATAACTTATTGGCAGTTTTCCTAGCAAGAACACACTTGGCAATAAAGTAGGCAAAGTAGAGAATGGAGGGAAGATGAATGTTATGGATTTTTCCACTCTCCTTCGAGAAGCTGCTCCCTTGGCAAATTTCTGCATATAAATCCATCAGTGGTTCAGGTCGCTCCTTAATCCTTCTACATGATCCCCATTGAGGTACCTTAATAGCTGCACAAAAGTCATCGAGAGAAAGGTCAACAGCAATATTGTAAATTTTGTAGTGGACCATGGGGTTAGGCAAAGAGTGACTAAATTGGAAGTCCTGCACCACAGACATGGTTAGCTTCACAAATTGACAAGGTTCATCCAAAAAGTGCTCCAACCCTGCATTAGAAACCAAAGTGTGGAAATCTTGGAGAAGTCCCACAGCTCTCATGAACTCAGAACATGGATAAATGGAAGGAAAAACTTCCTCCTCCCGGTGGACCTTCATGAACTCAGGCACCCATAGTTCATGTTGGTTTAGGTGGTGCTCACTCATCTTATATTCTAAAATTAAAACACCTATTAAACAAGTGATTCCAAAGTAAATATAATGAACGATTCTACTCATAGGGACTTGTAAGAGGCCTAAACATGCATCAAAACTATATCTCTAAGCATCAAACAAGCTTACAAGCTCTCATAACCTGTCACCTACAGTAGCAAAATACTCAATATATAATCCACCAATCACAAATCTACTTGGACAAGGAGAGGAGTCACATACCAGGGAACAATTGCTCCAAATTTCAGCAACAAAGATGGGCTGAGCAAGGAGATCGAAAAAATCGAGAGCAAGCACAGCAAGAACGCGATTTTGAGCAATGAACTGGAGCTTACTCGGGAGAGAAGAAAGTGGCAGGTGAGAGAGCTAGTCGGGGGCCAGGGGTGGCCCACACCAGGGCATGGCGCCACCTAGGGAAGGCCGCGCCACCAGGTGGTGTGCCTGCCTGGTGGGTCCCCCTGGTACCTCCCAGGTACTCCTCTGCCCCCTTTTCACGTAAAAATTTAATATGAATTTTCTGGAATTTTTCGAGACACTTTATTTTTGGGCATTTTCAGGCAAGGAAGAATGAGTTTCTGACAGACAGATTTTTTTTTGGAAACACGATGCAAGGACAAAACAAAGCTAGAACTACAGAAGTTCTAAGACACTCTAACATGCAAGCAACTAACAACAAAGAAAACTAAACGCAAACAAAAATTAAGATGGATAAAATAGAAGTAAACAGAGATAATCATAGTGAAAACATTGTTTTGTTCAATGAAATCCTTTTGTTAACAAGGTTGATCAGGTCTTGTTACCAAAACAATTCCATATGAGACAAAACTTTGTATTCCACTAATGATTATGTTACCTCAACCTTGATAGCAATGGTCCCAATCATAATAGTTTGAAATTTTTCTCTTGGTATGGGACAATATATTTCTCCAACTTGAATGCCCTCAACATGTTCAATTGAATTCAAACCATAAGTCCTTTCAATCTTCTTGGGGAAATAGACAGTATGTTCCTTGTCATTCACATTGAAAGTCACCTTTCCTTGATTACAATTAATAACAGCTCCTGCAGTATTAAGAAAAGGTCTCCCAAGAATAATAGACATATTATCATCTTCAGGCATTTCAAGCACAACAAAATCAGTTAATATCAAGCAATTATGAGCCACTTGAACAGGTACATCCTCACATATACCAACAGGAATAGTGGTAGATTTATCAGCCATTTGCAAAGATATATCAGTTGGTTTCTAGTTGAAGCCTCTTATAGAGAGAGAAAGGCATAACACTAACTCCTGCTCCAAAATCACACAAAGCAGTTCTAACATAACTGTTCTTAATAGAGCAAGGGATAGTTGGAATCCCTGGGTCTCCAAGTTTCTTAGGAACCTTACCACTAAAGGAATAATTAGCAAGCAAAGTAGAGATTTCTTCATTAGGGATCTTCCTTTTATTCGACACAATATCCTTCATATACTTTGAGTAAGGAGGCAATTTAATAGAATCAGTCAAAGGAATTTCTAGGAATAAAGGTTTCATCCACTCACAAAACTTATTATAGTGTTCATCTTCCTATGACTTGTGTTTCTTATCAGGGAAAGGCATAGGTTTTTGGACCCAAGGTTCTCTTTCACTACCATATTTTTTAGCAATAAAATCTTCTTTGGTGTACTTAGTATTCTTAGTGTGGTTTTCAAGTTCTTCTTCAACTTTTTCTTCATTAGGAACTTCATTTTCTTCATTACCACTTTCAGTTTCAGCATCAGAGATAGATATACTATTAGGATCTATAGCAGGTTTAGAGGGTTCTACAACAGTTTTATGTTTCTTTTTTCATTTCTTACGAGTAGAACCACTATTTTGAGCTTGTTGAGAATCCTGCTCAATTCTTTTGGGATGCCCCTCAGGATATAAAGGATCATGGGTAGCAGCTCCACTTCTAGTTCTAATTTCATAAGCATGTTTTTCTTTAGCAGCATTAACTAGCAAGTCTTTTTGCACTTTAACAAGTTGATCTATTTGAGTTTGAACCATTTGAAAGTGTTTAACAATCATTTTAACATCATTAGAGGTTCTTTCCACAATATCTTTCAACTCAACAATAGCTCTAGTGTTTTCCATTAGATGATTTTGCACCCTTTTATTAAAATTATCTTGCTTAACAATAAAGATATCAAATTCTTCTAAGCATTGATCAGGAGGTTTAGAGTAAGGGATATCACCTTCATCAAAGTGTTGGAGAGAGTGTACCTCGATAGTGGATGAGTAGGGAATAGGCTTACATAACTCTTCAATAGGAGGTAAATTCTTGACATCTACAGCTTTAATTCCCTTCTCCTTAAGACATTTCTTAGCTTCCTTCATCACTTCATCATTTAATTCAATAACTCCCCTCTTCTTTGATGTTGGAATAGGCTCCGGAATAGTAGGTTCAGGTACAATTACTTCAGGTATAGTTTGTTTAGGAGGAGTCCAATCTTCATAGTTCTTACTTATTTTAGCCATTAATTCCTCAGCTTCCTTAGGAGTCCTATTCCTGAAAACACAATCAGCACAACTATCTAGGTATGTCCTAGATTCTTCGGTTAGTCCATTATAAAATATATCAAGAAGCTCATTCTTAGGTAATGGACTTCCAGCTTGTGCATGAATCAAAGCACAAAACCTTGCCCAAGATTCAGGCAATACCTCTTTTTCTCCCTGTTTAAAATCAAAAAGTTCCTGCAAAATAGCATGTCTAGCACTAGGAGGAAAATATTTCTGCAGGAAAGTACTAATCAAGCACTCAGGGCTATCAATAGATCTAGGAGGTAAATTACTAAACCAAGTTTTAGCTTCTCCTTTCAGTGAAAACGGGAAAATCTTGGCAATAAGGTAAGTACGCATCTTAATATCATCAGAAAACAAGCCACTCATGGTAGAAAGTTCATTCATATGTGCTACCACACTTTCATTCTTAGTCCCACAAAAAGGTTCTTTCTCAACAATAGCTATGTAAGATAGATCGAGAGAGAAATCATAATCTTTATCTGTAATGTTTATGGGAGAAGCAGCAAACTTAGCAATAGGAGACAATTTGGGTCTAATAGTACGCCTCTCAAGGAGACTCTTAGCAGCGCTCCTATCATGGGTGTTTTTACATTCTTTAATAAATTCATCGGTCATCTCAACATAACCATCTTCAATATCATAACTCTCTCTAGACTCAGGTGAACTTACATGTGTAGTAGTGTCTTCATTAGGAGTTTCAGTATTTCCAGCTATAGTTCTGGCAATCGTAGCATCTAGGAAAGGACCTAATGAACCACTCTTATCAAGCACAGTAGAAGCAGCAGCATAAGCATCAGAAGTTTCAGATTCAGCAGTAGTAGCAGTGTGTGTAGCATGTGTATGTGGTGGTGTAACGAGCTTACTTATAACAGATGGTGAATCAAGAGCAGCAGAGGTGTTCAGAACCATACCTCTTCTTGTAGTGGATCATAAAATAGGAAACTTGCCATCATGAGACTTACCCATGATGGAGGGATAGCAGCGAACAATAGAGAATCTAAGTGAACTTGATAAATAAAGCTATGCTCCCCGGCAACGGCGCCAGAAAATAGTCTTGATGACCCACAAGTATAGGGGGTGTATCGCAGTATTTTCGAGGGAAGTGAAACTCAATTTATTGATTCGACACAAGGGGATACAAAGAATATTTATAAGCCTTAACAACTGAGTTGTCAATTCAGATGCACCTGGAAAACAATCTTGCTCACAGTAGTTTATCAGTAGCAACCGTTTTGTAGTAGGAATAGCAAAGTAGCAGCAGTAGTAAAGTAAAGGCAGTAGTAACAATAGCAGTAAACAGTGGGATTCGAGTGCGGTAGGCATAGGGATGGATGGACATGTGTTGCATGGACAAGACAATTCACATAGCAATCAGAACATAGGGCAATTGCAGATAAATAAGATAAATCCTCCAAGTACTAGAAATCCTAGGCATGTGTTCCATATATAGTCATACGTGCTCGCAATGAGAACTTGCACAACATGTTTTGTCCTGCCAGCCCGTTTGCAGCGGGGCCTCAAGGGAACTACTGGCAATTAAGGTGCTCCTTTTAATAGAGCACCGGAGCAAAGCATTAACACTCTGTGAACACATGTGATCCTCACATCAAAGCCATTCCCTCGAGTTATCCCGATTTCTGTCACTTCGGGGCCATTGGTTTCGGACAACAACGGGTGTATACAACTTGAAGATAAGACCATAAACAATACTATCATAATGAATCAATAACATGTTCAGATCTGAAATCATGGCACTCAGGCCCTAGTGACAAGCATTAAGCACAACAAGTCGCAACAAAGTCATAAAGCACTAATAAAAGATACTAGGCACCATGCCCTAACAATCTGATGCCATTACATGAACGATCTCATCCAATCCCTACCATCCCCATAGCCTACAGCGGGGGGATTACTCACTCATAGATGGGGGAAACATGGATGGTCGATGGTGAAGCGATGGTGATGATGATGGCGATGATCTCCTCCAATTCCCCGTCCCGGCAGGGTGCCAGAACGGAGTTTCTGGTGCTGTTTCGTGGAATCTGGTGGTGGCAGAGGAGCGGAACTCCTTCTGGAAAAACATGGAACCCCCTGAGTTTTTAGGTCAGAAGGCTTATTATAGGTGAAGAGGGAGACCGAGGGGGTGCCTGGGGGCCCACAGCACCCCCTGGCGCGGCCTGGCCTAGCCCGCGCCACCAGGTGGTGTGGCCACCCCTGGCTCTTCTCCGTCTCGTATTCTGGCTCCTGGAGTCTTCGGGTGAAATAGGATTTTTGGCATATTTTCCGGGATTTTTCCTGATAGTTGATTTTCTGCACAAAAAGTAGACACCAAGGCAATTCTGCTGAAAACAGCGTCAGTCCGTGTTAGTTGCATCCAAATCACACAAAGAGGAGAAACAATAGCAAAAGTGTTTGGGAAAGTAGATACGTTTTGGACGTATCAGGGTTCCCCAACGAGCTCGAATATATTTTGAGCCATCAAATTGATACTTCAGACTCAAAATGTCTAAATAGAATTTTTTGCAACATTTAACACAAAGGTAAAGTTACTAGATTCTCAGGACGTGGACTACATTGTCAAGATCCAAAATATGAGCTAGGTTGCAAAACCCATGTACTAGCAAGTTATCAAAAGATAATTGCCCCTACATAACTTGATTGCAACGAAACACAAATGCATCATTGTTGGGAAATATTTAGGAGGATACTGAAGTTTGTAGAACTTCTTCTCTTCCAAGAAAAATCAATTAGTAGCTTTGGGTGCATAAAGAATCTTCTCAAGATGTGAAGGTATCACCCTGCCATATCAAGAATACTTCACACATGCTTGACTGACTTGAAATGATTCCCAAGGAAACAAAGATAACTCTTCTCGAATGCATGGCTACATCTTTCAACAATTACACATGAACCGGAGAAGGTCACTTCTAACATCTAGAACACATACTTCAGGATAACTCAAAGAAGGTTCTCAAAAGTTTCCAACATTAATGCCAACTGTTCCATATGAATCTAGTATAGCATGGAGAAGATAAGGATGTCATCGAGGGGCTCAATAACAAACTTATCAACATACTCAAAGAATATGGACTCATACATTGTATTAACAAGACATCGATACTGGTCAGGCCAGAGTACATGAAGATATACCCATGTGAAACATCACGGGTAGATACGCCATCAGGATAATCCCTAGGACTGAGTTTGATTTGACGATTGCCCGAATCAAATCAAAGGTGGGGACAATAACATTTCCACAAAGGAAACACTATCTTTCTTCAGTTCGAACAAAACTAGACATCCCTTTAGGAGGAACAAGTCTGATAGAACTTTTTTCTTACAACTCTCCAAGTTGTTGTTTAAGATCAACCAACTAGTTCAGGGGTATACAATACGGATCCTTGGAGAAGGAAGTAGTTTAGAGAACTTGCTTGCTCAAGAACTTGACATCACGGTCATGTGGTAACAAGGCAATACTTCTAGTAGACATCAAGAATATTATGAACCACCGGTATGTCACATAGTTCGAGAGGAAACTTGCTTGGTAAAGTAAGAAGACATAGTCTCAGAGCTTTGGCACAAGCTTAACTCTTTGGCTGAAGAGAGTGTACCAGAATAACGGACATGATAGCATAGTCAAACTTCGCTTAGTGATAGATTAACCATCACGTTGAGAATGATACAAATGTCCTCGTTGAGGTCCAAAGCAATAATGATTGCTAAGAATCTCATATGGCCACATTATTACGCACACGCATCATTCACGAGCACGAAAGGTTGAAGGAAGGGTGGGTAAATGTGTGTAAGAGCATCACTTCAGTAAGGTAGTCATGAAACTCATCATGACCTCTTAGTATAAAGGAGTGTGATACCTTAAGGTGGAACATATCAGAAGCTAATCATTGCCTCTTGATCTGTGAATTACAACACTTTGACCTGGTCCTAGATATGACGAGGTACTGGAGTTTGTTTATCCTGACATCCCGAAATGGTTTGTCTTGATGAACCACAAGAATACCTTGCACTAGAAGACACCAATGCACATTTACTACTTGGCTACCAACTAGTAGACAATGATCGGAGCACAAGAAGGGGAAAAAGAACATGCTTAAGATAGAATCCCGAGATGTGGATGCATAAGTCAACAATCTTCTGAGGACTGATGCAGAAGAGGGAGGTGTGGCAGAGTCACGTATATAGAAGTGAGACTCACGAGGAGTACTCTTGTCGTGATCTATTTGGTTCCATTCAAGAACATCTGCCATAACATGTGGTAGGGAAAGTCCTCTGTTTGTCATAATTAATCGCGACAAAGACCACAAGCTTGAAGGCTAGAATTGTAGTACCAGCCATCCTGAGGTAATGTGTGAACATTAACGACAGGGGTCAAAGGAATGGATCTTGGGTTAAAGGTCAGCTTCATGTACAAGATTCACAATGATAAAATCTGGCACAATCAGGGATCTTCGGTTCAAGTCCAAGGGTTAAACCCCGAAGAAAGGAGTAACTACTAATTGAGTGAGACGGCGTACACTGCAAGGTAGTAGCCACGAGGTAGCTTCCAAGAGAAGAAACAACTTATGAAGTACCCAATAAACGAAAAGAAGGCACACGAGGCAAAAGGAAACTTCGAGGCCTAGAACAGATCAGTGTGGAACCATCAACATAATGTTGTGGGACCAAAAGATAGAGAGATCATGATGGAAAGGAATCTCTCAGTTGAAGTGGAGCAAAAGGAAATAAGGAACACACACACACACTGACTCTAGAGAATTGAGCACTAGGTCAACTGGTTGAGAAACGACATGCCTCAAAAAGGCTCCTAAGCTTTGAAATACGAGACGAGATAGTAAAACTTTTCAAAATGAACACAAGGTAAGATAACCTAGAGTTAGAGAGAAACTAGATAAGGAGAAAAAGAAGCATACTAGAGTTTTCGCAAATAATTTTCAACTTTCAAATAGTTTTCATAAACACTAGACTCAACATCAACCGATAGAAAGGTTTTCCTACAGTTGGTACTGCTCTAATACCAAAACCTGTGACACCCCCAGGATTAGGGCTAGACAAATCCCAGACCTCTGTCTGATATAAGCCTAACCTAAATCTCAAAAGCGTGCAGAGAGAGAATCGGTAACATTAGAGTGACCCTACGACATAAAAATTATTACAGTGAGCTCATATCTGAGCAAAGAACCAAATTATTACAAGCAGAGATCACTGACCACAAACATCAAACAATGGAAGGAAAATTATGCTATTAAGTATAGCAAACTTAACAAATGGGCTAAGAGGCCTGAAGCATAACGATGGCGTCCCAATCCATAGATTCCAGGCTGCCGACCAGGAACCCCAAGCTACTCGTCGATGTCGATGTTGTAAGGAACTCATCTCTTATGGTCACACTTACCTGTTGCAAAAGTATCAACAAAGCAAGGCTGAGTACATGATGTACTCCGCAAGACTTATGGCTGGTGGGGTTACTTTGCATAAATATAACTTTCTTTGTAAAAGAGGTAGGAGAAGATCGACTAAGTAGAACATTTAAAAGGGGATAAGAAAGCGATATCACTAGCTTTGATCTTCATTTGATATCCACCGAATCTTTATCAACTGAACGTAACAACTAGGATCACCCCCTCAATCCCTGAGGAAGCATCCTTAAGCACACCTCACTTCTCTTGTCAAGTGTTATGATTAGGTTATTCTTCTATATGATCTTAGAATCCGTTCCCAAGTCGTCCATAACCGTGGACATGGCTTTTCGAAAAGATTATTACCCTGCAGGGGTGCACAACTTTACCCACACGTACTAACCTCCTCTTAATGCCACTAGTAGTAGCCCTCTTCCTTGGAAGGCCGGCAGAGAGCGGGTAGACACTACCTTTACCTTGCTTTCGCCGAGACCATGAGTCACACCCTAAGGAGATGCCGCCATAACGGGGTCAAGTCCCGAAGCTGGTCCCTAGAGATGTGTGTGGGGAACAAGATTACGGAGGCCGTGCCTCTCTTGATCTTGGCCACACTTACCTACCTGTATGAATGCACCTCCTTCACCATCTTCGAGAATAACCAAAATGCATATGTCGAATGGAATGCCCGAACTATGTGACTCATGGAATCTACTAGGCAAGTTAGTTGGTCGAGGGGGTTTCCAGGCCCCCCGTGTGGCTGTACACTCGTCTTGGTTCAAGAGGCAAGAACTCAGATCCTAGTGGTGGCAAGTATGGGACTTCAAAAACCACAACCCGACGTGGCCTCCCATACAAGCCTTAGCATTTTCAACTTACATCTCTAATCATACCACGTCATCCTATCCAACTAGGTTCATTCGCAGCTCTGATTCATCAACTGGATGGACTAGCGGTAACAACTAAGCTTGGCTAAGAACAACAGACATACACAGATCTAGCGAAACTCATAAGCCAATCCGTAGTTATGCTAGGAGCAGTGGATCAAGGAATATAGGCTACAAAGGGGAATATACATCAGATAGGATTACTCTATCTATCGATAAAAGACTTTAGAACGTATGCACATGGCAAGAATGAAATACTTTGAAAGCATAGGATTATATCATGTGTGGGGTTTTGCTTGCCTTTGCCTGTTGATACCCAACTATAGATCTTCAGGTTTCATCTCCTTGGCATCGTTCGTCGATATCCTTCGATGGTGTTGATCTCGGTCTTCGATCTTGATCTCGATATCATATTCTATCGAGAGGAGGCAAACACGGGAAAGAAAGGGGGAAACAATCAACACATAGCATATGTTGCAATGCTCTAGAAAGGATGATGACATGACAAGTTAAATTGTATTAAAATGACACCCTAGGACATGCTTGGCCATTTAAACAGGGTCCGAGGGGTACAAACCCTGACTCGGAGAAACCCTGGATGCATATGAGAGGGTTATTTTGTTCTTCTAATTAAACTTGTCATGTAAGTTTCTTAACAATGCATGATCATGAGTCTATTGTGTAGATCTCATTTTTCTGAACATTTTGATATATTATACATATTTTTCTGATTTAAAATGAATTAGTTATGATTTTCCCATTTTTAATCCATTTTAAATAATTTTTAAAACAATTAAACATTTTTGGATATTATATAAATTATTTTACACTTGGTCCCACATGTCTTATATTTAATCATTTCATAAAACATTTATGAAAAATATTAAATATCTTATAGGTAGGACCCACCTGTCATATTAATAGTTACAGAAAATATTAACAAAATACATTAAATAAAAGAAAAGGGACTAATGACGTCATGATGACATCATCCTGAGGTCAGCAATGGAGGTGCTCTACAGATCAAGCGTGGGACTGCTCATCTGGGCGTGCGCGGTGCTTCACGGAGGGGTGCGCTAGATGCAGTGGTTCGCGCTGAACCATCTAGTGGCTGCGCCGCTAAAAATAGGTCGCCGGAGAGGCACCGACGTTGAGGTGTTGCGGCGGCAGAAACAAGCCCACAGAGGCAGAGAGTTACAGAGCCAGAGGGAGACTATGGGTAGGTCCAAGGGACCGAGACCTCACCATGATGGGTAGGCGTCCGCGAGCTAGGGTTTCGGCCTGGCGCGGGGAAACAAGGAAGAGGAGGCAGAGGCATGCTAGGGATTCTCCACAGCAGCGACGAGGTACTTGTAGGCGTCGGCCGCATCGGTGGCATGCATTGTGATGCCCAGCGGGGATCCTGGCACAGACGAGCGGCGGAGGCGCGACCAGCGAGCTACTCCCTGTCATTGACGATGAGGACGAAGGAGGACGGAGGGGCTGAACCGGTATGGGCTGGCACAGGCTGCTGCTGGGCCAAGTTAGGCCGTAGCAATGTAAGGGCAGCTGCTGCTGGCGGCTGCGCACGAGCGGCACGGAGGAGGGAAGGGAGATGGACTCGGCCCAGTTAGAGCTAGGGTTAGTTTTTTATTCTGAAAACCCTTTTCTTTTTTCTGTTTCTATTTATTTGTTTGTATTTTCAAAATCTTTTCTATTTTCGAACATTTTGAAAATACTAGAGGTTTGTAAAGTGTAATAAAAACACGTAGGGCCGTCTTATTCAATTTGGGCTCCAAGCTTTTGGTATTTTTCAAAATATAAAAGCATTTGAATGAATTTCACAGGAGGAGGGAAATTAGGGTTTAGGGTTTTATTTCCCCTACTTATTTATGAATACACATTTTCTTTAGTCCAAATGGATGCATGCAATGCTCATGATGCACAAACAAACCCTAAATAAGGATTACTAAAACTAGGGGTATTACACAACACATCAACCCGGACCTTACCAATTAGCTCACAGGAGATACCATGCACAATGCCATGGAAAGTGGTCCTTCTAGCTTGGAGCATATTCTCTGAATCCCCAACTTGTCCATGGTATCCTTGTACATGATGTTAATTCTACTGCCATTATCTATCAGCACCTTGGAAAACCTCACATTGAGATTTGGTCCGATGAACGTCGGATCCAGGACCAGTGCATAAGTCCTAGGACCTGGCATAATTTTCGGGTGATCCTTGATACTCCAAGTAATTTCCTAATCTGACCAAGGCATATACCTCACCACGGCTGGCATTACCGCATTTACCTCCATGTGCTAGCGCTGCAAGCTCTTCTGGTCAGTTTCTTCCGTGGTAAACATGCAGTAGCTTTGATGATGCTCCCTGTACTCATTTTGTCCCCCATTAGCGTGGTAACATTGGTCTTGCTGCTGGTTGTTATTCACCTGATGCACCATATCCCTTTTCTCCTGATTTTCGTACCTCGGTGGAGGTGGAGGCAACATTAGTTGTTGTCTGTTCCTCCTATGAGTAATGGCTGCCGAGGTGCTTCATTCTGAGGTGCTTCGTTCCGAGGTGCCTGAGCATTCCCCAAAGTACCCTGTTCTAGATTCCTGATCCACTCACACTGTCGGGTCGTATGGTTTGCCAGGCTATTCGGACTTGGTGTATGAAATTTGCAAGGTTGGTCCAACATAGAATCGAATGTATACCTCGGACAATCCTTTCGCTCCTGCCATTGCTTTTTCTGCTCCGGGGTCCAGGGCTTCTTGCCTTCACCCTTTTGCTGCCAGTTTTGCCCTCCAGTTTTCTGGCATTGGCTGGGTCCGGCATTGGGCTGATCTCGGTCTACCGTTGCCACCCGCTGCGAGTTATACCTATAATCAGGACGCTCATCCCTTCTTTTTCCTTAGAAATCGTTTCTCCTTGATGACCCGGAGCCATCTCAGTTGTAATACTCCTCATTCGCCACACTTGACATTAGTCGTGGTTGAGTTGGGTCTCCTAGAGCATACGAATCCGTGATCCAGATTGTCTCAGCCAATGTGGTTGGCATATCTTGCTGTAATCTTTGCCACAACATACTTCCATATCTACAGCCTTGGGCGAACCACGCAATTGCTTGTGATTCAATTACTCCTTCACACGAGTTGCGCACGTTGCACCACCGAGTGAGAAAATCTCGGTCAGGCTCATTCGGCCTCTGCCAGCATAACGCCAAAGTCTGTGGCTTATTAGGCCTCTTGTAGGTCCTTGAGAAGTTGCTAACGAACAACTCCTCGAAATCCAACCAACAGTTGACACTCCCTGGTGGAAAGTTGTTCAGCCAAACTCTCGTAGGTCCTTCCAACATCTAGGGCACATACCTCACTACCCATCTCAAATTTCCTGTTGCGATCTTGACTACTGTTGCATAGTCAATAAGCCAATATTATGGTTTGGTTCTACCATCGTAGGTTTTTGTTCCTCTGGCCAATTGGAAGTTTGGTATTGGCGGTTCCCTCATGATCCAAGGTCCAAAGCACGCCGGACCCGGGGGTCCCTATACCTCGATCATCTCCGACCTATAAATCCGGTCAAGCTTCAGCCTTGCGTCATCTGGCTGCAAGTTTCTGGTTCCTAGCCTTGACCCAGTCACATGGTGCTCCGGTCTTGGGTATCCATCATTGACCATCGCCGAATAACCATGATTGTATCTTCCTTGATCCGGATGAGCATTTTGTTGTTGTATCACCTGTCCAGCACTTCTCTCCTGCCGAGGAGCATATTGTTGTTGCTGCTGCTGCCGAGGTGCATTTTTCCCTGCTCCCGCCGGCTCACACTGTCTAGCATTGCCGTTGGCAAGATTCCTTTGACCAGCATTTCCTTGGTCGCGATTACCTCTGCCAGCTTCACCTCGGCTGGTACTGTGGTGGTCCTCATCAACTTGCACTGCTTTGCCCTTTCCAGCTCTCACCAGGTCATACGGGACCATCTGTTTATCTCTTCTCCCAGAGTTTACCACTTCTTCTCTCCTCGGGTTATGACCCAGAGACGATGCTGCTCCGGCGGATTTGGCCGGATTATTTCTGGCCGAATGAACCACGTGTGACGCTCTAGGTGGTGTCGGGTTTGCCTTGTTCATTTATTCATTTTGCTGGCAAGCCACCCTCAACAAGTGGTTCACCCTCTCCTGTTGCCTTTCCCGGGCCTCTTCGGTTAGACCCTCTAACTCGGATGCAGCTGCGTTTGCCGCCCCGAGGTTCTTCGCCGGGGTACTGTACCTCTCCAGCCCTCTTGTTACGATCGTAGTTGTCTGAACCGGCCTAGGTTCATACTCCTTTTCAATCTCAGTGATTAGGTTTCTACCTCGGATTTTCACCCCATCTATGCGGTTTGCCTTTTCATATTCCCTCAGAGTGATGTTCAAAGACTGCTGTAACTCTGCAACCTTCTTCGCACCAGCTAGCATTTTCTGCCTAGTTTCCTCTAACTCAGCTTGCGCCTGAGTCGGATCTACTACATGAGCTATCGGTGTTGCTAGACTATCTATTGCTTGCTGGAGTACATTCTATGGCCTCTCTAGCGGTGGAAATCTAGACCTTGGCTGTTTTGATGTGACTTCCAGATCTGGCGCCGGGTCCTTGCTTGCTCCTGCGTCTAGCGCAGCCATCATGACCTCAATGCTACTAGCGGGGCGAGCGATACACACACCGCGAGCTGCGCTGAGAGGCGATTCGCCTCCCTCAACGACATGTCGCGGATGAACGCAGGAATCGTCCACGCACCGACGTAGATCTTGTGTGCGCCAAGCTTGATGAAGAGGATGTTGCATGGAGGAGGACGCCTGCCGAAGCTCCCTGCGTTGTCGCTGATGTAGTCCAGCGCTCCAAAGCGAAGAACGAGGCTAGAGATGACGCGCTCGCCGGTGCTGGAGATGCTTCCCATTCGGATTTTCACCCCTTCTAGCACTGCTAGCCCCACAGTGGGCGTCAACCGTCATGGTGGTGGCACGGCAGATGCCGTGGATAGGCTAAAGATGGGGCCAATGTATGCTCGGGGAATCCAGGGAGGGATAGCATGGTGATTCCATGCACATGTGTTGATGTATTTCCTCTATAAATGGTGGTTACAAGTGCTCCTCGAGCTGTTCGTGTGAAGGAGATGGTGTCTCTTACCCCCCCACAACCAAGCTCTAGAGTTCTATCTTGGACAGAGAAAATGATCGATCCCTCTCTAAGGAGGCCCTGGTGCTCCTTATATAGGGGAGCCCAGGTTACAAAGTTAGGGCACATGTGGCAGCATATTCCCCGAATATTCTCCTTGGTGAAAGCTAGATGCTTCTTTATTCACTTTAATGGTTTGTCCGGACTATGGACGTAACCCTCTGCGTACTCCATGCCTTTAAGTGTCACCAGACACGGGCTATGTCAGCCGACACTGCCGGCGTCATCTTGGTTGGCCATGCCCCACTGGTCCTTCCCTCTACCTGCTTCTCTCACGCTACAGTGGTCAGTGGCCACCTTTTGACTAGCGGGAGATTCCTTCCTTCTCTTAGAAGCCAAGTTATAGCCCATCATAGGTAAGAATGGTTCTTGCATGAAAGCCCTAACATCCACGTAAAACATGCAAAGATAAAGTAGAAGCGTCTAACTTTGTTTTGTAGGGGCGTTGTGATGTGATATGGTCATAGTCAAGATAAAGTAGTTTATTTTCTGTTTCTAAGTAGTAGTAATAGTCATCATGATGGTGTACTACAACACCGAAGGCGCCGATACTCTAGTGCCCACGACACCGGAACCCTGGCGCCGGACCCGGAGACGCAGGATGGAGATCACAGCGCGAAGGACCATATCGCATCGCACTCACATATGATGTGTATTGTTTGTGCACATTTTGTGTGCTAGTATTAGATACTCGACAGTAGCATAAATAGTATGATCCCTAAAACATAATACCAACAAAAGTGTTCTCCCTTAGTGTGCACCACCAAGAAAGTTCTCCGTGAAAGGATAAAGATGTCGCCTAAAGGGTTTTTTTGCCTTGATAGAAGCGGAATTAAACTAACGTTTATTTTAGAAGAACAAAACCTAAATATACTAGGTTCAACTAAGTCCACCAACAATAAGTTAAGATAAGAAAGATAGCACAAGATATAAGTACTTCAAGCTCGACGTCTATCACATGGAAAGTAAGCTTGGGTATCGAGATAACCGAGGCACGTGGAGATGAAGATGTATTCCCGTGTTCCCTTACAAGAAGGTATGTCACGTTGGAGTGGTGTGGGATTCCACAAAGGATTTCCCAACGCCATGAAGGATCGCCTTCTTCTACGAGTCTATCCCACGAAGGAATAAGCCCTTTCCTTATGGATAGATTTTCCTCCACTCCAGAGATGGCAAGCTCCACAACCACTTCACAAGCTCCACGAAGGAGAAGCCCGGGTCTCTTCACAATCTTCCACGAAGAGGACACCGCAACACCAACCACCAAGCGAACTAGGAGGTCACCCTCCAAGAGTAACAAGCTCACGGTCTCTCACTCGAACAAATCGTAATGGACACTACTACAAATTTGGCTATCAGTGGCGCACGGATTTGGCTATCCGTGGTGCCTGGGTGGTGCACCAGTGTCATCACGCCACTAATATTTTTTTTCAGTGGCGCATGTCTACATGCGCCATGGATAGTAAAAATATCATTGGCGCACCACCATCTATGTGCCATGGATAGTTCACATCCCACGGATACTAGGCTTTATTCGTGGCACACGTAGGGATATGCGCCACTAACACGGTGCACCACTGATGGCTCAAAGGTGCACCACTGATATGTTCTCGGTTTTTTTACATGCTGCCATCGTATTTGTACGGGTATCGTAGAGGTATTATACATATATTATACATGCATATGTACACACAATGACAATCATAATACTTAATAACACTAATTAGAATCCAAGACCGATCGACTAAGGAACGGATTAATTGTTGCACAAGTTGAGGTCCCGAGATTGATCAAGTAGCAAGTTGGTCATCACATTACATATAAAGTTATCATATAAATTAAACTACGATCAATTATAGTAGAACCGCAATGATGGTGAGAAGGACGGGGACCACGACAAAGGCCTTTATAGGTTCTTCCACCTAGCTTCCTCTCGCAGGTGGTTCCTCCACCTAGCTTCCTCCATCTCTCTAGTCTTGTACCCTTTGTAGTTGTTGCCTCTGAAACTGTTCACTTGTTTCAGACAGTCCTCCCACTCGTTGTAGACTCCTGGAATGACACCCTTGTATACCACATACCACTTTGCCATCTGTTTACACAAGGAAGATAGAATATTATGCAACGAAAAGCCAATTAATGATTGACACGATGCATGTTCACAAGAACTACAAAACAACAAAATAAACATCATGTAGATTGAGCCATTGCAACAAATATGAACTAGGGCCTCATCATATACTTAGAGTGGACATAGAAAATCATAGGGATGGTGTGAGAGAGCCATGTAGGATGCACAAGATATGTATATGTGCATATCAAAATCTCACTCACACTGCCCCCAGGATCACATCTGAAACCAAGGCACACCTGTAGTGGCGTCCTAACATTTTAATCATCGGCCGTTGCAACAAAAATAAGAACTAAAACTATGAAGATCAAGTACTATAGGGCCGCATACTTATGTTGGACACCGAAGATCATAGGGATGGTGTCAGTGATCCATGTAGGATGCACAAGATATGTATATGTGCATATCACAAAGCTCACTGACACCAACCCCAGGATCACATCTAAAATCAAGGCACACCTATAGTGGCGCCCTAGCATTTTAATCATCGACCATTCCAACAAAAATAAGAACCAAAACTATGAACATCAAGTACTATAGGGCCTCATACTTAGAGTGGACATATAAAATCATAGGGACAACGTTAGTGATCCATGTAGGATGCACAAGATATGTATATGTGCATATCACAAAGCTCACTGACACCGCCCTCAGGATCACATCCGAAATCAAGGCATACATGTAGTGGAGCCCTAGCATTTTAATCATCGTCCGTTGCAACAAAAATAAGAATGAAAACTATGGACATCAAGTACTGTAGGGCCTCATACTTATGTTGGACACAAAAAATCTCAGGGATGGCGTTAGCGAGCCATGTAGGATGCACAAGATATGTATATGTGCATATCACAAAGCTCGCTGACGCCATCCCCAGGGTCACATACGAAATGAAGGCACACCTGTAGTGGCGCCCTAGCATTTTAATCATCGGCTGTTGCAACAAAAATAAGAACCAAAACTATGAACATCAAGTATTATAGGGCCTCATACTTAGAGTGGACACAGAAAATCTCAGGGATAGTGTCAGCGAGCCATGTAGGATGCACAAGATATGTATATATGCATATCACAAGGCTCACTGAAACCACCCCCAAGATCACATCCAAAATCAAGGCACACTTGTAGCAGCGCCATAGCATTTTAATCATCGACCATTGCAACAAAAATAAGAACCAAAACTATGAACATCAAGTACTTTAGGGCCTCATACTTATGTTGGACATAGAAAATCATAGGGATGGAGTGAGTGAGCCATGTGGGATGAAGAAGATAAGTTTATGTGCATATCACAAAGCTCACTCACACCACCCCTAGGATCATATATAAAATCAAGGCACACCTGTAGTGGCGCCCTAGCATATTAATCATCGGCCGTTGCAACAAAAACAAGAACCAAAACTATGAACATCAAGTACAATATATAGGGCCTCATACTTATGTTGGGCACGAAAATCACAGGGATGGTGTAAGCGAGCCAAGTAGGATGAACAAGATATGTATTTGTGCATATCACATGGCTCGTTCACGCCGCCCCCAGGATCACATCTGAAATGAAGGCACGCACTAGGTGCCCTGGCATTTTAATCACCGGCCATTGCAACAAGCAAGAACCAAAATATATGAGCACATTAAGTACCAAGGACCAATTATATAAGTAAGTCTAACAATCGTCAAAACAATATTATACATAGAGAGCTAGGCGCATCGTCGATCACAATAATTAAGTTCGACCATATAGTTTCGAGCTAGGCAAGTTACTAATCAGTTTACAATGTCACAAACATCCAACGATAGTTTGAAACTACATCCAACTGGTAAATGCAAACATCAAGACTTCTGACTCGGCGTAGGGAATGGTAGTACGCCATCTTTCGTCATAAAATTCCTATCGTCACCCTGCATTTTGATGCATTCTTCTACATCAACATTTCGCAATTTAATGCTGGTGTAGTGCAAGACCCCCAACTTCTGAGGACATCTTGATTGATGATTTTCGACAACTGAGTCTAGATGCGAAAGAATTGTTCTCTGAGATCATCATCCATGATGGTCGACATATTTTGGGCCCACTTCCAGAGATGTGATGGTAGCTTAAGCAGCTATTGATCCCAGACGAACCCGCTCATGTGATAGAGGATGTAGAAGGCATCCTTTTGACTATCTACCAGCTGCTTGACGCAGGGGAATTCCGTTACGTGGGTAAACACATGTTTGCCTTCCTTGTTCACATGTTCCCCTCCTTGCCGAAGTAGCCTCCATCTAAGGCATAGGCATCAAGAGCATCATCTAGAACACTCTTTATGTTGCCATAGTCTTTCTTCTTTATCAAACTGCTCGAGTCGAAATACGTGGCTTGCGAAAGCTTCGGGGAAATGTTGATGAGTGTGCAATATTTGTGTTTGCATAAAACAATTCAAATGGAAATTTATTGGAAACAAAAGATGCAAATTTAAGAAAACATGTTACGGGTGGCCAGCAAATAAGTATTGTACTTACTCGAGAAAGAAAAGCACGAGAAGGTAATCCTTCTTTCTGTTCTTCAGCATGAAGTCTTTGAGGTAATCCTGCATGAGTGACCGGTCCCTAGGGTTCAACAAGATCCTTTCACGCATGTAGAAGGGGTCCAATATCGCGATGCCCTCTGTTCTCTCTCTCTCTTGACCTTCATCGCCATGTTGAGTGACTAAAGGCAGACTAGGGTATAGTGCAGCCGTTTCGAGTGAAGCAAATTGAAGATGTATTCTAACTGTAGGAAGAACAGATCCACGGGGGGTGTATCGATGAAGCCCTTGCCCTCTGGTACCTTGACCACAAAACAGGGTGCAGTGGATTTTTTCTTTCAGGAGTTGAGTCGCCAGATACAAAATACTTGTATGCAGCATAGGTAGACTTGCCTCTTTTAGCATCCTGGGTTCCAACATGGGATTAACCGCTATATGCATTTTCTACAAGACATCCTTGGGTGCATATGGCACACCGTCCTGAGCCCGGATAGTCCTCGCCACCTTTGCAGTCGGCCGGCTCGCAGCCTTCAGCTTCTTACTTCTTTTTCGACCCTTCTTGATCTGTTGAATATGGACCGGTAACTCCTTACTAGCCACCTGGTGTAGTGTGTTAGGGCTGAAAACAATTCCACGCTGGGCTTGTGGAGCATCGGTGATAGGTGGAGGCGTCTCTTGAGAACTGCCGAAGACCAGATGATGCATGCACATCGTACTGGGTCCAGCTAGATTGTCGCGAGCGTGATTGAAGGGTCCAATAGAAGGCATGTAAAGATCATCATTGGCGCCAGTGTTGGGGAATGCATCCAGGTTGTCATCATCGCTGTTGTTGTGTGGCATATCCACTGCTGGTGGTGACTGCGATGGTCATGCGATGGCCTTTCCATGGCTTATGCTGGTGGCGATGACTGGTGGTGGCGGCGATGGCCGTGCAATGGCCTTGCCATGGCTTATACTAGTGGTAATGACTGGTGGTGGCGGCGGTGTTGTCCTTGGGGTGGTGCCTCCCCCTAATACGAATCTGGGTCTTAGGCCATACTAAGGGCCCTTTTCCTCCGGTGGCGACCTTCGGTCTCCTCCGTCTGATCATCATCATCGTCATCAAGGCATCCTCCCTGAAGATCTTCCCTGATGCCTAGATGTTTTAGGTCACTTGTTGCTTTCAGCCCATCTTTGGTCCTCTATGGCATGTTGAGTAGGGTGCCAACCAGACTCTCGAACACGTTCTTCGTGATGTGCATGACATCAAGGCTATGGGGCGTGTGGAGGATCTTCTAGTACGGCAGGTCCCAGAAAATAGACCTTGCTTTCCATACATTCATCAGCGATTTCAGCCTCTTATGCTTCTTTCCCCACGTGGGGCACTCTGTCCAAATTATTCAGCAATTCCTCGATTACTTACCCGCTCCTCGGACATGGGACTATTCTGTGCTCAGCTTTACCACAGAAAAGATCTCCACGTTTTCTCCATGGGTCATCTTTGCGAAGCCACCTTCGAGTCCCGGGGTACACGGTTTTCAAAGACCTAGGATCCTTTTCTAGTTGGAGATGCGGCGTATGCTCCATGAACTTGACGCATGCATGGTGTCCATGGACCACTTGGCACAAGACATACACGTAACCAGGATAATCTTGCACCATCATGAGAAACGAGACTCTAAGAGGGAAATATTCTTCTGAAAAGGCGTCCCACGTATTCGCTGGCGTCTCCCACAACATGGCTAGCTCCTCTTTTAATAGCCCGAGATACAGATGGATGTCGATACCTAGTTGTTTTGGCCCCTTAATAAGAATACTCATGTGTATGTACCTCCTCTTCATGCACAACCATGGAGGGAGGTTGTACGGCCAT
Organism: Avena sativa; assembly: GCA_916181665.1. Lineage (NCBI taxonomy): Eukaryota > Viridiplantae > Streptophyta > Magnoliopsida > Poales > Poaceae > Avena > Avena sativa. Next base: position 5,582,710 of record OV702287.1, read on the forward strand.
ACAAACACGGGCCAAGTGCTGTGTGTGCTGCTCTGGTTGACAAATGGATTTAATTCATCGGTGCTCATACCCAGCCTGATGTTCCTTGGATCGTCCCCAAAAAGGGGAACTTGATGTCCATTGCATTCCACTTGCAAGCATCCGATTGGTGTGTTAGCATCTTCTCCTTATCCGGATCATCTTCGGGCTTCTGCCTTTCTGCGTGCCAGCGCATGAGCTTTGCTTCCTTAGGGTCTATGAAATACCGTTGTAGACGAGGAGTGATCGAAAAGTACCATACCACTTTTAGTGGAGCTTTCTTCCATCTCTTGTATCGTGCATGGCCACACATAGGACATGTGGTTTTATCCGCGTACTCGTTCCAATAAGTGATGCAATCATTGATGCATGCATGGTATTTAACATGCGGTTGATCGAGAGGGCACACTACTTTCTTTGCCTCCTCGATATTTGTTGGAAAAGTGTTCCGTTTAGGAAGATGGTCATGCTAGAATCTAATCATATCATTGAAGCTTGTGTCGGTCCAGTTGTGTTTCGCCTTCATCTCCAGAGCCTTGAGAATTACATTCAAGCGGGTATCCTCGGGCCAGCATCTTTCATACAATGGAGTACTCCCGTCTATATCCAGTTGCGCCAGCTTGGCTTTCTCTCTAGTGGTAGCTTTGGGGTTGCTTGTCTCCTTGAGGAGCAGTTCTTGAAAATGAGGGTCCTGCAAGGCTGTTTGCAGCATCTGCTGTGTGTCCGCGTCTTCTCCATCATCTGCCCCGCATCTCCTTCATGATGATCATGCCCGAAATCTCCTTCTTCATGATCATGTACGGCATCTCCTTCATGATGATCATGTCAGGGAGGCTCTTCGGCCTCTCGCCCGCCCTCTCTGTTATTGTCTTGTCAACCTTCCTCATTTCTTGTAGTCCCATTAACGTCATCTTCGTCACTGATCCAACGAGTAAAGCCAGACATGAAACCATGCACGAGCAGGTGGTTCTGCAATACTCCAGAATAAGGGTCCATCAAGCCCATCAGTCTGCATTTGCGACACAGACATCGTATCTGGGTCTCCTTGTTCTGGATCATTTTGGCCGTCGTGCCTTTCAAATATCTAGCCATGAGGCTTTCGCTCATCTTGATGACCATCATAGACTGCTAGAGCAAGAGAATATTTTAGAACATGCACACACATGCATGCATGGTCACTAGAAAAATTCGGCATGACCTCTCCTAAAAATAGGACATACGTGTAATGCAAACGATTTGCCGAAATGAAAATTAATCAACATTTTGGCAAACATGCATACACCATGCCAACACACACCGTACCGTACCACAAACATTGTCACATACACAGAAACATTCATACAACATTCAACAACAACATCTCGCCCACACAATCATCACAAGCAATTCATCACATACACAAACATGCATGTCCTTCCATGCATATACTCACCTGGTAAACGATGGAGGAGGAGGAAAGCGAATCGATGGTTTAGTAGATCTACAACTTTGGAGAGCCTTCCTTTTACAAATCTACCATCCAAAATAGTTTTAGATGGCTAAAATGAGTGCATTCATGGGAGAAAAGACGTGGGGAGGAGGAAGAACACGACCAGATCTGGTCTAGGCTAGAGGGAGAAAGTGAGTGGAGGGGAAAGTGCACCAAGTGGAAAAGGTGGTGGCTAGCTGTATAAATGGTGCACGACATATCAGTGGTGCACGTCCATAGGATGTGCCACGGATAACAGGAACATCAGTGGCGCACAGAACCACAAGGCACCACGGACATGTTAGACCCCATCTATATCTGCCACTTATGGATTCCCCTGACTTATCCGTGGCGCATGCCCGTGCGGTGCGCCACAAGTGGTGGAAATATTCATGGCGCACAGACCTAACAGGTGCCATGGTTATGTCAGGGGCTATGCATAAGTGGCAGCTGTGGCTACCCAGACTTACCTGCGGCACACCCTTTTACCATGCACCACGGATAAATTCCTTATCTATGGCGCATCTTTACCACATGCGCCACATGGCGCTTTCCTATGGCGCACCACCCTGCCCATGCGCCACTAGATATCTATCCATGGGTAGCCAAATATGTAGTAGTGGGAGAGCTCAACACTTATGCAAGAATGCAAAGCAAGAACACCAAGGGTGTTCAAATCCCTCACTCTCAAACCCCACCAATGCAACAAGTGCTAGGGAGGAATTAGAGAGGAAGAACAATGGTGGAAATCAACCAATGACTTCAAGATCTAGATCCAATGGGTTCCCCTCACTTAGAGGAGGAATTGATTGGTGGGGATTGTACATCTAGATCTCCTCTTCCAAGGCCCTCAAAAAGATGCAAGAGTCATAGGAGGAAAGGGAGAGGAAGCAAGCTCAAGAGAGTCAACAATGGAGGTTAATTTCATGGTCAAGAACACCCAAAAACGTTAGGGAAGAACCCCCTTATATAGGGTAAAGCAAATATGGCTGTTGGGAGGATTCCTGCGAAAACCCGGTTTAAAAGTCGGTTGGACCGGCCCCGGGAACAGGAAACTCGGTCCCTAAGCCGGTGGACCGGCCTACAAATCTGAATGGCTCAGTATACCATCTCGGAATAAACTCGGAATAGATTCGCTCGCGAAAACTGGAAAATCCAGTCTCCGGGCCGGTCTACCGGTCCTGACACCAAACCGTCCAGTGTGGGAGCCGGTTGGACTGGATCCACAACCGGGATGCAATAGACTTCACCAAAAATGCAATAACTTTTGCATCCGGACTCCGATTTCGATGAATCGGGTTTGTTTTGACGAGGACAACAAGCTCTACAAGATGGTGTAGAGAAACATCATAGTCCAACAATGGAGGATAGAACCAAATTAAGAAAGGTATGAAGCTTCCCTATAAGAGGAACCGGTAAAACCTTCAAACTCGAAAACGCCGTAGAACATGCATACAAATTACGTTTTCGATGAACTTGGGCTTGTTGAAGAGCTAGAAACAAGATCAAGAACCTCAAATGGAGTAACAACAAGAAGCAACAAAATAGGAAGATGCAAAGTATGCAAAGTATTAAGCTCCCTAAGACGATGTGATCAAGTTACCCAACCGAAAGCCCCTCTTGATAGTGTGGCTATCTATCCTATAACCCAGTCTCCCAACAACCACCTTAATATCGGTAAAAGGAAAACCTATGAAGGCCATAACTGACAAGCTTACCATACCACAAGATCCATGTGGTACATTCTTTATGCTTCATGTATTGACCAAACTTGAATCTAATCTTCACACTTTGTATTGGTTAACCATGTATCTTCTCATGCTCCATCTCAATATCTTGAGGTACATAAGAACTCTTCATTTGATTACATGATCTAAGTATTAGTTAACTATAGCTCAACTAATGAGGCTATCATGACACCGACTTAGAGCCATATCTTGAATTCTTCTATTGAGATCACACTCTCGAGATCTTAATCATATCATATTCTTCTATTCAACTCGATGATCTTGATGCCAATACTCAAGGTATATCTTTATCTTCATGGCATCCATACTTGAATCCAACATATGGACTACAAGCATGACCTATGTAATATTCCTTTATATAAACCTCAATGAAAACATTAGTCCATAGGGATTGCCATTAATCACCAAAACTACACATAGGGGCAATTACCCTTTCACTCTGTTATGAGGGACACCATGACGATTAGGTGTCACACATATGTGTGTTCGCATATGGTGGGTGTAATCCATGTTGCACAGCAAATACATGTAAGGTTGAGTTGGCGAGCATAGCATGTACAGACATGGCCTCGGAACACAGGATTATCGAAAGATCAAGCAAGAGTCGCATGAATGATGTGATCGATGTTTCGGCGTCCACCTTTGCAACTATATCGCCGACCGTGACGATCGGGGGTGGTGTAGTGAATAGGGATCATGTAATCACTAAAACCTTTTTGGTGATGATAGTTTTAGCGGAGTTATTTATAAACACAACTTAAATTGAACTCATATAATTATAAAATTATTCTAAAATCCTTTTACAATTGTAAATGTAGAAATGGCTCGTTGTGAAGCTTCTTTTGAGATTGCTGAGTGGGTAGTTGCCGAAAAGCTAAAACTTGATGCATCCAACTTCCCCTAATGGCTTGTGCGTCTGAATGACCTCCTTAGTGAGAACGACTTGGTCAAGTACATACACTTCAAGATGGATTTGGATCAGGCATATTTCTATGAGACCCCAGCTGGAAGACGCTATTAATGTCGTGATATGTCCGCCTACATTTCAGTGACAATTCTTGTCGGGATGGCTGATAGACTACATCCAATTGTGGGTAATCTTGACCCACCTGCGATGTTGGGACAGCTAAGAGTGGAGTTTGTGGGCTAGGTGCGCATGTGAAAACATGAGTTTCTTGTAGATTTCCTTTCCATAAAGATGGAGGAACTCGCTTGTCTAGAGAGTCACTTGGAGCGCATGCATGATGCATACATGAGACTTGTCTACTACATGGATCACTGGATTACCGATTCTTTTGCAATAGGTGTGTTGATACGGTCGCTGCCTCCCAGCTACCAAGGGCATGCCAGGACTTGCATCATGAGAGGTGATGGGGAAACACAATATTTCCATGAGTTCATAACACATTTCAGGAATGTGAAAGTTGAACCTATTGCTGGAGAGGTCATTGATGACGAAGATATATATGATATACAGTTTTATAAATGTTATAATCTTGCAAACACTTGTTGTAGTATTGAAGTATCTGATACTTGTTATATTTTATGAAATCAGGTCCTTCTACATGAGAGTTGCTTGATAGAGAGGAGGTGACGTTGTGTGTTGATGGCGAGCATGATGATGATGGCCGGGGACGCTCTCCCTCGACATTTATCATTTAGTTTATCGTTATGAATAATTATTGTAATCGATGGAGTATGAACTTTATTAGTGTGTCTTGCACCTCGCGAGATGGTTATTAATATGAGTTGGTAACAAAATAGTTGTTCTACTTTTATGAATGATTTCTATTTGTGTTTATATATTTTTTGATTATGTGTGAATTATTCGTGTTGTAAAACTAATTGATAATACATGAACATTTGTAAAATATTTAAAAATGCCTTGGAAATACCCAACTTAATGATATATTAATTTTGAATGAAACCATTGTTTAAAATTTGAAAGTTATGTTGATAGTATGTGAAGGTTGTAGATAATTGATCTCTTGTCACATAAAAATCATGCCCAAGTTTGGTAAGATAACTGAAACGCCGTGTATTGCAAAATACGAAGTGTTTGATGAATTGTTGAAATAAAATACATATTTGATGTACCATATTTCAATGAAGTGGTGATTATCATTTTGTATTTGTTAAATATCGTAAAATGGTTTAACGAATAAACATAAGAGTGAAACTATTTGATATGATTAAAGAATTTCAGCGTCAGAGGGTATTGAAGATAAAAGAGAATTAATTTACCATGACTCGATCAACGGTGATGAAATTCGACGTTATTGGATTAGCATAAGAAATTGTGAAGTGTGATGCATTTCAAATAAGTTGAATTGCAAAGCGTCACAGTGATGATATTTGATATTAAGTGGGTAAATAGGTGGTGCCATATAAAGAGTGGTAGTGTTAGTGTAACGACCATTAGTTGGAGATAGCGAACACTCATTTAGAATAAAGTAACTCATATGAAATTCATGAGATCGGCACCATATCTTGTATGGATTATCGTGAAAGTTTTGGAGTTATTAGATATCACCAAAACAATAGTGAATAAGTTCTTGTAGGGTATTCATTGGAAACTTTGAATACGAAATCCATGACTAAAAACCAAAAGATAGGCAAAACCGGTATTGCTGAAATTTTGGTGCATTCTCGAGGAAGTGTGTGTTCTCGACAATGAAGTTAATGGAAGAAAGTGAAAGCACGTGAAGGTTCATGACCCTGCATCAGAGTGCCGAGGTGTTACTTCAAATTTTACTCTTTTTCAATTAAGGGTTTGCATAAAAGGTAAATTCTCTAGATATGCAACTAAGGTGAATTTACCTATATGTCACACTAGAACAACTAACTAAGCAAGATCAAGATATAAGTAAGGTGTGATAAAGGATAGAGGTAACCGAAATGGAGCACGCGGAGACACAAGGATGATTTCCCGCAGTTCCTTCATTTTGAGGGGAAGTACGTATGTGTTTGGAGAGGGGGTGGTTTCAAACCACCAATGCCACAAAAGGCCTCTCCGGTGAACCTCACCCCAAAGGTATCAATTCACTCTTCCATTATATCGGTAACCTTCGAGGTGGAAATCGGCACCTTTACAAAAAGTTCGAGGCACACATGCATCCACAACTGAATTGGAGGCTCCCGAATGCAAGCAAGCTGTCACAACACAAATACAAGCTTGTAAGAACAAAATCAAGGCCTAGGTTTCCAATGAAACACTAGAGCAAGGGGGCCCTAAAGTGAATGAGGGGGAAATGAAGATCTCTTTTGCTGAAAATGTAGATCAAGACCTCCTCCTTCGATTCTCCAAAGATCAAGGACTTTGAATGGTTAGAGGGGGAGACCTTGTTGATTTGGTGGCTCTACTTTGGGTGTTCTTCTATTCTGAGATGAGCAACTGGAGGTAGGGGATGAAGAACTCTTTTTATAGGCCCACTTAGCTCAGATAGTTTTCTGCCCGTTGGGGAAATTCCACACCGGAGACTCTGGTCTGGAAACTAGAGATTCCGGTCTATAAGCATCTCACACCGGAGATTATGGTCCATCTCCGGACAATCTCCGGACCCCTATACTAACTAGCACAGACTTGGTTTTGATGATCACATGGAGACCCGTGCTGAAACTCCGGTTCTGGGAACACCGGAAACTCCGGTCTTTGCACACCAGAGATTCCAACCTGCGACTTCACACCGGAGATTCTGGACTGCCCAGACCGGAGATTCCGGTCTGAACCTTCCATGAAGACTTTGTTTCAGCCAGGGATATTTCCAATTGTCTTGGACTTTTCACCTTTTAGTAGATTAACCTGAGACCATTAGCACATGGTAAAAAGGGTCCTCAAGTTGTTAATGAACACCAAAAGTAAGTAGGACAATAAATGTCCTTTCAATCTCCCCCTTTTTGATGTTCGATGACAACAAGTGGTTTTACATGAAATTCTTAAAAACATAACTGTGCTCCCCCTAACGATGTGTAGCAAGATATATATGTAATATAAAGCATATCAGGGAAAATAAGGTAAAGGCTCGCATAGAGTAGAGAGATTACCACTTGAGTCTTTACCATTACAATAATGAACCGGGCATAGCATGTCCACACGCAGAGGAGATAGTTCCACAAAAACCAGGAAAAGTAAAGCAAATGTTTGAATTTTAAGATAAAAGGGCATAAGCAAATAAGAAGCAACCTAATGACCAACCCATGCAAATCCCGGATGATCCTAATATACATCTTCTCCCCCTTTGGCATCAAGATGCTAAGAAGAGAATAGACCAAGCTAACTCCCCAAAGGAGTCACTCGTCATCGCCATCTTCATCCTCCTCATAATCATCATTACTACTTGGGGATTTGGGACCTTTTCCATGCGGCCGGGAGGAGGATGTATCCTGATAACCAAAGCCAAACATGACATCAGAGAAGGTCTTCCAATCAACCAGGTTGTTATTCTTTGCATTCCATGAATGAAAGGAGAGAGTGCAATCCAATTCCTTAGACGGTCCAGTCCCATGCTCATCAGTGTATTCTTCCTCTTCTTCCTCTTCACCTTGAGCCTTGATCTCCTTAAGGAGCTTCTCAATTCTGTGGCTGCTTTTATAAGATGCATGTTGTTCTTTGCGAATATCCACATTCATGCAACACAAAATCTTCTCCCAAAAGGATGCCTTCTTGACCTTTTCCTAGACATACTCACGAGTAACATGTGGCAAAGGAACATTGGAGGCAGTCTTCCTTCTAGAGCCCCTTGGAGGAGTGGGAGCTCGCTCCACCTCAGAAATTGCTTCATGCTCACTAGCATAGTGTTGTCTAGGAGCTGGACCCATCCTTCCTTTCCTTTGGAGGACACGAAAACATGTTCTTGAAGATTAGGAGGAAGGGAAAGAGGTGAACCATGAGGCTAAGTGTTAATGAGCCTCATCACAAGAGATGCATATGGAGGAGATTTTCTGAAAAGTATGGCATGCTACATCTCCTAAAAAGTGAAGTCATAGACATCAATGTTGAATCGTTCAGCAGTAGGCCTAGCACAAACCACTTTGTGAGCATGATGGAGCAAGTTGACAAGTCCACACCGAATAACATCATCATTTCTATCACTAGGAGCAATGGTGTGGCGAAAGATCCTTAACAACAAATTATAGAGAGTCTTGAGTCCCTTGGACTCCCCAATAGTGGCATTACTACCATAGAGAGGTGCGAGCTTGCCTTTATCTTCTCCAAGCACGGCATCATGCATGCGGTGACCAACAGGAACATACATGCCACTGAAAGGCTAGTGAATGGCTTCGGCAAAATCATAGAAGTTTGTAGTGCAGCGGACGTTACTAGGCAACCATGTGATGGTCCTTGTCTCATCATGATCAAATAAAACGGTGGGATAAATTTTTTGGACAAGGGTAATGTTTTAGTCCTCATGGAGCTCCATAAGACCATGCAACCCAAGCTTCTCAGTGATCCAAAGAGCATCTGTGAAATAGTCATTTGCACGCATTTAGTCAAAGTCTATATACCTCTGTGGACAAACTAGGGACTTGGTGAATTTGTGATAGATATCTGATGGCCCAAAATATATCGAGCTCGTTGGGGAACCCCAAAAGGAAGGTATGATGAGCACAATAGTAAGTTTTCCCTCAGTACGAAACCAAGGTTATCAATCCAATAGGAGCAAGGAAACACCCCAAAGGTGTAGCTAGCTGAACGATGGCAGGGCGCACTACCGGTTCTAGCAGCAACGTGGAGACCTGCACAACACAACCACAGAACTCTGTCCCCAACTTGCGATGAGGTTGTCAATCTCACTAGTTTTGCTGAAAACAAAGGATTAAACGTATCGAATGGAAGGAAGTAATAGTTTGCAAAAAGTAAACACAAAGCAGTAAATAGTTTATAGATTGTATGTAAAATAAAGGACCGGGATCCATAGTTCACTAGAGGTGGCTCTCCTTAAGATAGATAACATGCTGGGTGAACAAATTACAGCAGAGCAATTGACAAGCATCGAGAAAGCAATACATGCATATACTAATCATCTTGACTTCTTTGAGACTCGATTGGGCATTACAACATTATACATAGATCGCCATCCAACTGCATCTATGACTAATAATCCACCTTCAGGTTATCATCCGAACCCCCTCCAGTATTAAGTTGCAAGCAACAGATTATTGCTTTAAAAATTGCGTGTAATGTAAACAATACAATTGTTCTATGAACAAAGGATTGTTGTTTTCTCCCTAGTAGCAACATCACAGCTAGTACCTACTTCCCCAGATTACCAGAGGCATGAACCCACTATCAAGCATAAATACTAACTCTTGGGGTTGCTAGCATCTACTTGGCCAACATAGCTACTAACAACGGAAAGCATGCAAGATCACAAATAACAAAGACATGATAGAATCAATAATCAATCTGAAATAGCATATCAATATCCACCGGATCCCCGCAAACACAACATGCAGAATTACAAATAGATGATCTTGATCATGAACGGAGGTCACAAGATCTAGACATGAAAGCACAAAGGAGGAGAACCAGCCATCTAGCTACTACATGGACCCGTAGTCCATAGATGAACTACTCACGCATCACACCGGAGGCTTGCATAGTGATGAAGAAGGCCTCCGGGGTGAATTCCCCTCTCTGATAGGGTGCCGGGAAGAGCTTCATATCCCTCCCGATCTAGGGATGGAGATGACAGCGGCTACAGACTCTTTCGTGGATTTTTGATCGGGTCCTTAGGGTTTTTGTCCCGAGGGAAATATATAGGCGGAAGGAGAGGCCGAGGAGGTGCTGGGGTCGGCCAGACCACCCCCTGGCAGGGGCCAGGCCTGGCCGTGCGGCCAGGTGGTGTGGCCGGCCCCCAACCCTTCTCTGTCTTGTATTCTGGCATCTGATGACTTCCGGAAAAATAGGCACTTTTGCTTTTGTCCCGTCCAATTCCAAGAATATTCATTTTCTGACTTTCCTGGAACCAAAAACAGCAGAAAACAGGCAGCTGGCACTATGGCTCTTGTTAATAGGTTAGTCCAAGAAATCATACGAAAAGTACTCCAAAGTGTGGACAAAACACAACAAAGTGGATAAAACCAAGCATGGAACATCAAAAATTATAGATACATTTGGAATGTATCAACATCCCCAAGTTTAACTCCTGCTCGTCCTCGAGTAGGTAAGTGATAAAAAGAAAGAATAATTTTTGAGGTGACATACACCATCAAAGACTTGATCAAAGTATTTGTAAAACATTCAAAGCTGGGATCATAGTACTTCAATCATAACATGAAAGACAAGGTTCTAGCAATAAGACAAAGAAACTATGTTACAACATGAAAAGGCACAAACAAAAGATTCATGAATAACAGTGCTTTGCAAGACGTTTGTTTGTTTCACATAAAGAAGCATAGCATAGTAGTATTCAGCTTGTCCCTCATAGAGTAGCAAATATAAATGCATAGGACACCTTCAAAGTTCATAAGAGTGACTAGATACAAATAGTTTAAAACAAGCAATATCAAGGTATGCATCAATCAACTAGTCTTGGGACAGTGCACATAGAACTAAGAATGGCCACTATGCTCTCAAAGTAGGTGCATAAAGATAGAAGGTGGAGACTCAATATAATGGTGGAAGAAGGGCCTTTATAAAAGGAAGCAGAGATTCAAGTCTCATAAAGAGCTTCCAAAAATTATGGTACTTGTAGCTTTCAGCTCTCATTGCCCCTATCATAAGCATCTTGAAGTGATTAAGGTTAAAGTGAACAAACTATGGTGTACATGCTACGAAGTATAAGTTAGAAATCTCATGTCCCTTGTATACGAGGGCCGCTGCTCATGCTACTCAAGTTTAGTCACCGGTAAGTTCTTGTCATCGTAAGTACATGTGTATCATAGAAAACCGCCAACGGGATACCCCTTGCTCGATGATACGGAAGAATCCCCATATCAAAATGACAAGGCAAGTAGACAACGAGCATGTTAGCAATATTCTTATTTACCATGGGAATATAATGCTTTTTTCTCTCTTTCCTCTTTTCATAATCTCTTTTTTTTCTTTTTCTCTTTTTTTCTCAATATAGGACTCTTTTTTATAAGAAGAATGCTTCATAGACAGCTCATTATGGTTACGCTGCAGGTTTCCACCATGTCAACATGGATTAGACCAGCGGCCCAGGCATTTCTCTAACACATATACAAAACTCCATGGACTTACAAGCTCCCCTTTCATTTCACACCGACGACATCCATATACAAAAGAGCATGATATCAACTAGGTACATGTACCAAGTGCAATGTTGAAAGCGTTCCCCATGACATCATGGTTCTGCTAATTCCCAACAAATAAGTGCAAGCATATACAACATAGATGACACAATGGTTCAAGTTTATTAAGGGCAAGAAAAGTAAAGTGTGCCATCAAGTTCGTGAGAGCTTTAATCACTAGTTTTCTCATAAAAAGTTTAATTTAGAAGGTAAACAAAAGCATGAATATACTTGGAATAGCATAAGCTAGTAGGTAGGTATGGTGGAATCTTTGGAATAACTTGGTTTAAGGAGTTGGATGCCAAAATAATATCAAGCATGGCATGACAAAGCATAGGCCACAGTCAAAAACAAGCTCTCTTTACCACATAAGCATGAACTACTCTTTTCCAATCCAAACCAAACTATTTGCAAACCAATGTATGAAAGAGGGGGTCCAACCAATTTATTCAGAAAACTAAGAAAACCAAGGCAAACGAAAAACCAAAACGAAAAACGAAAAAGAAGACGCTCCAAGAACAACACAACCGTGCATGAAATAATAAAAATGAAGTGTTTCGAAGAAACCTAGGATTTTTATTGATGAAGAAGGGGATGCCTTGGGCATCCCCAAGCTTTGACGCTTGTACTTCTTGGATATTTCTTGGGGTGACACGCGTGGCATCCCCAAACTTGAGCTTTAGTCCATCCTTCATCTAATTATTCATTCCTTTCATACACCTGAAATTTTTCCTTCATACAAAACTTCACACAATCTTTGTTAGCAACATTAGTGCACTGAAGATAATAGGTCTTAAGGTTCATTTCCAACACCAATAAACTTCCATTAGAACACTATCTACTGAAGCACTTCCCTCAAAAAGCTCAATTCCCCAAAAGAACTCAAAAAGGAACCAACAAGAAGCAAATGCAGAAAATGACAGAAATCTGTGAAAATAGACCAGCAGGTAAAGACGAATTTTTTCGAGAACCTTATGTTGCTCAAATAAAAAAGTGTTGAACTAACAAAAGTTAGATAACAACCTGGGGCAGAAGCCCAAAAATTCACGCCTCAAAAGTACGTTCAGAGATTTTACACGAATTTTTACGGTGAAGCACAGAAATCTGTTTCCGGACAGCAACTTTCCCAATCATTACTTCTCTCTCATTAGAGGTTACTCTTGGCACAAAAAGCAAATAAAAAGGATAAGGAGAGGTTATTAATGAAGTAATAACTTCCAAGACTCATCTAAAACTTTTGGGTTATCTCCCAATAAGTACTTTTCTTTAACGCCTTTAAGTTAGGCATAAGAAGCAACAAAAAGAATCAAGTGTTCTCAAATGAAGAAGCATTAAGACCAAATTTTGTTTTCATAGGAGAAGCAAAAGAAATCTTCTCTCTCTTATTAGGGAAGTGTTCTATACCTTTCTTGAATGGGAGTTGATTTAATGGTGCCTTCTTTCGTATCAATGATGGCACCAACAGTTATAAGAAAAGGTCTTCCCAAAGTAATAGGACAAGAAGCATTGTATTCAACATCCAAAACATAGAAATCAACGGGGACATAGGCATTGTTAACCATAATAAGAACATAATTAAGACTCCCCATGAGTTTCTTTTTAGCATTATCATCAAGTGGGACATTCAAATAACAATCTTCAAGTGGAGGCAAATCAAGCATATCATAAATCCTTCTAGGCATAATAGAAACACTACTATCAAGATCACATAAAGCTTTGAAATCAAAGTCATTCACTTTAATGATGGGTTCCCAACCATCTTCTTGTTTTATAGGAATAGAAGCTTTATGTTTCATCTTTTCTTCTTTAATCTTTATGAGAGCATCAGTAATGTATTTTGTAAAGGCCATGTTCATAGCACTAGCATTAGGACTTTTAGCAAGCTTTTGTAGGAACTTAATAACTTCAGAGATGTTACAACCATCAAGATCAAAATCAAATTTATCATCTAAAGTAGTAGAACTATTACTAGCCTCAACACTAGTGGTGGTAATAGTAGAAACACTAATGTTTCTAGCAATTTCATCTTCTCTTTCCCACTTAGCATGTAATTCAGCTAATAGTCTAACATTTTCATCAATTCTTACTTGTATAACATTAGTAGCTGCAAAGGGATTATCATTAGTTTTAGGTTTAACAGCCATTTTATTAATCAATGAAGATTGAGCTTCAGACAAAGATGATATATTTCTTTTAGCATTAGAGAGTTTCAATTGTAAACTAGGAATTTCTCTATTTAGACTCTCAAGTTGATGGCTAATGTTCTTCAAAATGATAGATTGTTCCTCCATAGTTTTAGTGAATAGTTTATTTTGCTCATATTGCATTTGCATGAAGTTTTTAGTGGCTCTTTCAACTTCTAAAACTCTTCCTTCACTAGGTAATCCAGGTTTACCATTATAGCCATAAGTATTATTAGGAGGGTAGGGCCTATAATTGTTATTACCATAAGCATTATTGCCAAAATTGTTATTTCTTATAAAGTTCACATCAACTTGCTCTTCTTGAGCAACCAAAGAGGCTAAAGGAACATTATTTGGATCAATATGGGCTTTCCCATTCACAAGCATAAACATAATAATATCAATCTTATCACTCAAGGAGGAGGTTTCCTCAACAGAATTTACCTTCCTACCTTGTGGAGCTCTCTCAGTATGCCATTCAGAATAATTAACCATCATATTCTCCAGAAGTTTTGTTGCAGCACCCAAAGTGATGGTCATAAAGGTACCTCCAGCAGCAGAGTCCAATAGGTTCCTTGAAGAATAGTTCAATCATGCATAAAAAGTTTGGATGATCATCCAAGCAGTCAGTCCATGAGTGGGACAATTCTTTACCAAAGATTTCATTCTTTCCCAAGCTTGAGCAACATGTTCATTATCAAGTTGTTTAAACTTCATTATTTCACTTCTCATAGATATAATCTTAGCAGGGGGATAGTACTTTCCAATGAAAGCATCTTTGCATTTAGTCCAATAATCAATACTGTTCCTAGTTAAGGAATTCAACCATTCTTTAGCTTTTCCTCTCAAAGAGAAAGGAAACAATTTCAGTTTAATAATATCACCATCTACATCCCTATGCTTTTGCATCTCACAAATTTCAACAAAGTTATTTAGATGGGCAGCAGCATCTTCATTACCAATACTAGAAAATTGTTCTCTCATAACAAGATTGAGCAAAGCAGGTTTTATCTCAAAGAAAGTATCTTCAGGCACAGGTGGAGCAATAGGTGTGCTCATAAAATCATTGTTGTTGGTACTAGTGAAGTCACACAACTTAGTGTTTTCAAGAGTAGTCATTTTTTTGGGGTTTTAAATAAGAAAGCAAACTAGTAGAACTAATTTTTTGTGTGTTTTTGATAAAGAAAGCAAACTAGTAAAACTAATTTTTTTGCGTTTTTGATAACAAAACAAGCAAACAAAGCAAAAAGAAACTAAGCAAAACAAAAATAACAAAGTAAAGAGATTGGTTATGAGGGACTCCCCTTGTGAAGATGTCCTTGACTCCCCGGCAACGGCGCTAGAAAAATGCTTGATGGCTCAGTGTATGGCGCCAGAAAAGTGCTGGTGCGGTGTTGATGTAGAGATCGTTGGGAACCCCAAGAGGAAGGTATGATGAGCGCAGCAGCAAGTTTCCCTCAGTTATGAAACCAAGGTTTAATCGAACCAGTAGGAGCAAGGAAACACCCCAAAAGTGTTGCTAGATAAGCCTTGGTAGGGCACACTACCAGTGCTAGTAGCAACATGGAGACCTGCACAACACAACCACAGAATCTGTCCCCAACTTGCGATGAGGTTGTCAATCTCACCGTGTTTTGCGGAAAAAAAGTATTAAACGTATCAAATGGAAATAAGTAATAGTTTGCAGAAAGTAAACACAAAGAAGTAAACATTTTATAGATTGTATGTAAAAGACAAGGACCAGGATCCATAGTTCACTAGAGGTGGCTCTCCTTAGATAGATAACATGCTGGGTGAAAAAATTACATCGGGGCAATTGACAAACACCGAGAAAGCAATACATGCATATACTAATCATCTTGACTCCTTTGAGACTTGATTGGGCATTACAACATTATACATAGACCGCCATCCAACTGCATCTATGACTAATAATCCACCTTCAGGTTATCATCTGAACCCCCTCCAGTATTAAGTTGCAAGCAACAGATTGTTGCTTTACGAACTGCGTGTAAAGTAAACAATA
This sequence comes from Avena sativa, assembly GCA_916181665.1. Classification (NCBI taxonomy): domain Eukaryota; kingdom Viridiplantae; phylum Streptophyta; class Magnoliopsida; order Poales; family Poaceae; genus Avena; species Avena sativa. Next base: position 5,598,409 of record OV702287.1, read on the forward strand.
CGATTGTTCTATGAACAAAGGATTGTTGTTTTCTCCCTAGTAGCAACAACACATCTAGTACCTTAGAGATTTCTGTCACTTCCCTAGATTACCAGAGGCATGAACCCACTATCGAGCATAAATACTAACTCTTGGAGTTGCTAGCATCTACTTGGCCAAGATAGCTACTACCAACAGAAAGCATGCAAGATCACAAATAACAAAGACATGATAGAATCAATAATCAATCTGAAATAGCATCTCAATATCCATCGGATCCCCGCAAACACAGCATGCAGAATTACAAATAGATGATCTTGATCATGAACGGAGCTCACAAGATCTAAACATGGAAGCACAAAGGAGGAGAACTAGCCATCCAGCTACTACATGGATCTGTAGTCCAAGGATGAACTACTCACGCATCACAACGAAGGCTTGCATGGTGATGAAGAAGGCCTCTAGGGTGAATTCCCCTCTCCGGCAGGGTGCCGGGAAGAGCTTCAGATCCCTCCCGATCTAGGGATGGAGATGACGGCGACTACAGACTCTTTCGTGGATTTTTTGATTGGGTACTTAGGGTTTTCATCCCGAGGGCATCTTATAGGCGGAAGGAGAGGCCGAGGGGGTGCCGGGGCTGGCCACACCACCCCCTGGCGCGGCCAGGCCTGGCCCGCGTGACCAGGTGGTGTGGTGGCCCCTGGCTCCTCTCCGTCTCGTATTCTGGCATCTGATGACTTCCGGAAAAATAGGCACTTTGGCTTTTGTCCCGTCCAATTTCGAGAATATTCATTTTCTAACTTTCCTGGAACCAAAAACAGCAGAAAACAGGCAGCTGGCACTGAGGCTCTTGTTAATAGGTTAGTCCAAGAAATCATATGAAAAGTACTCCAAAGTGTGGACAAAACACAAGAAAGTGGATAAAACCAAGCATGGAACATCAAAAATTATAGATACATTTGCAATGTATCAGTGATAGTAGAAACACTAATGTTTCTAGCAATTTCATCTTCTCTTTCCCACTTAGCATGTAATTCAGCTAATAGTCTAACATTTTCATCAATTCTTACTTGTATGGCATTAGTAGCTGCAAAGGGATTATCATGAGTTTCAGGTTTAGCAGCCATTTTATTCAAAGAAGATTGCGCATCAGCCAAAGATGTTATATTTCTTTCAGCATTAGAGAGTTTTTCCTCAATAGTTTTATTGAAAGCAGTTTGTTTACTAATAAAGTCTTTAAGCATAACTTCAAGTTCAGAGGGAGCACTCCTATTATTGTTGTAGGAATTTCCATAAGCATTACCATTGTTGGGAGGATATGGCTTATAATTGTTGTTACCAAAATTATTCCTATAAGCATTATTGCCAAAATTGTTATTTCTTATGAAGTTCACATCAACCTACTCTTCTTGAGCAACCAAAGAGGCTAAGGGAACATTATTTGGATCAATATGGGATTTCCCATTCACAAGCATAGACATAATAATATCAATCTTATCACTCAAGGAGGAGGTTTCCTCAACAGAATTTACCTTCCTACCTTGTGGAGTTCTCTCAGTATGCCATTCAGAATAATTAACCATCATATTGTCTAGAAGTTTTGTTGCAGCACCCAAAGTGATGGTCATAAAGGTACCTCCAGCAGCAGAATCCAATAGGTTCCTTGAAGAATAGTCCAATCCTGCATAAAAAGTTTGGATGATCATCCAAGTAGTCAGTTCATGAGGGGACAATTCTTGACCAAAGATTTCATTCTTTCCCAAGCTTGAGCAACATTCTCATTATCAGATTGTTTAAACTTCATTATTTCACTTCTCATAGATATAATCTTAGCAGGAGGATAGTATTTTCCAATGAAAGCATCTTTGCACTTAGTCCAAGAATCAATACTATTCTTAGTTAAGGAATTCAACCATTCTTTAGCTTTTCCACTCAAAGAGAAAGGAAACAATTTTAGCTTAATAATATCACCATTTACATCCCTATGCTTTTGCATCTCACAAAGTTCAACAAAGTTATTTAGATGGGAAGCATCATCTTCATTACCAATACCAGAAAGTTGTTCTCTCATAAAAAGATTGAGCAAAGTAGGTTTTATCTCAAACAAAGTATCTTCAGGCATAGGTGGAGCAATAGGTGTGCTCATAAAATCATTGTTGTTGGTGCTAGTGAAGTCACACAACTTAGTGTTTTCAAGAGTAGTCATTTTTTGTGTTTTCAAATAAGAAAGCAAACTAGTAAAACTAATTTTTGTGGGTTTTTGATAAAGAAACAAGCAAACAAAGCAAAACAAAAATAACAAAGTAAATAGATTGGTTATGAGGGACTCCCCTTGTGAAGATGTCCTTGACTCCCCGGCAACGGCGCCAGAAAATATGCTTGATGGCCCAAAATATATCGAGCTCGTTGGGGAACCCCAAGAGGAAGGTATGATGAGCACAACAACAAGTTTTCCCTCAATACGAAACCAAGGTTATCAATCCAGTAGGAGCAAGGAAACACCCCAAAGGTGTAGCTAGCTGAACGATGGCAGGGCGCACTACCGGTGGCAGCAGCAACATGGAGACCTGCACAACACAACCACAGAACTCTGTCCCCAACTTGCGATGAGGTTGCCAATCTCACCGGTTTTGCTGAAAACAAAGGATTAAACGTATCGAATGGAAGGAAGAAATAGTTTGCAGAAAGTAAACACAAAGTAGTAAACAGTTTATAGATTGTATGTAAATGAAAGGACCGGGATCCATAGTTCACTAGAGGTGGCTCTCCTTAAGATAGATAACATGCTGGGTGAACAAATTACAGCGGGGCAATTGACAAACATCGAGAAAGCAATACATGCATATACTAATCATCTTGACTCCTTTGAGATTCGATTGGGAATTACAAAATTATACATAGACCACCATCCAACTACATCTATGACTAATAATCCACCTTCAGGTTATCATCCGAACCCCCTCCAGTATTAAGTTGCAAGCAACAGATTATTGCTTTATGAATTGCATGTAATGTAAACAATACGATTGTTCTATGAACAAATGATTGTTGTTTTCTCCCTAGTAGCAACAGCACATCTAGTAGAGGCATGAACCAGATTACCAGAGGCATGAACCCACTATCGAGCATAAATACTAACTCTTGGAGTTGCTAGCATCTACTTGGCCAAGATAGCTACTAACAATGGAAAGCATGCAAGATCACAAATAACAAATACATGATAGAATCAATAATCAATCTGAAATAGCATCTCAATATCCATCGGATCCCCGCAAACACAACATGTAGAATTACAAATAGATGATCTTGATCATGAACGGAGCTCACAAGATCTAGACATGAAAGCACAAAGGAGGAGAACCAGCCATCTAGCTACTACATGGAACCGTAGTCCAGAGGTGAACTACTCACGCATCACACCGGAGGCTTGCATGGTGATGAAGAAGGCCTCTAGGGTGAATTCCCCTCTCCAGCAGGGTGCTAGGAAGAGCTTCAGATCCCTCCCGATCTAGGGATGGAGATGACGGCGGCTATAGACTCTTTCGTGGATTTTTGATCGGGTCCTTAGGGTTTTCGTCCCGAGGGAAATATATAGGCGGAAGGAGAGGCCGAGGGGGTGCTGGGGTCGGCCAGACCACCCCCTGGCGCGGGCCAGGCCTGGCCGCACGGCCAGGTGGTGTGGCCGGCCCCCAGCCCTTCACCATCTCGTATTCTGGCATCTAATGACTTCCGGAAAAATAGGCACTTTGGCTTTTGTCCCGTCCAATTCCGAGAATATTCATTTTCTGACTTTCCTGGAACCAAAAACAGCAGAAAACAGGCAGCTAGCACTGTGGATCTTGTTAATAGGTTAGTCCAAGAAATCATATGAAAAGTACTCCAGAGTGTGGACAAAACACAAGAAAGTGGATAAAACCAAGCATGGAACATCAAAAATTATAGATACATTTGCAATGTATCAATATCCTTCATGAACACCTTTTGCTCCCTCCTCCAATAGCATGGGTCATCACTGGTTCTTGGCATGTCAAAGAACCTCATCTTGCGCAGCTCATGGTATTCTTTCTTGTACATGTTGGTTAAAGACTACAAGTTTTCATACTTGGCTCTCTTGGCACGGGCTTCATCGTCAACGCGCTCATCTTCCCTTTGCATATAGGCAGCATCTCTGGCCTGCTGCCTCTGGGTAGAAGGCACAACAAACAGGCCAGCCGCCCTATCATATTGAGGCTCCCTCCTTTTGGACTTGTCCTTTGTGCGAGGTGCACGACGCGAACCAGAGCCACCTGAGAATATAGAGGAATGGAAAAGCATGAAGATAAGCATATATGTCCCGAAGACAAGACAAAAGCCTCAAACCCTTGCTGGATGTGCCAGAAGAAAACCACCCCGGAGTCTCCAGCGAGCAACAACGGAATCTCCGGCATGTCCAAAACCACACCAGAGTCTATGTTCAGAGAGACCGAAAACTCCGATCTGGAGATCGGGTTGCTCGAAGGAGGTTGCGGGAGACATTATTTCAAATAGATCGAGCAAGGAACCGGAGCTAATGTGAGAGGAGTGCATGCAAAAACGAGATTCCAGTGGAAGAAGTTGCTACATTGCTCAATGAAGCAAAGGGGAAGAACCCTAGGTTTGTGGTGAGAGAAGATGTACCAGATTCATCCATTGGAGTAAATCCACCAGTGGGGAATTCCCCAAGTATAGAGAGGGTGGAGGAGTCCAACGGCACGGTGGATCCCGCCGGTAGCAGGGCCATGGGGCAATGATTCTGGAGGTGGAGGCGTCGGGTGAGTGGGGGGGAGGTCGGGGGTGGAAGAAAGAAATTGGCTATTTCTCTCACCCTGACCTCCCTTTTATCAGCACCTGAAATCGTCTCAGACCAGATACTCTGGTCCATGGGACCGAAAACTCCGGACTGAATGGAGATTCCGGTGTGAAAACACCGAAAACTCCAGCCCTCTTCGACCAAAACTGCTAGTTTAAGTGTATGAGGACATATATGATAGAAAGCATGTTTTTAGGGAAGGGAATAAGGCTTGGGATAAGATACCATACCGTGAAGATCATAAACCACAAGAGGATTGAAGAAAAGCCATGAAACAACCGACTAAGAGAATATGCAATCAAATCTGATAAAAGACCCAAAAATTATCAATGAGATGCAACCTCTCCATAATGAGAGGGTCGGCGGCCGTAGCCACCATGTTTGAGTAGATGTGTCATGACACCTCGAGGGTATATCTGAGTTCATAGACACTACTCGTCATTGAAACCCACTTATCATAGAAATCATATAGCAAGTATGACATTGTTACTTTTGGCATTATGGGGGGAGTGATAGCCCAATTGTCAGGGGGATGATCCCCGGGTACCCCATCCGAATAAGAAACAGGATAGTCGGATCGCGTCTGGCTGACCAGATGCAGCCAGACAGGACAGGACGGGCCGACTATCACCCAGTAGCCAGATCAGCAAGAGACAGCCGGATACGACGACGTAGCTGGACCCAATCAGAGAGACAGGACGACGTGCGTATCAGTGCACGGTATGCCCTGTACGATGACAAGACGGGCAACCACATGCCCATACCGAAGACTTTGCGTGGGTGACACTGGAATAGTGGCCTGTGCTGACGACGGGCTCGCACGGCGTCCACTGTACCTACGACAACCATACCGCTCATACACCGATAAGATAAGCCATGCTGGACACTGTAGATGACTAGTCGGCTGGGACCCGCCTGTGGGGCCCGCCAGTCGGACTAGCCAGCGAGACCTTTGCCTCTCTGCCTATATAAGGAGAGTCAAGGCCTCAGTAGAAAGGGTTGGTCTCAGTGCATTTAAGGCAGTAGCTAAAGGATACAGCTCAAGGAGCACTTGTAGTTCGTATATCCCACATAGACAGATCAGGCAGGAGTAGGGGCTTTACCTCACCACGAGGGCCCCGAACCTGGGTACTTCTTGCGTCCCGCTACGCTCTCTTGTATCCAATCTCGCCTGCGGACGCCGTCGATAGCTTCCCTGATAGTCCCCACACCTCTATCTAACCTCCTCGGGTACTGCCGTTCCCAATACAACGACAGTTGGCGCCCACCATGGGGCATGATGGCTTCGACCGGAGTCACGTTCCGCACGGGACCCCGCACTTCAGCCGGTGAGAGCGTGGCCTCCGGCCTGGTGCTCACGCTTGGCAAGTTCGACTGTGTCATCGACAACGCCTCCTGCTTCGCAGGAACTTCCTTCCTAGTGAACGACATAGTCCTGCTATTCGGCGATCTCCCCATCTACGTCGCCACCGTCCTGGAGCGTTTCCCTAGGGAAATCGTCTCTGTCACGGGGCTTCCGTGCTCAGACGGTCGCACCTCCACTGCACCTCGCAGCGTGGAGGTCATGATGGCCGGATCCAGCTCGCATCCCTGCTAGCCGCGGGAGCGAGGAACTTCCGCTCCCCCGCAGCCTCGAAACCCGGTGGAGGATGCCATTGATCGGCTCCTGACGCCGGTTAACCTCGGGGACAACCCGGAGGAAGCGGAGGCCAACTTCACCATGGAGAGACAGATCCTCCTCCAGGAGGCCATGGAACTGGTAGCAGCCCGCAAGCAACTTGAGATCGCTAGGCGCGAGTACGACCGCGCGCACGGCCTCACTCCGGCTACCGCGGAGCCGAGCCGGCGCGGACAGGTACGGCGTCGGGGCGGTGAGCTGGGCGGTAGGATGGAGAAGGACGGGGAACCGGATCCCGCGCCTGCCCTCACATGGCCCACCTACAGCACGCCCATCAAGAACCTGCGCACGCCGCGCGCCGCAGCAGAAGAACTACCTAGCCTGGAGGGCGAGGAGCGAGCCCGCTAGCACGCCCGCGTGCAGGAGCTCCTCCGCGTCGCGGACGAGCAGGCCGGTGCCAACCGGCAGACGCAGTAAGACCTTAGCTACTCCAGAGGGAGCAAGGTACCTGCCAACAGCAGGGGCGCACTGCGCGACACCCAGCAGGCGTCCTCCCCTCAGCCGCCCAGGGCCCGCAGCAGGCGCCATAGCTCGGGCAACAGGGGCCAGCCGCGCCAAGAGCAGACGGTGAACAGCAACATGCCACCTCCCCCACCGCCAGCCAGAGCTCCCAGACCGGCCGGTTCCCGTCTCTCGGGCCGGGTGGGAGTGCCCAACCCGGATTGTCCGGATGCCCGCGACCGCATCGAGCTCCTCGCTCAAGCGCGCGTCACGGAGGAGGAAGATTCTACCGGTCCGGTTTGTTTCGGACCCCGCATCCGGAACGAGCCGTTTCCGGATAAATTCTCCCTGCCCAGGGACACCCCCAAGTACGACAGCAACATGAAGCCGGAAGACTGGCTGACCGACTACGCTACGGCAGTCGGCATCACCCACGGGAACAAGCGCACAGCTGTGCGCTACGTCCTTCTCATGCTAACTGGGTGGGCAAGGACATGGCTCAATAGCCTTGCGCCCAACAACATCAACGCCTGGCCTGACTTCGAGAAGGTGTTCGTCCGCAACTTCAGCGGCACGTACAAACGTCCAGGACGCCCGCGCGACCTGGCCTTGTGCCTCCAGGGCGACCGCGAGACCGATCGCGAGTACCTCGCCAAGTGGACGGAGCTCCGCAACACTTGCGACGGCATCCTGGAGAGTTAAGCCATCAACTTCTTCATCAAAGGATGCCGAGAGGGCACCATGCTTCGCCACCGACTACTGTGTGACGAGCCGAAAACCATGGCGGAGCTCATGACGGTTGCGGACCAGTACGCCATGGCGGATGCCGCCATGAAGAAGCCCCTCCGAGTAAACGCGGACAGCCGTCCGACTCCCACGGATCCGGCTCGCGACTGTCCGAGCAATCCGGCTGGTGAAGCCGGATCCTCTAGACGCCACGGCAACGACAACCGGTTCCATGGGGACCACCAGGCCAGACAACAGAAGCCTCGCTACCACGCGTGGCAGGCCAATGCTGTGGAGGGTGCGCCCGACGCACTGGCTAACGACACAAGAAGGCAGAAGCCCCGACTTACCTTCGACCAGATGATTGACGGCCCGTGCAAGTGGCATAGCGGTCCCTTCAAACCGGCTACGCACACCACCCGGAACTGAAGCTGGACCCACCAGCTAAAGGACCAGGGCAACCAGCCTCGTCTCCCGCCTCCCCCACCGGGTGGACCCCCACCACCGGCTAGGGGAGCCGGTAATGATGGTAACGGCGGCAACAACAACAATGGCTACCCCCAGCCGCACGCTGCCTACCACATCTTCGAGACGGAGCAGGATGACAAGCACAGCCGCAGGCGACGCTCCAAGGAGGTCAACGCCATCGTCTCTCCGGTCCCCTAGTACCTGAACTGATCGGAAACCCCCATCACCTGGAGCCGGGCAGATCCGCCTGCGCATCTGCGGACTCCCGGGGGCTACGCCATGGTGCTCGACCCCCTCATCGTCTCCAACGCGCGCACCTGCCGATTCACGCGCGTCCTCATCGACGGAGGCAGCAGCCTCAACCTCCTCTACCAGTCCTCGCTGGAGAAGCTGGGCATTCGCGAAAGCGACCTGCGCCCGACTACCACGACATTCCACGGCGTACTGCCGGGGCCAGCCTGCGCTCCGCTGGGGAAAATCCAGCTGGACGTCATCTTCGGGACAGAGGAGAACTTCCGCCGCGAACCAATCTGGTTGGAAGTGGTAAATCTGACGAGCTCCTACCATGCTCTCCTCGGGCGCCCCGCCCTCGCCAAGTTCATGGCCATCCCCCACTACGCGTACCTCAAGACGAAGATGCCGGGACCCCACGGCGTGATCACCGTCGCCAGCTGCTTCAGGCGATCGATGGAGTGCGCCTCAGCCGGTTCCAAACTGGCAGAGGCCCTCATCATAGCTGAGGAAAAACGCGCGATCATGCGCAATGTGGCCATGGCCCAGCAGGACATTCCGGCTAGTAGCAAACCGGCTAGAGAAGGAGCTTTCCAGCCAGCAAAGGAGACGAAGAGGATCCCGCTCGATCCCTTCGATCTGACTAAGTTCGTCACCATTGGTGCCGGCTTGGACAGCAAATAGGAAGGCGCGCTTGTCGACTTCCTCCATGAGAATCGGGACATCTTCGCATGGTCTCCCAAAGACATGCCGGGTGTGCCGAGGGAGTTCGCCGAGCACTCACTTCATGTGCGTCTGGATGCCAAGCCGGTCAAGCAACCTCTGCGCCGGTTTGCAGAGGAGAAGAGAAAGATAATCGGTGACGAGATCACCCGGCTCCTTGCAGCCGGGTTCATCATGGAAGTGTACCACCCAGACTGGCTGGCGAACCCAGTCTTGGTGTTGAAGAAGAACAAGACCTGGCACATGTGTATCGACTATACCAGCCTGAACAAGGCGTGCCCGAAAGACCCCTTCGCCTTGCCCCGTATCGATCAAGTCATCGATTCCACGGCCGGCTGTGATTTGTTGTCCTTTCTAGATTGTTATTTCGGGTACAATCAGATCCGGCTAAACCCGGCTGATCAAATTAAGACATCATTTATCACCCCCTACGGGGCTTTCTGCTATGTAACCATGCCTTTCGTCCTAAAGAACGCAGGCGCCACCTATCAGCGATGTATGCAGAAATGCTTGCACTCGCAGATAGGCCGAAACATGCACGCTTACGTGGATGACGTAGTCATCAAGACCAAGGAAAAGCGCACCCTCCTCGAGGATCTGAGAGAAACATTTGGCAACCTCCGCTAGTACCAGATGAAGTTGAACCCAGAGAAGTGCGTCTTCGGAGTACCATCCGGTCAGCTACTCAGTTTCCTCGTATCACAACGAGGTATCGAGGCAAATCCGGAGAAGATCGCGGCCATCGAGAGGATGCAGCCGCCCAAGAACCTGCTTGGAGTCTAGAAGTTCACCGGATGCCTGGCTTCCCTCAGTCGTTTCGTCAGCCAGCTGGGGGAGAAGGTAATCCCGCTATACCAACTGATGAAGAAGACGGACAAGTTCTCCTGGACTTCGCAGGCCGACACCGCGTTTCATGACGTCAAGCGCATGCTATCCACAGCACCGGTTCTAGCCACGCCGGCTAGCAAGGAGCCGATGTTGCTCTATATAGCAGCCATCAGCCGAGTCGTCAGTGTCGTCCTGGTGGTGGAGCGCCCCGAGGAAGGTAAGGCTCAGCCGGTTCAGAGACCCGTCTACTACCTCAGCGAGGTTCTCTCCCTCTCCAAGCAGAACTACCCCCACTACCAAAAGATGTGCTATGGTGTGTACCTGGCATGTAAGAAGCTCAAGCACTACTTCCAGGAGCACCCAATCAAGGTCGTGTGCACTACACCCCTTTCGGAAATCATCGGCAACAAGGACGCCACCGGCCGAGTCGCCAAGTGGGCCATCGAGCTTGCCGCCTACTCCATCCAGCACGAGCCCCGGCTCACGATCAAGTCACAGGCGTTGGCGGACTTCCTCGTCGACTGGGCCGAGACCCAGTATCTCCCACCGGTTCTGGATTCAGACCACTGGCGGATGCACTTCGACGGGTCGAAGATGCTCGGGGGCTTGGGTGCTGGCATCGTGCTCACCTCGCCCAAGGGAGACCGACTGGAGTACGTGCTGCAGATCCACTTCAAGGCCTCCAACAACATAGCCGAATACGAGGCACTGGCGCACGGGCTCCGGCTGGCCAAGGAGATCGGTGTCAACCGGATCCTGTGCTTCGGTGATTCAGACTTGGTGGTGCAACAGGTGTCCGGGGAATGGGACGCCAGAGATGCAAACATGGCTCTCTACCGGTTCCACATCTAGAAGCTCAGCGCCTCCTTTGACGGGTGCGAATTTCACCATGTCCACCGCACCAACAACGAGGCAGCCGATGCGCTCTCCAAGATAAGATCCACCAGGCAGGCCATCCCGCCAGGGGTCTCCTTGGAGCATCTGCGCAAGCCATCCATCAACCCGTCGCCGGAGCCAGACTCCATCGTCTGGGCGGGAAGCATTCCGGCGGCCGGAGCAGCAGAAACGGAGCCAGCAGAACCACCAAAGAAGAAAACCCGCACCAATTTCGGCCAGGCAGTGCCCTCCGGCTCGCAAGACCCAAGGGCTGCCGGCTCGCCTAATGGCTCGGGGGCTGCCGTCCCGGATATTCCACCCAGACGACCCCCCGACACCCGTCAGCCGGAGGACAAGAGCGTCCTCGTCATCCAGGAAGTGCCATCCTGGGCACAACCCTTCATGAACTACATCGCGAACAGAGAACTCCCGGACGACGAGGTAGAGGCCAGGCAAATCCGACGCCACGTGCATACATACACCATCATAAACGGCGAGCTGTACAAGCGCAGTGTATCCAGTATCTTCCAAAGATGTGTCGATGTAGACACAGGCTATCGGCTACTCAAGGACATCCACCAGGGTGAGTGTGGGCACCACGCTTCGTCAAGGGCGATAGTCGCCAAGGCGTTTCCCCATGGTTTCTATTGGCCCACCGCCCTCGAGGATGCCGAGCAGCTGGTCCACGCGTGCAATGGGTGTCAGCGCTTCGGGCAGCTCAGGCACATGCCAACCTCGGTACTCAAGACCATACCGATCACCTGGCCATTCGCAGTTTGGGGCCTCGACATGGTCAGGCCCTTCAAGCGAGCCCGCGCGGGAATGACCCACCTGCTGGTAGCGGTGGACAAGTTCACAAAGTGGATCGAGGCCAAGCCTATCCAGAAGCTGGATGGAGCGACGGTTGTTACCTTCTTCACCGACATCATCAACCGCTTCGGCTACCCCAACAACATCATCACCAACAACGGCACGAACTTCGCCAAGGGGGCCTTCGCCCGGTTCTGCAGCAACAAGGGCATACGGCTGGACCTTGCCTCTGTTGCACACCCACAGTCCAACGGGCAAGTCAAACGAGCAAATGGCTTGGTGCTAGCCGGCATCAAACCACGTCTCATCGAGCCGTTGGAGCGGTCACCCGGATGTTGGATCGAAGAACTTCGGGCTGTGTTGTGGAGCCTCCGCACCACACCGAATAGGTCAACCGGCTACACGCCATTCTTCCTGGTCTACGGATCGGAAGTCGTCCTCTCCGCCGACATCGAATTTGACTGCCCTCGCAAGCTCCTCTACGACGAGCAAGCCAACAAGGAGGCGCGGGAGAACGGGGTGGATCTCCTGGAGGAGGCCCGCGAGCTGGCCCTGTCCAGATCTGCCCTGTACCAGCAGCGACTACGTCGCTACCATTCAAGCCGGATTCGCCCAGTCGTAGTCCGCGAGGGCGACCTGGTTCTCCGGCTGGTGCAAGACACGAAGGGCATGCACAAGCTATCACCACCCTGGGAGGGCCCCTTCATCATCAGCCGGGCGCTTCCCAATGACTCCTATTACCTCATCGACGCACAGCAGCCGTGCAAGAACAAGATGGACAAATCGGACGAGGAGACCGAACGTCCTTGGAACGCGGCCCTGCTGCGCCCGTTTTACACCTAGTCGCCAGGCAGTGTATGTATCCCGAAAACCCCATGAATGAAAATGCAGACTCCCACGAGAATCTCGGGGGCTCCTTCTAGAAATGTGTGTGCACCTATTTTTCGGTTCAAATTTTCCGGCTCCGGCAACCCCTACCCGGGGGCTCGCTGGCTGGCCCGGCCTGTTAAGTCAACAAACCGGCTGAATAGTGTGCGATGATGTCAGAGGCCCACTCTTCTTCTCAGCTACAGACCGCAACCCGGCTGTCCGGCTAGCAAGAGCAAAAGCCCGAGGCATCCCACACGAAAAACAGGGAGGAAACGCGACAGATCGGGCGTCCCGGCCCTGCAACTAGCTCGAACCAATCCAGCTGCTAAGCCGCTAGTACTGTGCGTAATGTACTGTCAGCTCCCTTCGATTCCGGCTGCAGACCGCAACCTGGCTGCCCGGCAAGGACCCAGCGAAAACAGCAGAACACACGAGAAGGCGACTAAGTGTCTAGAAAGGAGCAAGCCAGTTTTCGAAAAAAAAACAAGCCGTTTTCCGGCTACGATTTGACAGACTAACCTATTAACCTATGAAGATGTATGTGTATGCATATGTGCATTCTTGTCCGACTACTTCGAGTCGGAATTCAGGAGAAGGAAAGAAGATTCGAAGTCCTTGCCGTCATCAAGCGCTCCGAATCTTGGGGGCTACACCCACTGGGTGCGCTCGCGCGCCCCCAGTGGAATCTTGTAGTTCCTGACCGGCTAAGGGCGTTTAGCCGGGTGTTCGGAGCCCAAGTGAGGGCAAGGGCGGGAGCAAGAAAAGACAAGAAAGATTCGAAGCACCTGGCTACGCCAGCTACTCCGAATCTCGGGGCCTACACCCAGTGGGTGCGCTCGCGCGCCCCCACTGGAATGTTAGTTCCCCCGGCTGAAGGCGTACAGCCGACGAAAGTGGCCGACTGGGACGAGGCCAGTCGGATAAAGTTAGAAGACTTGGCAGAAATAAGAAAGATTCGAAGCACCTGGCTACGCCAGCTACTCCGAATCTCGGGGGCTACACCCAGTGGGTGCGCTTGCGCGCCCCCACTAGAGGTGTAGGTCGCCCGGCTAAAGGTGTGTAGCCGGACGAAGTTAGTCGGGCAAAATACGCAAAAGGAAAGCTCAATGCACAAGGAAGATTCAAGAATTCCAACAATAATAAACAAAAAGGAGACAAAGCTCTCATAAGTTACCTAGCGTTAAAGACGGCCGGCACAAGCAGACAAGGTTCACAAGTACATAACACAAGACAATTACACCCGGCATCCCGGGGCAGCAGCTAAACGGCAGGGACTTTGCCGTGGGGGAGTTCTTGGCCGGCAGAGGCTGGGGGCAGAGGAGGAGCCGTAGTGCTCGATCCGGCCTCGCTGCAGGCAGGCAGTGGCATCGGGGCCTCCACATCAGGAGTACCGATGGACTCCGAGTCGGTGAGCACCTCATCAGGGTCCACGTAGTCGGCGATCTTGATGGCGGACCCGCGAATCTCCGGATGGGCTTGGCGGATGGCGGCAAGATCAGCTCCGGCACAGAAGCCCCCATCGATCTTCTCGACGTGGGCGTCCTTGTACCAGGAGAGCATCAGAGCCAGGGCCATCTCCGCTCCGGCTCGCGCCGCCAGGTCCCGCAGCCGGTCCACCGCAGCTGGCACCTCTCCCACCTTCGCCGCCAGCTGCGCCATCGTCTCCAGAACTGGAGCCTTCGGCCACAGGAAGGAGAAGACGTCCCGTGCCGCCTGACGAAGCTTTGCAGCTTCCTCGCCAAGAAGGACGACGAGCTCCTGAGCCGTTGGCTGTGCTCCCGGCCAGTTCTCCTGCAGCCGGTTGTAGGCCAGCAGGTCTATACCGGGGTAAAAAACTGTCAGAAAAGAGGAGTCAGATCCGGCTACCGGATCCGGAAAAAAAGGAAGACGGAAGAAAGAACTCACCCTTGGTAGTGTGGCTAACCTGCATCAGCTCCTCCACCAGCGCCTTCTCCTTGACCGCTAGCCGTTTTATCTCCTTCTCTTGGTCCTTGTTCTGGGCCTCGAGGAGGGAGAAGGCTTCGGCCCGGCTAGCGAGCGAGGCATCGCGCTCCTTGACAGTGGTCTCCAAACCGTCTACCCACGCGTGCCAATCCTTGTTCTGCAGCCGCAGAGTGGAGTTGGACCTGCTCAGCTAGTCGTTCGCTTTCTTCAAGCGATCGATCTCGCGCTGAGCGCACACGAGGATGGCTGCAACAAAACCGGCTATCAGAAAAAAAGATCAAGACGGATAAAGCGAACTTACTCTGGGAGGTCCCGTTGGCGGCAGCAAGCTTCTGCTCCAGGGTCCGGTTCCCGCCGGCTGTGGCCTCAAGCAGCCGGATCTCCTTCACCGCCAGCTCGAGCGTGGCGGCAAGGTCCGATAGCGAAGAGGCAGAGGAGGCGTCGTCGTCCATGGCGTTGACGGCCAAAGACTCCTTCGCCGCAACCACCTCCATTCGCCACTCCTCCCCAAGCTCCTCGTCAGAGGTGTCGTCGCCAACAACGACGAGCTCCTTGCCGGCATCCCCCCGCGCGCCCGCGGAGGAGCCTTCCGGCTAGGAGAGATCCTCTTCCGGCTGGGGACCCTTTGGCTGGGAGGAGGCAGCCGGCTTAGCTCGAGGGGGAGGCGGAGGCTGCGCATCAGAAGAAGGAGAGGCGCCAGTTGGCTCAGTCGGGGCGCGGGGAGGCGACCCGGTTGGCGCCCGGGCCGGGCTCGCGGCTCCGAAAGAAACCAGCGTGCTAAAGAGAAGGAGGAAAAGGCAAAAGCAAAATAAGCCAAAGTTAGAAAAACAAGAAGGAGGAAAAATTGACAGAAAGCACCAAATGATAGAGGGGGAGAGGAAAAACTTACCCCGACATGACCGGGGGCGGCCCTTTCTTCCGGCCAAGACGGCTCGGCGGCAGGGCACTGGACCGGCTCCTCCGCCGTAGGCCGGCGGGAGCCAGAACGGCTGGAGCCGCTCCCACTTGCTTCGCCGTCCGTCACAGAGCGCGTCACCGGCTCCGCAGTCAGCCCGACCTCCTCCTCCTCGTGCACCTCCGCGTGTGGGTCGGCGGCCAGCTCGTCGTTCCGGCTAGGGAAGGCGTCGCCGTCCCCATCCGATTCCTCGCCGGACCACCGAGCGCGCGGCTCGGGCAAGTCTGGCGTGAATACCTCGAGGGGAGCCTCGCCCTCCTCGCGAAGGATGCAGGAGAAGATCTGGCGAATGCAAGAAGTCAATCAGACAGAACAAGGAAATAACATAGAAAGAATAAGCAAAATTTCTGGCTACGAGAACTTACCCGAGGCGCACGGTTCTCCCGGCTGTAGGGCACCAGACTAAACTTCCAGTTCTCCGGCAGCCACTCCTTGCTGATCGTCCACAACCACTCCTTCAAGTTGTGGTAGCGGGGATCGCGGCGCGATAGCTGGGTCGGGTCTAGCCGGCCGGAGTAGTAGCACATCTTGTGCGCCCGCTGCTGCATCGGCATCATCAGCCGGGACATCCAGCTAAGAGTGATGTCCCGACCGGTTAGCTGGCAGGTGACGAGGGAGCGCATGCGTGCCAGCATCGCGTCTGTCTCCGCCTTGTCGCCGTAGATCTTCAGGTCCCAGTGCTGCCGGCTGGACTCGACGTGTTGGAAGGCTGGCAGGTTTATCCGATCGACGTTGGTGACGTTCTTGACGTAAAAGTACGACTGCTGCCACAGCCGTACCGTGTCCTAGAGCAAGAACTTCGGGTAGCCGGATTGGGTGCGGGAGTATATGGAGGCGCCACCGCAGACGACTAGCGGCCCCTTCGTGTACTGCACCTGCGGCCGAACTCGAAAGAGCCGGCAGAAGAGCCCGAGATCCGGCTGGATCCCGAGATAACTCTCGCAGAACGCCATGAAGTGCGCCAGCGTTCCGATTGCGTTGGCGCCGAGGTGGTGGAGGCGGAGGTCGAAGAAGGCCAAGAACGTGAGGAAGAATGGGTGC
This sequence comes from Avena sativa, assembly GCA_916181665.1. Taxonomy (NCBI): domain Eukaryota; kingdom Viridiplantae; phylum Streptophyta; class Magnoliopsida; order Poales; family Poaceae; genus Avena; species Avena sativa. Next base: position 5,614,807 of record OV702287.1, read on the forward strand.
AGCGGCAGCGCGAACCTGCGCGCCAGGTGCGAAAGGAAGACGATGCACTCCCCCTCCGCCGGATGCGGTGACACCTCCCCCACCGGCACCAACCACACTGCCACCTCCTCCGCCGGCGGGAGGATGCGGGTCGCGCGATACTTCGCGATTTGGTCCTCGGTGACGGAGGAGCCACACCAGGCTCCGCGGTCGACGGCCATTTCCGGCTGATGGAGAGGAGCGGCAACAGAAGAGTGACGGTGGCCCGTAGCATCGACGACGGCGAGCGGGCGGCGCAGAGGGCAAGAGCACAGGAGCAAGAGCACGCAAGGGAGAAGAAGATTGCAGCGGGGGAGCGAAGGAAAAGAACTGCCCCCCCCCCCCCCCCCCCCCCCCGCGGCGTCCCTTTAAAGGATCGGAAGGGCAACCGTCGGCAGGGCCACGTGGCGCGCATCTGGGCAACCCACACCCCAACCGCCACCTAGATCCCGTGTGCTAGGGCAGGATGCGCAGAAAATCCTGCAGCGAGAACCGAAGCGCCGGATAGCAGTTTCCCGAGGCGACGTGCGACGGGACGTTACGCTGCCCGCCATAGAGCAATGATGGCATGTGTGCGCGTGGCCGGCGTCAGCACTAACGTCATGGGTAGCGCAACCGCCAGGCTCACCCAGATGAAAATTCAAAAAGCAAGAAGGAGCGCGCGCACATTTCGCCTAAGGGCGGAATCCACACGCGCTCGGGGACTAGTGTCAGGGGGATGATCCCCGGGTACCCCATCCGAATAAGAAACAGGACAGTCAGATCGCGTCCGGCTAACCAGATGCAGCCAGACAGGATAGGATGGGCCGGCTATCACCCAGTAGCCGGATCAGCAAGAGACAACCGGATATGATGACGTAGCCGGACCCAATCAGAGAGATAGTATGACGTGCGTATCAGTGCACGGTACGCCCTGTACGATGACAAGACGGGCAACCACCTGCCCATACCGAAGACTTTGCGTGGGTGACGCTGGAACAGTGGCCTGTGCTGACGACAGGCTCGCACGGCGTCCACTGTACCTACGACAGCCATACCGCTCATACACCGATAAGACAAGCCATGCTGGACACTGTAGATGACTAGTCGGCTGGGACCCGCCAGTCGGAGTAGCCAGCGAGACCTTTGCCTCTCTGCCTATATAAGGAGAGGCAAGGCCTTAGTAGAAAGGGTTGGTCTCAGTGCATTTAAGGCAGTAGCTAAAGGATACAGCTCAAGGAGCACTTGTAGTTCGTATATCCCACATAGACAGATCAGGCAGGAGTAGGGGCTTTACCTCACCACGAGGGCCCCGAACTTGGGTACTTCTTGCGTCCCGCTACGCTCGCTTGTATCCAATATCGCCTGTGGACGCCGTCGATAGCTTCCCTGCTATTCCCCACACCTCTATCTAACCTCCTCAGGTACTGCCGTTCCCAATACAACGACACCAACGGATTAGGACCATACTCCCCTATCTCCATGCCCACACCTAAACCAAATAAGGATCAAGATATTGGGGAGTATGTAAGATGATTAAGTCAAACTCCTTGAATCTACAGTATTTAGCTCATTCCTCAAATAGCAAAACCTTGCTTCATTAAGAGGCTTCATGAAAATATTGACAAGTTGGTCTTTGGTTGGAACATAAGATAGGTCAATATCACCGCGGACAACAAGATCTCTAATGAAATGATGACGAATCTCAATATGCTTCGTCCTTGTATGATCCACTAGGTTGTAGGCAATCTTGATAGCACTTTCATTGTCACATAAAAGAGGCACTTTGTCACAATGGACACCATATTCCTTTATAATTTTCCTCATCCATAACAATTGAGTGCATGCACTAGCAGCTGCCACATATTCGGCTTCGACGGTGGAGAGAGATATACAATTTTGCTTCTTAGAGGACCAACACACCAAGGACCTACCAAGAAATTGTCAAGCCCTGGAGGTTGATTTCCTAGCATCCTTGTCACCAGCCCAATCCGAATTTGTGTACCGACAAAGAGAGAATGTTGAGCCCCTAGGATACCAGACACCATAGTTGGGGTATGAACCAAATATCGGAAGATTCTTTTGACTTCCATCAAGTGGATTTATTTAGGAGCCGCTTGATATCTTGCACACACTCCTACACTTAACACTATATCGGGTCTAGATGTACAAAGGTAAAGCAAAAAACCAATCATAGACCGGTATACCTTTTGATCCACATCTTTACCATTTGGATTTAGTTCAAGATGAGTCTTGGTTTCGATGGGAGTACGAGCTCCATTTAGTTCTTTCATGTTTAACCTCTTGAGCATGTCTTGAGTATACTTGGCTTGATTGAAGAAAGTTCCTCCTCTTAATTGCTTGATCTCAAAACCAAGGAATAAGCTCAGCTCTCCCATCATAGATATCCTAAATCTATCTGTCATAAGCTTTGAGAATTCATCATTAAATGATTTGTTAGATGAACCAAATATGATGCCATCAACATATATTTGGCAAAAGAAAAGCTCCCCATTAACTTTCTTAGTAAAAAGAGTGGGATCATATTTCCCAACTTCAAACCCACGGTCAAATAACAACTCTCTATGGTGCTCATACCACGTGCATGGAGCTTGTTTAAGCCCATAGAGCGCCTTATCAATCTTGTAGACGTGATTTGGGAAGTTGGGATCCTCGAACCCTGGGGGTTGCTTAACATAAACCAACTCTTGCAATGGACCATTTAGAAAAACACTTTCCACATCCATTTGTTGCAATTGGAAGTTATGATGTGCATCATATGCAAGAAGGATACATATGGACTCAAGGAGAGCCACGGGAGCATAGGTCTCTCCATAATCAATGCCTTCAATTTGAGATAAACCTTGAGCTACCAATATTGCCTTGTTCCTCACAACAATTCCATGTTCATATTGCTTGTTCTTGAATATCCATTTAGTGCCAATAACATTGCGGCAATCTTTGGGCTTTTATACTAACTTCCAGACATTTTTTCTCTTGAAGTTATTGATCTCATTATGCATGGCTTATAACCAATCTAAATCCTCAAGAGCTTCCCACACTTTCTTGGGCTCTACCATGGATATATGAGCTTGATGCTCACCAAAATGCTTCAATTGAGCTCAAGTGGACATTCCAGTCCTTAGATCACCAAGAACATTCTCAAGAGTGTGGTATCTTCTTTCCAACTTTTTATCCACTCTAGATTTGCGATGAGCTTCGATCTCCTTGTTGTTTCTTGTGGGGATATCTTCATCATTTTGGTCCTCGTCTTGACCTTCATCTTGACCTTGATCATCAATGGGTTCATTCTCATCATCATGAGGCACATGTTGATCTTGGTCTTGATCAAGCATACTCCTTGAGAGGCATCGAGATGATCTTGCGAACAACTCAATGAATGTGCCTTGTGCAATTTACTGCACAAGGCTAGACAATCCGGTCAATGGAGAGGCCGGATAATCCGGCCTGGAGCTTCTAGCCTGATCAACATGGTGAGGGTTCTCAGCTTGTCTTTGTCTTGCATCATTATTGGCTTCAACAATAGGAGCTTGTTGATACTGTGAAAATGAGGGATCCACTTGCGTAGATCATACTTCTTCTCGATCTGCCAAAAGGGGTTCCTCAATGGGGCGGATGAATCCCACACCCATTCTTCTCATGGCATCTCGAGGTAATTCATCATCTACGTCACAAACATCAACTCGCTCCGCTTGGAGGCCATTATATTCTTTGAAAACCACACTATAAGACTCTATGACGATCCTGGAGAGTCTATCATAGATTCTATAAGTGTGGGAATCGAGACCATAGCCAACAAAAATACCCTCTAAAGCTTTAGAATCAAGTTTGGACAAATGAACACCTTTTATGAGGTAGAAACACTTACAACCAAACACCCCAAAGTATGAAGCGTTGGTCTTGTTACCGGTAAGTATCTCATATGGAGTCTTGATCAACTTTTTGCGGAGGTAGAGCCGGTTCGATGCATGGCATGCGGTGGAGATTGCCTCGGCCGAAAAGTTGTATGGAGACTTAAACTCCACCAACATGGACCTTTCCATATCCATTAATGTCCGGTTCTTCCTCTCAGCTACACAATTTTGTTGAGTGGTATATGCAGCGGAATATTGATGTTTTATCCCCTTATCACTAAGAAATCCATTCAAGGTGTAGTTCTTAAACTCGGTGCCGTTGTCACTTCTTATCACCAACACGGGGACATTGTATTAACATTGAACCATATTGGCAAAGTCGATGAAGTTTTGTTGGGTCTCACTCTTCAACTTGAAGAAGTATACACATGTATATCTTGAGTAGTCATCAACAATCACCAAACAATATTTCTTCCCACCAAGACTCGCATGAGATGGAGGACCAAAGGGATCCACGTGAAGGAGATCCAAGATTCTCTTGAACTTTATGATGTTATTAGGTTTGTGGGGAGAATCATGCATTTTTCCTTCAACACAAGCCCTGCACACATGATCTTTGGCAAAAAATATATTTTCTTTTAGTCCAACAATATGGCCACCCTTGTGAAGACTTTGCAAAGTTCTCGTATTGACATGGTCTAGATAGCAATGCCATATCCAACCTACATCAGCCTTTCCGAATAGGCACATCGCACCTGTAGTGGTTTTCCCCGAAAATCCCACCACATACAAGCCATTTTCGACTACCCAACGAAAGCGACCTTTAGAGTCTTGCACCGCAAGAGAACCACAATATCATTATCAATACAGACGGCAAAGCCCATATTTCCAAGAGCATGGACTAAAAGTAAATTATACCCAAGGGTCTCAACAAGCATGATGTCCACGAGAGTAGTATCATGTGCAACCACAACCTTGCCAAGACCAATTACCTGAGACCTTGACTTATCGGCATATGTGAAGGTTATTTGATCATGATTCGGCCTTATCTCTGTCATTATCACCTTGATTCCGGTCATATTACTTGTGCATCCAGTATCAAGCACCCAATTTGACCCACCGGAAGCATAGTTCTCTGATGCTCTTGCCATAAGGCAAGTGACGTTCTTGTTGGAGGTATTCTCATTTGGAGAGTCGAAGAGTGGGAAAGTGGATGTAGAGGTGGTGGAGATGGCTGCCACACCATTTGATGTTTCTTCTTCTTCCTCCTCATCTTCATCATCTGATGAGAACTCTTCATGTGCTATCAACGCAATGTCAGCTGACTTCTTGTTGGTAGTATTCTTCTTGATGAAAGGCTTCTTGAAAGGGACCTTTGAATTTTTCTTCAATATTAGTCCACCACCATGATTTTCTCTCTTCTCATATGGACATTTGGCAACAAAATGATAGCAGTCACCATAGTTGAAGCAAGTTCTCAATCTTGAACCATTCTATTTTCTACCACTTCGGTTACTTCTTCGTTGCATCTCCATCTTGGCCTTGGCGGGATCTTTCCAAAAGTTCCTTGCATAGAAGGCCATGTATTCACCATGAGCAACCTTGACATCTTTGGGGTGGCTCATAGTCAAGACTTCATCACTTCCTTCTTCTTCCTCATACTCCACAAACTTGGCCTTCAAGGCAATATTAACACCATTTCTCATTCCAAGGGCACGAACACGAGCACCTTTGGCATTCTTGGCAGCTACCTTGAAGGCGGACATCTCTTGCATAACTTTATTGGAGGTCATGAGATGGTAGTTGTGTCTTCCTTGGAGACTCTTCAAGTTGGTGGGCTCGAAGGGCATGAGCGCACTCACATACTTCCTCTTTATCCAAGCATCATCCACATGAGAGGCACCAACATTTCTAAAGGTGGTGGCAGTGGATTTGAGTCTTTGATACATGTCTTCATGGTCCTCACCATCCTTCATATAAAAGCTTTTGGCTTCATTCCTCAAAGCATCATATCGGTTTCATCTCATGCTCTCATTTCCAACAAACATATCAATGAGAGCATCTCAAGCTTCCTTGGCGGTGTTGAGGTGTTCAATGTGAGGGAAATCTTTTGGCCCCACACTAAGTTGAATCATGTGTAACACGGTGGCATTGAGTTTATTATTGACCACTTCTATTCTTGTCAAGTTGGTTGGATCCTCAATTTTGCTTCTTAGAGGACCAACACACCAAGGACCTACCAAGAAATTGGCAAGCCCTGGAGGTTGATTTCCTAGCATCCTTGTCACCAGCCCAATCCGAATTTGTGTACCGACAAAGAGAGAATGTTGAGCCCCTAGGATACCAGACACCATAGTTGGGGTATGAACCAAATATCGGAAGATTCTTTTGACTTCCATCAAGTGGATTTATTTAGGAGCCGCTTGATATCTTGCACACACTCCTACACTTAACACTATATCGGGTCTAGATGTACAAAGGTAAAGCAAAAAACCAATCATAGACCGGTATACCTTTTGATCCACATCTTTACCATTTGGATTTAGTTCAAGATGAGTCTTGGTTTCGATGGGAGTACGAGCTCCATTTAGTTCCTTCATGTTTAACCTCTTGAGCATGTCTTGAGTATACTTGGCTTGATTGAAGAAAGTTCCTCCTCTTAATTGCTTGATCTCAAAACCAAGGAATAAGCTCAGCTCTCCCATCATAGATATCCTAAATCTATCTGTCATAAGCTTTGAGAATTCATCATTAAATGATTTGTTAGATGAACCAAATATGATGCCATCAACATATATTTGGCAAAAGAAAAGCTCCCCATTAACTTTCTTAGTAAAAAGAGTGGGATCATATTTCCCAACTTCAAACCCACGGTCAAATAACAACTCTCTATGGTGCTCATACCACGTGCATGGAGCTTGTTTAAGCCCATAGAGCGCCTTATCAATCTTGTAGACGTGATTTGGGAAGTTGGGATCCTCGAACCCTGGGGGTTGCTTAACATAAACCAACTCTTGCAATGGACCATTTAGAAAAACACTTTCCACATCCATTTGTTGCAATTGGAAGTTATGATGTGCATCATATGCAAGAAGGATACATATGGACTCAAGGCGAGCCACGGGAGCATAGGTCTCTCCATAATCAATGCCTTCAATTTGAGATAAACCTTGAGCTACCAATATTGCCTTGTTCCTCACAACAATTCCATGTTCATATTGCTTGTTCTTGAATATCCATTTAGTGCCAATAACATTGCGGCAATCTTTGGGCTTTTATACTAACTTCCAGACATTTTTTCTCTTGAAGTTATTGATCTCATTATGCATGGCTTATAACCAATCTAAATCCTCAAGAGCTTCCCACACTTTCTTGGGCTCTACCATGGATATATGAGCTTGATGCTCACCAAAATGCTTCAATTGAGCTCGAGTGGACATTCCACTCCTTAGATCACCAAGAACATTCTCAAGAGTGTGGTATCTTCTTTCCAACTTTTTATCCACTCTAGATTTGCGATGAGCTTCGATCTCCTTGTTGTTTCTTGTGGGGATATCTTCATCATTTTGGTCCTCGTCTTGACCTTCATCTTGACCTTGATCATCAATGGGTTCATTCTCATCATCATGAGGCACATGTTGATCTTGGTCTTGATCAAGCATACTCCTTGAGAGGCATCGAGATGATCTTGCGAACAACTCAATGAATGTGCCTTGTGCAATTTACTGCACAAGGCTAGACAATCCGGTCAATGGAGAGGCCGGATAATCCGGCCTGGAGCTTCTAGCCTGATCAACATGGTGAGGGTTCTCAGCTTGTCTTTGTCTTGCATCATTATTGGCTTCAACAATAGGAGCTTGTTGATACTGTGAAAATGAGGGATCCACTTGCGTAGATCATACTTCTTCTCGATCTGCCAAAAGGGGTTCCTCAATGGGGCGGATGAATCCCACACCCATTCTTCTCATGGCATCTCGAGGTAATTCATCATCTACGTCACAAACATCAACTCGCTCCGCTTGGAGGCCATTATATTCTTTGAAAACCACACTATAAGACTCTATGACGATCCTGGAGAGTCTATCATAGATTCTATAAGTGTGGGAATCGAGACCATAGCCAACAAAAATACCCTCTAAAGCTTTAGAATCAAGTTTGGACAAATGAACACCTTTTATGAGGTAGAAACACTTACAACCAAACACCCCAAAGTATGAAGCGTTGGTCTTGTTACCGGTAAGTATCTCATATGGAGTCTTGATCAACTTTTTGCGGAGGTAGAGCCGGTTCGATGCATGGCATGCGGTGGAGATTGCCTCGGCCGAAAAGTTGTATGGAGACTTAAACTCCACCAACATGGACCTTTCCATATCCATTAATGTCCGGTTCTTCCTCTCAGCTACACAATTTTGTTGAGTGGTATATGCAGCGGAATATTGATGTTTTATCCCCTTATCACTAAGAAATCCATTCAAGGTGTAGTTCTTAAACTCGGTGCCGTTGTCACTTCTTATCACCAACACGGGGACATTGTATTAACATTGAACCATATTGGCAAAGTCGATGAAGTTTTGTTGGGTCTCACTCTTCAACTTGAAGAAGTATACACATGTATATCTTGAGTAGTCATCAACAATCACCAAACAATATTTCTTCCCACCAAGACTCGCATGAGATGGAGGACCAAAGGGATCCACGTGAAGGAGATCCAAGATTCTCTTGAACTTTATGATGTTATTAGGTTTGTGGGGAGAATCATGCATTTTTCCTTCAACACAAGCCCTGCACACATGATCTTTGGCAAAAAATATATTTTCTTTTAGTCCAACAATATGGCCACCCTTGTGAAGACTTTGCAAAGTTCTCGTATTGACATGGTCTAGATAGCAATGCCATATCCAACCTACATCAGCCTTTCCGAATAGGCACATCGCACCTGTAGTGGTTTTCCCCGAAAATCCCACCACATACAAGCCATTTTTGACTACCCAACGAAAGCGACCTTTAGAGTCTTGCACCACAAGAGAACCACAATATCATTATCAATACAGACGGCAAAGCCCATATTTCCAAGAGCATGGACTAAAAGTAAATTATACCCAAGGGTATCAACAAGCATGATGTCCACGAGAGTAGTATCATGTGCAACCACAACCTTGCCAAGACCAATTACCTGAGACCTTGACTTATCGGCATATGTGAAGGTTATTTGATCATGATTCGGCCTTATCTCTGTCATTATCACCTTGATTCCGGTCATATGACTTGTGCATCCAGTATCAAGCACCCAATTTGACCCACCGGAAGCATAGTTCTCTGATGCTCTTGCCATAAGGCAAGTGACGTTCTTGTTGGAGGTATTCTCATTTGGAGAGTCGAAGAGTGGGAAAGTGGATGTAGAGGTGGTGGAGATGGCTGCCACACCATTTGATGTTTCTTCTTCTTCCTCCTCATCTTCATCATCTGATGAGAACTCTTCATGTGCTATCAACGCAATGTCAGCTGACTTCTTGTTGGTAGTATTCTTCTTGATGAAAGGCTTCTTGAAAGGGACCGTTGAATTTTTCTTCAATATTAGTCCACCACCATGATTTTCTCTCTTCTCATATGGACATTTGGCCACAAAATGATAGCAGTCACCATAGTTGAAGCAAGTTCTCAATCTTGAACCATTCTATTTTCTACCACTTCGGTTACTTCTTCGTTGCATCTCCATCTTGGCCTTGGCGGGATCTTTCCAAAAGTTCCTTGCATAGAAGGCCATGTATTCACCATGAGCAACCTTGACATCTTTGGGGTGGCTCATAGTCAGGACTTCATCACTTCCTTCTTCTTCCTCATACTCCACAAACTTGGCCTTCAAGGCAATATTAACACCATTTCTCATTCCAAGGGCACGAACACGAGCACCTTTGGCATTCTTGGCAGCTACCTTGAAGGCGGACATCTCTTGCATAACTTTATTGGAGGTCATGAGATGGTAGTTGTGTCTTCCTTGGAGACTCTTCAAGTTGGTGGGCTCGAAGGGCATGAGCGCACTCACATACTTCCTCTTTATCCAAGCATCATCCACATGAGAGGCACCAACATTTCTAAAGGTGGTGGCAGTGGATTTGAGTCTTTGATACATGTCTTCATGGTCCTCACCATCCTTCATATAAAAGCTTTTGGCTTCATTCCTCAAAGCATCATATCGGTTTCATCTCATGCTCTCATTTCCAACAAACATATCAATGAGAGCATCTCAAGCTTCCTTGGCGGTGTTGAGGTGTTCAATGTGAGGGAAATCTTTTGGCCCCACACTAAGTTGAATCATGTGTAACACGGTGGCATTGAGTTTATTATTGACCACTTCTATTCTTGTCAAGTTGGTTGGATCCTCAATTTTGAGTCCTTCTTCAATAATATTCCACAAGTCAATGCAAGAGCTACGCACATGAGATTTCATCAAAACTTGCCATTGAGAAAAAGAATTTGCAGCTAGCATAGGTGGGTCACCTCTATTATTTATATGTGGATGAGGGATCAGGGGGTCGAGAGAGTACCAACCGGGAACCTCATGGTGCTCTTCCTTCCCATCTCCCTTTTTGGTGGAGGAGTTAGTGGCATTATGTTCATCCTCCACTACTTCAACCATTGGTTTAGTTGAAGCGTTCACCTTCGAAATCATAGGGGGTTCCTCTTGAGAAGGAGGTGGCGGGGCTATCTTTTCCTTAGAAAATTGCTCAACTAGTTAACGCAACTGTTGGATTTCGTTTCCTAGGGAGGAGCTCAAGCTTGATTCCAATTTCTTGAGATCCTCCATGGTCACCGAGGTGCTAGACTCACCCCCTCCATCTTCATCTTGGCTACCCATACACTGTTAGGCCGTTAAGCCTGAATAAAGAGACGAGGCTCTGATACCAATTGAAAGGATCGTATGGGCACCTAGAGGGGGGGTGAATAGGTGCTACTTCAAATTTTACTCTTTTTGACATAAAAGGTAAATTCTCTAGATATGCAACTAAGGTGAATTTACCTATATGTCACACTAGCACAACTAACTAAGCAAGAGCAAGATATAAGTAAAGTATGATAAAACATAGAGGTAACCAAAATGGAGCACGCGGAGACACAAGGATGATTTCCCGCAGTTCCTTCATTTTGAGGGGAAGTACATCTGCATTTGGAGAGGGGTCATTTCAAACCACCAACGCCACAAAAGGACTCCCTTGTTCTCCAGTGAACCTCACCCCAAAGGGATCGATTCACTCTTCCACTATATTGATAACCTTCGAGGTGGAAATCAGCACCTTTACAACAAGTTCAAGGCAAATATCCACAAATGAATTGGAGTCTCCCGAATGCAAGCAAGTTGTCACAACACAAAGACAAGCTTGTAAGAACCAAATCAAGGCCTAGGGTGTCCAATGAAACACTAGAGCAAGGGATCCCTCAAGTGAATGAGGGGGAAATGAAGATCTCTTTTTGTGAAGATGTAGATCAAGGACTTTGAATGGTGGGAGGGGGATACCTTGTTGATTTGGTGGCTCTACTTTGGGTGTTCTTCTGTTCTGAGATGATCAGAGGTAGGGGATGGAGAACACTTTTTATAGGACGACTCAGCTTAGACCATTTTCTGCCTATTGGGGAATTCCACACCGGACACTTCGGTCTGGAGACCAGAGATTCTGGTCTGTAAGCATCTCACACCAGAGATTCCGGTCCATCTCCAGACAATCTCCGAACCCCTATACTGACTAGCACGGACTTGGTTTTGATGATCACACTGGAGACCCGTGCCAAAACTCCGGTTTTGGGAACTCCGGTCTTTGCACACCGGAGATTCCGGACTGCCCAGACCGGAGATTTTGGTCTGAACCTTCCATGAAGACTTTGTTTCAGCCAGGGATATTTCCAATTGCTGCAGACTTTTCACTTTTCAGTAGATTAACCTGACACCATTAGCACACGGTAAAAAGGGTCCTCAAGTTGTTTATGAACACCAAGTAGGGCAATAAATGTCATTTCAAACGTGTTCCAGATTGTGTCTCTTCACATAAAGAAAATAATCAATGATAATGATCATTGTGTTTTCCTCACTGGTAATTTTACTAAATGAAGTAGGATTCGCAAATATGCCCTACACCTTGTGTGGAGATATTTATAATCACTTGTTATGTTATTAGAAGACGACATACCTATGAACTACAAAGGAATTGATGGTAAACTGAAATTACGAGAAATCCCTAAAGCAAGTTGCACTTAAGATTAAAAGTAACGTATTACTCGATCTTGTCAAGTATAGGGGGTTACTTGATATTTCTGAAAGACCACAAGGTCATACGGAATAGGTGAAAGACAAAGCATGATTCGCCGCGAATAATGTCTTGAGCAAATCCAAAAGAATTTGATTCAGAAGTCTAGTGGATTTAATACTAGTAAAAGTACTAGAGTCTCATAAAATAAACTATCAATTTGCAATCAAGGGATTTAATAATTGATCAAGGGATTTTGAAATCATTCAAAATATTGAGAAGATATGCAATTTGCATAAAACTGAGTGGGATCTAGAGAGTCTTCCTAAACTAATATGTGAATGACATATTCTTGAGTAGGAGCAATGTAAGTTTCAAACTCTAATATGTAGGTGACATATTTGAGTGGGAGCTTAACATAAATTCTTATGTATAAGTGACACATTAAGAATGAGAGCATAATTACTAATAAATATTGATCTATAAGGGTAAAAGTTGAAAGAGAATATAATACATCATTATGTTGGGATATATTCCTAAAAGAGATTCTAAAGTAGTTTCGGAATAGGAACTGTTTAAGTAATGCTCCTTAATCATTCAAGTTAGGAATTCCATTTGAGTGCAACATCGATGGTTAAACTAAAGAAAAGGATGATCGTGATCCACTATGTTATGACATAGGTTCTGTCTTAGAAACCATGGTGAGAACTCAACATAATAAGATCAAATAAGAAAAGGTTCAGAAGTGATTAAGTGTGAATCACTGAACATTGAGCTAGGTATTGTCCATAGTGTCTATAAAGGACGACACACTGAATGAGGGAGAACTGTGGACATGTTTCTAGATCTATAAAGGATGACATGCCTAAAATATAAAGAGTTATGCTATAAGGGCATATGTTAACCTTAAAAGATTGGAAATATCTGCATTGATAATACCGACTTAAGTTAAATAGGAATCATGGTGATGAGTATCAAAAAATGCACATGGTGCATGAGTGTTTTGATAACTAGATTTAAAATAAAAGTATAAGGATACTACTTGATGTCATGTATAACGATATGGCTAGAGAAGTTTGTCTTCTCATAGACAGTGTGTCCTAGGGCACAGTGCCCATGATAAAGTTTGCATTGACTGATCTAACATCACTGCCGACTCCTAGATGAAACCTCACTCTGTTGCCATAACTACTATACATACACAAGATGTTATCATAAGATTATAAAGTATTAATGTCAATTAAGGTGACATTAGTAAGTTGCAAAGGATATGGGGCTATAAAGTTCAGACCCTAGACTCAACCTCTTCCATGAGCAAGCATGATCAGAAGTGCCAGATTGTATGGTGCCGATGATTAGTAAGCAAATGAGCTATTTTATTTGTACTCTAGGGCAAGTGGGAGACTGTTGAAAATATTCCCTAGAGACAAATAATAATATGTATTATTATCATATTTCATAAAGTTTATAATTAGGTTTTATATCATGTTATACCTATATATTGAAAGGAAATATCAATACACATGTGATATATAAACAACCAAGAGTTCCCGGTGAATCTCTAGTCACCGGTGTATTGGCCAACAGATGATCAAGGTTTCCTGATCATGTGGCATTTATGCCAATTGACAATGGAGTCACCTCATTGAGAGAATGAGATGATGAACATATCCAATCTAAATATCGTGACACGATCATGTCACAAAGTTCAAGTTGCGATGATTAGGAAACATATTGTCTTTTCCTCAGACCATGAGACCATATTAATCACTATCACCCGAGAATGCCTTGATATCATCAAACATCAGTCGGTGAAACAGTGATCACAAAGGTGTGTTCAGGTATTCAAAGGGGCCTGTAGAGGCCTATGTGTCAAGAGAGGGATTTTTCCATCCACGTGATGGAGAGATACTCAAGAGTCCGGAGAATTTATATCCAACAGTTGCGCAGTGTGTGACTAGGTCACGGGGATAGCACTCTTCGAAATGAGTTAAGTAGAATTTGTCAGTAAAGATATGGAACATGACATGGTGATGTCATTGATCAGATCTCGAACAATGCAAGTATCAAAGAGACAAAAGATTTCGTGGAATGCACAGGGGTCATCATGGGCATCCAGGTCCCGCTGATGATCATTGGTATGAGAGGGATATCGACCATGTCTAGAGTGTTCCCGAACTATGGGGTATCACGCTTAAGGTCTTGATAACACTTGGATATCTTTTTGCTATTGTCGAAATTGCTGAAGAATAAGAAAGAGAGAAAACCGAAAAGGTTCCGGGTAAGTTCGAAGGATGTCCGGAGTAGGATGGAAGGAGTTCAATAGCCACGGGGATTGAATAATATTTAAGTAAGTGTTAAATGTTGATTAAATCATTTAATTATATTTATTTAATAAAAGAAAATGAATTAAATTGCTCAAATTCACTATTGGGACAAAATCCCTAGGGGAAAAGGCAGATGAGGGAAAGATCAAAGGGAGGAAGGCGGGGAAGTGGCCGGCTAGGCCTAGGGACCCCGCATGGGGCCCACTAGGGCCATGGCCGGTGGTGGCCAACCCCCCCTCCTCTCTCCCTTGTTTAGTCCCACATGGCTTAGCTAATAAGCTATGAGGTCCCTTTTCCCCTATATATTGAGAGGTATCTTGAGAAAATAAATGCACCAATAATCAATAAAATATTTCCTCTCTTTTTGGGAGACCTCTAGTTAATCCTCTGTCTCTCCCCCTCCCTCCCTCCCGTGACCGCGGTCCCAAGTCTGGACTGCGCGATCAGGAGACTTCTTCACCATGGAGCACTGTCGCGTTGCGGTATTCGGATCCAGAAGGTCTACTTCCGCAACTGTTGCTAGATTGGAGGAGCGAGAGTTATCGTTCGGCATTGGATGTGTGTAATTCCCCACGAGGTTCCACACTTGGGGCACTAGGAGTCATCGGAGCCGCTGGAGCTATTGGACTTCAACACGACCCCAAGGTCGGCATCAGTACGACTACATCAGCCACGTTCTCCTGAACAATGACAACTCTTTTTGGTCTTCAAGGGTAAGTTTCGAAAATCACCTCCCTTTACTGCATTACTAATAGATAGGTCCTGGCATTAGGGTTCTTGGCGTAGGGAAAATCTATTGTTTTCATGCGCGAACCCCTACATTTCATATGTGTAATTCACACCCCAGATTTAAAATTTTCTCTTTTTTGCTGAGTCCAAAATACAATGTACTTACACACAATTTTTGGCACGTGTGTAGTGTATATTAGGATATACATGCACATACTTTTTTTGTATTTTTTCAAATCTCCAAATTTGAAATTTTCAAAGTTTCAAAATAAATAAATAAATAAATAAAGGGCTCCATGTCGCCCGCCTCCCATTACACCGCTCTCAAGACAACCTTATGTTTCTTCATTCTCTCTCTTCCAACTAAGAAAAATTCTGATATGGCAGACCTAAGGGAAGGCTGATGTCACTCTATTATACATGCCCTTATGCATGTCACGCGGGCTAGTCAAAGATGTCAAACCAGGTCACATTTATGCAATGTCAGCAAATAACAAGCGAATATGTATCGTATGTTGAGAGATTTATCGAAGCATAATGAATGGTCCAAAGATTTTCTAGATGCAGCGGCCAAATTGTACCCTAGAGCCATACCATGTGTCTTTTACTCTTTGGTTTATATGTTCATCCTACTCTTGATGGAGAATTGAACTTGTAGCATTTGGGAGACCATAGGCCGTGTCAGCCCGCCAAGAGAATGAATACGTGGCTATGGCGGTGCAATTATAACTTTCCATGATCAATTCATCATATATATTGTATTGTATCCTTGTCTTGCTGACTACGTCCACCAGATTTGTGCAAGTACGTAGATCTGATGCACTTCCAGCAACATCGGCGAGTCATGTTGTACCAATTCTGAAACTAGGGTTGTCGTCTCTTAGCATGCCACGTAACATTTTGTGTGTGTATGCAGCACTAATTATTCTGGAAAGTGTTAGAAGGAATCGAGAGACAAAACGAGGGACAACAATGATCTGCAACTTGTGTTCTATTGATTCCTAGAACTGGCTATTTATACATGGATTGATGCCTATTGGAGGCACCATTACAAGGGGACGCATCTGTTAGAGACGTCGATTACAAGGGGAGGCAAGAGATGTTGGTAATATGCCCTAGAGTCAATCATGTATGATGTGATTCCCAATGTATTCATAAAGTTATTGTCCTTGTATGTACTACTGTAATACCTCGGACCCTACGCTCTAAGCTCAAGCCTGGATGAACCAAAAGTGGACATGACATACTACCATGGAGCCACGCAACCACACAATAGGCCCACCTCGTGGAGCAGGGCATGGTACCGGCCAACCATCCCACCCACTTTCAAGAACATCGGTACAAGAGCAAGCGACATAGTCGATAGGTAAAGCGCTCAAAAACATACACAAATGAGTATGTATGCCAGCGACATACAATAGACATCAGAGCCATACCATCTAAAAACAACAGAGATAGAAATATTCAACGCCATATAGCAAGATCCAAATATCCTAGATAGAGATAATAGTTTAGGAACATCCTCATACATCACACATCAGAGTATCAAGCGGAAGCAGAAAACAAGATCCGAGTACGGACAAGAAGCAAATTGGCATAACATGCCCTGAAAATAAGCACACCCCACCAACAGATCTCATGGATCTCCATCCCCGGAATCTCTACACCTGATAGTCATTGCCACCATCATTAGTCTCTTTGACCCAGTAACCTTCTTGAGAGTATACATGTCCATCTGAACCAAATATTTATCGTGTGATACCCTAGGGGTACTTAGCAAGTCTGAATGCATCTAAAGGGAACAACCTGGGGGTGACGCAATTGCAGCGAAAGATAATAGCTAAATAGTTCTATAGAGACACGCTACAACATCCGCCCAACCAGATATGGATGGACGCTCGTTAATTAATAACAACAGTTAAGTAAGTAATATAATTAAACATCGCTCGCCCTCCTTCTCGCTTACCGATGAGAAGGCGGAAGATCATCCCATCTGTTGGCAATTTTATTAACCATTCCATGAGTGTTAGACTATTTACTATTCATGTCATAGTCAAATTAAGGTTGGTACTTTAGTTATTCTTGTCTATGATCGAGAAACTATGCTCCTAGTCATCCATAACCGCAGACACATCTTTTAGAAAGATTTACCCTGCAGGGGTGCATAAATAGCAACACATACGCGATCAACATTGGGAAGAACCAAATGAAAAGCAACGAGGCCTCACGACAATGCATTCACAGGATTCATAAATTATTTTAGGGGGGCACCGCACAAAGCTACCCGCAACAAAGTTATCCGGTTCCGTGACAAACCCAGGGTTTGTCTCGACGGCTGCAAACGACTGGGAACCCGAAAGTGTGACTGGGCTTGTCGATACCGCAGAAAAATGTCACAAGTCCTAAACAGTACAGGTGCTCCATGCACAATCGTAAATAAATTAGTAAAGCATGGCATAAGTACATGATAGTAATAAAGCCTCAAACTAGTTTGTGGCCCCAAAAAATAAAGTGCGAATCAAGCTCAGGTGAAGGGGGATCCATAGAGTCTCCCATATGTGGATGTGCGAATATTAAAGGAACAAGAATCAAGTACTCGGGGTCCTACGAGACACAAGTGAGTGTAGAAGAATCAAATAACAGCTATTACCCACCGATGCCTCTTTCTTTAGTTATCCCATTGCTACACAGTTTAAGTTGTTTAGGTACCTCGTTATCCAAAGACTCACACAAACCCTACACATGCAGTTCTACGACTCGCATGGATCAAACAACTCATGTAGTAATGGCTCATAGGATTGAGGGTACAAGTTTCTGTGGGGTTTAAAAGTAAAGGCTATGCAATACTTGGGATTCAATTTAATGAAATCGTGACTCAATGATGCAAGAATAACATAGAGTCATAGGTACTATATGTATGCAAGCATGGGGAATTGCTTGCTTGTCGATTAGTTGCAGAGTAGGAAGGATCCGCGTAATACTCCTGAGGCTGCTGATATTCTCCTTGCTCAGTGTCTATCCGGATAAAAACCAAACACACAAGGGCCAAAATAAATACATTGCACAATTATATAAATCATATGTAATAATCAAACAAGGTATGACATTGTGGAATGATGCACAATTGCATGGTATAACATAGCATGATATGGGTGAGGTGTGGAAACAAGAAATAAGCATTTTATTCATTTATTTAGGCATGTTTTACTCCTATAAACAGTTCTGATTATTTAATATTTATATGATGCATGCTTAATTCATATCATGTATTGCATAATTAGAATGGGCTCATCGCACTGATCGATTTAGACATATTATTTGTCGAATTTGGAATTACAGAATTAAAGTTATGAATTTATTAAGATAAAGGCATTTATTGACATTTAAATAATTTCGAAATTTTAAATTGCTCAAAACTTATTTTGGATGGCATATTTTAATTCCTAGCATTTTTCGGATCGCAAAACATATATTATTTGTATTATTTGAAATGATGAATTTAAAACATTATTTAAATCAAATTGTATTAAAAGGGGTCAAATGTCAAAGGTTTGACTAGTTAGAATTGACTCTGGTCAAATTTGTAATTTTCTTTAATTCACAATTAAATTTGAATCATACTTCATTTTGGAAAAAAATTCAAATTCGAAATATTTAAAAAGATATGAATTATATTCGATATATCAATATTCTGGAATATTTTATTGAATTAGAAAAATACCGGAACTTTTCTTACTCGGGTCCAACTAGCCACAACCGCTGACAAATGGGACCCTACTGACTCAGCAGCCCACGCTGGCGATGGTGACCATGCTGGGGTTTTCTCACGCGGCGCTGAGCAAGCCTAACCAAATGACAGATGGGACCGCGGGGATGGCGGGGACACTACGCGCACGGTCAACTAAGAGCTGACAGGTGGCGGTGTGAAGAACTGGAGTTTGATGCTCCAAAAACAAGAGGGGCTATCTGCAAAAACTTCCATGGCCGCTATTTACTGACTATCACTATCAGTCAGCGTAGCGAGATCCGTCGGACTTCTAACAACGATGGCAACGCATTAGCTGCGAGTTTGGCAATGACACAAAAACAACAGACGAAGAGGAGTGCTCTGGCTACAAGATTCGTGCTGGAGGTTTCTTCGGAGAGGGGCTGTGGCGACCGGAAAACAGCGAGGACCCTGGGGGTCAGAGGTGTGCGGACTCGACAAACTGCGTGCTAAAATCTTCAGCATCTGCGCACGTGACGAGGCTAACAACGATGGTGGAGAGCTAAGGGTTGACAGGGAGGGGTTGTAAGGAGGGGAAAGGGGCGAGGATTCTCACCTTTGTCGATTCCTGCAGGAAAACAGGGTCGGGATGGTCGGTGATGATGAGAGGGTCGTCGGAGTAGAGGGTACCTACGGTGGATGTTCTAGGGTCAGATATCGACTAGGAGATACATGCTGAAGGAGGGATTCGAAGAAAGCCTCGTGTACATGGAGCATCACCTGGGGAACGGTGATGTTGTTGGAGAGGCTGGAGGACGACGATGTCGGCCAGAATTGAAAAAGGAGGTACGGCTGGGGAGAATACGTCGCCAATCACCGGATATAGAGGGGTGCCGGTACGATCCGTGGCTACTAGAGGCTTCGTGGCGGTCACGCTAGCGTGTTTTCGTGGTTGGGGCGAGCTCATAGCAGTGTCGGCATGCTTACCTGCGGCAGCGGCATGCACAGGGGGGAGGGGAGAAGAGGAGAGGGGAACCAGGGTTTGGAGGCATGGGTCGAGGAAGATAAGGGCAGGGGTAAGACACGCCTTGGCGTGTGTGCTGATGCGGCATACGGCGCGGAATGGCCACCTACTCCTGTTTGCTTTCCATCGGCTATCGCGAGAGAGAGGGACGGGATGACGAGAACGAAGAACAAGAGACGGCGTCGCGCGGAGAATTAGTACGCGCATGATAGAACGGGCTAGCCTAGAAGAGAAGGACACCGGGGAAGGTGGGTTGCTGCGGCTGCTGCGCTGGTCCAGGCAGTGGGTTGCACTCGTTATTTAGTAAATTGTTACACTTTGAATTCAAATAGTTTAAATTGCTAGTTTGTAAAATTTGAAAGAGCTACTGCTTTTGAACAAGGATGGGAGGACAAGATTGTTTGGATGTACACCATTCCTAAAACCAAAAGGATAAACCTTAGAAAGGAGTAGGGATAGAAGGTAGTATCCTTTGCATGAGCCATGCATGTGTAGTAGGATCCGTGTTTATCCTTGTGAAAACAAATATGGATACACATGGGTATCTACTTAAGCATGCTTCTAATACAAAAATTCCAAGCAAGGAAAGAAAGCCCCAGTCTCATATGAACAAACTATGTGAACATGCAAGAATAAAAATGGCTAAGCTTGTGTGCGTGATATACTAGCCATCATATAGCCACAATTATATTTCTTCATGGCCAAATACAAGATCAAAGCATATGGAAGCTAAAGAAGCATTATACTCACATGGCATGCAAAGGTGGCCATGTGGCTCCACATAATTGACACTGTAAAAACAATAGAAATCATATATGGGAGCATGTAGATTTAGAAGGAACCATCCTCAATTACCATGAGCTAGAAATAATACCCAAAAGAAAAACATGGGCTCATATATAATTGGATGGTGGAATTATAAGGTGGTGATAAAGAAAGGTGACGAAGTTACAAAAGAGATATGCCCATAACTCAACTTGGGCATGAAGCAATTTATAAAGAAGCAACTACAATATATCAAAAAGCATATACAATACTTGATGCATATGGGATAAGAACCAAATAGAGGGGGTTTTATATGATGCTCAAATTCAAGGTGGCATGGTGACATGAGCATGATATAATGATGATGCAATAACAACATGTAGGAAGTAGCATTTTATTATTAAACCATGTAGCATTACAGATGTTATACAGATGGGATGCTACAACTCTCCCCCACTAAACAGGAATCTCGCCCCAAGATTCTAGGAAGAAGAAGACTCGAAGAGGGTAGGTTACTTGGAACAGCGGTCATCCTCGCGCTCCCAAGTGGCTTCAACAATAGAATGGTGCGACTACTACACCTTGTAGAACTTGATAGACTTGTTGTGAGTCTTTCGTTCTGTGACTTCAAGAATTTTGACGGGGTGTTCTTTATAGGAGAGATCTTCTTGGAGATTGATGAGATCATGATCCACGGTTCTGGCGGGATCCTTGAAGCACTTCTTGAGTTGAGAGATATGGAAGACATCATGAACCTTGAGGTTTTAGGAAGTTCCAAAGCATAAGCCACTTCTCCTCTTTTGCCACGGATTTTGAAAGGACTGATGTATCTAGGCGCAAGCTTGCCTTTGATACCGAAACGATGAGTGCCTATCATGGGAGTGACACGAAGGTAAACAAGATCAACAGGAACATACTCCATGTCCGTGTGTTTTCTATCATAGCTGCTTTTCTGTCGACTCTAAGCAATCTTCAAGTTCTCAAGAATGATAAGAACCCTCTCTTTTGCTTGAGTGACAATGTCGGGACCAAAGAATTTTCTCTCACCTGCCCCTGACCAACCAATCGGAGTTCGAGACTGATTACCCACAAGTATAGGGGGTGTATCACAGTATTTTCGATAAGTAAGAGTGTCAAACCCAACAAGGAGCAGAAGGTGCTGGCAAGTGGCTAGGAGTAGGAATTCTCTGTAAATACTTAGCAAATGGATTTTTAGGGATTTTTGATAATGCGGGTAAATAAAGTACAAGTAAATAAAAGACAATTAGAATAAATGCAGTAAGTGGCCCAATCCTTTCTTTAGCAAAGGACAAGCCGATTGTATTACTTAAGATGACTAAACGTTCTCGAGGACACATAGGAATATCGTCAAGTGCTTTCACTTCATATAGTTGATTAATCTTGTTTAGTTTGCTAAGTGTTGTGTGGGTGAACCTGTGCTAATGTACCGACCTTCCTAGGACTAATACATACTTGTGATTATACCTCTTGCAAGCATACGCAAGTACAAGAAAGTAATTAAGGTAGAAACCTAACCACAACTTTAAACTCTAAGACCCTTACGTCCCTTGTGCAATGGTTTCCTAACGGGGGTTCAGGTTTCTGTCACTCCGGCAACCCCTACGATTAGTAGCCAAATACACAATGCATTCCCCTAGGCCCATATAGGTGAAGTGTCATGTAGTCGACGTTCACATGACACCACTAGAAGAAATACACCACAACTTAAATATCAAACTATTGAATCTTTCTCAACACAATTCCACTACTAACAACATGACTTCTCCCATGTCCTCAAGAAATAAACGAACTACTCACAGAACACCATATGGATCAAGATATGAGATGAAATAATGATGTGTAACAACCTGAACATAAACAATAATTCAATGGTTCACTCAATAGCATCAACTACAAGGAGTAATCAACACCAAGAAAATTTCCCCTAAGAACTATGCAAGATTCAACCCAATTGTTACAGCGGTATGGAGGTGATGATGATGGTGCTGGTGGAGATAATGGTGATGATGATGATGATCCGGATGAAGTCCATCTTGATGGTGGTGTTGATGGCGACGATCTCCCCTCTCCGAGAAGGAATTCCCCCGACAGAATTCTGTCTGCCGGAGAGATCTTTCTCTATTGGTGTTTTCCACCCGGCAGAGGCGGCGGAATCTTTCTATGGTCGCTCCCCGAGTCTTAGGGTTTCGGTAGGATAATATACACCAGAGGGGAGAGCCAGGGGTGGACCTGGGCAGCCACACCATCTGGTGGCATGGCCTAGGGTGGCCCGTGCCAGGGGGTGGTGTGGGCCCCTTGTGGCCCATCTACACTTCCCCTTCTGGCTTTCTTCGTCTTCTGGAAAAATAGGATTTTCCATGTATTTTCCCGGATTTTCTGATCTTCGCGAATTTTGCCTCCAAACAGCACCTTTTCCATCAGAATCCTGACTGCAGCAGTCCATGCTCCAAAAGTCATCAACCATGCAAAAACAGATGAAATAACATAAGTATCATCTCTTAATATGAAATATATCAATGAATAACAGTAAATTATGATATAGAATAGTGATGCAAAATGGACGTATTAACTCCCCCCAAGCTTAGACTCCTCTTGTCCCCAAGCAAAAACTGAGCTCAATAAACATGACCTCAGGTTTATGGAGTGAAGAGTCGATAAAAGAATACGGACAAGAAGCATCACATTCATCAATACATAAGTCATAATAGAAGACAACTCACTATTATATATCTTAACTTGTAATAAGTAAAGGAAACACAATAAAGATACATAAAGTAAATAACAATTGGTAATGTCAAACTTAGCTTTTGGTCGAAGAATAGTTGACAAATTTGCTGGAGTTCACACATAACTGGTTTTCAGTGATAGCTTTCAAAGTAGTAGACACCAAGATAAGAGCAATGTGCAAAACAAGGAACATAAGAAACATGATTGAATAAATCATCATATGAATGAATGAAACACAACAACTCAAAATACTTTCTGAGGTAGAAGGGAATAGGTTTACTGACTCAACTAAAAAGTAAAAGAAAGGCCCTTCGCAGAGGGAAGCAGGGATTTCAAGTTTCATAAAGAGCTTCCAAAAATTATGATACTTATTAGCTTTAAGCTCTCATTGCCCCTATCATAAGCATCTTTAGGTGATTAAGGTTAAAATGACACAACTAAGAGGATATGCTTGACAAGCTATAAGTTGCAATCTCATGCCCCTTACTTACGAGTACCGAACCTCATGTTACTCAACTTCAGTCACAAGTAAGCTCTTGTCATTGTAAATACATATGTATCATAGAGAACCGCCAACGGGGTACCCCTTGCACATGATACAGGAGCTATCCCATAATCATAATGACAAGGCAAGCAGACAATGAGTATCTCAGCGGTCCTTTTATTTGCTATTTGCATAGGTTTTTATTGAGGATGCTTCATAGAGTGCTCATTATGGTTATGCTGCAAGTTTCCACCATGATTCGACATGGCTTTGGCTAGCTACCTAGGCATTTCTCTAACACACATATAAACTCCATGATCTTACAAGTTCCCCTTTTATTTCACACCGCTGGGATCCATAAGAAAAAGAATCATGATATCAACAGAATATAAGTGCAATGTTGAAAGCGTTCCCCATGATACATGGTTCTGCTAACTTCAACTTATAAAGCGCAAGCATATACGCAACAAAGATGGACACAATGGTTCAAGTTTATTAAATGCAAGAAAGTAAAGTGTGCCATCAA
Source organism: Avena sativa (assembly GCA_916181665.1). NCBI lineage: Eukaryota > Viridiplantae > Streptophyta > Magnoliopsida > Poales > Poaceae > Avena > Avena sativa. The sequence continues at coordinate 5,639,225 of OV702287.1, forward strand.
GTTCGTGAGAGCTTTAATCACTAATTTTCACATAACAAGTTTAATTTGGAAGGTAGATAAGGACAAGAATTTATTGGAGTAGCAATAGTGCTAGTAGGTTGGTATGGTGGACACAAATGGCATATGTTTTGGTTTAAGGGTTGGATGCACGAGAAGCATTCCCTCTCAGTACAGGTTTTTGGCTAGCAAGGCTGGGTAGCAAGTATAAGAGTTGAAGGAAACAAACAAATATACAAATGATAAAAACAAGCATGTAATCTTCCTTGGAAACACAAAAGATCTTAACTAGAGAATACTAGACTTATGAGCAAATCAAGAAAGAAAGATTTGCCAAAAATAATGTTGCTACTGACCGAGCCAGTTTTTTATCTTTTGCCAAGAATACTAGACTTTAGAGTACTTTTTATCTTTTTCATTCAATTCTCAAAAATAATGTTGCTACTGACCGAGCCAGGTTTGCCAAAACCAACTAAATTAACTCCATGATCCCAAAGTGATACCAATACTAACGACAAGATCAATCATCTAACCATGAATTGAAAACTAATATAAGATATGCAAAAGAGTAAATGATAGAACTTCTCATTAATATTCCATAACGGCAATTCACACCAAGGGATACATATATATCTAACGAGAGGGGGGACACTTCCATAATGCAAACTATCCTACATGATAACTTCTGTATTCATGATATGACTCTACTAAAAAGGTAAAAAGATAGAAGATAGTGATTTGATACCGCGTCACTCCCCCAAGCTTGGAAGAAACCAAGGGGATGCCATGTCAACACCCGGATTTTTAATCCCAGATGCATGTTATGCCATACATCGCAATCCCAGGATTACAATTTTTGCGAGACATAATAGATTGGATATCACAGTACATCATCCATTACAAACCATAATAAGGTCTTACACAAATAAAGGATCTCATCATCCAGTCTTAGTACAAACAAGTAGCGGAATAAATAGCATAGCGGTGGGCTCCATCTTCAGTGTCACAGGCAATGCTGACGATGGGAGATGATCCTAGTTGTCGTAGTCGTCCTGTTCTGCTCCTTCAGGGTAGTCCTCCCCATAGTCTGGCCACGGGAATAGCCAGGGACAAAGCCATGAGTACTCTTTAAGTACTCACAAACTATCACTAACAAGTAAAGATAGTTCTAGTAGGAATGCTAAGTTCTAAGTTTATTTGTAAAGTTAAGTTTGAAACCTAAGTTGAGTTCAGAAACAAAGAAAGATAAAATAAAGTTTGAAATCACCTAAGTGGGAACTTAGTTGTCATAGTCACAACCATGTTGTGGTCAAGTCATGTCACAATTCATTGCATAAGTCATTTTGAAAACATCTGACAACGAAATAGTATGGCCACTCCAACTGTCCATAACCGCGGACGCGGCTATTCGAATAGTTTGACACTCTGTAGAGGTGGTACACTTTCACCACAAAATTCGATACATCTGTCTGGGATAACCCTGAATCATCATACTTAGTATGCAGATATTCAAACATAACCTTTCCTTAACACACTCTAGTATAAGCACCTCTCCTATGAGCTTGGCCTCCCAGCCATGGTGATCTGCCATCCTGGGCACTTCATAGGTGGACAACATTGAGAGGTAGCCTCAGCTCAAACCTCTCCCGCGAGGGAACTAATACTAATGCATATAAACTTCTGCCTAAGCCTTACCCAATTCAGGTATTGTGGTTGTACGGTAAAATTGGAATGATATCGCATCCGAACCCAACCATCAGTTTTTATAAAAGGGCTAAGGCTCATGCCTCAACATTTTCATCATCATAAACCAGTTGTGTTTCTCAACACATGCCAAAACATCTCAATAGAATGACTCATCATTCCAAGGTTTTCACAAGTCATTTTCACCAAGTATTCCCATCTAAAGTGATCAAGTTTTGGTTTAGCTCTAAACACTAAGTTAAGAGTGTTCACTAATGTGGGATGCTAACATCAATCTCATGCCATAGAATGACATCTAAGTCTAACTAAATAGGCAAAGTTTTATACTCTTTATGCTATCTATAAACAAGTAAGAAATTTTGGTAAAGTAAAAGAAGGTAAAGCTTATAAATAAAACTTGGAGTAGGTATAAGTCAAAAAGGGTATAACCAAAGCATGCCTAATGCATTTGCTTAGGTTATCTAGCTTGCAAGGGTTAGCTTGCATTGTTAATGATGGCTTGCAAGTATTAGCTTGCCAATAATAGGTTGCCTTGATTGGTGCAGTGGTTGATATTCTCCTCTTCTTCTTCGGGGTAGAACTCCTCCTCCTCGTAGACTTGGTCAGTACTATCGTCTATAAATACATACGGAATACACAATCAGCAAACAATACTTAACTAGTCTATTTAGCACACTAAGGCACACATTTGATGATCTAGTACCATCACAAACATCACAAGGTTTAATGAACTAGTTTCATTTATTTTATTTGAGAAAAGTAATTTCTACTCATTGAAATTAACTAAGATTTAATATTCTCCAATTAAAATATGGGATAATGTGGACACATGTCAACACCACATATTCTAATGCATGGGAATGTGATTTAAATATTGGATCACATTTTAATAAGTTTGAGTTTAATAATTAATGATTTAAAGTGACTAGAAATGCCTATGTAGCATTATTTTGGTACTAGTCCAAAATCACTACATGCAAACCTTAATATTATTACATATTCAGATAGGTATATTCAAATGTGATTTTTTAGAGTTGGAATCAACTCCAAAGCTATTATTGTTGATTTTAGAAAAATGTTTGAATGTGAAAAAGCTTCTGTCTTGTTATTTTTTCTAGGCGAGATCTATAACTCTAATTGATTTAAACCCAACGGGCTTGGATAGAGATTTAAATTATCTTTCCAACAAAATTGGAATCATTCAATTAGGATTTGTACAACTCCCTGAAATGATTTTTGAACTAAGGGACATACACTAGTTTACTTCTAAAAAGAAAAAGATTTATTTGAATCTACTGGGTTGCGCGGGAAAGAAATGGGCCGGCCCACTTTACTCCACGTAGCGCCCGGGCTGGCTTTAAGTGAGAGCCCCCCCGTCAGTGGGACAGGGGCTGCCGAACCGGTATGGGGGGATGGTGGTCGCAGGATTAGATCCTGGATCAACGGCTCATAGCCATCATCCACGCCTGAACAGTACACGATGGGGACGGACCCTAGCACGGTCGGTGAGGGTCTGGGGCGGCTTATCGGGGCTCCAGCGAGGGTCGGCAAGGCGGGCAAATGGACGAGGCGACGACGACAGTTCTCCTGGTACCGGCAGCGTCCCGAGAGATGGCCTGGATCAGTGGCGCCCTTCTCCTCCTTCCGCGGCTGTCTCTAGCGAAATTGGAGCTCTACCGGCCATGTCTTGCTCCGGTGGGGCACCAGGAGGTTTCTGAGGGGGAGTAGATGGAGATGGTGTGAGGAATTGGTGCTGGGGGCACTCTATTTATAGCAGGGCGAGGGGTGCAGAGAGGCATGGGCGGAGCTCGTCGAAGGAGGCGACACAGCAAGCTAGAGGCTTGGGCGGTGGGCTAGGACGATGGGATGTGCCCTGGTGGTTGTCACAGGGGTACGCGTGCAGTGCCAGGTGGTCAGGAGAAGCGAGCGTCGCTGCGCGCACGCTGCCTCTATCGACGGTGAACTTTGCGGCGGCCGGTGGCTACGGGTCACGGTCGGGGGAATGGGCATGTCCGTTAGCCTCCTGGGACAGTGGTGATCGTGTAGGCGGGCGGCTGGAGCGAGGCGAGGTCTGGTTGAGCGGGGACAGGGTGTGAACTGCGGGCGGCGTCGGTGTCGGCATGGCAGACACGGTCCGGGCGCGGCGGTTCCTAGCTCCTCCTCTCTCTGTCTTCGACCTGGGGCTGGTCTGGAGGGGGGAAGTGGGGCACGGGCGAGGTGCTGGACCAGGTGGGTGAGGCTAGCGGTTCTAGGGGCATGCTATCGACGGTGAGGGTCATCAATGTGCCCGGCCAGGGTGGCCATGCCCGTTTGGTCATGTGCACAATGGTTGGCCGGGCTAGCAAAGGGTAGGGGGTGCACTGGGGAGGCTGTGGTTGCAAGATGGGAGACCACATTGGCCAGAACACTGCTCACAATAGTGTTTGTGATTTTGCTCTGATTTGTGCACACAAGGTGTTTGACAAAATGGCTGAAAGAAACAAAATTTTGAATTTTGAAATGAAATTTTTTGAGTGATCTCCACTGTTGCTTGGTAGTGTGTGGTTGCTAAGGATTGTCAACTTGAATTTATTTGAGTGGTTTTTGAAAAAATGGAATCTAGACATATGAAATGGATTCCATTTTCAAATGCCATTTAAATTTAGTGTTTGAATGTTTTTGTAAGATTTCAAAGTGCGCCTTGGTACATATTTACAGGTACTAGCAAGGGGTGCAAAGATCCATAATTGTTTCTGTTTGAATTTGAGTGCTAGGAACACCCAAAGTGGCCTAGTTGATTAAAATGGCAAAACTGACCATTTCCATTTATTAGTTCTATTTGATTTCTTTTTCTTTGGATTTTGCTTGGGAATGATCTAGATGATGTGGAATTCATCTTAGAATCATTTTACAACCATTAGGACAAACAATCATGGCAATTCAAAACAATTCTTATTTAATGCAACACGCATATGCATTCTTATTTCTTTTAAATGGGAAAAAGTTTTTGTTAACCCTAAATTGGGTGATTTGGATCTTGATAACTTGTATTAAAGTTTTGGGATGTTACATGCCAAAACCTTATAACTAATTACTCCTTCGGTGGTGGTGGTATTCTCTCGTGATCGTCCGACTTCCAAGGTAAGGGCTCCCCATCAACAAAAGACATCATGGTCTCCAGCATCCTGAAACCTGCAGCAGCACTTATGCGTTTAAACCTAACCTCGTACTCACAGTTTTGATTTTGAATGTCTTAGAGTTGTGCTTGCAATTGGTTGGTTGTTTGGTGGAGCGAGAGAACTTCATCCATGAGCTAGCAGTCTCCTTTTGGTGCTCGGCGATGAGTTCGGAACAAATCTTGTGGATGATATCCACTTCGCGTTCCGACATCTTCTTGTACCTAAAGACTTCTTGCTCTAGTGCTTCCATCCTGTCATCCAGACTTCCTTCCCCTTTAGGGCCTTGAACCTCTTTTATCCGTACCTCCCCATCTTCAAGCAACAACTCCTTGGGATTAATCTTCAACTCTCTCATGTATGGGTTGATGATATCCGCTGAGGAATCTTCCTTGGCTGATCCAGAGGAAGACATTGCGGCTCCAAATCTGGGACTCTACCTGTCAGAAACAGATCGAAACGAAAACACGACGAGAACACGATATACGAACCTTGGGGGATCTGGGGAATTATATATTACGAAGTTTTATAGCAAAAGGAAGGTACTGGGAGAAAACGGGTCGGAGACAGAGGCCGAGGTGGCCACACCACCTGCTGGCACGGCCAGGGGGCCCATGCCAGGAGGGCCCACGCCAGGGGGTGGTGTGAGCCAACCTGGCTCCGTTTCCGTCCCTCTTTCACTTCGTAGCTTTCCTTGTTGCATAAAAACTCCAAAAGTATAACTAGACAGAATTTTCGTGGTGGTTTTCTTACCAGATCTGTTACCTATTCGAAAACAGACTCTGTAGGTGTCTGCATTTGGTCTTTGATAAATTTTTCCGGAGTTACCACTTGAATAACATCAATATCTTCATCTTCATACACATATTGCTCGAGTCATGAAACCTTTCTCTTTCTTATTACACCATTTTCTCCACTAACCTGGAAATTTCTTTCAAACAAACTTCACACATTTCTCAAGAGCAACATTAGTGTAAGCAAGGTAATAAACCTTTTTAAGTCCAAATTCAAATGAAATCCATCAAAACATAATCTACTGTAGAAACTCCTTCCGAAAACCCAAAAAGGAAATCGACTAAAGAAGCAAATGCAAGAATGGCAAAATCTGTCAAAACAGAGCAACATGTAAAGATCAATTTTTTATAAAATCTTGTGTTGCTCAAATCAAAAAGTGCAAAACTAACGAAAGTTAAATAATAACCTGGGGCAGGAGCACAAAAAATTACCGCTTAAACCGACATACAGATATCTCTCATGAATTTTAACGGTGAAGCAAAATATCTGTTTCGGGACAACAACTTCCCCAAATCTTACTTCTCTCTCATTAGAGATTGATCTTGACACAAAACCAAACAAAAAGGATAAGGAGAGGTCATTACCTAAGTAATAACTTCCAAGACTCAAAGAAACAAAAACAAACTAAAAGAAAAATAAATTGGGTTGTCTCCCAAAAAGCTCTTTCTTTATAGCCATTAAGATGGTCACGATAATTTCAATGATGCTCACATAAAAATATGAATTGAAGTGAAAGAGAGCATTAAGAAGCAAAAATACACATGTTTAAGTCTAACCCACTTCATATGCAAGGGAATTTTGTAAACAAACAAGTTGTTGAAACCAGAGGCTACTAGCATAGGAAGGCAAAAGAAGTGCAACATAAAAACTTTCAGCATAAAATGAGGAAACCTAATATTATTGAGATGCATTAGAACAGTCTTTCCTCTCTCATAATAACTTTTAGTATCATGCATAAATTTAATGATGTAACTATCACAAGAACCATTGTAGCAATGATCACTTATCCTAACAGGAAACACAGGGACGCTAGCTCTCATAACACTACTTTGTGAAACAATATTAGGGATATCCTTACAGAGGATAGTGTGTCCATCTTCCACATATTTAGTGACAAAGTCTTTCACATTTTCTATTATAGGTTCATCATTTTTTTCATCAGGTTCAATAGCTTCATTTGTACTTTTATTAACCATACTAGCTATCATAGAATGTTCCTTTATCTTAACTGGAAAAGGTATTTTCTCAATGTAAGGTTCGGGTAAATCATGATTAGCAGTATAAACTTCAGTATTTCTTGCAGGAACACACTTAGCAATATCTTTATATGGTTCATGATACTTGTTCCACTTCTTTTTGGGAACTTCAATATAGGAAGCAAAAGCCTTAAAATAAGTTGCAATAGCTTGAGAATCTAGACCATAAGCATTTTTAATATTTTGAAAGTCATCAGTTCCCATAAAAGATTCAATGCATTCATAATCATAATTTATACCTGACTTTCTTCCTTTGTCATTCTCCCATGCTTCAGCATTGTCTTGAATACGGTCTAGAAGATCCCATTTAGCTTCTTCCATGTGAGTGAATGATCCCGCACAAGAAGAATCCAATAAATCCTTATCATGAAAAGAAAGCCTTGCATAAAAGTTATTGATAATAATATTGTTGGGGAGCTCATGAATGGGAGATTTGAGCATTAGTAACTTCAATCTCCCCCAAGCTTGAGCTGTACTCTCTCCATCAAGAGGCTAAAAGTTGTATATTTGATTCCTCCCATTCAAGAGCTTGACCATTCTTCAGCAGCTTATACCAGTCCTCAGCTCTTCCTTTCAGCGATAATGAGAATAACTTCTTCTTAACTTGATCTGTAGTAATACCTGCACACTTGAACAACCCGCATAATTCGTGTATAAAGAGCAAATGATCACCAGGATGGATTGGTCCATCTCCAACATAATAGTTATCCATAACACGATCAATAATTCTTGTAGGTATTTTAAAAGTATCATTCTTAGCAGGTGGTGGTTCATCTACTACCTTAGCAGTGGTAGTAGCATTACGAAATAAGAAACTCAGCGAATTATCCATAATGAAAATAAAGCAACTAATAGAAGTAAACAATACTCACAGTAGAAGTTTCCTTTACCAGTTCCACTCTCCAATAGCGCTTCACTCCCCGGCAACGGCGCCAGAAAATAGTCTTGATAACCCACAAGTATAGGGGTGTATCGTAGTATTTTCGATAAGTAAGAGTGTCGAACCCAAGGAGGAGCAAAAGGTGTTGGCGAGTGGCTAGGAGCAGGAATTCTCTGTAAATACTTAGCAAACGGATTTTTAGGGGTTTTTGATAATGCAGGTAAATAAAGTACGAGTAAATAAAAGACAATAAGAATAAATGCACAACTGGCCCAATCCTTTCTTTAGCAAAGGACAAGCCGATTGTATTACTTAAGATGACTAAACATTCTCGAGGACACACGGGAATATCATTAAGTGCTTTCGGTTCATATAGTTGATTAATCTTGTTTAGTTTGCTAAGTGTTGTGTGGGTGAACCTGTGCTAATGTACCGACCTTCCTAGGACTAATACATACTTGTGATTATACCCCTTGCAAGCATCCACAAGTACAAGAAAGTAATTAAGGTAGAAACCTAACCACAACTTTAAACTCTAAGACCCTGACGTCCCTTGTGCAAAGGTTTCCTAACAGGGGTTCAGGTTTCTGCCACTCCGGCAACCCCTACGATTAGTAGCCAAATACACAATGCATTCCCCTAGGCCCATATAGGGGAAGTGTCATGTAGCACTGGTAGAAAGAGGGCCTTTGGTCGAGCGCCCAAATTCCATTGGTCCCGGTTCGTTTCCATAATCGGGACCAATGCCAGGCACCGGTCCCGGTTCATGCCGCCTAGGCATTGGTCCCGGTTCATCTCTAAGCATTGGTCTCGGTTTGTGGCATGAACCAGGACCAAAGCCCCCGCGACGCACACGTGGCGCTCTGCTGGGCATTGGTCCCGTTTCATGCCCTGAACCGGGACCAAAAACCCCGCGACGGTCCGCAATCTGGGACAATTAATGTAAATTAATTCGGCGCAGAAATTAATTCGAGGTAGAAATTGAATTGATCAGTATTTTTGAAAAAATCTTCCACAAATTAATCGAGACAAAGATCTAAATTGAGACATTTTATTATTCGACCACAAATTTTTCCAAACAAAGATGTGACTTTACAAATTTTCCTAGTCGACAACACTTCCGCTGCCGTTGTCCTCCGAGCCGCCGGCTTCCTCGTCGTCGTCGGACGAAATCTCCACGATTTCGGCGTTGTTCGGGAGACGGAGCTCCTCTGCACGGCTAGCAGCGTCGATGGTAGTGTATATGGTCCGTCCAGGGACGGACCTAAACATCTCCCGCCTTATCGGTTGCTAAGATCCGGGTGCACCACGCGCCCGTCCACGATGCCGTTGCCAAGCTTGGCCTTCTGCTCCTTCTTGAACAGCCAGGGCCAGTACTCGCTTGCCGCCACGTACCGGGGCAATGCCCTCATCCACGCGGGCAGCTGGCGGCAACGCTTCGTGATGACGCACTCCATCTCGTATTCGTGGGGGTTGAGGAGCGGAGCCACCGACACACCCGCCTCGCTGATGCAAAATCCGGCGGGCACGATCGTGCGTGGTGGCGCGAGGATGCCATAGTACGTAAACATCGCCGCCTCGCAGTGGTTGAGCTTGGGCACCTCCATGGCGGCGTGGTGGAGATTGGAGAGGGAGGGGAGGCGAGACGACAGCGCGGTGGAAAGGCGATGGCTAAAGGGGTGGGGTGGAGATCGACTACAGAGAGGCCGAGGCGATGGAGAAAGCAAGCGTTGTGGCCTCATATTTATACACGGGGACGACAAAGTGACGGTGGGCATTGGTACCGGTTATTGCCATGAACCGGGACCAAAGCCCCTCCCGTGCGACACGTGGCGGCCCAGTAGCGCGCCCCCCACCAAGGTCATTGGTCCCGATTCGTGGCTTTAACCGGGACCAAAAACCCTCCCCTGGCTATATATAAGCCCAACCCTTTGCCCACCAAATTTTGCTGGATTGTGTGTGAGGTGTGGGTGCTAGCTTTTTTTTTCTTTGATTGCACACAAGGTGTTCGATGAAATGTCCGAGCCACACTTTAGTTCGCACAACACAGGATCCTCGGCTGAGGTTAGCAAGCTTATCTTCTTTATCTGTAACTGATACAAAGATATTGCATGTGTCCATGTAGGGTGGTCATTTTACTATTCACGATGTTATTGTAATGGTTAATTATTATGATGCAGATCGATGCACAGATGCGATGGATGTATGGCGACTGACGCGATTCCGATTTTGTTGCAGGCCTGCATAAATTTATCGATTTGGCTAAGGCAAACAAAGTGGATAATTTTATGCCTTGTCCCTGCGTCGACTGTCGGAACGTGGCGAAGCACTCTACCCCGGGAATCCTTCAAAGCCATCTGCTTCGAAGAGGTTTCATACCCGGATATTATTGTTGGGCCATGCACGGAGAAAGAGGGGTTAGGCTGGAAGAAAATGAAGAAGAGGAGGATGATGACAGCTATCCTATGTCCCCTGAAGAATATGGTGATACTGCAATGGAAGACAATGAAGAAGAGGGAGGCGGCAATGAAGAAGAACAACGGACATGGGATGAGCCCGCTGATGGTCTTGGTCGGGTCATTTATGATGCAAAGCAACAATGTGATACAGAAAGGGAGAAGCTTAAGTTGGAGGACATGCAAAAGGATCACAAAACATTGTTGTACCCAAATTGCGAAGATGGCATCACAAAGCTCGGTATCACACTTGAACTGCTGAAATGGAAGGCAGAGACTGGCTTATCTGACAAGGGATTTGAGAAGTTACTAAAAATAATGAAGCAGGAGCTTCCAAAGGATAACGAGCTGCCCGAGACAACGTACGAAGCAAAGAAGACTATCTGCCCTCTAGGATTAGATGTGGAGAAGATACATGCATGCAATAATGACTACATCCTGTACCGCGGTGAGAAGTATGAGAATATGGATAAATGCCCGGTATGCACTGCTTGTTGATACAAGATCAGACAAGATGACCCTGGTGATGTTGAGGGCGATGACGAGCCCTCCAGGAAGAGGGTTCCTGCTAAGGTTATGTGGTATGCTGCTATAATACCACGGTTGAAACGTCTGTTCAGAAATAAAGAGCATGCCAGGTTGTTTCGATGGCACAAAGAAGAGCGTAAGAAAGACGGGAAATTGAGACACCCCGCCGATGGGTCGTAGTGGAGAAACATCGAGAGAAAGTACTCGAACTTTGCAGGTGATGCGAGGAACTTATGGTTTGGTGTAAGTACAGACGGCATGAATCCTTTTGGGGAGCAGAGCTATAGTCACAACACCTGGCCAATGACTCTATGTATGTACAACCTTCCTCCTTGGTTGTGCATGAAGCTGAAGTTCATTATGATGCCAGTGCTCATCCAAGGACCGAAGCAACCCGGCAACGACATTGATGTGTACCTAAGGCCATTAGTCGATGAACTTTTGCAGTTGTGGGCAGAACCAGGTGTAAAGGTGTGGGATGAGCACAAACAGGAGCCATTTGACCTACGAGCGTTGTTGTTCGTAACCATCAATGATTGGCCTGCTCTTAGTAACATTTCAGGACAGTCAAACAAGGGATACAATGCATGCACGCCCTATTTACATAAGACTAAAGGTACATATTTGGATAAATGTAAGAAGGTTGTGTACCTGGGGTGTCGTAAATTTCTTCCGAACAATCATCAAGTAAGAAAGAAAGGCAAGCATTTCAACGGTGAGGCAGATTACCGGAAGAACCCTAAGCTCCCTAAAGGTGTTGATGTATTTGGTATGGTGAAGGACCTAGAAGTAATCTTTGGAAAGGGTCCTGGTGGTCAATCTGTTCCGAAAGACCCCATTACCGGACACACGGCCATGTGGAAAAAGAAATCTATATTTTGGGAGCTTGAGTATTGGAAAGACCTAGAGGTTCGTTCTTCAATCGACGTGCTGCACATGACGAAGAATCTTTGTGTGAACCTGCTAGGCTTCCTGGGTGTGTATGGGAAGACAAAAGATACACCAGAAGCACGGGAGGACCAGCAACGTATCAAAGACCCATACAACAAGCATACTGATAAAGGACATGAATACTTAAGTAGCTACGCTCTTACCAAAGCCGAGAAGGAAATCTTTTTTGAAGTCCTTTACAGTATCAAGGTCCCGGCTGGCTTCTCATCAAATATAAAGGGAATAATAAATATGGCAGGGAAAAAATTTCAGAACCTGAAGTATCATGATTGCCACGTGATTATGACACAGTTGCTTCCGGTTACATTGAGGGGGCTTCTACCGGAAAATGTTCGATTAGCCATTGTGAAGCTATGTGCATTCCTCAATGCAATATCTCTGAAGGTAATCGATCAAGAAAGTCTGGAAAGGCTACAGAAGGATGTGGTCCAATGTCTTGTCAGTTTTGAGTTGGTGTTCCCCCCGTCCTTCTTCAATATTATGACGCATCTCTTAGTTCACCTAGTCGAAGAGATTTCCATTCTCAGTCCTGTATTTCTGCATAATATGTTCCCCTTCGAGAGGTTCATGGGAGTCTTAAAGAAATATGTTCGTAACCATGCTAGGCCAGAAGGAAGCATCTCCAAGGGCTATGGAACAGAGGAGGTCATTGGGTTCTGTGTAGACTTTCTTCCTGACCTTAAGGCAATTGGTGTTCCTGAATCATGGTATGAGGGGAGACTGAGTGGAAAAGGCATGCTAGGAAAGAAAGCAATGAGATTTAGGGACGGACATTCTTTGAATCAAGCACACTACATAGTTCTCCAAAGTTCTACCTTCATGGCTCCGTATATCGAGGAACACATGAATGTTGTACGCTCCAAGTTCCCGGGGAAGGATGACTACTGGATTAAAGAAAATCACATGGAGACTTTCGGCACTTGGTTGCAATTACATCTCATGAATGACACCACTATTGGAGATCATCTCTACTTGTTGGCCACGACACCATCTGCGACTGTATTTACTTTCCAAGGGTACGAGATAAATGGAAATACATTTTACACGATTGCCCAAGATAAAAAGAGCACCAACCAAAACAGTGGTGTCTGCTTTGATACAACATGCAAGAATGGTAAAAGGGACACATACTATGGTTACATAGAGGAGATATGGGAACTTGACTATGGACCTACTTTTAAGGTCCCTTTGTTTCGTGCAGTTGGGTCAACATGAATGGAGAAGGGGTAAAGGTAGACCAGCTGTACGGAATGACAACAATGGATCTCAAGAATCTTGGTTACAGAGACGAACTATTCATCCTAGCCAATGATGTGGCTCAGGTTTTTTATGTGAAGGACATGTCCTCTAGACCGAAAAAAAGAAAAAATAAGGAAATGAATACATCAGACGATGATCCCAGGCGTCACATAGTTCTTTCAGGGAAAAGAAACATCGCGGGAGTCGAGGACAAGACAGACATGTCAGCGGATTATGATAAGTTTGATGAAATTCCGCCCTTCACCGTGAAAACTGACCCAAGCATCCCGTTAAGCAAAGAAGATGCTCCATGGTTACGACCTAAGAAGCGATCATAGGCAAGGAATCGACATACGCAATGAAGGATTCATACCCTAAACCCTATGTAAATCTATGTAATGTATGGAAACTTTATGTGATGTATGAAAACTTTATATGAGAACCTCGAACATGATAGGTTATTTTGTGAAGCTCCGCCACGGGAGATTTCCCAACCCTTTCCCCAACACTGTTAGAGGAGATGGAGTCTTTCACGGGCTTGTAGGGAAATTTTTCCGAGGCAGAGCTTCCGAAGATGTCGTAGGGCGTGTGCACCAACGACATCTGCGAGAAGCTCTGCCACGGGAGATTTCCCAACCCTTTCCCCAACACTGTTAGAGGAGATGGAGTCTTTCACGGGCTTGAAAGGCAATTTTTCTGAGGCGGAGCTTCCGAAGATGCCGTAGGGCGTGCGCACCAACGACATCTTCGAGAAGCTCCGCCATAGGAGATTTCCTAACCCTTTCCCCAACATTGTTAGAGGAGATGGAGTCTTTCATGGGCTTGCAGGGAAAAAATTTCGAGGCGGAGCTTCCGAATATGCCGTAGGGCGTGTGCACCAACGACATCTTCGAGAAGCTCCGCCACGGGAGATTTCCCAACCCTCCATCCATGGGGATGAAACTCTCTCTACCTATGTGGCTTGTTGAGCTGCTTGCCATGGCGTATCGATGATCCTTTTATAGGCACGACGCCGCTTCTACTTTGTCTTGTTCCTCCGACAGGGCGTCATGCGCTATATGCTTTATCTCATCGAGCAGTGCGTCCACCCACACGTCCTTATCCCGCCGACAACATTAGTCTCGGTTGCACCCACCAGCCGGGACTAAAGGTTACCCACGCGTCCTTATCCCACCGACAACTTTAGTCTCGGTTGCACCCACCAGCCGGGACTAAAGGTTACCCACGCGTCCTTATCCCACCGGCAGCTTTAGTCTTGGTTGGACCCACCAGCCGGGACTAAAGCTTTAGTCTCGGTTGCTCCCATGCACGAAAAATGGAAATTGGCTTTTTTGTGCGTCGAAAGGGAAAACTTCCTCCTGCAACATCGTAAGCCATCCCAAGATGCACATGTGTGCACAATATGGGCACATTATCACAAAGTATGCCCTGATTCTAGCCATAACATTGGTGGTTTGACCTAAATGCCATGAAACCTCGAACATGATAGGTCATTTTGTGAAGGATTTTTTATGATGTTTGCAATTTTTCAAGTTCAGTATTTTTCCTTGCAACAGTGACACATAATATGACACCACACAAAGGTTTCACATTGTTTAGATCATTTTTGAATTTCTTATGCCCGTTTCAAACTATATTCAAAACGACGGGTATGAAGCACTTTTCCTGTTCAAAATTGTATAGTTCAAATAAAAATATTTGAAAAAACAAAATAGTTTTTGATTACTTATTTAAATTGAAGCACTTTTCCTGTTAAAAGTTTTTTGAAATTCCAAATTATGTAATAAATAATTGTTAATGCAATTTTAATTGAAAATAGTAAAATTGTATAGTTCAAATAAAAATATTTGAAAACAGAAAATGGTTTTTGATTAGTTATTTAAATTGAAGAACTTTTCCTGTTGAAAGTTTTTTGAAATTCCAAATTATGTAATAAATATTTGTTAATGCAATTTTATTTCAAAATAGTAAAATTGTATAGTTCAAATAAAAATATTTGAAAACAGAAAATGGTTTTTGATTAGTTATTTAAATTGAAGCACTTTTCCCGTTGACAGTTTTTTGAAGTTCCAAATTATGCAATAAATATTTTGTAATGCAATTTGAATTGAAAATAGTAAAATTGTATAGTTCAAATAAAAATATTTGAAAACACAAAATAATTTTTGATTAGTTATTTGAATTGAAGCACTTTTCCTATTAATTTTTTTTTGAAATTCCAAATTATGTAATAAATTTTGATAATGCAATTTTAATTGAAAATAGTAAAATTGTATAGTTCAAATAAAAATATTTGAAAACTAAAAATGATTTTTGATTAGTTATTTAAATGGAAGCACTTTTCCTGTTGAAAGTTTTTTGAAATTCCAAATTATGTAATAAATATTTGTTAATGCAATTTTAATTGAAAGTAGTAAAATTGTATAGTTCAAATAAAAATATTTGAAAACAGAAAATGTTTTTTGATTAGTTATTTAAATTGAAGCACTTTTCCTGTTGAAAGTTTTTTGAAATTCCAAATTATGCAATAAATATTTTGTAATGCAATTTTAATTGAAAATAGTCAAATTTATAGTTCAAATAAAAATATTTGAAAACAGAAAATGGTTTTTGATTAGTTATTTAAATTGAAGCACTTTTCCTATTAAAAGTTTTTTGAAATTCCAAATTATGTAATAAATATTTGTTAATGCAATTTTAATTGAAAATAGTAAAATTGTATAGTTCAAATAAAAATATTTGAAAACAGAAAATGGTTTTTGATTAGTTATTTAAATTGAAGCACTTTTCCTATTAAAAGTTTTTGAAATTCCAAATAAATAATCATCTTAAATTGATACATCTTATTAATTAAAGAAGAAAACAGATTTGAAAATGGCGGGAAGACCAAAAGGTTTGCCAAAATCTGAAAAACGGGTCAACGATCCCGGTTCGTCCCACGAACCGGGACCAATGATCCCTAGGTGCGCGCGCTGATCAACAGGCCTTTGGTCCCGGTTGGTGGGACGAACCGGGACCAAAAGATAGACCATTGGTCCCAGGTCGTCCCAATATCCGGGACCGTTGGTCCTTTGGTCCCGGTTATTGGGATGACCCGGGACCAATGGTCTGTACAGTTAACAGCCCCGGCCTTTACTCCTCCCCAACTCCCCCAATTCATAGAGCACTTCGACGCGCGGCTAAGGAAAATTTACGGCGGAGCAAAATCACGCCATCAGGCTACCCAAATCCAAAGCGGCCGCTTCACTCGTCGACGCCCATCGCCGAGCGCCACTGTCCGCCGCCGCGAGCAGGCAAGGAAGCTCCGCCTCGCTGCAATTGACCCTACCGTCCCCGACTCCGGCCGCCGCGTTCCCCACTGATTCTGGCAGCGCCCGGCCTCCTCCATCCTCGCCGCACCCTCCATCGGCCTCCTGGTGAGCCACTGGTGCTCCAGCGCCACTCCTACGTCTCCCCCTCACTGTATCATCCTCCCCACGAGAACCTGCCACCACCGGCCGCCGGCCACCGTCAAACACCTTGCTCTGACGCACCTCCCATAGCGGCGCCGCCCGTTTTAGGTAGCCCGCATCGCGCTGGTTCGAACCGTCCTAGTCGCGTCACCCCGCGCGCTTCTCTCTACCGTCTTCCACCACCACCTGACAGTTCGCCGGCGAGGCTACGTGGCGCCACTGTGGCGTCGATGTGGTGTCACGTGTGCCTGACATGGGCGCTGACCAAGCCCCACCGGCGTGGCATCTGAGGTGGCTTGGGCCCCTCGCGTCAGTCTCTGTGGCTAGTTTAGCCGTGGAGAAAAAAATCCCCCACCCCGAGCTGACGTCATAATGACGCAATAAAAGTTTAATAATTGTTTAAATAATTTCAGAAAAGAGTTTAATCTTATAAATTCAATAACTAATTATTTCTAAGTCAGAAAAATATGTATAATATATCAAAATATTCAGAAAAATGAGATCTACACAATAGACTCATAATCATGCATTGTTCAACAACTTTAATTACAAGTTTAATAAGAGAATGAAATCAACCCCTCATGCATTGTCTTATAAATTGCCAAGCATGCCTTAGGGTTAAATTTCAACTCTATTTAACTTGTCATATCATCATCGATGCCATGTGTTGATTGTTGTTTCCCCTTTCTTGTCATAAACTTAATATGTAATTCCAGAACATCATCTTTGCAGATACTATGGATCCAACACATCAGGAAAACATCCTCCAAGGAATGATATGCGAAAATTAAGATATCGATATCGATGTCACCGGTCAGTTTCTGAACGATTCCGGTCAGGGAGATGAGTCTCTCAACCGAGGATACGGCTCCGGTGAGGTAGAAGCTGAAGCCTGGGACAGGGGAGAAGCTAATGAGGAAGAAGGCGACGGCTCTGGCGGAACCTTAAATCTCGCAAACACCGGTGAGGTGTATATATGTATTTTTGTAATTAAAATGCTGCTGTCTATATATATATACATGCATATATTAACACTCTTTCTTCTTTTAGCCCTCCGGATCGAGAACTTCTTCTGTAAGAACGAAACGAGGCCCAACAAAAAAGTTGGATGACACTGTGAGGTATAGGATCGACGTGGTCAGTGTAGATGGCGAACCGCAAGCTCCCGTCGATGTCGCAAGAAAATTTGTCAAGCAATGCGGAGTTCTTGCGAGGGACTACATCCCGATCACCGTTCAAGAATGGAATCGGCCAAGCGGCGGTGGAGTCCCATATGTCGGCGATGCCGCCAAAGATAAGGTTTTTGACAAGCTCATGATTAATTCCTCCTGCCGATGCCAGATGTGAATCCAGATGAGGAGGAGAGAGAAAGAATGGAGCTTGTGCAAAGAGTCAAGAAGTTTGCTCTCAGCAAGATGGCCGATGCATTCAAGAACTGGAAGAAGAAACTGTACAATAACTTTGTCAAGGTAGAGAAGACTTCGGATTTCACTCAAGGCGGCTATGCTAAGTTAAGACACTAGTGGGAGGATTTTGTGAAGTACAAGACATCGGAGAAAGCTAAGGAAAGGTCTAGAATAAATACGGAGAACGCTGCTAAGAAACTGTACCATCATAACATGGGGCCTGCTGGCTATGCCGGTTGCATGCCT
This sequence comes from Avena sativa, assembly GCA_916181665.1. Lineage (NCBI taxonomy): Eukaryota > Viridiplantae > Streptophyta > Magnoliopsida > Poales > Poaceae > Avena > Avena sativa. Next base: position 5,657,290 of record OV702287.1, read on the forward strand.
AAGTGGGATGCACTTGAGGTCAATTACATAGCTACCGGGATCAGACCAGAGCCCGCAACATGAACACCACGGGTGAGAAACTGGTTTTACGGCCATGGGGGCACGTTGGACAAAGAAGGCAAGGCAATATATAATCAGAAACACAAAGATGATCCCCTACTGCCCATCGATGATATTAGAAATGCAGTAGATGATGTTGCAGCGGGACGGTTCATTCCCGATAGAGAGAACGACGAGCTCACACGCGCCCTTAAAAATCCTGAACACGACGGACGAGCACGAGGCACACCAGGCTCCAAGCCGTGGAAGGTTGCCTTCTCCCCGGAAATGAAGAGATATCCCGATAAAAGCCATTAGAGGAGAAAGGAAAGGGAGGCAGCTGAGAAAGCGGCCGCTGCAGACCGGCTGCGTAATATAGAAGAAGCATTAAAGTGGCACCAGGATCAACTCGACAGACTTAGCCAGCAAGGTACTAGCGACCAATCTCAGCGGCACGTGGTAGAAGCTGCATTCGAGGGTACCGGCGCCCTATCGAATAAGAAAAGCAACATCGCTTCCACGCAGCTCCATGATGTTGATGATGATGCACCTACGACATCTCCTCCTAAACGCTACCCAGTGGATGATATCACGAAGACCACAGCTTGTGAGCTAAAGGTGCAGGTTATGAACTTAAGGGTGACGGTGGCGGTCGGCATGGCGATACCAATTGCGCCTAACCCAACTTGGCATTGCAGACCGGTTCCAAAAGGGTACACTATCGTCACGGTGGATGAGGTGAAGGAAGATTTTGAGGAGCTAAAGCTAGACCACCCTCCAGGGGAAGATATGGAGCTGACTCAACTAGGAGAAGCCAAAGGGGGGACTATTCTAAGGCCAAAGGAGCGCATCATCCTTCCAAATTATGTGCCGCCAAGGCCACCTAATCCTCAGAGCAGCAATCCACCTTCGCCGCCACCTCACCATTCTCCAGCGCAACCGTCGCCTTCACTGCCTCACCACTCAGCGCAACTGTATCCATCGCCGCCTCAACCGTCTCCGCCGCCGCGTCATCCATCTCCGTCCCCTGAGCCTTAGAGACAAAAGTGGAAGTATACTAAGGGGGCAGCACCACCACCAGCAGCAAGAGCACGTTCCGGTCACCGAAATGTAAGCTATCGCCCCTCCCAAAAGTACCTCATCAGAATATGAAGAAGCTACCTTGCGAGAAGACAGATGAGGAAACTGATGCGGCCGCAGCTGCCCATTATGAAAAGTGGAAGATTGACATGGCTAACAAGAAAAAGCTGATAGAGGCATATTTCCTGGTCACTACAGAAGATAAAGCCAAAGCAGCCGCGCTTAAGATTCAGCTTCACCAACCCATAGCGCTCACATCAGACTATAATCGCTCTATGACCAAGTCGGCTGAGGCAAAAGAGCGGCGAGTTGGGAAAGAAGTTGCCCAGCTCGGATAACAGAAAAATCAATCGATCGAACCGCTCAAAGTGTACGATACCAATGAGTGGAGAGCCCAGGAGTAGCATGATCTGAACATTGATCCGGAGTTTGTTCGACTATACAGAGAAAAGGCCCAATTATATGGACTGTCTATTACTGAGTACATGAGCCGTATGGATGAGTTCGAGGGGTACCAAGAAACAGCATACGTGTACCAGTACGGGGCTCCTCTCGTCAAACCCGAGTTAGTCAAAGATCTACCAACAAAAATGCAAAGATTGCATAACTGGTACATCCAAGCCTGTGTTGATTCCAAAAACTGGATCTATGCTGCATATAAACACCACCATTACGGTCATGGAGATGGTTTCCTACTGATCGAATTTCCAGAATTATTTTAGTTTTACCAACAAGACGCCCTCGACAAAACTATCGTCAGTGCCTATTGTTTGTAAGTATTATTAATTTATGTAATTAAGTCTTTCTAGCTCAGCTCATCCGTTGCTTGTATAATCTTACTCATCACTATACTAATTATATATGCAGAATGAAGATTCTCGAATGCAACAAAGGACAAATCTATGACCTTAGGTTTGTTGACTTTAATTCCGTTCATGAAGTTACTGTAAAAATAAAACCCAAAGAGACAGAGGATAACTTGTTCCAAGCGTTGAAGCATTTCAGCAACACAAGGGAAATACTATTTCCTTACAATGATGGGTGAGTGTTACTGTCTTGTACACATTCTATTTTCGCTTACTCGATGTTAAGCGTATAATTGACTCGTGTTATATTTTATTAGTGTGTCCAACTTCCACTATATTCTGTTAATCATTGCTCTTGACACCGGAGTTGTAAAAGTCCTGGACTCGAAACGCACACCATTAGAAAAGTGGGCGGACATGCAGGAATGCCTCCAGAAGGCTTGGAAACGGTTCACCGCCAAAACTAGGGATGTTTGGAAGCCAAAGCTTATATTTCAACCATTGACTGTAAGTACTACTTGCTAGATCCACGCATCTCTTTGATTCTAGTTTCAATACCACCATTATCATGCTTGATTATTATTTTGATTAAACTCCATTCTCGTAAAGTGCTTGAGGCAGGAAGCCGGGAATAACTTATGTGGATACTATGTCTGCGAGTTCATTCGCCAGACGACCAAAGAGAAGGGCGCAGACCGGAACATCAAAAAAATTGAAGTACGATAAACAATAATCACAACTTTATTTTATTGCCACCAATTGTGTTTAGTTTCATTCATATATATATTGATCCCCTTCTTTATATTAGATCAAACGGATGCGGGGCGGTCTTCTATCACAAGAATGCGTGCAAGCAATTCAAGAGGAAATTGCTGGATTCTTGTTAGAACAAGTCATAGATCTGAAAGGAGAATACTATTACCCGCTTCATTTGGAAGGGTGAAGTGTAAAAAAGAAGATGTAAATTAGATCAAATTCGTGTGAGAGTATCATTTCTAATTATAATATGTTTCAACCAAGAAGACGGATGAGACGGTGTATAATATATTTGTGATCATGCATGATGTGTAATATATATATCGTGGTTTCATTATTGCTGTATATATGTAGTACCATTAAACTGATAAAAAAATCCTGCCGCGGCAGAAAAATAGCCCGAAAATCCTGCCGTGGCACAGAGACCAACGATCCCGGTTCGTGCCAAGAACCGGGAATAATGATCCACCCCCGCCCGTCTCTCGCGCTGCCACGTGGAGACGCATTGGTCCCGGTTTGTTCCACGAACCGGGACCAATGATCCACCCCCCCTCGTCGCGCGCCCTCCCACATGGAGACCCATTGGTCCCGGTTCGTGCGCGAATCGGAACCAGCATTAGTCCCGAGTGATTGGTCCCGGTTCGGGAACCGGGACTAATGGCCCTTATGAACCGGGACTAGAGGCCATTTTTCCACCAGTGTTGTCGACGTTCACATGACACCACTAGAATAAATACACCATAACTTAAATATCAAACTATCGAATATTTCTCAACACAATTCCACTACTAACAACATGACTTCTCCCATGTCCCCAATAACTAAACGAACTACTCACAAGACATCATATGGATCAAGTTCAGAGATGAAATAATGATGTGTAACAATCTGAACATAAACAACAATTTAATGGTTCACTCAATAGCATCAACTACAAGGAGTAATCAACACCGGGAAAGTTTCCCCTAAGAACTATGCAAGATTCAACCCAATTGTTACAGCGGTATGGAGGTGATGGTGATGGTGCTGGTGGAGATGATGGTGGTGATGATGATGACCCCGATGAAGTCCAGCTTGATGGTGGTGTTGATGGAGACGATCTCCCCTCTCTGGGAAGGAATTCCCCTGGCAGAATTCTGTCTGCCGGAGAGATCTTTCTCTCTCGGTGTTTTCCACCCCGCAGAGGTAGTGGAATCTTTCTATGGTTGCTCCCTGAGTATTAGGGTTTCGGGAGGATAATATACGCCAGAGGGGAGAGCTAGGGGTGGACCAGGGCGGCCACTCCACCTGGTGGCGCGTCCTAGGGTGGCCCGCACCAGGGGTGGTGTGGCCCACCTCCACTTCCCCTTCTGGCTTTCTTCGTCCTCTGGAAAAATAGGATTTTCCATGTATTTTCCCGGATTTTCTGATCTTCGCGAATTTTGCCTCCAAACAGCACCTTTTCCATCAGAATTCTGACTGCAGCGGTCCATGCTCCAAAAGTCATCAACCATGCAAAAACAGATGAAATAACATAAGTATCATCTCTTAATATGAAATATATCAATGAGTAACAGTAAATTATGATATAGAATAGTGATGCAAAATGGACGTATCAGACACTTGCAACCATAGAGGACCTCAAAGGGTGCCATCTAGAGACTCTTCTGGAAGTTGTTGATGTACGAGAATTCAGCATATGGGCGACACTCTTCCCACTTCATTCCGAAGGAGATAACACAAGCGTGAAGCATATCTTGGAGAATCTGATTGATCCTCTGAACTTGCCCTTGCGATTGAGGATGGTAAGCTATGCTGAAGTTTAGCTTTGTTCCCAAGACTTGTTGGAAACTTTCCTAGTACTTGGAGGTAAAGATACTCCCACAGTCTGAGCTAATTACAAGATGAACCCCATATATAGAGACAATTATGTTGCTATAGAGCTCGGCCAGCTGACTACCAGAGATTGTTTCCTTGATTAGAAAGAAGTGATCCACTTTCGAGAGCCTGCCAATGACAACAAAGATTGCATTCTTGCCTTTTTGAGACCTTGAAAGCTAGTTATGAAATCCACCTCCACTTTCTCCCATTTCCATTCTAGAGGATTCAAAGGTTGAAGAAAACGAGAAGGTTTTGATGAGCAACTTTCACTCTATGGCAGACGTCGCACTCTGAGACATACTTGGCACAATACCGTTTCAATCCAGGCCACCAATACTGTGTTTTCAGGTCCATGTACATCTTAGTGCTACCAGGGTGGATAGGAAGAACAGAATCATGAGCTTCCTTAAGGACTTGCTCTCTCAAACGCGGATACTTTAGAATAAACATCTAGTGCTTGAAGAATAGAGTGCCTTGGTCGTCAAGGTGGAAAGGTTCATACTTCAGAAGCTGAATCTTGGAGATGATGTTTCGAGTGTAAGGATCCTCAAGCTGAATGGAGCGGACCTTTTCGTCCAGGAGAGGGGTATCTATCAAGTTATGAAGGTATCCTTGAGGTAGAGCTCGAGGTTGAGTTGACGGAATTCCTTGCACAAGATAGGTTGTTGTTCTTCCACCATGAGGTTGTTCACATATGCCTTACGACTGAGGGCATCGGCCATCATATTTGCTTTTCCTAGAGTGTAGTTGATCAAAATATCAAACTCGTTGATGGTTTCAATCCATCTCCTCTAGCGAAGGATGAGGTTTGGCTGCGTGAAGATATACTTCAGGCTTTTGTGGTCCGAAAAGATCTCACAATGGTTTCCAAGCAAGTAGTGCATCCATACTTTCAAAGCAAAGACAACCGCTGCAAGTTCAATATCATGTGTTGGATAGTTGATCTCATGAGTTTTCAATTGACGGGACGAATAAGCAACGACTTGCTTTTCTTGCATGAGGACCACACCAAGTCCTTGGAGAGAGGCATCACAGATGATCTAAAACAGTTTTGATGTATTTAGAGGAATCAAGACAGGTGTGGAGGTGAGCTTTTCCTTGAGTGTTTCAAAGCTTTCTTGACACGCCGGTGAAAAAAGAAATTTCTTGCCTTGCTTGAGGAGATCGGTGAGAGGCTTAGCAAGTTTTGAGAAGTTCTGAATGAACCGATGATAATAGCTAGCAAATCCAAGAAAACTCCGGACTTCTTTGACATTTTTAGGATGGAGCCACGCCATAACCGTTTGAACAGTCTCTGAGTTGACAGCAATGCCCTTTGTAGAAATGACGTGACCCAGATAGGTGACTTGAGGGAGCCAGAATTCACACTTTGAGAACTATGCATAGAGGCAGTTCTCACAAAGCTTGGTAAGAACACAACGGATATGTTCTGCATGCTGTTCTTTCGTCTTGGAATATACCAGGATGTCATCGAGATAGACCACCATGAACTTATCAAGGTACTCCATGAAAACTGAGTTCATAAGCCTTGAGAATGTAGCGAGAGCATTGGTGAGGCCGAAGGACATGATCGTGTACTCATACAGGCCATAGCGAGTTGTGAAAGCTGTGTTAGGGACATCTTCCATGCGAATATTGATTTGATGATATCCACTTCTCAAGTCAAACTTGGAGAATACCACTGCTCCTGCAAACTAATCAAAAATATCATTGATCCATGGAAGGGTATATTTATTCTTGATGGTTTTTGCATTGAGAGCGCGGTAATCAACACAAAGTCGATCAGTCTGGTATCGCTTCTTCACAAAAAAAATTGGGTTACCCCGAGAGGAAGTTGTAGGGTTCATAGTAGGGAAAACAAAAAATTCTAGTACAAGAATGAAGAAAACCAAGATCTAATCTATGGAAAAGCCAAGATCTAATCTATGAGATAAGTGCAACGAGATAGATCTATACTAACCCTTGTAGATCCAAAGCCTTAATCGATATGGGATCTCGTGGTTGATGTAGTCGATCACTTGTCGATCTCAAGGTCGAGTACACGATCCTTTTGGCGCCATGTTCCAGCAGCCCTTCCACACTCGATCACATGTACGGGTCGATGTAGACCTTCCTCTCCCTGTTCTAGCGGGTAGCGGAGGTGGTAGATCCCCTCGGAATCCCAGCAGCACAACGACATGGTGGTGGTGGTGGAGGAGGAATCCTGCAGGGCTTCACCTAAGCCGCAGTAGGAAGAAGGAGGAGGAGAGGAGCAGCTAGGGTTTTGGGTGGAAGGGGCAAGGGGAGGGGTGGCGCCTCCCCTCCTTATATAGAGGGGGGCGGCCTAGTGTTTCCCCCTTGGCCCTACCTCCTAGGACCCGCGCACATGAGGGTATGGGGAGTTTTATTCCCCCCAAGTCTTGCCCCTTTCTTTATTGGTTTTCAAGTAATCTCCTTAGAACCTTCCAGAACTTTCCGAAACCTTCTAGAAGCTCCATACAAATACTCTGGAACTTTTTCTGAAACCCAGAAAGTGATGTCCATTATATGAATCTTATTCTCCGGACAATTCCGGATCTCCTCGTGATATCCTAGATCCAATCCGAGAATCCAAATAACATTTAGTCTCCAACTCGTATTCCATATCTACCTAAACAACATCGAACCTTAAGTGTGTCAACCTACGATTCGCAAACTATGTAGACATGATGGAGACACCTCTCCGATCAATAACCATCAGCGGGACCTGGAGATCCATAATGGCTCCCACATATTCAACGATGAATTCGTGATCGATAGAACCATTTACATACGACACCAATTCCCTTTGTCACGTGATACTCTACTTATCTGAGGTTCGATCATCGGTATCTCCATACCTAGTTCTGCCTCGTTACCGATAAGTACTATTTAATGGTTCCGTGATATGACATCCCTTGTGACCTAGTCACATGCTTGCAAGCTAATTAGATGACATTCCACCGGGAGGGCCAAGAGCATATCTATCCGTCACTTGGATGGACAAATCCCATTCTTGATCCATGCGCTTCAACACATACTTTCATAATACCTAATTCCACCTTTATAACCACCCAGTTACGAAGAAGTGTTTGATGTCATCATAGCTCTCATCCAGTGATGGTGATTAACACGATCTCATGGTCGAAGGATTAGGTTACTATGTATTTGAAAGCTTCTAGCAAAACAAACTTAATGACTTGATCTTATGTTATGCTTAATATGGGTGTGTGTCCATCACATCATTCTCCTAATGATATGATCTTGTTATTAATACCATCCAATGTCCATAGGAAACCATGATCATCTATTAATCAACAAGCTAGTCTTAACAAGAGGCTTACTAGGGACTCTTTTATTTTTACAAAACACACAAGTATTAGTGTTTCCTATTAATACAATTATAGCATGGAATATAAACATTTATCATAAACAAAAAGATATAATAATAACCACTTTATTATTGCATCTTGGGCATATCTCCAATAGTCTCCCACTTGCACTAGAGTCAATAATCTAGATTACATTGTAATGTACCTAACACCCATGGCGTTCTGGTGTTGGTCATGTTTTTCTCTAGGGAAAGGTTTAGTCATCGGATCTGCCACATTTAGATTAGTGTGTACTTTGCAAATCTTTATGTCCCCATCTTGGACATACTCGCGAATAGCATGAAAACGTAGATTGATGTTCTTCAGCTTCTTGTGTGACCTTGGCTCCTGTGCATTAGATATGGCACCCATGTTGTCACAATAGATGGCTATTGGGTCTAAGACACTAGGAACCACACAAAGCTTAGTAATGAAATCCTTCATCCATATCGCTTCTTGTGCAGCCTCCGAAGCAGCTATGTATTCTGGTTCAGTTGAAGATTTTGCCACAACGCTTTGCTTGGCACTCTTCCAGCTCACTGCTGCACCATTCAAAATAAATACGTATCCAGACTATAAATTAGAGTCATCTGTATCGGTGTTCCAACTAGCATCGGTGTAACAATTTACAACAAGCTGTTCATCACCTCCATAAGAAAGAACAATACCCTTAGTCCTTTTCAGGTACTTTAGGATATTTTTTACCGCTGTCCAGTGCTCCATTCCAGCATTACTTTGATATCTGCTAGTCAAACTAACAGCATGTGCTATATCCAGACTTGTACACAACATGGCATACATGATAGAACCTATGGCCGAGGCGTAGGGGATTTTACTCATATTCTCTCTATCTTTTACCATAGCTGGACTTTAAGTCTTACTCAAGGTCTTACCTGGCAACATGGGCAAGAACCCTTTCTTTCTTTCTTCCATTCTTAATCTCTTTAGAACCTTATCCAGGTATGAACTTTGTGAAAGCGCTATTAAGCGTCTTGATCTATCTCTATAAATCTTGATGCCTAAAATGTATGCCGCTTCGCCAAGATCCTTCATTGAAAAACTATTATTCAAATAGGCTTTGACACTTTCAAGAAGTTCTATATCATTTCCAATCAACAATGTGTCATCTACATATAGTACTAGGAATGTTACAGAGCTCCCACTCACTTTCTTGTAAATACAAGCTTCTCCATAAGTTTGTATAAATCCAAAGTTTCTAATCACCTTATCAAAACGTTGATTCTAGCTCCGGGATGCTTGCTTTAGTCCATAAATGGAGCACTGAAGTTTGCATACCTTGTCAGCATCTTTAGGATTGACAAAACCCTTGGGTGGTACCATATACAACTCTTCCTCAATGTCACCATTAAGGAACGCCATTTTGACATCCATCTGCCAAATCTCATAATCCAAGAATGCAGCGATTGCTAACAAAATCCTCACAGACTTTAGGTTCGCTACCGGTGAGAAAGTCTCATCATAGTCAACTCCTTGAATTTGTCGGATCCCTTTCACGACTAGTCGAGCTTTATAGACAGTAACATTACCATCTGCATCTGTTTTCCTTTTAAAGATCCACTTGTTCTCGACAGCCTTGCGGCCATCTGGTAGGTCCACCAAAGTCCACACTTGGTTTCCGTACATAGATCCAATTTCGGATTTCATGGCATCTTGCCATTTGTTGGAATCTAGGCTCATCATTGCTTCCTCATATGTCTCAGGGTCGTCGGTGTTGTCCACCAACATGACATTCAAGACAGGGTCATACCAATCAGGAGTGGTACAAACCCTCATCGACCTGCGAGGTTCAGTAGCAACTTCGTTTGAAGTTTCATGATCACCATAATTAGATTCCTCTCTTATTGGTGTAGGCGGCACAGAAACATCTTCCGGTGTTGCGCTACTCTCAATTCTGAGAGAAGGTTCAACAACCTCGTCGAGTTCTACTTTCCTTCTAGTCACTTCTTTCGAGAGAAACTCCTTTTCAAGAAAATATCCATTCTTGGCAATGAAAACTTTTCCTTCAGATCTATGATAGAAGGTATACCCAATTGTTTCTTTAGGGTATCCTATGAAGATGCATTTTTCCGCTTTGGGTTCAAGCTTGTCGGGCTGTAACTTCTTTACATAAGCTTCGCAGCCCCAAACTTTAAGGAATGACAACTTAGGTTTCTTACCAAACCACAATTCATACGATGCTGTTTCAACAGATTTAGATGGTTCCCTATTTAAAGTGAATGCGGCTGTCTCTAATGCATAACCCCAAAACGATAACATAAATCTGTAAGAGACATCATAGACCGAACCATATCTAAGAGAGTTCGATTACAACATTCAGACACACCATTACGCTGTGGTGTTCCTGGCGGTGTCAATTGTGAAAGTATTCTGCATTTCTTTAAATGCATGCCAAACTCGTAACTAAGATATTCACCTCCACGGTCAGAACACAGAAACTTAATCTTCTTGCTATGCTGATTTTCTACTTTACTTTTAAATTCCTTAAACTTCTCGAAAGTTTTGGACTTATGTTTCATGAAGTAGATATACCCATATCTACTCAAGTCATTTGTGAAAGTAAGAACATAACAATATCCACCATGCGATGCTACACTCATTGGACCGCACACATCGGTATGTATTATTTCCAATAAGTATGTAGCTCGCTCCATTATCCCAGAGAATGGAGTCTTAGTCATTTTTCCCATTAGACATGCTTCGCATCTTTCAAGTGATTCAAGAAGTCCATCGGTTTGGAGTTTCTTCATGCGTTTCACTCCAATCTGACCAAGATGACAGTGCCACATGTATGTGGTATTATTATTCAATTTTATTCGTTTAGCATCTATGTTGTGAACATGTGTATCACTACTATCGAGATTCAATAAGAATGAACCATTCATCTCAGGTGGATGACCATAAAGGATATTACTCATGTAAATCGAACAACCATTATTCTCAGACTTAAACGAATAACCGTCTCACAATAAACAAGATCCAGATATAATGTTCATGCTCAACGCAGGCACCAAATAACAATTATTCAAATTTAAAAGTAATCTCGAAGGTAGATGAAGAGGGAGTGTGCCGACGGCGATCACATCAACCTTGGATCCATTTCCAACGCGCATCGTCACCTCGTCTCTCGCTAGTCTTTGTTTATTCCGAAGCTCATGTTTCAAGTTACAAATATGAGCAACCGAACCAGTATCAAATACCCAGGCACTACTACGATTACTAGTAAGATACACATCAATAACATGTATATTGAATATACCTTTCTTCTTGATGTTGCCATTCATTAGATCTGCCAGGTACTTGGGGTGGTTGCGCTTCCAGTGACCTTCACCCTTGTTGTAAAAGCACTCAGTATTAGGCTTAGGACTAGCCTTGGGCTTCTTAGCAGGTGCGGCATCTTTCTTGCCATCTTTCTTGAAGTTGCCCTTGTTCTTAGGCTTGCCCTGTTTCTTGAAATTGGTGGTATTATTGACCATCAACACTTGGTGCTCTTTCTTTATCTCCACTTCAGCAGTTTTCAGCATCGAGAAGAGTTCAGACAACGTCTTGTTCATGCAGTGCATATTGTAGTTCATCACAAAGTTCTTATAACTAGGTGGAAGTGATTGGAGGACACAATGAATCCCCAATGTGTTAGGAATCGTTATTCCCAAATCTTGGATCTTGTTCGCGTGCCCAGACATTTGGAGCACGTGCTTGCTAACGGAGCTGCCCTCTTCCATCTTACAATTGAAGAAGTTCTCGGAGGCCTCATAGCATTCCGCGGTCGCATGAGTTTCAAATATCATTTTGAGCTCATTGATTATATCAAAGGGTTCATGGTGCTCAAAGCACTTTTGAAGCTCCGTTTCTAAACCTCGTACAGGATGTCACACTGAACTATGAAGTAGTGGTTCTTCCAAGTGACATAAACATTTTTCACATCATCGGTAGCATCTTCTGCAGGTGGGTCACCTAGCGGTGCATCGAGCACATAGGTCAACTGACCAGTGCTGAGGACAATCCTCAATCCACGCAACCAGTCTGTGAAGTTTCTTCCATTGTTTTTCAGCTTTTCTTTCTCTAGGAACGCATTAAAGTTGATGGAGGGGGTCGCCATGATCTACAACATATTTGCAAAGAGTTTAGATTAATTTTATGACAAATTGAGTTCAAATTTAATTCTTAAATTAACTAGGTGAACTCCCACTCAAAACAACATCCCTCATGTTGCCTTAGTGATTACACGAACCAAATCAACTACACCAAGTTCGATCTTCACGAGAGAAGATGTAGCTTCAAAGGCGAACAATCAACATGTTCATCATATGATTCATATGACTCATGCTTTACCTTTCGGTATTCCATGTTCCAATACCATGTATGTACATGCTAGGCTCGTCAAGGTTAACCTTAGTATCCGTATGTGCAAATCTGGCTTGCACCCGTTGTATGCACACATAGAATCTATAACATCCGATCATCACGAGATGCTTTGAAACGACGAGTCTTAGCAACAGTGCCTACTAAGGACGAACACTTTATTACTTGATATTTAGTGATAGGGATCATCTTATAATGCTACCATCGCGATCTAAGCAATACAAGATGCATAAAGGATAAACATCACATGCAATTCATTATATGTGACATGATACAACTTTTCTTCTTGTGCCTTTGATCTCCATCTCCAAAGCACAGACATGATCTCCATAATCACCAGCGTGGTGTCAAGGTCAGTGGTGTTGCTTCATGGTTATCCATCACTAACAGCAACTATTACAACTACTTGGAATAAAGCTATTACATGATGAATAGACATGCATGTCTTAACAAAATTAAAGACAACCATTAGGCTCCTTCCGGTTGCCATATTACAATAAGGATCATTGCATACATCAAATATAATCACAATCATATCATGGTCATATCACATCACATGCCCCTGCAAAACCAAGTCAAACGCCTCTAATTTTCTTTGCATATTTTACGTGGCTTGGGGCTTTCGAGTAAGAACCGATCTTACCTACGAACAAGAACCACAACGCTGATTCAAGTTTTGTCAGATGCTAATTCTAAATTGAATCTTAACTATGGTGGGAGAGACAGACACCCGCAAAGCCACTTATGCAATGCAAGTTGCATGTCAAGCATGGAGCAAGTCTCATGTGCGATGACGTGTAAGGTTAGCCCGAGCCGCTTCATCCCACCATCCCACAAGATGCAAAGTACACGCGAAGACAACGATAACAAAAGCATCAACGCCCACAAAACCATTGTGTCCTACTCGTGCAACAGATCTATGCATAGAAACGGCTCTGATACCATTGTAGGGTTCGTAGCAGGGAAAACAAAAAATTCTACCACAAGAATGAACAAAACAAAGATCTAATCTATGGAAAAGCCAAGATCTAATCCATGAGATAAGTGCAACGAGATAGATCTGTACTAACCCTTGTAGATCCAAAGCCTTGATCGAGATCGAATCTCATGGTTGATGTAGTCGATCACTTGCCGATCTCAAGATCGAGTACACGATCCTTCTGGCGCCATGTTCCAGCAGCGCTTCCGCACTCAGTCACACGTACGGGTCGATGTAGACCTTCCTCTCCCTGTTCCAGCAGGCAGTAGAGGTCGTAGATCCCCTCGGAATCCCAGCAGCACGATGGTGTGGTGGTGGTGGAGGAGGAGGAATCCTGTAGGGCTTCGCCTAAGCCGTAGGAGGAAGAAGGAGGAGGAGAGGGGCGGCTAAGGTTTTGGGTGGAAGGGGCAAGGGGAGGGGTGGCGCCTCCCCTCCTTATATAGAGGGGGTGGCCTAGTGTTTCCCCCCTTGGCCCTACCTCCTAGGGCCGGCGCACATAAGGGTAGGGGAGTTTTATTCCCCCACAAGTCTTGCCCATTTCTTTCTTGGTTTTCAAGTAGTCTCCTTAGAACCTTCCGGAACTTTCCGAAACCTTCTAGAAGCTCCATACGAATACTCTGGAACTTTTTCTAAAACCTAGAAAGTGATCTCCATTATATGAATCTTATTCTCCGGACAATTCCGGATCTCCTCGTGATGTCCTAGATCCAATCCGAGACTCCAAACAACATTCGGTCTCCAACTCGTATTCCATATCTACCTAAACAACATTGAACCTTAAGTGTGTCACCCTACGGTTCGCGAACTATGCAGACATGATGTAGACACCTCTTCGATTAATAACCATCAGCGGGACCTAGAGATCCATAATGGCTCCCACATATTCAATGATGACTTCATGATCGATAGAACCATTTACATACGACACCGATTCCCTTTGTCACGCTCTACTTATCTGAGGTTCGATCATCGGTATCTCCATACATAGTTCTACCTCGTTACCGATAAGTACTCTTTACTCATTCCGTGATATGGCATCTCGTGTGACCTAGTCACATGCTTGCAAGCTAATTAGATGACATTCCACCGAGTGGGCGCAGATCATATCTATCCGTTACTTGGATGGAAAAATCCCATTCTTGTTCCATGCACTTCAACACATACTTTCAGAATACCTAATGCCACCTTTATAATCACCCAGTTACGAAGCAGTGTTTGATGTCATCAAAGCACTCATCCAGTGATGGTGATTTACATGATCTCATGGTCTAAGGATTAGGTTACTATGTATTTGAATGCTTGTAGCAAAATGAACTTAATGACTTGATCTTATGCTATGCTTACTATGGGTGTGTGTCCATCATATCATTCTCCTAATGATATGATCTTGTTATTAATAACATCCAATGTCCATGATCATCTATTAATCAACAATCTAGTCTTAACAAGAACCTTACTAGGGACTCTTTTACCTTTACAAAACACACAAGTATTAGCGTTTCCTATTAATACAATTATAGAATGGAATGTAAACATTTATCATAAACACGAAGATATAATAATAACCACTTTATTATTGCCTCTTGGGCATATCTCCAACAGAAGTGCTATGCTGAATGAAACCCAACTTTTCTTGTTCATGAAGCTGCCATTTGAGTTTGGCCAACTCTGCAGGACCCATCTTATAAGGCCGCTTGGAGATAGGAGCAGTTCCAGGTTCAAGCTGAATAACAAACTTGACCTCTAGATCAGGAGGCATACATGGTGGCTCTTCTGGAAAAAACATCTGGGGATTCATAGACCACTAGAACATTTTGCAAGGCTTCCATAAAATCAATGTTTTGGATGCCCAAAGAGTAGAGCTGAATAGAAGGAGTTTGCCTTGGAGAATAGACTATATGGCCTTTAGGAATTTTTAGAGAAACCGAGGATTCAGCATAATCAATTACGACTCCATTTGCATCCAACCAATCCATGCCCAATATGACATCAATATCTGAACTGCCAAGAATAATCAAGGAAGCCAGAAATGAAGAACCACCAATTTGAATTTGATTGCCATGACTGATTTTTGAAGCCCTCATGTTTGAGCCAGGAGATTGAACCAAGAATCGGTGCGACAAAGGATCTATAACCAACTCATGCTCATTTGCAAACTTGGGAGACACAAATGAATGCGATGCTCCAAAATTAAATAAAGCTCGTGCAGGGACTAAGTTAACGGGAAGCGTACCCATCACAACTCTAGGTGTGTGCTCAGCTTGAACAATGTTGATGTTGTTAGCGCGAGCAACAGTTGACCCAGGCTTGGTGTTGATGTTGAGAGCCCATGGTGTCGGTGCACGAGCAGCAACTGTCGAAGCAGGTCTTGGAGGGGGTGGAGGAAGAGCCTTGTTGTTCATTGGACAGTTCCACTGATGTGTCCAGTGTTCCCACAAGTGAAACAAGTGCCACTCAGGCAAGGAGTAGAGTATCCTAGAACTCCACGATACAACTCTCTTGGGTAGTTGTTGTTGTAGCCCCTTGGAGCAACGTTGTAAGAGTACGATGGTCTTGTCGAGAAGCTTGATGGTCTTGGAGGAGCGGGGAGCAGCGATGCGGTATTAGGGACCCATACACGGCGCTTAGAAGGAGCGCCCACTACCAAGGAACCACCAGTATCACAATTGTGCTTCTTGGATTCATCATAAGCCTGTTTACTTGCTTCCTCTTGAAGAGATGCTTGTTGAAGCTTGAGCAAAGAGCTTGGAGTAGTATGGGTGAGAGCATACTTGATAGAAGAATTGAGCCCTTGATGGAACCTCTTTTGTCTTTTCTTATCATCAGAAACCTCATCACCACCATAGCGAGATAAGTTTGCAAAGTTCTTGATGCAAGTGTTGACATTGCCGTTGCCCTCTTTGAGATTCAGGAACACCTCCTTCATTCGTTCCATAACAATTTCAGGGAGATACTGTTCCTTGAAAGCCTCGATGAATTGCCCCCATGATGGCTGAAATACAGGTGGGCTTGATCTCAGATAGCTCTCCCACCAAAGAGTGGCTTCCCCACATAGAAGGTGAGTAGCTAACTTAGCCCTATCGTGTTCAGCCACATATGCGGTATCCAGCATCCTCGTGATCTATTGGAGCCAATCGTTGGCATCCAGCGGCTCGACGGTCACTTACAAAGTTTTGTGGGGTGAACTTGAGGAATTCTTTCATGTTGCCATGCTGGGGAGGTGGAGGAGGTGGTGCAAACTCATTTCTCTAGACAATATCCTCAAACCTCTGTTGGTTCTGCTTCATAGTTCCTAGAGTGTTTGCAAGACCGACAAGTGTGGCACCCAGCTCTAGTAAACGCAGAATATCATTGTCATTGCAGCGATGCATCCTGTTATTGATGGAAAAACTTGTATTAGTACAAGAATGGAGAATTATTAATAATCCAAAATAGCACTAAAATAGAATTAACTAAGATTAAAGGATACAATTTACTAAGATGATATTAAAATATCAAGCAAAGTTCATAGCACCTCCAAGATATTTACCATATCGCACACGACTGAAAAGGAGTGTTGAACATAAATCTACCAAAGAAAAAAATTCTACAAATTTCGGCATTAACATACCAACTAAATGCGCAAAACCACTTAATAGATAGAGATTAGCAATTCCACCCATTTAGTGTACAAGAGAGAATGATGGGAGTAGTGGTATGGTCATGACTCCATCCCGCACTCAAAGCATTACTCCGCACACGAATAGGAAATACATGTAATCCAACTCTATCCTTCTTAAGAATAACTGAAAGAGATTTAGCGGCTAAAGAACGAACACCCCTAACTATATCGCATCGGTTAACAAAGAGTCGGATAGATCACGTCGGTTTACACAAAATCCTGTCGATATGGAATGTAGCAACAGTTGTAACCAAAGGCAGATTGCGAAGCAAGGTTGGGTGCAACAGATCAACAAAGGATTCACACAACCTACGGTACTATAGATACCCCAAACACGTGAATCATATTTTGAATTTTAGAAGAGGCTAGACAAACCTTACACTTCCTTACCAGAAAAGGGTGGGTGGGTGGGTAAGAAGAAAAATGGAAGCAATCCTACTCCCACGTTTAGTTTTTCCCTAGTATACATAACTACCAAAATATTTTCTAGACTAACAACCACCATCTTGGCTAAGACCCTAAAGGGTGGAATGGCTCTGATACCAATTGTAATACCTCGGAACCTACACTCTGAGATCAATCCTAGATAAACCAAAAGTGGACAGACGTACTACCATGGGGCCACGCAGCCACACATAGTAGGCTCACCTCGTGGAGCAGAGCACTGTACCAGCCAACCATCCCACCCACTTTCAAGAACATCGGGACAAGAGCGAGCGGCGTAGTCAATAGGTAAAGCAATCAAAAACATACAGAAATGATTATGTATGTCAGTGACATACAATAGACATTAGAGATACACCATCTAAAAACAATAGAGATAGAAATATTTAATGTCATACGGCAATATCCAAATATCCTAGATAGAGATAATAGTTTATGATACAATCCTCATACATCACACATCATAGTATCAAGCGGAAGCAGAAAACAAGATCCGAGTACGGACAAGAAGCAAATTGGCAGAAGATGCCCTGAAAATAAGCACTTCCTGCCCATAGATCTCATGGATCTCCATCCCCGGAATCTCTACACCTGATAGTCATTGCCACCATCATCAGTCTCTTCGACCCAGTAACCTTCCTGAGACTATACTTGTCCATCTGAACCAAATATTTATCGTGTGAGACCCTAGGGATACTCAGCAAGTCTGGATGCATCTAAAGGGAACAACCTGTGGGTGAGGCAATTGCAGCGAAAGATAATAGCTAAACAGTTCTATAGAGACACGCTACAACATCCGCCCAACCAAATATGGACGGATGCTCATTAATTAATAACAACAGTTAGGTACGTAATATAATTAAACATCGCTCGCCCTCCTTCTCGCTTACCGACAATAAGAAGGAAGATCAACCCATCCATTGGTAATTTTATTAACCATTCCATGAGTGGAACACTATTTATTAATCATGTCTTAGTCAAATTAAGGATGGTACTTTAATTATGCTTGTCTATGATCGAAAAACTATGCTCCCAATCGTCCATAACCGCGGACATGGCTTTTAGAAAGATTTAACCTAGAGGGGTGCACAAATACCAACACACACAAACAATCAACCTCGGGAAGAACCAAATAAAAACCAACAAGGCCTCACAATAATGCATTCATAGAATTCATAAATTATTTCAAGCGGCCACCCCACAAAGCTACCCGCAACAAAGTTGGCCGGCTCCGAGATGGACCTAGGGTTTGTGTCGACAGTTGTAAACGACTGGGAACCTGAAAGTGTGACTGGGCTTGTCGATACCACGGAAACATGTCACAAGTCCTAAATAGTACTGGTGCTCCACGCGCAATTGTAAATAAAGAAGTAAAGCATGGAATAAGTACATGATAGTAATAAAGCCCCAAACTAGTTTGTGGCCACAAGAAATAAAGTGCAAATCAAGCTCAAGCGAAGGGGGATCCATAGAGTCTCCCGTATGTGGATAGTGCGAATAGTCAAGGAACATGAATCAAGTACTCGGGTCGTACAGGACACATGTGAGCATGGAAGAACCAAATAATAACAACTATTGCCTATTGGTGAATCTTTCTTTAGTTATCCCATTACTACACAGTTTAAATTGTTTAGGTACCCCGTTTCCCAAAGACTCGCACAAACCCTACACATGCAGTTCTATGACTCGCATGGCTCAAACAACTCTTATAGTAATGGCTCATAGGATTGAGGGTTCAAGTTTCTGTGGGGTTCAATTTAAAAGTAAAGGTTATGCAATACTTGGGATACAATTTAATGGAATCATGACTCAATGATGGAAGAATAAGATACAGTCATAGGTACTATATGTATGCAAGCATGGGGAATTACTTGCTTGTCGATTAGCTGCAGAGTAGGAATGATCCAGGTAATACTCCCGAGGCTCCTGATATTCTCCTTGCTCAGTGTCTATCCGGATAAAACCAAACACATAAGGGACGAAATAAATACATTGCACAATCATATAAATCATACGCAACAAGTAAACAAGGTATGTCATGATGGAATGATGCACAATTTCATGGTATAACATAGCATGGCATGGGTGAGGTGTGGAAACAAGAAATAAGCATTTTATTCATTTATTTAGGCATGTTTTAATCCCATAAATAGTTCTGATTATTTAATATTTATATGATGCATGCTTCAATTCATATCATGGAACACATAATGAGAATGGGCTAGTGCGCTGATTGATTTAGATATATTATTTGTCGAATTTGGAATTTCGGAATTAAAGTTATGAATTTATTAAGATAAAGGCTTTTATTGATATTTAAATAATTTCGAAATTTTAAATTGCTCAAAATTTATTTTGGATGACATATTTGAATTCCTGGCATTTTTCTTATCAGAAAAAATATATTATTTGTATTATTTGAAACTGTAATTTTAAAACATTATTTAGATAAAATTATATTAAGGAAGGGATCAAATATCAAAGATTTGACTAGTTAGAGTTGACTCTGGTCAAATTTGTAATTTTGTTTGAATTCACAATTAAATTTGAATCATACTTCATTTTGGAAATTTTGTCAAATTCAAAATATTTAAAAATATATGAATTATATTAGATATATCAATATTCTGAATTTTTATTGAATTAGAAAAATACCAAAACTTTTCTTACTCGAGTTCAGTTAGCCACAACTGCTGACAAATGGGACCCTGCTGACAAATGGGACCCTGCTGACGGTGACCACACTGGGGTTTTCTGACGCGGTGCTGAGCAAGCCCAAGCGAATGACAGGTGGGGCCACGGGGCTGGTAGGTCCACTACGCACGCGGTCAAATGGGAGCTGACAAGTGGCGGTGCGAGGGACTGGTGTTTGATGCTCCGAAAAATAGGAGGGATATACGCAAAATCTTCTGCAGCTGCTATTTACTAACTATCACCGTTAGTCGCCATCGCGAGATCTGCTAGACTTCTAATGACGATGGCAACGCATTGGCTGCAAGTTTGTTGACGACACAATAACAAAAGACGAAGAGGAGTTCTCTAGCTACAAGATTCATGCTGGAAGTTTCTCTGGTGAGGGGTTGTGGTGACTGGAAAACGGCGAGGAACCTAGGGGTCAGAGGTGTGTGGACTCGACAAACTACACGTTGAAATCTTCGACATCTGCGCGTGCGGTGTGGCTAACGGTGATGGTGGCGAGCTAAGGGTTGACAGGGAGGGGCGGTAAGGAGGGGAAAGGGGAGAGGATTCTCACCTCTATCGATTCCTGTAGGAAAACAAGGTCGGGATGGTTGGTGACGACGAGGGGGTCGACGGAGTAGAGGGTACCTGCAGTAGATGTTCTAGGGTCATAGATCGACTAGGAGATACATGCCGAAGGAGGGATTCAAAGAATGCCTCAGGTACATGGAGCATCACCTGGGGAACGGTGATGTCGTTGGCGAGGTCGGAGGACGACGGCGTCGGACGGAATTACAGAAGAAGGAGGTGCGGCCGGGGAGAAGACGTTGCCAATCACCGGATACAGAGGGGAGCCGGGATGATCTATGGCTTCTAGAGGCTTCTTGGTGGCGAGGTGGTCACGCTAGCATGTTTTCGTGGCCGGGGCGAGCTCAAAGTGGTGGCGGCATGCTTGCCTGCGGCGGCGGCGCGGGGGGGAGAGGAGAGGAGAACCATGGTTAAGCGGTGCGGGTCGAGGCAGATAAGGGCAGGGGTAAGACGTGCCTTGGCATGCGCGTTGACGCGGCGGACGACGCGGAAATGCCCCTGCTCCTGTCTGCTTTCCGTCAGCTATCACGTGAGAGAGGGAAGTGACGGCAAGAATTAAGAATAGGAGACGACGTCACACGACCAAGCAGTACGTGCGTGGTAGAATGGGCTGGCCCAGAAGAGAAGGACACTAGGGAAGGTGCGCTGTTGCGGCTGCTGGCCAAGCGGTGGGCTGCACCAGGTAAGATTTTTTTATTTTTTCTTTTTATTTAGTAAACTATTAGACTTTGAATTCAAATGGTTTAAATTGCTGGTTTGTAAAATTTGAAAGAGCTACTGTTTTTGAACAAGGATGGGAGGAGAAGATTGTTTGGATTCACACCATTCCAAAAACCAAAAGGATAGACCTTAGAGAGGAGTAGGGTTATAAGGTAGCATCCTTTGCTTGAGCCATGCATGTGTAGTAGGAGCCATGTTTATCCTTGTGAAAACAAATATGGATACACATGGGTATATACTTAAGCATGCTTCTAATATAAAAAGGCCAAGCAAGGAAAGAAATCCTCATTCCCATATGAACCAACTATGTGAACATGCAAGAATAAAAATGGCCAAGCTTGTGTGTGTGATCCACTAGCCATCATATAGCCACAATTATATTTCTTCATGACCAAATACAATATCAAAGCATATGGAAGCTAAAGAAGCATTCTACTCACATGGCATGCAAAGGTGTCCATCAGACTCCATATAGTTAACATTGTAAAAACAATAGAAATCATATATGGGAGCATGTAGATTTAGAAGGAACCATCCTCAATTATCCCTGAGCTACAAATAATATCCAAAAGAAAAACATGGGCTCATATATAATTGTATGGTGGAATTATAAGGTGGTGACAAAGAAAGGTGATGGAGTTGCAAAAGAGATATGCCCACAACTCAATTGGGCATGAAGCAATTTATCAAGAAGCAACTTCAATATATCAAGAAAAAAATACAATATATGATGCATATGGGATAAGAACCAAATAGAGGGGGGTTTATATGATACTCAAATGTAAGGTGGCATGCTGGTGACATGAGCATGACATAATGATGATGAAATAGCAACATGTAGGAAGTAGCATTTTATTAGTAAACCATGTAGGATTATCGATGTTATACAGATGGGATGGTACAACTATTGATATGTATCATTGAATATGTGATTTGATTGTGGAACAATATATTCATGTTGTTCATGCTAAATGTCCTTGGTCATTGAGGTTGTGCTTACACACAACTTAGACTAATGTGAAAGTCGGCTGATTACTCGGTTCCACTTGTCATGAGCATGGTTATGCTATTCTAACTTACATGGATTCAGCTAAAGAGTTTAGCGAGTTAGATTGACCCATATTGAGATACAACGAACATGTCATCATTTGTATGTTTCAATCAATGTAATCCTTAGACCTGAGGTTATTGCACAATACGAGTTGAGGATCACCAACTTAGGTTCTGTCAAACATTGTTCCATCAAAGGGAAATTATAAAGGCAAAGTTTAGGTCAACTGAGAATCAAGCTGCGTGATGTGGATGACCAAGATGGGATTTTCCCCTCCAAGTGGAGAGATATTCTCTGGGCCCTCTCGGAAGATATGATTCAGAAAGCATGGCCATGCACGACTCGGTTAAGTGTTAATCGAGGAGGTAGACTAAGACTTAGTCGAATGAATCACTTATCTCAGATCGAGAAGAGAGTTAATCAATTTGAAGGATGAAGATTATTCACCTATAGCTTGACAAGATGTATCGTGAGGCAAAAGGGACTCAGACGAAAGTCACATTGGAAGATATGTGGTCATGACTCTTTGGTACTTGGGAGTCGGCATGTTCTACTAGGAGTCGCTACCGACTGATCGATTGCGAGTGAGACTCGGACCGTGTCCAAGTTACCATGAGCCTGTCGGGTCACACACTTAAGAGCGGAATAAAGTTTGGGTTAGACCTGAATCGGAAATATATTTGGGTTGGACTTGAATCAGATAGGGACTGAGTTAGTGAGTTGGACTCACAATGACTAATATGGGCTTTAGTGAATGGGCCACAAGTGAGTGGAGCCCACTTTCACTCCCTATATATATTGGGGCACACTTACCTAGAGTGGATGACGATTAGGTCATTCCATGTGTTGGAAACCCTAGCTCCAGTTCAGTCCAGCCACCATACCGGACCTAGCTGTCCACCGATGGTGCTCCTTCTTGTACGTGTGGATACTGGTGGAGGTGTTGTACGTTCAGCACTTCGACGATCATAGATCAGAATAGATTGTGAGGACTGCACTACATCAAGCGACGTGCTTCATCGATTCCGCAACTATGCGTCTAGTGGTAATTCTCATGGCCTACTACCTGAGCTATATCTTGGGATCACCGTGTAGGGAAAAGTTTTTGTTTATCTCTATGTGGTCAAACAGTGGTATCAAAGCATTAACTTACAGTTTAAGGCTCGAGATCACGCATATGTGATATGTGGTTGGCGTTAGATTGGATCTAATTGCAGTTTTGGTGGTCGATCTATGAGATAGATCGGTTTTGTACGAGGTTGATTGGATCAACTGTACTCGGTGAAATTGGATGATCTATTTTCCGTGATCTACTGCTGAGGTCATGGAACGACATACCCCTACCGGTCGGTTTCCGCCATCGGGGTAGACTATGACACGTAAATCCGGATGCGGTGATCGAAGATAAAAAAGTTTGGTCGAATCGGAGTACGGGTCGGATTTAGGTAAAATTGTTTTATCTGATGAAGAAATCCATGTTCGAAATGCAGATGAGATCTGCATTTTCAGAAAAATTGTTAAACTTCAAAAGGAAAGGTTTTTGTATTCTGTTAAGTGAGATATCTGTAACTTCGGGGAGGAATTTTAGTTTGAGGGGGAGAGACTGTAATACCCCAGCATTTAGGATTACAGAAGAGAGTTTGTGCATTTGTATCCATGCATAAGAAAATTTGGGGTAAATTTTCCCAAAGTAAAACCCTAGAGATATCTGAGTTTCTTTCACTAGGTTGAGATTAGATTCATCTCATTCTAGTCATTGTTATAAATTTTTACAGGATCTCTAGGTATTTTGAGTATTTTGCGGTAATAATTTGAATCCACATTTGAATTTTTAAAATACTTTTGAATTGATTCAAACTAAAAGCATTAGGAAATTGATTGTTTTAAAAAGGATTTTAAATAATTAATAGGAAGTATAAAGTATTATACTATAGAATGAAGATACAAGTAAAATAAATTGAAAACATTACAAGTAAATGGCCATATTTAAAATAAGTATAAATTCTTATTATTTTCTTTATTCTATACTATAGACATGAACAAGTAGAAGTTTATACAAATACCAAAACAATTACATGAAAGAAAACAAGTAAAATTTATTGAATAATATATAGATATTACATTGTTCTTTACAAGAAGAAAAAGGAAAATATTACAAAAGTTAAAAAGAGGAAAATCCTAATCTAAATGTTCTTGATCTTCTTTGAAACTTCTTGTACCTACAAACAATACAGTAAACAGAGAAGGGAATAGGATTGGTGTTAATATATTGCTCTCAGAGTGAACAGTGAAGTGCACTGTTAATCATTTCATCACAGAGAATGTTTGAGTGGGGCAAATTTCACCAAAATCAATATGTTCTTATCAGTACATTGTTGGCCTCAGTACCACCTCATCGGCAGGGGCAAGTTTCACCAATCTAGTAAAAGATAAAAGGCAAAAGTAGAAAACCAAGCAAAAGATCTAGCTCCACTCGATCTGATCTATTTGATGCATGAAGCAGGCAAGCAGCTCACACAACATATGTATGGCATGTGTTGTCACCACCATAGCAACCAATACAGTAGTACAAAAGCAGCAGTAGGGGAAACGCAGGAAACTTTCTCATATATCCATCTGTTTCAGCCGAGATCACTTATCTCTACCTCAAGAACACCACCAGATATCACTGATTACACCAACATTAGATTCATCAACACAACCAACCAACCAAGTCATCATCAATGATTAATTGAAGGAGAGCAAGCTCCAGAGGCCAGGGGAAAAAGCCACAAGATCAAGTTGGGGAAGAAGGGTAGCAGATCAAGTTCACCTAGGAGGAGAGATGACCAGGATCATAGAAGCAAGACATAGTGGATCAAGTTTCCCAACAAATCATCAACAACACATCAATAATAGGTTGATATCGGATCTATATAGTACTTTTTCTTGTTAAATTATTTCTTGGCATGGAGATTGTGAGGGAGTGAGATCTCTCATATTGGGTAGAAGTGCTACTCCAGAATCATCCTAAAGCTAAGAAAAAGGCCAATCAAATGAATATGTATGAATGTCACCTAACTAGCTTAAAACTTTGCATCATAAGCTTAAGCCTCTGATTTTTAGACGAACATCATTATAGATTAATCCAGCAACAGATCATGCTACCTGGGCTATTACTGTGCACACTCCAAAGAAGGAGGTACCACAATAGCAGCCCATGGCAGCAGAAGCCACTAGAGCAGATCCACAACTTAATGCCTTAAGATAGTCACTTGCAAAAACCATACAATCACACTTTAAATCATTTTCCTACCTACCATTTACTAGGAATCATTTTATGAAATGCAAATATTGCCTAGAAGGGATAATGATCATTACTGATCATAGAACACAAAAGATAATGGACAACAAGTAAAGACCGTTTGTTCTTAGTAAAAATTGGTCTCAGACCAACATAATTGACCATATTATCTAGCCTAAGCTAGATAGCAGCATATCCAAGCATATTAGGATACATGGCACATCCCAATAGAGGGTAGCACCTCTATAACAACCAGATCATTGTGATCATCAGGACAATTTCAGCCACATCTTCTCAAGTAAATAAATCAATCATCTTCCTAAATATTTTAGGAATCATTAGTTCAATTCATTTGATAAGATCAGCACGTGACACCTGAGGATATCATGTATACCAATCAAGATTCAGTATACCTTATTAATAACCACTAGCAAGAATAGCCCAGAAACACTAGTGCTCATATATTCACACTAGAGCTAATTAGCTAAACAGATCATCATCAATATCACTATAATCACCTATATCCATAGTATCTGAACCAATATTTAGATAATCACTAGTTAGTGACAGTAAGTGGAATTCAGACAATATTTCACTTGCCAGGAGCCACATTCATCAAATCCAAACTCATCATAGAAAATACACAGCTTAGCTATAGGGGGAATATGCTCTTGGAGATATGCCCAAGAGGCAATAATAAAGTGGTTATTATTATATCTTTATGTTTATGATAAATGTTTACATCCCATGCTATAATTGTATTAACCGGAAACATTAATACTTGTGTGTTTTGTAAACATAAAAGAGTCCCTAGTAAGCCTCTTGTTGAAGTAGCTTGTTGATTAATTGATGATCATGGTTTCCTGATCATGGACATTGGATGTGATTAATAACAAGGTTATATCATTAGGAGAATGATGTAATGGACACACACCCATAGTAAGCGTAGCATAAGATCAAGTCATTAAGTTCGTATTGCTGTAAGCTTTCAAATACATAGTAACCTAATCCTTCGACCATGAGGTTATGTTAATCACCATCACCGGATGGGTACTTTGATGACATCAAACGCCGCTTCGTAACTGGGTGGTTATAAAGGTGTCATTGGGTATTCTGAAAGTATGTGTTGAAGCGCATGAACCAAGATTGGGATTTGTCCATCCATATGACGGATAGATATACTCTGGGCCCTCTCGGTGGAATGTCATCTAGATAGCTTGCAAGCATGTGACTGGGTCACAAGGGATGACATAACATGGAACGAGTAAAGAGTACTTATCAGTAATGAGTTAGAACTAGGTATGGAGATACCGACGATCAAACCTCGGATAAGTAGAATATCGCGTGACAAAGGGAATTGGTTTCGTATGTTAATGGTTCTATCGATCACGAAGTCATCGTTGAGTATGTGGGAGCTGTTATGGATCTCCAGATCCCGCTGATGGTTATTGATCGGAGAGGTGTCTCCATCATGTCTGCATATTCACGAACCGTAGGGTGACAAACTTAAGGTTCGAAGTTGTTTTAAGTAGATATGGAATATGCGTTGGAGACCGAATGATGTTTGGAGTCTCGGAATGGGTCCGGGACATCATGAGGAGATCCGGAATGGTCCGGAGAATAAGATTCATATATTGGGGATCATTTTCTAAGTTAGGAAATGTTCCGGAGTGTTTGTATGGAGATTCTAGAAGGTTTCGGAATGTTCTAGAAGGTTCTAGAGGATTTCTTGGAGTTTGCTTGAAAAACCAAGAAAGGATCAAGGAAGTCCAAGTGGGGCAAGACACGGATTCGTGGGGGAGGAGGACTCCTCCCCACAACCCGCCGGCCCAAGGAGGAGGGGAGTCCTACTAGGACTCCCCCTCCCCAGGCGCGCCTCCCTCCCTTAAATAGAAGGGAGGGGGCGCCCCCTCTTGCACCTCTCTCATAACACCCAATCTCTGCCGCCTCTCTCCTCCTCCTTTCTTCTGCACAGGCATAGGCGAAGCCCTGCATAATTCTATACTCCACCACCACCACCACGCCGTCGTGCTGCTGGGATTCCGTGGAGAAGATCTACTACCTCCGCTGCTCGCTGGAATGGGGAGAGGAAGGTCTGCTTCGACTCCGCACGTGTGAACGACTGCGGAAGCGCTGCCAGAACGCGGCGCCGGAAGGATCGTCCACACGATCTTGAGATCGGCAAGTGATCGACTACATCATCCACGAGATCTAATCTCGTAACGCTTTCACTTCTACGAGGGTTAGTACCAATCTATCTCGTTGCTCATGTCTAATAGATTAGATCTTGGCTTTTATCTATATTAGATCTGGGTTTTGTTCGTTCTTGCGGTAGAATTTTTTTGTTTTCCATGCTACGAACCCATCAGTGGTATCAGAGCCTTGTCTATGCGTAGATCTGTTGCACGAGTAGAACACAATGGTTTTGTGGGCGTTGGTGCTCGTGCCGTCTTTTGCTTTGTGTACTTTTTATCTTGCGGTATGGTGGGATGAAGCGGCCCGGGCTAACATTACATGTCATCGCACATGAGACTTGCTCCACAGTTGACGTGCAACTCGTATTGCACAAGTGGCTTTGCGGGTGTCTATCTCTCCCATCATAGTATAGATCCAATCTACACTTTGCACTTGATAGCACTTGTATCAATGTTGTGGTTCAGTTTCGTAGGTAAGATCCGTTCTTAGTCGAAAGCCCCAAGCCACGTAAAACTTGCAAAGCATATTAGAGGCGTCTAACTTGTTTTTGCAGGGGTTTTGTGATGTGATATGGCCATCATGTGATTGTGATTGTATTTGATGTATGCAATGATCCTTGTTGTAATATGGCAACCGGCAGGAGCCTAATGGTTGTCTTTAATTCTGTTAAGACCTGCGTGTCTATTCATCTTGTAATAGCTTTGTTCCAAGTAGTTGTAATAGTTGCTAGTGATGATGGACAACCATGAAGCGGCGCCACGGACCTTGACGCAATGCTGGTGATGATGGAGATCATGTCTGTGCTTTGAAGATGGAGATCGAAGGCATAAGAAGAAAGGGCCATATCATATCACACTAATTATGAATTGCCTGTGATGTTAATCCTTTATGCATCTTGTATTGCTTAGATCGCGACGGTAGCATTATAAGATGATCCCTCTCACTAAATATCAAGTAATAAAGTGTTCGTCCTTAGTTGGCACCATTGCTAAGACTCGTCGTTTCGAAGCATCTCATGATGATCGGGTGTGATAGATTCTATGTGTGCATACAACGGGTGCAAGCCAGATTTGCACATGCGGATACTAAGGTTAACCTTGACGAGCCTAGCATGTACAGACATGGTCTCGGAACACGGAATACCGAAAGGTAGAGCATGAATCATATGAGTGATATGATGAACATGAAGATTGTTCGCTGATGAAGCTACATCATCTCACGTGATGATCGGACTTGGTGTAGTGGATTTAGTTCGTGTAATCACTAAGACAACATGAGGGATGTTGTTTTGAGTGGGAGTTCATTTGTAATTTGGATTAGTCGAACTCGATTTATCATAAACACAATCAAAGTGATTTTTCATAGTTTGTTGTAGTCATTGGCATCCGTTCACCACCTTACGCTTAGTTATAGTTGAGATAGTAGAACTATAGAAATTCTGGATATTTGCTTTACGAACTGGTATCGTATTGATTTGAGTGTCAATCTAAAGTTTAAAAGTCATATTGCAAACTTTCAGCAAACTCCGTTTACTCTGTGAAGTTTAATAAACAGTATTAAATCAAGAGTAACAATTCCAGTGTTAGTATCTAATGTATCATGTTTGCCTCCATGATTCTTGATACTCAAAAGATCGTTTTGCAATATCAAGTTTATCTAAGAGCTGAAAGCAATGTTTCAGAAACCATCATATGTGAAAGGTATTGCGATATCTAAAACAATGTGTTGGTTACAACATGATAGAGTATATGTCCTCATATTTGATGAGAATTTGTGAAGGTTGGAGACGCTAGTCCTCCTAATCCTCCAAAAGGTTTTGGAAAAGAAACATTATACTCGCAATTCACCTTTATAAGCTATAGCAGCTTGATCATGAAAGTTGTCATGATAAGGATGAATAGAAGATGTAAGTAAAATGTTTAGTACACTAAAAGATTACTAAAGAATGGAATTTTGAAAGAATGCCAAACATTTGATGAAGGTGATCCACTTCAAAGTGCAAGTCCAAAGGTATTAGTATTTGACTATACACACTTTGTACTATGTGTCATGTGAATGACACCACTATTGATGTTGATAGATTCTTTTAAAAGAAAAGGAATTGTTGAAAGAGAATCTATAAAATATTTGGCAGAAAAGAAAAGATTGGAGATATCCAACTTAGGTATATAGAAGATACATGTTATGGCTATATTCCTTGGTTGTTAAACAATGTGGTTCTGCGGTATTGGATACCGAATTGGTTGGTATGAAGTTTCATACAGGACAACACAATTCTTGAACTTCAATGGCCTAAGTAACTAGCAAGAGAATATGTGATGATGTTCATCGAAAACAAGCAAAGGGTTGTTGTGTTGCTCGTTAACATCAAAGCTTGCCTTCAAGATTTGTTTCAATAATTGTTCTTTTGATCAGGTATTATGACGACAAAAGGTTGTTCAAATAATTACCGTATTTCATAATAGATGGATGATATACAAGTCTGGTTGGAGAAATAACGACCATAAAACTAATGCTAAAATGTCGCAAGACAAATGATTGAAAGATCACTTGCGAAGTGACATCGCCGTTTAAATTATATTGAAAGGGATACATGAAGAAACTGCGCTTGCTGGAATGGGGAGAGGAAGGTCTGCTTTGACTCCGCACGTGTGACCGACTGCGAAAGCGCTGCCGGAACGCGGCGCCGGTAGGATCGTCCACACGATCTTGAGATCGGCAAGTGATCGACTACATCATCCACGAGATCTAATCTCGTAACGCTTTCGGTTCTACGAGGGTTAGTACCAATCTATCTCGTTGCTCATGTCTAATAGATTAGATCTTGGCTTTTATCAAGATTAGATCTGGGTTTTGTTCGTTCTTGCGGTAGAAATTTTTTGTTTTCCATGCTACGAACCCAACATATGCATGAAGAAATTTTCATTATATTCGATTAACACGACAACTAGGGAAGAAACCTAGCACAAGGTATGAACCCTAGTTCTTCACTGCAAGCACACAGAGAGTAAAGAGATAGGCATAGAGAGCACATAGAGGGGAAAGAAAAGGAACTTACCCGGGGTCCTCGCTAAGATTAGAAGGGGAAGTAGTGGCCGATGTCGAGGAAGAATACGGAGGCACGAAGAGCACCAAGAGGGCACTAAACCCCGCACCAAGCCACATCCATGGCGGCTATAGCAAGGAAAGTGGCACCATCTCGTCATGATGGCACCGGGCCATCGCCAGCAGGGCGTCAGCGCATCGCGTCTCCGACAAGGGCGAAACCCTAGGCGTAGAGTAGGGGACGGCACGGTCGAAGGAGGCCACGAGCAAGGAATCGAAGGGGATAGAATGACACAGCATCATCGACTCCATCACCCTGCACTACGGCGGCGGTCGGAAAGGTCAGAGATGGCCGGAATCGAGCGGCACCGGCGAGACGGCTCTCGGTCGCGAGAGAGGGGAACGAGCGGGTGAGGTTGAGAGAGAAAGAGACTGTAGTGGGCCGGTGAGTCGATCCAGTGGTGGATAGGTGGGTTTCACCTAGATCCATAGGGTTGGGCCGATCCAGCCCGTGGGCCAGGCCCAGATTTTAATGAAATAGAACCCTAATTTATTTAGTAAAGTACCAAAATACCCCTAAGACTAAATATGCTCAAGAAAAATAAATAAAAATCTTTAAAAGAAATGTAATATGTCTAAATGATCACAAAAATATAATCTACCTAGGAAAAATACTAAATTATATTTTAGTTGATAAATTTAAAATGAATGATTAGGAACATCTATTCTTACATGGAATTTTCTAAAAATAAAGATAATACCTAAAAATAAATAAAATTTACTTTTCTGATTTTAAATAAATTTTAAGTATAAACTAGTTTCTATTTTAGTTAAGAAAATTAAGTTAGGTATTTCCAAACACTTACTCTTTTAAGGAATTTTCCAAAGATCAAAATAATATTTGAAAATAAATAAACAATCATCTTTAAGATCTTTACTAGGTTTACTTTAGTAGAAATATACAAAATGTATTATTTGAAAAGGATTTCAAATTATAAAGTAACAAATTCCTATTTCTCTATTTTATAGTAATTCTTATTTAAACTTATAACCTCATAAAATACTTTTATCTTGAATAATCCATTATGTCTAAAATACTAAACCTAAAACCATAATTACGGTCTATAATAAAATCTAAGTGTAAATTATTAATACTAATTTAGAGTCTTAAATCAATTATAACAAATAACTTCAAATTAACCTTTAGCATCATTCACTTATTTTGGTGGTGAATGATCTCATATCTCAAACCTTATGTAAAACAACTTTAAAGTTTAATAGGAGTTCAACAAACCCTATAATGAGATCACTATATCTCATAATTAGCTTTAACTTTATAATCTCCTTAGCATCGATTTGCTAAGCTGAGATTCATAAAGTTATACTCAATACCTATACAAATCTATCTTCAATCTTATCGAAGAAGTTCTTAACCTTGACCATGATATAAAAATACTACATTCTAATCTAAGTTATCTTTTATAGTTAACTTTGGTCTATTACTTAATCAACCAGGAGCACACTAACTGAATGATCGTTGAAGAAATCCAAATAGCCATCAATTGTAATCTAAGAACAACATGAATTACTTACCTTGATATAATAAGTATTTTCTTCAAAAGTTATTCATTTTTCCACTTCAAACAAAATCTTTAGTCAATCTTCTAACTACCACCGACCTGAATTATGATACCCTTAAAAGTGTTGATCAATCAACATCTACTAACAACTTTCGTTGTACTGTACTTTCATCACTTGTTAATTATTCTTAGAAGCTTAATACCAATTTATTTATAAAGTTAAACTTGATTGTAACAGAAATCTTTCATCAATCACCAAACTTAATCCATATTGATATATGGGGATTTATACAAAATGCATATCATTATCTATGCATATTAGCATATTGCTTCTTTAAATATTAGTCCTTACCGAACCAATGATGTTGATTTTAGATATTAGAGTTTATACCGACTAGAAGACCATGACTACATAATCTTCCACTCAAAAAAGGAAAGTTCACACTTGCTCTTGTCCTTTGATTATTTCTATCAAGTATTTGCAAATCAAATGTTGTCATCGCGTGCATTTCCAAAAAGGTCAAAAACACTATTTTCATAATTAACCTGAACTATCAATTACTGATCTAGGGTGATCAGCTAATCTATTAAGCCTAGCAATTGGAATACAATTGCATAGGAATATAACATTTAGGACTTAACAACCAATGTCGCCAGTGATTATTGCAATGTATAAAATGCGTTAACTATGAGATCTACAATGGCTCTAGGGAAGTCATCTGGATCTTCTTCCTCTCACATGAAGCCATATGTGCAGGCCATTGTTATCCTTGTAGCATGGTTTGTAATTCGTAGAGGATATGCAGCATATGGGTGGGAGCCCTCAACGCCCCACGGTAGTTCTGGCATCTATAATGGTCTATACTAACCATTGCTGTAATTCAATATGTGGGCATGGCGTACACCAAGGAGGAATGTGGGGTCACGGAGAAGGACAGCGAATGGCTTGGATCTTAGGTTGGGCCTCAAACCAAGGAAGTTTGAATGGGGACATACTCTCGGTCGTGCAATAAAGCTTAAGGTCTCTCATGGATAAAGCAACACACCTCCGCAGAGTGTAAAAAAGCATGACATGTTACTCCCTGTTCTGGGAAGGAGCTGCGAACGCTGCAGGAAAGGAAATCCACAATAAGTTCTAATCAACCTGTGAAGTCTAACGGACATAATTTTTTAGAATAAAAAATCTTTGAAGAAATGTTTATGAAAACCTGCATACCCTACGATCTATGGTATGTGGCTGTAGATAGTGCATCAAACACTCCTTTTTAGTGAACTTGCTGAGTACGCTTGTACTCATCCGTACCTTCTTAACCCTTGCTAGATTCTGGAGCACTTAATGACAAACTTAAGAGGTGAACTACTTTGAAGAAATGAAGATATCCGGAGGAGATCATCAGGGTCAACGTCTACATCTGAAGTCATAGAAGTCAATCTGAAGCGTAGCATATAAATAATCTTAACAACTAGCATCTACTTATGTAGAGCATTGCTATAACAACAATCACAAGCCATAATTATAAAGTAGTAGTATTTCTAGAATCGACTTCGAGTTGCTATTTTTGGTTCTCTTTTGTAAATTATAATCCTCGTTACGCCGAGGAAGTTCTTGGATCTTCTGTAATGTGATATATGTAATATAAAGACATGCTTTCGACCCACGATGTTTCTGTTGTGCCATTCTGAGGGATGTAATATCGGTTAACAGTGTTCATTGGTGTTATGTCAACGACTATAGTGTACTACATCATGCAGTGTTATGCTGGGTCACCACAGTAGGTATCAGAGAAAATGCTTTGACCTTAGGTTGGAAACCTATTAAATGGGTAGAGCCTGTAGGAAGGGTGTTAGTACGGGTAAAGAGTTCTCTAGAAATATGATAAGTATTCAACTGAGAATTTCATTGTCATGTTTCTATTGTGATAATTCTTTATTATGATGCCATTATGATAATAATGGTGAGTTATTACTCGGTAGAACTAGTTATAATATCTTAACTACAGTATGCAATATCATTTTTCGGTATCCAAGCCAGAATGTTCAAGTGCTGAATAGGATTTTAGATGACTATGGAGGAGAATGGACGAATATTTTAAGGCAACTTCTATGGAGTCTGTATTATGGATCTCGACTTCTTTTCAAGATTTACCGTTCTTATGACAAGTAAGCGTTAGCTACGCAAGATGTTGTGATTATATTAACCACAATGTGGAGTATAAATGGAAGAATGCCATCAGCAGAGGTGAGATGTATGGCACTGATATATTAAATTGTCGTAGTTAACTGGGAGTAGAAATTCAAGGAGTTAGGAGGTAGTATTTGATATGTCATAAACGTATCTATAATTTATGATGCTCCATGCTTGTTTTATATCAACTTTCTTATGTTTTGTTTACACTTTGAGGTATTCTTATACATTTTCTGGAACTAACCTATTAACAAGATGCCGTAGTGCCAGTTGCCTTTTCTGTTGTTTTTGGTTTCAGAAAAGCCAGAAAAGAAATATTCTCGGAATTGGACGAAACAAAAGCCAAAGTTCCTATTTTTCTCGACACGAGACAAAGCCCAAAGTAGAGAAGGAGGAGGGCCAGGGGTTGGCCACACCATATGGTGGCGCGGGTCCCCCCGGGCGCGCCACCAGGGGGTGTGGGCCCCTGATCCAACCTCTGACATCGCTCTTTCGCCTATATATTCCTCCCGGGACGAAAACC
Source organism: Avena sativa (assembly GCA_916181665.1). NCBI lineage: Eukaryota > Viridiplantae > Streptophyta > Magnoliopsida > Poales > Poaceae > Avena > Avena sativa. Next base: position 5,692,513 of record OV702287.1, read on the forward strand.
CTAGAGAGCAGATCAGATTTCCACAAAAAGTTCCATAGCACCGCCGCAACTGAAAAGGAGATTTGGGGGACAGAAGTCTCTGTTCCACACCCTACCGGGACAGGGAAGTGCCCCCAGAGCCATCTCCATCTACTCCACCCCCATCTCCATTGTCGTTGCTAACTCCCATGATGAGGAGGGAGTAGTTCTCTCTCGAGGCTAAGGGCTCTACAAGTAGCTATGTGTTCATCTCTCTCTATGCGTGATCTCATTGAGATCATGAGATTTGTAATCTATAGATATTCTGCTACTCAAGTGCTTTCATTAATCTCATCCTATCCCCACGTGTGTGAAGTTGACAGTGTGCACACCGTGTGGCACTTTGGCTAAGGTTACAAAAATACTTATCATGAGTATAATTTGAGTTGGATGTCTCTATGAGATTGTGGTGTTTGTTGGAACCATCTAGCGCTCAAGGTGGCAGTGAGGGATTATTTAGATGGGGAATGCGAACTTTAAGGTGTGCTGTTATAGCCCTACATCGTCCAACCAGAGAGTAGTTCAGGGTAGCATAATGAAGAGAAGATATTTATATGAGAGTGTCCACTAGTGAAAGTATGATCCCTAGGCCTTGTTTCTAAGCATTGAAACACCATTTACAATCAGTCATGTTACATGTTTGCTTGCTGCCACTCTTATTTCAGATTGCAATTACCACTTATAATCATCCATATTACTTGTATTTCACTATCTCTTCGCCAAACTAGTGCACCTATACACCTGAAAAGTGTATTGGGTGAAACGTCCATTTTGCATCACTATTCTATGTCTTAATTCACTATTATTCATTGATATATTTCGTATTGAGAGGTGATACTTATGTTATTTCATCTGTTTTTGCATGGTTGATGACTTTCGGAGCATGGACCGCTGCAGTCAGGATTCTGATGGAAAAGATGCTGTTTGGAGGCAAAATTCGTGAAGATCAGAAAATCCAGAAAATATACGGAAAATTCTATTTTTCCAGAAGACTCGGGATGCCAGAAGATGGAGTGGAGGTGGGTCACAGGGGGCCCACACCACCCCATGGCGCGGGCAGGCCAAGGCCGCGCCAGGGAGTGGTGTGGCCACCCTAGCCCACTCCAGCCTCTCCCCTTTGGCGTATATCAACCTCCCGAAACCCTAAGACTCGAGGGGCAACCACAGAAAGATCCTGCCGCCTCTGCGGGGCGGAAAACACCGAGAGAGAAAGATCTCTCCGGCAAACAGATTTCTGCCTAGGGAATTCCTTCCCGGAGAGGGGAGATCGTCGCCATCAACACCACCATCAAGCTAGACTTCATCGGGATCATCATCATCATCACTATCATCATCAGCAGCAGGACCCTCATCACCATCTCCATATTGCTGTAACAATTGCGTTGAATCGCATAGTTCATAGGGGAAACTTTCCCGGTGTTGATTACTCCTTGTAGTTGATGCTATTGAGTGAACCATTGAATTATTGTTTTTGTTCAGATTGTTATACATCATTATTCCATCTCTGATCATGATCCATATGATGTCTTGTGAGTAGTTCGTTTTGTTCTTGAGGACATGGGAGAAGTCTTGTTGTTAGTAGTGGAGTTGTGTTGAGAAAGATTCAATAGTTTGGTATTTAAGTTGTGGTGTACTTCTTCTAGTGGTGTCATGTGAACGTCAACTACATGAAACTTCACCTATATGGGCCTAGGGGAATGCATTGTGTATTTGGCTACTAATCATAGGGGTTGCCGGAGTGACAGAAACCTGAACCCCCGTTAGGAAACCATTGCACAAGGGACGTAAGGGTCTTAGAGTTTAAAGTTGTGGTTAGGTTTCTACCTTAATTACTTTCTTGTACTTACGGATGTTTGCAAGGGGGTTTAATCACAAGTATGTATTTAGTCTTGGATGGGGCGGTACATTAGCACAGGTTCACCCACACAACACTTAGCAAGCTAGAGAAGATGAATCGACTATATGAAGCGAAAGCACTTGACAGTCTTCCCATGTGTCCTCGAGAACGTTTGGTCATCTATAGAAATACAACCGGCTTGTCCTTTGTTGCATAAAGGATTGGGCCACTTGCTGCATTTATTCCTACTGTCTTTTATTTACTCGTACTTTGTTTACTTGATTTATCGAAAACCCCTAAAAATCCGTTTGCTAAGTATTTGCAGAGAATTCCTGACCCATACCACTAGCCAGCACCTTCTGGTCCTCATTGGGTTCGACACTCTTATTTATCGAAAATACTGCGATACACCCCTATACTTGTGGGTCATCAAGACTATTTTCTAGCACCGTTGCTGGGGAGTGAAGCGCTATTGGAGAGTGGAACTGGTAAAGGAAACTTCTACTGTGAGTATTGTTCACTTCTGCTAGTTGCTTTATTTTCGTTATGAATAATTCGTTGTGTTTCTTATTTGGTAATGCTACTACCACTGCTAAGGTAGTATATAAGCCACCACCTGCTGTGAAAGATGTTTTCAAAATACCTACAAGAATTATTGATCGTGTTATGGATAACTACTGTGTTAGGGATGGAACTGTCCATCCCAGTGATCATTGACTCTTTATACACGAATTATGTGGGTTGTTCAAGTGTGCAGGTATTACTACAGATCAAGTTAAGAAGAAGTTATTCTCATTATCACTGAAAGGAAGAGCTGAGGAATGGTATAAGCTGCTGAAGAATGGTCAAGCTCTAGAATGGGAGGAAATACTGCCTCTCTTTTATTCAAAGTTTTATCCTCCTAGTGAGATTCATAAAGATCGGAATCAAATATACAACTTTTGGCCTCTTGATGGAGAGAGTACAGCTCAAGCTTGGGGGAGATTGAAGTTACTAATGCTCAAATGTCCCATTCATGAGCTCCCCAACAATATTATTATCAATAACTTTTATGCAAGGCTCCCTCTACATGATAAGGATTTATTAGATGCTTCTTGTGCTGGATCATTCACTCATATGGAACAAGAAGCTAAATGGGACCTTCTGGATCGTATTCAAGATAATGCTGAAGCTTGGGAGAATGACAAAGGTAGAAAGTCAGGTATAAATTATGATTATGAATGCATTGAATCTTTTATGGGAACTGATGACTTTCAAAATATTAAAAATACTTATGGTCTAGACTCTCAAGCTATTGCTTCTTATTTTAAGGCTTTTGCTTCCTACATTGAAGTGCCTAAAAAGAAGTGGAACAAGTATCATGGACCTTATAAAGATATTGCTAAGAGTGTTCCTGCAAGAAGTACTGAAGTTTATATTGCTAATCATGTCTTACCTAAACCTTATATTGAGAAAATGCCTTTCCCAGTTAAGGTAAAGGAACATTCTATGATAGCTAGTATGGTTAATGAAAGTATGAATAAAGCTGTTGAACCTGGTAAACAAACGGTTGATGAACCTATAGTAGCAAATGTGAAAGACTTTGTTGCTAAATATGAAAAAGAGGGACACACTATCCTTTGTAAGGATACCTCTAATATTGTTTCACAAAGTAGTGTTATGAGAGCTAGTATTCCTGTGTTTTCTGTTAGAGTAAGTGATCATTGCTATGATAGTACTTGTGATAGCTATATTGTTAAGTTTATGCATGATAGTGAAAGCTATTATGAGAGAGGGAAAAGTGTTCTTATGCATCTCAATAATATCAAGTTTCCCCGTTTTGTGCTGAAAGTTTTTATGTTGCACTACTTTTGCCTTCTTATGCAAGTTGCTTTTGGTTTCAATAACTTGTTTGTCTATAAATTCCCCTTGCATAGGAAGTGGGTTAGACTTAAAAGTGTGTGTGTTTTTGCTTCTTAATGCTCTCTTTCACTTCAATTCATATCCCTATGAGAGCTTCTTCAAAATTATCATGACCATCTTAATGGCTATAAAGAAAGAGCTTTATGGGAGACAACCCAGTTTGTTTTTGCTTTTTGTTCGTTTTTGTTTCTTTCAGTCTTGGAAGTTATTACTCTGGTAATAACCGCTCCTTATCTGTTTTGTTTGGTTTTTGTGTCAAGATCAACCTCTAATGAGAGAGAAGTAAGATTTGGGCAAGTTGCTGTCCTGAAACAGATTTTTGTGCTTCACCATAAAAATTCGTGAGAGACCTCTGTCTGTCGGATTGAGCTGTAATTGTTTGTGCTTCTGCCGCAGGTTGTTATTTAACTTTCGTTAGTTTTGCACTTTTTGATTTGAGCAATAGAAGATTTTCGAAAAAATTGATCTTTACCTGCTGGTCTGTTTTGACAGATTTTGCCAATCTTGCATTTGCTTCTTTATTCGATTTCCTTTTTGAATTCTTTTTGGGTTTTAGGAAGTAGTTGCTACAGTGGCTTTTGTTTTGATGGTTTTCAGTTGAAGTTGGACTCAAAAGGTTTTATCACTTCACGTATACTAATGTTGCTAATGAGAACTGTGTGAAGTTTTGTGTGAAAGAAATTTCCAGGAAGTGGAGATAATGGTGTAATAAGGAAGAGAAGGGTTTTATGACTCAAGAAATAAGTGTATGAAGATGAAGATATTGATAATTCAAGTTATAACTCCGGAGAAATTCATTGAGGACCAAATTCAGAGACTTGCATGGTCCGTTTCCAACTAGGTAACAGTTCTGGTAAGAAAAGTTCCGCGAAAATACAATCCAACTATATTTTTGCAGTTTTCAGTCAATAAGGAAAGTTTCGAAGCGAAAAAGGGACGGAACCGGAGCCGGGGTGGTCCACGCCACCCCATGGCACGAGCCCACCCTGGCCGCACCACCAGGTGGTGAGGCCACCCAGGACTCTGCCTCCGACTCGTTTTCTCCCAGTACCTTCCTTTTGAAGTGAAACTTCGTAATATATAACCCCCCGGATCCCCCGAGGTCCATATATCGTGTTTTCGTCGTGTTTTTGCTTCGATCTGTTTCTTCCAAGACATACTCTTTGAAGGTTTAGAAGCACAATGGTGTCTTCCAAGGATAAAGTAAAGGAGCCCATGGAGGAAGACCACCAAGACCCCGGGAAGGAGAAGGAGGTCAAGAGTGAAGGTGAAGAGGAGTCAAAGCACACCGGCACTACCATTGCAAGCATTGGAGTGGTGGAGAACCCCGCCAAGATCAGAAGGACGGCATGGATGTCAACTGGAGGGAAGCCTCCACGTCACTGCTTGGCGCCAAGGACACCTTCTCCGAACACCAAGAGTACCTTCCATACCTTTACCCATAACCATGCAGGAAAAGAAGACTCCAAGTGGGAAGAATGGAAGAAGAATCACAAGAGCTGGGATCCACAAACTGAAATGATTATGGGCCGCATTGAGCACAACTCGGAGTTGATTCGTACTCTCACCTTCGAGATTGAGGACTTTGGGAAACTGATCAAGGAGCTCATCAAGAGGATACCACCACCACCAAAGGAGTAATTCGTCATCAGGTTTGCAATCCCCTTGGTTTGTTCCAAGCTTGGGGGAGTGCCGCGGTATCATATCACTATCTTCTATCTTTTTACCTTATTAGTAGAGTCATATCATGAATACAGGAGTTATTTTGTAGTATGGTTTGCATTATGGAAGTGTCCCCTCTCTCGTTAGATATGTATCCCTTGGTGTGAGTTGCCGTTATGGAATATTAATGAGAAGTTCTATCATTCACTCCTTTGCATAGCTTATATTAGTTTTCAATTTATGGTTATATGATTGATCTTGTTGTTAGTATTGGTAGCACTTTGGGATCATTGAGTTAATTTAGTTGGTTTTGGCAAACCTGGCTAGGTCAGCAGCAACACCTTTTTGAGAGTTGAAAAGAAAAGATAGAAGTACTCGAGAGAAAAATAATTTCATCATCTTTGTTTCTTGATTTGCTCATAAGTTTAGTATTCTCTAGTTAAGATCTTTTGTGCTTCCAAGGAAGATTGCATGTTTGTTTTTATCACTTGTATGTTTGGTTGTTTCCTTCAACTCTTATACTTGCTACCCAGCCTTGCTAGCCAAAAACATGTACTGAGAGGGTATTCTTCTCGTGCATCCACTCCTTTAAACCAAAACCTTTGCCATTTGTGTCCACCATACCTACCTAGTAGCATTATTGCTATTCCAAGTTGAAGGAAATATGCCCTGAGAGGCAATAATAAAGTTGTTATTATGTATTCCTTGTATATGATAGATGTTTATTTTGCATACTATAATTGTATTGATAGGAAACATCAATACATGTGTGTTTAATAAACAAAAAGGGTTCGTAGTTATGCCTCTCTTATAGACTAGCTTGTTGATTAACAAGATGATCAAGGTTTCCTGATCATGGACATTGGATGTTGTTAATAACAAGGTCACAGCATTTGTGAAATGATGTGATGAACATTCATCCGAAGTATAGCATTACGATCAAGTCATTATGTTTATATTGCTATAACATCATACGAAGTAATCTTTATCCTTAGACCATGAGATCATGTTAATTGCTAACACCGGAAGAGTATATTGATAACATCAAACGTCACACCGTAACAGGGTGACTATAAAGATGGGTTCAGTACTACGAAGGTGTTATGTTGAGGCTCATGGATCAAGAGTGGAATTTGTCAATCTAGATGACGGATAGATATACTCTGGGCCCTCTCGGTGATATCACATTAGGATAGCTTGCAAGCAAGTGATGTGATCACTAGAATGTTATATCACGGGAACGAGAAAAGAGTGCATGTTGGTAACGAGATCAAACTAGGTATGGAGATACCGATGATCGAATCTCAGACATGTAATATATCGAGAAACAAAGGGATTTAGTTACAAGCGTTAAAGGTTCTCACGATCACAGGAGTCATCGTTGAATGTGTAGGAGTCAGTACGGATCTCCAGGTCCCGCTGCTGATTATTGATCGGAGAAGGGTCTCGATCATGTCTGCATTATTCGTGAACCGTAGGGTGGCACACTTAAGAGTTACGGACACCATTTTGGAGCACATATGTTTCAGACGAAAGAATTGCAAAGCGCAGGAATTGTTTCAATAGAAACCGGAAATTGTTTCAGGTGAAATTGCAGAAGGTGGTTCTGCATGTGATATTGAAATATTGCAAGGGGCTATATGTGAATGTTTGTTAATTAAAGTAATTAACAAAATTCTGAATAAATTTAATAAAAAGAGTTTTATTAAATGAGAGAGCATTAAATTTGAAACATATGAAGAGGCATTTTAATGTGGAGGGGTTACCACCAAATGAATGGGGGAGGTGAGGGGTCACCCCCCCCATGCGCCGGCCATGGAGAGAGAGGGGGCACCTCCCCCTCCTCCTATAAAAGGCCACCCATTCCCTCCTTCATCCACACACCTCCTTGTGAAGGATCTCTCTCCTCCTCTAGAATTATTCCCCCATGGTCTCGGATTAGCGAGATACATGTTCCTGGTGGCATTTCGTCTGGAAGGAGTTGCTGCTTCCGCTGGATCGCTGGAGCGAGGAGGTGGAGGTTGTCCGGTGCCTTGAACGTGTGTGCGAGGACGGATGCGCTGCTGATTTGCAGCGCTCGGACTTCCACACGATCTTGAGATCGGCAAGCGTACGACTACATCAACCACGAGTTCCTACTCGTTAACAAAACTCGTTGTCTTCGAGGGTAAGTTCTCCATGGATGTATGTCCACCCGTTGCTCTGTATCTAGTAGATAGATCTTGGCGTATAGTTCTCATCGTAGGAAAAATTTTGTTTTCTATGCTGCGGACCCAACAGTGGTATCAGAGCCTGATCTATGCGTAGGTGCTTTGCACGGGTAGTACACATATGTTTATATGTGGGCGATGATGATCATGTTATTGCATCTTCTATGTACTTTGGATATTGGTGGCATAGTGGGATGAAGTGGCCAGGACCAACCTTATATGTCATCGTACATGAGATCGGTTCCATGACTGACATGCAACTAGTTTTGCATAAGTGGCTAGCGGGTGTCTGTCTCTCCTACTATAGTCAATATCTGATTTACAACGAGTTGCTAATAACTTGGTTATCCTCGTTGTGGTTCATGTTCGTAGGTAAGACCGGTTCTATCTCCGAAAGCCCTAAGCCACGTAAAACTTGCAATTGATAAATTAGAGGCGTCTAGTTTAGATCGTTGTTGGGCTAGTGTATTGATATGGTATTGTTGTAAGTAGATGTATGATAGATACTCTTACAACTCACTTAACATGTAAGTTCCATAGACCTTGGCCTTACACACAAAGGAATGATAGAGATCATACCACGATGCAAATGATAGAGATCAAATGCATGGACCATATCACCTCACTTCACACATTAGCATCTTATATTGCTAGTTTGGCGCTTTTGGTAGCATTATAAGATGATCCCTCATTTAGATATCAAGATAAAATGTGTTCTTTCTTAAGTATACACCGTTTTGTGGATCGTGTTTTGAGGCATCACGTGATGATCGGGTGTTCTCGACTCTACGCTTTCATACAACGGGTGTAAGACAGTTTTACACACGCAAATACTAAGGTTCTTACTTGACGAGCCTAGCATGTACAGACATGGCCTTGGAACACGGACCGAAAGGTTAAGCATGAGTCATATAGTTGATATGATGCTCATATAGATGCTCGCCTTTGAAGCTACACCGACTCACGTGATGATCGGACTTGGTGTAGTGGATTTGGTTCATGTAATCACCAAAAGGACACGAGGGATGTCGTTTTTGAGTGGGAGTTCATTAGTAATTTGGATTAGTTGAACTCAATCTATCATAAACTTAGTCTAAATATATTTTACAAATTCTGTTGTAGATGGCACCACCTGCTTTTAATTTCAATGTGTTCATGGAGAAAGAGAAGCTTGCTGCGAATGGTAGCAACTTCACCAACTGGGCTATGAATTTGAGGATTCTCCTCACTGCTGCACAAAAGCAATATGTGCTAGAGGCGCCGCTAGGCCCCCCACCAGCTCCTGATGCCCCTGACGAGGAAAATAATATCTATATAACTCGTCAGGAGGACCACAACTTAGTTCATTGCGGCATACTGTATGGGCTAGAGCCAGAACTTAGAAAACGTTTCGAAAACGGCAATGCCTTTGATACCATGGGAGTATTGAAAATGATTTTTGATACCCATGCTGCCATAGAGAGTTATAATGCTTCTGAAAAGTTCTTTAGCTGCATGATGGAAGAGAACAGCTCCGTTAGTGAGCACGTACTCAAAATGTCTGGGTACGCCAATAAGCTTGTGTCCTTGGGAATAACGATTCCCATTGACTTAGGCATACATCGTGTTCTCCAATCTCTGCCACCTAGCTACAAGAGCTTCGTGATGAACTATAATATGCAGGGCATGAAGAAGTCTCTTCCCGAGCTTCTGCCAATGCTTAAGACTGCAGAAGTGGAGATTAGGAAAGAACATCAAGTGTTGATGATCAATAAGACCACCGGTTTCAAGAAGGACAAGAAAGGCAAGCAGAAGGGAAAGAAGCGCGGCAAATCTATTGCCGCGCCTGAAAAGAAACCCCGAGCTGGCCCTAAGTCTGACACCGAGTGCTACTATTGCAAGGGGACTGGCCATTGGAAGCGCAACTGCCCCAAGTATTTGGCGGACAAGAAGGCCGGCAAGGAAAACAAAGGTATATGTGATATACATGTTATTGATGTGTACTTGACTAGTACTCGCAGTAGCACCGGGGTATTTGATACGGGATTGGTTGCTAATATATGTAACTCGGTTCAGGGGCTGCGGAACAAGCGACAACTAGCAAGGGATGAGGTCACGATGCGGGTCGGCAATGGATCAAGAGTTGATGTGATCGTCGTCGGAACGCTGCCTCTCCATATGCCGTCGGGATTAGTTATAAACCTGAATAATTGTTATTTGGTGCCTGCACTGAGCATGAACATTGTATCCGGATCGTGTTTGATGGAAAGTGGTTATTCGTTTAAGTCTAAAAACAATGGTTGTTCGATTTATATGAATAATATCTTTTATGGTCATGCACCTGTGTTGAATGGTTTATTTATATTGGATCTCGATAGTAGTATTACGCATATTCATAATGTTGATGCTAAAAGGATTAAACTTGATAATGATATATCTACATATATGTGGCACTGCCGTCTAGGTCATATTGGCGTTAAACGCATGAAGAAACTCCATTCTGATGGACTTTTGGAATCACTTGATTTTGAATCATTTGATACATGTGAGCCATGCCTTATGGGCAAGATGACTAGAACGCTGTTTTCCGGTTCAATGGAACGGGCGACAAATTTATTGGAAATCATACATACTGATGTGTGTGGACCAATGAGTGTGTCGGCGCGAGGTGGATATCGTTATTTTGTTACTTTCACGGATGATTTGAGTAGATACGGGTATATCTATTTGATGAAACATAAGTCTGAAACCTTTGAAAGCTTCAAAGAATTTCAGAATGAAGTGGAAAATCATCGTAACAGAAAGATCAAATTTCTGCGGTCCGACCGTGGAGGAGAGTATCTTAGTTACGAATTTAGCACACATATGAAAGACTGTGGAATAGTTTCACAACTCACGCCTGCCAGAACACCACAACGTAATGGTGTGTTAGAACGTCGTAATCGTACTTTATTGGATATGGTTCGATCTATGATGTCTCTGACTGACTTGCCACTGTCATTTTGGGGTTATGCACTGGAAACCGCTGCATTCACTTTAAATAGGGCACCATCTAAATCCGTTGAAAAGACACCATATGAATTATGGTTTGGAAACAAACCTAAGCTGTCATTTCTTAAAGTTTGGGGATGCGATGTTTATGTGAAGAAACTTCAACCGGATAAACTCGAACCCAAAGCGGAAAAATGCGTCTTCATAGGATACCCTAAGGAAACGATTGGGTATACCTTCTATCACAGATCCGAGGGCAAGGTCTTTGTTGCCAAGAATGGATCCTTTCTTGAGAAGGAGTTTCTCGCGAAAGGTGTGAGTAGTCGGAAGGTAGAACTCGAAGAGGTTATTGAACCTTCTCTTCATGAAATGGCGAATAGCGCAGCTCTAGAAGTTGTTTCGGAGTTGACTTCACCTAATGAAGAGAGAGCTAATGATATTGATCATGAAACTCCGAAAGAGGACACTACCGAACCTCGCAGGTCAAGCAGGACACGTGCAGCTCCTGAACTGTACGGCAATCCTGTTATGAATTTCATGATTGATGAAATAGATGATCCTGCGACGTATGAAGAAGCGATGATGAGCCCTGATTCCAACAAATGGCTAGAAGCCATGAAATCCGAGATGGAATCCATGTACGAAAACTAGGTTTGGACCTTGGTGGACTTACCTCACGATCGAAAGGCCGTTGAGAATAAATGGATCTTCAAAAGAAAAACTGATGCTGATGGTAATGTAACCATCTATAAGGCTCGCCTTGTCGCAAAGGGGTTTCGACAAATTCAAGGAGTTGACTATGATGAGACATTCTCTCCCGTAGCGATGCTTAAGTCGGTTAGGATTATGTTAGCAATTGTTGCATATTTTGATTATGAAATATGGCAGATGGATGTCAAAACTGTGTTCCTCAATGGTAATATTGAAGAAGAGTTGTATATGATACAACCTAAGGGTTTTGTCGATCCTAAGGATGCTGATAAGGTGTGCAAACTTCAGCGATCCATCCATGGACTGAAGCAAGCATCCCGGAGTTGGAATCTCCGCTTTGATGAGGCGATCAAAGAGTTTGGATTTGTCCAAACTTATGGAGAGGCTTGTATTTACAAGAAAGTGAGTGGGAACAATGTGGCATTTCTGATATTATATGTGGATGACATATTATTGATTGGAAATGATATAGATCTTTTAAACAGTGTTAAAAGTTATCTAAACAGCAAATTTTTGATGAAGGACCTTGGTGAAGCTTCATATATATTAGGCATTAAAATCTATAGAGATAGATCAAGACGCCTAATTGGGCTATCGCAGAGTACATACCTTGATAAGATATTAAAGAAGTTTAATATGGACGGAAGTAAGAAGGAGTACTTACCTATGTTGCAAGGCAAGACATTGAGTAAGACTCAAAGTCCGTCTACGGTGGAAGAAAGAGAGATAATGGATAAGATCCCCTATGCCTCAGCCATAGGCTCTATAATGTATGCCATGCTATGTACAAGACCGGATGTGGCACATGCTATTAGTTTGACTAGTAGGTACCAATCTGATCCAGGTTCTGAACACTGGATAGCGGTCAAGAATATCCTTAAGTACTTGAGAAGAACTAAGGATATGTTTCTTGTATACGGAGGTGAAGAAGAGCTAGTCGCTAAGTGTTATGTCGATGCTAGTTTTGACACTGCTCCGGATGACTCTAAGTCTCAATCCGGATACATATTTCTCTTGAACGGAGCAGCAGTTAGTTGGAGGAGCTCCAAACAACCTGTGGTGGCTGGATCAACGACAGAGGCGGAATATGTTGCTGCTTCAGAAGCAGCGCAGGAAGCGGTTTGGATGAAGGAGTTCATAATGGAACTAGGTGTGGTTCCTAGTGCGTTGAACCCAATGGTGATCTATTGTGACAATAATGGAGCCATAGCGAACGCCAAGGAACCAAGGTCTCACAAGAATTCCAAGCATATTAAGCGAGGGTTTCACTCCATCCGCGAGCATGTCAAGGATGGAGATATAAAGATTTGTAAAGTGCACACGGACCTGAATGTAGCAGATCCGTTGACTAAAGTAATCCCTAGGGAAAAACATGATCAACACCAGAACTCCATGGGTGTTAGATTTATCACTATATAAACTAGATTATTGTCTCTAGTGCAAGTGGGAGACTGAAGGAAATATGCCCTGAGAGGCAATAATAAAGTTATTATTATGTATTCCTTGTATATGATAGATGTTTATTTTGCATACTATAATTGTATTGATAGGAAACATCAATACATGTGTGTTTAATAAACAAAAAGGGTTCCTAGTTATGCCTCTCTTATAGACTAGCTTGTTGATTAACAAGATGATCAAGGTTTCCTGATCATGGACATTGGATGTTGTTAATAACAAGGTCACAGCATTTGTGAAATGATGTGATGAACATTCATCCGAAGTATAGCATTACGATCAAGTCATTATGTTTATATTTCTATAACATCATACGAAGTAATCTTTATCCTTAGACCATGAGATCATGTTAACTGCTAACACCGGAAGAGTATCTTGATAACATCAAATGTCACACCGTAACAGGGTGACTATAAAGATGGGTTCAGTACTATGAAGGTGTTATGTTGAGGATCATGGATCAAGAGTGGAATTTGTCAATCCAGATGACGGATAGATATACTCTAGGCCCTCTCGGTGATATCACATTAGGGTAGCTTGCAAGCAAGTGATGTGATCACTAGAATGTTATATCATGGGAACGAGAAAAGAGTGCATGTCGGTAACGAGATCAAACTAGGTATGGAGATACTGATGATCGAATCTTGGACATGTAATATATCGAGAGACAAAGGGATTTAGTTACAAGCGTTAAAGGTTCTCACGATCACAGGAGTCATCGTTGAATGTGTAGGAGTCAGTACGGATCTCCAGGTCCCGCTGCTGATTATTGATCGGAGAAGGGTCTTGATCATGTCTGCATTATTCGCAAACTGTAGGGTGGCACACTTAAGAGTTACCGGACACCATTTTGGAGCACACATGTTTCAGATGAAAGAATTACAAAGCGCAGGAATTGTTTCAATAGAAATCGGAAATTGTTTCGGGTGAAATTGCAGAAGGTGGTTCTGCATGTGATATTGAAATATTGCAAGGGGCTATATGTGAATGTTTGTTAATTAAAGTAATTAACAAAATTCTGAATAAATTTAATAAAAAGAGTTTTATTAAATGAGAGAGCATTAAATTTGGAGAAATTTAATGCATTTAAAGTGGAGACTTTAAAAGGGAATGTGAAGAGGCATTTTAATGTGGAGGGGTTACCACCACATGAATGGGGGAGGTGAGGGGTCACCCCCCCATGCGCCGGCCATGGAGAGAGAGGGGGCACCTGCCCCTCCTCCTATAAAAGGCCACCCATTCCCTCCTTCATCCACACACCTCCTTGTGAAGGATCTCTCTCCCCCTCTAGAATGATTCCCCCATGGTCTCAGATTAGCGAGATACATGTTCCCGGTGTCATTTCGTCTGGAAGGAGTTGCTGCTTCCGCTGGATCGCTGGAGGGAGGAGGTGGAGGTTGTCCGGTGGCTTGAACATGTGTGCGAGGACGGATGCGCTGCTGATTTGCGGCGCTCGGACTTCCACACGATCTTGAGATCGGCAAGCGTACGACTACATCAACCACGAGTTCCTACTCGTTAACAAAACTCGTTGTCTTCGAGGGTAAGTTCTCCATGGATGTATGTCCACACGTTGCTCTCTATCTAGTAGATAGATCTTGGCGTATAGTTCTCATCGTAGGAAAATTTTTGTTTTCTATGCTGCGGACCCAACACAAGTAAATTCCTGTTTTGTCTACCTCCCAAATTAAACTTGTTATGTGAAAATTAGTGATTAAAGCTCTCACGAACTTGATGGCACACTTTACTTTCTTGCATTTAATAAGCTTGAACCATTGTGCTCACCTATGTTGCGTATATGCTTGCGCTTTGTAAGTTGTGACTTAGCATAACCATGCTGTCATGGGGAACGCTTTAAACATTGCACTGGTACTTTGTACCAAGTTGATATCATGTTCTTTTGTCTCTGGATGTCGTCGGTGTGAAATGAAAGGGGAGCTTGTAAGTCCATGGAGTTATGCATGTGTGTTAGAGAAACGCCTGGGCCGCTAGTCTAATCCATGCTGACATGGTGGAAACCTGCAGCGTAACCATAACGAGTATCTATGAAGCATTCTTCTTATAAAAAAAGAGATAGAGATTGAGAAAAAAAAGAAAGAAAAAAAAGAGATATTATGAAAAGAGGAAAGAGAGAAAAAAGCACCATATTCCCATGGTAAATAAGAAGATTGCTGAGATACTTGTTGTCTGCTTGCCTTGTCATTTTGATATGGGGATTCTTCCGTATCATCGGGCAAGGGGTACCCCGTTGGCGGTTCTCTATGATACACATATGCTTACGATGGCAAGAACTTACCGGTGACTAAACTTGAGTAGCATCAGGAGCGGCCCTCGTATTCAAGGGACATGAGATTCTCAACTTACAACTTGTCAATGCATATCCTCATTTTTGATCACTTTAACCTTAATCACCTAAAATATGCCTATGATAGGGGCAATGAGAAATGAAAGCTAGTAAGTATCATAATTTTTGGGAGCTCTTTATGAGACTTGCAATCCCTGCTTCCCTCTTTGAAGGGCCCTTTCTTTTACTTTGTAGTTGAGTCAGTAAACCTACTCCCTTCTATCTCAGCAAGTATTTTGAGTTGATGTGTTTCATTCATTCATTTGGTGATTTAATCAATCATGTTTCTTATGTTCCTTGTTTTGCACATTGCTCTTATCTTGAAGTTTACTACTTTGAAAGCTTTCACTGAAAAACTAGCTATTTGTGAACTCCAGCAAATTATCAACTATTCTTCAACCAAGAGCTAAGTTTGCCATTACCAATTATGATTCACTTTATGTATCTTTATTGTGTTTCTTTACTCATTGCAAGTTGAGTTATATAATAGTGCGTTATTTTCTATTATGATCTATTTATTAGATGAATGTGATGCTTCTTGTCCGTATCCTTTTATCGACTCTTCACTCCATAAACTTGAGGTCATGTTTATTGAGCTCAGTTTCGCTTGGGAACAAGCGAAGTCTAAGCTTGGGAGAGTTGATACGTCCATTTTGCATCACTGTTCTATGTCTTAATTCACTATTATTCATTGATATATTTCATATTGAGAGGTGATACTTATGTTATTTCATCTGTTTTTGCATGGTTGATGACTTTTGGAGCATGGACCGCTGCAGTCAAGATTCTGATGGAAGAGGTGCTATTTGGAGGCAAAATTCGTGAAGATCAGAAAATCCGGGAAAATATACGGAAAATTATATTTTTCTAGAAGACTCAGGATGCCAGAAGATGGAGTGGAGGTGGGCCACAGGGGGCCCACACCACCCCATGGCGCGGGCAGGCCTAGGTCGCGCCAGGGAGTGGTGTGGCCACCCTAGCCCACTCCAGCCTCTCCCCTCTGGTGTATATCAACCTCCCGAAACCCTAAGACTCGAGGAGCGACCACTGAAAGATTCTACCGCCTCTGCGGGACAAAAAACACCGAGAGAGAAAGATCTCTCCGGCAGACAGATTTCTGCCGGGGGAATTCCTTCTCGGAGAGGGGAGATCGTCGCCATCAACACCACCATCAAGCTGGACTTCATAGGGATCATCATCATCATCATCACCATCATCATCATCATCAGCACCCTCATCACCATCTCCATATTGCTGTAACAATTGCGTTGAATCTTGCATAGTTCATAGGGGAAACTTTCCCGGTGTTGATTACTCCTTGTAGTTGATGCTATTGAGTGAACCATTGAATTATTGTTTATGTTCAGATTGTTATACATCATTATTCCATCTCTGATCATGATCCATATGATGTCTTGTGAGTAGTTCGTTTTGTTCTTGAGGACATGGGAGAAGTCTTGTTGTTAGTAGTGGAGTTGTGTTGAGAAAGATTCAATAGTTTGATATTTAAGTTGTGGTGTACTTCTTCTAGTGGTGTCATGTGAACGTCGACTACATGACACTTCACCTATATGGGCCTACGGGAATGCATTGTGTATTTGGCTACTAATCGTAGGGGTTGCCGGAGTAACTAAAACCTAAACCCCCGTTAGGAAACCATTGCACAAGGGACGTAAGGGTCTTAGAGTTTAAAGCTGTGGTTAGGTTTCTACCTTAATTACTTTCTTGTACTTACGGATGTTTGCAAGGGGGTTTAATCACATGTATGTATTTAGTCTTGTATGGGGCGGTACATTAGCACAGATTCACCCACACAACACTTAGCAAGCTAGAGAAGATTAATCGACTATATGAAGCGAAAGCACTTGACAGTCTTCCCATGTGTCCTCGAGAACGTTTGGTCATCTATAGAAATACAACCGGCTTGTCCTTTGCTACATAAAGGATTGGGCCACTTGCTGCATTTATTCCTACTGTCTTTTATTTACTCGTACTTTGTTTACTTGCTTTATCGAAAACTCCTAAAAATCCATTTGCTAAGTATTTGCAGAGAATTCCTGATCCATACCACTAGCCATCACCTTCAGCTCCTCGTTGGGTTCGACACTCTTACTTATCGAAAATACTGCGATACACCTCCTATACTTGTGGGTCATCACAGGGTTGCTTGAGAGGGATACCTTTGACCAATTCCTCCCTGAGTTCGATAAACCTTGGGTGATCCACTTAAGGGAAACTTGCTGTTGTTCTACAAACCTCTGCACTTGGAGGCCCAACACTGTCTACGCAAATAGAAGCGTGCGTAGACATCAAGCTATTTTCTGGTGCCATTACCGGGGAGGTAACATAAAAGGTAGTCACATCCTCTGGCTACTAAGCTATCTTCTAGTACTGTTGCTGGTGTGTGAGTGCTCAAAGTTATTTCCTTTAGATTCTGCAATTATATATTTTTTGTTTCTTGTTTTTATTTTGACTAGTTAGGCTTAATGGAAAACAACAACAAAATAGAGAGATTTTTAGTATATTTCCTAAGGTAGAACATAAATGGTTTTAAAATAAAATTAAAAAACCTAAGGAACTTTCTTTGCATGCTAATAGCAATGTTATTAGTATGAATTTTTTGAACACCTTTGTTACTAATGCTATGGAAACGCCTAAGCTTGGGGAAATTAGTTTTTATGAAAATGATCTTTTTAGTTCCCTAGCTTTATAGGAGAAAATTTGCTCTAATGATACTTTATCTCCCATATGTGGTAATTCTAATGATACTTGTGATATTTTAAATCCACATACTGAAAGCGCCCCTTTTAAAATACCTATGGAAATTGTTGAACGTGTTATGAATAACTATTATTTTGGAGATGGAATTGTCCATCCTGGGGATCATTTACTCTTAATACATGAATTATGCAAGTTGTTCAAGTGTGCAGGTATTTCAATGAACCAAGTTAAGAGGAATCTATTCTCTTTATCACTTAAGGGCAAAGCAAGGGAGTGGTATGAGCTACTAGATGATCCTCATCATTTGGAGTGGAAGGAACTTGAATCTCTCTTTTACTCTAAATTTTATCCTCCTCATGAAATTCATAAAGATAGGAATTATATTTATAATTTTCATCCTCGTGATGAAGAAAGTATTGCCCAAGCATGGGGGAGATTGAAGTCACTAATGCTCAAATGTCCCATTCATGAGCTCCCCAGTAATATTATTAATAATATTTTTTATGCAAGGCTTTCAGGACATTACAAGGATTATCTAGATACCTGTTTAGAGGGATCCTTCACAAGTAAAGAGGTCAAAGCTCAGTGGGATCTTCTTGAAACAATTCAAAGCAAAACCGAAGATTGGGATAACGACAAAGGTAAAGAACCAGGTATAAACTATGAGTATGATTGCATTAAGTCTTTCGCTGAAACTGCTAATTTTCAAGATCTTAGTGCTAAATATGGTCTTCATCATCAAATTCTTGTTAATTGTTGTAGAGCCTTTGCTTCTCATATTAATGCTCCTAAAGAAAAATGGGGCATGTATCATGAGCCTTTTGAAGACACTTGCATGAAAAATGAAATTGTTATTAATGCTAGCAATAAACATGCTCAAACCTCTAAAAGTACTATTTCTTATAAGCATGTTAATTTTTGTGGAGTACATAAACCTTGTGAAAAGAATCAAATTTAAGAAGAATATTGTATCACCCATATGAATGAAAAAACTAGAACATGGTATAGGGCTTGGTAAAAAAGTTTGTGCCCTCTATCCTTTTATTTGTGAACTTTGCTTTGAAGTGGGTCATTTCAGTTTTCAATGCTCAGGCCATAATAATAGCCTTTCTAATCCAATGAGTACTGCAAGTTTGTATTGTGATGACATGATCACTCCTAATCAGCATGATGAACTTACATTATTTTTGGGGTGTGAAGAGTTATCAACAAAAACCTCTTTGGTAGATATGAGTGCTTTTGATATGAATAGCGTCCTGCATGGTTGTCATCTTTATTGTGTTGATAATTGCCACACAAATACTTACATACAAAATATTATAAAATATGAGATTTTACCAAAATATGATAGGACTAATATGTGTTTTGTTCTTATTAATGAAAAGGAGGAATCCTCCAAAGTTTCTTCTATTGTCTCTAACAATAAACCAGGGTATATGGAGTAGCTTCCTTTCAATCCTATCCCTCCTAAAGAGAAGAAGGAAAAGAAGAAGAGGAGGAGTAAAAGGAGGGAGGAAACGGTATTTTCCCCTAAGCACGTTGCTCCTATTATAGTTTTTGATGAGTCTGAACTCGATGATGTTCTTATGCATGTTACCTATAGTAGTGATCATGATTGGGAAAAGCACACTACTTTTGATATTAAAAATCTCTTTGGTACCAATTCTGGAAATGATGATATTAATAATTGATGTACTATTAGTGGTATCTATGTTCCTTCCAATGATGATATGTTTACAAACGAACACACTTTGGAAGATAGCTATTCTATTGCTTATGATGGTTACAATATGCCTCCTATAATTGATGATCATGGTGATGAGAATAATAATGATAGGTATTTTGTTGAATTTCCACCCACTACAATTAATAAGAATAACTATGCTTATGTGGAAAGTAATAATGATTATATGCATGTGGCTCATGATAAGAATGTTTTATGTGATAGTTATATTGTTAATTTTATTCATGATTCTACTGAAAGTTATTATGAGAGAGGGAAACATGGTTTTATGTGTCTCCACAATATTAAGTTTCCCCTCTTTATGTTGAAAATTTTGAAGTTGCACTTGTTTTGCTTTCCTATGCTTGTTGCTTTGTGCTTTCATGACTTGTTTCTTTACAAGATTATTTTTCATAGGAAGTGGGTTAGACTTAAATTTGTTCCATATTTGATTCTTGATGCTCTCTTTTACTTCAATTCATATTTCTTATGTGAGCATCATCGAAATTATCATGCCTATCTTAATGGCTATAAAGAAAGAGCTTTTGGGAGACAACCCATTATATTTTTACTTTCAGTTTATTTTTGTTTTGTTGAGTCTTGGAAGTTATTGCCTTTGTAGTAACCTCTCCTTATCCTTTTTGTTTGGTTTTTGTGCCAATAATAACCTCTAATGAGAGAGAAGTAAGATATGGGGAAGTTGCTGTCCTGAAACAGATTTCTGTGCGTCACTGTAAAAAATCATGAAAAATCTTAGTCGTCGGATTGAGCTGTAATTTTTTGTGCTTATGCCCCAGGTTATTATCTAACTTTTGTTAGTTCAGCACTTTTCGATTTGAGAAACATAAGGTCTTCGAAAAAATTGGTTTTTACCTGCTGGCATGTTTTGACAGTTTCTGCCATTATTTGCATTTGCCTCTTAACCTCTTTCTCTTTGAGTTCTCTTTGATCACTTGAGCTTTTAGAAGGAATTGCTACAGTAGCTTGTGTTTTAATGGAAGTTTTACTTGTGATGATACTAAACCATAGGACCAATTATCTTGAATACACTAATGTTGCTAATGAGGACCGTGTGAAGTTTTGTATGAAGGAAAATTTTCAAGTGTAGGGAAAGAATAGTGTGATAAGATGAAGTATGGACAAAAGCTCAAGCTTGGGGATGCCACCCGTGTCACCCCAAGAAATATTCAAGAAGTACAAGCGTCAAAGTTTGGGGATTCCCAAGGCATCCCCTTCTTCATCAATAAAAATCTTAGGTTTTCTTCCAAAACACTTATTTTTATTGTCTCATGCACAATTGCGTTGTTCTTGGAGCGTCTTTGTTTTTGTTTTTAGTTTTCTTTCGTTTGGTTTGCTTAAATAAGTTGTCTGGATCCCAACACACTTCTTTTGGAGAGAGACACACCTTGTTATTCATTGCCAAGAACACTCTAGTTTTCACTCTTATTGTTCTGTGAGTGTTCTCCTTTGCTAGCACTTCGTTTAGCTTTAGTTTTCGATTGGTGTTGGAAAAGAGTAGGAAGCTTCATTCTTATAAGTGGTACAAAAGGAGTTTTGTTTTGACTGTGGCCTAGACTTTATCATGTCATATTTGATATTGCTTTGACTTTATGCTTAGTAATTATTGTTGTAGCATGACTTGTTCCAAACAACTGAGATTACATAATGTGCCTTGAAAGAATCATGCATTGTTTTAGCATACAAAAGCATAATATTGTGGTATTCTCCTTTGATGCTTTATTTGGGTTGACTTGGCACATTCTTACACCATGTTAAGACTATGAACTAGTCACCTTAGCCTCTATGATCATTTTTTTTTTGACTTGTAATATCACTTTATGCTTTAATTAATAATGTTTTGTCACTTTGCATGATTATGGTCATTAGTGTTCTCTTAGTTAGTCGCTCCTAGTCTTTTTCTAGCCTCCACATGTACCAAGTATGAGTTCCACTCATTCATCCAACCCCCAAGAAAACCAAGTTGTTCCATAGAGTCAACTATAAATTCGTATGCATGGTGTGTTACACCATTCCAAGTATATTCATGCTTTTATCTACCTTCCAAATTAAACTTGTTATGTGAAAATTAGTGATTAAAGCTCTCACGAACTTGATGACACACTTTACTTTCTTGCACTTAATAAACTTGAACCATTGCGTCCATCTATGTTGCGTATATGCTTGCACTTTATAATTTGAGAATTAGCAGAACCATGTTGTCATGGGGAACGCTTTCAACATTACACTTATTATTCAGTTGATATCATGTTCTTTTGTTTATGGATCCCGGCAGTGTGAAATAAAAGGGGAGCTTGTAAGCTCATGGAGTTTGTATATGTGCTAGATAAACGCCTGGGCGGCTAGCCTAAGCCATGCCTAATCATGGTGGAAACTTGCAGCATAACCATAGTGAGCATTCTGTGAAGCATCCTCAATAAAAATCTATGCAAATAGCAAATAAAAATATCGCTGAGATGCTCATTTTCTGTTACCTTGTCATTTTGATATGGGATAGCTCCTGTATCATGGGGCAAGGGGTACCCTGTTGGCGGTTCTTTATGATACACATGTACTTACAATGACAAGAACTTACTTGTGACTAAATTTGAGTAGCATGAGGTCTAGTACTCGTAGGCAAGGGGCATGAGATTTTCGACTTATAACTTGTCAAGCATATCCTCATATTTGTTCACTTTAACCTTAATAACCTAAAGATGCTTATGATAGGGGCAATGACAGCTGAAAGATAATAAGTACCATAATTTTTGGAAGCTCTTTATGAAACTTGAATCCCTGCTTCCTTCTATGAAGGGCCTTTCTTTTTAATTTTATGTTGAGTCTCCATCTTCTATCTTTATGCACCTATTGAGAGAGCATAGTGTTCATTCTTAGTTTAATGTGCATTGTCCCAACTTGTTGATTGATTCATAACTTTGATATTGCTTGCTCTTAAATTATTTGTATCTAGTCGCCCTTATGAACTTTGAAGGTGTCCTATGCATTTATGTTTTGCTATACCATGAGGGACAAACTGAATACCACTCTTATTATGTTTTCTATCTGTGAAACAAACAAACATCTTTCAATGCATTGCTATTCATGACTTTTTGTTTGTACATTTTCATGTTACAACATAGTTGCTATATCTTTCATGTTTATGTTAGAGTACTATGATCCTAGCTATCAATGATTTTCAATAACTTGATCAAAATTGTGATGGTGCATGTCACCTCAAAAATTATTCTTTTTATCACTTACCTACTCGAGGACGAGAAGGAGTTAAGCTTGGGGATGCTTGATACGTCGTGAACGTATCTATAATTTTTGATGCTCCATGCTTGTTTAATATCAACTTTCTTACGTTTTGTTTACACTTTGAGGTATTCTTATACATTTTCTGGAACTAACCTATTAACAAGATGTCGTAGTGACAATTGCCTGTTTTCTGCTATTTTTGGTTTCAGAAAAGCCAGAAAAGAATCTCGGAATTGGACGAAACAAAAGCCGAAGTTCCTATTTTTCTCGACACTATACGGAGCCCAAAGTAGAGACGGAGGAGGGCCAGGGGCTGGCCACACCATATGGTGGCGTGGGTCCCCCAGGCGCACCACAAAGGTGTTTGGGCCCCTGGTCCACCCTCTGACATCGCCCTTTCGCCTAAATATTCCCCCTGGGACGAAAACCCTAGAGAGCAGATTAGATTTCCACGAAAAGTTCCGCAGCACCGCTGCCACCGAAGAGAAGATTTGGGGGACAGAAGTCTCTGTTCGGGCACCCTGCCGGGACGGGGAAGTGCCCCTGGAGCCATCTCCATCAACTTCACCGCCATCTCCATCGCCGTTGTTGACTCCCATGATAAGGAGGGAGTAGTTCTCTCTCGAAGCTAAGGGCTCTACTAGTAGCTATGTGTTCATCTCTCTCTATGCGTGATCTCATTGAGATCATGAGCTTTGTAATCTATAGATCTATTCTACTACTCAAGTGCTTTAATTAATCTCTGCTTATCCCCACGTGTGTGAAGTTGACAGTGTGCAAACCGTGTGGCACTTTGGCTAAGGTTACAGAAATACTTATTGACATGGGTATACCCTATAGGTACTCGAGTTTGGTATATACGTTCCAGATACGGCAGAAGCCCACGGCGTTGCCAAGGCCCAATGAAGAATTCGAGTGGCCCATGGACTCTCGATTGCTTGCGAGACAAGAAGAAGTTTAAGATAGAAAGTTCAAAAGGAAAACCCTAATTTGTAACCGACTCGACCTGCTACCCGAGACCTAGCCTATCTATATAAAGGCTAGGAGGGGGAGGCGAGGAGGATAATCACAACCCTAGTTTCCACAACTCTCGCCAGATTGCATCTGCGCGCCCCTGTAATCTTCGATTCCTTCGTTAATTCCAAGAGCAGACAAGCAGGAGTAGGGAACTCTACGAGGCCTAAAACTAGGTAAAACTTGCGTCCCTGTGTGCTTGTTTTGCTAGTCGATTGATGCCTCCAGTGCTCCCTCCTTCTCCAAAACCCAAGTCCATAACAATGGGCATTGACTAGTTAATCCCTCGTCAATTAGCTCCATCTATGGAAACTGGGAGTGCTGATGTCGCGGCTTCTTCGGCCCCGTCAATCACGATCTACAACTCTGCAATAGCGGAGATTCGCCAGCTCTTCGGCGCGTTCGACTTCACCCTCCACACGCCGGCCACTCGCCCGGCTTTCGAGTCCGTGGGCGATGGAATCAGCCTGGCGATTGGAAGCTTCTGCTTCTAGGTTGTTCAACTGGGCACGCTTTGCATGCCTGACCAGCCAACGGCACCCGTGATTGCTCGAGCATCGTGGTTCCCGCCACCAATCGGCACCCTCAGCAAGCTCAACACCTCTGCAGCAGCTGGGAGTACGGATAGCGACAGCAGTCGCGGATCCGATCTAGGTGACCTAGCCACAAAAGATGGAGCCTATGGCTCTGGATTTGAAAGTTGCGGGAGCAACAGCTTCCCCAACCACTTCATGTGCGTCGTCATGAACGCGGGCGACACCACCGCTAATCGCGAAAACACTGGCACCGGATCTGGCACCGGACCGCCCAATGGCAGCACGCCCAACGGTGGCATACCAGTCACGAACGACGACCCCACCAACGGTGTTAACAGAGTGCCCGTCAACAATAGGACAGGGGGAGAACCTGCACTCATGACGAATGAGAACACCGGCGAACGCATGCTGATTAATCTCAACGACAACGAGTGGGCCTGTTGTCGCGAAGCTCTACGGGGAAATCCTCTACCCCCAACACACTGCAGGACATGCTAAAGGGCTACCATTGGCTATTAAAGGAGGAATTCAAGCGCCAACAACAGGTGATCGCGCAACTCGAGGCGCGCAGAAAGGCGGCGGATGAGTCGAGCCTTCGACGAGCTAGGCTCTCCTCCCATGGAGGATCCTCCTCCAAAGGCAACGAGTACGTTGCCAACAAGAGGCGATCTTGACTGGCCCACCTCACCAAGCAAGAGCGCGTAGAGGCTGCGAAAGTCCTCAACTTCGGCTCTATGACGGTGGATACGCGGGGCAACATGCTCTCAAAAACGCCGCAAGTCGCGGTGATGGCGGCCACCATGTACATCCTCAACAACCAGCCTCTGGCTGGAGATCCACGAGCTGCCATGCACCGATCTATGATCGCGGGCCTGGGACTAATCGAGGCCGCCCTCGACAAAGAACCAACACCGGAGCCGAAGAAAAGCAAGGCACTGGAAAAGTACTACTCGTACTCCTCCAGTAACGAAAGTCATGATCTGTCACTGTGACATCGCTCACGGTGTCATGACCGTGACTACGACGCGCGCGATGACCTCACGCAGCACAAAGTCGACAAGATGCAGGCAATACGCGCTCGTTCGACTGACTCGGAAGAAGACGAGATTGAGCTCTGCGACGCCAGATGCTTCAGCAGGGCCATCAGGCAGAAGCGAATGCCTAAGGGGTTCAAACTCCCATCGGAGAACCCAAAATTTGACGGTCTGTAGGACCCGAAAATCTGGTTGGAGGATCACATCTCCTCCGTTAGGCTACACGGCGGGAGCCGAAGCACGGCCATGCAATGCCTGCAGCTACAGCTGCCGGGCGCCGCTCGCGCATGGCTCAACAACCTCCCACGCGGATCCATTCGTAGCTGGGAAGAGCTGGTCTACAGCTTCGTGCGCAATTTCAAGGGCACTTACAAAAGGCCCGCATCAATTGAAGAACTGAGAAGCTGCCAGCAAAGATCCGGCGAATCGCTACGCTCGTACATCCAGAGGTGGTCCATCATCACAAACACCGCAGAAAACATCTCGGGGGACCGCGCAATCGACGCGTTCAATGGCGGCGTTCGCCGTATAGAGCTCGGGGAGGAGCTGGGCCGCTCGAATCCCAAAACGATCGACCACACGATGGAAATCGCGAATCGGTGGGCCGACAGAGAAGACTCGGTAAAAGACTGTACCTACTCCGATGACGACGACGAACTCGGGCGTAGACGCGACCGCCGAGGCAAATGTCGAATGCGCGTCTACGATGACCGTGACGAGGTCAATATGGTCGCAGCCGGCTACGCCGACAAATGCGACGACAACCGCAACAGCAGATATCGCAGTGGTGGATACCACGATAGCAGAAAAACCATGCAGGTGTGGCCGCGCTGCACTCGGGACGAGGCACCCGCAACATATATCGAGGACAAACTGTCCGAGCCATGCAACGTGCACTTCTATATCGACAAGCACGATGGCAATAAGAAATCCAGCCACCTTCTCAAGGACTGCCGCGAGTTCCTCAAACTCCACGAGGGCTTGGCTCGGATGAATCGCCACACGGTCAACAGGGGCTATGGAGCCACCCCAAGCGCTATGGCACAGGGAGCTCCTCCACCACCGCCTGGACCACCACCATCCACGGCCGTGCCGGTCCAGCACCACAGAGGCAAGCCATGCCCACGAGTCGTGGGCAACATGGGGATGATCCAAAAAGGGCGTCCCTCAAATCGAGTGCAGAAGGCCATCACTCGCCAAGTCAACTTGGCGATAAACTCTCCACCGTCCACCACTGAGTACTTCAGTGGAAGCGACTCCTGCATCACCTTCGACAGGCGTGACCACCCGCGCCAAGTTCCTCGTCCAGGCCACTGTCCCCTCGTACTCAAGGTGCAGATCGAGGGCTTCGATATGAGTCGCGTCTACATTGACGGCGGAAGCGGCATTAACCTCATGTCCGCGAGTACCTTGCAAGCGATGAGAATCCCTCTGACCTGTCTGGAAGTTTCAGACACGACGTTCCACGGCATCGTCCCAAGGAAGGGCTGATGCGCTCGACTTTCGACGTAGAGCTCGTTCGGAACCCCAAGAGGAAGGTATGATGAGCACAGCAGTAAGTTTTTCCTCAGTTATGAAACCAAGGTTTAATCGAACCAGTAGGAGCAAGGAAACACCCCAAAGGTGTTACTAGCTGAGCTTTGGTAGGGCGCACTACCGGTGCTAGTAGCAACATGGAGACCTGCACAACACAACCACAGAACTTTGTCCCCAACTTGCGATGAGGTTGTCAATCTCATCGTGTTTTGCGGAAAACAAAGGATTAAACATATCGAATGGAAAGAAGTAAAAGTTTGCAGAAAGTAAACACAAAGCAGAAACAGTTTATAGATTGTATGTAAAGAAAAGGACCAGGATCCATAGTTCACTAGAGGTGGTTCTCCTTAGATAGATAACATGCTGGGTGAACAAATTAGAGCGGGGCAATTAACAAACACCGAGAAAGCAATACATGCATATACTAATCATCTTGACTCCTCTGAGACTTGATTGGGCATTACAACATAATACATAGTCCGCCATCCAACTGCATCTATGACTAATAATCCACCTTCAGGTTATCATCCGAACCCCCTCCAGTATTAAGTTGCAAGCAACAGATTATTGTTTTACGAACTGCCTGTAAAGTAAACAATACGATTGTTCTATGAACAAAGGATTGTTGTTTTCTCCCTAGTAGCAACAGCACATCTAGTACCTTAGAGATTTCTGTCACTTCCCCAGATTACCAGAGGCATGAACCCACTATCGAGCATAAATACTAACTCTTGGAGTTGCTAGCATCTACTTGGCCAAGATAGCTACTAACAACGGAAAGCATGCAAGATCTCAAATAAGAAAGTAATGATAGAATCAATAATCAATCTGAAATAGCATCTCAATATCCATCGGATCCCCGCAAACACAACATGTATGAATTACAAATAGATGATCTTGATCATGAACGGAGCTCACAAGATCTAAACATGAAAGCACAAAGGAGGAGAACCAGCCATCTAGCTACTACATGGATCCGTAGTCCAAGGATGAACTACTCACGCATCACACCGGAGGCTTGCATGGTGATGAAGAAGGCCTCCATGGTGAATTCCCCTCTCTGGAAGGGTGTCGGGAAGAACTTCAGATCCCTCCCGATCTAGGGATGGAGATGACGGCGGCTACAAACTCTTTCGTGGATTTTTGATTAGGGACTTAGGGTTTCGTCCCGAGGGCAATATATAGGCAGAAGGAGAGGTCGAGGGGGTGCCGGGAGCGGCCACACCACCCCCTGGCGCGGGCCAGGCCTGGCCGCGCGGCTAGGTCGTGTGGTGGCTCCCTGGCCCTTCTCCGTCTCGTATTCTGGCACTTGATCACTTCCGAAAAAATAGGCACTTTGGCTTTTGTCCCGTCCAATTCCGAGAATATTCATTTTCTGACTTTCCTGGAACCAAAAACAGCAGAAAATAGGCAGCTGGCACTATGGCTCTTGTTAATAGGTTAGTCCAAGAAATCATATGAAAAGTACTCCAAAGTTGGAACAAAACACAAGAAAGTGGATAAAACCAAGCATGGAACATCAAAAATTATAGATACATTTGCAATGTATCAAGGGCATATATCCCTTGGGCAAAATCAACCTTGACTTCATTTTCGGCACGCCGCAAAACTTTCAGCGAGAGCGCATCGACTTTGAAGTTGTCGACTAGCCTTCACAATACCACTGCATCCTCGGACGTGTCGCGTTCGCAAGGTTCATGGAAGTTCCGCACTACGCCTACCTCCAGATGAAAATGCCAGGCCCAAACGGTGTAATCACAATCAACGGCAACTTCAAGAGGTCCGACAGCTGCGACCGGGAATTCAACAGAATCTCCTAGTCCTTCAGCATGCAGGAGGAACTCGCAAGATTAAAGGAGTCGACAGACAACAGTCTTCCTCCCCTGAGCAGGCCAAGTTCACCTGATTTGTCCTTCGACTTGTCGGTACACACGAAGAAAGTTCAGGTCCACCCAATGGACCCGACTAAGACGGTCCTCATCGCCAACAACTTGAGTTCCGCATAGGAACTTGCGCTTGTCGAATTCCTCCATGAGTACTGGGAGATCTTCGTCTGGTGTCCAGTGGACATGCCAGGGGTTCCCAAGGAATTCGCCGAGCACTCACTCAACGTGAATCCAGACGCAAGGCCAGTCAAGCAGACAATTAGGCGACTGTCTGAACCAAGAGCAAAAGCAGTCGGAATGGAAATCAACAGACTCCTCGATGCAAAATTCATACGCGAGATCAAGGAAAGTCCTTGGCTTGCTAACACAGTGCTTGTGCCTAAAAAGACACGGATATCCTGCGGATTTGCGTGGACTTCACCTCCTTGAATAAGAACTGCCCAAAGGATCACTTCCCGTTGTCGCGAATCGACCAAATCATCGACTCCACCGCGGGATGTGAGTGTCTCTGGTTCCTCGATGCCTACTCAGGCTACAATTAGATTCGAATGAAGGAGGGGGATCAGGAGAAAATGGCGTTTACGACGCCCTTTGGTGTGTTCTGCTACAACACGATGCCCTTCGGGCTAAAAAACGCAGGAGCCACCTATCACGGTGCATGCAGGCTTGCCTCAAGAACCAACTTGGTCGCAACATCCAAGTCTATGTTAACGACATCGTCATCAAAACCAAAGAGGAAGCCTCGCTAATCGACGATCTACGTGAGACATTCGCCAACCTCGACCGCTACCGGATCAAGCTCAATCCGGATAGATGCGCCTTCGGCATGCCATCTGGGCAGTTACTCGGGTATCTCATCTCTACAAGAGGGATCGAAGCAAACCCGAAGAAAATAAAGGCCATACTGGCCATGGAGAAGCCGAAGAACGTAAAAGGCGTTCAGCAGCTGGCTGGGCGAATCGTGGTGCTTAGTCGATTCATCAGTCGAATGGGCGAAAAGGCACTGCCCCTCTACCAACTTCTCCGCGAAGCTGACAAGTTCGAGTGGACAGACGAGGCGCAAGAAGCATTCGAATACCTCAAACGTCTACTATCCACCTCGCCAGTACTGGTGAATCCACGCGAAAAAGAGCCACTATTGCTCTACATCTCAGCCACCAACCAGGTGGTCAGCATGGTGCTTGTGGTGGAATGAGTAGAAGAAAACAAGGTCCATGGGGTCCAACGCCCAGTATATTACCTCAGCGAGGTGCTCACGCCAACGAAACATCGGTACCTACACTACCAGAAGCTGGCATATGGCGTCTTCATGACAGCTAGGCGACTGCACCACTACTTCCAGGAGTACCCAATCGTGGTGGTAAACGACGCCCTGCTCGGACACATACTAAATAATCATGATGCCACCGAACGAGTCGCGCTCTGGGGAATCGAACTGTCTCCACGAGACATAACATACGAGAAGCGCAATGCGATGAAGTCACAAGTTCTCCCGGACTTCCTCGTGCACTGGATGGAGAACCAGCTCCCCGACAAGCCAGATATGTCCTACCTCTGGAAGATGCACTTTGATGGGTCCAAACGAAAGGATGAAGCTGGCGTAGGTGTCATACTAACATTGCCCCAAGGAGATAAGATGAAATACACTCTATGAATGCAGTTCACCGCCTCCAATAATGAAGCTGAGTACGAAGCTCTAATCCATGGGATGCGGATGGTGAAAGCCTGCGGCGCCAAAAGTCTCATCATCTATAGCGACTCCAAACTGGTGGTCAACCAAACGAGGCACGAGTGTGACACACTAAGCGACAACATGATCGCCTATCGCGACCTCTACGACACACTCGAAGGAGACTTCGACGGCTGTGAGCTGCGACATGTGGGCAGTAAAAGCAATGAAGAGGTGGATTTACTCGCCAATATTGGCTCCACCTGCACCCCCATACCACCTAGGGTATTTCTCGAGCGCATCTGCGAGTGCTCCATCAAGCCAAAAGGTCTAGAGAAGAAAGCAAGCGTGTCAACGGACTCGGGGGATACGCCACCCAACGAGCCAATGACACTCGACAACCTGGAACTTGATACAGGACTTGAAGGACCAATGAGCATCATGATGATCGAGCCATCTTGGACACAACCCTACATTACATATCTACTCAGCAAGAGGCTGCCAGACGACCCGAGTGACGCACGGCAGATCGCGCGGCGATCCAAGGCATTCGCCCTCATCAACGACGAACTGTACAAGCACAGCATCACAGGAGTACTCCAACAGGGACGGAAGGGTCGTCATGCTCGACATCCACGAAGGCACTTGCAGGAACCATGCTGGCAGTCGCGCCCTTGTTGCCAAAGCTCTACGAGCAGGATTCTACTGGCCCACGGCCATGCGCGACGCCAAGGACATCGTCCAGCGCTGGAACGCTTGCTAGTGATACTCAGACAAACCTCACGCACCTGGCGCGGAACTCTGGCCAATACCATTGGCTTGGCCCTTCGTGCAATGGGGACTCGACATGGTCGGTAAGCTCTCAAAATCCTTGCCAGGAGGTTACGTCTACCTCTTGGTCACAGTCGACAAATTCATCAAGTGGATCGAGGCCATGCCGGTGACAAATCAATCAGAAGCCAACGCTGTCAAGTTCTTCGAGTCCATCGCCTATCGCTTTGGAGTGCCACACAACATCATCACGGAAAATGGGACGAACTTCACCTCTAAGGAGTTCCAGGAATTCTGCGAGAACTTGGGAATCAATATAAGCTACGCCTTGGTGGCTCACCCGCAGACCAACGGTCAAGTCGAGAAGGCCAACGGCCTCGTCTCTGGCAGAATCAAGAAACGACTCCTCCGGCCACTCGAACAAGCTACCAGATGCTGGCCAGACGAGCTGCAATCCGTATGCTAGAGCTTGCGCACAACTCCAAACAGCGCCACGAGATACACCCCGTTCTTCATGGTGCACGGTGCTGAAGCGGTGCTACCCGCAGAAGTATGCTACAAAGCCTCACGGGTGGTCGCTTGCAGCGAGTAGGAGTCAACTCTTGCACTCGAAGATTCAGTCGACCTCCTTGACGAGGCACGAGATATTGCTGCGGAGAGATCACGTTCTACCAGCAAAGCCTCCGCAACTACCACAACAGAAGGCTACGCCCCAGATCCTTCATCGAAGGAGACCTGGTTCTGCGACTAAAGTAACAAGGGCATATCAATCTCGAGTCCCCTTGGGAGGGACCTGACGTGATTACAGAAGTAATCCTAGGTGGCGCATATCCCCTTAAAGATTTCGAGACTGGAGTTGCATACTCCAACCCCTAGAACGTCGCGCATCTGCGTCGCTTCTACCCCTAGTCATTTTTTACATTTAAAAATAAGGCTATTTAGCTAGGCTACTTAGCCACACATTGTACCTCGTACTATTATGCGAATAAATAAAGCTAAGTGCCCCAAAACTCTGTGTTTTCCTTATTTTTCTTGCAATTTTATCACTCAGGGGCTGCGCCACCCTTTACACTTTCATTCTAGAACAAATCGCAGTATCCTGAGAAGCTGACAGAACATCAATCGAACCCTTGATAAACACCAACCCAGTTGCAACGCACCTGACAGGTTGGCAAGGTGCTGAGATAACACAAGCCAAGCTAACGAAAAGGAACTGCAGAGTACAACCCACTTGCAAAATATAAAATCTAGCAAGCTCTTCACATATCAATGGGTATTAATTACACCCAACATAATTATATGAACTTTACAACACTTATACAATTATGTGCAAGATACAAATCATGCTACTGCTGCAAAATAAGAACGTTCGTTTGCTCCTCGAAGAAATGAACAATCTCCTCTGCTGGTCGATCAACCGCTTGATAGTGCGGAACCATGTTCCAGGTCAAACCTTCTAGCTGAGGCGGCGGCCCAGCTGCAATAGACGCAACATCTACGTTTGGTATATGCAGTCGCACCAGCGATAACGCAGCCTTAGCACCAGCTACTAACTGCTGACGCACGCACTCACGAACAGCACTCAAATCTTGGAACTTCGCCAGAAGAGCCAACAGGCTTGAAGGGACGGCATCCAGCGGAAACATCGTTTGATAAATATGCCTAAGGCACGACTGCGCCTTCTTCAAAAAATGAAGTACTCGAGAAGCACGATCCTACAGGGTCGCAAGCGCGATTACACGATCATGATCCACCCAAAAGTACCCACTCGCCTGCAGTTGCTCCTGGGTCAGGTCATTCATTCGAATGGCAATCCGGTCCTTTTCATCCTGCGGATGACGAGCACTGACAACTACACCAAGCAAAATGGAAAAGTGTGAAGACAAGGCATCACCGCAATTGACTAAAAGAAAAGATGAGAGGGCAGAAAGCTAACATTTGAACTACTCACTTAGTTGCGCCACTTCCTCCAAAAGATACTTCGCACAGGCAGTGGCCTTCTCTGCCTTCGACTTCCATACATCTGTGCTACCGCGGAGGATGGGTAACTCACGCTCCAATTGCTTAATGCGATCGCGTAGTCGCGAAAGCAACGACAACTCATCCACCTTTGAGCGTGGTTGCATCAAGGTTTCATCGGTAGGCGGAGGATCATGAGGACCACTCGAAGGACCACTCGACGTACCCTATCACAAACCATGCAAGAGCAAATGAGGGGACAATGATACATTGATAAAGGCATAAATGCATTCAAGCACAGCAAAGTCTCGATAGGGACACTCCCACAAAAGCATTATTCCAACAAAAAAGGCTAAACACTACAGCTATTACACAGGCAGACTAAGGAGCATTTTGCTTCTTCGACTTAGACTTTGGCTTCGGGGGCTTCATCGCATCTATGGTAGTCTTTGATGCCACGGACTTGCCGGTGGTAGCCCTAGACGCCGTGACCTTCGCCGCCTTCGCTCGCTGCCGCTCCTCGGAATACTTGGCGACTGTCTCGATAAGTTGAGGACCATATTTTGCACAACTACCAGCGAAGGGAGCAAACACTACCTACTGGCCTCCGGCGTCGACAGGCATCGCCTCAGAAATAGCGGCAGGGTCCATCTCCATTCCATGGGCTTGCACCATCACGAGTGCCATGGTGGCACCGACGGACCGCTGTGAATTCTTGAATTCCGCGGGAATACCTCCAGCGAGGGATTCCACTAGGTCTTCAAGGTTGTCAATAAGCCTTGGGAGTTAGATCCTCGCGGATGCGACTGAGCACACCCTTGGCCTTTGTTAATGTCCCCTGAAGAGAAGCGTTGCAGTCCTCGACTGCGGCCACGGCACCAGCCAACGCGTCTGCACAGCGAAGGGACTGGGCGTCAAAGCTCAAGCCACCGGCATCTGCATAAAAAAGGTGTTAGCACAACATTATGACATCAAACAAGGAAGAATACAACATCAAAACTGGCAATTACCTAAGAGGGCCTTGGCAATCGAGAAAAGTTGTTCTTCGAACAACTGCTCTCTTTCAGCAGTGGAGGAGCACAATTCCTCTTCGCGCTTCCGCGACTCCTCTAGGGCCGCCACTGCTTCTTCGCGACTCTTCGCCGCCACGGCAAGTGCCTTCTCGAGGGAAGCAGCATGACGAAGAAGTTTGTTGTGCTCAACTACAAAGCATAGGGTGAATCATCAATCGAATCTAGAAATTTTACGAAGACAAAAACAAAGCCAATACTAACCTTCGACAACACGATGGCGATTGTCTAGCAGTGCATGCTGTCGACCCATGATAAGGACTTGCTCCGCTAGGCGAGCAGCTTCCTTCATAATGAGCTGCAAGAAAACAAAAGTTTAGCAGCAGCGCCAAGTATAAATTCGACTGCCAAAATAGCAAAAGGACGCTTACATGATCCTCCAGAGACTCCGAAGATGACTGTCGCATAGTCATTCGGGCAACCATCTGGTGTTCCCCAGCATGCGGGGAACACGACGAATTATGCCTGGAGTGGGCTGCCAATGGAGGAGAAGGAGACCGTTTGGCCACTTCCTTGGCCTTGGAGACTACGACTTCGGACTCCTTCACAAATTGGATGTCGTCAGAAGACGATGATGCCGCTCGACTACAAAACACATCAAGCAAAAACTTCAGGGAAAAAGCAACTCCAAAAAGAAAAGAAAACAAGGTCACGAATGCAGAACTCACCAGCTAAATTTATCAAGGTCGAAGGTTGCTCCTCTGACTCTGACGACTCCTTCGGCAGTCGTAGCTTCTTCTGGGCAGGAGGAGCCATGGAGCGCACATGAACGGCAGGGATTGGCTCCCCTACAACAATAGAAGGGCCTTCTGGCGTTGTTGGCAATGAGGCATCCGAGTCCTTGCTGCGAGAACGCTTGCGAGTATCATGGCTGCTGGACTCGGGGGATCCCTCCTCTTCTTCAATTGGGACGGTCGATTCCGACTCATCCTCCTCATCCACTTCGTGAGGGATAACCCGTTCAGGATGAGGGCAAATTGGAAGACACCTTCCAGTCCTGCAATCAAAAGATACATTACTATATATCAAGTACCTAGTGGCAATCGACAAAAGAACTACTTCGTAGTACAATTCTACCTCAGGAGGAGGGTTAGAGGCGTCGAAAGGAGGCATGACTGGTTCGCCTGGGAGATCCTCCTTAGCGGTGTACTTGGTCACCAATCGCACCCTCCTATCCACCTCACCCGCAGAAATGCCCTCGGCAGAAATGTGAGTGACATCATCAGCGCCGGTCCAGCCGTACATAGGGTGCACTCTAGCCTGGAGAGGCTGGATGCGGCGGTGCAACCACGTGCGAATGAGAGTGGTGCCACCCTCTTCTTTACCTATGTGGCTTTCGAGGTCTCAGACACGCTTGTATATCACCTCTGTTTCCTCGGACTCGCTAGGCATCACGATGTTCTTCTAGGAGCGCCTCCTCTTGCAAGTTGCTGCGGGATCGAAGGGCGTGAGTCCGTAGGGGTCTCCATCGGCCTTCTGGTCGCGAATATAAAACCACTTGTCCCTCCACCCTTGGACAGACGCAGAGAGCTTGATGGAAAAATAGGTGACAGAAGAGTCGACGTGGATCCCGCAGCCTCCTACGTCCTAGACTACCAAACCGGACGCCGACTAGCGTTTCAGCTTAAAAAGCCTCTTAAAGAGGCCAAAGTGTGGTTCGATTCCGAGCCAGCACTCGCAGAGAGTGATAAAGCAAGAGATGTGGAGAATGGAATTTGGGGACAACTAGTGAAGCTGGAGCCCATAGAAACAAAGGAGACCATGGAAGAAAGGATGTAGAGGGAGAGAAAGACCTCGGATGATGAACGCAAGGAACATCACCCGGAAACCCAGAGGAGGACAAGGGATTACCTCCTCACCGGGCACTCGCGAGTCGTCTTCCACTGGAGGAAGAACTCCATCTTGACGATGAAGAAGCAGTTCGGCGGGCTTGATGATGGACGCTCGCCAGGCGCCATTGGTGATGTGGGTGCCCGCACACTTCTTCTTCCCAGCACCAGCAGCGCTGGTGCCCACGGTGGTGGTATCGCCCTTCTTCTTGGCAGCGATAATGGTGGTCGCGGATCCAGCGGCGGCGCCTCCCTTCTTCTTGCCCATCTTTCGATGGTGGTGTTAACGGAGGAAGTAACTGGGGAAGACACGGAGCTGGTCTAGTGCCGCGAAGAGGAAGTACGCAAGGAAGAAGGGAGAGCAGCAAGAAGATAGATGGCGATGGAGGCACGAGCAAGAAGACAGATGGGGAAAATTACCGCCGCTACGCTGCTACTTAACCTCCTCACGAATGTCATCCAACAGCCAGCAGAAACCCTACTGGACGTGTGGCGGACATTGCCATCGACACGTGGCGAGGGTGAAGCACGAACCGTCCCCCACTATCTCCATTACGGGCGGAAATCGAGGAGGCACAGTTAAAATAGAAGATTACGCATTCCCAATCAAATCGAAGTCAGAAAGTAGGACCCACTGCTCGTCACGTCCTGACAAAGCCGTCCACGCGGGTAACTAAGGTCATCACATCGTTAGCACTGACGCCATCGATTTCAGCAACAACAGATTTTGACTAATTTAGTCCTTACTCGAGTCTTCGACTCAACCAAGCACTCGGGGGCTACTCCTAACAGGAGCGCTGGCCGCGCACCCGAAAGGAATTTTTATGCAGGCATATGAACATTCAAGACAAACCCATCACTCGAATCAGCGATTCGATTGTGATTTACGGGTTACTCCCATAGGGAGTGCTGGAAGCACATTTGACTGAAACAAGCAACAAAAGACGACAGCAGTCGCAAAATGTTTTTAGTCCCCACTCGAGTCTATGACTCGAATAGGCACTCGAGGGCTACTCCCATAGGGAGCGCTGGTCGTGCACCCTATAATTATTTTTCCTTGTACATCGTACTGTGTGTTGATAACATCCACACACGAATGCTATGGCGACTCCGCCTCATGTTTTCCCTACAAAGAGATTACATCTCCTGGGCCACCCGAATCATCTCCGCGATGACAAAAATTCGGATGTCGCGCTTACAGCGTGAAGGTAAGACCTGAATAAGGCCTGGCAACGCATCTACTACGTGCTACCAGAAACATATTCGTGCCTGCAGGTATGATGAACATGCCTTGATGGACGCGTCGAGTGCTCACACTTATACACTAGAATTCGACTCATGTAAGACCTCCGCGGCCTGAGTCGAATTACGCCAGCACTTTTCCAAATTTGAGTCCGGGGACTCGAGTTTGAGTAGATTGTGTTGTTTTGCCCTAAGGCAGTTAACTGATACCGATACATCGGC
Source organism: Avena sativa (assembly GCA_916181665.1). Classification (NCBI taxonomy): domain Eukaryota; kingdom Viridiplantae; phylum Streptophyta; class Magnoliopsida; order Poales; family Poaceae; genus Avena; species Avena sativa. Next base: position 5,730,092 of record OV702287.1, read on the forward strand.
TAAATCAGGCACGTATATCAACAATCCCTATGACACAAAAGAGAACAGTGAAAAAATGCTCAGTCATGCACTCGAAAGACTTCATAAAGTCCCCAGTCGAATCTGTGATTCCAATGGACACTCGGCGGCTACTGACATGGGTATACCCTACAGGTACTCAAGTTTGGTATATACGGTCCAGATACGGCAGAAGCCCATGGTGTTGCCAAGGCCCAATGAAGAATTTGAGTGGCCCACGGACTCTCGATTGCTTGCGAGACAAGAAGAAGTTTAAGATAGAAAGTTCAAAAGGAAAACTCTAATCTGTAACCGACTCGACCTGCTACCCGAGACCTAGCCTATCTATATAAAGGCTAGGAGGGGGCGGCGAGGAGGATAATCACAATCCTAGTTTCCACAACTCTCGCCAGATTGCATCTACGCGCCCCTGTAATCTTCAATTCCTTCGTTAATTCCAAGAGCAGACAAACAGGAGTAGGGACCTCTACGAGACCTGAACCTGGGTAAAATTTGTGTCCCTGTGTGCTTGTTTGCTAGCCGATTGATGCCTCCAGCGCTCCCTCCTTCTCCAAAACCCAATTCCATAACAATGGGCATTGACGAGTTAAACCCTCATCACTTATCATGAGTATAATTTGAGTTGGATGTCTCTATGAGATTGTGGTGTTTGTTGGAACCATCTAGCCCTCAAGGTGACAGTGAGGGGTTATCTAGATGGGGATGCGAACATTAAGGTGTGCTTCTATAGCTCTACATTGTCCAACCGGAGAGTAGTTTAGGGTAGCATAATGAAGAGAAGATATTTATATGAGTGTCCACTAGTGAAAGTATGATCCCTAGGCCTTGTTTCTAAGCATTGAAACACCATTTACAATCAGTCATGTTACATGTTTGCTTGCTACCACTCTTATTTCAGATTGCAATTACCACTTATAATCATCCATATTACTTGTATTTCACTATCTCTTCGCCAAACTAGTGCACCTATACACCTAACAAGTGTATTGGGTGTGTTGGGACACAAGAGACTTCTTGTATCTTGATTAACGGGTTGCGTGAGAGGGATGCCTTTGACCACTTCCTCCCTGAGTTCGATAAACCTTGGGTGATCCACTTAAGGGAAACTTGTTGTTGTTCTACAAACCTCTGCACTTGGAGGCCCAACACTGTCTACACGAATAGAAGCGTGCGTAGACATCAGTATTTATACTACTATATCTCATGATTCTCTAAGTTCGGAGCTTGATTTGGATCATACCGCTCTTGTGCAGACTGAACTCACTTTAGCTACTGAATATATAAATCGTTATAGGTCCTTACTCGATCTAGTTTATAACATTTAACAAGTTCTAGTCTAAGAATTGGATACTGTCCTTGAGGATTTCATTGATCCTGTAAAGGCATTCGAACAAAGAATGAAGTTGGTAGAGAAGATAGTCACCCTAAAATAGACTTTTCCGAAGGGGTGTACAAAGAAGTGGAGCTTGATGATTCTTAGTCATAAACCTATACCTATTAATACGATAAACCTCAGTCACCTGAAGATCTAGGAGTCAAATACTTAGTTGACCAAGAAGCTAGGGGAATGCCAAGTTTGACATTCCAAAAGAGGGTGGTTACATAGCTTAAAATAGTATGCACCCTACAGACGTTCTTATGTTCCAGAAGGCAGTTGTCGGACTTCACGTCATCATAGACGGAATTCCCAGAAGTACTAAGAAGAAGTTGAAAGTAAGACGAAGTAGTAACCATTGTTAGTGGGATCTATGAAAAGGGGTGTATACCCGGAAGTGTGTATTATAGTACATAGAGGACAACTATAATAATTGGATGTTTGTCACATGCACCAATAAGATCTCATAGGATACTAGTACTATAATAGCAGACCATAAGATAGAGTTCTGAGAATAGTTTGTTTGTACTAATTTATAATAACCATATGTAATACATGGTATATATTCGGTTTTTATTTGGATTTGGTTCTTGATTTATTGTGTGACTAGGTTCGTGCATGAAGTTTGAACTTGATGGGCATATGCATGGTGTTACATTAAGTTCATACTTGATGTATAGGTCTAGAGGGGGAAATGGGTTCGCGTGAGGGAGAGACGAGTTACCCTCGTGATGAAGAAAAGATGAAGGCTCGTAACAAGGTAGAGACAACACAAACAGAGGCTATCAACACAAATCCAAGGGAAGGATCAATTCCAATGCCACATCCGGCCCTCAATGAAGGACTCCTCCAATACATGAAGGGCATGGAGGAAGGTAGGAAGGTTGAAATGGCGAGGCAGAGCCAGTTCTATCAAGATGTACTGAAGAGCATGCAGAAGAAGACATCTGAGGAATTACATTCAAGGCTTAAATTCATGGAATCATTACAAGCAAAACCTTGGAGTTTTTGCATGATAGGAGAACCTATGGAGGTGGAGAATTGGTTAATGGACACATCTGGTAAGCTCAAAGCGTGGGATGTAGGGATTAGGAGAAAGTGAGATATGCATCCTATCTATTCACCAAAACAGTAGCCACATGGCTAGGAAAAGTCAAAGTTTGTAGCTCCGGGAGGAAGTATTAGTACCTAGGCAGAGTTCAAGAAGAAATTTCGTGAAGAAGTTGTTCATAGAAATATTGGGCAGATGAAGGATAATGAAGCTTTAGGGAACAAGAATCTCCCAGTTCCGAAACATGTACGGGAGTTCAATCATTTACCCGGTATATTATTCAAAAAGTAAATAAGGAGGCGGACCATCAAAACAAGTTTATGAAAGGACTACAAGTAGTCATGTGGATGCAACTCAGGATTGTTCGGGCCAAAGAGTTCTAGGAGATATTGGATAGTACACCTATCCCAGTGGAAGATGATAAGGTCATAGAAGCTGATCGAAACAATAGGGAAGTCTAAAAAGAGACTAATACAACAAGGGCGATACGTCAGAAGCACAGATGTGAGATCTATGGAGTCAAAGGACATCGTATCAATGAATGTCACAGAGATCTAGTTACTTTCCACAAGTGTGGGGAATCGATACATATTAGACCTCATTGTCCCGATCGACCACCAGTTGTGAACCAACAACATAGGGTGGAAAGAAGAGAAGAACTTATGGAAAATACCCGAATATATGCTATGAAATTGCCCAATACTTCTACCAAAAGAAGCAAGTGACATGGCAATTGGAGTTTTACAAGTAAGCGGAGGTATTGATGAAGCAACATCCTGGGGGAAGAGAAGTATGAGGCCATGATTCAAATCAATCCCGATGTCCAAAACAACCTAGCAAGTGGTAAGTCACCATAGTATCTTTAATATGAATTATTCTATGCATACACTATGTAGGATGAAGAGTTCACACATGTATCCACAAATGTGTGGGTATAACATATGTCTGTTCATAAGACCATTATAAAAACCCTAAGGGGGAGAGTGAATAATAGATCAGGCTTCCAGGACCAACAGTTAGTATAGTTTTTTGAAGAGAAGCATTTAAATCTTTTCAAGAATGTCCAAGTTTTATGATAACTTTAGTGTTGAAGATATATCTAGACCATAGCTGGTCTCAACTAATAAAACCTAGCTTGAGACCAATAGAATTTCCAATTAGGGATTTAATGATCAAATACCTTAGTTAAGGAAGAGTACGGTGATTTTGAATGGATGGACTAAATGAGTTCAATTCGTTCCTAAGGACATTGAAAGGGACTAATTAGAATCCATCAGAATTTAAGAATCCTAAAAACCCTACCATTAGTAAACCTTCATACTATCATGATACCAACGAATTAGTTTGTTGATCTTAGGAATTAGCTTTTCCAATACACTATGAAGGAATATAAAGTTTAGATAAATCAAAGATCTCGAGTGGGTAATCCTAAAGAGGCAGGGTGGGATCTAAATATCGCCAAAAGAAACCAATGGAGGGACAAGGATTGTTAAACTTCAAAGGAGAAGACAAAGAAGGAAAGGTTTCCATATTCCATTAAGAGAGATATCCGTAACTTTGGGGACGAAGTTTAGTTTAAGGGGGAGAGACTGTAATGCCCTAGCATTTAGGACTATAGAAGAGAGTTTGTACATTTTCATTCATGCATAATAAAATTTGGGGTAAATTTTTCGCAAATTAAAACCCTAGAGAGATCAGAGTTTCTTTCACTAGGTTGAGATTAGATTCATCTCATTCTAATGATTGTTATAAATTTTGATAGTATCTCTAGGTATTTTGAGTATTTTGGGGTAATAATTTGAATCTACATTTGAATTTTTAAACTACTTTTGAATTGATTCAAACTAAAAGCATTAGGAAATTTATTGTTTTAAAAAGGATTTTAAATAATTAATAGGAAGTATTAAGTATTATATTATATAATGAAGATACAAGTAAAATAAATTGAAAACATCACAAGTATATGGCCATATTCAAAATAAGTATAAATTCTTATTCTTTTCTTTATTCTGTACTATAGACATGAACAAGTAGAAGTTTATACAAATACCAAAACAATTACATGAAAGAAAACAAGTAAAATTTATTAAATAATATATAGATATTTCATTATTATTTATAAGAAGAAAAATAAAAATAGTACAAAAGGTAAAAAGACGAAAATCCTAAACTAAATTCCTAACTAATCCTAATCTAAATGTTCTTGATCTTCTTTGGAACTTCTTGTAACTGCAAACAATATAGTAAATAAAGAAGGGAATAGGATTGGTGTTAATATATTGCTCTCATAGTGAATAGTGAAGTGTACTATTAATTATTTCATCACAGAGCATGTTTGAGTGGGGCAAATTTCACCAAAAGCAATATGTTTTTGTAAGTACATTATTGGCCTCAATACCACCTAAGCGGCAGGGGCAAGTTTCACCAATCTAGTAAAACATAAAAGGCCAAAGTAGAAAACCCAGTAGAAGATCTAGCTCCACTTGATCTGATCTACTTGATGCATGAAGCGGGCAAGCATCTCACACAACACATGCATGGCATGTGTTGTCACCACCACAGCAACCAGTATAGAAGTACAAAAGCAACAGTAGGGGAATCCCAGGAAACTTTATCATATATCCATCTATTTCAGCCGAGATCACTTATCTCTACCTCAAGAACACCACCAAATATCACTGATTACACCAGTTCAACATTAGATTCATCAACACCACCAACCAAGCAAGTCAGCATCAATGATCAATTGAAGGAGAGCAAGGTCCAGAGGCTAGGGGAAAAGCCACAAGATCAAGCTAGGGAAGAAGGGTAGCAGATCAAGTTCACCTAGGAGGAGAGGTGACCAGGGTCATAGAAGCAAGACATAGTGGATCAAGTTTCCCAACAAATCATCAACAAAACATCAACAACAGGTTTATATCTAATCTATATAGTACCTATTCTTGTTAAATTATTTCATGGCATGGAGATTGTGAGGGAGTGAGAGCTCTCAGATTGGGTAGAAGTGCTACTCCCGAATCATCCTAGAGCTAAGAAAAAGTCCAATCAAATGAATATGTATGAATGTCACCTAACTAGCTTCAGAGTTTGCATAATAAGCTTGAGCATCTGATTTTTAGACCAACATCATTATAGATTAATCCAGCAGCAGATCATGCTACCCGGGCTATTACTGTGTGCACTCCAAAGAAGGAGGTACCACAGTGGCATCCCATGGCAGCAGAAGCCACTAGAGCAGATCCACAACTTAATGCCTTAAGATAGCCACTTGCAAAAACCATACAATCATACTTTAAATCATTCTCCTAGCTACCATTTACTAGGAATTGTTTTAGGAAATGCAAATATTTCCTAGAAGGGATAATGATCATAACTGATCATAGAACACAGAAGATAATGGACAACAAGTAAAGACCGTTTGTTCTTAGTAAAAATTGGTCTCAGACCAACATCATTGACCATATTATCTAGCCTAATCTAGATAGCAGCATATCCAAGCATATTAGGATACAGGGCACATCCCAATAGAGGGTAGCACCTCTATAGCAACCAGATCATTGCTATCATCAGGTTAATTTCAACCACATCTTCTCTAGTAAATAAATAAATCAACTTCCTAAATATTTTAGGAATCATTAGTTCAATTCATTTGATAAGATCATCCAGTGACACCTTAGGACATCATGTATACCAATCAAGATTCAGTATACCTTATTAATAACCACTCACAAGAATAGCCCAGAAACACTAGTGCTCAAAGATTCACACTAGAGCTAATTATCTAAACATATCATCATCAATAGCAGTGTAATCACCTATATCCATAGTATCTGAGCCAATATTCAGATAATCACTAATAAGTGACACTAAGTGGAATTCATACAATATTTCACTTGCTAGGAGACATAGTCATCAAATCCAAACTCGTCATATAAAATGATTTTACATAGCTTAGCTACGGAGGGAATATGCATGAAGCAATTTTCATTATCTTCGATTAACGCGACAACTAGGGAAGAACCCTAGCACAAGGTATGAACCCTAGTTCTTCACTGCAAGCACACATAGAGGAAAGAGAGAGGCAGAGAGAGCACATAGAGGGAAAAGAAGAGGAACTTACCTTGGGTCCTCGCTAATATTAGAAGGGAAGCAATGGCCGACACCGAGGAAGAACACGTCGGTACGGGGAGCACCCAGAGGGCGCGGCGCGCCAAGCCACATTCATGGCGGCTACAACATGGAAATTGGCACCATCTCGTCACCATGGTACCGGGGCGACGCTAGTAGGGCATCAGCGCATCGCGTCTTCGGCAAGGGAGAAACCCTAGGCGCAGAGTAGGGGACGACACGGTCGAAGGAGGCCACGAGCGACGAATCGAAGGGGATATAATGACACAGCATCATCGACTTCATCACCCTGCACCGCAGTGGTGGCTGAAAAGGTTAGAGATGGCCGGAATCGAGCGACGTCGGCGAGGCGGCTCTCGGTCGCGAGAGAGAGGAACGAGTGGGTGAGGTTGAGAGAGAGCGCACTGGGTCGGTGGGTCGGTCCAGTGGTGGCTGGGTGGGTTTAACCCCGACCCACTGGGTTGGGTCGAGCCAGCCCGTGGGCAGTCCCTGATTTTAATGAAATAGAACCGTAATTTATTTAGTAAAGTACCAAAATACCCCTAAGACAAAATATGATCAAGAAAAATAAATAAAATCTTTAAAATAAATGTAATATGTCTAAATGATCACAAAAATATTATCTACCTAGGAAAAATACTAAATTATATTTTAAGTTGATAAATTTAAAATGAATGATTAGGAACATCTATTCTTACATGGAATTTTCTAAAAAAGAAAGATAATACATAAAAATAAATAAAATTTACTTTTGTGATTTTAAATAAATTTTAAGTATAGTAAAAATAATAGTTTGTATTTTAGTAAAGAAAATGAAGTTAGGTATTTCCAAACACTTATTCTTTTAAGGAATTTTCGAAAGATCAAAATAATATTTGAAAATAAATAAACAATCATCTTTAAGATCTTTACTAGGTTTACTTTAGTATAAATGTACAAAACTTATTATTTTAAAAGCTTTGAAATTATGAAGTAACAAATTCCTATTTATCTATTTTATAGAAATTCGTATTTAAACTTATAACATCATAAAATACTTTAATCTTGAATAATCCATTATGTCTAAAATACTAAACCTAAAACCATAATTATGGTCTATAATAAAACCTAAGTGTAAATTATTAATACTCTTTAGAGTCTTAAATCAATTATAACTAATAACTTCAAATGAACCTTTAGCATCATTCACTTATATTGGTGGTGAATGATCTCATATCTCAAACCTTACGTAAAAAACTTTAAAGTTTAATAGGAGTTCAACAAACCCTATAATGAGATCATTGTATCTCATAATTAGGTTTAACTTTATAATCTCCTTAGCATTGATTTGCTAAGCTGATATTCATAAAGTTATACTCAATACCTATACAAATATGTATTCGATCTTATCGAAGAAGTTCTTAACCTCAACCACGATATAAAATACTACATTCTAATCCAAGTTATCTTTTATAGTTAACTTTTGTCTGTTACTTAATCAACCAGGAGCACACTAACTGAATGATCGATGAAGCGATCCAAATAGCCATCAATTGTAATCTAAGAACACCACAAATTACTTACCTTGATATAATTAGTATTTTCTTCAAAAGTTATTTGTTTTTCCACTTCAAACAAAATCTTTTGTCAATCTGCTAACTACCACCCACCTGAATTATGAGACCCTTAAATGTGTTGATCAATCAACAACTACTAACAACTTTCATTGTACTGTACTTTCATTACTTGTCAATTATTCTTAGAAGCTTAATACCAATTTATTTGAAAAGTTAAACTTGATTGTAACACAAATCTTTCATACATCACCAAACTAAATCCATATTGATACATGGGGATTTATTTTGGGATTTATACAAAATGCATATCATTATCTATGCATATTAGCATATTGCTTATTTAAACATTAGTCCTTACTAGACCAATGATGTTGATTTCGGATATTAGAGTTTATACCGACTAGAAGACCTTGACTACATAATCTTGCAGTCAAAAAGGCAAGTTCACACTTGCTCATGTCCTTTGATTATTTTCTATCAAGTATTTGCAAACCAAATGTTGTCATCACCTGCATTTCCAAAAAGGTTGAAAACACTATTTTCATAATTAACCTGAACTATCAGTTATTAATCCAGCATGATCAACTAATCTATTAAGCCTTGCAATTGGAATACCATTACACATGAATATAACATTTAGGACTTAACAACCAATATCACCAATGATTCTTGTGTCGTATAAAACGCGTTAACCATGAGATCTACAATGGCTCTGGGGAAGTCATCTGGATCTTCTTCCTCTCGCATGAAGCTAGATGCGCAGGCCATGGCTGTTATCCTTGTAGTGTGGTTTGTAATTCATAGAGGATATGCAACATATGGGTGGGAGCCCTCAACATCCCACGGTAGTTCTGGCATCTATAATGGTTTGTACTAACCATTGCCGTAATTCAATATGTGAGCATGGCATACACCAAGGAGGCATGGGGGTCGTGGAGAAGGACATCGAATGACTTGGATCTTAGGTTGGGCCTCGAACCAAGGAATTTTGAATGGGGACATACTCTCGGCCATGCAACAAATCTTAAGGTATCTCATGGGTAAAGCAACGCACCTCTGCAGAGTGTAAAAAAGTGTGACATGTTACTCCCTATTCCAGGAAGGAGTTGCAGATGCTGCAGGAAAGGAACTCCATGAAGTTATAATCAACCTATGAAGGCTGACTGACGAGGGGTGACCTTGGAAATGTCCATGGTTATGGACTTAGTGTTTCGTGGAAAGGAGAGCATTGGTGATTTCGTCGACTTAACAGACAAACAAGGGAGACAATTTACCCAGGTTCGGGTTCTCATAGAGGAAACCCTACTTCCTGCTTGTCTTCTCGTATTATCATTGGAGAGTACAAACTCGTTGAGTTGTCTAGATGCGATCTCATTGAGAGAGAGTCGTGATGTCTATTGTGGCCTACTATATTGTGCGTCCTTCTCATTGGACCCTCCTAGCCTTGATATTTTGGGAGGTTAGATCTCAGGTACCAATATGAGTAGGTTTACAAGTTAGAGTTTGTATCTAGTCTATTCTTATACTTTCCTTGTCTTATTTTGCTAGGAGTTTGTGTCCTTGTAGGATTCATGTCTATTGAATCGTCATGGGCTTCATGGATCTTGTCATATCTTCGGGTGAGCCTTCCGTTGGGTTGCACCATATATGCCAATAGTGGGAACCCGAAGGGTTATGCCCATGTCACTAACGGATGTAGTTTTTCAGAATAAAAGCAATCTTTGAAGAAATGTTTACGAAAACCTGCATAGCCTACGACCTATGGTCTATGGCTATAGATAGTGCATCGAGCACTCATTTTTAGTGAACTTTCTGAGTATGCTCATACTCACTCGTACGTTCTTAACCCTTGCTAGATTCTGGAGAACTCAATGATGAACTTAGGAGGTGAACTAATTTGAAAAACTGAAGATATCCGGAGGAGATCAACGGGGTCAACGTCTACATCTGAAGTCATAGAAGTCAATCTAAAGTGTAGCATATAAATAATGTTAGCAACCAGAACCAACTTCTGTAGAGCATTGCTATAACAACAATCACAAGCCATATTTATAAAGTAGTAGTATTTCTAGAATTGACATTGATTTGCTATTTCTCGTTCTCTTCTGTAAATTATAATCCTCATTACACCGAGGAAGTTCTTGGATCTTCTGTAATGTGATATATGTAATATAGAGACATCCTTTGGACCCATGATGTTTTTGTTGTGCCATTCTAAGGGATGTAATACTGGTGAACAGTGTTCATTGCTGTTATGCCAACGACTATAGTGTACTACATCATGCAGTGGTATGCTGGGTCACCACATGTTGTGAATGGTATGGCTTATGTGCATGTGATGTGTGTAATCCATACATGATCTGCGTATCACGGTTTTTTGTCAGTCGGCTGGAGCCAAGGTGTTGTCATTTTATTGTATAACGACCCGCGTGTCGGATTCTCTATGTAATTTACTTTACTAGCTAGTGTAGCTATTTGGAGAACCCGGATGGCATGCAAGTTGATGTACAAGTCGGCTACATGGTGTAAGGAGGCACGTGACAAGAGTTGACATGAGTCGAATTACAAGCTTTATGGAGATGAGATCACCATGAAGAGAGCCATACCATTTTGCATTATAATTGCATTATTTGTGTTATGTTGATGTCTCTGTTTTACCTCTATTAGATAGTTGGTAGAAAGTAATCCCTCAAAGAAGGTCTAGTCGGTTTCCCCGACACTATTGCACCATCACAAGCCGGACATTTTTGGTAGTGGGCTCACAAAATTGGGGTGCTATCAATTCTTTTCGACTAGGTGGGTTCGAGTTGGACTCTTATAGTGGAAGAACTCGGTAATCTAGACCTGGTCTATCACAACGGTTGTGGGACTCGGGAAAAGTCAGATGGAAGCCGGGGCATGTGATGCCACCCGTCTAATAGAATCATATGAGATGCGATTGACAAGTAGTTGTCTACCTATATCACTTGATGGCTAGTGGTGATGCTAAAGCTCACTAGTCGTCTTACTTATTTAGGGTCCCGAAGCACTAAGTAACCATTGGAGGGGTGTTGGTTCTAGTGGGAGCATAAGTATTAAAATGTTTAATATGCTTGCTCTTTTATGGATACATGTCTTAAGTGTTTTGCATATTTTTCTATTGTAGATCGCACCTAGTAGTCTCCCTCAGATTTCCAGTTTTGCTTTGAGAACCATCTTAGAGAAAGATAAGCTAAATGGAACTAACTTCTCCAACTGGTATTGTAATCTGAGAATTGTTCTCAAGCAAGAAAAGAGGGACCATGTCCTACACAACCCACTTCCAGATGAGCTGAATGAGAATGGTACTATTGCAGCCACCAATACCTACCATAGGACTTGTGATGAGTCTATGGAGATTAGCTGTCTTATGCTTGCTCACATGGAACCGGACTTGCAGCAACAGTTCGAGAATGTTGAGGCCTACGATATGATCGAAAGCATCAAAAGTATGTTCCAGGATCAGGCAAAGACTAAGAGGTATCAAGTCTCTTAGGATTTGTTGAGCTGCAAGCTTAAGGATGGGGATCCGATGAGTACGCATGTGATCAATATGGTTGGTTACTTGCAGTATCTGGAAAGGCTTGTCTACCCTATTATCGAAGAGTTCGCTACGGACATAATTCTGAACTCTCTTCCTAGTGCATATGGTCAGTTCATATCGAACTACCACATGCATGGTATGGATAAGAAGCTCACTGAATTACATGGGATGCTCAAGCAGGCTGAGGCGAATATCAAGAAAGGCACCAATCAAGTGTTGATGGTGCAGAATAAGGCTAAGTTCAAGAAGAGTTATTGGACTAAGAAGAAGAAGGAAAGGTCGGGAGGTAAGGCTGAGGACCCGGTCCAAAGTGCTTCCTCAGGGACTAAGCCATCTCCTGTAGTCGGATCCACTTGCTTCTATTGCAAGGTGGATGGCCACTGGAAGAAGAATTGTAGCAAGTATCTGGCTGACAAAGCCAAGAGTGGAGGTGTGACTTCTGGCTCAGGTACGCTTGTATTCAATGTTATATACATTTACCTTGCTGATGCACCTAATAGTTCTTGGGTATATGATACCAGATCAGTTATTCACATCTGCAACTTGTTGCATGGACTGGTAAGAACTAGGAGCGTGGCGAGAGGCGAGGTTCACATTCGAGTCAGCAACAAAGCGAGAGTCACTGCATTGGAAGTCGACATGATACAACTTCATTTACATTTTGGAATCTTCATGGAGATGAATAATTGTTATTATGTTCCAATGCTTAGTCAAAACATTATTTCTGCCTCATGTTTGATGATACAAGGCTATGAGTCGAATATTAAGAATAATGGTTGTTCTTTATATTTGAATGATATGTTTCACGGCTTTGCACCCGTCCAGGACAGGTTATTTATTTTGAATCTTGATGGTGAATCTGTCTATAACATAAATGTGAACAGGTTGAAACCAAATGATCTGAATATGACTTACTTTTGGCATTGTCGTCTTGGTCATATAAGATGGAAACGCATGAAGAAGATCCATTATGATGGACTCCTAAATTCGTTCGACTTGGAGTTGTTCGAGACATGTGAATCCTGCCTACTCAGCAAAATGACCAAGACACCCTTTTGCAAAGAGTTGTGAAAGGGCGTCCAACTTATTGTGACTAGTACATAGTGATGTATGTGGCCATATGAGCATGACAGCCAGCGGTGCTTATGAGTACTTCATTACCTTCACTAATGATTTAAGTAGGTATGGATATATCTACTTGATGAAACATAAGTCAGAATCCTTTGAAAAATTCAAGGAATTCCATAATGAGGTATAGAATCAACTCGGGAAGAAAATAAAGTTTCTTCGATCAGAACGAGGAAGCGAGTACATGAGCCATGAGTTTGATGACCATCTGAAGAGTTGTGGAATAGTTCCCCCGCTCACTTCTCCAGGAACGCCGCAAAGAAATGGTGTGTCGGATAGGAGGAATAGGACCTTGTTGGACATGGTACGATCAATGATGAGTCGGACGGATCTGCCTTTATCATTTTGGGGTTATTGTCTAGAAACTGCAACATTCACACTAAATAGATTACTATAAAAGTCGGTAGAGAAGACAATGCATGAGATGTGGACTGGCAAGGAGCTGAGTCTGTCTTTTCTTAATATTTGGGGTTGTGAAGCTTTTTTCAAGCGACTTCAGTCGGACAAGCTTACGACCAAGTCAATTAAATGTATTTTCATGGGGTATCCGAGGGAAACCTTGGGTTACTACTTCTATAACCGAGAAGAGGGCAAAGTGTTTGTCGCTCAGAACGGTGTGTTCCTTGAGAAAGAGTTTCTCATTCGGGGAGTCAGTGGGAGTATATTGCAGCTCAAAGAAATTCAAGAAGTACCGACCAATAGCGAGTCGACAAAAGCCTTGGAGGTTGAGCCGATTGTGGTAGCTGAGCCGGACATTGCACCTATACTATGAAGATCGGCTAGATTGCGAAGTGTTCATGTTGTATTACTATTGGATAGTGATCAGCCAGCAACTTATTCGGAAGCGATGGTGGGTTCTGATTCTGAGTCGTGGCTTGGAGCCATGAGATCCGAGTTAAAGTCCATGGATGAAAATCAAGTTTGGAACTTGGTTGATCTTCCAGACGGTGCAAGACCCATCAAGTGCAAATGGGTCCTTAAGAAGAAAACTGATATGGATGGAAATGTTTCTATCTATAAAGCACGTCTTGACACGAAGGGATTCCGACAGGTTCAAGGAGTTGACTACGATGAGACTTTCTCACCTATAGCGATGCTTAAGTCAGTTTGGATCATGTTAGCTATAGCAGCCTATTTCGACTATGAGATATGGCTGATGGATGTCAAAACGGCTTTCCTTAATGGAAATTTAACCGAGGACGTGTATATGATTCTTGTAATATTCGCTTTGATGAGGTAGTCAAATCGTCTGGCTTCATCAAGAGTGATCATGATTCTTGTTTATACAAGAAGTTTAGTGGGAGCAAAGTAAATTTTATGATCTTATATCTGGATGACATATTACTGATTGCAAATGATGTCCAGATGTTGCAAGAAACCAAGGAATCATTGTAAAGGAGTTTTTCGATGAAAGACTTGGGTGGGGCGACTTACATACTAGGAATCTGGATCTATATAGATAGATCAAGGCGGCTCATTGGATTGAGTCCTAGTAGATATTTGGAAAAAGTGTTGAAGAATTTAAACATGGAATCGTCTAAGAAGGGGTTCTTACCGATGTCCCATGGCGTAAAACTTAGCAAGACTCAGTGTCCTTCGATAACTGATGAGCAAAGTCGGATGAGTGTGATTATGTATGCTTAAGAAGTTGGATACATCATGTACGCCATGATTTGTACAAGTCCGGATGTTTCCTATGCTCTAAGTGTTGTGAGCAGGTACCATGCTGACCCTGGAGAAATTCACTGGGCAGTGGCTAAAAATATCCTTAAGTACTTGAGAAGGACTAAGGATATGTTCCTAGTTTATGGAGGTCAGGATGAACTCAGTGTAAGGGGTTACACAGATGTGAGTCATCTCACTGACTCGGATGATTCTTGTTCGCAATCTGGATATGTCTTCGTTATAAACGGAGGGGCTGTGAGCTGGAAGAGTTCCAAGAAAGAGACTGTGTTTGCATCTACGACATAGGCTGGCAAAGGAAGCCGTTTGGATGAAGAATTTCCTCATGGATCTTGGTGTGGTTCATGGATCGTCCAATCCGTTAGACATGTATAGTGACAATGGTGCTATTGCACAAGCCAAGGAACCTAGAAAACCCAGAAGGACAAACATATACTCATGCGGTACCACCAAATTCGCCAGTTCGTGGATCAATGTGATATAAAGTTATGCAAGGTACACACGGATGAAAATATTGCGGATCCATTGACAAAACCGCTACCACATCCGAAGCATGAGGCGCACCTGAGAGCTATGGTCATTACATACCTAGACATGTGATGTCGGATGATTGACTCTAGTGCAAGTGGGAGACTATGGGGAATATGCCCTAGAGGCAATCATGTA
This sequence comes from Avena sativa, assembly GCA_916181665.1. Classification (NCBI taxonomy): domain Eukaryota; kingdom Viridiplantae; phylum Streptophyta; class Magnoliopsida; order Poales; family Poaceae; genus Avena; species Avena sativa. The sequence goes on from OV702287.1 coordinate 5,745,259, forward strand.
TGATGTGATTCCCAATGTATTCATAAAGTTATTGTCCTTGTATGAACTACTGATATGTATCATTGAATGTGTGATTGGATTGTGGAACTATATAATCATGTTGTTCATGCTAAATGTCCTTGGTCTTTCAGGTTGTGCTGGACACACAACTGTCAACACCCGGATTTTTAATCCCAAATGCCTGTTATGCCATACCTCGCAATCCCATGATTACCATTTTTGCGAGACATAACAGATTGGATATCATAGTACATCATCCATTACACACCATAATAAGGTCTTACACAAATAAGGGATCTCATGATCCAGTCTTAATACAAATCAAGCAGTAGAAAGAAACATAGTAGGGGCTCCATCTTTAGAGTCACAGGCAATGCCGACGATGGGAGATGATCCTACGTGTCGTAGATGTCCGGTTGTCCATCATCCTGATAGTCCTCCTCATCAAGTGTGAGCCTTAGTGTGCTAAATAGAATTAGTTAAGTATTGTTTGGTGATTGTGTACTCCGTATTCATTTATAGACGATAGTACCGACCTGGGATACGAGGAGGAGGAGTAATACCAAGAAGAAGAAGAAGAAGAAAACTTCAACCACTGCACTACTCAAGGCAAGCTAACACTTGCAAGTATTATACCTATGTAAGCCATCACTAATTGCAAGATAACCTAAGCAAGATGATTAGGCATGTTTGGTTATATACCTTTGATTTATACCAATCCCAAGTTTTACTTGCAAGCTTTATTCTTTTTACTTTACCAAAGTTCTTTACTTTTAGTTAGTGCTTTGTGAGTATTGGAAAAATAGGATAGATAGCATAAAGAGTATAAAACTGGGCCTAACTAGTTATACTTAGATGTCATTCCATGGCATGAGATTGGAGATTAGCACCCCTTACTAGTGAATGATACGTTACAAACATATCTATAATTTTTGATGTTCCATGCTTGGTTTATATCTACTTTCTTATGTTTTGTCCACACTTTGGAGTACTTTTTATACACTTTCTTGGACTAACCTATTAACAAGAAGCCACAGTGCCAGCTGCCTATTTCTGCTGTTTTTGGTTCCAGGAAAGTCAGAAAATGAATATTCTCAGAATTGGACGGGACAAAAGCCAAAGTCAATATTTCACCGAGGGGGACACGGAGCCAGAATATGAGACGGAGAGGGGCCTGGGGCCGCCCACACCACCTGGCCATGCAGCCAGGCCTGGCCCGCGCCAGGGGGTGGTGTGTCCGCCTAGGGCACCCCCTCAGCCTCCCCTTTCGCCTATATATTGCCTCTAATACAAAAACCCTAAGTACCTGATCAAAATTCCACGAAAGAGTCTGTAGCTACCGTCATCTCCATCCCTAGATCGGGAGGGATCTAAAGCTCTTCCCGGCACCCTGCCGGAGGGGAGAATTCACCCTGGAGGTCTTCTTCATCACCATGCAAGCCTCCGGTGTGATGCATGAGTAGTTCATCCCTGGACTACGGGTCCATGTAGTAGCTAGATGGTTGATTCTTCTCCTTTGTGCTACCATGTCTAGATCTTGTGATCTCCATTCATGACCAAGATCATCTATTTGTAATCATACATGTTGTGTTTGCGGGGATCCGATGGATATTGAGATGCTATTTCAAATTGATTATTGATTCTATCATGTCTTTGTTATTTGTGATCTTGCATGCTCTCCGTTGTTGGCCGAGTAGATGCTAGCAACTACAAGAGGGAGTATTTATGCTCGATAGTGGGTTCATGCCTCTAGTAATTTGGGGAAGTGACAAAAATCTCTAAGGTACTAGATGTGCTATTGCTACTAGGGAGAAAACAGCAATCCTTTGTTCATAGAACAATTGTATTGTTTACTTTACACGCAATGTGTAATGCAATTATATGTTGCTTGCAACTTAATACTGGAGGGGGTTTGGATTGATAACATGAAGGTGGATTATTAGTCATAAATGCAGTTGGATTACGGTCTATGTATAATTTGTAATGCCCAATCAAATCTCATAGGAATCAAGATGATTAGTATATGCATGTATGCTTTCTCTACGTTTGTCAATTTCCCCGCTGTAATTTGTTCACCCAACATGTCATCTATCTTAAGGAGAACCACCACTAGTGAACTATGGACCCCGGTCCTTTCTTTTACCATCAATCTACAACTATTTACTATTTTCTGTTTACTTTCTGCAAGCTTTTACTTTCTTCCACACAATATGTTTAATCCTTTGTTTTCAGCAAAACCGCTGAGATTGACAACCTCACTGTAAGTTGGGGGCAAAGTTCTGTGGTTGTGTTGTGCAGGATTCCAAGTTGGAAACAACACCTTGGAGGTGTTTCCTTGCTCCTACTGGTTCGATAACCTTGGTTTCATAACTGAGGGAAAACGTGTTGTTGTGCTCAACATACCTTCCTCTTGGGGTTCCCCAACGAGCTCGATACATTTTGGGCCATCAAGCAACTTTTTCTGGCGCCGTTGCCAGGGAGTCAAGGACATCTTCACAAGGGGACTCCCTCATAACCAATCTCTTTACTTTGTTATTTTTTTTGCTTATTTTATTTTTGCTTTGTTTGCTTGTTTCTTTATCCAAAACACAAAAAAATTAGTTGTTCTAGTTTGCTTTCTTTATTAAAACACAAAAGAATGACTACTCTTGAAACCACTAAGTTTTGTGACTTCACTAGCACCAACAATAATGATTTCATGTGCACACCTATTGCTCCACCTGTTCCTGAAGCTACTTTCTTTGAAATTAAACCTGCTTTACTCAATCTTGTTATGAGAGAACAATTTTCTGGTATTGGTACTGAAGATGTTGCTGCTCATCTAAATAACTTTGTTGAACTTTGTGAGATGCAAAAGCATAGGGATATAGATGGGGATATTATTAAGCTTAAATTGTTTCCTTTCTCTTTGAGAGGAAAAGCTAAAGAATGGTTGCAATCCCTAACTAGAAATAGTATTGATTCTTGGACTAAATGCAAAGATGCTTTCATTGGAAAATACTATCCTCCTGCTAAGATTATATCTATGAGAAGTGAAATAATGAAATTTAAACAATCTGTTAATGAAATATTGCTCGAGCTTGGGAAAGAATGAAATCTTTGGTAAAGAATTGTCCCACTCATGGACTGACTGCTTGGATGATTATCCAAACCTTTCATGTAGGATTGAACTATTCTTGAAGAAATCTACTGGATTCTGCTGCTAGAGGTAACTTTATGACCATTACTCTGGGTGCTGCAACAAAGCTTCTAGATAATATGATGGTTAACTATTCTGAATGGGATACCGAGAGAGCTCCACAAGGTAAGAAGGTAAATTCTGTTGAAAAAACCTCCTCCTTGAGTGATAAAATTGATGTTATTATGTCTATGCTTGTTAATGGGAAAGCTCATATTGATCCAAATCATGTTCCCTTAGCCTCTTTGGTTGCTCAAGAAGAGCAAGTTGATGTGAACTTTATAAGAAATAATAATTTTAGCAACAATGCCTACAGGAATAATTTTGGTAATAATAATTATAGGCCATATCCTCCCAACAATGGTAATGCTTATGGAAACTCCTACAACAATAATAGGAGTACACCCTCAGAACATCAATAAACAAACTGCTTTCAATAAAACTATTGAGGAAAAACTCTCTAATGCTGAAAGAAATATAGCATCATTGGCTGAAGCACAATCTTCTTTCAATAAATGGATGCTAAACCTGAAACTATTGAAAATCCCTTTGCTGCTACTAATGCCATACAAGTTAGAATTGATGAGAATGTTAGACTATTAGCTGAATTGCATGCTAAGTGGGAAAGAGAAGATGAAATTGCTAGAAATATTAGTGTTTCTACTATCACTACCACTAGTGTTGAAGCTAGTAATAGCTTGATACATTGCAAATGTATCTATAATTTTTGATGTTCCATGCTTGGTTTTATCTACTTTCTTGTGTTTTCTTCCAACTTTGGAGTACTTTTCATATGATTTCTTGGACTAACCTATTAACAAGATGCCATAGTGCCAGTTGCCTGTTTTCTGCTATTTTTGGTTCTAGAAAGTCAAAAAATGAATATTCTCGGAATTGGACGGGACAAAAGCCAATATGCCTATTTTATCGGAAGACTCACGGAGCCAGAAGGAGAGTCGGAGAGGGGCCATAGGGTGGCCACACCCCCTCCCCCCTTGGCGCGGGCAACCCTAGGCCGCGCCAGGGCATGGTGTGGGCCCCCTGGCCGGCCACCGACCTTGCCCCTTTGCCTATATATTCCTCCTGATGCAAAAACCCTAAATAATCAATCAGAAATCCACGAAAAGTTCCGCAGCGCCGCCGCCACCAAAGGGGAGATTCGGGGGACAGAAAGTCTCTGTTCCGGCACCCTGCCGGGACGGGGAAGTGCCCCCGGATCCATGTCCATCGATCTCCACCACCATTGCTGATTCCCATGATGAGGAGGGAGTAGTTCTCTCTCGAGGCTAAGGGTTCTACCGATAGCTATGTGTTTATCTCTCTCTCTCTATGCATGATCTTATTGAGATCATGAGCTTGTAATCTATAGATCTACCTTGCTACTCAAGTGCTTTAATAGATCTCTGCTCTCCCCATGTGTGTGAAAGTGACAGCGTGCACACCATGGTGGCACTTAGGCTAGAGATTACAAATACTTGTTATGAGTTATATTTGGAGTTGGATCTTTCTATGAAATTGTGGTGTTTGTTGGAACCATCTAGAGCTCAAGGTGACAGTGTAAGGTTATCTAGATGGTAAAGGCTTACTTTGAGGTGTGCTGTTATAGCCCTACCATCGATTAGAGTGTCCAACCAGAGAGTAGTTAAGAGTAGTATCATAAAGAGAAGATATTTATATGAGAGTGTTCACTAGTGAAAGTATGATCCCTAGGCCTTGTTTCTAAGCATTGAAACACCGTTTGCAATTAGATCTGTTACATGTTTGCTTGCTTCCATCTTTATTTTAGTTTTACTTTAGTCTTTTCCACGCCATCAAGCTATTTTCTATCACCGTTACCACTTATAATTGTCTATACCACTTGTATTTCACTATCTCTTCGCTGAACTAGTGCACCTATACACCTGACAAGTGTATTGGGTGTGTTGGGGACACAAGAGACTTCTTGTATCTTGATTGCAGGGTTGCTTGAGAGGGGATACCTATAACCACTTCCTCCCTGAGTTCGATAAACCTTGGGTGATCCACTTAAGGGAAAACTTGCTGCTGTTCTATAAACCTTTGCACTTAGAGGCCCAACAACTGTCTACAAGAATAGAAGTGCGTAGACATCAAGCTATTTTCTGGCGCCGTTGCCGGGGAGGTAAGGTAAAAGGTACTCACATCCTCCGATGTGAGTGCTCGAAGTTATTTCCTTTAGATTCTGCATTTTTTTCTTTTTGTTTCCTGTTTTCACTAGTTAGGCTTAATGGAAAACAACAACAAAAATAGAGAGCTTTATAGTATTTATCTTGAGTTAGGACATGAAGTGTTTGAAGAGAAAATTAAAAAACCTATGGAACTTTATTTGCATGCTAATAGCAAGGTTATTAGTATGAATTCTTTGAACACCATTATTGCTAATGCTATGGAAAAGTCTAAGCTTGGGGAAGCTGGTTTTGATGAGCATGATATTTTTAGTCCCCCAAGCATGGAGGAGAAAATTTACTTTGATGATACTATACCTCCAATATATGATGATTACAATGATGAATATGTTATTTTCAGTCCACCTAGTATTGAGGAGCAAATTCATTGTGACTACAATATGCCTCCTATATTTGATGACTATGGTGATGGGAATAATAATGATAACTATTTTGTTGAATTTGCTCCCACCACAATTAATAAGAATGACTATGTTTATGTGGAGAGTAGTAATTCTTTTATGCATGTGTCTCATGATAAGAATGTTTTATGTGATAGTTATATTGTTAATTTTATTCATGATGCTACTGAAAGTTATTATGAGAGAGGGAAACATGGTTTTATGCATCTCAATAATATTAAGTTTCCCCTCTTTATGTTGAAAGTCTTGAAGTTGCACTTGTTTTGCTTTCCTATGCTTGTTACTTTGTGCTTTCTTGACTTGTTTCTTTACAGGATTCCTATGCATAGGAAGTGGGTTAGACTTAAATGTGCTTTGAATTTGCTTCTTGATGCTCTCTTTTACTTTAATTCATATTTCTTATGTGAGCATCTTCTCAAACTATCATGCCTAACCTAAAGGCGTTAAAGAAAAGTACATATTGGGAGATAACCCAAAAGTTTTAGATGAGACTTGGAAGTTATTACCTCTGTAATAACCGCTCCTTATCCTTTTTATTTGCTTTTTGTGCCAAGAGTAACCTCTAATGAGAGAGAAGTAATGATTGGGAAAGTTGCAGTCCCGAAACAAATTTTTGTGCTTCACCGTAAAAATTCGTGTAAAATCTCTGTACGTCCTTTTGCCCCAGGTTGTTATATAACTTTTGTTAGTTCAAAACTTTTCAATTTGAGCAAAATAAGGTCTTCAAAAAAATTGGTTTTTACCTGTTGGTCTGTTTTGACAGATTTCTGCCATTATTTGCATTTGCTTCTTGTTGGTTCCTTTTTTGGTTCTCTTTGGGGAATTGAGCTTTTTGAGGGAAGTGCTACAGTAGCTTGTGTTTTAATGGAAGTTTTATTGGTGTTGAAACTGAACCCAAAGACTTATTATCTTGAATTTACTAATGTTGCTAATAAAGATTGTGTGAAATTTTGTATGAAGGAAAAATTTCAGGTGTATGGAAGGAATGAGTAATGAGATGAAGTATGGACTAAAGCTCAAGCTTGGGGATGCTAAGCGTGTCACCCCAAGAAATATCCAAGAAGTACAAGCGTCAAAGCTTGGGGATGTCCAAGGCATCCCCCTCTTCATCAATAAAAATCACAGGTTTCTTCCAAACACTTTATTTTTATTGTTTCATGCACAGTTGTGTTGTTCTTGGAGCATCTTCTTTTTTGTTTTCGTTTTGGTTTTTCGTTTGCTTGGTTTTATTAGTTTGCTGAATAAATTGGTTGGACCCCCACTATCATACATTGGTTTTCAAATAGTTTGGTTTGGATTGGAAAAGAGTAGGAAAAGTTCATGCTTAAGTGCTAAAAAGGAGCTTGTTTTTTACTGTGGTCTATGCTTTGTCATGCCATGCTTGATATTGTTTTGGCATTATGCTTAGAGAACTTTGCTGTAGCATGACATGTTATAAACAATTGAGATTGCTTAATATGCATTAGAAGAATCATGCGTTGTTTTAGCATATTAAAGCATAGTATTGTGGTATTCTCCTTTGATGCTTTATTTGGGTTGACTTGGCACATTCTCACACCATGTTAAGACTATACCAAGTCACCATAGCCTCTATGATCCTTTAGTTTTCGACTTGTAATATCACTTTATGCTTTAATTAATGATGTTTTGTCGCTTTGCATGATTATGGACATTATTGCTCTCTTAGTTGGTCGCTCCTAGTCTTTTGCTAGCCTCCATAACCAAGTATGAGTTCCACTCATGCATCCAACTCCAAATAAAACCAAGTTATTCCAAAGAGTCCACCATACCTACCTATTAGTATTTGCTATTCCAAGTATATTCATGTTTTTATCTACCTTCCGAATTAAACTTTTATGAGAAAACTAGTGATTAAAGCTCTCACGAACTTGATGGCACACTTTACTTTTCTTGCCCTTAATAAACTTGAACCATTGTGTCGTCTATGTTGTATATGCTTGCAATTATTTGTTGGGGATTAGCAGAACCATGCTGTCATGGGGAACGCTTTCAACATTGCACTTGTACTTAGTATCTAGTTGATATCATGCTATTTTGTCTATGGATGTCGTCGGTGTGAAATGAAAGGGGAGCTTGTAAGTCCATCGAGCTTGTAAGTCCTTGGCGCGGGCAACCCTAGGCCGCGCCAAGGAATGGTGTGGGCCCCCTGGCCGTCCACCGACCTTGCCCCTTCGCCTATATATTCCTCCTGATGCAAAAACCCTAAATAATCAATCAGAAATCCACGAAAAGTTTCGCAGCGCCGCCGCCACCGAAGGGGAGATTCGGGGGATAGAAAGTCTCTGTTCCGGCACCCTGCAGGGACGGGGAAGTGCCCCCGGAGCCATCTCCATCGATCTCCACCACCATCTCCATCACCATTTGCTGATTCCCATGATGAGGAGGGAGTAGTTCTCTCTCGAGGCTAAGGGTTCTACCGGTAGCTATGTGTTTATCTCTCTCTCTATGCATGATCTTATTGAGATCATGAGCTTGTAATCTATAGATCTACCTTGCTACTCAAGTGATTTAATAGATCTCTGCTCTCCCCATGTGTGTGAAAGTGACAGCGTGCACACCATGGTGGCACTTAGGCTAGAGATTACAAATACTTGTTATGAGTTATATTTGGAGTTGGATCTTTCTATGAAATTGTGGTGTTTGTTGGAACCATCTAGAGCTCAAGGTGACACTGTGGGGTTATCTAGATGGGAAAGGCTTACTTTGAGGTGTGCTGTTATAGCCCTACCATCGATTAGACTGTCCAACCGGAGAGTAGTTAAGAGTAGTATCATAAAGAGAAGATATTTATATGAGAGTGTTCACTAGTGAAAGTATGATCCCTAGGCCTTGTTTCTAAGCATTGAAACACCATTTGCAATTAGATATGTTACATGTTTGCTTGCTTCCATCTTTATTTCAGTTTTACTTTAGTGTTTTCCACACCATCAAGTTATTTTCTATCACCGTTACCACTTATAATTATCTATACCACTTGTATTTCACTATCTCTTTGCTGAACTAGTGCACCTATACACCTGACAAGTGTATTGGGTGTGTTGGGGACACAAGACACTTCTTGTATCTTGATTGCAGGGTTGCTTCAGAGGGGATACCTTTGACCACTTCCTCCCTGAGTTCGATAAACCTTAGGTGATCCACTTAAGGGAAAACTTGCTACTGTTCTACAAACCTCTGCACTTGGAGGCCCAACAACTGTCTACAAGAATAGAAGTGCATAGACATCATAGCTCTACTACTTTAGATGATAATTATGATTTTGATCTTGATGGTTGCAATATCTCTAAAGTAATTAAGTTCCTACAAAAGCTTGCTAAAAGTTCTAATGCTAGTGCTACGAATCTGGCCTTTACAAAACACATTACTGATGCTCTCATAAAAATTAGAGAAGAAAAGATGAAACATAAAGCTTCTATTCCTATGAAACTAGAAGATGGTTGAGAACCCATCATTAATATGAAAGTGAATGATTTTGATTTCAAAGCTTTATGTGATCTTGATAGTAGTGTTTCTATTATGCCTAGAAGGATTTATGATATGCTTGATTTGCCACCATTGGAAGATTGTTATTTAAATGTCCCACTTGATGATAATGCTAAAAAGAAACTCATGGGGAGTATTAATTATGTTCTTATTATGGTTAACAATTCCTATGTCCCTATTGATTTCTATGTTTTGGATGTTGAATGCAATGCTTCTTGTCCTATTACTTTGGGAAGACCTTTTCGTACAACTGTTGGTGCCATTATTGATATGAAAGAAGGCACCATTAAATATCAACTCCCACTCAAAAAAGGTATAGAACACTTTCCTAAGCAGAGAGAGAAGATTCCTTTTGCCTCTCCTATGAAAAAAATGCTCTTAATGATTCTTCATTGAGAACACTTGATTCTTTTTATATGCTTCTTATGCCTAACTTAAAGGCGTTAAAGAAAAGTACTTATTGGGAGATAACCCAAAAGTTTTAGATGAGTCTTGGAAGTTATTACCTCAGTAATAACCGCTCCTTATGCTTTTTATTTGCTTTTTGTGCCAAGAGTAAGCTCTAATGAGAGAGAAGTAATGCTTGGGAACGTTGTTGTCCCAAAACATATTTTTGTGCTTCACTGTAAAAATTCGTGTAAAATCTCTGTACGTCATTGTCATGCGTGAATTTTTGTGCTTCTGCCCCAGGGTGTTATCTACTTTTTTTAGTTCAACACATTTCAATTTGAGCAACAGAAGGTCTTCGAAAAAATTGGTTTTTACTTGCTGGTCTGTTTTGACAGATTTCTGCCATTATTTGCATTTGCTTCTTGTTGGTTCCTTTTTGGGTTCTCTTTGGGGAATTGAGCTTTTCAAGGGAAGTGCTACAGTAGCTTGTGTTTTAGTGGAAGTTTTATTGGTGCTGAAACTGAACCCAGAGACTTGTTATCTTGAGTGCACTAATGTTGCTAATAAAGATTGTGTGAAGTTTTGTATGAAGGAAGAATTTCAGGTGTATGGAGAGAATGATGTAGTGAGATGAAGAATGGACTAAAGATCAAGCTTGGGGATGCCACGCGTGTCACCCTAAGAAATATCCAAGAATTACAAGCGTCAAAGCTTGGGGATGCCCAAGGCATCCCCTTCTTCATCAATAAAAATCTCAGGTTTCTTCCAAACACTTCATTTTTATTGTTTCATGCACAGTTGTGTTGTTCTTGGAGCGTCTTCGTTTTTGTTTTTGGTTTTTCATTTGCTTGGTTTGCTTAGTTTTCTTGAATAAATTGGTTGACCCCCCTCTTTCATACATTAGTTTTCAAATAGTTTGGTTTGGATTGGAAAAGAGTAGGAAAGTTCATGCTTAAGTGGTAAAGAGAGCTTGTTTTTTATTGTGGCCTATGCTTTGTCATGTCATGCTTGATATTTTTTTGGGTTTATGCTTAGTGATCTTTGCTGTAGCATGACATGTTATAAACAATTGAGATTTCTTAATGTGCCTTGAAAGAATCATGCGTTGTTTTAGCATCTATATAAGCATAGTATTGTGGTATTCTCCTTTGATGCTTTATTTGGGTTGACTTGGCGCATGCTCACACCATGTTATGACTATACCAAGTCACCATAGCCTTTATGATCCTTTAGTTTTCGACTTGTAATGTCACTTTATGCTTTAATTAATAATGTTTTGTCGCCTTGCATGATTATGGCCATTATTTCTCTCTTAGTTGGTCGCTCCTAGTCTTTTGCTAGCCTCCATAACCAAGTATGAGTTCCACTCATGCATCCAACTCCAAATAAAACCAAGTTATTCCAAAGATTCCACCATACCTACCTATTAGCATTTGCTATTCCAAGTATATTCATGTTTTTATCTACCTTCCGAATTAAACTTTTTGTGAGAAAACTAGTGATTAAAGCTCTCACGAACTTGATGGCACACTTTACTTTTCTTGCCCTAGTAAACTTGAACCATTGTCTCATCTATGTTCTATATGCTTGCACTTATATGTTGGGGATTAGCAGAACCATGATGTCATGGGGAACGCTTTAAACATTGCACTTGTACTTTGTACCTAGTTGATATCATGCTCTTTTGTCTATGGATGTCGTCGGTGTGAAATGAAAGGGGAGCTTGTAAGTCAATGGAGTTATGTATGTGTGTTAGAGAAATGCCTGGGCCGCCGGTCTAATCCATGCCTAAACATGGTGGAAACCTGCAGCGTAACCATAATGAGCAATCTATGAAGCATTCTTCTTATAAAAAAAGAGAAAGAGATTGAGGAAAAGAGAAAAGGGAAAAACAGATATGAGAAAAGAGGAAAGAGAGAAAAAAGCACCATTTTCCCATGGTAAATAAGAAGATTGCTGAGATGCTCGTTGTCTGCTTGCCTTGTCATTTTGATATGGGGATTCTTCCGTATCATTGGGCAACGGGTACCCCATTCGTGGTTCTCTATGATACACATGTACTTACTATGAAAAAAACTTACTCGTAACTAAACTTGAGTAGCATGAGGAGCGGCCCTCGTATTCATGGGACATGAGTTTTCCATCTTATACTTTGTCAAGCATATACTCCATAGTTTGTTCACTTTAACCTAAATCACTTCAAGATGCTTATGATAGGGGGGCAATGAGAGCTGAAAGCTAATAAGTACCATAATTTTTGGAAGCTCTTTATGAGACTTTAATCCCTACTTCCTTCTATGAAGGCCTTTCTTCCACTTTTATATTGAGTCTCCACCTTCTATCCTTATGCACCTATTAAGAGAGCATAGTGGCCATTCTTAGTTTAATGTGCATTGTCCCAAGACTTGTTGATTGATGCATAACTTTGATATTGCTTGTTGTTAAACTATTTGTATCTAGTCACCCTTATAAACTTTGAAGGTGTCCTATGCAATTATGATTTGCTACATTATGAGGGACAAGATGAATGCCACTATGATCTGTTTTCTTTATGTGAAACAAACAAACGTCTTGCAAATCATTGTTATTCATGAATCTTTTGTTTGTGCCTTTTCATGTTACAACATAGTTGATATATCTTATTGTTAGAACTTTATCTTTCATGCTATGTTGAAGTACTAGGATCCCAGCTATCAATGTTTTACAAATACTTTGATCAAGTTTATGATGGTGCATGTCACCTCAAAAATTATTCTTTCTTTTTATCACTTACCTACTCGAGGACGAGCAGGAGTTAAGCTTGGCGATGTTGATACGTTGCAAACGTATCCATAATTTTTGATGTTCCATGTTTGGTTTATATCTACTTTCTTATGTTTTTTCCACACTTTGGAGTACTTTTTATACACTTTCTTGCAAAAACCTATTAACAAGATGCCACAGTGTCAGCTACCTGTTTTCTGCTATTTTTGGTTCCAGGAAAGTCAGAAAATGAATATTCTCGAAATTGGACGGGACAAAAGCCAAAGTCAATATTTCACCGAGGGGGCACGGAGCTAGAATACGAGGCGGAGAGGGGCCAGGGGCCACCCACACCACCTGGCCACGCGGCCAGGCTTGGCCCGCTCCAGGGGGTGGTGTGGCCGCCTAGGGCATCCCCCTTAGCCTCCCCTTTCGCCTATATATTGCCTTTGATACAGAAACCCTAAGTACCCGATCAAAATTCCACGAAAGAGTCTGTAGCCGCTGCCATCTCCATCCCTAGATCGGGAGGGATCTGAAGCTCTTTCCGGCACCCTACCGACAGGGAGAATTCACCCTGGAGGCCTTCTTCATCACCATGCAAGCCTCCGGTGTGATGCGTGAGTAGTTCATCCTTGGACTACAGGTCCATGTAGTAGCTATATGGTTGGTTCTTCTCCTTTGTGCTACCATGTCTAGATCTTGTGAGCTCCGTTCATGATCAATATCATCTATTTGTAATCATACATTTTGTGTTTGCGGGGATCCGATGGATATTGAGATGCTATTTCAGATTGATTATTGATTCTATCATGTCTTTGTTATTTGTGATCTTGCATGCTCTCCGTTGTTAGTAGATATCTTGGCCGAGTAGATGCTAGCAACTCCAAGAGGGAGTATTTATGCTTGATAGTGGGTTCATGCCTCTAGTAATCTGGGGAAGTGACAAAAATCTCTAAGGTACTAGATGTGCTGTTGCTACTAGGGAGAAAACAACAATCCTTTGTTCATAGAACAATTGTATTGTTTACTTTACACGCAATGCGTAATGCAATTATATGTTGCTTACAACTTAATACTGGAGGGGGTTTGGATTGATAACATGAAGGTAGATTACTAGTCATAGATGCAGTTGGATTACGGTCTATGTATAATGTTGTAATTCCCAATCAAATCTCATAGGAATCAAGATGATTAGTATATGCATGTATGCTTTCTCGACATTTGTCAATTTCCCCGCTGTAATTTGTTCACCCAACATGTCATCTATCTTAAGGAGAACCACCACTAGTGAACTATGGACCCCGGTCCTTTCTTTTACCATCAATCTACAACTGTTTACTATTTTCTGTCTACTTTCTGCAAGCTTTTACTTTCTTCCACACAATACGTTTAATCCCTTGTTTTCAGCAAAACCGGTGAGATTGACAACCTCACAGTAAGTTGGGGGCAAAGTTCTGTGGTTGTGTTGTGCAGGATTCCAAGTTGGAAACAACACCTTGGAGGTATTTCCTTGCTCCTACTGGTTCGATAACCTTGGTTTCATAACTGAGGGAAAACTTGTTGTTGTGCTCATCATACCTTCCTCTTGGGGTTCCCCAACGAGCTCGATACATTTTGGGCCATCAGTGAACACTCTTAACTTTAGTGGCTAGTGCTAAGCATAAAAGGTGATCACTTTAGATGGGAATACTTGGTGAAAAGGGATTATGAAAACCTTGGAATGATGCTTCATTCTATTGAAATGTTTTGACATGTGTTATGGACACAAAAGGATTTGATGATGAAAATGTTGAGGGATGAGCCTTAGCCCTTTATAAAAACTGATGGTTGGGTTCGGATGCGATACCATTCCAATTTTACCGTACAACCACAATACCCGAATTGGGTAGGGCTTAGTTGGAAGTTTATATGCCTTAGTATGGGTTCCCTCGTGGAAGAGGTTTGAGATGATGCTACCTTGTGAGTGTGAATGTCCACCTATGCAGTGCCCAGGATGGTAGATCACTACTAGAGAAAAGCTTATAGTAGCACCCCTTACCGCCGGCGAAGTGGGAACATGCTCGCCGGCGGTAAGGGCTTCCAGACCTGCGTACTGTTACCACCGGCGAAACACACTTGCCACGCCAGGGCTACGACACGTACCGTCGGCGAACTTGTTGCGTGCACGCTAGGGATAGGGTGGGTCGTGTGCCCCCCGGATGGGGCGCCACTTACCGCCGGCGAATCTGGCTTTGCAGCCGGGGCTAGAAGAAGGAGCGCTGGCGAACCAGGCCCGAGCTCTCCAGGGATAGAGTGGGCCGCGTGCCCCCCGGATGGACTGCCACTTATCGCTGGCGAAACGGCCTGTGCGCGCCGGGGATAGGTGCACATACCATCGGCGAATTCTTATATGCTCGCCAGGGGTGATGTCGGGCCGGGTGGGCCACTAGGCCGTGCTATTACTGTCGGTGCCTTTGCTGTTTCCGCCGGTGGTAACCTGGGATTTATTACCAGCTCGAACCAGCCACCTACCAACACCTCCTCACTCACCACTAGCTAACTTTTCATGGAAACTCAGCCCCAAGCTTTGCTAGCTCATTCCCCCACTTCTCCCCACCCATTTTAGCTAATTCAACCAACCAAGTTTGATATATTTGAGGAGATGTCACTCCCCTCGCATGCATTACTAGATCTACCTAGCAAGATCTAGATCTAGATCTCTATCCACCACCTTTTCCACTTCTCTCTATTGGTAGATCTAGATCTCTAGCATAAGGTCCCGACAACACACACACACTCTCTTCGGTCGATGTTTGGCGTCTCTCCGGTGCTCTTGACCTCGCGTTAACTAATAGGTATAATGTGGTGGAATGTGTGCATGAGTTGGCTACAAGTCACTATGGTGATGTCACTTGTGATGGTGAAAAGTGGTTGCACGCATATGTGGACCTTTTTTGTGTTGTTTTGCCGGTGGAATGTGCATGTACAATGAGTTGCCAATGTTTTGCCGAAATGTCGATTAACTTCCGTTTCGGCGAATTTTTGGCACTCTGGCGAGACCATTTTTAGCAAAGGTCATGCCGAATTTTTCCGTGAAAGCCGAGCCGACGGTTCTAATCTATTCACTTATCGTGTAGGCGATGATGGTAATCGAGATGAAGGAAAGCGACGTGGATAGGTACGTGGAACGCGTGACTGCCAACATGTATCAAAATAACCGCATGGAAATAAAATGTCCGTGTCGAAAATGCAAACTATCGTCATTGTTTGACCCCTTGTCACGCACGGTGAATGAGCACCTGGTCAGGTATAGTTTCATGGAGGGCTACACTCACTGGATGGATGATGAAGATGACCATGAGGAAGAGGACGACGTTCAACACGAAAATGAAGAGGATGAGGAGGGAGAAGAACAGGATGTCGCACACGACGACGACGGTGATGAACAAGGTCGGGAAGAAGAAGAACATTCGGACGATGAGGACAGGAGTAGTAATACCCCGCTAACCGTGGCCGTGCACGACCCTCATCTTCAGGAAATTCTTATTGGCAACGCATCGACCAACCCCAGATTCGCTGATAGACGGAAGTCTAAGCTGGATCAACTGGAGATAGACTCGAGAACTCCGTTGTACGACGCAGGTCGTGGGCCGGAGGAGACCCGCTTGAGAGTAACTCTCGATCTTTTAGAGATGAAGGAAAAATATGGATGGAACGATGCAAGCGCAGACGATCTCTTCATATACTTGAAGAAGCACTTACCTAAAGATAACACGTTGGCAGGTAGCCTACAGGAGGCCAAGAAAGTGGTGTGCCCTCTTGATTTACCGCATGAAAAATACCACGCCTGCATCAGTGACTGCGTGATGTATCGGAACGAGCACAAGGACTTGACCGCGTGCCCAAGGTGCGGCGAGCCTCGATACAAGAGAGGTACGAGAAAAGCTCCTCGAAAGTTGTGTGGTACTTCCCGCTCAGGCCCCGTCTCCAGCGGTACTTCGCGGACCCCAACAAAGCGAAGCTCATGCGCTGGCACGCGGAAAGGAAGGAGGCGGTGATGAAGGATCCAGTGCGGGTTTAAAACCCAGTGCTGACGCACCCTTCGGATGCAAGCCAGTGGAAAGCATTAGACGATGAGTACGAAGATTTCGGGAAAGAACCAAGGAACATCAGACTGGGTGCAAGCACCGACGGACTCAATCCGTTCGGGAACCAGAGCAGCAAGCACAACACCTGGCCTGTGTTTGTATGGATGTACAACCTCCCCCCATGGCTATGCCTGAAGAAGAAGTACATACACATGAGCATGCTAATCCAAGGGCCGACACAGCCAGGGAGCGATATCAACATGTATCTTAAGCTATTGAAGGAGGAGCTAGCCATCTTGTGGGACGAAGGGGTAGAAACATGGGACGCTCACCTCCAACAACCTTTCTGTCTGAAAGCAGCGCTGATCACGATGGTGCAGGACTATCTCGGATACGGATATATCGCGTGCCAGGTGTGCCACGGACACAAGGCTTGTGTGAGGTGCATGGAAAGGACGCCGTTTCTTTAGTTGGGTAAGGATCCCGGGTCTTCGAAAACCGTCTACATGCGGACTCGGATGTGGCTACCCGAGAGTGACCCGTGGAGGAAGCGTGGAGATCTGTTCAACGGCAAGGATGAGCTCAAAGTACCTCCGCCTAAGCGCAGCCGCGAGGAGATCGATGCTTTGTTGAAAAGCTGGAAACATTGCCCTCCGCCGGGTAAGATAAAGAAGCATAAGCGGAAGAGAGGAGATAAGAAGAAGGAAAAGGAACATGGCCCACTCATGGGGGTATAGAAAAGGAGGTCCGTGTATTGGGACTTGCCGTACTGGAAGATCCTCGGTACGCCTCATAGCCTTGATGTCATGCATATCACAAAGAACGTGTGCGAAAGCTTGCTTGGCACTCTGCTCAACATGCCGGATAGGACCAAACACGGGATGAAAGCAAAACACGACCTGAAGGCCCTGAATATTAGAGAAGAGCTTCACCCCCTGTCTTCTTCTAGGGTTGAGGAGGAGACAAACGATCGCAAGCGCAAAAGGGCAGGGAAGCAGCCGGTTGAGGAGGAGATGGAAGATCCTAAGGGAAAAAGGGCAAAGAAGAGTGAAACCATGCGTCCCTCCTGCTTCACTCTATATTCTAACGAGCTCGAACAAATGATCAGTTACCTCCTCGGAACCAAGTATCCCTTAGGCTACGCGGGGCTGATACGTAGATGGCTAGACCCGACGAAAGGAATCTTCAGCGGGATGAAGTCTCGTGACTATCACATCATGATGACGCAGATACTTCCGGTTGCAATCCGAGGGATCATGGAACCGCACGTCCGTGCAACGCTGACTAGCCTCTATAACTTATTCGACGTCATCACTCGGAAGTCGATAATCATAAAGAAACTCGAGAGGCTGCAGGAAGAGATAGTCACCATCATATCCGAGATGGAGATGTACTTCCCGCCCGCATTCTTCAACATCATGGTCCACCTGCTGCTGCATATAGTGGACGATATCGAGGATCTCGGGCCTCCGTTCCTTCACAACATGATGGCGTTAGAAAGAATGAACGGGATCATCAAAGGATACGTCCATAACAAGGCACATCCGGATGGAAGCATCATCTAGGGCTTGCTCACCGAGGAGTGCGTCTCTTTCTGCAAGAATTATCTAAACGAGGAAAACCCACGTCCGATTGGTTTGCCCACGAACAAGCACCTCGGCAGGTTTGAGGGAGTAGGCCACCGCACCGGCAAGAAGGAAATGGACGTGGATCAGTTTGATAGGAGAGCCGACTTTGACAGGGCCCACTTAGTAGCTCTACAGCACATGGACGATGTCACGCCTTGGGTAGAAAAACACAAAACCATGATCGAGAACAATGTTAACAGGCCAATGATGGAAGAAGAGGTATTTAGAGCGCACAACTCCTCTTTCGCGTGCTGGTTCAAAGACCAGATTGATGCCAATCCCCCGCCAATGACAAGCGTCGCGGACAGAATCACAGTGGCCTTGTCTTACGGGCCCGCACCAAACCTCATGACTTATCAAGCATATGACATCAGCGGTTACACATTCTACACGGAGGAGAGAGACAAAATAAGCGACTATCAGAACTCAGGTGTGATGATGGAATCTTACACGGGTGAAGAGAAGAAAAGATACTACAGAAGGATCGAGGAAATTTGGGAGCTCGACTACGTCGGGGAGAAGCTACCGATGTTCTGTGTCACATGGGCTATAGATGTCAAAAAAGAAGACGAGTATTTCACCACCATGCGTTTGCCCAACAAATCCAAGACCAAGAAACCCACCGCGCAAAATGATCCATGGGTATTGGCTAAGCACATCGAGCAATGCTTCTTCATTACCGACCCATCAAGGCCTAGCCGTGTCGTCGTGAGGAGAGGCAAAAGGGCCCTTGTCGGAATGGATGGAGTCACTGACAAGAAAGACTTCGACGGACTCGTCGGTGACCCGATGATGGAAGAACCCGATGAAGATGATGCAGCATACACAAAAAGAAGAAGAAGGACCACACTACCTAGGTCATCAGCTACAACAACTCCTCCATACACAAGGAGTCACGATGATGAGACTGGCAGGGTCAAGTAAAAAAAGACCAAGCAGAAGGCAAGAAGAAGAAGCAGAGTGCGAAGAAGAAACAATAAGATTGGTGTGGTCGAGAAATTAACACTCATCATTTTATGTGTATCTCTTATTAAGGATTTTATGTATAAGTGTGTACTACATACTCATTAAACTCCTACGGAGATGGCGATGGAATTGCAACTAATATAACCTAGCCATAATTTTATGTGTGTTTGCCTGCGACGGAATTGCTATCATTTTATGTGTGTTTGCCTCTGGCGGTCCGATCCGATTACATCCCTAGTTATCATTTAATGTGCGTTAACTTGCCTAAAAAAACTTACCACCGGCGAATTTGGGCCATACGCCGGGTGTACCACGCGCTGGCTCCACCTGCCAGTGACCCTAAGGTTACCATTTAATGTGTGTTAATTTGCCTAAAAAAACTTACCCCCGGCGAATTTGGGACATACGCCGGGGGTACAACGTGCTGGCCCCACCTGCCAGTGACCCTAAGGTTATCACTGGCGATTACACTCATACGCTGGGGGTACTCTGACTGTGGGTCCCACCCACGGGATAAGGGTGTCGTCACCACACTATGACGATAGATCGATCCCCACCACACTCTGCCTCGAGCGCCAGCCTGTCGTCGACCCCGTCGATCCGCCGTCGTCCACCATCAGCGAGGTGAGTCCCACCCAGCCCCCTCGCCCCTCCCTTCCTCTCTTCCCCTCGCCCTCCACTACCTAACCCTAGCCTCTCCACTGCAAGTCCGCCGTCGAGGAGTACACGGAGTGCCCCACGCCGGCCGAGATCTTGCGCATCCTTTCCGTCAATTTGCCACCATCCGCCTGTCGTCGACCCCGTCGATCTGTCGCCGTCCGCCATCAGCGAGGTGAGTCCCACCCGGCCCCCTCTCTGCTCCCTTCCTCTCTCCCCCTCGCCCTCCACTACCTAACCCTTGTAGCCTTCTTGTCAAGACCATAGGCAATGGCAGCTGCTGTCGGCTCTCACCTCGCTGACGGCAATGGCCTAAGAATAGTTTGGGTTTCTGCCTGCCATCAATCTCTGGATTTCTTAATTTGGAGTTGTTCAGTCAGCGCCCTTGTATGGCTGACGTTGTAACATTAGTATATCCTATGTAGCCTTTTCTGTTTGGGTATGTGGTTCAGAAATATGAAACATGTTTTAACCTTCCAAGTTCAGAAATACAGTGTGTGCTCGCAATCTAATGAAAAATGAAACAATGTAGCAGCAGATGGTGATTTACATGTTCGACCGCCTCTAAGAGCATGGATGTTACCATCCTTCTTCATATGGAAGATATAGCTATTACAATCCTCCTTCGTGTGGCTGTTACAATCTTATGTCAGTTTTGTTTTCTACTGCTTTCCATGTGCCATTGATAAACTTTACTAATGGCATCTGTAGTAGCTCACTTTGGAACCTCCTGCAGGTACAGTTGGAAGGAAGACTACCTGCTCTGCTGCAGTTACTCGTCATGTAGAGTTTCTTGCAGTATCCATCGATTGGACTGTAACAACCAAGAGGAGTAGAAGGAGTAATTAGAGCAATGAGATAGGAGGAGTAGAAGGGATCGTCTAATTAAATATTTTGAACATTTCTAAAAAGACAATTTTATAAATCCTCAAATTAAAACAAATCTCAAGAA
The DNA here is from genome assembly GCA_916181665.1 of Avena sativa. Taxonomy (NCBI): domain Eukaryota; kingdom Viridiplantae; phylum Streptophyta; class Magnoliopsida; order Poales; family Poaceae; genus Avena; species Avena sativa. The sequence goes on from OV702287.1 coordinate 5,765,951, forward strand.
ACCGAAAAGGTGATTTCAGAACCGATGGATCTTTATTCTATGTATGATAGTTAGTTAACTAATTTTCCTAATCTGTTTTCTTTTTGCAGAAGAACGTGGAGGAGGAGGCCCGAGCACTGCCACGTCCACTTTGTCCGCGACCGCGCGCTACGTCAAGCCTACGCTCCAGGTGCTCGGCACCCTCGGTGAGCACCTTTTTATTTGGTGATGTTGTGAGATGGATTATGGTGGCTTAAGCTACGGCTGCCCCTGTTTTTTGACATGGTGGTTGAATTATGTTGGTTTAGCTACGGTTGCCCCTTGTTTTGGTGTATGGTGGTTGAATTATGGTGGTTTAGCTACGGCTGCCCCTTGTTTTGGTGCATGGTGGTTGAATTATGGTGGTTTAGCTATGGCTGCCCCTTGTTTTGGTGCATGGTGGTTGAATTATGGTGGTTTAGCTATGGCTGCCCCTGTTTTTGTGCCAAATATGGTGGCTGTAGCTGTGTTGCTGCAATTGTGAATGTTGTGCAGGTACATTGAGTGCCAATGTTTCTGGCACTCAGGCATGACCATTTTTAGCAAAGGTCATGCCGGATTTTCGCCGTGAATTTGTGTATCTAAAATCCTTTCTTTTTGCTTGTGTAGTGCTTGGTATACCCATGTCGTCTTCTAGAAACCGCAACAAAGATGATCGGGGCCAGCGAGACTTAGAGGAGCACTACAAGCTCATGTCCGAGGACATAGAGCTGGAGGAGGTAGGGGCGAAGAAGACGACGAGACCACCGATGATGGAGGTGAGGAGATGGGCGTTGATGATGGCCTTGATGGCCGTCATGAGAGGGGCGACGAGACCACCGACAGTGGTGCCACCAGGGGTGACTCGGAGACAACGACCGAGGCCAAGAGGGAACGGAAGAAGCGGCGACCGAACACGGTCGGCGCCACGAAGGAGACATTCACAGCGGTGGACCCCAAGACCGGTATCCCTATGGAGCCGAAGCATCTCGCGAGGGGGTACGGCCTCCAGCTGGGAGCTATCCTTCGGGACGTCGTCAATGTCAACGAGACAAAACTCTGAATGAAGAAGAAGAAGCATCTGTAGGACCAACTCCTCTTGCGGCTACACGCGCGGTACCAGTTCCCCGAGGGCTTCACGAGCCTGGATCCCAAGGAGAACATCATGAACAAGTTCGCCCTCGGCAGGTTCACCAGGAACCTCAGCGGTTATAAAACCATGCTAAGGGGGATGATTGCTGACGACGAGCCATGGGAAGAGATCAAGCGCCACTTCCCGTGGCTTACGCCTGAGGACTACACGCGCTTCCTGGAAAACGAGGACCTAGCCTACACCAAGGATCAGTCGGTCTGGGGAAAGAAGCTGGCGGAGAAGAACATCGGTCGCCACTATCTCGGTTGCCGTGGCTACGACGGCAAGGCGGACAAGTGGCAGAAGGAGGACTAGACCTACGCAGAGAAGGCCATCAAGAACCCTTGGGACAAGTACAAGGACCCGCTCTTCAGGGCATTTGTCAGGTCCCGGTACCGTAAAGAGATGGACGGGAAACTTGTCACGAGCCCTACAGTGGTGGAGGGTGTTGTCTTGGTCACCGACCGAAGGTGGTGCAAGTTGAGAACACAGTGGTAAGCAATTTTACCAGCTTACTAGTTTCATACTACTCACCACAACTCCATCTCTAAAATTCTTCATGCTACTTCTTGCAGTTCGCGGAAGAAGCGAACGAGTCTAGCTCCTCGTCCCTGGCGTCGACCCAGACGTCGACGGGCAAAGTTCCGTGGGATAACCCTTTTATCAGGGGCTTGAACATCGTGAAGGAGCAGCCGCCGTTGAAGAGGCCGGCAAGAAGCCGTGTCCCCGGCGCCGGAGGAGGTCGCCAGCATGTCGATTATGGCTTGGATGTGCCCACCACCAAGGAATTGCTGCAGGCGAAGAAGGACCGGGAGCACGCGGCTCTATTGGAGAAGGTGGCCAACTTGGAAGCAACCTTTGACCAGTGCCTCCAAGCTGAGGTAGAAACCAGGGTCCAGGCAGAGGTGGCCAGCAAGGTCAATGGCGTGGTGGCCAGCCGGTTCAATGAGATCATTCCTGGAATGGTGGCGTCGACCTCCACTTACTTCGCCAACGGCCAAATGGGACCACTCCCGGTGATCAGCCTAGACGGTAGCAACTCGGGCAATATGCGGCCTCCTGCTACACGGGCTCAAGACGCGCCTATATTGGTGACTCCACCCGCCGGCGCCAATGCAGGTGCTAGGGAGGATTCGCCGGCCATGGGGGCAGCCAGCAGCCCCTCGGTCACTTGCACGCCTGACCCCGTTCCCTCAACGCGAGCCAAGCTCGACACTCTCACGGTAATTAATTGAGCCTCTACGCAAGTTAATTACTTCGTCGCCGCCCCTCTCTGACCTACACATGCATGTTTCTTCATAGGAGCAAAGTGTTCCTTGCACCATGCTCAGGTATGTGGACAACAAGCTCAAGGATGTTGTGAGGGGATGCATCATGAACCCAGCACACCGGACGTTCCACTACAAGCCTATGGACGATAGCGTGCAGTGGGTTGAGGTGGATCGGTCATTCCCGGGATGCACACACTTGGTTCCTCCTCATCAACCCCCGGGTGTCGAAGAAGAGCTGAAGGTCGGGCAACTGAAGAATCATGTCCTTCTATGGCCGAAAGCCCTACTTCGGCTGAAGGCCGCCGAAGAAAGGGTCACTCCAACATCTGTGCCTACGGCGGCAAGCCAAGAAATGGTCACTCCAGCGTCTATGCTTGTGGCGGCAAGCCAAGAAAGGGTCACTCCAGCATTTGTGCCTGTGGCGGCAAGCCAAAAAGTCACTCCTCCACCTGTTGGTGATCCTCTCGAGCCCGAGACACATGAGCACGACAACACGGTGGACATCGATAAGGCTCCCATTGATTCGTTCATCGCTGATTTGGAGGCTCCCATCGATGTTGCTCCTTCCGAGGCACCCGTCCGTGATACCATGACGAAGAAGAAGCTCTTCTCTTCTCAAGAAACACCTGAGCCAGAAGACGCTACCGCCTTCACCGCTCCTCCACATGCTAAGGTTACCCCGAGGACACTCCGTGAAATGGCCATGGAGGTGATAAGATAAACCGGCACCCCTCCGTTCCATAAGAAGGGCGGCAGGAAGCGGAAGCCGAAGCATGGGAAAGACGCTGCAGCAAGCAAGAAAGTGGTTCTTGACAAGCTGCCAACCAAGTGGAGGACGATGCATTCCCTTGGTGAACGGATCCTGCTGGACCACATTGTCAAGACACTGTCGCCGGACCTGCGTAGCCTGCATGATACTGTTCGGTATCTAGAGAAGCAGCTTCTCAAAGATAAAAATCCCTCGTACCCGCTCTTCACGGTCAGGGTGCCCACTAACTGTGGCTTCTCCACCACCACCCCCGGCGAGTTGTTCTTCATCATGTATAAAGACATCTTCAAGCTCTTCCACTTGTTACGGCTCGATCGAAACGTGGTCCGTCTGGTATCACTAAAAATGGCGCACGATATCATCATGGAGAAGACCCCGCACCTTGCTATCATGGACCCCTTCTACATGACTGTAGGCACTGTCGACAAGGAACAAGCGTTTGTCGCGAATTATATCACGGATTTCTTGGTGGCGAATAAGGACAAGTCTTGCTTTCTCCTTCCATACTTTCCCGAGTAAGTAGTCGGTCGCTAAACTTCTCGCTATTACATTCTTTCGTGAATTTCCTTAATAGACAAGGATGATGGTTTATTCCAACTGTTTTGTGCAGAGAGAATGGGTGCGTCCTCATCGCCTTTCAACCGTATTATTCCCGTGTCATCTATCTCGACTACGGGAGAGACGTGCAGAAAGACTACACCGACGTCAAGTCTACTCTTGATAAATCCCTCAACGGTTTCAGAGCCGCGGTTGGCCTACTCAAGTATGAGAAAAGATCCAAAGGCATCTATGTGAACTCCCACGTAACCAATTTCCCCTGCCTTAGGCAATCGTCGAATCACAATGGGATGGAGCCCTGGTTCGCCATCCTACAGATGAGGGAGTACGGAAAGGATGAGGAGCAACTCTTGATGGCATCCGGTCTCGGGAAAAGGGGCAGAGAAATTACAGAAATGACCGATGCAAACATCAGAGCCGAGTTCCGTGCCATCCAGCGGGAGATTGGCACGATACTCAGGTGGGATGTCTTGACTAGAGGTGCCACATTCAACTATAGCAGCATCCCGCTGACTAATGCAGAGATCGAGTACAGCTTAGCTGCGGTCGCTGATGGGAGGACATTCACCATGCTAGGTGGCATCTATCCCTTCTCGCCGAAGCCGAAGAAAACCTGATCAAGTCACAAACTTGTCTCCTGCAAATCTTAGTCATAGAATTATGATTAGTTTATTTTATGCTTTTCTTTTTGCATACCTATCTTTCCATGCAAATGTTAGTCATAGAATTACTTAGCTATATCCGATGCTTTTTATTTTTTGCATACCTATATGTTATATCTCTATTATGAATATGTGTTGACAACACTAACATTTATTTCTTGTGTGTGTGCGCGCAGATGCCGTGGTATGTCGTGTACGAGAGTAGGGTTCCCGGAGTCTACGACGACTAGGAGGATTGTAGGAGGCAGGTCCACCATTTCTGCAGGAATAGTTACAAGGGATATGCCACTTTGGAGGAGGCGGAAACTCGCTACGCGAGGTTTCTAGCACGGCGGAGGAGGGAGATGTGGAGGAGCTGGTTGACCCCCTTCATCGTGATGATGCTCGCAGCCACCACCGCCTCTCTAGTCTATTTGCTAGTTGGAGTCCAGTAGTATCTGTTGTGTGAACTATGAACTGTTTGAATGTGTGAAACTGTTTGAATGTGTCATGCAACTCCGGAGACTTGTAATATTATGTCATATATGGTCAATTTCTACACTTGTGTGAACTGTTTGAATGTTATTGATGCATGGTTTGAACATATGTGTATTTCTTGTATCTGCTGTGTGTATTCTATCAATATTACAGTGTATTCTATGTGTATTTCGATTTTCTTTTTTAACTCCTGATAATGTTACCCCTGGCGAAATAATGTTCTATCCCTGGCGAATAAACTTTCGCCTGTACTAAACTACCACCAGCGAATATTGGAGGCGCCGAGAAGGCGTACTTATCCCCGGCGTTTGTAGGTTCTCGCCGGCGCTGGAGCATATTACCACCGACGAAGACCAAAGGAGCCGGCGATGCGGACCTACCCCCGGCGTTTGTAGGTGCTCGCTGGTGGTAGATGCATACTACCACTGGCAAATTACGAAGACGCCGGCGATAAGGACTTACCGCCGGCGAGGTGGTTGTCGGCGAGCACCGAAGCGCCGGCGATGAGCCTTTTCTGTTTGCCGGCGGTAGGGTTTTCTCTACTAGTGGATGTTCATGGCTGGGAGGCCAAGCTCATAGGGGAGGTGCCTATACTAGAGTGTGTAATTGAAAGGTTATGATTGATTATCCGCATACTAAGTATGATGATTCAGGGTTATCCCTGATGGATGTATCGAATTTTGTGGTGAAAGTGTACCACCTCTGCAGAGTGTCAAACTATTCAAATAGCCGCGTCTGCGGTCATGGATAGTTAGAGTGGCCATATTGTTCCGTCGTCAGATGTTTTCAAAATGACTTGTGAAGTGAACTATGATTTTGACTTGACCACAACAGGGTTGTGAATATGAAAGCTAGGTTCCCACTTAAGTGATTTAGAACATTAACTTAGTTTTCTTTACTTCTAAACTCAGTTAGATAAATCTGGCTTTTTGCAAATAAACCTAGAGCTTAATATTCCTACTAGAGCTACCTTACTTGTTAGTGATAGTTTGCGAGTACTTAAAGAGTACTCATGGCTTTGTCCCTAGCTATTCCCGTTGACAGACTATGAGGAGGACTATCAGGATGATGGACAGCAGGATGTCTACGACAACTAGGATCATCTCCCATCATCAGCATTGCCTGTGACTCTGAAGATGGAGCCCCTACTACGTTTCTTTCCGTTGCTTGATTTGTATTAAGGCTGGATCATGAGATACCTTATTTGTGTAAGACCTTCTTATGGTTTGTAATGGATGATGTACTATGATATCCAATCTATTATGTCTCGCAAAAATGGTAATCCTAGGATTGCGAGGTATGTCATAACAGGCATCTGGGATTAAAAATCTGGGTGTTGACAAGTTGGTATTAGAGCCATCCTGACCATAGGAGACCCTAGTTAGAATGGACGTCCAAACAAAAACTTAGTTTCAAAACAAAAGAAGTGAGTATTTATGAAAACCCATTTCCACTCTTATCCTTGATTCTTTAAAAAAAATCATGTTCCTCAAAAACTTCTTCCTTTCCTACATAAAAATTTGACACACTTGATCACCTCACTAACTTACTCATCCTAAATTCTTATAGATGGAATTCCAGTATTGCAAGTTCTACCAGTTGGGCAACAGAGGCCAGCTGATCTTTGAGAGGGATCTAGATGCACTGTTAGAGTATCTTCAGTGCCCGCATCCAAAATTCTTCGGGGCCCAACTCAACAATCACATAGGAGGAGATCTATAATGGCTGATAGTTGCAGACCTCAGAGGCAAGATGGAAGCACCCACTTCTGAGAAGATCCTATTCACCTTGCGTGAGAATAACTAGCTAGATGGATTAGTCAGGGCTATGCATGAAGCTCTTGCCCGTCTATGTGGGAAAAACATCAACTTGATCCAGGGAAATCGCTTTGCTCACTTCGCAAGGCGTGATTCTATGGGAATTCCCTTGGAGATGCTAGGACACCCGGAGCTAAAGCACCAAGTGGACAATCTTGACTTCATGTTGTACGATAGGCAGAAGGAGTTGGACAACGCCCGAGCCTACGCCAAGCACAACCCTAGCCATTTCCGTCAAGAAGGACCAAACCCTCGCCATTCTTGCCAAGGAGCGCCAATCACTTCGTCGTCATCGCGACAAGAAGGATTGCACCATCGATCATCTTCGCAAGAAGGTGGCCGCTCTCGAGAAGACCATCCGTGAACAAGAAGTCCAACTTGAGGCAAAGGAAGAGGAGGAAGGTGAAGATATCTAGGGAGATCTTTACTCTTACCTCAGTGATGAGAATGACTACTTGGAGGATGATGCCATGGAGTTCCACACTAATGATGATGATTCCGACTTCATTGATGATGATTAGATGCACTTGATCACTACCGTAGGAATGAGTCGTACCGGTCCCACTGTATCGTAGTTTCATAGAATGGTTCTTAAAACCATCTGTTTTCTATTTGTGTTGTGGTGTGTGTTTTTATGGTGTGCTTTGAATGAATGAATGAATGAGAAGAAGAAGTTAGTTTGCCAAACCTGAGTCAAACTCAAAGTTTAAAGCTTTTTAAACAAAACCCTGAACCCTAGAGATTTCCCTCTTATCTCATTATCTATCTCAATCTTCAGATGACTCGTGGAAACCCCGGAGGAAGCAGCTCATCCCAGGACCCGATGTTGCAGATTCTGCAAATGCTAGTGTCTGACCGTGAACCTAGTAGAGCCGAAAGCCAAGCCAACCTAGCCACTCTTCAACAGATAGCTCAGATGGCCCACAATAATCAAGGTCATGGAAACCAAGATCACCATGGATCCAAGCTTAAGAACTTTCAGAACACCAACCCACCTATCTTTAATAAGTCTGAGGATCCCTTAGATGCTGATGACTGGCTGCAAACCATGGAGAACAATCTAGAGGTCGCAGGAGTTGAAGCCAATGAGAAGGTACTGTTTGCCACCCACTATCTAGCAGGATATGCATGAGCCTAGTGGAATAGCACTAGTACCATGAACGACGGTCAGATGATGACTTGGAAAGCATTCAAGATCAAGTTCAGCCGCACCCATGTGCCACAAGGTTTGGTCACCAGGATGAGAGATGAGTTCAGGGAACTGAAGCAAGGAAGGATGACGGTAGTTGAGTACCGTGACAAATTTATGTCCTTAGCTAGATATGCACCTGATGAGATTAACACCGAAGCAAAGAAGAAGGAAAGGTTCCTGAATGGATTGCATGATGAGATGCAGACTATGTTAGTCAACATCCATTTTGGAGATCTAGAAGAGCTAGTAGACTCTGCCATCTAGATGGAAGGGAAGATCAACCAAGCCAATGACAACCGCAAGCGTCACATGATGCAGCAGAATGGATCCCACAATACCCAGAAGTATCGCCCCAACCCTTCTATAGGATATGCCCCAAGAAACAACAGATCCCCGATGTCCTGTCCAAGCTATCCCAATCGTAGTAGAGGAAACTTGAAGTCTGGAGGAAACCACAACAACAACCCCGGCAACTCCAATAACTTCAACTGTGCACCGCCCAAGTCCAACAACAACAACAACAACAATACTACCCCAAGGACTGGAAGAAATGATGTGCCTATTGCAGCAAAGGACAAGTCCCAGATTACTTGCTTCAAATGTGGAGTCAAGGGTCACTACTCTAATGAGTGTCCCAAGAAGATTGCAGCAGCCACCAATGTGAATGCACCCGCTCAGCAGCAACGCCGTGTTCAGGCTGGAAGGAGATTTGCCCCAGGGAATTCGCTCAACCGCAATGGCCGTCTGTTCCACATGAATGCTGAAGAAGCTCAGGAAGCGCCCGATGTCATGCTGGGTATGTTTTCTGTTAACTTAGTACTTGCAAGAGTGTTGTTTGATTCTGGAGCATCGCACTCATTCATTACAGAAGAATTTGCATGCACTAGTAAGATTCAACGAACAAAATTGAAGCATGTTATGATAGTTCAAATACCTGGTTCAACCACTAAAGCTAGAAAAATTTGCAAGGCTATACCTATAAGAATCCATGGAATAGATTTTTATCCAATCTAATAGTACTTGGAACCAAAGGTTTGGAAGTAGTACTAGGAATGGATTGGATGTCGAAACATAAAGGATTGATCGACTTTGCCAAGAAAGCCATAACCATGACCAGTAGCTCTGGAGTATCAGTAGAGAATGTATCTGAAACCTTGCCCCGCCAATTCAAATGCAACAAGAGTCTAGCCCAACAAACCCTAGACCAAGTCAGAGTAGTCTGTGAATACCTCGACGTATTCCCAGATGAATTTCCCGGTATGCCCCCAGATCGGGATATCGAGTTCATTATTGAACTAATTCCTGGAATTGGACCCATAGCTCAGAGACCTTATAGTATGAACCCATCTGAATTAGTGGAGTCGAAGAAGCAACTTGATGCTATGCTAGAGAAACCTCTGATTCAACCAAGCGCATCCAAGGAGATCACCTGTTTTGTTTGTGGATAAGAAAGATGGAGGTAACCATTTGTGTACGGATTACCGGAAGTTGAATGATGTCACCATCAAGAACAAGTACCTGCTGGCTCGTGGTTGATGTAGAGCTCTTTGGGAACCCCAAGAGGAAGGTATGATGAGCACATCAGCAAGTTTTCCCTCAGTTATGAGACCAAGGTTTAATCGAACCAGTAGGAGCAAGGAAACACCCCAAAGGTGTTACTAGCTGAGCTTTGGCAGGGCGCACTACCGGTGCTAGTAGCAACGTGGAGACCTGCACAACACAACCACAGAACTTTGTCCCCAACTTCCGATGAGGTTGTCAATCTCACCGTGTTTTGCGGAAAACAAGGGATTAAACGTATTGAATGGAAAGAAGTAAAAGTTTGCAAAAAGTAAACACAAAACAGTAAAAGATTGTAGATTGTATATAAAGTAAAGGACCGGGATCCATAGTTCACTAGAGGTGGCTCTCCTTAGATAGATAACATGCTGGGTGAACAAATTACAGCGGGGCAATTGACAAACACCGAGAAAGCAATACATGCATATACTAATCATCTTGGCTCCTCTGAGACTTGATTGGGCATTACAACATAATACATAGACCGCCATCCAACTGCATCTATGACTAATAATCCACCTTCAGGTTATCATCCGAACCCCCTCCAGTATTAAGTTGCAAGCAACAGATTATTGCTTCACGAACTGCGTGTAAAGTAAACAATACAATTGTTCTATGAAGGATCGTTGTTTTCTCCCTAGTAGCAACAGCACATCTAGTACCTTAGAGATTTATGTCACTTCCCCAGATTACCATAGGCATGAACCCACTATCGAGCATAAATACTAACTCTTGGAGTTGCTAGAATCTACTTGGCCAAGATAGCTACTAACAACCGGAAGCATGTAAGATTTCAAATAACAAAGACATGATAGAATCAATAATCAATCTGAAATAGCATCTCAATATCCATCGGATCCCCGCAAACACAACATGTATGGATTACAAATAGATGATCTTGATCATGAACGGAGCTCACAAGATCTAAACATGAAAGCACAAAGGAGGATAAACCAGCCATCTAGCTACTACATGGATCCGTAGTCCAAGGATGAACTACTCACGCATCACACCGGAGGCTTGCATGGTGATGAAGAAGGCCTTCAGGGTGAATTCCCCTCTCCGGCAGGGTGCCGGGAAGAGCTTCATATCCCTCCCGATCTAGGGATGGAGATGACGGCGGCTACAGACTCTTTCGTGGATTTTTGATCGGGTACTTAGGGTTTTCGTCCTGAGGGCAATATATAGGCGGAAGGAGAGGCCAAGGGGGTGCCGGGAGCCACCACACCACCCCCTGGCACGGGCCAGTCCTGGCCGCGCGACCAGGTGGTGTGGCCGGCCCCTGGCCCCTCTCCGTCTCGTATTCTGGCACTTGATCCCTTTCGGAAAAATAGGCACTTTGGCTTTTGTCCCGTCCAATTCCGAGAATATTCATTTTCTGACTTTCCTGGAACCAAAAACAGCAGAAAATAGGCAGCTGGCACTGTGGCTCTTGTTAATAGGTTAGTCCAAGAAATCATATGAAAAGTACTCCAAAGTTGGAACAAAACACAAGAAAGTGGATAAAACTGAGCATGGAACATCTAAAATTATAGATACATTTGCAATGTATCAACATCCCCAAGCTTAACTCCTGCTCGTCCTCGAGTAGGTAAGTGATAAAAAGAAATAATTTTTGAGGTGACATGCACCATCAAAGACTTGATCAAAGTATTTGCAAAACACTCAAAGCTGGGATCATAGTACTTCAATCATAACATGAAAGACAAACTTCTAGCAATAAGCAAAGAAACTATGATGCAACATGAAAAGGCACAAACAAAAGATTCATGAATAACAATGCTTTGCAAGACGTTTGTTTGTTTCACATAAAGAAAACATAGCATAAAAGTATTCAACTTATCCCTCAATAGAGTAGCAAATATAAATGCATAGGACACCTTCAAAGTTCATAAGAGTGACTAGATACAATAGTTTCAAACAAGCAATAGCAAGTTATGCATCAATCAACTAGTCTTGGGACAATGCACATAGAACTAAGAATGGCCACTATGCTCTCAAAGTAGGTGCATAAAGATAGAAGGTGGAGACTCAATATAATGGTGGAAGAAAAGCCTTTTGTAAAAAGAAAGTAGGGATTCAAGTCTCATAAAGAGCTTCTAAAAATTATGATACTTAAAGCTTTCAGCTCTCATTGCCCCTATCATAAGCATCTTGAAGTGATTAAGGTTAAAGTGAACAAACTATGGTGTACATGCTTGACGAAGTATAAGCCAGAAATCTCATGTCCCTTGTATACGAGGGTCGCTCCTCATGCTACTCAAGTTTAGTCACTGGTAAGTTCTTGTCATTGTAAGTACATGTGTATCATTGAGAACCGCCAACGGGGTACCCCTTGCCCGATGATACGGAAGAATCCCCATATCAAAATGACAAGGCAAGCAGACAACGAGCATCTCAGCATTCTTCTTATTTACCATGGGAATATGGTGCTTTTTTCTCTCTTTCCTCTTTTCATAGTATCTCTTTTTTTTCCTTTTCTCTTTTTTCTCAATATAGGACTCTTTTTTTATAAGAAGAATGCTTCATAGACAGCTCATTATGGTTACGCTGCAGGTTTCCACCATGTCAGCATGGATTAGACCAGCGGCCCAGGCGTTTCTCTAACACATATACATAACTCCATGGACTTACAAGCTCCCCTTTCATTTCACACCGATGACATCCATATACAAAAGAGCATGATATCAACTAGGTACAAGTACCAAGTGCAATGTTGAAAGTGTTCCCCATGAAAGCATGGTTCTGCTAATTCCCAACAAATAAGTGCAAGCATATACAACATAGAAGACACAATGGTTCAAGTTTATTAAGGGCAAGTAAAGTAAAGTGTGCCATCAAGTTCGCGAGAGCTTTAATCACTAGTTTTCTCATAACAAGTGGAAGGTAAACAAAAGCATGAATATACTTGGAATAGCATAAGCTAGTAGGTAGGTATGGTGGACTCTTTGGAATAACTTGGTTTAGGGAGTTGGATGCATGAGTGGAACTCATACTTGGTGGTGGAGGCTAGCAAAAGACTGGGAGTGACAAACTAAGAGAGCAATAATGGCCATAGTCATGCAGAGCGACAAAACATCATTGATCAAAGCATAAAGTGATACTACAAGTTGAAAACTAAAGGATCATAAAGGCTATGGTGACTTGAGATAGTCATAACATGGTGTGAGCATGTGCCAAGTCAACTCAAATAAAGCATCAAAGGAGAATACCACTATACTATTCTTTAATATGCTAAAACAACGCATGATTCATCCAAGGAACAGTAAGCAATCTCAATTGTTTATAACAAGTCATGCTACAGCAAAGAATACTAAGCATAACGCCAAAACAATATCAAGCATGGCATGACAAAGTATAGGCCACAGTCAAAAACGAGCTCTTTTTACCACATAAGCATGAACTTTCCTACTCTTTCCAAACCAAACCAAACTATTTGCAAACCAATGTATGAAAGAGGGGGTCCAACCAATTTATTCAGAAAACTAAGCAAACCAGTGAAAATGAAAACCAAAACGAAGATGAAAAAGAAGACGCTCCAAGAACAACACAACTGTGCATGAAACAATAAAAATGAAGCGTTTGGAAGAAACATGAGATTTTTATTAATGAAGAAGGGGATGCCTTGGGCATCCCCAAGCTTTGACGCTTGTACTTCTTGGATATTTCTTGGGGTGACACGCGTGGCGTCCCCAAGCTTGAGATTTAGTCCATCCTTCATGTCATTACTCATTCCTTCCATACACCTGAAATTTTTCCTTCATACAAAACTTCACACAATCTTATTAGCAACATTAGTGCACTTAAGATAAATAAGTCTCAAGGTTCAATTATAACACCAAATAAACTTCCATTAGAACACTAGCTACTGTAGCACTTCCCTCAAAAAGCTCAATTCCCCAAAAGAACTCAAGAAGGAACCAACAAGAAGCAAATGCAGAAAATGGCAGAAATCTGTCAAAACAGACCAGCAGGTAAAGACGAATTTCTATCGAAGACCTTCTGTTGCTCAAATCAAAAAGTGTTGAAATAACGAAAGTTAGATAACAACCTGGGGCAGAAGCACAAAAAATTACAGCTCAATCCGACGTACAGAGCTCTCTCAGGAATTTTTACGGTGAAGCACAAAAATCTGTTTCGGGACAGCAACTTTCCCAATCATTACTTCACTCTCATTAGAGGTTACTCTTGGCACAAAAAGCAAATAAAAAGGATAAGGAGAGGTTATTACAGAGGTAATAACTTCCAAGACTCATCTAAAACTCTTGGGTTATCTCCCAACAAGTACTTTTGTTTAACGCCTTTAAGTTAGGCGTAAGAAGCAAAGAAAGAATCAAGTGTTCTCAAATGAAGAAGAATTAAGAACAAATTTTGTTTTCATAGGAGAAGAAAAAGAAATCTTTTCTCTCTTTTTAGGGAAGTGTTCTATACCTTTCTTGAGTGGGAGTTAATATTTAATGGTGCCTTCTTTCATATCAATGATGGCACCAACAGTTCTAAGAAAAGGTCTTCCCAAAGTAATAGGACAAGAAGCATCGTATTCAACATCCAAAACATAGAAATCAACGGGGACATAGGAATCATTAACCATAATAAGAACATCATTAAGACTCCCCATGAGTTTCTTTTTAGCATTAGCATCAAGTGGGACATTCAAATAACAATCTTCAAGAGGAGGCAAATCAAGCATATCATAAATCCTTCTAGGTATAATAGAAACACTACTATCAAGATCACACAAAGATTTGAAATCAAAGTCATTCACTTTCATATTAATGATGGGTTCCCAACCATCTTCTTGCTTTATAGGAATAGAAGCTTTATGTTTCATCTTTTCTTCTTTAATCTTTATGAGAGCATCAGTAATGTGTTTTGTAAAAGCCATGTTCATAGCACTAGCATTAGGACTTTTAGCAAGCTTTTGTAGGAACTTAATAACTTCAGATATGTTGCAACCATCAAGATCAAAATCAACTTTATCATCTAAAGTAGTAGCACTATTACTAGCCTCAAAACTAGTGGTGGTGATAGTAGAAACACTAATGTTTCTAGCAATTTCATCTTCTCTTTTCCACTTAGCATGTAATTCAGCTAATAGTCTAACATTTTCATCAATTATTACTTGTATGCAATTAGTAGCTGCAAAGGGATTCTCATTAGTTTCAGGTTTAGCAGCCATTTTATTCAAAGAAGATTGAGCTTCAGCCAAAGATGTTATATTTCTTTCAGCATTAGAGAGTTTTTCCTCAATAGTTTTATTGAAAGCAGTTTGTTTACTAATAAACTCCTTAAGCATAACTTCAAGTTCAGAGGGAGCACTCTTATTATTGTTGTAAGAATTTCCATAAGCATTACTGATGACCCACAAGTATAGGGGGTGTATCGCAGTATTTTCGATAAGTAAGAGTGTCGAACCCAACGAGGAGCAGAAGGTGCTGGCTAGTGGTATGGATCAGGAATTTCTCTGCAAATACTTAGCAAACGGATTTTTAGGGGTTTTTGATAAAGCAAGTAAACAAAGTACAAGTAAATAAAAGACAGTAGGAATAAATGCAGCAAGTGGCCCAATCCTTTATGCAGCAAAGGACAAGCTAGTTGTATTTCTATAGATGACCAAACGTTCTCAAGGACACATGGGAAGACCGTCAAGTGCTTTCGCTTCATATAGTCGATTAATCTTCTTTAGCTTGCTAAGTGTTGTGTGGGTGAACCTGTGCTAATGTACCACCCCATCCAATACTAATACATACTTGTGATTATACCCCTTGCAAACATCCGTAAGTACAAGAAACTAATTAAGGTAAAACTTAACCACAGCTTTAAACTCTAAGACCCTTACGTCCCTTGTGCAATGGTTTCCTAACAGGGGTTCAGGTTTCTGTCACTCCGGCAACCCCTATGATTAGTAGCCAAATACACAATGCATTCCCCTAGGCCCATATAGGTGAAGTGCCATGTAGTCGACGTTCACATGACACCACTAGAAGAAGTACACCACAACTTAAATAACAATCTATTGAATCTTTCTCAACATAACTCCACTACTAACAACAAGACTTCTCCCATGTCCTCAAGAACAAAACGAACTACTCACAAGACATCATATGGATCATGATCAAAGATGGAATAATGATGTATCTGAACATAAACTATAATTCAATGGTTCACTCAATAGCATCAACTACAAAGAGTAATCAACACCAGGAAAGTTTCCCCTATGAACTATGCAAGATTCAACTCAATTATTACAGAAATATGGAGATGGTGATGAGGGTGCTGATGGTGATGATGATGGTGGTGATGATGATGATCCCGATGAAGTCCAGCTTGATGGTGGTGTTGATGGCGATGATCTCCCCTCTCCGGGAAGGAATTCCCCTGGCAGAAATCTGTCTGCCGGAGAGATCTTTCTCTCTCGGTGTTTTCTGCCCCGCAGAGGCGGCGGAATCTTTCTATGGTCGCTCCCTGAGTCTTAGGGTTTCGTGGGGATGATATACGCCAGAGGGGAGAGGCTGGAGTGGGCTAGGGCAGCCACACCACTCCCTGGCGTGGCCTAGGCCTGCCCGCGCCATGGGGTGGTGTGGGCCCCTTGTGGCCCACCTCCACTTCCTCTTCTGGCATCCTGAGTCTTCTGGAAAAATAGGATTTTCCGTATATTTTCCTGGATTTGCTAATCTTCGCGAATTTTGCCTCCAAACAGCACCTTTTCCATCAGAATCCTGACTGCAGCGGTCCATGCTCCAAAAGTCATCAACCATGCAAAAATAGATGAAATAACATAAGTATCACCTCTCTATACGAAATATATCAATGAATAATAGTGAATTAAGACATAGAATAGTGATGCAAAATGGATGTATCAATTACCATTATTGGGAGGAGAAGGCTTATAATTGTTGTTACCAAAATTGTTCCTATAAGCATTATTACCATAAGCATTGTTGCCAAAATTATTATTTCTTATGAAGTTCACATCAACTTGCTCTTCTTGAGCAACCAAAGAGGCTAAAGGAACATTATTTGGATCAATATGGGCTTTCCCATTAACAATCATGGACATAATAATATCAATCTTATCACTCAAGGAGGAGGTTTCTTCAACAGAATTTACCTTCTTACCTTGTGGAGCTCTCTCAGTATGCCATTCAGAATAATTAACCATCATATTATCCAATAGTTTTGTTGCAGCACCCAAAGTGATGGTCATAAAGGTACCTCCAGCAGCTGAATCCAATAGGTTCCTTGAAGAATACTTCAATCCTGCATAAAAAGTTTGGATGATCATCCAAGCAGTCAGTCCATGAGTGGGACAATTCTTAACCAAAGATTTCATTCTTTCCCAAGCTTGAGAAACATGCTCATTATTAAGTTGTTTAAACTTCATGATTTCACTTCTCTTGGATATAATCTTACCAGGAGGATAGTATTTTCCAATAAAAGCATCTTTGCACTTAGTCCAAGAATCAATACTATTCCTAGTTAAGGAATTCAACCATTCTTTAGATTTTCCTCTCAAAGAGAAAGGAAACAATTTCAGCTTAATAATATCTCCATCTATATCCCTATGCTTTTGCATCTCACAAAGTTAAACAAAGTTATTTAGATGGGAAGCAGCATCTTCATTACCAATACCAGAAAATTGTTCTCTCATAACAAGATTGAGCAAAGCAGGTTTTATCTCAAACAAAGTATTTTCAGCCACAGGTGGAGCAATAGGTGTGCTCATAAAATCATTGTTGTTGGTGCTAGTGAAGTCACACAACTTAGTGTTCTCAAGAGTAGTCATTTTTTGGGGTTTTCACATAAGAAAGAAAACTAGTAAAACTAATTTTTTTGTGTTTTTGAAGAACAAAACAAGCAAACAAAGCAAAAAGAAACTAAGCAAAACAAAAACAACAAAGTAAAGAGATTGGTTATGAGGGACTCCCCTTGTGAAGATGTCCTTGACTCCCCGGCAACGGCGCCAGAAAAATCTTTGCTAGCTCGTGGTTGATGTAGAGCTCGTTGGGAACCCCAAGAGGAAGGTATGATGAGCACAGCAGCAAGTTTTCCCTTAGTTATGAGACCAAGGTTTAATCGAACTAGTAGGAGCAAGGAAACACCCCAAAGGTGTTACTAGTTGAGCTTTGGTAGGGCGCACTACCGATGCTAGTAGCAACGTGGAAACCTGCACAACACAACCACAGAACTTTGTCCCCAACTTGCGATGAGGTTGTCAATCTCACTGTGTTTTGCAGAAAACAAAGGATTAAACGTATCGAATGGAAAGAAGTAAAAGTTTGCAAAAAGTAAACACAAAACAGTAAAAGATTGTAGATTGTATGTAAAGTAAAGGACCGGGATCCATTGTTCACTAGAGGTGGCTCTCCTTAGATAGATAACATGCTGGGTGAACAAATTACAGCAGGGCAATTGACAAACACCGAGAAAGCAATACATGCATATACTAATCATCTTGACTCCTCTGACACTTGATTGGGCATTACAACATAATACATAGACCGCCATCCAAGTGCATCTATGACTAATAATCCACCTTCAGGTTATCATCCGAACCCCCTCCAGTATTAAGTTGCAAGCAACAGATTATTGCTTTACGAACTGCGTGTAAAGTAAACAATACAATTGTTCTATGAAGAAAGGATCGTTGTTTTCTCCCCAGTAGCAACAGCACATCTAGTACCTTAGAGATTTATGTCACTTCCCCAGATTACCAGAGGCATGAACCCACTATCGAGCATAAATACTAACTCTTGGAGTTGCTAGCATCTACTTGGCCAAGATAGCTACTAACAACGGAAAGCATGCAAGATCTCAAATAACAAAGACATGATAGAATCAATAATCAATCTGAAATAGCATCTCAATATCCATCGGAGCCCCACAAACACAACATGTATGGATTACAAATAGATGACCTTGATCATGAACGGAGCTCACAAGATCTAAACATGAAAGCACAAAGGAGGAGAAACCAGCCATCTAGCTACTACATGGATCCATAGTCCAAGGATGAACTACTCACGCATCACACCGGAGGCTTGCATGGTGATGAAGAAGGCCTCCAGGGTGAATTCCCCTCTCCGGCAGGGTGCCGGGAAGAGCTTTAGATCCCTCCCGATATAGGGATGGAGATGACGGCGGCTACAGACTCTTTCGTGGATTTTTGATCGGGTACTTAGGGTTTTCGTCCCGAGGGCAATATATAGGCGGAAGGAGAGGCCGAGGGGGTGCCGGGAGCCACTACACCACCCCCTGGCGCGGGCCAGGCCTGGCCGCACGGCCAGGTGGTGTGGCCGGACCCTGGCCCCTCTCCGTCTCGTATTCTAGCACTTGATCCCTTCCGGAAAAATAGGCACTTTGGCTTTTGTCCCATCCAATTCCGAGAATATTCATTTTCTGACTTTCCTGGAACCCAAAACAGCAGAAAACAGGCAGCTGGCACTGTGGCTCTTGTTAATAGGTTAGTCCAAGAAATCATATGAAAAGTACTCCAAAGTTGGAACAAAACACAAGAAAGTGGATAAAAACTAAGCATGGAACATCAAAAATTATAGATACATTTGCAATGTATCAGTACCCAATGCCAAAGATAGAGGATCTGTTTGACCAGTTGACTGGTGCCAGAGTGTTTTCTAAGATTGATCTTAGAACTGGTTATCATCAACTCAAGATTCATGCAATGGATATTACAAAGACCGCCTTTACCACCAGATATGGATTGTATGAGTATATGGTCATGTATTTTGGATTAACCAATGCCCCCGCTTATTTCATGAATCACATGAATAAGATTTTTATGAACTTCCTGGATAAGTTTGTCGTTGTTTTTATCGACGATATTCTAATCTATTCAAAGTCAGAAGAATACCATGAGCTACACCTGAGAACCATCCTTGAAACCCTTAGAGAGCATCAGTTGTATGCCAAGTTTAGCAAATGTGAGTTCTAGTTGAAGGAAGTAGGATTCCTAGGACATATTGTGTCGGCAGGAGGAGTCGTTGTTGATCTCGCCAAGATCAAAGATGTTGAAGACTAGAAAGCCCCAACCACTCAAACCCAAGTCCGCGCATTTCTCAGATTAGCGGGATATTACCGCAAGTTCGTTGAAGGATTTTCGAGCATCACCAGACCAATGACCCAATTGTTGAATAAAGATATAAAGTTTGAATGGACTGACAAATGTGAAGCAAGCTTTCAAGAGCTCAAGAGGAGATTGATTTCAGCCCCAATTCTGATTATGCCAGATATCAAGAAGCCTTTTGATGTGTATTGTGATGCATCCAAGATTGGTCTCGGATGTGTGTTGATACAAGAAGGCAAAGTCATAGCATATTTGTCTAGGCAACTGAAGCAGCATGAGCAAAACTACCCTACCCATGATCTTGAACTAGCAGTCATAGTTTTAGCCTTGAAGACATGGCGTCATTACCTTATGGGTAACCGCTTTGAGATTTATTCGGATCACCAGAGCCTGAAGTATATTTTCACCCAGAAGGAGCTGAATATGAGGCAAAGGAGATGGATAGAGTTAATCAAGTATTATGACCTTGACATTCACTATCACCCCGGCAAAGCCAATGTGGTAGCGGATGCTCTTAGCAGATTACCGTGTAGATTAAACACCAAGCCCAGCCAAGTTTGCATGAAGAGTTGGAGCAGTTTAGAACGGATCTGGTTAGCAAAGGATTTTTAGCTAGCATTGAACTTCAACCCACTTTGATCAGTTAGATCAAGGAGGCGCAGAAAGGAAATGCGAGTATCGACGGAATCAAGCGTCGTATTGGTACATGAAAGGTACCCGGATTCACCGAGGATGAAGAAGGAGTTTTGTGGTACAAAGGACGTATCTGTGTGCCATCAGATTCCGAGCTGAAGCAAGTTATCATGCAAGAAGCTCATGATACTCTTTATTCTATCCACCCCGGAGGAACAAAGATGTATCAGGATTTTAAGGAGCAATTTTGGTGGCACAAGATGAAGAGAGAAATCGGAAGCTACATAGCTAAGTGTGATATCTCCTAGTGAGTCAAAGCGGAACATCAGAGACCCGCGGGACTTTTGCAACCATTGCAGATTCCAGAATAGAAATGGGATTCCGGCGGAATGGATTTTATCACCGGTTTGCCTACTTCTAGTAAGGGAAATGACTCTATCTGGGTCATAGTTGATAGATTGTCCAAGGTAGCCCATTTTATACCTGTCAAGACTACCTACCAGAGTTCGAAGCTAGTAGAGTTGTACATTGCTAGAATCGTCAGTTTGCATGGAACCCCTAAGACCATAGTGTCGGATCGAGGATCCTAGTTTACCTCAAGATTTTGGTAGAAAGTCCAAGAAGGATTAGGAACCAAGCTGCATTTCAGCATAGCTTATCACCCGCAGACCGATGGACAGACTGAAAGAGTCAACCAAATCTTAGAAGATATGTTGCGAGCTTGTGTGCTAGAGTATGGATCAAAATGGGAAGATTGTCTACCTTTCGCAGAATTCTCATACAACAATAGTTATCAAGCCAGTTTGCAAATGGCCCCATTTTAATTTTTGTATGGAAGAAAGTGTCGTACCCCCTTGAATTGGTCGCAAGTAGGAGATAGTTAGATTTTCGGACCCGGCATCCTACGAGAAGCCGAAGATAAGG
The DNA here is from genome assembly GCA_916181665.1 of Avena sativa. NCBI lineage: Eukaryota > Viridiplantae > Streptophyta > Magnoliopsida > Poales > Poaceae > Avena > Avena sativa. The sequence goes on from OV702287.1 coordinate 5,787,027, forward strand.
TTCACAAAGTCCATGAGAACCTCAAGACTGCCCAATCTAGACAGAAGAGTTATGATGACAAGAGACGTCGAGACTTGACTTTCAATGTTGGAGATTTTGTGTATCTCAAAGTGTCAACCTTGAAGGGAATGCAACGTTTTCAACTAAAAGGGAAGTTAGCTCCCAGATATATTGGACCCTTCAAGATTTTGAATCATCGAGGAGAAGTATCATATCAACTGGAACTGCCAGAGGAGATGGCAGCCATCCATGATGTGTTCCATATCTCACTACTTCGCAAATGCTTAGAAGTTCCAGAGAAGACCGAAGTGTTCAAGAACATCGATCACCAAGCCATAGATATCAACAAGGATCTGACGTATCGTGAAGTACCCATTCGTATTTTGGAAGAAGCCTTCAGAACCACCAGGACCCGGAGTATCAAGTTTCTCAAGATCCAATGGAGCAACCATACCGAAGAAGAAGCTACCTGGGAATGAGAAGATTACATTAGGACTGAGTTTCTAGATCTCTTTAGTTCCTAGTTTTTCTTAAATCTCGGGACGAGATTTTGTTTAAGGAGGGAAGGTTTGTAACACCCCAAAAACATTAATCAAGATTATCAAGTTCTAATCACCCAAATTTAGGATTAAAAAAAATTATTCCAAAATTTCCATATGAATGCATGTGTGTTTTGCATTAGTGTAAAATTGAGTGAAATTGCCATGCTTGATTGCTACAAATGATGAGAAATGGTTTAAAGATGAATACTACATCATCTAGGCCAATATCAAACAAAATCAAAAGAAATCAAATATGAATTAATTAAGCTAATGGTCATTTTGACCAAAGTTAACCACTAGGCCACTTTGAGTGTTCCTAGAAGAGAATTTCTAACAGAAACATTTCTACTTCTTTTCACCCCTTGCTAGACCAAGTAAAAGTGAACCCAAGCCCACTTTACAAACCCATAGAAACTATTTTCAAATATATTTAATGCACAGGTCAAATTTGAATCTAGTTCATATGGTAAGATCACACTTTTTCAAAAACCACTCAAACCAATTCCACTTGACTTTTACAAGAAACCATAGATACTCAAGCATAAGTTTAGCTCACTCGCCAAAATTCATTCAAAAATTCCAAATTCAAATTCTTGCAGCCATTAAGACAAACACCTTGCAGACTCTAATTTAACTCTGGCCTAACTTCACTGTTTGAGTAGTGATCTCTCGACCATTTGGTTCCCTCTTCACTCCCCTGTCTCCCCTAGTGTCGAGAAGCACTAGACCACTCTACTCCTTAGCCGTTTTGCACCAGTGCGCCGTCGCCTGAAGCCACACTCGCCGGCCGACAGTGGGTAGAGCGACAGAGGACACGTCGCCCTCTCCCACGACATGCACCAGACACGCCATTATCCACCACCATCCCCTGTCTAGCCCATGACCATAATCAAGCCCTAGACCACCCCAACTACGTCGCGCCCAGTCTCTCTGCGTCGTGCCGAGAACGCGCCAGAGCGCCGCACCCGACCGGCTCGCACAGATTGCGCCTCGCTCTCTCCGCGCATGCGCCCACTCACCATGATCACCACCACCTCCCAGACACCCCCGTTAACCGCCACGCGACCCGTAGAACCCGTGTGCCATCGCAAACACCGGCGCTCCCACGTAGAGCATCGCACGTGCCCGACCAACCTAGACCACCCCGTGCCTAGCCATTAAGCCAGTGACGACCGCCAGGGAACACCGCACCACCCCTACCCTCAGTCGCACCGCTAGCTTCCTGTATCGTCATCACCGACGAGCCCGAGCACATCCCATTCGGTCCCCTTGCTATTGTATAAATAGAGACCCCCTCCGCCTCCATTCTCCACACCCACACACTCCCCACTCCTCACTGAGCCTCCCACACTTCTTCCCGGAGCAAAGCGAGCTTTGCTTCGCCGGAATTTGGCCGGAGCCCGCCGCTGCAGAAGGAGAAGGGTGCCGTCGATTGGAGACGCCCCAGGAACTACCGCGACCACCGTTCGAACCGCCGTTGTCGACTGATACATCCAAAACGTATCTACTTTCCCGAACAATTTTGCTATTGTTTTTCCTCTAAACTTGTGTGATTTGGATACAACTAATACGGATTGACGCTGTTTTCAGCAGAATTACCTTGGTGTCTAGTTTTTGTGCAGAAAATCAACTATCAGGAAAAATCCCGGAAAATATGCCAAAAATTCTATTTCACCAGAAGATTCACGGAGCTAGAAGACGAGATGTAGTAGGGCCACGAGGGACCCACACCACCTGGCCGCGCGGGCCAGGCCAGGCCGCGCCTAGGGGTGGTGTGGCCGCCTCGGCTGCCCCCTCGGCCGTCCTCTTTGCCTATAAGTTGCCTCCTGACCTAAAACCCCAGGAGGGTCGATGTTTTTCCAGAAAGAGTTCCGCTCTGATGCCACCACCAGATTCCGCGATTCGGAACCAGAAACTCCGTTCTGGCACCATGCTGGGACGGGGAATTGGAGGAGATCATGGCCATCAGCATCACCATTGCTTCTCCATCAACCATCCATGTTTCCCCCGTCTATGAGTGAGTAAATCCCCCACTGTAGGCTATGGGGATGGTAGGGATTGGATGAGATCGTTCATGTAATGGCATCGGATTGTTAGGGTATGATGCATAGTATCTACTATTAGTGCTTTTTGACTTTGTTGCAACTTGTTATGCTTATTGCTTGTCACTAGGCCCGAGTGCCATGATTTCAGATCTGAACATGTTATTGATTTATTATGATAGTATTGTTTATGGTCTTACCTGCAAGTTGTATACACATGTTGTTGTCCGGAACCAAAGGCCCCGAAGTGACAGAAATCAGGATAACCGGCGGGAATGGCTTTGATGTGAGGATCACATGTGTTCATGGAGTATTAATGCTTTGCTCCAGTGCTCTATTAAAAGGAGCACCTAAATTTCCAGTAGCTCCCTTAAGGCCCCGCTGCAAACGGGCTGTGAGGACAAAAGATGTTGTGCAAGTTCTCATTGTGAGCACGTACGACTATATATGGAACACATGCCTATGATTATTTAGTACTTGGATGCTTTATCTTATTTGTCTGCAAATGCCCTATGTTTTGCTTGTTTATGAATTGTCTTGTCCATGCAACGCATATCCATTCATCCCTATGCCTACCGCGCTTTAATCCTACTATTTACTGCAATTCTTACTACTGTCTTTACTTTACTACTGCTATTACTTTACTATTTCTACTACAAAACTGTTGCTACTGATAAAGTGCTGTGAGCAAGATTGTTTCCAGGTGCAGCTAAATTGACAACTCAGTTGTTAAGGCTTATAAATATTCTTTGGCTCCCATTGTGTCGAATCAATAAATTGGGTTTCACTTCCCTCGAAAATACTGTGATACACCCCCTATACTTGTGGGTCATCAAGACTATTTTCTGGCGCCGTTGCCAGGGAGCATAGCTTTATTTATCAAGTTCACTTGGATTCTCTAATGTTCGCTGCCATCCATCCATCATGGGTAAGTCTCATGATAGCAAGGTCCCTATTTTACCATCCACTACAAGAAGAGGTATGGTTCTGAACACCTCTGTTGCTCTTGATTCACCGTCTGTTATGAGTAAGCTCTTACACCACCACATACACATGCTACACACACTGCTACTACTGCTGAATCTGAAACTTCTGATACTTATGATGCTGATTCTACTATGCTTGATAAGAGTGGTTCATTAGGTCCTTTCCTAGATGCTACGATTTCTAGAACTATATCTAGAAATACTGATACTCCTAATGAAGACACTATTACACCTGTCAGTTCACCTGAGTCTAGAGAGAGCTATGATATTGAAGACGGTTATATTGAGATGATCGATGAATTTATTAAAGAATGTCAAAACACCCATGATAGGAGTGCTGCTAAGAGTCTCCTTGAGAGGCATACTATAAGACCCAAATTGTCTCCTAATGCTAAGTTTGCTGCATCTCCCATAAACATTAAAGATAAGGATTATAATTTCTCTCTTGATCTATCCTACATAGCTATTGTTGAGAAAGAACCTTTTTGTGGGACTAAGAATGAAAGTGCGGTAGCACATATGACTGAGCTTTCTACCATGAGTGGCCTGTTTTCTGATGATATTAAGATGCGCACCTACTTTGTTGCTAAAATTTTCCCCTTTTCACTGAAAGGAGAAGCTAAAACTTGGTTTAATAATTTACCTCTTGGATCTATTGATAGCCCTGATTGCTTGATTAGTACTTTCCTACAGAAATATTTTCCTCCTAGTGCTAGACATGCTATGTTGCAGGAACTTTTTGATTTTAAACAGGGAGAAAAAGTGATATTGCCTGAATCATGGGCAAGGTTTTGTTCTTTGATTCATGCACAGGCTGGATGTCCTTTACCTAAGAATGAAATTCTTGATATATTTTATAATGGACTAACTGAAGAATCTAGGACATACCCGGATAGTTGTGCTGATTGTGTTTTCTGGAATAGGACTCCCAAGGAAGCTGAGGAATTAATGGCTAAAATAAGCAAAAATTATGAAGACTGCACTCCTCCTGAACCAGCTATACCTGAAACAATTATACCTAAACCAACTATCCCTGTGCCTACACCAACATCAAGAAATAGGGGAGTTATTGAACTAAATGATGAAGTGATGAAGGAAGCTAAGAAATGTCTTAAGGAGAAGGGAATTAAAGCTACAGATGTCAAGAATTTACCTCCTATAGAAGAATTATGTAAGCCTATCCCCCACTCATCCACTATTGAGGTACACTCTCTCCAACATTTTGATCAAGGTGATATCCCTTACTCTAAACCTCCTGATCAATGCTTAGAAGAATTCTATATTTTTATTGTTAAGCAAGATAATTTTAATAAAAGGGTGCAAAATCATTTGATGGAAAACACTATAGCTATTGTTGAGTTGAAGGATATTGTGGAAAGAACCTCTAATGATGTTAAAATGCTTGTTGAACATTTTGAAATGGTTCAAACTCAAATTGATCAGCTTATTAAAGTACAAAAAGACTTGCTAGTTAACGCTGCTAAAGAAAAACATGCTTATGAAATTAGAACTAGAAGTGGTGCTGCCACCCAGGATCCTCTATATCATGAAGGGCATCCTAAAAGAATTGAGCAGGATTCTCAAAAAATTGAAAATAGTGGTACTACCCCTAAGAAAACAAAGAAGAAACATAAAACTATTGAAGAACCTTCTGAACCTGCTAAAGATCCTAATAGTATATTTGTCTTTGATGTTGAAACTGAAAGTGGTAATGAAGAAAATGATGCTCCTGATAAAGATAAGGTTGAGGAAGAACCTGAAAGGCACACTAAGAATACTAAATACACTAAAGAAGATTTTGTTGCTAAAAAACATGGTAGTGAAAGAGAGCCTTGGGTCCAAAAACCTATGCCTTTCCCTGATAAGAAACACAAGTCAAAGGAAGATGAACACTATGATAAGTTTTGTGAGTGGATGAAACCTTTATTCTTGCAAATTCCTTTAACTGATGCTATTAAATTGCCTTCCTATTCAAAGTATATGAAGGATATTGTATCGAATAAAAGGAAGATCCCTAATGAAGAAATTTCTACTTTGCTTGCTAATTATTCCCTTAATGGTAAGGTTCCAAAGAAACTTGGAGACCCAGGGATTCCAACCAGTCCTTGCTATATTAAAAATAGTTATGTTAGAACTGCTTTGTGTGATTTGGGAGCAGGAGTTAGTGTTATGCCTTTTTCTCTCTATAAGAGACTTTAACTAGAAAAACTAATACCAACTGATATATCTTTGCAAATGGATGATAAATCTACTACTATTCCTGTTGGTATATGTGAGTATGTACCTATTCAAGTGGCTCATAATTGCTCGATATTAACTGATTTTGTTGTGCTTGAAATGCCTGAAGATGATAATATTTCTATTATTCTTGGGAGACCTTTTCTTAATACTGCAGGAGCTGTTATTAATTGTAATCAAGGAAAGGTGACTTTCAATGTTAATGACAAGGAACATACTTTCTATTTCCCCAAGAAGATTGATAGGACTTATGGTTTGAATTCAATTGAACATGTTGAGGGCATTCAAGTTGGAGAAATATATTGTCCCATACCACGAGAAAAATATGAAACTATTATGATTGGGACCATTGCTATCAAGGTTGAGGTAACATAATCATTAGCGGAATACAAAGTTTTGTTTCATATAAAATTGTTTTGGTAATAAGACCTGATCAACCTTGTTAGCAAAAGTATTTCATTGAACAAAACAATGTTTTCACCATGATTATCTCTGCTTACTTCTATTCTATCCATTTTAGTTTTTGCTTTCGTTTAGTTTATTTTTCTGTTGTTAGTTGCTTTCATGTTAGAGTGTCTTAGAACTTCTGAAGTTCTAGCTTTGTTTTGTCATTGCATTCATTCCAGAAACCTCTTTCTGTCAGAAAATCATTCATTTATGCCTGAAATTTCTCAAAAATAAACTGTCTCGAAAAATTCCAGAAAAATCAAATTAAATTTTTACATGAAAAAAGAGGCACAGAAGTGCCTGGAAGGTACCAGGGGGGCCACCTGGCAGGCACACCACCTGGTGGTGCGGCCAGCCCAAGGGCGCGCCTGGCCATGGTGTGGGCCACCCCTGGCCCTCCACTCACTCTCTAACTTGCCCCTGCTCTCTCTCTCCCAAGAAAACACCAATTCATTGCTCGAAATTGCGTTCTTGTTGTTCTTTCCCACGATTTTTTGATATCCTTGCTCAGCCCATCTTTGCTGCTGAAATTTGGAGCATTTGTTCTCCGGTATGTGACTCCTCCGCTTGTCCAAGTAGATTTGTGTTTAGTGGTTTGTATCTTGAGTATTTTGCTGCTCCAGGTGATAGGTTATGAGATCTTGTAAGCTTGTTCAATGCTTAGAGATATTGTTTTGATGCATGTTTAGGCCTCTTACAAGTCCCTATGAGTAGTGCCCTTCATTATATTTTCACTTTGCAATCACTTGTGTAATGGATGTTTAGATTTCAGAACAGAAGATGAATGAGCATCAACTCAACCAACATGAACTGAGGGTGCCTGAGGTTATGAAGGTTCATCGAGAGGAGGAAGTTTTCCCTTCCATCTATCCATGCTTCGAATTCATGAGGGTTGCAGGAATTTCCCAGGACTTCCACACCTTAGTTGTTAATGCAGGATTGGAGCACTTTGTGGAAGATGAACCTTGTCAATTTGTGAAACTAACTATGTCTATGGTGCGGGACTTTCGATTTAGTCACTCTTTTCCTAACCCCATGGTCCACTACAAAATTTACAATATAGGTGTCGACCATCCTCTTGATGACTTTTGTGCAGCTATTAAGGTATCGTAGTGGGGATCGTATGGAAGGACTAAAGAGCGACCTGCACCACTCATGGACTTGTATGCGGAGATTTGCCAAGGGAGCAGCTTCTCGAAGGAGAGCGGGAAAATTCGTAACATTCATCTCCCGTCTATTCGCTACTTTGCTTACTTTATTGCCAAGTGTGTTCTTGCTAGGAAAACTGCCAATAAGTTATCTTCGTATGATCTAGCATTCATCTCTGTTGCTCTTAAACGAGATAGGACTTATAATTTGGGTGCCTTGATAGCTTTCTGCCTTGCTGCTAACCACGAGAAAGGTGGAATTTGTGGAGGCCTCATTGCTTCTCGTTTATTAGCGTTGCATGGTTTAGTGCCTCATCATCTAGACCTACAGTTTCCCATAGAAAGGCTTGATCTTAATTCCATGATACAGCATAAATTTCTTTCTTCTTGGGCTAATCTGAGTGAGTTGTCTTATGAAATAACCTTTTTCAAGGCTGGTTGGAGAAGGAGTAAGTCCGAGCGATTTGTTATTTTGCCTGCACCTGTTTTGTTTAACCTTGATACTAGGGTAGGATGGTCACTCACTGAGGAAGAGCTTGTTATGTACTTGGGAGAGCTCTCCCAACAGTAGTAGGATACTAGAAGGGAGGTCACAGATGATTTAGTCCAGCCCTCGAATGAGGGGGAGTCTTCATATCAATAGCCTACATATGATTGGGGAGCTTCTTCTTCCCAAGGTCCTAATCACGATCATTCTTACAATGACCCGCCTGCTTGGAACCCTTACTCATATTTGGATTGATACCCACTTAGGCCAAAAGCCTAAGCTTGGGGGGAGGTACACCGACATCACACTCATCTCCATATCATTTTTCGTCGGTACTTTGTATATTCATGTTTCGTTCTCTTTTTAGTTTTTGTTCTCTCTTTGTTTTTGCTTTCTAAAACACAAAAAGACCAAAAATATTTCTATTGTTTCTCTTTGTTTGCTTCTTCTTCTTCTTTTTGCCTTGGTTTGCTTTTCCCTTTTTGCTTTGTTTGAACTATTCAAAAAATCCAAAAAGATTTTGCTTTGCTTGTTCTTCAATTTTGGTTCTTGCTTTTAAAAATCGAAAACACCAAAAATATTTGTTGTTCTTCTTTGGTTTTGTGAGTTTGTTGCAGGGTTCAGCAGTCCTCAGTGGAATTTGGTTTCATGTTATTATTCAAGCCACACAAGTGAAGGGCAATAATGAGGATTAATGACAACTTGAGGTGTGGTAAGAGGCTGGTGACAAACTCTATTTGTTTTCATTTTTGTACATATACTCATCATTGTGGGCATGCTTAGTCTGTTCATGTAGGGTGTATGTTATTTATGGATGCTTAGTAGTTCTTGCTTTCTTATGATTAGCTCCAGCTCGCTAATAATTTGTCGCATGTCATATGAATGTTCGCTTGCATTGCTCTATTCATAACTTGGTATGATATTGTGGTACCCTCCTCTGAGTGTTTCACTTGAATTGACTTGGCACATGCTCATGCATGCATATGACTGAAACAATAATCAGTTAAGCCTCGATGAATTATTTTGCCTCAGGGGTCTTGAATCACTTTCATGACCATGATTAGTCCTGTTTTGTTGCAATCATGATTATGACAATTACTTCTCTCTCGTTTGTTAGCCTTCACTTGCACTGAGTATGATTTACTCGTGTTTCCAACTCCCTAAACCCAATATTGCCAAAAGTGTCCACCATACCTACCTATTAGCATTATTTGCTGTTCCGTGCATATTTAGTATGCCTTGTTTTCTTCCGAATAAAATGTTTGCTTGTTACGAGAAAGTTAGTTAGTAAAGCTCTCACGAACTAGATGGCACACTTTACCTTCTTGCACTTAATAATCTTGAACCATTGCGTCCATCTTTGTTGCGTATATGCTTGCGCTTTATAAGTTGAAGTTAGCAGAACCATGTATCATGGGGAACGCTTTCAACATTGCACTGGTACTTTATACCTCGTTGATATCTTGATTCTTTTGCTTATGGATCCCAGCGGTGTGAAATAAAAGGGGAACTTGTAAGATCATGGAGTTTGTATGTGTGTTAGAGAAACGCCTGGGTCGCTAGCCTAAGCCATGCCTAATCATGGTGGAAACTTGCAGCATAACCATAATGATCACTCTATGAAGCATCCTCAATAAAAACCTATGCAAATAGAAAATAAAAAGATCATTGAGATGCTCATTGTCTGCTTGCCTTGTCATTTTGATTATGGGATAGCTCCTGTATCATGTGCAAGGGGTACCCCGTTGGCGGTTCTCTATGATACATATGTAATTACAATGACAAGAGCTTACTTGTGACTGAAGTTGAGTAGCATGAGGTCTGGTACTCGTAAGTAAGGGGCATGAGACTCTAGCTTATAACTTGTCAACCATATCCTCCTAGTTGTGTCACTTTAACCTTAACCATTTAAAGATGCTTATGATAGGGGCAATGAGAGCTCAAAGCTAATGAGTACCATACTGTCAGCATTTGGAAGCCTTCAAACTATTCAAAACCTTTTCATTTCCTTGTTGAGTCTCCACATATTCTATGAGCACTTGCTTGAGAGCATAGTTGTCATTCTTAGTGTAATATGCTTGTCTCAAAACTTGATTATTTGTGTTATGACTTTGATGCTTGTATCTTTGATATCTTAGTGAAACTGAAGCAGACTTGAATCTGTCAGGCCGGATTATCCGGCCTGGCCAGGGGCCCTTTAGGAGCTGTTTAGGCCCTTCAAAGTTGGGGGAATGAACTAAATACCAGAGCCCTTTAGGAGCTGTTTGATACCTTGCACACACTCCCATACTCAACACAATATCGGGTCTAGATGCGCAGAGGTAAAGAAGAGAGCCGATCATGGACCGGTATACCTTTTGGTCCACATCTTTACCATGAGGGTTGAGTTCGAGATGACACTTTGTTTGCATCGGAGTAGCGACACCATTTAGATCCGTCATCTTGAATCTCTTGAGCATGTCTTGGATGTACTTTTCTTGATTAATAAAGGTTCCTTCTCTTAGTTGCTTGATCTCGAATCCAAGAAAGAGCCGTAATTCCCCCATCATAGACATCTCAAACCTGTCAGTCATAAGCTTTGAAAATTCATCGTTAAAAGCTTTGTTAGTAGAACCAAAAATGATATCGTCTACATATAGTTGGCATACGAAAAGCTCCCCCTTAACCTTCTTAGTAAAAAGAGTGGGATCGATTTGCCCAACTTCGAAGCCACGATCTAACAAAAGCTCTTTAAGGTGCTCATACCACGCACGTGGGGCTTGTTTAAGGCCATAGAGTGCCTTATCGAGTTTGTAGACATGGTTCGGGAAGTTAGGATCCTCAAACCCCGGGGGTTGCTTTACGTATACCAACTAATGTAGAGGACCATTAAGGAAGACACTCTTGACGTCCATTTGCTGCAACTTAAAATTGTTATGAGCAGCATAAGCAAGTAGGATACGGATGGACTCAAGACGAGCCACAGGAGCATAGGTCTCGCCGAAGTCAATGCCCTCAACTTGGGAGTAACCTTGTGCCACAAGTCTTGCCTTGTTCCTCACAACGATGCCATTCTCATCTTGCTTGTTCTTGAAAATCCACTTGGTGCCGATAACATTGCGGCACTCTTTGGGTTTCTCCACTAGTTTCCAGACTTTGTTGCGCTCGAAATTGTTCAATTCTTCATGCATAGAAACATCCCAGTCTGGGTCTTCAAGAGCTTCAAAGACCTTCTTAGGTTCCACCATGGAGATATGAGCTTGATGCTCACCAAAACTGGCCAATTCTCTTCTAGTAGACACCCTTCGTCGAAGATCACCAACAACCTTGTCGAGAGTGTGACCCCTCAACTCAAGGTTGCGATCAGCCCGAGCCTTGCGACGAAGTTCAATAAGTTTGTGTCTCTTGGTGGAGGAGATTCATCACTTGAGTCTTCATTGAAGGCATTTTCTCCGCCTTGATTAGTAGATGGAACATCAGTAGCAGGTGGTGGAGATGCATGCCCTTGAGGTGAGTCCGTAGCCATAACAGGAGGCTGCAGAACTGGAGAGTCAGGACCGGATAATCCGGCCGATGAAGTGGCCGGATAATCCAGCCTGGGAGGACTTGCAGCAGCAACATCAGGAAGCCTGGGACTGGCTTGACCTGGCAAGGAGCCGGATAATCCGGGGTCAGCCGGAAAATCCGGCCTGGAGCTTGTGTTGATATCTTCACCACCAGGAGCTGCTGGAGCAGGGTGGCTGGATAATCCGGTATCAACCGGAAAATCCGGCCTGGAGCTTTCTGGAGCATCTTGACATTCAGCAGTTGATGGAGATGGTGTAGAAGTTGCCCCCGTGGTTGGAGCGTGTTGCGTATGTGTAGATGAGGGCTCTATATGAGTAGAGCATTGTCCTTCCCGGTCCGCCACAAGGGGTTCCTCAATGGGGCGGAAGAATCCCACGCCCATTCTTCTTATGGCATCTTGGGGTATTTCAACATCTGCATCACAAACACCAACTTGCTCCGCACGGGAACCGTCATTTTCCTTGAACACCACACTACAAGATTCTACAACAGTTCCGGAGAGCTTATTGTAGACTCTATAAGTGTGGGATTCGGCACCATAACCAAGAAAAATACCTTCTAGAGCCTTAGAATCAAACTTAGATAAACGAACTACTTTAATAAGAAAGAAACACTTACACCCGAATACCCGAAAGTATGAGATGTTTGGCTTGTTACCGGTAAGTATTTCATACGGAGACTTGTCCAAAATCTTGCGGAGGTATAAACGATTGGATGAATGACAAGCAGTAGAGATTGCTTCAGCCCAGAAGTTATATGGAGATTTGAATTCGGCCAACATTGATCTTGCCATGTCCATTAGAGTTCGATTCTTCCTCTCGGCTACACCATTTTGTTGAGGGGTGTACGCAGCGGAATATTGATGTCTTATCCCCTCTTCACTTAGGTACTCATTTAAGGTGTAGTTCTTGAACTCCGAGCCGTTATCACTCCTTATAGCCAGAATGGGGACGTTGTGTTGATGTTGAACCTCGTTGGCGAAGTCGATGACAGTTTGTTGAGTTTCACTCTTCAACTTGAAGAAATAAACCCAAGTGTATCTTGAGTAATCATCAACAATCACTAGACAATAATTTTTCCCACCGAGGCTTGCATGAGATGGAGGTCCGAAAAGATCCACATGAAGAAGCTCCAAGATCCTTTTTGAAGAGATAATGGTTTTCCTTCGATGAGGAGAATCATGCATTTTCCCTTCAACACACGCCCTGCAGACACGATCTTTGGCAAAAGAGACATTTTCTTTTAGTCCAAGAATGTGGCCACCCTTGTGGAGACTTTGCAAAGTTCTCATATTGACGTGGGCTAGTCGGCGATGCCATAGCCAACCCGCGTCAGCCTTTCCGAAAAGACACATCGGGCCTGTAGTGGTTTTCCCCGAAAAGTCTACCACGTACAGGACATATCCCACGAAAGCGACTTTTAGAGACTTGCTCCACAAGAGTACCACCAAATTAGTATCAATGTAAACTGCAAAGCCCATCTTACCAAGGGCACGAACTGAAAGTAAGTTATACCCGAGGGTTTCAACAAGCATGACGTCCATGAGGGAGATATCGTGAGCCACCACAACTTTGCCGAGACCCAATACCTCAGATTTTGACTTGTCACCATAGGAGATGGTAATGTGATCAAGGTTTGGCCGCATCTCCGTGATGATCTCCTTGCTTCCGGTCATATGACTCGTACAACCGCTATCGAGTACCCATTTAGAACCACCAGAAGCATAGCCCTCGGATCCTCTTGCCATTAGGCAAGTGGCGTTGTTGTTGACGGCATTCTCGTTCGGCGAGTCGAAGAGAGAGGAGGGAGTCGATGTGGTGGCTATAGCAGCCACTTCGCGGGAACTATCATCATCCTCTTCATCTTCACTTGCGGAGGAGTATTCCTCTTGAGCTACAAGGACCATCTTGGGTTGCTTCTTGAAAGGACCATGCTTCTTAGCAAATGGCTTCTTCTTAGGAACTTTGGATTTCTCTTTAAAAATGAGCCTGCCACCATTGTCTTCTCTATTTTCATAAGGATACTCGGCTACAAAGTGCAGTCTATCTCCATAGTTGAAGCAAGTTCTCAATCTTGGGCCACTTTCTCTTCTTCCATTTGACCCGTTCTTGCGCTCAAGTTCAGACTTGGCTTTGGCAGGGTCCTTCCAAAAGTTCCTTGCATAGAATGCCATGTACTCACCATGAGCACGTTTGACCTCACCGGGGCAGTCCATGGATATCCTCTCAAATGCTCCTTCATCATCCTCTTGCTCAGCAACATTGGCTTTGAGAGCCATATTGACACCCTTTTGCATTTCAATGGCCCGAGCACGGGCATCTTCAGCATTCTTTGCCGCCACTTTGAATGACGCCATTTCTTGCATGACTTCATTGGATGTCATTTGATGATAGTTGTGTTTACCTTGCAAGCTCTTCAAATCCGTCGGTTCGAAAGGCATTAAGGCACTCACATACTTCCTTTTTATCCATGCATCATCAATGTGAGTGGCCCCATACTTCCGAAATGTTATTGCGATGCCCTTAAGTCTTCTATACATGTCCTCATGGTTTTCACCATCCAACATGTAGAATCCCTCAGCTTCGTTACTAAGGGAATCATACCGGTTTATTCTCATTCTTTCATTTCCAACAAAAAGGTCTGTAAGAGCATCCCACGCCTCTTTAGCCGTGTTGAGATGTTCAATGTGTGGCATGTCCTTGGGACCCACACCCAGCTGTATCATGTGGAGAGCAGTGGCATTCAACTGGCTATCCACAACTTCCCTTCTTGTTAGATTGGTTTGATCTCCAGCATGAAGACCTTCTTCAATGATCCTCCACAATTCAATAGAGGAGCTGCAAACATGAGATTTCATTAGAAATTGCCATTGGTTAAAAGAAGATGCAGTGAGCTTGGGTGGATCACCCCTATTGTTTATATGAGGATGAGGGATAGGTGGGTCAGGGGAATATACGTGGCGAACCTCACTATATTCCTCCTTACCACTTCCCTTTTTGGAGGTGGAACCATTTAGTTTTTCACCTTCCACATCATCATCCTTGGATCCGGTGTTACCCTTTTCCTTAGATGATGGTGAGGGAGCCTCAGAGGAGGATGGAGATGGGGCTATGGATGATGTAAGGCGAGCAATCATTTGATTCATCTCCTCCATCTTTGCCTCAAAGGATTTCAACAAGGTTGTTTCCAACGACTTGAGATCATCCATTATGACTTTATCCACAGCCTCATTTCCATCATCCCTTGTACCCATACTACTCTTAGGCGGTTAAGCCCGAATTAAGAGCCGGGGCTCTGATACCAATTGAAATGGATCGTATGGGCACCTAGAGGGGGGTGAATAGGTGTTATACCAATTTTTAATTCTTTTTCAATTTTAGGCTTAGCACAAAGGTAAATTCTCTAGATAAACTAATGTGGGGAATTTCCCTATATGCAAACCTATCTACTAGCGAGTAAGGAGCGAGTGGAAGAGGAACGAGTGAACCGAAGTGAAGCACGTGGAGACACAGGATTTGTTTGACCACAGTTCCTTCCTTGTTAAGGGAAGTACGTATGCGTTGGAGGGGTGGGCGGTACTAAGACCACCACGCCACAAAAGGCCTCACCCTGTTCTCCGATGGATCTCGCCACAACAGGCCTGATCCACCTTCCACTATAGGTACCCTTCGAGGCGGGCACCGACGCCTTTACACAACTAGCGGGGCAACAACTCCACAACAACTTGGAGGCTCCTGAAATGACAACAAGCTGCCACAAGAAGAAAGTTGTCAAATACAATAACACAATCTAGGTATTGACGAGAATACTAGATCAAGGATTTCTCCAAGTGAATGGAGAGGAGTTGAAGTGCTTGATTCTTGATGTTGATGATGAACTTCTCCTCCTTCAATTCCACCAAAGATCAAGACCTTAGGGTGGTTGAAGTGGGAGATCGAGATTTAGAGCTCTTGCACAGGGTCTGGTCAAATTCGAATGAATCAAGAGTTCTAGACGTTGGGGAAGAAGGGGTATTTATACCCCTTTCCAAAAACCAGCCGTTGCACACTTTGGGGGCCGAATTATCCGGCCCAAGTGAGGGCTGGATTATCCGGTCTGGGGAAACTCCGCCCCAGACTCGGAATATCAGGCAGACAATCCGCCCCCTCTCTGAGCGTCGCGCCGAGCTTGCCCTTGATCAACTTCTGGGGGACGGATTATCCGACCCTATGCGGAGGCCGGATTATCCGGCCTGGGGAGAAAAAAACCGCCCTAGTTCGGATTTTCCGGTACAAAATCCGACCGGATACTGAGCGACGCGCCTTGGGTCCTTTTGCTCGAAAACTGGGGGCCGGAATATCCGGCCCTTGCGAAACCCGGATTATCCGGCCTGGGAAGGAAAAACCGCCCCAGTTCGGATTTTCCAGGAGAAAATCCGCCTGGACACTGAGCAACGCGCCTTGGCTTCCTTGAGAGATGAGGTAGGCCGGATTATCCGGCCCTTGGAGGGGCGGATAATTCGGCCCCCCTCAAAACTTCCTGCACACTTAGCGCACATGAAAAGTCTCCATAGTATTGTTATCTAACACGCAAAACATAGGAAAACATGAAATGCTCTTTTAGCGGCTGGGCAAGAATTTTCGCGCCGGCGCCTCCCAAAACGCTACGGGGGGCCTTTGAGGCCCCCGAGTGAAGATGCTCTTAGTCCCGATTCCGTAGTCCCGGATGGGCAACCAGGACTAAATTCCATTACGAACCAGGACTAAAGACCCGTTTTCTACTCGTACCAATAAAATTATATGTCTTTCAAACATACTAATATGACTCTGCGTTGGCTCATCGCCGATGATGGCCGTGGTTGCAAGTGCGGTTTACCATCGTGTCGCTATGTGGTGTACGATAGGACCAGGCCGAAGAAAACTGGCCACAAGTTCTACACGTGCGACCAGGAGAAAACGACATGTCATTTTATGGAATGGGTCAATGAAGAGCATGAATCGATACTACTTCAGCGCACTTTAATCCATCTATGGTGCAAGATCAAAGCGAATGAAGATTTGAACACATCACGAGAAGAAGTATGCAAGAAAAGCCATACTGAGAAGAAAGATGTAAGCTTGATTAAGGAGAAGTGCAGCAGTATTGTCAAAGATATATTGTCGATTAGTAGTGAACTAACTAACTTAGTTGAGCATATGTAATAAGTAATATCAATATCGTTTACTATGTATGTATATTTATGATTCCTACCGAAAATTGAATGTTGCTTTGCATAGACTACTTTACCAAATCTATAATAACTAATATCTGTATTGTTTAATGCCTTCTTTTCAGTTATAATAAGGCTAATTAAAAAATAAGCTCACCAAGGTAGTTGATATATCCCCACCAATCCACCACCCATATCTAGTTCACGCACAACCCTAACACATTACTGGAGATTAGCCTCACTCTCGTCGAGCAGCCAACGTCCAGCCAACGCGCACCTGCACTTAAACAGATATGTCACTCATTCCACTCACCGTGAGATGTTGAGCCAGATTTTCCCCATCCCACTCCCCGTGAGATCTCGAGCCAGATCTGTCCCTCGTGCCCCTTGCGGTGAGATCTCAAGTGGATCTCTCCGTCTCGGCTCCTGTAAGATTTGGAGCCAGATATGTCTGTCCTCGACGAAAAATATGGTCAGGATCCTTCCACTAATCTATTTTTTGCAATCTGGTCGATTGGGATTTAGGTGATTTTATTACTGATTCGATCTATTTGCCTTATTTATAGGTTCGTTTGACGAACATCGAAGCCATGAAACTCGTTCTAGAAAGGGAAAACAAGCAGTTGAAAGAAGACACGAAGAAAATTCTACAAGAGAAAGAAATTATAGAAGAAAATAAGATGTAGCCGGCTGATATCCATTTTGCATATAAGAGAAGGGCAGAAGTAGATAGGTTGAAGATAAAGATAATTAGAAAAAAAATTCTAGAAAAGGCAACCGGTTTGCAACATGCAACCTTTTGCACTGTAATATTAGTAGCAATTGTGATAGTAAATTTAGGATCATGTAAATGTATGTAATCTACTTTATTGTGTAAATAAATATAGTTTTATATCTTAATGAGTATTTAGTACATTATGAAATTAGGAAGAAATCATATTTGTTAATCATTAATTATCTTTAACTATTGTGCCGCTAAAAGGTGCCAAACATGGCAGAGTAATGCGCCACACCTTGCGGTTACACAGCATTAAAGTTCTGTCATCTTTCATAACATAATGAGGCGTATCCTTTGTCGTGTCGCGGAACCACTAGCTCGACGGATCACATTATGTCACGCTAGAAAATCCGTCGCCATTGCACAATCCCGACGCAGTTATCACTGAGGGCTTTTTTGCCGCCCAGCGCCAGCGCGATGACTAGGAGTGTGTCTCGGCGTCTATAAGTTCCCGAGCTCCATGTTATAGTGTTAGTGTTGTTGCTCCGAGGAATCGTTATCTGTAGCGGAACATTTCTTTTTGTAAATTTTTCTGGGCTATGTGCATCTGTAAGGCCGCTAGGACATGCGTTGTAGCATTGGCTGGGTGTAATTGGTATCTCATAATATTAATATATACTCTTTTTCAAAAAAGAAGTATGGTCTTACAGATCTTGCTTTGCGAGATCATTTTTGGATATTTCTCATGATTGTCGCGACGAGTATTATCCCCGTACTATTTATCCTGACTGCTACGTTCTCGACAATGACGATTTATACTTTCGGGTCTCCAGTGATCTTGATCAGACTGTTCGGCTTCTTTTTCCTGGAATACTGGCGTTAGTACTCTTGCCGATGTTCATTGGTTACTCTAATGGCTACGGGCATGCACGTAGACTTGGTATTGCGGTTCAAACTAAAAATATGGGAGAACCCTCGTTGATATGTACCGGTCTATGGTTTGACATCTTTCATGTTTACTCGGCTGCCTTCAGAAAATTACAAGATTGTGTTAGTAAACAAGAAGAGTTTGAAGTCTCGAAGATTTTCTCATTTTCTTTTTAGGCTCTATTTTGTAATCGTTGGATACCAGCTTATGTGTATTCACTATCATAATATATCATGGTATTATTGTCGGAAAAAAAATCTGCGTAAACGAGTTCCTGTCTAGCTCAAATCCATGTTACCAGCCAGTCCCTGGCGGAAACCAAAGCTAGACAGGTTCGAGCGTGTTAGACTGTATATAGCTTCTGTATATGTGTACGTGTTTGTACCTATTGTAACACACCCATTATATATATGTGATAGGCCACCCCATTGAGGGTTGAGCCGGTTCCCCCAATTCTATTGTCTCACATGGTATCAGACTTGGTCACGACCCCCGCTTCCGCCTCCAAACCCTAGCCGCGCCGCCGCCCCCGACACCGCCGCCGCCGATCGCCATCGCCGCCTCCGCCCGGCCCCCGATCGCCGCTGCCGTTGTCATGTCATGCGCCGCTGCCTCCGGCTCCACCAACGCGGGCTATCTGCGTGCCACCCTCGCCGCCCTCCTCTCCCGGCCCCTCGACGCTGCCGCCATCCGGCCGCCCCCGATCGGGACGAGGAGCGTCGGCTCCTTGTTCTCCAACCATCCCCCGGTCCCTTCGTCACTGGGGCAATCGTTGATGATCCACACGTCCAGCGACTCCTCGCCCGCCTCCACGGCCGCTGCCGTCTCACCGCTCGCCTTCGCGCCCGCGGCCTCCTCGGCGGCCTGGACCGCTGGTCCCTCGGCGTCTGCACCGATGCACCCTGCCCTCACGGGGCAAGCGCCTCCGGCAGGATCAACCGCAACCGCGCCGCCCGCCTCTGTCCCGATGGCGTATAGGCCTCCGGCAGTCTTTTCGACGGGCTCGCTGCCTCCGCCGTTCCACTTCGGCAATCTCATCACCGTCAAGCTCTCGCCGGATAATTATATTTTCTGGCGCGCGTAGGTTCTTCCGCTCCTTGGGAGTCATTACCTGCTCGGCTATGTCGCGGCTCTTTTCCCTGCCCCCCGCGCTGGTGGACAGTGTCAACGGCCCGGTCTACAATCCGGCGCACCATGTGTGGACGGGGCAGGATCATGCGAACCTCTCTTCCATCCAGGGGCCGCTCACCCCGGCTGTTGCCGGGCTCATCGTCTTTGCCAAGGCGTCTCATGAGGCATGGACAATCCTCGAGCGCCCTTTCGCGTCGCAGTCGCAAGCTCGTGCCATCTCACTTTGTCGCGATCTCGGCGAGTGTGAGAAGCTCGACACCACCGCCACGGAGTTTTACAACAAGGTCAAGGCTCTTGCTGACACGCTGGCGTCCATCGGACATCCGCTCACCGACTCCGAGTTCAACTCCTTCATCGTCAACGGCCTCGATGAGGAGTACGATGGTTTGGTCGAGATCATCAACGAGCGGGGCAACACGACGCCCATGATGGCGCATGAGGTCTACTCCCGCCTTCTCCTCACCAAGCAGCGCGTCGAGGCGCATCGCGCCAATCGCAGCCGAGGTGGGGGCTCCTCCGCGAACGCCGCCTACAGGAGCGGCCGCTCCTCCTCGGGTGCCCCGTCGTCCCCCTCGGGCAAGGGGCCCGCACCGTCGCCCTCGCCTTCGTCTGGCTCCCCATCGTAGCTTCCTTCTAGCAGGGGGCGGAAGGTGTGTCAGCTGTGTGGACTTGATGGGCACTGGGCCTCCAAGTGCCACCGTCGCTTTCAGAAGAGCTTCCTCGGCCTCGGCAACGACGGCAAGGATGTGCGCAACACTCAGCGCCAGGTGGCTATGGCTGATAAACCGGCGCCGCCACCGAAGCCCCAGGCGAACCTTGGACAGACTCAGTCCTACCCCATAGATCCATATTGGTACATGGACTCTGGGGCGACAGAGCACTTTACCAATGAGATGGGGAAGCTTCATACTCATGAGCCATATCACGGCATCGACAAGGTTCACACCGCCAATGGAGCAGGTATGCGCATCTCTCATATTGGTCAAGCATCTCTTCTTACTAGTCATGCCAATAGGAGTCTCCAACTTCGTAATATCCTTCGAGTACCATCTGTGACACGTAATCTCCTTTTCGTTCCTAAACTCACCTATAATAATAACGTGTTTTGTGAATTTCACCCGTTTGATCTTTTTATTAAGGATCGGGATATGAGGGACGTGCTCCTTAGTGGACGCCTTTGCCATGGTCTCTATCGTCTGGAACATCCTGGAGTTTCTCGCGTTTTTAGTGGAGTTCGCGTTTCGTCGTCACAGTGGCATGCTTGTCTTGGTCATCCTGCCACTCCTATTGTTCGCCATGTTTTGCGTCGTCATGAGCTTTCTATCATGCCTAGTAATAAAGATGTAGCAGTGTGTGATGCTTGTCAGCAGGGGAAGAGTCATCAACTTCCTTTTTCGGAGTCTAGTCGTGAGGTGAAACATCCTCTAGAACTTGTTTTTTCAGATGTATGGGGCCCTGCCCAAACCTCTGTTAGTGGTCATAATTATTATATCAGTTTCGCTGATGCTTACAGTCGCTTTACTTGGCTTTATCTTATTAAGTGTAAATCTGATGTGTTTGATATCTTTGTTCAGTTCCAAAAACATGTTGAACGTCTTCTCAAGCATAAAATTGTTCATGTTCAATCGGATTGGGGTGGTGAATATCGCAATCTCAACTCATTTTTCCAGTCGCTTGGGATCGCTCATCGTTTAGCATGTCCACATACACATCAGCAAAATGGCTCTGTAGAACGTAAGCATCGTCACATTGTTGAAACTGGTTTAACTCTTTTGGCCCATGCATCGGTTCCGTTTCGTTTTTGGAGTGATGCCTTCACTACTGCATGTTTCCTCATCAATCGTACTCCCACACGTGTTCTAAACATGAAAACTCCTATTGAACTTCTTCTAACCTGACTACACATTTTTTAAAGTGTTTGGGTGTGCTTGCTGGCCGCACCTTCGCCCATATAATAAACGCAAACTAGAATTTCAATCTAAAAAGTGTGTCTTTCTTGGCTATAGTTCTCTTCACAAAGGATACAAATGTCTTCATATTCCTACTAATCATGTCTATATATCTCGGGATGTCGTGTTTGATGAGCGTGTTTTTCCCTTTGCCAAACTCCCTGTGTCCACCACTGAACCTCCATCCATGCATTCATCTTCCATTGCCTCTGACCAATTTGATGATGTTGCATACTCTCCTGTATTGTTGCCTAACCATGGTGCAGGAACTGGACGTGGGGCTCGTTTGGAAATTCTGGAGGCTTCCGAACCTCCATCACCGGCGCCATCCGACGTTCACGTCGATCCGCCTGTGCACCTGCATGGCCTCGGGCACCGTGCCCATGCACGCCTGCTGTCACCTCCTGTCGCTGGGCTGCCCTCGCCGAGCCCCCGACCATCTTTGCCCGCCTCCCCTATGTCGCCTCCGTCTGGGTTGTCTCCCTCGCCGAGCAGCCCATCCCCTGCGACTCCCTCGGCGGGCTCCAGCTCGGCTTCTCCCACGTCAAGTGCGTCACTGGCCTCTTCGACGTCAAGTGCGTCGCCTCGCAGCCTATCGCCTAGCCCCTCGCCGGCTGGGTCGTTGCTGTCACCATCGCCCAGCCTCTCGCCGGCTGGGCCCTCGCCGTCACCATCGCCGAGTCCTTCGCCGGCTCCTGTTCTGCGTCCCCATACGCGCAATCGTAGTGGCATTCATCGCCCCAAGGAGCGCACTGACGGCACGGTGGCTTGGCATGCTTCATGCATGAATGTTGCCATTGCGGATCCATCCTCCGAGCTCCGCACGTACCAGGCTGCTATGAGTATTCCTCATTGGAGAGAGGCTATGGAACAGGAGTATCGTGCTCTTCTTTGCAATGAGACATGGAATCTCGTTCCTCCACCACCGCGAGTTAATGTGATTGATTCTAAGTGGGTCTTCAAAGTGAAGAAGCATTCTGATGGGTCTATTGAGCGCTACAAAGTACGTCTTGTTGCTAGAGGATTTTGGCAACGCTATGGTCTTGACTATGAAGATACCTTCAGTCCAGTGGTCAAGCCTACTACCATCAGGCTTCTTCTCTCTATTGCCGTTACTCGAGGTTGGTCTCTTCGTCAGCTTGATGTGCAGAAAGCTTTCCTTCATGGTGTATTGGAGGAGGAAGTTTATATGCGACAGTCGCCTGGATTCTTTGATCTTGATCGTCCTGATCATATTTGTCGTCTTACCAAAGCACTCTATGGCTTGAAGCAAGCTCCTCGTGCCTGGCATGCTCGTCTTGCGACTGCCCTTCGTGCTCATGGTTTTGCACCTTCTACGGTTGATTCATCACTGTTTCTTCTACAGAAGCCCGATGTCACTATGTACTTGCTGGTTTATGTGGATGATATTATTTTGGTCAGCTCCTCACAGTCAGTTGCCGATGCTCTTGTCCGCTCTCTTGGTACTGATTTTGTTGTCAAGGATCTTGGGAAGCTTCATTACTTTCTTGGTGTGGAGGTTGCTTCTCGTGCTGATGGGCTTATCTTGACACAACAGAAGTATTCACTGGACTTGTTGCAGTGGGCTGGGATGCTCAAGTGCAAGACGACGACTATGCCTATGTCTAGCACTGACAAGATCACTGCTGTTGATGGAGAGTTTATGTCTTCTGCTGATGCTACGGAGTACAGGAGTATTGTTGGTGGTCTCCAGTATTTGACGATCATGAGGCCAGATATATCTTATGCTGTCAACACAGTTTGTCAGTATCTTCAGACGCCCCGCGACACTCATTGGTCAGCTGTTAAGCGTATATTACGCTATGTCCGTCTGACCGTGTCCCACGGGTTGCATATACGGCCGAACCCCTCCGGGGTCCTTTCGGCGTACTCTGATGCGGACTGGACTGGCAGTCCTGATGACAGGCGATCCACGGGGGGTTATGCTGTGTTCTTTGGCTCTAGCTTGATCGCCTGGAGTGCTCGGAAACAGGCTACTGTCTCACGGAGCAGTACTGAAGCCGAGTACAAGGCTGTGGCTAATGCTACTGCAGAGATTATTTGGGTACAGTCTTTGCTTCAGGAGTTGGGTATATCTCAATCACAGCCTCCTATTCTTTGGTGTGATAACATCGGTGCTACATACCTTTCTGCAAATCCGGTATTTCATGCCCGAACGAAACACATCGAAGTTGATCAGCACTTTGTACGGGAACGTGTGTCACAGAAGCGACTACAGATCAAGTTCATCTCCTCTAAGGATCAACTTGCAGACATCTTCACCAAGCCGTTACCTCTACCACAGTTTGAGGCCTGTAGGCGCAATCTTACCTTTCTAGATTCTTTGGGAAGTGGCTAAGATTGAGGGAGGATGTTAGACTATATATAGCTTCTGTATATGTGTACGTGTTTGTACCTATTATAACACACCCATTATATATATGTGATAGGCCACCCTATTGAGAGTTGAGCCGGTTCCCCCGATTCTATTGTCTCACAGAGCGAAGCCTTTCGGCTCGATACCAAGCGCAGCCTATCTGGATCCTCCCGCCCTACACTCCTTGAGTCACGGCGATGGCGGCGGTGGGGATACAGCTCTGCCCCGACCGATCTACCCCTCGGCCTCCTTTACTTCGGAGCAACGATGACACGCTCCTACGCGAGGAGCAGCGGCGCCAAGCGACCTCCTCCTCTGTTTGAGGCGGTCTCCTCACTGCTCACCGGTGTTCTCCTTCACCCCTGGCCGCACGTCCACCAGCTCTCCCTTTGGATCTCAATTTTTGTTAGCCCTCCCACCAGTTCTCGTTCGATCTTGTTCTTGTGCATCGTCTTTAACTTGATACCTTTACAAAATTGCAAATAGTCTATTGCACGGTTGCACCTCTAATCCCACTATAATCTCAATCCCTTACCGTTTAGGCTACCAGTATGTTTACAAAACACCTTGTTAGTATAACTCGTACTTCATAGATTCTCCTTGGATTGCACTGAAATAACTAACAAGTATGGTGAGTAGATTGACTGTGTTGGCCTGTCTCCTGTGACCCGACGACCTGCTACCGCCGATGTAACCAGGTCTGACTTGCGGATTGCACCTGGGCAAGTTCTGAACCGGGAGTAAATTGCACGCAAAAAGCTAGCTCTCATACAACTCCCAAGAACCAGACACAAGTGCACATGTTGCAAACGATTTGGTGCTCTGCCCAAACAGAGCCAGAGCTTCTTATTTGCGTGATCTCACAACCGATACACATACGCCCTGGTGACGCATGTAGACATGCATAGCCACAGCTTGTACAAACAGGACTAGAACTACGAGGACTCTCCTAACCACCGACACTGATAGGAAACATACTCGACTACAACAGACGCAGTACGCTAAAACTCAAATATGGAAATAACCAACCCGTCTCAATTAGGATCCAGACAAGTTTTAGTTATATGCCCAACAAATAGGTAGTAAACTCAAACATCCTTATAAAGGTCACGCTGCTGATTACTCATAGCTACTCATGGCTTCATCAGTTCTTTTGCTGTGGACACAAGAGCGGACAGAGGTTTACCATGCTTCATCAGTCCCGCGTCTCCCAAGAAGAACTTGTAATTTTCAGCCCTTGAAGGTTTGTGCTCTACCTCTAGCAGTGCTTCGAACATTTGGCATGCGACGAAACAGTTGGCGTAGCCAGGGTTACACTCCATCATGTGCATGGCATGTTCAACTATCACCCTTCTGATTCCGGGGCAGTGAGCAGTGGGTATCATATTTGTGTTAAGTGCATGGACAAGCCTCGTTATAAATCTTTCCATGATCTCACCATGCTCTAGTTCTTGTGCAAAATCTTCAGGAATGACCTTACATATTTGTGAACTAAGGCCAATGAGGACCTCCAGTTCTGCCCCTTCCGCATCCATTATTCTTTCCAACACCTGTAGTGGAAATGGCTAAGTTATGGAAACCATGATTAAACTTCACATATATTTAAACTTTTTATGTGGTAATTAATCCATGATGCTGCCACCTATATATACATTTGGTTGTCTCGCGTGGTAATTCATGATGCAACTATACATACTTTTTTTTGAAACAAACAACTATACATACTTGGGTAGTAGCTTACATGTATGACAAAGAAAAGGTTGCAACAGCATGTGTAAATATTAAGTTACAATATCCACCTCTAATATTGCACATGCAGCTTATTGCACTCACCTTTCTCAGAATGGAGGATATTTCCTTCAGGTCCCAGCTGCGAAGCTTAGATCGAGCATGCGCACAAATATCCCGCAACAGGCTTGATGCTACGTACCTGCACCTGTCATCCTTGATCATATCTGTGAGTTCCTTGATGAACACGTCCTCTTTTTCCGCTAACATAGCCAAACAGTTACTGGCACTATCCATTGCGAGTACTGCAAGTGCTTGCCCGGAAAGCAGCTGACCTGAATCTGTAGTTGAGGGTGCACCTTCGCTGAAAAAAGCATGCACCAACTTGCTGATTATCACTGGGATGTTGCCTATCTCCTCATTTATGTTTCTGTCCATGGCAAGATTTCTAAGGAGCTCTATTGTAAGATCCTTAAGTTCCTGGCTGCTCCCATTGTCATCCAGGATCTCCGCAAGATGGCTCAAAAGGAAAGGATGTTCTGAAACCTTCTGGCGCAAAGTTACACCGAATTTCCCTTTAGTACTTGAAAGTCTTCTCAGCACCTTCAGCGATGAAGTTTTCAGCATTGTCTGGTGTATCTCATTAATATCTGGAATGTCTGTTCGGTTGCTTGTGAACTCTATGACCATTGAGATGAGGCCAGGTGCTTTGTAGATTTCTGTACAGTTGTCAAGATCAAAGCTAGCAAGCCTGTCAAGAATTAACATGCCCTGTACAGGGAGGAGATCTAGGTCGGATGATAGCTCCTCCTCTGGAATAGTCCAACATTTCGTAATTCTCTTCCAACATCCCAGTGTATGGGAATTTTGCTCATTTACGCTTCTTGGTTCCTCCCTCGGAAGCAAACAGTATATTGCCATCCGTTTTAACCAAAGCATTGGCGAGGTCTGTTCATCCCGGACAAGTTCCTCAATCAGGTTACCTTGTCTACCCTCAGGGCTGCCAATATCGAGAAGAGGATTTTTTAACTTCTGTACATGAACACTCTCCAGAAGCGAGGTTATGAGCTGCATTGCCCCAGGGACAGGGACAACGTGAAGGTTATCAGCAATCTCTGTTGTGACCTTCGCCGCTAATGATCTAATAACTTTATCCCCATCACCTGTCCAGCCCAACATGTTGACCAAGCAGGTCACTGTCTTCGTTGAATTGGTGAGCTTTGATTTGGTTTTAGTCTTCAAGGGCCCCTTTTTCAGAAAGCTGTTCAACATCTTAAGCCCATATAGTTGCATCTTGGGTGAGTCTGACTCCATACAATACACTGCAAATGTGATGAGGGTGGTCTTCTCTGGAGCAAGTACAACCCCTTCCATGCATTTGTTGAAGGCATATGCATAATACAAATTAACACATTGCACTCCCTGGAATCCTCTTAATCCCGCAAAACCGAGGAGGGATCTCCGTAGGATGAATGAAAAGATCTCAAGGATTCCAGCAATGATATAGAGTATTCCTTGGCCAAGCACCATTCCATAAAATATATCCAGAGATAGCAAAAGGTTTGTCTTGTCAACATGGTTTGTGTTAACTTGTTCATAAGAACCAAACAAGTCTTGTGGTATAACTCTAAGGCCCCACACTGCCAATCCAATGCTCAATAGTGCTGCTGGAATCTGGAGGT
Source organism: Avena sativa (assembly GCA_916181665.1). Taxonomy (NCBI): domain Eukaryota; kingdom Viridiplantae; phylum Streptophyta; class Magnoliopsida; order Poales; family Poaceae; genus Avena; species Avena sativa. The sequence continues at coordinate 5,814,164 of OV702287.1, forward strand.
TGCCAAATGACGCTATCATTAGAACAAATATGTCTACTAGGACAATTACCCAAAGGACATCACTATCGCCGAAGATGTTAGAAAAAGTCAACAATGACATCACTATTGTGGCAAACATGCACACGTTCATAATAACTTGAAGCCAAAATGCAATTTTGCTGCCAAGAGCCGAGTCTACTAGTTTGATGATAGTTGGGAACCGCAGCCTGCTAACTGTGAGATTTTGAAAGTAGTACCAGGTACACTAGCAAGTCGGCAGTTGAGATTTTGAAACTGGATCTGTGACTGGAATTATCATAGAACCAATATAGTACGGAGGGGAAAAGCAATAGTATTGTAACCACTGGGCTCCATAATGACATCATGCGGCGTAGCGGATTGCATATGGTTGGCATTGCAGCTTCTGGACATAGAACTGTGCCAATCACAAGTATTGTCATTGAACCAGTCAGTATGTGAACTATAGGATAATAATCGCTGCCCCACATGATCCAAATCCGCACCAGTTCATTGAGAAAACATAAGAGTAGGATCAGCGTATTCCAGCCAAGAGACCTGAAAGCACCTCTCGTGCGGAAGAACAATTGGTAATCCAGCCTGTTGTTGCGACTGAACATCCTGAAGTGTATACATATAGGTATAAGTAAACAAAATATTAACATACGATCAATAAAACGATGATGACATGGCAAATGAAAGCTATTATGGAAGATATTGTAATTAGCATTTTAACGGTAAAATATAAATAATACTCTCTCTGTTCCATATTAACTGTCGTATATTTGTTTACATACATGTGTATCTATACGAGTTTTAGTGTTTAGTGTGCAGACAAAATTATGAGTTTCCAGACAAATTTATGACAGTTAATATGAAATGGAGGTGCTCACAAATATGTATAAAGATAAGTGTACTCGTATGAATTTGTTGTCCGTTGACATGTTTTCTCGTTTTATTTCGAAATGGAGGTCGAATCCCCAGCATCTGCATCAAAAGGATGCACACTACCTTTTTATTAGTTATTCAACAAAGCTTTACTTTTGTTAGAAATAATGGGCCAAATAAAATAAACCCATAGAGATTTCAGATTTTCCCTAAATCTCAAAACCCATGTTTGTGGTAGCTCACATGTTTTTGGGCCTATGTTTGGGGCTGCTCACATGGAGTGGAGAGGAAGCTAAAGTTTAGTCCCACATAAAAAGTTGGAGGAGAGTTACACCACCTTATAAGGTGGAGTGGTTCATCACTTAGTAAAGTGAGTGAGAAGAGGAGAGCTACACGCGCGCTCCTCCGACGACGACACCGCACGCACGACACGGCACTGCCCATCCCGTCATGACGCGTGCGCGCACGGGTTGCGGGAATCTCGCCGAGCCGAGCATTCTTTTTGCTGTAACCGACCCGAGCGTGCGCTACGTGGACTTGGCCCACGTTCGCTTCCGTTAGGGTTTCCTGAGCAGCGTGGCTACCGCCACATACAACCACCGAACCAATATAGGATTTGCCAGCCTCTCTGCTTGCGCCGCCATCATAGTCTACTCCATCCCGCTTGCCAGCGTGCACCGGCGGACGGGAGAGCAGGTCTCCGGAACCACTCGCCTTTACGATCCTGTACGGGAACGGGCGAATAAGGTGTTTGGGAAGCGCTTTGCATGGCTGCTCGAGTTCTGCATCACGGCTCGTCTTCCATCCAAGTCAGGCCATGCTGCCTATCGCCGTCTTCGCCGTCGTCTCCTTTGATCAATGTTCCCCAAAGTTACTACGGCGACTTCATCTGCAAGCGAACGGTACGTGCGACGTGCTGCTGTCCGATTATTCATCATGTTCTGCGAGTACTTGTTTAGCTGCTACCTGTTTCCGTTCATATTGTTGTTTAGTACATCTAGTATGTTCGAGTTTCGTGGGTTAGTAGTTGGTTCTGTCATGTTTAATATTCTGGAATTAATCATGGAAATTGTGCCTAATTATCCAACAATCCAAAAACCTTATTATAGGCAATTTCCTAAGTTAAACATGGGACATCTGGCTGATGCTATGAAGCGGGAAAAGTTTTGTTGGAGATATACCCAAGAGGCAATAATAAAGTGGTTATTATTATATCTTTATGTTTATGATAAATGTTTACATCCCATGCTATAATTGTATTAACCGGAAACATTAATACTTGTGTGTTTTGTAAACATAAAAGAGTCCCTAGTAAGCCTCTTGTTGAACTAACTTGTTGATTAATAGATGATCATGGTTTCCTGATCATGGACATTGGATGTCATTAATAACAAGGTTATATCATTAGGAGAATGATGTAATGGATCACACCCACAATAAGCGTAGCATAAGATCAAGTCATTAAGTTCGTATTGCTATAAGCTGTCAAATGCATAGTAACCTAATCCTTCGACCATGAGGTTATGTTAATCACCATCACCGGATGGGTACTTTGATGACATCAAACGCCGCTTCGTAACTAGGTGGTTATAAAGGTGTCATTGGGTATTCTAAAAGTATGTGTTGAAGCGCATGGACCAAGATTGGGATTTGTCCATCCATATGACGGATAGATATGCTCTGGCCCTCTCGGTGGAATGTCATCTAGTTAGCTTGCAAGCATGTGACTAGGTCACAAGGGATGACATAACAGGGAACGAGTAAAGAGTACTTATCAGTAACGAGGTAGAACTAGGTATGGAGATACCGACGATCAAAACCTCGGATAAGTAGAGTATCGTGTGACAAAGGGAATTGGTTTCGTATGTTAATGGTTCTATCGATCACGAAGTCATCGTTGAGTATGTGGGAGCTGTTATGGATCTCCAGATCCTTCTAATGGTTATTGATCGGAGATATGTCTCCATCATGTCTACATGTTCACGAACCGTAGGGTGACACACTTAAGGTTCGAAGTTGTTTTAAGTAGATATGGAATATGCGTTGGAGACCGAATGTTGTTCGGAGTCTCGGATTGGATCCGGGACATCACGAGGAGATCCGGAATTGTCCGGAGAATAAGATTCATATATTGGGGATCATTTTCTAAGTTAGGAAATGTTCCGGAGTGTTTGTATGGAGATTCTAGAAGGTTTCGGAATATTCTGGAAGGTTCTAGAAGATTTCTTGGAGTTTGCTTGAAAACCAAGAAAGGATCAAGGAGTCTTTGTGGGGCAAGACACGGATTCGTGGGGCAGGAGGATTCCTTCCCCCCTCCCAATCCGCCGGCCAAGGAGGGAGGGGAGTCCTACTAGGACTCCTCCTCCCATGGCGCCTCCCTCCTTTAAATAGAGGGGAGGGGGCGCCACCCCCTAGATCTCTCCCATAACAAACCCTAGCCGCCGCCTCTCTCCTCCTCCTTCGCTCTGCTCCGGCTTAGGCGAAGCCCTGCAGAAATCTCTACTCCACCACCACCACCACACCGTCGTGCTGCTGGGATTCCGTGGAGAAGATCTACTACCTCCGCTGCTCGCTGGAACGGGGAGAGGAAGGTCTGCTTCGACTCCGCACGTGTGACCGACTGCGGAAGCGCTGCCGAAACGCGGCGCCGGAAGGATCGTCCACACAATCTTGAGATCGGCAAGTGATCGACTATATCAACCCCGAGATCTAATCTCGTAACGCTTTCGGATCTACGAGGGTTAGTACAAATCTATCTCGTTACACATGTCTAATAGATTAGATCTTGGCTTTTATCTAGATTAGATCTGGGTTTTGTTCGTTCTTGCGGTAGAAATTTTTTGTTTTCTATGCTACGAACCCATCAGTGGTATCAGAGCCGTGTCTATGCGTAGATCTGTTGCATGAGTAGAACACAATGGTTTTGTGGGCGTTGGTGCTCGTGCCGTCTTTTTCTTTGTGTACTTTGCATCTTGCGGTATGGTGGGATGAAGCGGCTCGGGCTAACCTTACATGTCATCACACATGAGACTTGCTCCACGCTTGACGTGTAACTTGCTTTGCACAAGTGGCTTTGCGGGTGTCTGTCTCTCTCACCATAGTATAGATCCAATCTACACTTTGCACTTGATAGCACTTGTATCAACGTTGTGGTTCAGTTTCGTAGGTAAGATCCTTTCTTATTCGAAAGCCCCAAACCACGTAAAACATGCAAAGAAAATTAGAGGCGTCTAACTTGTTTTTGCAGGGGTTTTGTGATGTGATATGGCCATCATGTGATTGTGATTATATTTGATGTATGCAATGATCCTTGTTGTAATATGGCAACCGGCAGGAGCCTAATGGTTGTCTTTAATTCTGTTAAGACCTGCGTGTCTATTCATCTTGTAATAGCTTTATTCCAAGTAGCTGTAATAGTTGCTAGTGATGATGGACAACCATGAAGCGGCGCCACTGACCTTGACGCAATGCTGGTGATGATGGAGATCATGTCCGTGCTTTGGAGATGGAGATCAAAGGCATAAGAAGAAAGGGCCATATCATATCACACTAATTATGAATTGCCTGTGATGTTAATCCTTTATGCATCTTGTATTGCTTAGATCGCGACAGTAGCATTATAAGATGATCCCTCTCACTAAATATCAAGTAATAAAGTGTTCGTCCTTAGTAGGCACCGTTGCTAAGACTCGTCGTTTCGAAGCATCTCGTGATGATCGGGTGTGATAGATTCTACGTGTGCATACGACGGGTGCAAGCCAGATTGGCACATACGGATACTAAGGTTAACCTTGACGAGCCTAGCATGTACAGACATGGTCTCGGAATATGGAATACCGAAAGTTAAAGTATGAGTCATATGGATGATATGATGAACATGTTGATTGTTCGCCTTTAAAGCTACATCATCTCACGTGATGATCAGACTTGGTGTAGTGGATTTGGTTCGTGTAATCACTAAAACAACTGGAGGGATGTTGTTTTGAGTGGGAGTTTATTTGTAATTTGGATTAGTCGAACTCAATTTATCATAAACACAATCAAAGTGAATTTTCATATTTTGTTATAGTTAGTGGCATCCGTTCATCACCTTACGCTTAGTTATAGTTGAGATAGTGGAACTATAGAAATTCTGGATATTTTCTTTACGAACTGGTATCGTATTGTTTTGAGTGTCAATCTAAAGTTTAAAAGTCCTGTTGCAAACCTTCAGCAAACTCCGTTTACTCTGTGAAGTTTAATAAACAGTATTAAATCAAGAGTAACAATTCCAGGGTTAGTATCTAATGTATCATGTTTGCCTCCATGATTCTTGATACTCAAAAGATTGTTTTTAATATCAAGTTTATCTAAGAGCTGAAAGCAATGTTTCAGAAACCATCATATGTGAAAGGTATTGTGATATCTAAAACAATGTGTTGGTTACAACATGATAGAGTATATGTCCTCATATTTGATGAGAATTTGTGAAGGTTGGAGACGCTTTTCATCCTAATCCTCCAAAAGGTTTTGGAAAAGAAACATTATACTCGCAATTCGCCTTTATAAGCTATAGCAGCTTGATCATGAAAGTTGTCATGATAAGGATGAATAGAAGATTACTAAAGAATGGAATTTTGAAAGAATGCCAAACATTTGATGAAGGTGATCCACTTCAAAGTGCAAGTCCAAAGGTATTAGTATTTAACTATACACACCTTGTACTATGTGTCATGTGAATGACACCACTATTGATGTTGATAGATTTTTTTAAAAGAAAAGGAATTGTTGAAAGAGAATCTATAAAATATTTGGCAGAAAAGAAAAGATTGGAGATGTCCAACTTAGGTATATAAAAGATACATGTTATGGCTGTATTCCTTGGTTGTTAAACAATGTGGTTCTGCGGTATTGGATATCGAATTGGTTGGTATGAAGTGTCATACAGGACAACACAATTCATGAACTGCAATGGCCTAAGTAACTAGCAAGAGAATATGTGATGATGTTCATCGAAAACAAACAAAGGGCTGTTGTGTTGCTCGTTAACATCAAAGCTTGCCTTCAAGATTTGTTTCAATAATTGTTATTTTGATCAGGTATTATGACGACAAAAGGTTGTTCAAATAATTACCGTATTCCATAATAGATGGATGATATACAAGTCTGGTTGGAGAAATAACGACCATAAAACTAATGCTAAAATGTCGCAAGACAAATGATTGAAAGATCACTTGCAAAGTGACATCGCCGTTTAAATTATATTGAAAGGGATACATGAAGAAACTCCATGTTGATGGATTTTTGGAGTCTTTAATTTTGATCAAATGACGCTTGTGATACTTTCCTAGAGATAATTAAAACTCCGTTCGTAGGCCAAAAGAGGAACAGACGACTAACTGATTGGAATTTGTACATATTGATGTATATAGTCCATTATGTGTAGTCGTGGGCGATGGATTTCAACTTCATATGCTTTCTCCGAAGATTTGAGTGAGTATATGTATATACTTACTCAATAAGGAAGAAGTATGAAACATTTGAAAAATGTTCAAAGACTTTCAAGATGAAGTGGAAAATTATTGTAACAAGAAAATAAAAAGTTTATGATTGGATCATAAAGATGTTTGAGTTACAAGTTTAGCAAAACACCTAATATTTGAGAAATCGTTCCATGGATTTGCATTTCCCAAAACACCATAGGAGTATGGAGTGTTCAAGATATGTAATGAAACCTTGTTTGACATGGTAAGATCAAAGGTGTCATTTATAAAACTGTCATTATATTTTAAAGATTAAAGCTTTAGTGACTACCGCTTTTACACTGAAAAGAGCTCCATCGTGATCCGTTGAAATGACACCATATAAGTCATGGTTTGGGATAAAACCCAGGTTGTCCTTTCTTAAATTTTTGGTATGCTAGGCATAAGTAAAATGTTTACAACCAAAGTCGGATGAGCATGTCTTTGTAGGTTATTTCGAATAACCATTGGGTATTCCTCCATAACACTGAAGACAAAATTGTTTGTCGCTTAGAATGTCGAGTTTCTTGAGAAGGAATTTTTGGTGAAAAGTCAAGTGGGAGGACAATAGAACTTTGACAAGGTTGTTGAACCTTGGCTAATATGTGCTGAGTTGCGTAGCGTCGGAAAGTGTCCCGGAGGTAGCAACAATGCTCATGGCTCACGTGCCTCAAAGGTTGTGGTCACGGAGATCTAAGTTCCTATTGAACCAAGTGGGTCGGGTAAGTAATCAAATGCCAAGATTTGAGAGTTAAATCATTGTTGTTTGACAATGATGAACCGACTACATGCAAAGAAGAAATGATGGGCCCTAACTTCGTTAAGTGGCTTGAAGCCATAAAATCCGTGATAATTCCATACACGGGAAATCAAGCTTTGAATTTGAAAGACCCTCTGGAAAGGTGCAAGACCTTACAGTCGTATATGGATCTATAAAGAAATAGACATGGATGTTTCACATCTATGAAATAGTCGACATGTCGGAAAGAGTTTACGACAATGTTCAAGGAATTGACTATGATAAGATTTGATCTTTCATAGTGATATTTAGTCTGGACGGATTAATGTAGCAACCACTACATATATTTTGGTATATGGTAGTTGAACAAACAAAACAAGTTCTTCTAATAGAATGGTTACCTAGGACGTGTACATGACACGATCCAAAGGGTTTTGTTATTTCAAAGGATGCTAAAAGAGTATGCAAAACTTCAATGGTTGAAGTGAGCATCACGGAGTTGGAATCTTCACCGTGATGAAACCGTTAAAAGGTTTAATTTCATCAGAGACGATGAAGATGTTTGTATTTTGCAAGAAATTAAGTGGGAGCGCTAAGACATATTTCTAATACGTTATGTGAAAGACATATTGTTGATTAGAAATGATGTATCTTTTATTGACACGGGTTAAGAATTTAATTTCGATGAAAGACTTAGGCATAACCCAAGAATTAGGCATCAATGTCTATATGGATAGATTGAGGCGCTAATATGGTTTTGCCAAATGTACATAGATAAGATGTTGAATGAGTTCAATATGGAAACAACAAGAAAGGTTCTTGACGCACGGAAAGGACTGAATCAAGATTCAAGTGTGTTGACACGAGATTCAAGTGTTTTGACACTTGGTGAAATCACAAGAATATTTTGATCAATCATTTTTGAGATGTACACATCCAGATATGTCCTATGCTCTAAATGTTATGAGCATATACCAGAATGACTCATAAGATGATCATTGGACAATAGTAGGGATATTTCTATGATCTTTGGAAGAACTAAGAATATATTATTTATATAGTGGTGACAAATAGTTCATTGTAAATTGTTACATTGATACTAGTTTTGTCACAAATTAAGTTTATCTCAATTTAAACTATGGGTGGCACAATGTAATGGAAAGTAAGTTCCATAACGGATTTGGTTGAGTACCAAAGTTAAAACATTATGACAGATACTACAACAAAAGGCTAAGTATATGACTATTGTAGCAGCAAATGAGGGCATTTGCGTCAAGTAGTTTGTTATCAAACTAGGTGTGGTTCATAGCGGGATAATACTATGAAGATACATTGTATGACAATTGTATCAACATGATTTAATCCCAAGGAACTAAAGGTCTCACCAAAGGACCAAATTTATACAATGCCATCTCATTGGAGAATGAGTAATGCATAGAGAGGCAAGGACATGCAAATACACACGGACTTGGAAGTGTCAGATCCGAAGATTATGTTTACCACTAGCAATAGTGTCTATACAACACCAGAAAGCCATAGGTGTTGAATGCACAATTTTTTAACTAGATTATTGACTCTAGTGCAAGTGGGAGACTGTTGGAGATATGCCCAAGAGGCAATAATAAAGTGGTTATTATTATATCTTTATGTTTATGATAAATGTTTACATCCCATGCTATAATTGTATTAACCGGAAACATTAATACTTGTGTGTTTTGTAAACATAAAAGAGTCCCTAGTAAGCCTCTTGTTGAACTAACTTGTTGATTAATAGATGATCATGGTTTCCTGATCATGGACATTGGATGTCATTAATAACAAGGTTATATCATTAGGAGAATGATGTAATGGATACACACCCACAATAAGCGTAGCATAAGATCAAGTCATTAAGTTCGTATTGCTATAAGCTGTCAAATGCATAGTAACCTAATCCTTCGACCATGAGGTTATGTTAATCACCATCACCGGATGGGTACTTTGATGACATCAAACGCCGCTTCGTAACTAGGTGGTTATAAAGGTGTCATTGGGTATTCTAAAAGTATGTGTTGAAGCGCATGGACCAAGATTGGGATTTGTCCATCCATATGACGGATAGATATGCTCTGGGCCCTCTCGGTGGAATGTCATCTAGTTAGCTTGCAAGCATGTGACTAGGTCACAAGGGATGACATAACAGGGAACGAGTAAAGAGTACTTATCAGTAACGAGGTAGAACTAGGTATGGAGATACCGACGATCAAAACCACGGATAAGTAGAGTATCGTGTGACAAAGGGAATTGGTTTCGTATGTTAATGGTTCTATCGATCACGAAGTCATCGTTGAGTATGAGGGAGTCGTTATGGATCTCCAGATCCAGCTGATGGTTATTGATCGGAGAGGTGTCTCCATCATGTCTGCATATTCACGAACCGTAGGGTGACAAACTTAAGGTTCGAAGTTGTTTTAAGTAGATATGGAATATGCGTTGGAGACCGAATGTTGTTCGGAGTCTCGGATTGGATCCGGGACATCACGAGGAGATCCGGAATTGTCCGGAGAATAAGATTCATATATTGGGGATCATTTTCTAAGTTAGGAAATGTTCCGGAGTGTTTGTATGGAGATTCTAGAAGGTTTCGGAATATTCTGGAAGGTTCTAGAAGATTTCTTGGAGTTTGCTTGAAAACCAAGAAAGGATCAAGGAGTCTTTGTGGGGCAAGACACGGATTCGTGGGGCAGGAGGATTCCTTCCCCCCCTCCCAATCCGCCGGCCAAGGAGGGAGGGGAGTCCTACTAGGACTCCTCCTCCCATGGCGCCTCCCTCCTTTAAATAGAGGGGAGGGGGCGCCACCCCCTAGATCTCTCCCATAACAAACCCTAGCCACCGCCTCTCTCCTCCTCCTTCGCTCTGCTCCGGCTTAGGCGAAGCCCTGCAGAAATCTCTACTCCACCACCACCACCACACCGTCGTGCTGCTGGGATTCCGTGGAGACGATCTACTACCTCCGCTGCTCGCTGGAACGGGGAGAGGAAGGTCTGCTTCGACTCCGCACGTGTGACCGACTGCGGAAGCGCTGCCGGAACGCGGCGCCGGAAGGATCGTCCACACGATCTTGAGATTGGCAAGTGATCGACTACATCAACCCCGAGATCTAATCTCGTAACGCTTTCGGATCTACGAGGGTTAGTACAGATCTATCTCGTTGCACATGTCTAATAGATTAGATCTTGGCTTTTATCTAGATTAGATCTGGGTTTTGTTTGTTCTTGCGGTAGAAATTTTTTGTTTTCTATGCTACGAACCCATCAAGTTTACCGGTGTGCATTTTAAGAGGTGGCAGTATAAGACCACCATGTGGCTGCAAGCTCTGAAAATATTCGATGCTAGCGAGGGTTTATCTGAAGGAACTATATCTGAGTAGGATCAGAACAAGTTCAAGGAAGCCAATCTAGCCTTCATAGGATGTGTTCTGAGTGTTCTTGATAACAAGCTGTTTGACGTGTATATGCACTTCAAAAACGCAAAAGAGCTCTGGGAAGCACTGGACGCTAAGTTCGGTGTAGCAGAGGCTGGCAGTGAACTGTATATCATGGAGAGCTTCCATGATTACAGAATGGTTAACAACCATTCTATAGTCGAATAGGCTCATAAGATACAGTGCTTTGCTAAGGAGCTTGAAATCCTTAGGTGTATCCTACCCGACAAGTTTGTGGCTGGGTGCATTATTGCAAAGTTGCCTTCTTCATGGAGGAACTTCGCCACAACACTCAAGCATAAGAGGAAAGAGATATCGGTTGAAAACTTGATAGTGTCTCTTGAGGTTGAGGAGAAGGCTCGGGCTAAGAACACTGCTAAGAAAGGAGGCGAGGGTCAGTCCAGCGCCAATATGGTGCAGAAGAAGACCTTCGACAAGAACAAAGGGAACTATAATCCCTCCTTCAACAAACCTAAAAAGACTACAACCTTTAAGAAGAAGAAGCCGAACAAGGCCGAGCTAGGTTGCTTTACTTGTGGAGAGCTCGGACACTTTTCCAAGGACTGCCCAGAACATGCAGATCGTAAAGGGAAAAAGGGGAAGACTGTTAATGTCGTGACTGCTAGCCATGCTGATGGGTATGGTAATCTATTTACTGTTCTTTCAGTTTTTCAATCACCATGTTGGTCGATTGATACGGGTGCTAATGTTCATGTGTGTGCTGACATCTCTATGTTCACTTTTTATCAAGTCGCTCGGGATTCATCCGTCCTAATGGGGAATGGGTCACATGCTTCTGTTTGTGGTGTTGGCACGGTGGATCTGAAGTTCACTTCGGGAAAGATCGTGTAGCTGAAGAACATGCAGTATGTCCCTTCCATGAACAAGAATCTCGTTAGCGACTCCCTTCTATGTAGAGATGGGTTTAAGGTTGTTTTTGAGTCCAATAAAGTCATTGTGTCGAGCCATGGACAATTTATTGGTAAAGGCTATGAGTGCGGAGGGTTGTTCCGCTTTCACTTTCAGATTTTTGTAATAAGTACGTAAACCATAAACCATATTTGTGGCGGTGTTAATGATGATACCAGTGTTTGGCATTCTCGTTTATGTCACATTAATTTTAGTTTGATGTCTAAGTTGTCCAATATGAGTTTAATTTCGAATTTTACTATTGCCAAAGGTTCCAAGTGCCATAGTTGTGTGCAATCAGAGCAACCTCGAAAGCCTCACAAGGCATACGAGGAGAGAAACTTGGCACCTCTGGAGCTCATACATTCTGATCTTTGTGAGATGAATGGTGTGTTGACAAATGGTGAAAAGAGATATTTCATGACTTTGAATGATGATGTGACTAGATACTGCTATGTTTATTTGTTGCGCATAAAAGATGAAGGTTTAGACTACTTTAAAATTTATAAAGCCGAAGTTGAAAATCAACTAGAGAGAAAGATCAAACGCCTTAGGTCGGATCGTGGTGGTGAATATTTTCCCAAAATCTTTGATGAATTATGTGAGGAACATGGCATTATTCATGAAAGGACGCCTCCTTACGCGCCCCAATCAAACGGGATTGCCGAGAGGAAAAACCGCACGCTGACTGACTTGGTGAATTCCATGTTAGCCACCGCTGGTTTATCTAAGGCATGGTGGGGGAGGCCTTGTTGACAGTGTGTCATGTCCTGAATAGAGTTCCTAACAATAATAAAGATAAAACCCCTTATGAGGAGTGGGCTGGGAGAAAACCATCACTTTCTTACTTGCGCACTTGGGGGTGTTTGGCTAAGGTCAGCATACCAATTCCTAAGAAACGCAAACTTGGACCAAAGACAGTGGATTGCATCTTTATAGGATATGCTCCGCGGAGTGTAGGCTATAGATTTTTAGTGGTTAAATTTGAGGTTCCTGATATGCATGTTGATACTATAATGGAATCTCGTGATGCAACATTATTTGAGAATATGTTTCCTATGAAAGATATGCATAGCACTGCTAGAATTTCTTCTGAAATACTTCCTGAAACTAGTGCATCTAGTGAGAATTGTGAGCAACCACGCGAGGAAGAAGTCCTAGAGAAGGATGACAAGGAAGCTCCTACACGGAGTAAGAGACAGAGGGTTGCAAAATCCTTTGGAGATGATTTCATTGTATACCTTGTAGATGATACTCCCACTTCCATTGCAGAGGCATATGCATCTCCTGATGCAGATGATTGGAAAGAAGCTGTTCATAATGAGATGAACTCGATTCTTTCTAATGGAACTTGGGAACTATCAGAACAACCCCATGGCTGTAAGCCTGTGGGTTGCAAGTGGGTGTTCAAGAAGAAGCTAAGGCATGATGGTACTATTGAAAAGTACAAGGCATGGCTTGTAGCAAAAGGCTACACCCAGAGAGAAGGCGAAGATTACTTTGACACCTATTCACCTGTCGCTAGACTGACCACCATTCGAGTACTAATGTCCCTGGCTGCCTCTTATGGTCTTATCGTTCATCAAATAGATGTTAAGACAACTTTACTCAATGGAGAGTTGGAAGAGGAGATCTATATGGATCAGCCTGATGGGTTTGTGGTAAAAGGTGAAGAGAGAAATGTTTGCAAGTTGTTAAAATCTTTATATGGCCTGAAGCAAGCACCTAAACAATGGGCATGAGAAGTTTGACAGAACATTAACTTCTCTTGGCTTTGTCGCTAATGAGGCTGACAAGTGCGTCTACTGTCACCATGGCGGGGGCGAAGGTGTTAGATTATGTTTGTACGTGGACGATATCCTTATCTTTGGTACAAACATAAATGTGACAAATGAAGTCAAGTCTTTTCTGTCAAAGAGCTTTGATATGAAAGATCTGGGAGAAGCTGATGTTATTCTGAATATCAAGCTGATTAAGCACAAGAGTGGGATTACTTCGACGCAATCACACTATGTTGAGAAGATCTTGAGCCATTTCGGTTTCGTTGATGGCAAGTCTTCCCCAACACCTTATGATCCTAGTGTGACATTACGGAAAAACAAGAAAGAGCCGAAAGAACAATTGAGATACTCTCAAATCGTTGGCTCACTCATGTACTTAGCTAGCGCGACAAGACCCGACATCTCTTTTGCTGTGAGCAAGTTGAGTAGGTTCATGTCTAACCCGGGTACTGAATATTGGTGTGAACTTGAAAGGGTCATGCTCTATCTATGTGGTACAATGAGTTATGGGATACACTATTCGGGGCATCCAGCAGTGCTCGAAGGATATAGTGATGCGAACTGGATCTCGGATGTAGATGAACTCTACACCACTAGCGGGTATGTATTTAACTTTGGAGGTGGCACGGTATCATGGAGATCTTGCAAACAAACCATATTGATAAGGTTAACTATGGAAGCAGAACTTGCTGCTTTAGACACAACCACTATAGAGTCAGAATGGCTGCGTGAACTTGATGGAATTGCCGGTGGTTGAGAAACCTATACCGGCCATCCTCTTGAATTGTGACAATCAAACTGTTATTGTCAAAGTGAACAATTCTAAGAATAACGCGAAGTCATCAAGACACGTCAAAAGACGTTTGAAATCTATCAGGAAATTGAGAAACTCCGAAGTAATTACTGTTACGTATATTCAAACTGACAAAAACCTGGCAGATCCCTTTACAGAGGGACTATCACGAAACGTGATAGAAAGTGCATCGAGAGAGATGAGTTTGAGACCCATAGATGTTACACAGTAGTGGTAACCTAACCTTTTTGATCGGAGATCCCGTGAATTAGGACCTGAGAAAAACAAGCTAGTGGTGTGACAGAGGAGAGTATTAGACAACCCTCTCTATGTGAAGATGCACAACTCTCAAAAGCTGTAAGGAAGGTTGGCAGCATGCCTTAATGTGTTTTTGTTGGCTATGATTAGCAAAGATACTGTCCTACAGAGCATTCTTGAAAGAACACACCTATACGAGTTTCGATTGTTAAACGTCGCAATCAGACCAAGTAGTATGACGCATATGCTACACCCGTGGGGTAGGCTACTTGTAGCCAAGTACTAGTTATGATTTTGTGTGAAATATAAAAGTACCAAACTTGCAATTCTAGGTTCATCCATTGTTCAAATTGCTGATAGACGTAGCTCAAGATTCTACGAGAAAGTTCAACTTAACAGTCTCTGCTGAAACACTGATATATAAACAAGTAGCGATGATTGACAAATCTTCAAATGGGTATTTGAGATCTGGTGGAGGATTGTTAGAAATAATGAGCCAAATAAAATAAGCCCATATAGATTACAGATTTTTCCAAATCTCAAACCCCATGTTTGTGGCAGCTCACATGTGTTTGGGCCCATGTTTGGGGCAGCTCACATGGAATTGGAGTGGGAGCTAAAGTTTAGTCCCACATGGAAAGTTAGAGAAGAGTTACACCACCTTATAAGGTGAAGTGGTTCATCACTTAGTAAAGTGAGTGAGAAGAGGAGAGCTACACACGCGCTCCTCCGACGACAACGCTGCCGCACGCACGCACCGCACCGCCCGCCCGACCGTCCCGTCCCGTCCCGTCACGACGCGCGCGTGCGCGCCGCGGGTTGCGGGAATCTCGCCGAGCCAAGCTTTCTTTTTGCTGCTCAGAAAAATGTGTTTGCCAGCCTCTCTGCTTGCGCCGCCACTGTAGTCTACTCCATCCCGCTTGCCGGCGTGCACCGGCGGACGGGAGAGCAGGTCTCCGGAACCACTCGCCTTCTCGAGTTCTACATCACGGCTCGTCTTCCATCTAAGTCAGGTCGTGCTGCCTATCGCCGTCTTCGCCGTCGTCTCCTTCGATCAATCTTTCCTAAAGTTACTATGACGACTTCATCTGCAAGTGAACGGTACGTGCGACGTGCTGCTGTCCGATTATTCATCATGTTCTGCGAGTACATGTTTAGTTGCTACTTGTTTCTGTTTATATTGTTGTTTAGTACATCTAGTATGTTCGAGTTACGTGTGTTAGTAGTTGGTTCTGTCATGTTTAATATTCTGGAATTAATCATGGAAATTGTGCATAATTATCCAACAACTTTATCCGGTCTACAATGCTAAAAGACTGGTGAAGGGGGGTGGCCATGGACATGACCATGTGTCTTGACATCACATCTATGCGCATCATTTAAAAACCGAAAGCCTCATGAAGCCGCTCATCAGAGAGCAATGGGCACAACCAGTCCAGCAGGTCCTTAGCATGCACCAACACACATGACCCAGAATCGTTGCCGCCGTTTTCCGTTAACCCGAGAGGGATCAAAGTATTGACCTTGCCAGGCCTATCGTCGACTTCCTGCGCACTCTCATCATCATGTGTCCTCCACCGAGACCTCACTACAGCATGCCACTGAGACTCTCTTTCGTAGAATGGTAGATGCCACGCCGCTGCACCTTGTTCCCAGTGCGAGAAGCAGGCGGAGACCGGCGCCCATCCACTAAAGCCATCCACACATCCGTCCAATACTGGTAAGGCATGATCTGTCCTTTTTTTTTCTCAAACATACTTGGGAGCAAGTCTTCGTATTCAGAAGAAGGCACTAAGTACCACAAACGACCAATGTTATAGAGTTAGAATAAGACCATTGCACCTACCAATGGAGAGGCCACGAGAAAAAACACACACAGATGACTATCCTCACCAAATGACCTATAACCAGGTGAGGAGGCACCACCAACGTCAGACTGCAATGAAAAAGGACCCTGCTTTTGTTGGCTCTGACCCGACAGTATTTTTGCCACCGACCTGCGACAATACCTAGCCCGTGGAGCCCTGCTTGCGAAACTAGCTTGTATAAGCTCTTCGACGATCCGCCACTAGCTGATGCCTTTAGCCCAGCAGTACACACGTATACAAGCTAGCCTAATAATCGACGCTAACATTTGGAGGTGGGGAGGACACCGAGCAAAACTTAATAAGACTTGATCGATCGAGCTAGCAGTACTCTTGTACATAGCACACAACACGATCAGAATCGGTGGATAGTCAAAGGCTCGTGCCGTGCCTTGTTTCTTTTCTTTACTTCTCAGATTTTTTTTCTAAGACATGTCTTGGGAGACGTACCAAACACATAGAAGAAAAGGCCGACAGCTGATATAACACCAAAAGGCAATAACACCACAAACACAACATGATACAACGCCAAGCGCCACACCATATGCCCTCCACCACGATCCAACGATGAGACCTCGCCTTGCCAAGTCACCTACCAAGGTGAAGAGACGAGGCACTAAGCAACTGGACCATGTCACGATCAAAGCGGGACTCCGCCGTAGCACAACCAAGACTCCAAGGCCGCACAGATCAACGCACCTTCCCTCATATGCCTAGAAGATATCGGCGAAAAGTCAGCAAGATCCACCGGGACTTGAGGAAGACATCGACTAGGAAGAGTCCACCATGATGTACATAGCGCCCCTGATGCGCGCGGCCAGAGAAGCATCCAACACCGGTAGCACCTCGCCACCCCAAACTCCAAAACATCGGGCCCTTCTCGAGCAGCCTCGACGACGTATTCAAGAAGATCACGACACCGTGGCACCGCCGCTGCCTGGTCCGGTGACCCGAACCTAGGGTTTTCCCCCGGCACCCGAGAAGAGAAAGACACGATACTATCCATGACCGCGCCCCCAAGGAGGTAGCGGCACCCGCAGGCATCGCCCCAGCCAGCAACAACACAAGCTGAGCAGGGCTTTCACCCGACCATGGATCATATCCCCGAATCCTGCCCAAAGGGTAGCATGGAGAAGGTGGGCAGGGACGCACGACACCGGCTTGAGACACCATCGCAGGGAGGAGAAGAACACCGCCGACATCCGTCGAAGAATGGAGGCGCATTGGCCACCACTGGCACCCCGGCTAGCCTGCATGGGCTCGGAGGAGGCCCCCCATGCTGGCAAGCCACCACCGCTGTTGCGCCTGCAATGCCCAGTGATGAGGCCGCAAGATCGCTCCACCACCGCGCCCCGAAGCCACGGCCTGCCCCGGCGCGCATAGGCCTAGATCGGGCCCGGACGCCATGGGCGACTACAGACGACAAGGGAACAGCACACACGCTGTAGAAAACACCCTTGTGCCCTTCACACCGTCGCCACGGGCCCTCCATGCACCGCCGCACGCCACCACACCGCCAAGGCTAGCCGCCGCCACCCCGGCCGCCAGACCCCGTGACAAGGCACCGCATCAGAAGAGGAGGCCCCGCCTCCATCATCAGTGGCGCGAGCTTTACCCGGCTGCGTCCTCCGATGGAGGCGGAGAGGAGAGAGAGGGTAGAGGGTAGAGGGCTGCCGGTGGTGCCTGGTTCGAGGGGGCTCCAGTGCCATGCATATGTATATGTTTTTAGTGATACTTTATCCGGTCTATATTAATGGTATTAACTTTGTCTAAGTACGAATGTATTTAGTCTAAATAATTAACTAGATACATACGAATCTAGATATGAACTGGAGTGAATATATGTGGACTAGTCTATAACCGTTTTTAAACTTTCACGGAATCATTTCTGAACTTCACGTGATAAGACAGTGAACTTCCTGACGGACTACCGAGAATCTACGATTTTGAACCACTTATTGTAACAATGCATATAATATATCGTTGGAAAGATATGGAAATTGTGCAACTTTTATATTCACAAAGTTTTTCCGAATTTCATACAGTTGAGAAGTAGTTTTAAATATACCAAATGCATTTTTTACAAACTTTGTTGTTTTTATACATTGTTTTAGCCGCTATTTTTGAATCGCTTATCAGATTGATGCATGCTATATATCATTGGAAATATATGGAAATTACGCAATTTTTGTGTTCACAAAGTGTTTCTAAATTCTGCATGGTTTAAGAGAAGTTTTTAATATACTAAAATCTATTTTTGTAAACTTTTCTATTTTTACTGTATTTTGGGTCTTAAATTTAAACCGCTCATCGGATTGACATGTGTGATATACCGTTAGATCCATGTTGAAAATGCGCAACTTATTGATGTTGAATGTTTTTTCAAATTACTTATAGTTTTAAAATAATTTTATATATACTAAAAATTGAGATGGTTAATGTTATATCAACGGTCTGAAATTGACGTTCCTTCGGTAGTCGGATGGGAAAGGACGATATATTAGACTGAAATTAGATTTGTTTTACTGTTAATTACTCAACACGGATGTCTATTGATGCAATGAGAGAGCGTAGAGATGATTTTACTATGTAGGATCTCCGTCCGTGAAAAAAAACAGAGTATCCGAACCGCTCTAAACATGCATGTAAACGTCCTGCCACGTGTTAGTAAACTTTCGATCGCGATATAGATACTCTCCACCATGTCCAGGTTTTTTTGACGTAGTTTTTGAACCGTTTATCAGAATAATATAAATTATATAAGGTTAGAAAGCTATGCAAATTCCGCATCTTTTCATATAGACTACCTTTTTAAATTCTCAATAATTTAAGAGGAGATTTAATTATATAAAATTCTATTTTTTAGAACTTTCTTACTGTTTTACACTATTTTTTCAAAGTTAACTTTAATATTATATGTAGGGAACTACTAATGTTCACTAAGTGAATTTCATAATTTTTGTACTGAACTTTCTCACTTTTCTTGAATTTTATATAGTGAACTTTGTAATTTTTGTATAACAAACTTCTGTTTTATGTGTTTTTGGTGAAATGTGCATGATAATGAACCCTGCGACAAAATAAGAATGAACTTCCCAAAAATTAATGGTTAATTTTTTGAATTTCTTAAATTGATGACCTTAATAAATATAAAGTGAACCGGCCAGACATGAAATGTGAACCGCCTAGCTGCACATGTGTACTACCTAGCATCGTTAGTGATTTTCTTTTTATGCTCAAAGTGAACCTTCACAAAAAAGTGAATTTGAGAGTGTACTTAAAAAATTTATATAGTGAACTTGGAATTTTTGAATAGTAAACTTTCGAAAACTCTTTGTGAGCTTCACGCGACATGAAAGTAAACTTTTTTTAATCCATAAGAAAAAACTAAAGCAAGCACTGGGAATGGCTCTCCTCTCCACCTCCCACATCTCCTTCCCTCCCACCACCAACAACCATGGATCTTCGATCTAATCTAGCATGCAAGGCATCCTGCACTGGGATTTTCTCACCCGGCCTTGCGGTCACAGCTCAGGTTTGTCGTCGTTGTGGTTCCTCGGTTCACTTCTCCCCCTCTCCCTCGGCAAAGGAATTTTTTCTTGTGGTTTCTTTCTCTTCGGCTTCATTCCTTCTCTCGAAGGAGTCAGTTGGCCTAGCGCTGCAATGTTGTATTGGTGGCGATCATGCTGGTTTTCATGTTTATCAATTGACAGATCGTCGGTTTTGTTTCTCTATGGCTTCAAGCAAAGTGGGGCATTTTATCTATGGCCTAAGAGATAGAGTTTGGCCAGATTTTGTTTGCCATTTCTCTCTGTTTCGTGGAGTTCATCCCGATGTTAGTGGTCTTGTTCGTTCATCTCCATCTGCTTGGCATTGTGATGAAGAAATCTTGGAGATTTCTCAACGCAACCTAACAAAATGGGTTCCTAATCTGGATTTTCTTGCCTCAAGTGCTCAGCGAGATAGTTCCTCCTCGGTATCTGAATTAGCAAAGTTTGGTTTTCATCAGAAAAGTTCCGTATCTCTTTCTTCGGGTATTAGTCCACCGGCGGTGAATGTTCCGGCGAGATCTAATGTCAGCACTCGAACGGGTGACACGGTTGGGGACGGTCCGGTGGAGGTAACACGAAGTTTAGTCTCACCTCGCTTACGGAAGGAGGCCACATCCACCTTATAAGGGATAGATTTCTTCCTCCTTTCAGTCTAGACTTTTGGGATGGAGTAGACTCACGGGCGACGCCAGGAGTATGCAGCTGTATTCAGCTGAATACCAAAGATTGAGTGCAAAAGAAAATTAATACACGTATTAGGCCCATGCAGTCATGCCGTGAGGCCAGCCCACAACCACACGCGCAAGGGCCGGCGCACGCTCACTCGTAATAGCAACCAGACCAGCAGCTTCGCGTGATCGCAACCAGACTAGCAGCCTCTCGTGCCTACCCTAGCGATTCGGCGAGCGACGGCCGGCGGGAATGAGAGCAGCGGGACCAGGCGACCGGCGGAAAGTGGAGCAGGCGACCGCGCGTCCGTGCCTGCAACCAGCGACTAGGACCAAGTATGTGCGGATTAGCTCTTCCAATCAGCATACTATTGGTAGCAGATTATTTATCTAATTTTCTAGATGCAAGTTTGCAATTCCCCCAAACGTTCCTTCTAAGGTACTCCCTCCGTTTTAAAATATAAGATGTGCTTTGTGAAATTAGTGTATCTAGACATCTTTTAGTGTGTAGGTTCATTTAGGTCTGAAGTAAATCTATACACTAAACAGGGTCTAAATACACTTCTTTCACAAAACTAAAACATCTTATATTTTAAAACGGAGGAAGTAGATGAAGAAGAAGACCGCTACTGGCAGTAGCATATATTGCATCGTGGGAACCGGGAAAAAGCTTCTAGAGCAAAAAAGACACATGACACATCCACACCAAATCAGACTGATGCCGTATCGAGTTCTTCTCCGGTTCAACCCGAGAATAATCTGCAATTGGCGCTAGTGCAAGCACGGAAATCAGATATTAGAGAGCAGAGGCCCAAACGCATCCTCAATTGAAGAAGATGATGAAGACTATTATTGCTTCATCATCTTTGTACAAGCTCCAATTGATATGTTCACTACACCAAAAGAATCAATCCGGAAGTTTCTCGCTTCCAACACCTCACAGTACAAGACTTTATGCAAGCTTCGGTTCACATGGATACTCAAGTGTTTGAGGTTTGTTGCGCTAAGGCTTGACATTTAGAGGACAAGAGGAAAGTGAAAACTCGCTAAACAAAGAAGTTTTGAAGAGGTTGACTCGACAAGGCTTCCTACTATCAATTGTTATAGTTCATATTGTTTATTTATAAAAAATTGTGCAATCAATACCCATCGGCCATTTCCTAGAGCCGCCACTGAGTGGACTCTCTTCTTATTGTTGGGCCGTGTGCGAATAAACGTCCAGAACGTAGGCTGAGTGCTAGGCTGTCCAGAACGTAGGCTGAGTGCTAGGCTGGGCCAAGTGGACGCTAACATCTAGACCCCTCAAGTTTGGAAGGTTCGATGAACCAGCTTTTTCGGATTAAATTTCTGGTAATAAATGTTGGTCTTTTGTTGGAGGAAAGTTTGCCACTAATATCTGCAGAAATCTCTCGCGAGACAGCCTGGAACATCTTGAAGATATGCGTTAAGCTAAATATTCGGATCAGGACATCATGCATGCCTTGAACATCCCGCTAGTCCCGCCGAAAGATTTGGTTTTTAAATTTCTCGGTCGTTGCTCATGTTGTGGTCTATTCGACCATCTCAGGGATTCTTGCCCAGGTTTGTGTTTGGCGTGCCAAGCTTTGGGCCTTCCTTGCCAGGATTGCTTATGCAAAAGGCCTGTTATCAACAATGAGCAAACGTGTACCAAGTGCATGGGCTGTGGGCATTTTACGGTGGACTGTAAATTGGGCATACGATGCAGACTGTTTAAAAAGCTAGGCCATTGGTCCCGTGCTTGCCTGAGTAGGCAATCTAAACGACAGTTGTGGAGAATAAAGAAAGAAAAGCTTGACTATAACAGATTACAGTCAGCTGGCCGTCAAATTTGGGTCGTTAAGAACAAAAAAGATCTGCAAGGGTATGCTTCTCCTGATGTGCAGGAGTTAACAACCACTGATGTTTCTGAACTCACGGTGATCACTGCTGAAACTGTAAATGTGCAGTTCAATGCTTCAAACTGTCTCATTAATCCTGCAGAACTCACTGAAGAACGCCTACTGCGTGAGCGTGAAGATTGAGTGTCGTGCTTTTTCTCCAATTATAATCTGCCTGCCCTTGTGTGAAATTTTATTGGATTTCAGAACTTCTTGATTTGCCTATGCATCGTGTCGTTCGAACCTCGCATGTTAATCGTACTTGGTGTGTTTTAAACTGGAATATTCCTGGAATTAATGCTGCTGAGAAATGGCCTTTCGTCTATAACAAAATCGAAGAAAGTACGGCCTCAATCATTTGCCTTCAGGAGACAAAAAAGGAGGATTTCGATATGAATTTTATTAAAGGTTTTGCTCCCAGACATTTTGATCAGTATGCTTTTGTCCCATCGGACGGGGCCTCTGGTGGTCTGTTAGTACTTTGGGCCAGCAACATTTTCACAGGTAAAGTCCTTATGCAAGAGAGCTTTGGGCTAGCAATCCACTTTCAGTCCACTATCTCTTCTGATAATTTCACACTTGTTAATATATATGGTCCATGTGATGGTGTAGCAAGAGAAAATTTCATTGCTTGGCTATTTCACCTGAACATTCCTAGTGATTCTCATTGGTTACTAGCTGGGGACTTCATCTTCTATAGATACTCTGAAAATCGCAACAGACCAGGAGCAAATGTTGATGATGACCACTTTTAATGAAGTGATTAGTTATCTTGGCCTTGTTGAATTACCTATTAAAGGTAGATCTTTCACGTGGAGTAATATGCAGTCTGGTCCATTATTGGAACAAATTGATTGGTTTTTTACTTCTCCTTCGTGGACCTTCAAATATCCGAACACTATGGTTAACCCCCTAGCTCGATCAACCTCAGATCATGTGCCATGTGTTATCTCAGTAGGTACCTCTATACCCAAAGCACAAGTGTTTCGATTACCTGGCTTTATGGATGTAGTGAGTCGCATATGGGATATACATTGCCCCGGTGATAGTGCTAAAAGCTTATCGAGCAAATTCAAATTGCTTCGTAAAGGATTGAAGAAATGGAGTGCAAGCATCTCGGTAATCAACAAGATCATTGAGAATTGCAACAGAGTCATATTCATGCTTGATGAATTAGAAGAGCAACAACATTTGCATATTTCAGAATGGAATTTTTGAGTAATTTTTAAAGCAAGACTGCACCACCTCCTTCTTTGTAAAAAAGAGTATTGGAAAAAGTGCTGCACTACTCGTTGGGCACAGTTAGGAAATGAAAACACTGCATTCTTCCATTCGATGGCCACTATTAGATATCGTCGTAATTCTATTTCTTCCCTCAAGAGAGATGATGGTTCATTAGCAGTGGAGCACCATGAGAAAGCAGGCTTGCTGTGACAACCTTACAGAGACCGTTTGGGTTTTTCTTCTCCCATTGACACAAATTTTAACTTTGCTGATTTCGTACATCATTCTGGGGATCTTACACACATTTCATCCCCCTTTAGTATTGAGGAAATCGATAAGGTAGTTGCTGAGCTACCCCCCGAGAAGGCCCCGAGGCCTGATGGATTTACAGGACTATTTGTGAAAGTTTGCTGGCCAATAACCAAGAACGATTTTTATCGTCTCTGTCATGAGTTTTGGGAGGGTATAGTTAATCTTCAGAGCATCAATGACGCTTTCATCACCCTTGTGCCAAAAGTTCACTCCCCTGAAAGCCCAAATGACTACCTCCCAATTTCTTTGCTTAACATTAGCATCAAAATTCTCACAAAGTTGTTGGCGAACAGACTATAGAAAGAGATTTTGAAACTTGTCCATGTGAATCAATATGGTTTCTTAAAGAGTAGATCCATACAAGATTGTGTGGCATGGGCACATGAGTACATACATCAGTGCAAGCAATCCAAGAGAGAGGTGGTTATTTTGAAGTTGGACTTCGCAAAAGCTTTCGACACCATTGAGCACCAAGCAATCATGCGGATCTTGAAGTGTTGGGGGGTTTGATGATCGTTGGTTAAACTGTGTTCAGGCAATATTCTCTACTGGTTTCTCCTCGGTTCTGTTAAACAGAGTCCCTGGGAAAAAATTCCCTTGTCGTCATGGCGTTCGTCAAGGAGACCCTTTTTCTCCCATACTCTTTGTCGCTGGAGCTGATCTCCTGCAAACCATGGTTAACAACTTGTCCAATGATGGTTTATTGGTGTCAAGGAGACCCTTTTTCTCCCATACTCTTTGTCGCTGGAGCTGATCTCCTACAAACCATGGTTAACAACTTTGACCCCATCCATTGATTTCCCAATTATTCAATATGTTGACGACACTCTTCTGATACTTCAAGCCTGCCCAGCTCAACTACTTGCGCTTAAGAACTTGCCTCAAACGTTTTTAGTAGCAACAGGTCTCAGGGTGAATTATTTAAAATCTTGCTTAATGCCAGTTAATGTTGATGATCAGAAGCTCCGTCTACTTGCTCAAAATTTTGGTTGTGCGGTCGGCGTCCTTCCCTTTGCTTATTTGGGGCTGCCTTTGGGTATAATTAGGCCAACAATACACGATCTGACCCCTATTGTTGATCAGTTGGAGAGATGACTGAATGCTAGTGCTCGCTTCCTTGATTATGGTGGTAGGCTTCAACTTATAAATTCTGTCTTGCCATCTCTTCCGAATCACTACCAAGCCTCTCTTAAGGTTCACAAGACGATAATCGAAATAGCTAATCGCTGGCGTCGTCATTGTCTATGGGCCAAATAGGAAGAGACTACTTCAGTTAACTCCCTTGCAGCATGGTCATTAGTCTGTCGGCCCAAAAAACATGGAGGACTCGGGTAATAAACTTTGAAATAAAAAACAAAGCTCTTCTGCTGAAACAATTTCATAAATTCTACTCCAAGGAAGTGTTCCCTGGGTGAAGCTTGTTTGGTCCCTTTATGCTGCTCCACATGCTCAATCTCGGCGGAGCTCCTTTTGGTGGCGCGATGTCTTCAGTCTGGTGGATTTATACAGAGGTATTACGTCCTGCAAGGTGGGTTTTGGAAAAACAGTTTTATTTTGGAAAGACCACTGGCAATCAGGCGAACTACTTTCCGATAAATGCCCACGCCTTTACTCTTATGCACTAAATGTGGATGCTACAGTTTCTGACATAACGTCTACCTCAGAACTTGTCTCTGCTTTTGCACTACCTCTCTCGCTTCAGGCTTTTGAGAAATTAAATGATCACAAGTGAGCTAGATCCTAATAACATAAGTGTGGATAGTAGGAGCTTCGTATGGGGGAGTGATTCTTATACATCATCAAAGTTTTATAACTGCATCTTTGGAGCACTACCAATTGATCAAAGTTTCATTTTTATTTGGAGATCTAAGTGCTTGCCTAAGCTTAGAGTCTTTGCTTTGCTGCTTCTCATGGATCGCTTGAACACAAAAGACCTTATGTTGAGAAAGAACTGGCAGATTGATGGTGGAACCTCTTGCATTTTATGCACAAATCAGGAGGTAGAGACTAGAGACCACCTATTTTTAACTGTCCATTTGCTTCTGAGTGTTGGCAGCTGGTTGGCATCAGTTGGGACTGCTCAATACCCATCTCGCCTCGTTTTGTAAGAGCTCATGTAATCTTTTAATGGGCCTTGCTTTATGGAAACTGCCATTTGTGCAGCATGGAACATTTGGAAAGAGAGAAATGACTTCATATTAAAAAACCAGGCCCCCTCTGTAACTAGATGGAGAGTTAGATTTGTAAGTGATATATCTCTACATCAATTTAGAGTGAAGAGAAGTTTCGTACAACCCCTCCTAGATTGGACCTTATCTTGTTTTATGTAACTATGTTGCTCCATTATCTTGCCCACTTTATCCCTCCTTGATGTAATTTCTCTTGTCTTGTTGATTTCTCTGTACATATTCAATATATCAGAAAAAACACCGCCTACGGTATCACTGTAAAAAAAGAATCTACGTTTTTGTGGACAGTATTTTAAGCATAGTTTTTGAACCGTTGATCGGAACGACACAAGTAATATACCGTTAGATAGATATGGAAATTTTGAATCTTTTATGATCACAAAGTTTTCCCAAAAAATTTACAGTTTAAAATTAATTTTAAAAGTAGAATAATACACCACCCTCTATCTTTCAAACCGTATATGATTTTTACGTCACGCAAATTTTCTCTTATCTCAAAAGTCAAGAAGAACATAAGAAAATTTAGACATGTCGTAAAACAAATGTTTACATACCATACAAAAATACGACGTAAAATGCGTATTTTCTATGTTTTTACACTAGAATGACTCATAAATTGTATTTTTATGTTGATTTTTTTTGCGTTGTAATGAATATGAACATAATTATTAGTACACAAAACATAAATTTATAAATATGAGAACATAAAAATATGTGGGATCCAAAATAATTATTCTGCAACCTCGGTGCCGAATAGGGTTTATATATATATATATATATATATGCTATTCTACAACCTCTTTTAAAATAACTATTCTATAATTTTTTCTGAACTTTCACGAAACCTTTTCTAAACTTCACGCGACAAGACAGTGAACTTTCTGACGGACTATCGAAAATCTACGTTTTGGCAGACTATATTTTAAACGCAGTTTTTGAACCACCTATCATATAATATATCATTGGAAAGATATGAAAATTGCGCAAGTTTTATATTCATAAAGTTTTTCCTGAATTTTATATGGTTTGGAAGTAATTTTTCAATATAGTAGACAATATTTTCGTGAAATTAGGCGTTTTGCACAGTATGAAAACCGCTTATAGGATTGATGCATGTGTTATACCATTGAAAAGATATTGAAATCACGCAATTTACTCATTTTTAAATTTTTCCTAAATTTCTTATGGTTTAAGAACAATTTTAGATATACTAAAAACTATTTCCGTCATTTTTTCAGTTTTAATGTTTTTGGGGTCTTATTTTCAATTCGTTAGTTGGATCAACACGTATAATATACCGTTGGAATCGTGTGGAAAATACACAATTTTTTGTTTTTAAAGTTTTTCCAAATTATTAACTATTTTATATTAATTTTGAATGTACCGTAAAAAGAGATTATGGACGTCACATCAACGCTTTAAAATTAACTTGTCTTTGATAGTCTGCTGAGGCAGGCGGCGTGTTAGAGTGAAGTTAGACTCATATTAATGTCAATTACTCAAGACAGAGATCAATTAGTGTAATCGGAACTCTTATGGATAACATTAGTATGCAGGATTTTCGCTCATAAAAATAAAGTACACTAAATGTCCATAACGTGAATGTGAACTTCCCGCTATGTGTAAGTGCACTTCCGTTCACGATATGTGAGCTCACCACTGCATTCGTCTTTTCATCGTCTTTGCATCGTAGTTTTCAAACAGTTAATCACAACGGTACAAATGATATACCGTTGAAAAGCTATACAAAATTTTGCATCTTTTCATATAGACCATCTTTTTAAATTCTCAACAATTAAAGAGCATATTTAATTATCCAAGACTCTATTTTTTAGAACTTTCTTACTATTTTTACATTGTTTTTTCAAAGTTAACTTTAAGGTTATATGTACTGAACTACTAATGTTCACTAAGTGAATTTCATAATTTTTATATAGTGAACTTTACTCACTACTTTCTTGAATTTTGTATAGTGAACTTCGTAATTTTTGAATAGCAAACTTATATTTTATGTGTTTTTTTGGTGTAATATGCATGATAAGTGAACTCTGCGATAAAATAAGAATGAATTTCTCAACATGTAATGGTTAACTTTTTGAATTTTTTAAATTAATGATCCTAGTATATAATGAACTGGCCGGACACGAGATGTGAACCGCTTAACCGCGACATGTGAACTTCCTAGCATCGTTACTGATTTTCTTGTCATGTTTAAAGTGAACCTTCACAAAAAGTGAATCTAAGAGTGCACTTCAAAAATTTATATAGTGAACTTGGAATTTTTAATAGTAAACTTTCCAAAACCCTTTCTGAACTTAAAGTGAACTTCCTCATGACTACGAAGTGAACTTCCTGACAGATTACTGGGAATCTACGTTTTTGCGGACAGTATTTTCAGCGTAGTTTTTAACCGTTGATTGGAACGATGCAAGTAATATACTATTAAATATATATAGATATTTCGAATATTTTATGTTCACAAAGTTTTACCAAGAAAATTATGGGTTTAAAAGTAATATTAAATATACCAAATACAATTTCGTGAACTTTGCAGTTTTGCATAGTATTTTGGCCACGACTTTCAAATGACTCGTCGAATTAATGCATGTTATATACCGTTGAAAAGCTATGAAAATTGCGCAACTTTTTTGGCTTTAAAGTTTTCCCAAAGTTTTCACGGTTTCAGAGGAGTTTTAAATATACTAAACGCAATTTCGCGAAATTTTCCATTTTCACACAGTAGTTTGGCCACGATTTTCAAACGCCTCGTCGAATTAATGCATGCTATATATTGTTAAAAAGCTATGAAAATTTCACAACTTTTTCGACTTAAATTTTTTCCAAAATTCTTCACGATTAAAGAGCATTTTTAAATATATACCAAAATCTAGCAAGATGGCGTGGGAGATGGGTCGGGGGCGGTGGTGGCACGAGAGGTGGGACGGGGAGACGCGGAGGAGGTGTGGCGGGGGAAGCGCGCAGGAGGTGGGTTGAGGATGCCTCAAGTGCATAAGGTCTTTATTGGGTGAGGGGTTTTAGAATTGTTATTCTACAACCATCTAAAGGGGCTGTAGAATAGTCCTGTTATATATATATATATATGCGACATGACTATTCAGAAACATCTCCTTAAGAGGTTCCTAGATAAGCTTATTCAGCAACCCCCACCTAACTATCCTTTCCCACCTAACCACTTTCTTCATCGTCTCATCTAACCCCCCGTGTCGTCGACCTCCTCTGCCCCCAGCGCCGTTAACCGCCCTCCTCCCCCGCACGTAGCCGGCCTCCTTCGCCTCGAGCGCCGCCGACCTCCTCCGTCCTGGGCGCCACCGCGCCCCTCCTCCCCGCGTGCCGCCGACCTCCTCCGTCCCAGGCACCACCGCGCCCTCCTCTCCTCGCGCCGCCGGCTTCCTCCACCCTGCACCGCCGAGCATCCTCTGGGACACTCGCCCTGCCACCATCTTCTCCACACGTCGCTCTTCCCCCACGTAGTGCACGGATCCAGTGGAGAATTAACTAGCATAGAAAAGAGGGAGTTAACTTGTACATACGGGGAAGTTAAGAAGGGTCACGGAAATTAACTTGCACATGCAGAAGTTAACATTCAGTCCGCAAAAAAACAAAAAAACAATGCACCGTCAGGAAGTTAACTAGCATAGAAAGAGAAAGTTAACTTGTTCACACAGGACAGTTAAAAAGTTTGTGAAAGTTAACTTGCACATGTAAAAGTTAAAATTCATTATTACTGCTACAGACTGGAAGTTAACTTAAAAATAAAAAATAAGTAAACTCGTGTTTGCATGAAAGTTAACAAGGGTTCCTACATGTTCGCATAAAATAAAACAGATGCTCTGTCAGAAAGTTAACTAGTATAGAAAGTGGAAGTTAATTTGTACACAGAGGGGAGTTAAAAAGTTCGCGGAAGTTAACTTGCACGGAAGGAAGTTAACATTTATTATTACTGCTATAAACTAGAAGTTAATTTTGTAAGAAAATAAAGTTAACTCGTGTTCACGTGGAAGTTAACAAGGCGTTCCTGCTGTTCACGTGAAAGGAAACAGAGGGTCAGGAACCGGTTCTTGAATAGCATAATTATATATATATATAGTTCTTGAATAACAGTAATCCTTTTTATCTTCCCTGTAGGTGTTAGTTAACTATCTCTTCTATCTTAGCTAACTTCCTGATGGAGCACCATTATTTTATTTTTCATGGATTATATATTCACCATTTTAACCACTTATTAGAATGATGCACGCGATATACCATTGAAAAGGTATGGAAATTTCACAACTTTTGCGTAAACAAAGTTTTTCTAAATTCGGTATATATTTAATATAATGTCAAATATACTAAATAGTGTTTTCGCGAACTTCTTTGTTATTGTACTGTATTTTGGATGTAATTTTCAAACCGCTCGTCGGACTGATGCATATAATACACCATTGAAACAGTATGAAAATTGCATAACTTTTTTGTTTATAATTTTTTTCCAAATTTCTTAAAGTTTTTAGTTAATTTTGAATATATCAAACTCTATTTTCGTAAATTTTTCCTATTTTGTACAGTATTTTGTGTCTTATTTTCAAACCGTTTG
Source organism: Avena sativa (assembly GCA_916181665.1). Taxonomy (NCBI): domain Eukaryota; kingdom Viridiplantae; phylum Streptophyta; class Magnoliopsida; order Poales; family Poaceae; genus Avena; species Avena sativa. The sequence continues at coordinate 5,844,797 of OV702287.1, forward strand.
TCCGATTGATGCGTGTGATATACCGTTAAAAAACTATGAACATTGCGCAACTTTTTATTTAGAAAGTTTTTCCAAATTCCTTATGTTTATTAATTAATTTGAAATATATTAAAACTAGAGATGTTCGTCTACGCTCAAATATATTGAAATTGACGTGCTCTCGAAGTTCGGGTTGGACAGGGTGGCAAATAAAGTAAAATTAGGTTCATATTTACTTCAATTACTCTTGGAGGCGGTCAGTTTGGACAATCGAAGTACGTAGAAATGACATTATTATGTAGGATTTCCGTCCATAAAAAACAGAGTAAGTAAAATGCTTTCAACATGCATGCTAAATTCTAAATACATTTTAGTTAACTTCCTGTGGCGATATAAATCCTCTACGCTACGCACGATCTTTTGGTCGTAGTTTTTTGTAAACACAAGTTAACTTCCGTTTCTTTGCATGTTAACTTCCGCTCAGGACTGGATTGGTGGGATTTCTCTAACTGTTAAATTTTATTTGTCCACGAACACAAGTTAACTTTCGTTTCTTTCCATGTTAACTTCCGTTCGGGGTGGGAGTTGTGGGATTTCTCTGATTGTTAATTTCTGTTTGTCCACGAATACCGAGTTAACTTCTGTTTCTTTACATGTTAACTTTTTCTCGGGGCAGGGGTGGTGGGATTTATCTGATTGTTAACTTCTATTTGTCCACGCACATGAGTTAACTGCCGTTTCTTTCCATGTTAACTTCCACGTAGTGGCTCGCCGGCACGCAAAGAAGGTGCGGAAGGACATCACCTACAGTAGGTAGGGTGCATGAGCAGTTAGGGTGGAAGGGCGTGGGTGGTGGAGGGACGGGGAAGAAGGTGGTTAGGTGAGGGTTCCTATATAAGCTTATATAGGAATCTCTTAAAGGGGTTCTTAAATAGTCATGTCATATATATATATATATAATCCATTTGCTACCAGAACACTACATGGACAACAAGTCGTGTCCTACCATATCGTCAAGTGGACGGACATTTGCGTCCCCAAAGATCTTAGTGGCATAGGCATCATTTCCTCTCACCATATGAATGTGGCTCTAATGCTAAGATGGGTGTGGCGGATCCTAACTCATGATGGTGGCCTTTGGCTACTGATAGCTCCAAATTTTATCACTTTTATCTATTGTTTTTTCTTTCATTTATTGCCGGATTTCATCCAAGATAACCCTTTTCTACTAATATTAACATCGCAATTAGCGATTTCTTGGTTTCTTGTGATAGTTTTCAGATAATGAACATTTATTAGAAATCTAATAGCATTTATGGGCTAAATGCACCAAAATAAGTCAATCTCCAATTGGAGCAACTTTCATTAGAGGTGTCCAGTATACATAACGACCACTCATACGGTCGGGGCGCACCCGTACTGCCCGCCCATACTACACGCCGACACCTTCCTTGTATCAATACAAGAAACTTTCGTGAAGAGCAAGAAACAAGAAGAACCACATAATAGAAGATACAGCCGTCGCAAGCCATCTAGAGAAAAAGATCAGATCTGAAAGAGGAGAAGAATTTCGTCTCGTTACTCAATGATCTCCAACCTTTAAACCACACACTCTACCATCATTCCCATTATTACTTAGAGAGAGAGAAAGATATTGGCGCTTGTAAGATTAGGGTTTGATACTTTGATATACCTTTAGTTTGTATTTGATTTGATCTTTAATCGCTATTGTGGTTTGCTACAATAACTTAGAGATGATTTTTACTTGCAATACAATTATGCCTTTGATTTATCTTCCTCTCATGTCTGAGTAAATCCCCATAGGCGTGGGGGATGTAGGGGATTGGTGAGATGTGTTGCGCTTCCGTTAAATCCATCCATTTGTGATCGTTGTAGTGTTTTATTTAAATAGTGAGAATGATTATCTATGTTTGCCTAATGCTTGTTATATAATTTAAGGGTCAAGGTAACATGATCCAAAGATCTCATAGGTATGAACTTGTATGCTAGTAATTCGGTGACCCCGAGTGACATGGCCGTTATCAATGAAGAGCTAGTACTACTCGAGGACAACAAGAAATCATTAAGATTGAAGCCTTGATCCGGTCGCACGACCTTAATTAATGCGCTGACCATGGCTGTGGTAACAGGTAGATTGATCATTGGGACTAGGAAGAGTTGGCCATGATGACTCCTAGTTGGTATATGGGTTGCTTGCCTACTCACTTACAAATATGAAATATCACTATCACTTATTCCACTTATTCCATTTGGCACTTTCACTATCACCATGAACTATTTCTCTTCGCGCCTAACTTCTCATCTGCAGGACCTTCAAACACCTTTCGCATCTTTACTTTTATGTAATTTACTTATTTTCTAAGCAAGTTTCCCCTATCTTTTACTCACCACTTCCACCATCAACTATTGTAGTCAATTCACTCAAGACCTATGACACCTTGGGTGCGACAGAAATACCGCATAAAAACACTTTCCTAGGCTCCTTGTTGGGATTGATATAAAAACTGAAATTAATACTTCCGCGAAAACATTCTCTGACGAACCTGTGCACTTGCAGGCCATCAAGATATTTTCTTGCACCATTGCCGGGGAGCTAAGCGCTAAGTGTTGTTTCTTGACAACAGCAATTGGTGACACCATTCATGATCTCCGTTGAAGACATATGTACCACTCCATCAGCAAAAACTTATTTACCTCCATATATTGATCGTGTTCCGATCGAGAGACGACTAGAATTTATTGAAAGATTTACTAATTCGCGTACTGTAGACGTGAACAGCTTGATTCCACTGATGGCAGATTTGACCATCACCCGAGGGGCCGAACTTGAGCTACCTTTGGGAGAATATGGGAATCCATCTAGGCACTTGAGGAAAATGCTATTCTTTGTTCTAAACTTGAAGGCCGGGAATTTGAAATATATCCGAAGCTAATATATATGATAAAAGAAATTGCTTTCATAGGAAAAGAAGAGGAAGACCCTAGTGACCACTTGACGAGGGTCTATGACCTTTGTGCTACTCTTAAACCAACAATTTTACCAATTGAGTTTGTACTTCTTAAACATTTTCACTAGTCTTTGAAAGATAATGATTTTGCTTGGTTACAATCATTACCCAATCATACTATAAAAAGCTGGGAAGATTGCATCTGAGAATTCATGCATAAATATTGGTCATTTACTAAAATCATACAGATCAAACGAAGTATAACAAACTTTCTTCAAACAATTGGAGAAACCTTTTATCAAACATGGAATAGATTTTATGCAATGATAATGAATGTCCCAAATCAAGGTTTTCACGAGAACTTAGTTATTCAATATTTTATAATGGGATTAATGACGAGACAAAAGAGATGATTGATCTATCTACAGGAGGAGCCATATGCAACCTGATACTGCCGAAATGTGTAAACCTTTTCGAGGTAAGATCCTTTAATGGCGAACAATAGAATCCAGTTGTGGATACTGAACCACGAAAAGGTATGATTCACATACCACTAGATCTTATATCCAAAGTCAAAAAGTCCATGGAAGAAAAAGGTACAACCTCGGAGCTTGTGAAAGAGAATAAAGTTGACATTCTTCAAACTTATGTAATATAAGATGATATAAATCTTGTAATGCAAAAGTTTAAATATCAACAGAATCAATTCCGTGAGAAAAACTACAAATGTCTTATGACACAAGAAAAGAATATAAGAGATCTAACAGAAGTTTTTGATGACTTGGGTCAGGCCCTAAAAAATTAGACAGATATCTAAGTATGGCTAAAACTCAGTGTGAGCAAATAAATGAAAATCAAACTTTGATTTTGAACCAAGCAAATTTCAGTATTGTTTCTACTAACATTGTTACTAGGCATGGTACAGAAACTCAGGAACCACAAGGACCACCTTGTTATCAAGAAGAACAAGCTCGTAAAGCAAGAGAGACTTAGGAGATGAGTCAAGAAGAAGAGGATTTAGTCGATTCCCAACATGATATTGATTATGAGGCCCAGAAGGGGGAGAATGAAGCTTCCAAAACTAGAGAAGAAGAGAAAGCAGAGGACAAGCATAAACCAGACGCCGAGACAATCGATTCAAGGAAATAATCTGATCTCCGAAAGGAACAAGAAGAACAAGTTATCGTCCCGCGTGAAGAACACGCTGATGAGCAAAAATTGCCTGCAAGGAAAAATAAAAAGAATGCTGAACAGGTGATAAAGGTAAAAGAGAAGGTAATACCTACTAAAAAGAAAATTCCTTATCCCAGCAGAGTTAAATACGAACCGGATAAAGTTATTTATGACTCTTTTGCTAAGGCACTGGGCAGTTTGCATTTAGATTTTCCTTTAACTGATGCTATTCAAGTTCCTACTTATAAAAAATTTATGCGAGACATCCTTAATAGAAAGAAGAAGGTAACTAAGACTATAGCAGTAATAACAAGCTTTGGTGATAAGCTGCCTGCTAAGCTTTGGGACCCAGAGATACCAACCATCTCCTGTGCAATAGGGAAAACTAATATATTCAATGCTCTTTGTGATTCATGAGCAAGTGTTAGTGTTATGCCTTATTCCTTATTTAAGAAATTGAATCTTGAAGAATGTTCTCCTACATAAATAACCTTACAAATGGCGGATAAAACAACTAAACAACCTGTCGGGATGATCGAAGTTGTTTTACTTAGAATAGATCAACATGTTATACCCACAGATTTTATTATTCTTGATGTTCCTAAGAATGACAAGCTGTTTATCATCCTTGGAAGACCTTCTCTTAGCACCGCTGGAGATAACATAGATTGCTCTACCGGTAAGATTGTCTTCAACATATATGAATATCAGATTGTTCGATATTTTCCTAAGAAACAGGAACACAATGGAAAATATATTTCGCCACCTAAGCGTGATCAAGCAGCATGAACTAAAGAAAAGAGCAGCTTGAAATAAACGCTAATGATATGGAGTTTGATTAGTCAAAATGCTAGAATAAAATACTTAATGGGAGTTATCCCATTCTTAATAAATTATGTTTAAATTTTATTTATGATTACTACTTTGTTATTTGTATGCTCTAATAAATTTGTTTCGAGTTTTGAGTTCATTCAGAGAATTTACCTTAGTGAAGTTGAGAAGCAAAGCAAAAATGAAGAAAAGAAAAGGGTTCAACACAGATAACGAGCAGCGGTACGGCCGCGGTACGACCGTACCGCGCGCCCATACTGAGTCTCGAAGAAACCAGCAAGAGGAACAATGCCGGTAATGACCAACAGTACGGCCGGGGTAACACTGTACCCCGCGCCCGTACTGAACCTCGACGAAATCAACCAAGTTCCCCGTATAGATAACGACCAATGGTACTACCGGGGTACGCTCGTACCATGCGCCCGTACCAGGTCGGCCAGGTTTGATCTCGAACCCTAACGTTGATCCAACGGTGACGACCACCGGTACGGGCGGGCTGCGCCCGTACCGCCCACCCGTACCACGTGCGACGCCAGGTAAAGGCCGATGGTGGCTGGCTCCCAGCCAGTCTCCTTCTTCTTCTTCCTCCTTCTTCTTTGTTGTTTCTCTCTCCACCTCAAACCCTAACCTCCTAGAGCCTTTGATTATTCATTGATTTCGTGTTTTTGAGTTGGGGAATCTTCACATCGGTAAGTTTGTCATCTGATCCATACTCTATTTTCTGAAATCCATGGTTGAATTCATCACATTGGCCATTTAGATGGATTCACCATATTTTGAGATTATTATTGATTTCTCACGTTAGGATTTGTAACTTCTACCTGTAATCGTTTGTTCATGTGATAGAAACTTGATGCCTATATTTTTCTTCAAAAATTTCGCAGCACAATGCATAACATTGGAAAGATTTTTCGCTCAGGCAAGGGATATGGTATGGCGGGAGCCTCGGGCTCCGCAAAGCCACCGGGTTCAAAGAAGAGGCACTTGGAGGTGGACATCTTGAGGGCTGCCATGAGCCGAGACTAAAAGAGGGTGAGCAACTACAAGGTTTTCCCCACCAAGTCGGTAGACCGTGAGTTCCTCTCCCACCAGGGTCTTTTGGAGGACTTCGAGAAAATGACTGTGCAAGCTGGCATGGTCGACATCTCCTACCTCTCAGTCGACACCTACAAGCTCGCCACGTTCGAGTTCCGTTCATCGTTCCATGATGATCTCGAGGCCCAGGAGCGAATTGCATTGTAAGTTTTGTACTCAATGGGCAGATCCATTACCTGACCTTCTATGAATTTTGTGATAGGTTCGGATTATCCCATTAGGGATAACTCGATATTAATGACAATGTGCACATAGAGGCAAGGCAATCTTGGTGGCAAATTTCTACCCACAGGAACAATGATTACTTGCGCAGAAACAGCGCCACTATCCAGAATCGTACTATCCTTATTTTCATACCTTGTTAATTCTATTTTTTGGGAAAGGTGATGTCTGTGCAATGTCAAGCCCCGAAATGAGTGTGATTCATATGGCCTTGCATCCAGAGATGGTGCGCGAGATAAACTTGGGTTCTTTGTTCATCTAGCACTTTCGCCGCCAAAGGTAGGCTTCCGCGGGGGACATTCATTGTGGTGGGTTGATCACACAGATCGCTTACGCAAACGAATTTTTCCTACCACAGGAAAGAGCTGTGGCTGGCAGTAAGGTCGTGGATGACGTTCATATGGCTATCACCAAGTTCATGGGGATCTATAGACCCGAACGTGCCCTCCATGCTTACCAGTTTTATTTTGAACCTAACGGTGATCTCCACCAAATCTTGCTTCCTTTTGTCTAAACTTTTGGTTTGCCAGGTAAACAGAGTTGGGTCCTCACTGAGGAGGAGTTCCAGCAGGCACTGATCCTCAAAGGAAGGACTGCACCACATGGTGGGGCCACCCCAATTGGGAAAATGCAGCAGCTGGCCAACAACATCAAGTTTTTTTATTCATTTTCTTTGCCGGACAGAGCTTACAAACGGTTCACCAACAAAGCTAAGGGTGCCTGGAAAGAGGACCTTACATTTGAACCACTAGATGTAGATACTACTAGCTAGATCTGTGCATCTCTTTGATTCTAGTTTCGATATCATTATCATGCTTGATTATTATTTTGATTGAACCCTTTTCTTGTAAAGTGCCTGACATAGGGACCCTGGAATAATTTATGTGGATACTATATTTACGAGTTCATTCGTCAGACGAACTATGAGAATGGTAGAAATTTAGAGCAACTTCAGGTACGTAAACAATATTCACAATTTTATTTTATTACCATCAATTGTGTTTAGTTTCATTCACATATGTTGACTCCTTTAAATTAGATCGAACGGCTGCGGGACGGTCTTCTACCAAAAGATCGCATACGAGAAATTCAAGAGGAAACTGCGGGATTCTTAAATGCAGAGGCCCTACAACCAAAAGGAGAATACTATCGGATATATTGGTAGTAGAATAGGGATCGTAAAAGAGATTATATTGTATATATGTATGAAACTCGTGTACCGTATGTAATATGTTCGACACTTTGATCTCTATATTCATGACAATGTTGTGTAATATAATGGTTCCTTCATTGTTGAGTGTAAAACACAAAATAAAAAGGAAAACAATAAATGGGAAATTAACAAAATGAATTCTATGCCGCGGTACAAAAAGTTCCCAAAATGCTACCGCAACAAAGAAACATCGTTCCTGGTTCGTAATACAAATCGAGACGAATGGTCCTCTCCCCCCGCTCCAGCAAGGGGCCACGTGGAAACATCAATCCCGGTTCATACCCCTCAGTTCAGCCAGCGGCCACGTGGATGACCTTTCGTCCCGGTTCGTAGCACAACCGGGACTAAGGGGGGAGGGGGCTTTAGTCCCGATAGCCCCGTCCCGGTTGAGCAACCGGGACTAAAGCCCCTTACGAACTGGGACAAATGGTCATGTTTCCACTAGTGTAGGCTGATGTTGAGAGACAAGGATAGGACATCGCTGATTAACCTATCTATACGGATGTGTACTGTTAGAGTATTAGGCATATACAATTGTTATGGTAGTTTACATAAAATTAGGATGTGTTTACATACAATCCTAACTTGACTTTTACTCTAAGATAATTCTCTGCACGCCTATGTATACTCTCCCATGAGGCTTAATAATACATCGATCATATTCTGCCATACTCATACTCTTTCATGGTATCAGCCTAACCGGTCCAAAACCTAGCCGCATGCTTCCGCTGTGCCGCCCCTGGTGGACCGATCTCCATGATCACCGTCGGGGGCCACATGATCCATCGCAGGGTTCGCCCCGCCGATCTGTGATCGGCTATGATCGGCTACCCTGGTGAGTCTTTTCTGATCTCTAGATCGGTTTTTCTCTCCGTCGGTCGCTTGGGCCGGTCTTCTTTTTTAGTTTACCGATCATAGATCGGATTGAGTCGCCCACTGCCGTCATCACCACCGCACCTCTATTCCGTGATGGGTTCGTAGCATGGAAAACAAAAAATTTCTACCGCAAGAACGAACAAAACCCAGATCTAATCTAGATAAAAGCCAAGATCTAATCTATTAGACATGTGCAACAAGATAGATATGTACTAACCCTTGTAGATCCGAAAGCCTTGTGCGAGATCAGATCTCGTGGTTGATGTAGACGATCACTTGCCGATCTCAAGATCGAGTAGACGATCCTTCCGGCGCCGCGTTCCGGCAGCGCTCCCGCAGTCGGTCACACGTGCGAAGTCGAAGCAGACCTTCCTCTCCCCGTTCTAGCGAGCAGCGGAGGTAGTAGATCTCTCCACGGAATCCCAGCAGCACGGCGCTGTGGTGGTGGTGGTGGAGTAGAGAATTCTACAGAGCTTCGCCTAAGCCAGAGGAGATGGAAGGAGGAGAAGAGAGGCAGCTAGGGTTTGGAGTGGGGGGGCAAAGGGGGGTGGCGCCTCCACCCCTCTATATATAGAGGGAGGGGTGCGGCCTAGGGTTCCCACCCCTAGGCCCACCTCCTAGGGCTAGCGCACAAGGGAGCTTGGGGGGAGAGTCCTTCCCCCCCAAGTTTCCCTTACTTACCCTCCAGGTTTCCCTTTATCCTTTCTTGGTTTTCAAGTAAACTCCAAAAAATCTTCTAGAACCTTCCTGAACATTCTGAAACCTTCTAGAATCCCCATATAAACACTCCGGAACATTTCCTAACTTAGAAAACGATCCTTGTTATATGAATCTTATTCCCCGGACAATTCCGGATCTCCTCGTGATGTCCCGGATCCAATCCGAGACTTCGAACAATATTCGGTCTCCAACACACATTCCATATCTACTTAAAACAACTTCGAACCTTAAGTGTGTCACCCTACGGTTCGTGAATATGCAGACATGATGGAGACACCTCTCCGATCAATAACCATCAGCTGGATCTGGAGATCCATAACGACTCCCTCATACTCAACGATGAATTCGTGATTGATAGAACCATTAACATACGAAACCAATTCCCTTTGTCACACGATACTCTACTTATCCGAGGTTTTGATCGTCGGTATCTCCATACCTAGTTCTACCTCGTTACTGATAAGTACTCTTTACTCGTTCCATGTTATGTCATCCCTTGTGACCTAGTCACATGCTTGCAAGCTAACTAGATGACATTCCACCGAGAGGGCCCAGAGCATATCTATCCGTCATATGGATGGACAAATCCCAATCTTGGTCCATGCGCTTCAACACATACTTTCAGAATACCCAATGACACCTTTATAACCACTCAGTTACGAAGCGGTGTTTGATGTCATCAAAGTATCCATCCGGTGATGGTGATTAACATAACCTCATGGTCGAAGGATTAGGTTACTATGCATTTGAAAGCTTGTAGCAATATGAACTTAATGACTTGATATTATGCTACGCTTACTATGGGTGTGTGTGTGTCCATCACATCATTCTCCTAATGATATAACCTTGTTATTAATGACATCCAATGTCCATGATCAGGAAATCATGATCATCAATTAATCAACAAGCTAGTTCAACAAGAGGCTTACTAGGGACTCTTTTATGTTTACAAAACACACATGTATTAGTGTTTCCTTATAGTACAATTATAGCATGGGATGCAAACATTCATCATAAACACAAAGATATAATAATAACCACTTTTATTATTGCCTCTTGGGCATATCTCAAACAGTCTCCCACTTGCACTAGAGTCAATAATCTAGATTACATGGTAATATACCTAACACCCATGGCGTTCTGGTCTTGGTCATGCTTTGCTCTAGGGAGAGGTTTAGTCAACGGATCTGCCACATTCAGATCAGTGTGTACTTTGCAATTCTTTATGTCACCATCTCGGACATACTCGCGAATAGCATGGAAACATAGCTTGATGTGCTTCAGCTTGCTATGTGACCTTGGCTCCTGTGCATTAGCTATGGCACCTGTGTTGTCACAGTAGATGGCCATCGGGTCCAACGCACTAGGAACCACGCCAAGTTCAGTAATGAACTCCTTCATCCATATGGCTTCTTGTGCAACCTCCGAAGCAGCTATGTATTCCGATTCAGTTGAAGATTTCGCCACAACGCTTTGCTTGGCACTCCTTCAGCTCACTGCAGCACCATTCAAAATAAATACGTATCCAGACTGTGACTTCGAGTCATCTGGATCGGTGTTCCAACTAGCATCAGTGTAACTGTTTACAACAAGATGTTCATCACCTCCATAAGAAAGAACCATATCCTTAGTCCTATTTAGGTACTTTAGGATATTCTTGACCGTTGTCCAGTGCTCCATTCCAGGATCACTTTGATATCTGCTAGTCAAACTAACAGCATGTGCTATATCCGGTCTTGTACACAGCATGGCATACATGATAGAACCTATGGACGAGGCATAGGGAATATTATTCATCTTCTCTCTATCTTCTGCCGTAGTTGGACTTTGAGTCTTACTCAAGGTCTTACCTGACAACATGGGCACGAACCCTTTCTTTCTCTCGTCCATTCTAAACTTCTTTAGAACTTTGTCCAAGTATGTACTTTATGAAAGCGCTATTAGGCGTCTTGATCTATCTCTATAAATCTTGATGCCTAGAATATATGCCGCTTCGCCAAGATCCTTCATTGAAAAACTATTATTCAAATAGGCTTTAACACTATTAAGAAGTTCTATATCATTCCCAATCAACAATATGTCATCTACATATAGTACTAGGAATGCTACAGAGCTCCCACTCACTTTCTTGTAAATACAAGCTTCTCCGTAAGTTTGTATAAATCCAAAGTTTTTGATTACTTTATCAAAACGTTGATTCCAACTCCGGGATGCTTGCTTCAGTCCATAAATGGAGCGCTGAAGTTTGCATACCTTGTCAGCATCTTTAGGATCGACAAAACCCTTGGGTTGTACCATATACAACTCTTCCTCAGTGTCACCATTAAGGAACGCCGTTTTGACATCCATCTGCCAAATCTCATAATCGAAATATGCAGCGATTGCTAACAAAATCCTCACAGACTTTAGCTTCGTTACTGGTGAGAATGTCTCATCGTAGTCAACTCCTTGAATTTGTCAGAACCCTTTCACGACAAGTCGAGCTTTATAGACGGTAACATTACCATCAACATCTGTTTTTCTTTTGAAAATCCATTTGTTCTCGACAGCCTTAGGGCCATCCGGTAAGTCCACCAAAGTCCATACTTGGTTTTCGTACATGGATCCCATTTTGGATTTCATGGCTTCTAGCCATTTGTCGGAATCTGGGCTCACCATAGCTTCTTCATACGTCGCAGGGTCATCAGTGTTGTCCACCAACATGACGTTCAAGGCAGGGTCATACCAATCAGGAGTGGTACGAACCCTTGTTGACCTGCGAGGTTCAGCAGCAGCTTCGTTCGAAGTTTCATGATCACCATCATTAGCTTCCTATCCAATTGGTGCAGGTGGCACAAAAACATCTTCCGGTGCTGTGCTACTCTCAACTCCGAGAGAAGGTTCAATAACCTCGTCGAGTGCTACTTTCCTTCCAGTCACTTCCTTCGAGAGAAACTCCTTCTCAAGAAAGGATCCATTCTTGGCAACGAAAACTTTGCCTTTGGATCTATGATAGAAGGTATACCCCAATTGTTTCTTTAGGGTATCCTATGAAGACGCATTTCTCCGCTTTGGGTTCAAGCTTATCAGGTTGTAACTTCTTTACATATGCTTCGCAACCCCAAACTTTAAGGAACGGCAACTTAGGATTCTTTCCAAACCACAATTCGTACGGTGTCATTTCAACGGATTTAGATGGTGCCCTATTTAAAGTGAATGCGGCTGTCTCTAATGCATAGCCCCAAAATGATAGCGATAAATCTGTAAGAGACATCATAGACCGAACCATATCTAAGAGAGTTCGATTACGACGTTCGGACACACCATTACGCTGTGGTGTTCCCGACGGTGTCAATTGCGAAAGTATTCCACATTTCTTTAAATGCATGCCAAACTCATAACTTAGATATTCACCTCCGCGGTCAGAACGCAGAAAATTAATCTTCTTGTTACGATGATTTTCCACTTCACTTTGAAATTCCTTAAACTTCTCGAAAGTTTCGGACTTATGTTTCATAAAGTAGACATACCCATATCTACTTAAGTCATCCGTGAAAGTGAGAACATAACGATATCCACCACGCGATGCTACACTCATTGGACCGCACACATCGGTATGTATTATTTCCAATAAGTCTGTAGCTCGCTCCATTATTCCAGAGAATGGAGTCTTAGTCATTTTTCCCATTAGACATGCTTCGCATCTTTCAAGTGATTCAAAATCAAGTGATTCAAGAAGTCCATCAGAATGGAGTTTCTTCATACGCTTCACTCCAATGTGACCAAGACGATAGTGCCACATGTATGTAGAATTATCATTCAATTTTGTTCATTTAGCATCTATGTTGTGAACATGTGTATCACTACTATCGAGATTCAGTAAGAATAAACCATTCATCTCAGGTGCATTACCATAAAAGATATTACTCATATAAATCGAACAACCTTTATTCTTGGACTTAAAAGAGTAACCGTCTCGCAATAAACAAGATCCAGATATAATGTTCATGCTTAACGCAGGCACCAAATAACAATTATTTAAATTTAAAACTAATCCCGAAGGTAGATGTAGAGGGAGCGTGCCGACGGCGATCACATCAACCTTGGAGCCATTTCCAACGCGCATCGTCACCTCGTCTCTCGCCAGTCTTCGTTTATTCCGCAGTTCCTGTTTCGAGTTATAAATATGAGCAAATGAACCAGTATCAAATACCCAGGCACTACTACAATTACTAGTAAGATACACATCAATAACATGTATATCGAATATACCTTTCTTCTTGATGTTGCCGTTCTTCAGATCTGCCAGGTACTTGGGGCAGTTACGCTTCCAGTGACCAGCACCCTTGCAGTAGAAGCATTCAGTTTCAGGCTTAGGACCAGCCTTGGGCTTCTTAGCAGGTGCGGCAGCTTTCTTGCCGTCCTTCTTGAAGTTGCCCTTGTTCTTAGGCTTGCCCTGTTTCTTGAAATTGGTGGTCTTATTGACCATCAACACTTGGTGCTCCTTCTTGATCTCCACTTCAGCAGTTTTCAGCATGGACAATAGTTCAGGCAACGTCTTGTTCATGCAGTGCATATTGTAGTTCATCACAAAGTTCTTATAACTCGGTGGCAGTGATTGGAGGACACGGTGAATCCCTAACTCATTAGGAATCGTTATCCCCAACTCTTGGAGCTTGTTTGCATGCCTAGACATGGTGAGCACGTGCTCGCTAACAGAGCTACCCTCTTCCATCTTACAGTTAAAGAACTTTTCGGAGGCCTCATAGCTCTCCACGGCCGCGTGAGTCTCAAAAATGAGCTTGAGCTCCTTAATGATCTCGAACGGGTCATGGTGATCAAAGCGCTTCTGAAGCTCCATTTCTAAACCGTACAGGATGGCACACTGAACTGTGGAGTAATGATTTTTCCGAGTGGCGTAAACATTCTTTACGTCATCGGTGGCATCTTCTGCAGGTGGGTCACCTAGCGGTGCTTCGAGCACATAGGTCAACTGACCAGCCCTGAGGACAATCTTCAGTCCACGGAGCCAGTCCGTGAAGTTGCTTCCATTGTTCTTAAGCTTTTCTTTCTCTAGGAACACATTGAAATTGATGGAGAGGTTCGCCATAATCTACAACAAATTTGCAAGTAGTTTAGACTAAGTTTATAATAAATCGAGTTCAATTTTAATTCTTAAATTAACTAGGTGAACTCCCACTCAAAACAACATCCCTCATATTGTCTTAGTGATTACACGAACCAAGTCCACTACACCAAGTCCGATCTTCACGAGAGAAGATGTAGTTTCATCGGTGAACAATCTTCATCTTCATCATATCATTTATATGATTCATGCTCTACCTTTCGGTATTCCGTGTTCCGAGACCATGTCTATACATGCTAGGCTCGTCAAGATTAACCTTAGTTTCCGCATGTGCAAATCTGGCTTGCACCCGTCGTATGCACACGTAGAATCTATCACACCCGATCATCACGAGATGCTTCGAAACGACGAGTCTTAGCAACGGTGCCTACTAAGGACGAACACTTTATTACTTGATATTTAGTGAGAGGGATCATCTTATAATGCTACTGTCGCGATCTAAGCAATACAAGATGCATAAAGGATTAACATCACAGGCAATTCATAATTAGTGTGATATGATATGGCCCTTTCTTCTTATGCCTTTGATCTCCATCTCCAAAGCACAGACATGATCTCCATCATCACCAGCATTGCGTCAAGGTCAGTGGCGCCGCTTCATGGTTGTCCATCATCACTAGCAACTATTACAACTACTTGGAATAAAGCTATTACAAGATGAATAGACACGCATGTCTTAACAGAATTAAAGACAACCATTAGGCTCCTGCCGGTTGCCATATTACAACAAGGATCATTGCATACATCAAATATAATCACAATCACATGATGGCCATATCACATCACAAAACCCCTGCAAAAACAAGCTAGACGCCTCTAATTTTCTTTGCATGTTTTGCGTGGTTTAGGGCTTTCGAATAAGAACGGATCTTACCTACGAAACTGAACCACAACGTTGATACAAGTGCTATCAAGTGCAAAGTGTAGATTTGATCTATACTATGGTGGGAGAGACAGACACCCGCAAAGCCACTTGTGCAAAACAAGTTACACGTCAAGCGTGGAGCAAGTCTCATGTGCGATGACATGTAAGGTTAGCCCGAGCCGCTTCATCCCACCATACCACAAGATGAAAAGTATACAAAGCAAAAGACGGCACGAGCACCAACACCCACAAAACCATTGTGTTCTACTCGTGCAATAGATCTACGCATAGACACGGCTCTGATACCACTAATGGGTTCGTAGCATGGAAAACAAAAAATTTCTACCGCAAGAACGAACAAAGCCCAGATCTAATCTAGATAAAAGCCAAGATCTAATCTATTAGACATGTGCAACAAGATAGATCTGTACTAACCCTTGTAGATCCGAAAGCCTTGTGCGAGATCGGATCTCGTGGTTGATGTAGACGATCACTTGCCGATCTCAAGATCGAGTAGACGATCCTTCCGGCGCCGCGTTCCGGCAGCGCTCCCGCAGTCGGTCACACGTGCGGAGTCGAAGCAGACCTTCCTCTCCCCGTTCCAGCGAGCAGCGGAGGTAGTAGATCTCTCCACGGAATCCCAGCAGCACGACGGTGTGGTGGTGGTGGTGGAGTAGAGAATTCTGCAGGGCTTCGCCTAAGCTAGAGCAGATGGAAGGAGGAGAAGAGAGGCGGCTAGGGTTTGGAGTGGGGGGGCAAAGGGGGGTGGCGCCTCCACCCCTCTATATATAGAGGGAGGGGTGCAGCCTAGGGTTCCCACCCCTAGGCCCACCTCCTAGGGCTGGCGCACAAGGGAGCTTGGGGGGAGAGTCCTTCCCCCCCAAGTTTCCCTTACTTACCCTCCAAGTTTCCCTTTATCCTTTCTTGGTTTTCAAGTAAACTCCAAAAAATCTTCTAGAACCTTCCGGAACATTCCGAAACCTTCTAGAATCCCCATATAAACACTCCAGAATATTTCCTAACTTAGAAAACGATCCCCATTATATGAATCTTATTCCCCAGACAATTCCGGATCTCCTCGTGATGTCCCGGATCCAATCCGAGACTCCGAACAACATTCGGTCTCCAACACACATTCCATATCTACTTAAAACAACTTCGAACCTTAAGTGTGTCACCCTACGGTTCGTGAATATGCAGACATGATGGAGACACCTCTCCGATCAATAACCATTAGCGGGATCTAGAGATCCATAACGACTCCTACATACTCAACGATGACTTCGTGATCGATAGAACCATTAACATACGAAACCAATTCCCTTTGTCACACGATACTCTACTTATCCGAGGTTTTGATCGTCGGTATCTCCATTCCTAGTTCTACCTCGTTACTGATAAGTACTCTTTACTCGTTCCATGTTATGTCATCCCTTGTGACCTAGTCACATGCTTGCAAGCTAACTAGATGACATTCCACCGAGAGGGCCTAGAGCATATCTATCCGTCATATGGATGGACAAATCCCAATCTTGGTCCATGCGCTTCAACACATACTTTCAGAATACCCAATAACACCTTTATAACCACCCAGTTACGAAGCGGTGTTTGATGTCATCAAAGTATCCATCCGGTGATGGTGATTAACATAACCTCATGGTCGAAGGATTAGGTTACTATGCATTTGAAAGCTTGTAGCAATACAAACTTAATGACTTGATCTTATGCTACGCTTACTATAGGTGTGTGTGTCCATCACATCATTCTCCTAATGATATAACCTTGTTATTAATGACATCCAATGTCCATGATCAGGAAATCATGATCATCAATTAATCAACAAGCTAGTTCAAAAAGAGGCTTACTAGGGACTCTTTTATGTTTACAAAACACACATGTATTAGTGTTTCCTTATAGTACAATTATAGCATGGGATGCAAACATTCATCATAAACACAAAGATATAATAATAACCACTTTTATTATTGCCTCTTGGGCATATATCCAACACCCCGACCATCGGCCTCGACGATCTACCTCATTCGGCTGCTA
This sequence comes from Avena sativa, assembly GCA_916181665.1. Classification (NCBI taxonomy): domain Eukaryota; kingdom Viridiplantae; phylum Streptophyta; class Magnoliopsida; order Poales; family Poaceae; genus Avena; species Avena sativa. Next base: position 5,861,917 of record OV702287.1, read on the forward strand.
CGCCTTCCTCGAAAGGCTACCATGGTCGCCCTCCTCGGATCGTCTTCGTCGTCATTGTTCGGGACTTCACCATAACACAATCATATAGTCACGGTGTCGTTGACAACGCACATGAGCATGCAAGCAATGCCTTCACGCTTCCTCCAACGACGACTTGCGCAAGAGAGCCGGAGGATAAGTAAAGGGACATGTTGTAGATCTAGAGGAGCAAGAGACTTCACTTACATATGAGTGTCAACCAATGGAGTTTGAGCAAGCTTCTATGGTGAATCAATGTGAGAAATGAGGTGGGAAGGAGGAGGGGGCGACCAAATCTGTCTTTTGGTGGAGAAGGAAAAAGTAAGACAAGTGAGTGGAGTGCATGTGCCAAAAGGTGCAAAAAGGTGGTGTCAGGTTATGCGAGGCACATATTGCACCAAATGCCAAATGCGCCTCCTATAATATAAACTATGTGAGGCGCATATGCTCACATGTGCCTCGGCTATGCGGCCACCCGGGCCTGCAGGGGTTACTTGAGACGCACTCTGCTGAATGTGCCTCGCCTATTATCAAATATAGGAGGCGCATGTGATGATATGCGCCTCGCATATTGGACCACCGATCTCCTTCCGGGCCCACGCAACTTATGCGAGGCACATTCTTGCCATATGCGCCTCGTCTATCTGATATATTGGAGGCACATATTATCAGAATGCGCCTCGCATAATCTGGGGCTGCCAGATTTCGTCCGTACAGAGATTATGGAAGGCGCATCCTACAATTATGCGCCTCGTCTATTTTGATACTAGAGGCATATTTCGGAGCAGTGCGCCTCGCCTATTTTATAGGAGACGCATATAGTCTAAATACGTCTCAAATGAGCATGTCTCCTATAGCCTTTTCTCTAGTAGTGTTGATCTTGCTTTTTATTTAACATTTCATAAATAGATGCACCTACATTTGTGTGGCAAACGATTCATATTCAGTTTCATTCACACTCATACAACTAGCTTCCAGCATGCTTTTCTTATATGCATTGCACTCACATATAAGTATTTGTTTGTTCATGCAGTGCAAACTACTAAATATTTGCTACAACTTGGTCAAAACAAAACTCAACATTTGCTACCGAAAACAATTTAAAAAGCATAAACCATTGAGGAAATGCACTGTCAGGTACGCCCCCTCATTGCTTATCTGATTATTTAAACATTTTTTCTTACTCAAGGTAGTAATATATAGCTAAATGAGATATCTTCCTAGACCCTCTATGTTCTGGTACCGGCACATACAGTCTGTGCATCCTGTGATTTTCATTTTGGATGAAAACTACAGAAAGCAGATAGGTACAGAAACTGTATTCACCTTTGCATCTTATTGAAAAGAAGGTTAGCATATCTCTTTTTTGAGGAATGCTTCAAGAATCCTTTTCATGCTATATGATTCTGATGTTCAGTACACATATATGGCTTGAGAAACATAATAACTTATGTATGGTAGACAATTTCCATTTATGGGCTTGGGAACTACCGCGTGCAGGACAGGTTCCCGTCATGCGAGATTGCCCAAACCTCAGAGGTAACCCAGTTGTATTGCACAATGGTTAGCTTGAATGGTTGTTTAATCAATTATATAGTAGAACATACATTACTGCAAGTGATGTGACATCGCCATTGTTTAGTTACTTCATCTACTTATATAATATAGAGGGTCCGCAGAATATAATCAGGCCCTGGTTATCCTTGCTTTACAAATTATCAGCAAATTTTAAATTAGATCTTTTTTGTATAAAATCCGAGTGTTTGCTTGGAAAATTAGATCATTCTTCTTTACATGTGATGGTTTAGAACTCGATGAAGAATCAAGGTGCAAAGGAGAGGAATATATCAGATTGATGTATAGTTGGTTAACGAGCTCCGGTTCTTTCGGAGAGGTTGAGATTTGTCCTTTAACAACGCATTGCTATTTATTGATGAAGAAATAGTTTTAGTAGTAGGCAGAAGCTGCGATAGGCCTGGCCATTACTTTGCTTGGGCTTCTGGTTCTGCTGGCGGATCTTTGTTTGTTCTTTTGTTTAGCAGTATATGGAGTAGTTATTTTAGAGTATGTAAGCCACGGCTCGTGCGTAATCAACCGATTAGCAGTGAAAATGTCTAACCGCTCTCTTCTGTAGATTGTCCAGCCTAACTCCATCATCACAAGCCATACAAGTTTGTTCCCTGTAATTTTTTAGCGAGCAGCTCTTTGGACCCAATGTCAGATTTGTTCATTGTATACAGACTTTATTTTGAGGTTATGGTCGTTTGCTACTCTTAACTTTGTTTCTTTCCATTTGTTTGCTTTCTGCAAGATGTAACGGCAGGAGTAACTTAGCCATTCGAGGAAGAAATGACGGACTGTCTTCACAACCGAGAAACCATGAAATAAGAGAAATTATTTTTAGAACCACATTATTTATTTGCAAGTCATTTGCTCCCCAGCAAACATCAAGAAAAGAAATACCACATCGTCATATACACATTCTTCAGGGAACACTGATCTGGAAGATGAAACAGGTGTTGATGTTCCATACATCGCCAGAGCTTTCCTGCAGTGCCGCCAAAGTTCAAGGACAAGACCAATTGAAGAAGCAGAGGCGTATGAATGCATTAGAATCAGTATCCTCTTTTGTATAAGTTGATGTAGTCTGGGTAGCTCTGCTCAGTAGTAGTAGAACGATTTAGAGCAAGCAAATCTGCTTCCGTGTTTAGCAGTGTGGTGTAATTTAGAATCTATCATGTAGTCTGTTGTGAATATATATATCAACCACCTTATAATCTTTGTATTGTTCACTGTATGCACTTACTCAAAAGTCAAAACCAGATCAATGCCCTGCTTAATTATGTAATTACATAAAAAGATTGTCTACACGGGCGCAGCGTGTCGCCGCGCCAAGTTCCCTAGTATGTTTGTATTTGTATATGTTTAGGACTCTACCTAAACCTGACCGTGTACAACTTTGTAATCTCTGTGATTCTAATATATAAAGGAGGGCACGCTACCATCAGAGAGCTATCCAATCCTCTAAACCTATCTACGGTTTTTACATGTTTTTAATAAGAATTGAGCTGTTAATATTTTGCAGGTTGTCACCAGGGCTACCCATTGGATGTGTTGTCCTATATGCATCCAATTGAGGAGCGAGAGTCGATGGATTATGGAGCAGTCATGCGGTTTTGTTCAATCGGTGGGATGGCCGTCAAATAATCAACTTTGTAATGCACAGAGGCTTCATGTGTTGTCTTCTGCGCTGATTGTTTCATGTATATCCATTTTATGTGATCCTGGAATTGTAATATTTTCGTTGTGAACTTTGCAAAATAATAAAAGATGTGTACATCCATTGGCGCAAATGCTGGGTATGTCCCCTTTTTGGCACAAAAAAATATTGGTAACCAGAGGAGGGATCCTTATTGATCGTCAAAGAATTTCTACATTAATGCTAAACAGCTTTAGTTTATGGGCTTGAATCCTTCCTCCCGTGATCAAAATTTAGGTATCCCCAATTGAAAGGCGAGGCTCCTGGTCAGATGATGCCTCGGCACAGTCTTACTATAGATTATGTTTTCCTCTTTTGTGAGTAAAACACTCGATTTGCTTCACTTGCTAGATTCTTACTCCATTTTCAAAATTGTAAGATGTTTTAATAAGTTAAAATAATCTACTAGGTCCGACTTAAATTAATGTTCTTTGATTTGTCTAGATTTATACGTACCTATTACTAAAATATGACTAGATACATCCGAATCTAGACAAATCTAAGAACAATAATATGGACCGGTAGGAGTATCAAAACTTCTTATATTCTAAAACAGAGGTAATAGTACTTGTGTTAATCGTAATTTGTGTCGTTAGTGTTATTACCCCTTCATCGTCGAAAGAGATTAAGCTTGAGGATTTATCTTGCGACATGTAGTATTAGGTGCATACATACCTCACGGCTTCTACGAAAAGTATGGCCGTTGCGAAGTAGAAATCCAGTCTGAGGTCCTTGGAGTAGCCGCCGACCAGGACGACGGTGGCCCAGGTGAAGGCCAGCGTGCCCAGCGCGTTGCCAAACCTCTCCATCATGGCGACGAAATGCACGAAGCGGTTCAGCCGTTTCTCCGGCAGCTCCGTGGCAGCCTTGTCGGCGGCAGGAACCACCGGCATCTCCAGGCGGTGCTCGGTGATGTTCGCCATTCCGCACCAGGCGCTACTACGTACCAGAGCAAGCAGCAGTACACGCACGGGTAGTGAGTAGTGAGTCCACGCGGTTTTGTTCTAGTTAGCTGGAAGTCCTTTCCTATAAATAGACCCGCAGAGATATCATGTTGCTCTTAATAATTACTCCCTCCGTTTTAAAATATAAGATGTTTTAGTGTTGTGAAAATAGTATATATAAACCTCTTTTAGTATGTAAGTTTATCTAAATTTAAAGTAAACCTACACACTGAAAGGAGTCTAGATACACTCCTTTCACAAAGCTAAAACATCTTATATTTTGAAACAGAGAAGTACTAATATCTCCGTTCTAAAATATAAAAATGGGTTGGTAAGACAAAATAGCCGCCTAAACGTTTTATATGGAAGAAAGGTAGTACCTACTATTCCAAAATATAGCATTATTTGTTAGACCATTTTAGTATTACTAAAATATCTTATAATTTGGAACAAAGTAGTAGCATAGAGTAATACCACGGTGCCAGTGTAAAGGTTTATGTATGAAAAGTGAACTTGTTTTGTATATAAATCGTAAAACTACTTGTAGGAATATCTGTAAGCGTCAATTTTCAAAACAAATGGCTCGAGACCCTGACTTTTAATTAACAAAGCTCTCAACTAGCCAAGAGTATTACAACTGAAAAATCCTCAAAACAGGCTTTTTTCACCCCCTCTTTATATTAATAAATTCAAATGGCTAAAGGGTACATGGTATTGAGGAGATCTCAGAAGCTGATCAAACAGGAAAACACGACACAGCTAGCAGAGAACGCTGAAAAACGCACAAGCATGCACGCACTAAACGCCTCACGTGAGTCGCCGAGAAGATGCACAGGAAATACAGCAGAACGCCACAGGTACATCGACACTCATCGACGACACTCCCAAGAGGGACACGATGCAAAGCGCCGCCGCCGCCGTGTCAGCCAAAGATGACAAAGGTTTTCACCTAGAATGTCTGATTGTAAGGAGAGAGTCAAGACGGCGTCCAAAGAGGGATGTGGTACCCACGGGCATCAGCGCCGTCGGGGCAAAGCTTTCGCTCAACCTCCCTTGCCCACCACGTCACCGGAGGGCCATCACCCACCACGACGGAGACTCCGCTAACGGACATGAAACTCCAGATACAAATCAGGGCTTGGATGACACCACCGGCGACAACCTTGCCAAGACCTCCTGCCATAGCATGCCTCACCACCCACATGGTCGAGGCACACCGCCAACACCAGCTAACTCGCTTCTCACTAGAGAGACAAACCGAGTAGCCAGCCTTCGAAGGTCGCCGCCCCGCATACCTGGCTGCGATCTTGTCCGCGCATCAAGCCAAACACCACCAACCATGACGGCAGAAGGCAGAAAGGCAGCTACTTCCCGCCCCTAGAACCCCAACTCTGATCACCTCCAGCACAACTAGATCTGGCCGGCATGCAACCCTCGTCGGTGGCTAGATCCAGGGATGATGCCAGCTAGCTTCTGTGAGCCCGCGCAAGCTCGACAGTCGACACAGAGCCTAACCCCAGATCGAAGCCATCACGACAGAGGAGGAACATCGTCCCCAACTGGCACTGGACATCATCCGCCACCACCGTCTAGGCGCAGTTGACCACGATGCACACCAGCACAGCCACGCCGAGGCACGTGGCCATCGCCACACTGCACCACTACCTCTTGAGAAGTCGCCACCTCGGATCTGTTCGCCCCCGCCACTAGAAACCTCCACGGACACCGCGTCCCCACATCAGTAGTGGGTTGCCCCGCGCCACCCATCAACCTAAGCAGGAGAGGAGGAGCAGCCTCGCCACCGCCAGCGCCCACCGGAGGCAGGGAGGAGGGGAGGGGAGAGGAAGAGCTCAGAGGACGGCGGCGGTTCCCCCGTGACGCCCACAGGGAGCGTCGTGGGAGCCATCCTACATTATGTACTGACGCCCACAGGGAGCGTCGTGGGAGCCATCCTACAGTATGTACTGACGCCCACAGGGAGCGTCGTGGGAGCCATCCTACAGTATGTACTGACTGTGATGGAGCTCCAAAATTGAAATACGACACCAATCATAATCTGGAAACCCTAAACCCTACAACTGAAAAATCAATATGAGCTTACAAGGAAAGAATGAGCAAAATAGAGCAACACTCAAAAATTACAGAAGAGGACTACAACAAGCAAAATATATAGAAAGATTGTACATGGCTTGATGTTTTCCTCCTCCGTCGACAGAATAGTATAGGGAATTGCCAGATCTAGCCCCAACTATCTCCGGAGTCTTCGAAGCAACACTCCTCCTCCTTGAAACAGACTTTCACCCGCTTTACAAATAAAGCAATCAACTAGAGTCATACAAGATGCGGATAAAGGCACTGCCCGAAGGGCAAAGTCAAGACGAACAACAACATCGCTGGGGCAACAACACGACACTGCTAAAAAAAGAAAAGCAAAAAAAAAGGCCTTGAGACACCCCAAACTAGAGTACCGACCATCAATTGGATGTCGATGATAAGCAGCACGCAGGCACTAGAAGATCTTCTAGCAATCCATCCAGCTGATGTGTGTCGGGTTGTCTACACGGCGGGCATGCCACTCCGGCCCTAAAGCCTCACACACAAAGCTACAGAGGAAGAGCGCAGTAGGACATGTAAACAAGATATGGGTCCCAGTTTCCGGGATCCCACATGGGGGACACAAGCCATTACCATGGCCGTTCGTTTTGGAACCTCAACGCTTGAGGGGAGGCGATCTCGGAGCAGCTGCTACACAAACATCTTGATCTTCAGTGGCAACGGTGCCCTCTAGAGCAGCAAGGTCCATATTAGGACGGGCCCTCTAAATAGGGCCCGGTAGGTATACCCAACTGTGAGCACCGATCCCTCTAAATAGGGCCCGGTAGGTATACCCAATTGTGCTCATAGTAGGTATACCCAACTGTTGCTCCGGCCGGCTGCATCCATTTTTTTGAAGCCCTAGTCTCAATTGTCATAGTTTTTTTGCAATTTTCTCCATGTCAATTGATAGGTACCCCCTCTCTCCCATAATATAAGATGTTATAACCAATATGGTTATGTATTGGATATAATAACATCTTGTATCATGGGATTGATGAAGTAATTCATAAGTGAGTTCGCATGTCTGTTGTAATTTGTAGTATCGGGTATATATATACGTAGGAGCAGAAGTATGGATTATCGGCGGTTGGTGTTTTGTACGCGTTATTAGCATAGAGCTTAGTTATGGTTTCATCTCCACCAATATTATAAACCTCACTCTCTATGGAATTGATTTGTAACCAGATGTCAAGTCAAAGATATATAGATGAAGTTTGAAATTCAGAGCCTTCTCAAGATCATGGTTGATCCATAACACATTTTCATCCGCGTACTGCATAATAGCAACACCTTTTTCCACCAAGTAGGGTCATGAGCTTAGGAACAAATAATTGCTCTGAGCCTTGGTGACCACCTTAGTCAAAGTGAAGCACTCGACAGCAAGACTGGACACAAAAGGAGACTGGGTATCACTTTGCCTGACAACTGTAGAACTTTGAAATTACTTCGGACCAATTTCGTTGTTCAACTTCACACTAGCAGTGCCTATATGAAGAACAGAGCTAAATCCTTTCTAACTACTTTGGACTAAAACATTTTACTCTATGATAACTCAGCACTAAGCCCCAATTAACCGTGTCATTTTGTTTTCTCAAGTATCAAGCTTAATGAATCCTCACGTGCTTGGTATAATGGAGTATGATTCATGATCACATGCGAGGATACAAATCCCCTTAAAAATATTCATGTTCTTAATGAAGGTGTTTTGCTGAACACCTTTTAGCATTAGGTTAAATCCTAATATTAATGTTTTAGCTATCTATTTTTCACGGGAAACCTGTTAACAGAAGGCAACAAGTGTTTCCATGACCGTGATTGGCGGGGAGATATCACGGGCGACTGATTATACCACTTGCAAGGAGTGACCAATGTCCAGGCTCCGGTGAAAACAGGGCGCACGTCCATCTTTTACGACTCATCGGTGACATTGCACTTGTCCACTTTTCGCGGCAAGTCTCTTTTAACAGGAGGCCTCAAATGTTTCCACAATCACGACTCTAAGGCACAGGTCTCCGACCACTGATTATACTTGTAAGGCGTACTGGATCTCCAGGTTCCGGTGAGGCGGTGAAAGCAGAGCGCGAGGCCGTGTATGTCCATCGCTTACGGCTTGTCAGCGCTCTTTTCCGAAGAGCTCACTGCCGAGTGTTCTGTTCAGTGGACCATGCCGCAAATCACGGGCTGATCGAGCCGCAAGCATGAGACAAGTGAACTCCACGAAATTTCCACGGCCCAGTACACATAGCACAGTCGAGGCTTTGAGAAGGACGGTCGTCGTCTTCAAAGACATCATGGAACTCGAGAGCCTCGTACCTACGCGCGGTGCTCGTCCAATGGCGACGGATGCGCGCTGGGTCCGTGTCCGTGTGCGATGTCGTGGCCTCCTTTGGACAAGGGGAATCTCCGATCGGGCCCTGGTGATTGAGAATCTGAGCCAGCAGGCAGGCCACATGACGACAGAGCTTTCACGCGGACGCTCTCGGCACAACCGCGTTTGCTGGTCCATTTCAAAGTCTTTGGCAGCAGCATTGGTTGGGAGGTTGGTTGTACGAATGTGTGAAAGTAGAACGCACATGTAATATCTGCCAAAACTAGATTGGGAATAGAAGGAGAAGAGAAGGGTGTTGAAATAAATTGTGCCCTTTCCATTAGTTTAGACTTTTGGTTAGGATTCTTGCGTTGGTCACGATTTGATCCTAGAATCTCTTGTTCTAATACCATATTGAATTGATACACTAGCCAACACAACCAACAATTCAAACTGATGAAAAGGGGGCTAGACAATTTATTTCAACACCCACCCTACATCTTTGCCCTTTGGCCAATTGTGAAGTTTGTTAGGAGAGACACAATATTTGTTTTTAATTCTTGCGTTGGCTAGGATTTGATCCTAGGACCTCCTACTCTGATACCATATTGAATTAATGCACTAGCAACACAACCAATATTCCGAACTGATGGAAATGACTAGGCAATATATTTCAACACTCACACCCTACGGCTCTGCTCTTGGCATATTGTGACGTTTGTTTGGGGAGACACAATATTTGTTTTTAATTCTTGCATTGGCCAGGATTTGATCCTAGGACCTCCTGTTCTGATATCATATTAAATTGATGTACTAGCCAACGCAACCAACAACAACGGATGGAAAGAGCTAACCAATTTACTTCAACACTCATCCTACGTCTTTCGCCCTTAGGCCTATTATGACGCATGTTTAGGGAGCTAAAATATTTGTTTTTAATTCGTGCATTGGTCAGGATTTGATCATAGAATCTCCTTCTCTGATACCATATTGAATTGCATGCACTAGCCAACGCAACCAACAACCTAAACTGATGGATAGGGCTAGGAAATTTATTTCAACAAAGTGTTATAGCGCATGCGCAGAGTCCAACTAGGTGGATTCTTATAACACCCCAGCATTTAGGAACCAATGAAGGATAGAAATATGAATCTGCGCATATGCATGCATTCATCTGTAAAAAATCGGGTAAATCTTTCGCCAAACAAAAGTCTAAAGAGATCAGAGTTTCTCTGACTAACAAGAGGTGGGAATAACTCTTTCTGGTGATTGCTATAAACTTTTGACATGACCCTTAGGAATTAATGAGTTTTTTGGGAGGGGGGGGGGGAATTATTTGAATTCAAAATTGAAATTTAAATCATTTGAAAAATATTTGGAAAATAGAAGTGAGTAATATTACATTGTTTTCCAAAATGATTTAGTAATATTGCATGATTATATTAAAGGTATATTGAACCATAATAGGAACTTAAGACAAGGAAACTTAAATAAGAAATGAATTCTTATTTCTTTTCTTTATTCCATAATAATATTATAGTTGAGATCAATACACCAAAACATAATATTACAGGGAGTAGAATCTAATGAAATAAAACTTTATTAACTTATAAGAATATCCTTACAAGATTCTTTACAAAAACATAAGAAGAAGATTACAATAAAAACCTATCTACTCCTATACTAAGTCTTGACAATCCAGATCTTTGTTTCTGCAAAATAAAAGAAACAATATATTAAATTGTTAGTTTTACTCTCAGTAGAGAACAATGTGGTGCACTGTTCTTATTATATCATTGAGTATAGAGAAAGGGGCAAGTTTCACCAGAACAGTAACCAGTAAAAAGATAAGAAGTGAAAGTCGATTCACTTGATCTGATCCACAAACAGCCAAGCAACAAGGCAGCTTAGTCACCTAAATACATGTAGTGTGCTGTCCAAACAGTAGCAACAACACGAGCAGTTAAAAAAGGAGTTCACAGCCGTAGCACGGCTACTAGGGAGCTCATTTCATTTTCTCAAACACATTACAAGAACACAGCGAGCTTGTCCACTTCCCAAACAAATCCACCAGATAGCTTACCAAATCAACTAGCAAATCACCATAGAATGGTGACATAAGGAGGGGGTGGTGCAGAAGGATAGCAAGGACCAGGACAAGGTCACATGAGCAAGGAGGAGTAGAACCAGAACCTGCGTGCAAAACAGGCTCCAGGGAGTGATCAAGTCACCAAGATCAAGCCAGCAACATCAAGCAACACCACAACATCACTAACAAGCAAGTTGTGTGGTGAGTCTATACAAAACCATCACATGTTAAATCTTATCTAAGCATGTGTTGTTTTATAAGAGATCTTCTCAGAAAGACACCCAAGTGGGGTGTATCCATCCAGAAGGAATAAAACAAAGCCCAACAATTAATCTTTGCAAGCACACCAAGATCTCAGCCTGTGCATCACTGATCTTGGATAACAAGATATGTTTTTACATCCACATATACAGCAGTCTTAAGTGAATGTTTCTGGGCACATCTTATAATAGTAGCACCTCAGGAACTATTTCATCTTAAGAATCTATATTAAACAACATGAGCTATCAAGTCAGTTTCTTAAAGATCTATAAGAACCATTGTTTTACACTTAATATCAAGGCTTATCTATGAGGATCAGCAGGTAAAAACTTTAGTTCTTACCTAGTTATGCCTCAGACCAACATCATAGGCCAAAGAAAATTAATATACATCATAGGTTAATGTATCCAACAAGGGTTTCAACCATTTTTAGCCCACACTAGGACAAAGGTAGAATTTAGCCAGTACTAGAATGAGCACTTGTGTACCATTCCAAGGAAGGTGTCACAAGTATCTATTCTAAACCAAGCAAATCATACATAGAAATTTTGCAAGTAAACTTGCAGAAAGTTATTCAATCATTTTCCTAGAATAAATAACTAGGAATCATATTTACATATATACAATCTATTATAATCAGTGAATCTTAGCAGTATCAAATCAACTCCAGTCTGAACATATCAACACAGGCCAATGTATCAGAATTCAGTGAACCATTACTGTCAGTACCAAGAACGTTAAACAGTAGCGCAAACCACACCACCAGAATCAATAGCCAACAGCTTAGCACAGGATCATCACCACAAGTACTTCTAAATCATTCCTTAACCTCAATAATCAACATAGAAGGATAGAACCCTAACAGCACAGATGAACCCTAATTAGGGATTCCTCACCATGGGCACCCACAGAGTTTCAAGGGAGAACTAGAAGGGGATCGGAGAGAGAGATAGACTTACCTGTGGTCCTCGGTAGAGTTTAGAAGAGGAATCAGAGAGGCCGACGAGCACACACGACGGCATGGGGAGAACCCAAGGGCGATACAACCCGTGCCGAGCCATGAGGCGGTGGCCACAGCCACACGAGCAGCAGCGGCGACATCATAGGGCCACCAAAGCGGTGGCACAGCACCACGGGGCGGCGGAACCCCACATCGCTGACAACCACCAAACCCTAGGGTTCGGGGTGGAGTCAACCTGGACGGGAGAGGGGTCCAAAGACGAATCGAACAGGACCAGTCGACGGAGCGGCGCCAACTACCTCACCATGCACCACGGCGACGGCCAGGAAGGCCCAGGGAGGCGATAATCAAGCGACAATGGTGCCAACGACACCACGCCGTAGCAGGGCGAGGGAGAACACGAGAGAGTGAGAGAGTTGAGGTGTGCGTACTAGACCGGTGTGGTCCAGTACCCCTCAGTGGAGCGGGTTTGACCAACCTAGGTGGGCCAAGTTAGGGCTAGGCCAGCCCAATGGGCTAGGTCCAGATTTAAAACAAAAGTCTAAGTAATTTATCAAAAGACCAAAATACCCCTAGGACTTAAAAGGTTCTAAGAAATACAATAAAAATCTTAAAAATATAAATAAAATATCAATGAATTCACAAAGATGTCCTCTATTCAAGAAAAAATAATAAATAGAATTTTAGGTAATTAAATTTAGAACTGTTATTATTATTGTATATACTCCTTTTTGAAATTTATAAAAATATACAAAATACTTAAAATTGAATAAAATTCACTTTTAAGATCCTAAAAGGAAGTACTATTATAGAAAAATACTAGTTTGTATTTTTGAAAAGTAAATCAAATGTGATAAAAATGAAGTCTTATTTCCTTAAAGGAATTTTAGTTAAACATTTAAAAGAGTTAAAAATTAAATAAAATCATTTTTAAACTCTTAGAATAATACTAATTATCATAATAATACTAAATATAAAAATTATATGAATTTAATGGTTCTTGAGTAATACTTTTCTTTTATTTTATTAAAAGAAACATAAAACCTTTATAAGATGGGTAAAACATGCAAAGAAGGAGAATAATAAATCATTCCATGACATTACTATGCATTGCATATTGCTTCTTTAAATATTGTCCTTACCGAGCAATGATGGTCTTCTGTATAAACCGGAGCTCAAGGTCAAGTGGAAGTATCCGACTTCACTACCTTACAGTCACAAGGCAAGTTCATCACTTGTTCATGTCCTCTGAAGAGTCTTATGAAAATATTTGAAAAATTGTATGTTATCACATATGTTCTAAAGGAGATAGAAAATAATTATTTTCCCAAACAAATGAAATGCTATTATCATCCTAAGTGATGATAAATACTAAGAATTGCAGATGAATCTAAGATTCCAGTTGCAGAACAAATAGGACTTAATAACCCATGACATCAGTGATTCTAGCATCGTATATTACACGTTAACCATGAGATTTGGAATGGGACGGAGAAGTCAGCTGTATCCTTTTCCTTTCATATGTATGGTAAGGCGACCTTAACGTGATGTTGTGATTCCTTGTATGGATCCAACATATGGGTGGGTACCTTACGCCCCATGCTTTTTGGTGTTTTGATTATCTATGAGTGGCTGCCGGAGGTATAGCCAGACCTATATGGAACTTTCCAGGGGTATCACCAGCTCATAGAGTCTTCGGGAACTCATCAGGGTTATAGCCTGCCCGAAAGGGGGCTTAACGGAGGTGTAGCCAGCCCCGAAGGATCATGCAGACATACGGGATCACGCAGAGGGTAGGGATTGGCTTGGATCATCTACTGGGACCCACATCATAGAATTGTGGACGGGAAAGTACGCCCATTTGTGCAACAAGGATTTGGTCTCTTATGGGAAAAGTGACGCACCTCTGCAGAGTGTAAGAACCATGACATGTTACTCCCTGTTTCGGGAAGGAACTACAAACACGACAGGAAAGGAACTCCATGAAGTGCTGGTCAACCGGTGAAGGCTGATGGGCATAGTTGTGGATAATAAAATCAATCTTTAAAGAAATATTTATGAAAACTGCATAGTGTCAAGGACTGATAGTCCGAGGTGGTAGATAGAGCATCAAACTTCCCAGCTTGCATATAATGAACTTGCTGGGTAACGCTATTACTGACTTTTTCCTTTGATCCCCTGCTTAGACTCTGAGGAGCCACATGACACTCCAATGTACGCAGTTGAAGGGAAAGAGGATGTCTACTATGAGGAGCCATACCTTTCCGGAGGAGTAGAAGTGGTGGACTATGAAATACGCTATGGAGTGGAGGGCAACGAGTCTGAGTAGTTGCCTTACTTATTAGTAAACCAATTGAGCCGAGCAGCATAAACTTTATATAATAAGTTGTTGAGCTCAATTAGGAGTATAAGTTTGAAACTTTGAATCTTCCGTTGAAACTTTTTAAGTTGGTTTGTAATTTTGAATCACTTGAAGGCTCGAACTTCTGGTATTGTAATAATAATGAAGTGTGTATGTTTGTAAAATGGACCCGTAATGTTTCTGTTGTACCACTCTGAGGGATGTGATATTTATAGAACGTTGTTCTGTGGATGTTATGTCAACAATTATAGTGTATTACACATGCAGTGGTATGCTGGGTCACCGCAGCTAGTATCAGAGCAATTGCTTTGACCTTAGGTTGGAAACCTAGTAAATGGTATTACCTGTAGGAGTCTAGGAGCAACAATAAAGAGTTCTCTAAATTATATGATGAATATTCAATTGGGAATATTTCGTTATATCTTTTAGTGCGATAATTCTTTATTATGATGCATCATTATAATTAATGGTTACTAGTTATGAATATTGCGTATACAGTGAAAATGGCACCAAAATTTCCAAAATGGACTTTGGCAAGGAAAGAAGAGACTCTTGATGATTATCAGGGGACTTTAACTGAACAGCTTCGAGAACTTCTAAGGGTTTTTGGTTGCACAACTACCGTTCTAGTTAGTACCTTGACATACCATGATGGGCGAATGTTAGCAAAATATCGTGTTAGCATCCAACTACCAGAAAAGCTTGGTTTATATCACAATTTACCTATGGGTGAAGGTAGCAGACACCTAGCAGCATACCATGTTGCTATTCTGGAGGCGATATCCAATATTCGGGAGCACAAAGCACAAGAGTTAGCTGGAAGCACATATTCTGTGATTCCTCATGACTCTATAGACATGGAGCCAGTTCCGATCATCTTACTTTAGTAAAGAAGCATCCAAAATTAGCTTCCAAGTTTATGGATCAGCATTGACTGATAGTTGGGTCTTTATATAAGACACATCAGGTTATTGTGGAGGATCCGATTGAAATGCTAAAGGATTTAACTAACCCTGAACGAAGGGAGAAGTTAACATCTCAACTAGAGAATGAAGCAGTGGGTAGGGTTATCCCAACTTTTAAGGATATACCTATAGATCCAGCATCTTTCACACCTTATCCTTATTCACCTATGCCAGAACCCACTAGATATCCTGATGAAGGTACTGCCATCCAGTACCATAGAATTCTTGGGGAACCGAGGACTCGGAACTACCTATTGGAAACTCTGAAGGATAGAGGTACGAATTGATGGATGGATCTGCCGGGATTCCTATTCCTGTGGAAGATTCTGTTGGTGATATCAGGCAAACTAGTCGGATGGGAGTGAGGTCTTATTCCATTGATGGAAGGGATGTCCATGTGGAGGATGTAGAATCCGATGAGGAAGATCCTGAAGAAAGGGTGTTTGAATCACCGGAACATTATCCTACCCCAGATAACGTGCACTATCCAATTATAGCTGAGGACTGTCATACCCAGCAGAGTACTTGGGGAGCACCGGAATCGGAATATTCTGTTGATTACTATGGAGTTGGGATGCAGGAGGCGATTGAAGAAGACGGTGGTGAGGATGTTTGTGAAGATACCTCAAATGAGTTGGAAGGTATGGACGCACTTCAGCTGGATGATGTGTCGAGTCTAGATACTTCTGATACTGAATATCGTCCATCGAAGAGGCAAGTCGTTCCACAAACGGTGTGTCGTACTTCACATCAGCACGGTTGTACTCCGGGTATGTATGATGGACGTCGCAGCTTCTGGGGAGCGTGACCTTGAGGAGGAGTATTCCAGTGGTGATACGGCAGATAGAGTTTGAGAACTTAATGTCATTAAATAAGTGGGTAGCATCCACTTGAGTTTGTAATACCTAAATGGTACGGGCTTGTAATGAAGTTGTACTAACTATGTTGTTTGTAATGTATAATATGTGAAATGCATATTTGGTTCTTATTTGGATTTTGTTTCCCATTGTGTGACTAGTTCTATGCATGAAGCTGAGCTCGGAACACATATGCATGATGTAATTATGAGTGTTCGCTTTATGTTACAGGACTAGGGAGCTATGGAAATAGGTGTAGAGGACGAGACCAAACCACAATGCATGGAGCACGAAGCTAAGGGAAAGGCGGATGAAGACACCAGAATGCAGGCAAATTTACCACCACCACCAATGAGACCATTGATGGAGCAAAACTTTATGCAATACATGCAGATGATGCAAGAGTCCTAGAACAAGTTTATGGAGGGGTTAGGGGATCGAGTGGGAGATCAGAAGGAACCTGAAGGACGAGGAGTGAGTCTTTCTAACTTTCAGAATGCAAGGCCTTTACCTTTTGCATCAGCCCCTGAAACAATGGATGCAGAGGATTGGGTAGTAGATACAGAGATAAAGTTGAAAACTGTAGGATGCAATGATGAGGAAAAGTTAAGGTATGCAACACATCTCTTAACCGGACCTACAGCATCATGGTAGGAGAATCAGTTAGCAATGCAACCTCCAGAAAGGGAGTATACCTGGGAGGAGTTCAAGCATAGATTCCGTAAGTATCATGTTCTAGAAAGTGTGATGGAGTTGAAGCACAGAGAGTTTGAAGAGCTTCAATAGGGATATACCAGTGTCATGAAGTACATCCAGGAGTTCATTCACCTATCTCGTTATGCTGAGGATAAAGTGAACACTGAGGAAAAGAGGAAGAAACATTTTCTACGTGGTTTAAATCCATTTGTGAAGATGCAACTGAGGCTGGCCAATAAGGCAACTTTTCAACAGCTACTTGATGCAGCCATAACATTTGAGGACGATTATAATAATGTCCAAGAGGATCGAAGAAAGAGAGCAAAGAAAGAAACCAAGAGAATCCAAGCAAGTAAGCCTAAACCCAATTTGGAGTTCAAACCAAGGAATCGACCCTTCAATAACAACAACAACCCCAATCAAGGTGCAAATCCAACCGGAAGGAATGTTATATGTCACAATTGCAAACTTCCAGGGCATGTGAGCAAGGATTGCCAGAAGCCAGTGATTATTTGTCATGGTTGTGGTCAAAGGGGTCATATCAGGCCAAATTGCCCAAGTAAACCACCGGGTGGTTGGCCAACAAGAAGTGAAGGACAAGACAGGGGAGGCATTGGACAACCTAGTAAGGGAGGAAATTTTGTCAAGAACAATAATGGCAAAAGGAGCAAGCCTACTGGGAAGCTAAACTGTGCAACTCTGGAGGATGTGGATAATTCTGAGCACGCAGTGATAGGTACGCTCAACATCCTTACCAATTCCGGAAAAGTTTTATTTGATACGGATGCAACTACTTCTTTCATATATGAAGAATTTTGTGATAAATTTGGGATTAGAAGGGTAACGTTAGCAAACCCTATGACCGTAGTGGTGGCCAAGGGAAAAGTAGGGGTACGCCACATTAAGTAAGATCAAGTTATCTCGATCTGTGGTTGTAGATATTTTGCGGACCTATATGTGATTCCATTGAAGGTAATTGCGGTAGTGCTGGGTATGGACTGAATGACTGAACATGGGGCTCAGATAAATTATGAGGACAAAACTGTTTCAATCAAGTCTCCAAGTGGAGTAAGGATAGTCTATCAGGCAGATAAACATAGTCATATCATGGTAGATCTTCAATTGAACTCAATGAAGGAGGTTAAGTTGGAAGATATACCTGTAGTAAAAGAATTTCAAGATGTTTTTCCAGCAGAATTACCAGGAATGCCCCCTGATCGGGAAATATAATTCACTATTGACCTAATACCTGGTACAACACCAATAGCCCAAACACCATATAAAATGGGACCAAAAGAATTGAAAGGGCTTAAGGAACAAATTGATGAGTTAGCTCGGAAATGATTTATTCAAGAAAGTGTATCTCCGTGGGGAACTCTGGTAATTTTTGTGGATAAAAGAGATGGAGGACAAAGAATGTGTGGTGATTACAGAAATCTCAACAATGTCACCATCAAGAACAAATACCCATTGCCAAGAATTCAAGATCTATTTGATCAAGTCAAAGGAGCTGGAGTATTTTCCTAGATTGATCTAAGATCAGGATACCATCAGATAAAAATCTAACCTGAAGATGTTCCAAAAACAACATTCATGTCAAGATATGGTCATCATGAGTATCCCGTTGTACCTTTTGGACTGACCAATGCGCCAGCAATATTCATGAATTTGATGAACAAAATCTTCATGCCTTATCTGGATAAGTTTGTCATAGTGTTCATTGATGATACTTTGATATACTCTAAGGATAAAGAAGACCATGCAGATCATTTGAGGATAGCATTGCAAATATTGAGAGAACATAAGCTATATGCTAAATTCAGCAAGTGTGAATTCTGGTTGGACAAGGTAGAATTTCTTGGTCATGTGATTAGTAAGGATGGAATTGTAGTAAATCTTTACTATTAAAAGCAAACCCGTGGTGAATGCCTGGTGTCACACCTCACTTAATTACAAAACAAATGCCACCGCAACTCTTTCACATAACAGAAGACAAAACTAATCTGGCAACCTCTCCCGCTAATCCGAAGAAAAAACTAATCCAGTGACCCCTCCCGCTAATCCATCCTAAGATATCTCCTGTTGGTGGAGTCCCCGTTAACAAATTCCTAGATTGCCGGTAGACGTCGGCCGCTTGCGCTTGTTTTTTAACAAATTATAATTTTCGTGGATCTATTCTCAACCAGCGCAAGTGCATCTCGTACAGCTAATCAATCAAGTAATAGATGACGTCCAAAATCACCTACGTCCAAAATTCCATGGACATGGCTGTTTCGTTTACCTTATCTCCCAGATCGCTGCATACGTAAGAATAAAGTTTCAACTTTTACACGTGAGTTAACTCTTGGTCTCGATTCTTTCTCTTGCGATGAGCACAAAGCAGAACACGCGGACTTCATATTTAAATTCTTTTTTTACTTCCTGCATCTAACTTTTTTTGAGTTATTCGGCGTTGCACTTCGAAAGTCGGCACTCCGACCAGATCACTGACGATAGGTGACAAACAGGACCTCATCATGGCTTGAGAGAGATCTTAGGACCGCACCTTTATTAGGCAGATCGTCGGCCCCTACGTCGCCACCTGCCGGCTACCCACGGGACCGGCACCCCGATTTCCCATCAGCAAGGCCGGCAAAGGAGTAGGCACCCGGGGCCGCTATGACCACAACCTGGCGCCAAGAGACCTGTGGAGATCCTCCAAAATCTGATCGGCGAAGAAAGTACACAGGAGGAGGCACCTGGGTGCCCGACCACACCACTACACCATTTGTCCATCGGAGATCAGATGCAGGGGCAGGCACATCTGCGCCAAGGGCCAGGCCATCACACCACCACCAGAGGTCCACGCCGGTCATCCCCAGCGCCGCCATATGCCTTGGCGCCCACCACCAGCCTCCACCTATGTTTGCCGCGCCGGCGGCAACCCGCACTCGCGGCGGCAACGGGCCAGCGCCGCACCACCAGCCAGGGGATAAGGATCCCTGCCGCCACCCTCCTTGGGGCGCCCGGGCTTTGCCCTTGGACCCTCCAGTAGCGGCAGGAAAGGGGAAGCAGCGGCATCGCCTAGGGTTTTGTCAAGAGAGGGACAGGGTATGGCGGCGGTGCCGTTTAACAATCACAAGAACGCTTATAGAAATCTCACAGATGATGAGGTCAAAGAGGTAGTAGCTTGATCTCTAAATCTACCTGCCCTTCTCCTCAAACCTTCTATAAAATTTCTAATTTTCTATACGTGTAAGATTGTGCCGAGCATCTCAATAAGATTGCCAAGTCAAAGAAACATGCAACGACCTATAAGGCTATGCCTTGCTTATCTTAGAAGAGCTGAACCCTAATGGTCATGGTTACATTGAGGTGCCAATTAATGAAAACATTATCTCTTCTTCCCAATGCACCAAGAACATACACTGAAACATAAAGATCAATTTCAAGTTATGTCCGAATAGAGGCATGGAAAGTGGAGAAACTATTTCGTGGATGCAAACTCAGACCGCGACCACAGGAACGTACACGAAGATTAGGAAGATGAGCGTCGCGGCTAAGACCTTGCTCATTCTGCCATCATTCCCCAACTTCATGGCCATGATAGCGTCAATAGGCTGACATGAGCAGCTCATGCCGCCAGCGAGGAACAATGTCCATCGAGAAACTGGTCCACCAGGAAGATAGAGAACGGATTTAGGAAAACAAGTTGTGGTGGAGAACACATCTGAGTAGCTAGGAAAACAATAGATATAGTATGAGTAGATTAATGAAAAAATGATTTAGTGGAAGTAGAAAACCTTATTGATTTTCTTTATGGGAGTAACTATATCAGACGATACCTCTATTGTTCCACAGATAGTTTAGATTTTTTCTTATGCTTATCGGATGATGAATATTTTATCGAATTAGTTCTAATTTGCACTTATAAGAGGAAAATGTACACGCATTTTTTTACTTTATCATTGCTTCATGTTATCATTACAGTAGCATATTGCTTCATGTTGCTGTTGGAGTAGTTTAGATTTTCCAAATATTACTCCACGTCAACGACAAGTTTAAATAGGCCTTGTCCTTGTCACATCGACTTCATCACCTGCGGAATGAGTCCTCAATGTATAGACCGATAGTGAGGTAGATATCGATAGGGCTAACATGGTCTAACGAGTCCACAACATATAGACCGCTGGTGTCACTCTCAAGGGCCATCTCGATGTTGAGCACGGACGAGTCGCTCTCGAGGATGTGGTTGACATGGGCCAACATAGGTTAAAGTGGAGATGCTATATTTCATTACCGCGTTCGGAAAGGGAGAGAGTGAACCAGCCATGGGAAAATGAAGTAGCAAGAAAGCTTATAGACAAAGTTGAGAGAGATATGTATAGAGTTGTAGTTAGTAGACATGGAGCAATCAGAGAGAGGGGTTACATGCATGAGATGACTAAGGAGTGACATGCGGTACGTGGAACATGATCTATGAAAAGGGGTGTGAGTGGCTATACAACAAGGGAAAGAGTGTGAAGGATGTTGCAGCGACGATCTCTTTAATCACTCGTATGCTAGCAACAAGACTAAGCCAAAGACATGAAAAGAGGGGTAAGAAGACGATGACTTAATAAACATATTTTAACTCCGTTGCGAAGCACGGGTATTCAGCTAGTCCATCCAAAGTACAATCAATGTTAGAATGGAATAAACCAACTAATGTAAAGCAAATCCGAGCTTTCTTAGGCATGGCCGGTTATTATCAAAGATTGATTGAGGGTTTTTCCAAGATAGCTGGACCAATGACCAAATTACTAAGAAAGAATAGACCATTCATATGGGATCAGAAGTGCGTAGAAAGTTTTCAGGAATTGAAAACCAGATTAACCACCCCACCAATCTTAGCAGTTCCTAAAACAGGAAAAGATTACACAGTATATTGTGATGCATTGCTGACTCGTGTATTAACGAGCTCGTTGGGGAACCCCAAGAGGAAGGTATGATGAGCATAGCAGTAAGTTTTCTCTCAGTTATGAAACCAAGGTTATCAATCTAGTAGGAGCAAGGAAACACCTCCAAGGTGTTGCTAGCTGGACTTTGGCAGGGTGCACTACTAGCGGAGAATATCATTTTGCGGCCCAAAAGTTGGGTCGCCCAGGCAACGCGGTACCCAAGTTGATTTTTATCACCGCGATTCGAAAAGTTGGGGCGCCAATTGCTGAGAGGGGTCTTTCGAGTGAATGATGGACAAACCCAATATTTTCAAATCGTGCCCGTTAAGTCAGGATATTCCGTTACACTAGTTCCTGATGTGCCCCGGCTTCGCCGATCACTCTTCTTAGCCACCCTGCACGTGTCATAGGGGCAAATCCATTACTGTACTTTCCTAACTCTCGACACTGAATCTTGTTGCGGCAGCGACGATCCCTTTTCTTCCCTTCCCTGACCCTAAATCTGCCAGCGGTGGAGGACCTTTTTTCTCCCTCCCTGACACTGAATCCGACGACGGCGGCCTAGCATGTCTTGCAAGGCGAAGGTTGTAGCTACGTCGCCGACTGAAAAGGGTCCATCGGGGCCCAAGTCTGGGGCTCAACGCGTAGCAACGGCGAGGTCTTCAGCCCCGGTTAGCGAGGAGGCCAGCAAGGATTCTGCTCCCAAGGTACCTACGAGCAGCGGGTTGAAGAGAAAAGCAAGGCCGGCGGCAGATTGTTCGGCTCCGGTGGGCAGATGCAGCACTCATATCTCGAAGAAAAAAACCCGAGAGAAGAGCGAGAGGTGAATTTTTCTTATCTGTGCCTTATCTTGCAAGTAGATTAGTTACGACATAATAGAATCGAATGAACTAAAATGTTCCCCTTTTTAATCAAATTAGGCACAACTTTGATACAAGGGACCTATATGAGTTCATAGTTCATGTTCGGCAGTACACTGCAAAACTTGATTTTGGTTGCGAGAGGGTTGTGTTCGGGCACGATGTGCATCTGCTTGTGAATTGCAAAGAGGTTGTATCTGTTTTGCAGCCGGTAGATATGCTTGCCGCTAGAATTCCCTTGGGGTTCTAGACAGAGGACAAAATTGGTGTGGCGCAACATCAATGATACCTATCAGCAAATTGAGCACTCCCATGAGCTTCAGATGGTTTGGGAGTGTTGTGCAGCTGATCGTAAGGTGAAAGTTGAAGCGATGATTGATGATATGTATGCAAATGCTGGAGATCTTGCTGCCAGAGCTTCTGCTCCTAGAGAATACAGACCAATAGATGCTGATCTAGATAAGTTCAGTATACGCATAGAGGTGGATTCATACATGGCAAAACTTGATGAGGGAGTTAATAAGCTAGTTTCGTCATGTACTGTGGAGATCAATTTCGATTCCAAAAACATAACTCTTGATGAAATGAGAGAGATGATCGGTAAGGAAATCAGTATTGGCCCTAAGTAGATGGCAAAAATCCGGTGGTGGCATCATAAGAAGCAGCAATTCATAGATGTTTTGGATACTGAAGATCTTATGCAGATTATGCGACGAAAGAAGCGAACCAGGAAGGTGTTCTTCCTTGGTACCATTTCTGATGTTGTTGAACAGGTTATGGTGGATGTAGATGCCACTGTAGTGACTGAACAGAATGAGGTGGTCGACATTGATGAGATATGATGAGAGTTGCTACCCTGGGCTTGTCATATGGACCACGGGGTTCCCCTTCCTGTATTTGTAATATTGACTGCTGTTGCATTTAGAGCGTGTTTCTGTGATTATGTTTGTTGAGAGATTGCGATATAATGCCGTGCGAGCTGTTGAGATTTTCGGACATGTCACTCACTGAAACCATCGTTGTTGTAATAAGACATAAGTACATTGTAGTTGACATGATTATGTTTCTTAAGATGACGTACCGTACTTGTTTCTGTTATTATGTTTGTTGGGACATTGTAATGTAATGTTTTGTGAAACCATGACTGGACTAGTGATGCATAAATACATTGTAGTTGACATGATTATGTTTCTTGAGATGATGTACTGTACTTGTTTCTGTTATTTTGTTTGTTGAGATACTGTAATGTAATGTTTTGCAAAACCATGACAGGACAAGTGATGTGTAAGTACCTTGTAGTCGACATGATTTTTTTTTCTTGAGTTGATGTAATATACTTGTTTCTGTGATTACGTTAGTTGAGAGATTGTAATGTGATGTTTTGTGAAACCATGTTGTGGTTATGTTTGTTGAGAGATTGTAATGTAATGTTTTGTGAAACCATGACTGAAGAAGTGATGCATAAGTACCTTGTAGTTGACATGATTTTGTTTTTTTAGATGATGTAATATACTGGTATGGTTTCGTTAGGCAATGAAATTGGGATGGAGGGAGTGCAGGTTTAATATTTGAAATGAGAATGTGTGAAGAGAATCCATATCAGGCAGGAGACAGTAATCCAGGGAAAGGACGTGGTATCCATTAAACTATTGTAACATGCCAGTTTAGTCATTGTTGCAGCGGTAGAAGGGCTGCTCTCTCTCTCTCTCTCTCTCTCTCTCTCTCTCTCTCTCTCTCTCTCTCTCTCTCTCTCTCTCTCTCTCTCTCTCTCTCTCTCTCTCTCTCTCTCTATCTCTCTCTCGCTGACGCCGACGCCGTCGCCTGCGACGACACATTCGCCATGCTGTTCTTGAACGGCAAGGACGACTAGTCGAGCAGCGACAGCCTTCTCTCCAATATCGAGTATTCCTTCCACGATGGGAGTTCCTCTGTTTTCCCGGGCTAGGGTTAGGCAATGGTAAATCTCTCGATCTGAGCTCCATATGTGCATGCAATTGTGTTTGATTTCAGCTTTGCGTTTACCTATAGGTACCAAGGACGATCTACGACTTCGAATGGGAGGGCCTAGATCTCGATGGAGAAGTGCCATGCATGTGACCATGGGCTAAAACTGAGGAGATATGTTGCATTCGAAGGCAATAACACTGGGAGAAGGTTTTTGGGCTGTACAAATCAGGTTTGTTTATATTATGTGCAACTATGACATGAAGTAAAATGTATTATGCATGTTCATAACACTATAGTGTGTGTGTTTTTAGGTTGGCCCGATCTGTAAAGCAGTAGAGTGGGTGGATCTTGAGTGGCCAGATGCACTTAAGAAATGTTTGGCACAGTTATGGGAGATGTATGAGTTGGAAAGGTCGGGGAGATTTACTGATGTAAGTGATGCAGCTGAAAAAAATTACAAGCTGTCGATATGAAATAAGGAGCTAGAACAAGAAATCAAGAATTTGCAGTCAGAGCTAACTGACGGAATCGATGGGAGCTTGGTTGTTGGAACTGCAAAGAAGCTTTAGGATAGTCACACGTTGCTGATTCATAATGCAGAAAAGGAGAGGGATCAGCTCAGGGAAGACAAGAAGAAGCTAGAGTACTGCATTGCAGATCTGTTGAAGGAACTGAAGAAGGCGCGCGAGGGTGAACAAGGAGAGACTATAGAGGATAAAGGAAATTCGAGATGAATAATTTATGTTGTGCCAATGCTTGAAACTAGTTAATTGTAAGACTTGCAGTTGCGCTTTCCAAACTAAGCCAAACTCAATCCTCGAGCAAACTAATTTCAGACGAACACACATATCGTGCATAGAGTTAAGTTCACGCTTACAAAATCACCACTGCTGAGGATAAACTAGGCAGTTCAGTACTAAATAGACATATGTTATGGTCAAGCGAGCCTGGCCCGGAGCTGCCTGTTTTCCTCCCTAAGATTGGCCAGCTCCTTCAATACTATGTCGTGCTTCAGCTGTAGGTTCCAGCGCTCCATCATGGATTGGAGAATTTTGTCCGTAGCCATACGATTTTCCTTCAAGGTCCCTTTCATGATCTCCGTCTGCTTCCTAGCCGAGGCGCGACCTTCACTGTGTAGCTTCGCCCAGTCGGTGTTTAACTCCTTCAGTTTCTAGCACTTGTCAGAAAGGACCGCGACTTCAGCGCGCAGTTGGTCAAAGGCCAGTTTCTGGGAATTCTGCTTCTCCCTTTGGATTGCTATCTTGTCATTTAGCCAGGTCGCCAGGTCCTGGACGATCTTTCGCCTCTTTCCCTGCAACAAAAATACATAGTATGGTTTATTCAGTTCACCAGGACAAGCTGGTTAGTTTCCATAATTAACTGAATCGACTAGTGGCACTGTCATAATTTCAAGGAAGAAGCAATCTAGGACTAATCAACATTTTATGAATCGACTAGTGGCAGTGTCATAATTTCAATTTCAAAGACAAATAAGATTTATTAGCAGTTTAGTGTGCTGTGGGTTTTTCTCAATATCACCAAATAGTAGTGGGAGAGTGGCAAACTCATAATGCAGAAACCCATGTCCAGATACATAATGGAAAGAGAACATGGTGTCCATTCATGAACATGAACACCAACACATGTCCAGATAGATAAGGAGTGGCCCTAGGATTCTTATTGCACCCTATAATGGTAAGCAGACATGGGCATTGCTTCCTGAACCCTAAACATTACAAAAGGAGAGGAGGACGAACTGATATTCGTGTCCCCGCTAACAGGAATCAGACTTGGGCATTGCTCCGATATGCCTCCAGACATGCCCTTAGCTCCTCATTCTCTTTCCGAACACCCTCGAGTATGGTGATCCCTCTGCTCATGTTCGCCTTCATCTCCTTGACTGCATCCAGGCAACGGTTCCTGTCATGGTAGGCTCGGATGGTAGCCTTGGTGTCCTCGACGCATCCTGTGAGTGCCTCGCTAACTTCGTCCTGCAGGAGAATGCACCTTTCCACGAGATTCTTCTTCTCCTCTGTGAGCTTGTTGATTATCTTGATGGCCTGTTCTTGCCTGTTCAAGTTACGGTCGAGCACTTTCTGCAGCCTAACGACGTCACGTGCAAAATCTAGCGAGATCTCCTTCTGCACAGATAATTGCTTGCGTAGGCTCTCATTAGCTTGGGTGAGGAAGCGTGCAAGCTCATGTTGGTTGGCAATCTTGGAACTGATCGCGGCCACCTTGTCACGGTACTCGGCCTTCGATCACTGCATCGTTCATGTTAATTGAAATAGGAATTCTACAATTACACTTCAGGTCCTAGGTGAATACTAATACAGATCAAAAAAAATCCCTGTTGAATCTATTGGCCGCAGTGTTAAAAAATGGACCTAGAGATCTATTCATGACCACGATAAACTAATCCTAATCATAAAAAATCCATAGTGAATCTATGAACAGCGGTATTAAGGAAAGACCAAGAGATCCAGTCATATTCATGAAAACTAATACAACTCTCAAAAGAAGAAGAAAAACTAATGCGGGGCGGACAACATCTAAGAAATCAACATCATAACTCGGAGAAATAACAGCATGGAGATTTGCTACCTCGCTGAGACATGGAACAGGGCCGAACGGGTCCTGCAACGCCTCCGTCATGGTGGATTCGGGCTCCACGGCCGGCCTATAATACGTAGAAGAGGAAGAGCCAGAAGAACAAGAAAAACAAGAAGAAGCTGATTAAGATCATGATGGAGAGGGAGATGGAGAAGTAGAACAAGGAGACTGTACCGGGAGCAGCCCTCACCTGCTAGAACATTCGGCACCATTGTTGGGGGAGATTGGGCCTCGATGAGAGGGTGAGCTTGAGCGGCTGGTAGATCAAGAAGTGCCTCACGGCGATTTCTCTCCCTTTTCTCTGCGAGGATCGTCGACCGGCCTCTCCCCCTCATCAGTGGAGCCATGGCTTGCAGGGTGAGTATGGCGGCGGCAGGAGGAAGGAGATAGTGATTAGTGTGGGAGAAGAGTCAAAGAGTACATGCCATGGTCCAGTAGTACTAGTACTATTATACAAGACCACCGTGTATGGTCTACCTTCTCAAAGAAGCCAGAAAGGCAGGGGTAGGGAATCGATGGGACTTGTATTTATTGCGATGGACACTTCAATGGTCTTCGGCGCCGCCCAAAATCCAGTATATAATAAGGGGAGTGCGAGCCGGGTGGTCATCACGGGAATCGGCGCGCACATCCCGTGTGCGGGTGTCACGTGTTGATGGGGCAATGATGCGCGCAACTGCTGCACGATCACGTCGGCACGTCCAAATCTTTCGAACTCCACGTGATAGGCACGCACGGGATATTTACGAGTCTAGAATACGCTGTGCCACTTTTTTTGAGATCAAATTATGTTCAGTACATGAGATATTACTTTTTTTTGATAATCAACAAATGCATGCGTGGACACAACGCACGAAACCGCTGCTCGTCCTTGATCAGATCGACACCCCACTCTGTGTACCCGCCATCAACCATTCGAAGCAACTACCTCGAGCACGATGCGCCCTCGCCGTGGCAATGGCAGGTCCAAGCCGTCCACTGACCGTCCTGCGTCCCCGGCTCTTCGCTGCATCGTCTGCGCTTGCGAGTCGCCTGCTGAGGCAGCACGTCGTGTCTGACCGCGCCAGGATCCATCAACATCGGCACTCGAGGACACCGCAACGTCAAAGCTCGTACTGGCCATGCAGGAGGAGCGTGGGGTACCTGCAGCATCGGACGAGCGCAAAGCAGCAGCCAGGACGGGGGCGCGTGTTGCACCGGCGAGTACGGACAAGAAGAGGAACGAGAAGAAGACCAGGAAGAAGAGAGGAGATAGTTATTTGGACGAGTCCGACTCAACCAACGAGGAGGCATTCATCGATCAGTTGGAGGGAGAAGCGGAGGAGAGTGACGTGGACCCATGAGACTACGAAGAGGAGGAGGAGGAATCCGACGTGGAGATATCGCGCTTATTCGAGGAAGGGGCGGTGTCGAGTCGTCAGAGGAGGACACCGACGGCGGCGATGGCAGGGACCATGGCGTTGACGAAGACGAGGACGAACTTGAAGACGAAGACGATGGCTTCTTCGAAATATGATCATTTATTTTAGTTAGGTAGATGGATTTTCACTTGTTTATGGAGGTAAAGTATCGGTGGCACGGATTGACCATGCATAAAAAAGTGGAGAAGGGAGGGGTTATCCTGCCCGTTGGATCACATGGGATCAACGGTTGGTGGAGACGATCCGCGTGACATCCGTGTCAGCCAATCAGGGCATAGCACCCAGAATGAGCACATTTTTGGGATCTCCACACGTTTGGGATTTTGTGAGATTTGTGACCGAGAGAGAGGGAAAATCTCTTGTCACAATCCGCCTATGGATCCACCAGTATCATTCAAATGTGTGCTCTTTTTACTAACAACAACCAGAGTCATTGCATGTGTGTTCTTTTTACTAACAACAACTGGAGTCATTTCATGACTGTTCTTTTCACATACCACATATGGATCCACCAGTGTCATTGCATGTGTGTTCTCTTCAGAGACCACACATGGATCCACCAGTGTCATTGCATGTGTGCTCTTTTTACTAACAACAACCAGAGTCATTGCAGGTGTGTTCTCTTCAGAGACCACACATGGATCCATAGTGTCATTTCATGTGTGTTCTTTTTACTAACAACAACCAGAGTCATTGCATGTGTGTTCTTTTCACATACCACCTATGGATCCACCAGTGTCATTGCATGTGTGTTCTTTTAACTAACAACAACTGGAGTCATTTCATGATTGTTCTTTTCGCATACCACATATGGATCCACCAGAGTCATTGCATGTGTGTTCTTTTCAGAGACCACCTCTGGATCCACCATTGTCATTGCATGTGTGTTCTTTTTACTAACAACTACTAGAGTCATTTCATGACTGTTATTTTCACATACTGATGGCTCAATGCACGACGCCCAGAAAAGTGCTGGTGCGTGGTTGATGTAGAGCTCGTTGGGAACCCCAAGAGGAAGGTATGATGAGCACAGCAGCAAGTTTCCCTCAGTATGAAACCAAGGTTTAATCGAACCAGTAGGAGCAAGGAAACATCCCAAAGGTTGCTAGCTGAGCCTTGGCAGAGCGCACTACCGATGCTAGTAGCAACGTTGAGACCTGCACAACACAACCACAGAACTTTGTCCCCAACTTGCGATGAGGTTGTCAGTCTCACCGTGTTTTGCGGAAAACAAAGGATTAAACGTATCGAATGGAAAGAAGTAAAAGTTTGCATAAAGTAAACACAAAACAGTAAAAGATTGTAGATTGTATGTAAAATAAAAGGACCGGGATCCATACTTCACTAGAGGTGGCTCTCCTTAGATAGATAACATGTTGGGTGAACAAATTACAGCGGGGCAATTGACAAATATCGAGAAAGCAATACATGCATATACTAATCATCTTGACTCCTTTGAGACTTGATTGGGCATTACAAAATTATACATAGGCCGCCATCCAACTGCATCGATGACTAATAATCCACCTTCACGTTATCATCTGAACCCCCTCCAGTATTAAGTTGCAAGCAACAGATTATTGCTTTACGAACTGCATGTATAGTAAACAATACGATTGTTCTATGAACAAAGGATTGTTGTTTTCTCCCTAGTAGGAACAACACATCTAGTACCTTAGAGATTTTTGTCACTTCCCTAGATTACCAGAGGCATGAACCCAGTATCGAGCATAAATACTAACTCTTGGAGTTGCTAGCATCTACTTGGCCAAGATAGCTACTAACAACGGAAAGCATGCAAGATCACAAATAACAAAGAGATGATAGAATCAATAATCAATCTGAAATAGCATCTCAATATCCATCGGATCCCCGCAAACACAACATGCAGAATTACAAATAGATGATCTTGATTATTAACGGAGCTCACAAGATCTAAACATGAAAGCACAAAGGAGGAGAACCAGCCATATAGCTACTACATGGATCTGTAGTCCAAGGATGAACTACTCACGCATCACACCGGAGGCTTGCATGGTGATGAAGAAGGCCTCCAGGGTGAATTCCCCTCTTGGACAGGGTGCCGGAAAGAGCTTCAGATCCCTCCCGATCTAGATGGAGATGATGGCGGCTACAGACTCTTTCGTGGATTTTTGATCGGGTACTTAGGGTTTTCGTCCCGAGGGAAATATATAGGCGGAAGGAGAGGCCGAGGGGGTGCCGGGAGCGGCCAAACCACCCCCTGGCGCGGGCCAGGTGGTGTGGTCGCCCTGGCCCCTCTCCGTCTCGTATTCTGGTACTTGATGACTTTCGGAAAAATAGGCACTTTGGCTTTTGTCCCGTCCAATTCCGAGAATATTCATTTTCCGACTTTCTTGGAACCAAAAACAGCAGAAAACAGGCAACTGGCACTGTGGCTCTTGTTAATAGGTTAGTCCAAGAAATTATATGAAAAGTACTCCAAAGTGTGGACAAAACACAAGAAAGTGGATAAAACCAAGCATGGAACATCAAAAATTATATATACATTTGCAATGTATCAACATCCCCAAGCTTAACTCCTGCTCGTCCTCGAGTAGGTAAGTGATAAAAAGAAAGAATAATTTTTGAGGTAACATGCACCATCAAACACTTGATCAAAGTATTTGCAAAACATTCAAAGCTGGGATCATAGTACTTCAATCATAACATGGAAGACAAGGTTCTAGCAATAAGACAAAGAAACTATGATGCAACATGAAAAGGCACAAACAAAAGATTCATGAATAACAATGCTTTGCAAGACGTTTGTTTGTTTCACATAAAGAAAACATAGCATAATAGTATTCAGCTTGTCCCTCATAGAGTAGCAAACATAAATGCATAGGACACCTTCAAAGTTCATCAGAGTGACTAGATAAAATAGTTTAAAACAAGCAATATCAAGTTATGCATCAATCAACTAGTCTTGGGACAATGCACATAGAACTAAGAATGGCCACTATGCTCTCAGAGTAGGTGCATAAAGAAAGAAAGTGGAGACTCAATATAATGGTGGAAGAAAGGCCTTCATAGAAGGAAGTCGGGATTCAAGTCTCATAAAGAGCTTCCAAAAATTATGGTACTTCTAGCTTTCAGCTCTCATTGCCCCTATCATAAGCATCTTGAAGTGATTAAGGTTAAAGTGAACAAACTATGGTGTACATGCTTGACGAAGTATAAGTCAGAAATATTATGTCCCTTGTATACGAGGGTCGCTCCTCATGCTACTCAAGTTTAGTCGCCGGTAAGTTCTTGTCATTGTAAGTACATGTGTATCATAGAGAACCGCCAACGGGGTACCCCTTGCCTGATGATACAGAAGAATCCCCATATCAAAATGACAAGGCAAGCAGACAACAAGCATCTCAGTATTCTTCTTATTTACCATGGGAATATGGTGCTTTTTTCTCTCTTTCCTCTTTTCATAATATCTATTTTTTTCTTTTTCTCTTTTTTCTCAATACAGGACTCTTTTTTATAAGAAGAATGCTTCATAGACAGCTCATTATGGTTACGCTACAGGTTTTCACCATGTCAGTATGGATTAGACCAGCGGCCCAGGCGTTTCTCTAACACATATACATAACTCCATGGACTTACAAGCTCCCCTTTCATTTCACACCGACGACATCCATATACAAAAGAGCATGATATCAACTAGGTACAAGTACCAAGTGCAATGTGGAAAGCGTTCCCCATGAAAGCATGGTTCTGCTAATTCCCAACAAATATAGTGCAAGCATATACAACATAGACGACACAATGGTTCAAGTTTATTAAGGGCAAGTAAAGTAAAGTGTGCCATCAAGTTCGTGAGAGCTTCAATCACTAGTTTTCTCATAACAAGTTTAATTTGGAAGGTAAACAAAAGCATGAATATACTTGGAATAGCATAAGATAGTAGGTAGGTATGGTGGACTCTTTGGAATAACTTGGTTTAGGGAGTTGGATGCATGAGTGGAACTCATACTTTGTTGTGGAGGCTAGCAAAAGACTGGGAGCGACAAACTAAGAGAGCAATAATGGCCATAATCATGCAGAGCGACAAAACATCATTGATCAAAGCATAAAGTGATACTACAAGTTGAAAACTAAAGGATCATAAAGGCTATGGTGACTTGAGATAGTCATAACATGGTGTGAGCATGTGCCAAGTCAACCCAAATAAAGCATCAAAGGAGAATACCACTATACTATGCTTTAATATGCTAAAACAATGCATGATTTATCCAATGCACATTAAGCAATCTCAATTGTTTATAACAAGTCATGCTACAACAAAGAATACTAAGCATAAAGCCAAAACAATATCAAGCATGGCATGACAGAGCATAGGCCATAGTCAAAAACAAGCTCTTTTTACCACATAAGCATGAACTTTCCTACTCTTTTCCAAACCAAACCAATATATTTGCAAACCAATGTATGAAAGACGGGGTCCAAACAATTTATTCAGAAAACTAAGAAAACCAAGCAAACGAAAAACCAAAACAAAAACGACAAAGAAGAGGCTCCAAGAACAACACAACTGTGCATGAAACAATAAAAATGAAGCGGAAGAAACCTGGGATTTTTATTGATGAAGAAGGAGATGCCTTGGGCATCCCCAAGATTTGACGCTTGTACTTATTGGATATTTCTTGGGGTGACACGCGTGGCATACCCAAGCTTGAGCTTTAGTCTATCCATCATCTCATTACTCATTCCTTCCATACACCTGAAATTTTTCCTTGATACAAAACTTCACACAATCTTTATTAGCAGCATTAGTGCACTCAAGATAAATAAGTCTTAAGGTTCAGTTCTAATACCAAATAAACTTCCATTAGAACACTAGCTACTATAGCACTTCCCTCAAAAAGCTCAATTCCCCAAAAGAACTCAAAAAGGAACCAACAAGAAGCAAATGCAGAAAATGGCAGAAATCTGTCAAAACAGACCAGCAGGTAAAGACGAATATTTTCAAAGACCTTATGTTGCTCAAATAAAAAAGTGTTGAACTAACAAAAGTTAGATAACAACCTGGGGCAGAAGCACAAAAATTCACGCCTCAAAAAGACGTTCAGAGATTTTACACGAATTTTTACAGTGCAGCACAGAAATCTGTTTCGGGACAGCAACTTTCCCAATCATTACTTCTCTCTCATTAGAGGTTACTCTTGGCACAAAAAGCAAATAAAAAAAAGGATAAGGAGCGGTTATTACTGAGGTAATAACTTCCAAGACTCATCTAAAACTTTTGGGTTATCTCCCCATAAGTACTTTTTTTAACGCCTTTAAGTCAGGCATAAGAAGCAAGAAAGAATCAAGTGTTCTCAAATGAAGAAGCATTAAAACCAAATTTTGTTTTCATAGGAGAAGCAAAAGAAATATTTTCTCTCTTTTTAGGGAAGTGTTCTATACCTTTCTTGAGTGGGAGTTGGTATTTAATGGTGCCTTCTTTCATATCAATGATGGCACCAATAGTTATAAGAAAAGGTCTTCCCAAAGTAATAGGACAAGAAGCATTGTATTCAACATCCAAAACATAGAAATCAACGGGGACATAGGCATTGTTAACCATAATAAGAACATCATTAAGACTCCCCATGAGTTTCTTTTTAGCATTATCATCAAGTGGGACATTCAAATAACAATCTTCTAGTGGAGGCAAATCAAGCATATCATAAATCCTTCTAGGCATAATAGAAACACTACTATCAAGATCACATAAAGCTTTAAAATCAAAGTCATTCACTTTCATATTATTGATGGGTTCCCAACTATCTTCTTGTTTTATAGGAATAGAAGCTTTATGTTTCATCTTTTCTTCTTTAATCTTTATGAGAGCATCAGTAATGTGTTTTGTAAAGGCCATGTTCATAGCACTAGCATTAGGACTTTTAGCAAGCTTTTGTAGGAACTTAATAACTTCAGAGATATTGCAACCATCAAGATCAAAACCATACTTATCATCTAAAGTAGTAGAACTATTACTAGCCTCAACACTAGTGGTGGTGATAGTAGAAACACTAATGTTTCTAGCAATTTCATCTTCTCTTTCCCACTTAGTATGTAATTCAGCTAATAGTCTAACATTTTCATCAATTCTTACTTGTATAGCATTAGTGGCTGCAAAGGGATTCTCATTAGTTTCAGGTTTAGCAGCCATTTTATTAATCAATGAAGATTGAGCTTCAGACAAAGATGATATATTTCTTTCAGCATTAGAGAGTTTCAATTGTAAACTAGGAATTTCCCTATTTAGACTCTCAAGTTGATGGCTAATGTTCTTAAAGATGATAGATTGTTCCTCCATAGTTTTAGTGAATAGTTTATTTTGCTCATATTGCATTTGCATGAAGTTTTTAGTGGCAACTTCTAAAATTCTTCCTTCACTAGGTAATCCAGGTTTACCATTATAGCCATAAGTATTATTAGGAGGGTAGGGCCTATAATTGTTATTACCATAAGCATTGTTGCCAAAATTATTATTTCTTATGAAGTTCACATCAACTTGCTCTTATTGAGCAACCAAAGAGGCTAAAGGAACATTATTTGGATCAATATGGGCTTTCCCATTAACAAGCATAGACATAATAATATCAATCTTATCACTCAAGGAGGAGGTTTCCTCCACATAATTTACCTTCTTACCTTGTGGAGCTCTCTCAGTATGCCATTCAGAATAATTAACCATCATATTGTCTAGAAGTTTTGTTGCAGCACCCAAAGTGATGGTCATAAAGGTACCTCCAGCAGCAGAATCCAATAGGTTCCTTGAAGACTAGTTCAATCCTGCATAAAAAGTTTGGATGATCATCCAAGCAGTCAGTCCATGAGTGGGACAATTCTTTACCAAAGATTTCATTATTTCCCAAGCTTGAGCAACATTCTCATTATCAAGTTGTTTAGACTTCATTATTTCACTTCTCATAGATATAATCTTAGCAGGAGGATAATATTTTCCAATAAAAGCATCTTTGCATTTAGTCCAAGAATCAATACTATTCCTAGTTAAGGAATTCAACCATTCTTTAGCTTTTCCTCTCAAGGAGAAAGGAAACAATTTCATTTTAATAATATCACCATCTATATCCCTATGCTTTTGCAACTCACAAAGTTCAACAAAGTTATTTAGATGGGAAGCAGCATCTTCATTACCAATACCAGAAAATTGTTCTCTCATAACAAGATTGATCAAAGCAGGTTTTATCTCAAAGAAAGTATCTTCAGGCATAGGTGGAGCAATAGGTGTGCTCATAAAATCATTGTTGTTGGTGCTAGTGAAGTCACACAACTTAGTGTTTTCAAGAGTAGTCATTTTTTTGGATTTTCAAATAAGAAAGCAAACTAGTAAAACTATTTTTTTGTGTTTTTGATAAAGAAACAAGCAAACAAAGCAACAAGAGACTAAGCAAAACAAAAATAACAAAGTAAAGAGATTGGTTATGAGGGACTCCCCTTGTGAAGATGTCTTTGACTCCCCGGCAACGGCGCCAAAAAAATGCTTGATCACTCAATGCACGACGCCCAGAAAAGTGTTGGTGCGTGGTTGATGTAGAGCTCGTTGGGAACCCCAAGAGGAAGGTATGATGAGCACAGCAGCAAGTTTCCCTCAGTATGAAACCAAGGTTTAATCGAACCAGTAGGAGCAAGGAAACACCCCAAAGGTGTTGCTAGTTGAGCCTTGGCAGAGCGCACTACCGGTGCTAGTAGCAACATGGAGACCTGCACAACACAACCACAGAACTTTGTCCCCAACTTGCGATGAGGTTGTCAGTCTCACCGTGCTTTGCGAAAAACAAAGGATTAAACGTATTGAATGGAAAGAAGTAAAAGTTTGCAGAAAGTAAACACAAAACAGTAAAAGATTGTAGATTGTATGTAAAAGAAAAGGACCGGGATACATAGTTCACTAGAGGTGGCTCTCCTTAGATAGATAACATGCTGGGTGAACAAATTACAGTGGGGCAATTGACAAACATCGAGAAGCAATACATGCATATACTAATCATCTTGACTCCTTTGAGACTTGATTGGGCATTACAACATTATACATAGACCACCATCCAACTGCATCTATGACTAATAATCCACCTCCAGGTTATCATCCGAACCCCCTCCAGTATTAAGTTGCAAGCAACAGATTATTGCTTTACGAACTGCGTGTAAAGTAAACAATACGATTGTTGTATGAACAAAGGATTGTTGTTTTCTGCCTAGTAGCAACAGCACATCTAGTACCTTAGAGATTTCTGTCACTTCCCTAGATTACCAGAGGCATGAACCCACTATCGAGCATAAATACTAACTCTTGGAGTTTCTAGCATCTACTTGGCTATGATAGCTACTAACAACGGAAACCATGCAAGATCACAAATAACAAAGACATGATAGAATCAATAATCAATCTGAAATAGCATCTCGATATCCATCGGATCCCCACAAACACAACATGCAGAATTACAAATAGGTGATCTTGATCATGAACGGAGCTCACAAGATCTAAACATGAAAGCACAAAGGAGGAGAACCAGCCATCTAGCTACTACATGGATCCGTAGTCCAAGGATGAACTACTCACGCATCACACCGGAGGCTTGCATGGTGACGAAGAAGGCCTCCAGGGTGAATTCCCCTCTCTGGTAGGGTGCCGGAAAGAGCTTCAGATCCCTCCCGGTCTAGGGATGGAGATGACGGCGGCTACAGACTCTTTGTGGCATTTTTGATCGGGTACTTAGGGTTTTCGTCCTGAGGGAAATATATAGGCGTAAGGAGAGGCCGAGGGGGTGCCGGGAGCGGCCACACCAGCCCCTGGCGCGGGCCAGGCCTGGACGCGCGGCCAGGTTGCATGTGTGTTCTTTCAAGTGACCACCTATGGATCCACTAGTGCCATTGCATGTGTGTTCTTTTGACTAACAACAACTGGAGTCATTTCATGACTATTCTTTTCACATACCGCATATGGATCCACCAGTGTCATCAAAAAGTGTGTTCTCTTCAGAGACCACACATGGATCCACCAGTGTCATTGCATGTGTGTTCTTTTTACTAACAACAACCAGAGTCATTGCATGTGTGTTCTTTTCACATACCACATATGGATCCACCAGTGTCATTGCATGTGTGCTCTTTTTACAATCCACCTATGGATCCACCAGTGTCATTGCATGTGTGTTCTTTTTACTAACAACAACCAGAGTCATTGAAATGTGTGTTCTTTTTGCATACCACATATGGATCCACCAGTGTCATTGCATGTGTGCTTTTTTTACTAACAACAACTGGGCTCATTGCTTGTGTGTTCTCTTCAGAGACCACACATGGATCCACCAGTGTCACTGCATGTGTGTTCTTTTCGCAATCCACATGTGGATCCACTAGTATCATTGCATGTGTGCTCTTTTTACTAACAACAACCAGAGTCATTACATGTGTGTTCTCTTCAGAGACCACACATGGATCCACCAGTGTCATTGCATGTGTATTCTTTTTACTAACAACAACCAGAGTCATTGCATGTGTGTTCTTTTCACAATCCATCCATGGATCCACCAGTGTCATTGCATGTGTCCTTTTTTTACTAACAACAACTTGGGTAATTGCAGGTGTGTTCTCTTCAGAGACCACACATGGATCCACCAGTGTCATTGCATGTGTGTTCTTTTCAGAATCCACCTATGGATCCACAAGTGTCATTGCATGTGTGCTCTTTTTACTAACAACAACCAGTGTCATTGACATGTGTGTTCTCTTCAGAGACCACACATGGATCCACCAGTGTCATTGCATGTGTGATCTTTTCACTAACAACAACTAGAGTCATTGCATGTGTGTTCTTTTCACATACCACATTTGGATCCACCAGTGTCATTGCATGTGTGCTCTTTTCACAATCCACCTATGGATCCACCAGTGTCATTGCATGTGTGTTCTTTTCATTAACAACAACTGGAGTAATTTCATGTGTGTTCTTTTCACATACCACATATGGATCCAGCAGTGTCATTGCATGTATGCTGTTTTCACAATCCACCTATGGATCCACCAGTGTCATTGCATGTGTGTTCTTTTTACTAACAACAACTGGAGTCATTTCATGTGTGTTGTTTTCACATACCACATATGGATCCACCGGTGTCATTGAAATGCGTGCTCTCTTTAGAGACCACACATGGATCCACCAGTGTCATTGCATGTGTGTTCTTTTTACTAACAACAACAGGAGTCATTGCATGTGTGTTATTTTCACATACCACATATGGATCCACCAGTGTCATTGCATGTGTGCTTTTTTCACAATCCACTTATGGATCCACCAGTGTCATTGCATATGTGTTCTTTTTACTAACTACAACTAGAGTCATTGCATGTGTGTTCTTTTCACATACCACATATGGATCCACCAGTGTCATTGCATGTGTGATCTTTTCACAATCCACCTATGGATCCTCAAGTGTCATGTGTGTTCTTTTTACTAACAACAACCAGAGTCATTGCATGTGTGCTTTTTTTACTAACAACAACTGGGGTCATTGCATGTGTGTTCTCTTCAGAGACAACACATGGATCCACTAGTGTCATTGCATCTGTGTTCTTTTCACAATCCACCTATGGATCCACCAATGTCATTGCATGTGTGCTCTTTTTACTAACAACCAGAGTCATTGCATGTGTGTTCTCTTCAGAGACCACACATGGATCCACCAGTGTCATTGCATGTGTGTTCTTTTTACTAACAACAACTAGAGTAATTGCATGTGTGTTCTTTTCACATACCACATATGGATCCACCAGTGTCATTGCATGTGTGTTCTTTTTATTAACAACAACTGGAGTCATTTCATGACTGTTCTTTACACATACCACATATGGATCCACTAGTGTCATTGAAATGTGTGTTCTCTTCAGAGTCCACACATGGATCCACCAGTGTCATTGCGTGTGTGTTCTTTTTACTAACAACAACTAGAGTCATTGCATGTGTGTTCTTTGCACATACCACATATGGATCCACCAGTGTCATTGAAATGTGTGTTCTCTTCAGAGACCACACATGGATCCACCAGTGTCATTGCATGTGTGTTCTTTTTACTAACAACAACCAGAGTCATTGCATGTGTGTTCTTTGCACATACCACATATAGATCCACCAGTGTCATTGTATCTGTGCTCTTTTCACAATCCACCTATGGATCCACCAGTGTCATTGCATGTGTGTTCTTTTCACTAACAACAACTGGAGTCATTTCATATGTGTTCTTTTCACATACCACATATGGATCCACCGGTGTCATTGAAATGTGTGTTCTCTTCAGAGACCACACATGGATCTACTAGTGTCATTGCATGTGTGTTCTTTTTACTAACAACAACTAGAGACATTGCATGTCTGTTCTTTTCACATACCACATATGGATCCACCAGTGTCATTGCATGTGTGCTCTTTTCCACTACAAGAAATCTGGTGATACATGACCCTCCATATTGGTCACTAGAAGGTCATAATTTTTAATTTGTGACCTTTTTGTGACCATATACAGATGGTCAAAAGCTGAGCGTCACTAGTTAAACACCATGACCTTTTTTCTAAATTGGTCACAGACGTCTATGACTAATATAGACGGTCACAGATTCTATGACCAACTGTATTGGTCATAGACTGTCTACTCTGTCCACGTCAGATCCTACGTGGCCAATCCTACGTGGCAAATCAGTGACCAATTTTAAAGGTCGTCGATCAGATTTAGCCCGGTCTAGGTAGGTGTTTTATATGGGCCAAGCCCAAAAATTCAGCCAGTTTTTATGCTTATTTCTTTCAACTCTGGTCCACTAAATGGGCCAAGCCCAACATTTCAGCCTTTTTATTTTTGGACCATAGCCTATTTTCGAATTTCAGTGCTGGTCCCACTAGTCAGATGGGTGAATTAGGTCCCACCTGTGAGGTAAATTATTTGGTTCCAATAGTCAGGTCAAGCAGTCGGTCATATTGGTTATTTTATTTTATTTTATTTCTTTCCATTGAAAAGCATATTAGTTTTCTATCTATGCAATAGCCAGTAATTCTATTCAAACAAAGACAGTAAATTCATAATAATCCATATAACGGCCAAAAAGGCAGATTACAATCATGTACAGTACAAATCAGGCAATCAAAATTGAACAGAATATCGAAATAATAGATTCAAACAAAGCCAATAAACTCATAATAATTCATATAACAGCCAAAAAGGCAGATTACAATCATGTACAATACAGATTAGGTATTCGGCTATCAAAATTGAACAGAATATCGAAATAACCAGCTCAAGTTGGTTCTTTGGGATTCATCATCCTGGAGCTCTTGTACATGATTTGGACGAAAGAAGTCAGCCATCTGCAGGTTACAAATCAAAAGTTAGGAACGTAGATATACATGAATTTCTAGGCATCCAGTGTACATAAATAACACTAGAACAAGCATGTGTCCATTACTAAGCATGTTAGGAAAGTATCAGCATGTGCCTAATATATGAATCAATTAGCCCCTGAACAGATACCATTATGCAAAATAGAGTAGAAAGTAATTATAACTACAAAATAGAGACAATAAGAAATGGATGTTGCAACCAAACATGTAAAGAAGCAAGAATGGTACTCGATGATGGTGAAGTGGGAGCATAAGTCTGCCATGTGATGTTCGTAGTAGTACCTGGTGGGAAGATGAGGACGATGACAACGTTGAACACGAACAGATCAGCACACCCTCCTAGCAGCCAGGAACCCTGACCCCTCGCCCTCGACTTCTCCAGCTCCAAGCAACTTCATGCCTATCAACAGTAGCCACTCAAACATGCACACAACAAAAGAGGGCGACAAATTAATACTTGCACTATTAATTACTTGTAGAAACAACAACAATGTAAATACTCTGCTAATTACTTGGAGAAGCAACAACAATTTATGATACATGCATTATAGTTTAACAGAAGTAGCAAGCAAAGCTAATAGTCATCCCATTGAAGTAACAAATATCAGGTTTATTCTGTAGAAACAACAATGTAAAATTCATATTTTCTAACTGAACTATGATGGCCGTCACAACACCTTCCTGAATTCTACAGTGAATGCTAGTGAGAAAACATCCGGATACCTTACCCGTTGCAAGTATCTAAGGTCGATTCTAAAATCACATAAGCTAGTGAGAAAACATCCGGATACCTTACTTGTTGCAAGTAAATAAACTTGGCATTCAAAAAACAACCAACAAGGATGGAACACATATTCATCAATGTAATACAAAGTATATTTCATTAGTGTATGAAGGAGGTAAACTGAAAATAGTCAAGTAAACATGATGTTCTACATGATAATCTAGCTCTGAAGAAATGTGTAAACTCCAACCATACAAGAACAAAGGAAGGAAGTGACAGACCCAAATATTACACTACATAGATGAAAGAATTCACATCCTCTTTCTCACTGGACAGTTCAAAATCTTGGCCTCCTCTTCCCTGTGCACCATTAGCAACACCATCTTAAACACATTTGTTCCTACAACCCGTGAAACAGTAAAAGGAAATGAATCATCAAACCCGCAAAACACATTATCTCTAGAACAAGTCAAAATTGCAAACATAGTACTTCCTAGAGAAAAGTTATAACATGACACTTGTTACTCAATACCATATTAAAATAAGGCATATTTGTTTGCTACCTTGTAATCTATATGCACTTAATTATAGAGAGAAGACAGAAGTACATGCTATGTTGGGTGAGACAACATCAGTTTTGAGATCATGGAAGCTATATATGAACAAATTCAACCCAGGAAACTATTCTATATACATGACATCAGCTAGACATGAGATATTATGATTCAATGATATACCATAACAAAGGAAATATTGTTTCAATATCAGCATGTGTAACTACCTCGGTGAATTACGCTCTTAGTTACATGCCTGGATGAGCGAAAGTGGTTAAAATAGTATGGTGGGGCATAGGGGCCACTCACAGGTAGACCTTTCGGCCGTCCTAACCACTTCCAGAACATCAGGACAAGAACGAGCGGCGTAATCGGCAAGCGAAGGGATCAACTACATACACAAGTGAGTATGTATGCAAGCCACCATACAACTGTTCACAGAGCCATTCCATCTAAAAGAAATAGAAATATTGCAACACCATACGGCAAGATCCAAATATCCTAGATAGAGATAATATTTTAGGATAGCTCCTCATACATCAAACATCAGAGTATTAGGCAGAAGCGAAAAACAAGATCCGAGTACGGATAAGAAGCGAATCGGCATAAGATGCCACATAAATAAACACATCCCGCCCACAGATCTCACGGATCCCCGTTCCCGGAATCTCTACACCGCGTGATCATTGCCAACATCATCCGTCTCCTCCACCCAGTATCCATCTTGCGAATACACCTGTTCATCTGAATCAAACAATTTATCGTGTGAGACCCTAGGGGTACTCAGCAAGTCTTTATGCCTCTAAAGGGGACATAAACCTGGGGTGACGCAATTGCAGCAAAAGATAATAACTAACAAGTCTATAGATACTCGCTAACCATCCGCCTAACCAAAGATAGACAGATGTCCGTTAATTAGTAACAACAGTTACAACCGTATAATTAACATATCCATCCTCCTTCTCGCTTACCAACGAGAAAGCGGACGAACAACCCATCCGTTGGCAGTTTTATTAACCATTCCATTAGTTTTGCACTATTTACTAGTCAAGTACTTAGTCAAATTAAAAGCGGTACTTTAGTTATACTTGTCTATGATCGAGAAATTGTGCTCCAAGTCGTCCATAACCGCGGACACGGCTTTCAGAAAGATTTACCCTGCAGGGGTGCACAAATAGCAACACATACTCAATCAACCTCGGAAAAACCAAATCAAAACCCAACGAGGCATTCACGACAAAGCGATCACAGGATTCAGAAATATTTCAGGGACCCCCCATTAAGCTACCCGCAACGAAGTTGG
The DNA here is from genome assembly GCA_916181665.1 of Avena sativa. Classification (NCBI taxonomy): domain Eukaryota; kingdom Viridiplantae; phylum Streptophyta; class Magnoliopsida; order Poales; family Poaceae; genus Avena; species Avena sativa. The sequence continues at coordinate 5,905,487 of OV702287.1, forward strand.
CCGGCTCCGAGATGGACCCAAGGTTTGCGCCAATGGCTGTAAACGACTGGGAACCTGAAAGTGTGACTGGGCTTGTCGATACCGCGAAAACACTCCGCATCCAAAACAGTACAGGTGCTCCTCACACAATCTTAAATAAAGCAGTAAAGCATGGCATAAGTACAGGATAGTAATAAAGCCCCAAACTACTTTGTGGCCCCAAGAAATAAAAATGAATCAAGCTCTGGCTCAGGAGGGTCCATAGGGCCTCCCGGATGTGGATAGTGCGAATAGTCAAGGAACAGGAATCAAGTACTCGGGGTCCTACGGGACACAAGTGAGCATGAAAAGCCAAATAGCAGATATTGCCCACCGGTGCCTCTTTCATTAGTTATCCCATTACTACTCAGGTTAAGTTGTTTAGGTACCTCGTTATCCATCAGACACTCACATACCCTACACATGCAGTTCTATGACTCGCATGGCTCAAACAACTCCTGTAGTAATGGCTCATGGGATGGAGGAACAAGCTTCGGTGGGGTTTAAAAGTAAAGGCTATGCAGTACTTGGGATTCAATTTAATGCAAACGCGACTCAATGATGCAAGAATAAAATAGAGGTAATAGGTTCTATATGTATGCAAGCATGTGGGAGTGCTTGCCTGGCAGCTCAGTTGAAGCGAGAGAAGGATCTGGGTAGTGCTCCTAGGGTTCCTGATATATCCTCTGCTCGGCGTCTATTCAAGAAGAACCAAACAAACAAGGGCCAACATAAATAAAGTGCACAAGCATATGAACTAAAATGCGACAAGCAAACAATCATGCAATGATGAATGATGCACAATTTACATGGCAATAAAGTAGCATGGCATGGGTGAGGTGTGGGGTACAGGAATAAAGCATTTTATTAAGTTTTAGTCATGTTTTGCTCCTATATAAGTTGCTGTATACTTTATATTTATATGATGCATGCTGCAATTTATAACAAGGAATGCATAGTTAGAACGGGATCGTTGCGCTGATCGATTTATACATATTATTTGTCAAATTTGGAGTTGTAGAATTAAAGTTATTAACTATTTAAGAAAAGGCATTTTATTGCATTTAAACAATTTTGAAAATTTAATTTTCCCAAAAGATATTTTGAATGGCATATTTGAATTCCTCACATTTTTCTGATTCCAAAACATATATCATTTGTTTTATTTGGATTTATAAAACAAAAGTTATTAAAAACAGATTTAAAATTCATATTAATCATTTTCTGAAATTGTTTTAAAAACAGATAAACGCCCAGACTTTTTATACCCAGAGAATTCTAACCCAAGTCACTGACAGGTGGGGCCCGTGCTGACTGGGCGACACGGTGCGCGTCGGGGCTTTTCTTACCGCGCGGAAGGCTAGCCGCAGCAAATGACAGGAGGACCCGATACTAGAGCGGGCCCACGCGCCAGCGGGGGGGGGGGGGGGGGGGGTGAAGGGGTTTGCCAGTGCGGCTGACAGGTGGGGTCCGGTTGGAGCACGGGTTAGGGATTACGAAACCGCGGGTGCTTTTATGTAAAAAGGTTGAAGGGGCTGACCGGTGGGGCCTGGTGTACCGCGGGCTAAGGAAAAAGATTGTGGGGGGAAATTGCAAAGTGCCAACTGGTACTGTTTTTCTTCCCTTGCGGCTCTGATGAAACTGACGGAGGACGCGCGGCTGGCGGGACGGGGGATCGAACTCGCATCGCAGCGTGCGCGCGGCGGCGGCGGCTACCACTGGGCTAGGGGAGGGTTGTTGCTGGGTTGCTGCTGCGTGGCTAGGTAAGGCTCCTACAGCGCGCCGACAAGGAAACGCTCGCGAGCTCACCGCACAGAGGGTGCTCGACGGGTGATCCGGCGAGAACAGTGGACCTGGGAGAGAGAGGGGATGTCTAGGAGGGAGGTGGGCTCACCGCGAGGTTGCTGGAGGTGGTGGATTAGGCAGGGGGCGGCCGATCGGCGACGTAGCAGGCGACCGACCGGAGCTAGGGTTTCGGCGGCACGTGGTGTGCCACGGTACAAGGTCGGCTCCTCCTCGGCTCCATGTACGGGGCGACGCAGGGTGCTCCTCCAGCCTTCCTCGATGACCAAACACCACGCCCGCCTCCTCCTAGCTAGGGTGGCGAGAACGACACCGACGGTGGGTGCCGGCGATGGAAGAGGGAGGGTGGCGTCGGTGGAGAAGGAGAGGGGAAGGGCAAGGCCCTAGGGATGGATCTGGGCACGAGAGAGAGAGACAGGAGGGAGTGGGTAAAACAGAGAGGGAGAGGGGAGATGCCGTGGGGAATCGGTGGAGTAAAGGTGGCCCTTCGGCCACCTTTTTCTCCTCCTCCTTCACGTGCTCGTCCTAGGGGTGGGTGTGGCTGCAGGTGGGACCGGCCAAGGGGAAGAGAGGGGTAGCTCGGGTGTGGGGTAGGCCTGGCAGGGAGATAGAGAGAAAGAGAGAGAGGCCGAGAGGTGAGGGGGTAGATGGAGCTAGGTTGGGGTAACTCGGGTTAGGGTTTAGAGATAGAGGGGTAGATGGCAAGGGTAGGACCCTGTTGGCAGAGAGAGGGCGAGGGGCTCAACATGGTGAGGGAAAAGTGGTGAGAGGAGGGCTCGGCTAGGAAGAGAGAAAAAGAGAAGAGGGTTTAGGGTAGGGTAAGGTGGTAGGTTAGGGTTTCCTCATGGTCAAGGCAAGGGGTGGTGATGGTGTTTAGGGTTTTTGCATAACCAAGGCAAGACCAAGCAATAAGTAAGGAGGTGGGGTGAGGGTGAGATTTGATTGGCACATGGTGATGGTGAATAAAAACACAAGAGAGAGAGATAGGTGTCTAGGACTTTAGGTGCACATGGCAAGGGGAAAAAGATCAAGATGGTGAAGGTCTAGAGTAGAGCAAAAAGAATAGAGCCCACAAGAATTGATTCCCAAAGGAGCCATGATCCACTCAAAAATCCAAGTAAAACCCAAACAAAATAGAATGGTGGTGATTTGCATGGCCCATGCATGGGCATTAAATGCCATGTTTTATCTTGTGAAAACAAAACAATGATCATTGCATTTATGCACATGCATTCCAAAATATGGAGTAAGGACAAGCTAAAGGAGAATAGAATTGGATCCATCCCAACCCACATGAACTAGATTAAATGCCAAAAGAAGTAAAAGCTCATGGGTAATTAGGATGGTGGAATTATAAGGTGGTGACAAAGAAAGGTGATGGAGTTGAATAAAAGATATGCCCCTAACTCAACTTGGGCATCAAGCATTTATTAAGAACCAAATACAATATATCAAGAGCCAAATACAATTACTAATGCATATGAGAGAAGAACCAAATGAAAAGGGGTTTTATATGATGCTCAAATGCAAGGTGGCATGATGGCATGAGCATGATATAATTATGATGCAACAATTATATGTAGGAAGTAGCCATTATATTACTAGACCATGTAGCATTACATATGTTAGACAGATGGGATGCTACAACATGTAAATAGGAGCAATGATAATCTCCTCCAAGGCTATTTTAAGCAACTCGTGGGCATAAATGAAACAGATTCATCAGGAGTACCCTATAGAATAAAAATTACAGAGGGAGGTGGTAGAAAGGAGCAGAATAAAGGAAAAACTTGCCTGCTCATTGGTCTTGGAAATCTTGCCCTTGTACACCTTGCTGAAGCCGCTTGGTTCCTTCCCCAAATCGATGAGAAGCCGCTTGGTTCCTAGAGATCTTGCCATGGAACTTGTCTGGACAGACATGGTGCCCAAAATCGGTGAACAGCCCCTTGGTTCCTTCCCCAAATTGATAAGCCATTTGGTTCCTGCCCCAAATAGAGTCAGCATGAGGGAATCTCGGTGAGTAGTAAGGGAGGAGGAGGAAATTGGAGGGATATTTGTGAGACAAGATAGGATGGGGCAGCATCAACGGATTTGAAGGGAAGGGTAATAATACCTTTGCATGGATGGCGATGTCGCATGAACGACGTCTGCATCCTGGTCGTCGTGCAGCCGAAGCACGGCCATCGCACCGGTGGTCCAGCGAACGCTCCACCGTGGGGCGCCAGCTAGGGATGAATCAGGAGAACACACGCGTGATGGTGGCAGCTCATCCTGGAGGATGACGCCATCCGTCGGTCCGGAAGCTCGAGCCGCAGTTCAGATCCGCTCGGCTCGACGACCGGGTGGCCAGATCAGGTGTAGGGGTAAGAGCATGCTAAGGTCCGCACACAGAGGCGCTGCGGCTCAGCAGTGGCAGGAGGCGGCGGTGTCTCAGGTGTGGGCGATGGGATTATCGTTCGATGGGGAGAAGCACGAGGGAGAGGAGCGGGAGGTGGCGGCGGGTCTGAGCGAGAGGCGTGGGGACATTAGGGATTGCTGCCCCCCTCTACCACGATCCAGATGGATGGTGTGATTTTACGAAACAACCCCTGAACACTTGTGCTACCTGCCTCTAGAAACCGTAGGGTGTTTCAGTCATTTTAGGTATAAATTGGGTGGGAGGACGGGGAGGCGGGAGAAACTGACACGAAATTTCGGGCGTTGGATCGAGGCTAGGTGGATAGCTGAGATTTGCTTCGTGGGAGTGATCCGTGGGTACTTTGAATCTCTTTTCTGATTGGCTGGCACTATTCTAAATACCAAAAGGGGTCTTTTTTGAAGCATCTATCAAGAATATGTTGCAAAATTGTACCATATATTGTGCACACATGTGAACCGTGGAATGACGAATAACATTCTAGGTGGAAATTTTCTTTTATGTCGCACAAAAAAGGCATTTTCCATTTTCCCACTGCCAAAAAAGGTGTGCTTTGTGAAGCGATCACGGAATGAAGGTTTCAAAACGCTACCACCATATTTAAAAAAAATACTAGACCATATTACATGGCCAATGTCCCAACGGTGGTATCTCAAAACTTTCCGTCCATCCCTCGCGAAAAAGACAAATTCCTGCCGAATCGGTAGGAAGCAGGTCCGATTTGAACTATAGGTACATGATCTAATGCTCGTTATTTTTCGCAAAAATCATTTTTTAGACTCACAATATGCTATTTTATTAGAGATCCAATGCAAGTTTAGCGAGGGTCATCCCCTAGCTAAGAACCTTTAAGACCGCCGTTTGGCCATAGTTTGAAACAAGCATAAGAAATTCAAAAATAGTCCAAACAAGGTAAATCCTTTATGTGGTGTCATATTATATGAAATATTTGTAAGGAAAAATACCAAACTTGGTATATTGAGTACATCTCAAAAAAACCTTCACATAAATGACCTATCATGTTCGAGGTTTCATGGCTTTCAGGTCAAACGACCAATGTTATGGCTAGAATCATGGCATAGTTTGCGATAATGTGCCCGTATTATGCACGCATGTCCATCATGGGATGTCGAACAATGTTGCAGGAGGAAGTTTTCCTTTTCGTCGCACAAAAAATGCATTTTCTATTTTTTGAATGCCGAAAAACGGTGCGTTTTGTAAAGCAACCACCAAATGAGAGTTTCAAAATGGTTCCACCACATTTTTCAAAAATATTAGACCAGGTTACATGGACAATGTCCGAACCGGGGCATCTCAAACCTTTTGGTCCACCCCTCGTGAAAAAGACAAATGCCTGCTGAATCGGTAGGAAGCGGGTCCGATTTGAACTACATGTACATGATTTAACGCTCATGATTTTTTGCAAAAATCATTTTTAGGTTCACAATATGATGTTTTATCAGAGATCTAATGAAATTTTAGCGAGTCTCATCCCCTAGCTAGGAACCTTCATGCCCTCTGTTTTGACCATAGTTTGAAACGGGCATATAAATTCAAAAACGGTCCAAACGAGGTAAATCCTTCGTGTTGTGTCTTGTTATGTGACATATTTGCAAGGAAAAATCACAAACTTGGTATATTGCAAGTGTCTTGAAAAATCCTTATCAGAAATGACCTACCATGTTCGAGGTTTCATGGCTTTCAAGTCAAAAGACCAATGTTACGGCCTGAATTGTGGCATAGTTTGTGATAATATGCCTGTATTGTTCACACACGTGTATCTTGGGACGGAGAACAATATTGTAGGAGGAAGTTTTCCTTTTCGCCGCATAGAAAAGCCATTTTCTATTTCCTGAGTGTGAAAAACAGGGCGTTTTATGAAGCAACCACCAAATGAGAGTTTCAAAATGGTTCCAACACATTTTTCAAAAATACTAGACTCGCAATATGTTGTTTTATGAGAGATCCAGTGCAAGTTTAGCGAGGCTCATCCCCTAGCGAAGAACCTTCACGCCCGTCATTTTGACCATATTTTGAAACGGGCATAAGAAATTCAAAAACGGTCCAAAGAAGGTGAATCCTTCGTGTGGCGTCATATTATGTGACATAGTTACAAGGAAAAATACCAAAGTTGGTATATTGCATGTGTCTCGAAAAAACCTTCTCAGAAATGACCTATTATGTTCAAGGTTTCATGGCTTTCGGGCCAAACGACCAATGTTATGGCCAGAATCGTGGCATAGTTTGCGATAATGTACCCGGTTTGTGCACACATGTGTATCTTGGGATGGTGAACAATGTTGCAGGAGGAAGTTTTCCTTTTCGTCGCACAGAAAAGCCATTTTCTATTTTCACAGTGCCCAAAACGGGGCGTTTTGTTAAGCAACTACCAAGTGACAGTTTCAAAATGGTACCACACTATTTTTCTAAAATATTAGACCATGTTACATGGCTAATGTCCCAACTAGGGTATCTAAAACCTTTCCGTAAACCCTTGGCAAAAAAAGACAAATTCCTGCTGAATCGGTAGGAAGCGGGTCCGGTTTGAACTACAGGTACATTATATATTGCTCATGATTTTTTGCAAAAATCATTTTTAGACTCACAATATGCTGTTTTATCAGATATCCAATGCAAGTTTAGCAAGATTCCATCCCTATATAAGAACGATCACTCCTGACATTTTAACCGCATCTTGAAATAATAACTAATGTTATGGCCACAATCATGGCATATAGTTTATGATAATGTGCTCATAACGCACATACATATGCATCTTAGCATGACAAACAATGTTGCTAAATAAAGTTTCCAACTTTATTGCACAAACAATCATTTTTTTATTTTCCAAGTGTCACAAAGTGGGTTTTTTGTGAAGCGTCTATCAAGAATATGTTGCTAAATATGGTCATATATAAAATTGCATCATTTATATTAGAAGAAACTTATTCATCTCCTAAATATGAACCAAATTGATTTTTACATCATTTCAATCTGACATCATATGTAAAAATTATAGAAAAAAAATACATTTTTATACTTACCAAACCAAAAGAATAAAGTCCTTCCATTTGTGTGGGCTCAAAGTTTGTAAGAAGCCTACATTTTTTAGTAATATAGATCAGCTAATAGTCTATTGGGCTATTGGCCCACTAGGGTAAACAAAATATTATGAATTAAAAAAAATAAAGCCTTGTTCGCTTGAGGCCCAGGCCCAATAGCCGTTGAGATAGAATAAAGAGGGCGACGATTCATTCTTTAACAACAAGTGTTGAGTGGTGGGTTAGTTTGGTCCCTTCGCTAGGTAGGGAGAGGTTGCGGGTTCGATCCCCGGCGGCCCTCCTTTTTGCTATAATAATTGCCACGCGTGCTACTTACCTACTGAGCTCCACTTGTCAGGTTCTGGTGGGTCCCGCGTGTCAGTTATGAGGAGCCTATTTGTCAGTTTGGTGTGCCCAATATTTCAGAATGACATGTATGTCCCACTTGTCGGTGAATTGCTAGTACAATATTAGGTACACTTGCAGGCCCAAGAAAATGGACACATCACCTGACACCTAGGCAAATTCGCCTAGGTGGAAATCTAGTCACCACTGTGTACATGGAAATATATTATTATATATCATGACCATCTGAATTGGTCGTAATCTACTAGATATAATGGTTTAAATCAGTGTTATTCATCTATGACCATCCTGTTCTTGGAAAATATGACCTTCTTAACAAAATTGGTCGTAATTTTGTAAGGTTTGGACCCTCTGAAATGCCTTACGACCGGTTGGTTCAGAATGGTCATAGTTCTATGACCAAAAATCCCATGGCCGTTAATAAAAGGTCACTAGTGAGCAGATTTCTTATAGTGTTCACAATCCACCTATGGATCCACCGGTGTCATTGCATGTGTGTTCTTTTTACTAACTACAACCAGAGTCATCGCATGTGTGTTCTTTTCACATACCACATATGGATCCACCAGTGTCATTGCATGTGTGATCTTTTCACAATCCACCTATGGATCCACCAGTGTCATTGCATGTGTGTTCTTTTTACTAATAGTAACCAGAGTCATTGAAATGTGTGTTCTTTTCACATACCACATATGGATCCACCAGTGTCATTGCATGTGTGCTTTTTTTACTAACAACAACTGGGGTCATTGCATGTGTGTTCTCTTCAGAGACCACACATGGATCCACTAGTGTCAATTCATGTCTGTTCTTTTCACAATCCAGCTATGGATCCACCAGTGTCATTGCATGTGTGCTCTTTTTACTAACAACAACCAGAGTCATTGCATGTGTGTTCTCTTCAGAGACCACACATGGATCCACCAGTGTCATTGCATGTGTATTCTTTTTACTAACAACAACCACAGACATTGCATGTGTGTTCTTTTCACATACCACCTATGGATCCACCAGTGTCATTGCATGTGTGTTCTTTTTACTAACAACAACTGGAGTCATTTCATGACTATTCTTTACACATACCATATATGGATCCACCAGTGTCATTGAAATGTGTGTTCTCTTCAGAGACCACACATGGATCCACCAGTGTCATTGCATGTGTGTTCTTTTCACTAACAACAACCAGAGTCATTGCATGTGTGTTCTTTTCACATACCACATATGGATCCACCAGTGTCATTGTATGTGTGCTCTTTTCACAATCCACCTATGGATCCACCAGTGTCATTGCATGTGTGTTCTTTTCACAAACAACAACCAGATACATTGAAATGTGTGTTCTTTTCACATACCACATATGGATCCACCAGTGTCATTGCATGTGTTCTTTTTTTACTAACAACAACTGGGGTCATTGCATGTGTGTTCACTTCAGAGACCACACATGGATCCACCAGTGGCATTGCATGTGTGTTCTTTTCACAATACACCTATGGATCCACCAGTGTCATTGCATGTGTGCTCTTTTTACTAACAACAACCAGAGTCATTGCATGTGTGTTCTCTTCAGAGACCACACATGGATCCACCAGTGTCATTGCATGTGTGTTCTCTTCAGAGACCACACATGGATCCACCAGTGTCATTGCATGTGTGTTCTTTTTACTAACAACAACCAGATTCATTCCATGTGTGTTCTTTTCACATACCACCTATGGATCCACCAGTGTCATTGCATGTGTGTTCTTTTTACTAACAACAACTGGAGTCATTTCATGACTGTTATTTTCACATACCACATATGGATCCACCAGTGTCATTAAAATGTGTGTTCTCTTTAGAGACCACACATGGATCCACCAGTGTCATTGCATGTGTGTTGTTTTTACAAACAACAACCAGAGTCATTGCATGTGTGTTCTTTTCACATACCACATATGGACCCCGCAGTGTCATTGTATGTGTGCTCTTTTCACAATCCACCTATGGATCCAGCAGTGGCATTGCATGTGTGCTCTTTTTACTAACAACAACCAGAGTCATTGCATGTGTTCTCTTCAGAGACCACAGATGGATCCACCAGTGTCATTGCATGTGTGTTCTTTTTACTAACAACAACCAGAGTCATTGCATGTGTGTTATTTTCACATACCACCTATGGATCCACCAGTGTCATTGCATGTGTGTTCTTTTTACTAACAACAACTGGAGTCATTTCATGATTGTTCTTTTGACATACCACATATGGATCCACCAGTGTCATTGAAATGTGTTTTCTCTTCAGAGACAACACATGGATCCACCAGTGTCATTGCATGTGTGTTCTTTTTACTAACAACAACCAGAGTCATTGCATGTGTGTTCTTTTCACATACCACATATGGATCCACCAGTGTCATCGTATGTGTGCTCTTTTCACAATCCACCTATGGATCCACCAGTGTCATTGCATGTGTGTTCTTTTTACTAACAACAACCAGAGTCATTGAAATGTGTGTTCTTTTCACATACCACATATGGATCCACCAGTGTCATTGCATGTGTGCTTTTTTTACTAACAACAACTAGGGTCATTGCATGTGTGTTCTCTTCAGAGACCACATATGGATCCACCAGTGTCATTGCATGTGTGTTCTTTTTACTAACAACAACCAGAGTCATTGAAATGTGTGTTCTTTTCAGAGACCACACATGGATCCACCAATGTGATTGCATGTGTGTTCTTTTTACTAACAACAACCAGTGTCATTGCATGTGTGTTCTTTTCACAATCCACCTATGGATCCACTAGTGTCATTGCATGTGTGTTCTTTTTACTAACGACAACCAGAGTCATTGAAATGTGTGTTCTTTTCACATACCACATATGGATCCACCAGTGTCATTGAAATGTCTGTTCTTCTCATTAACTACAGCTAGAGTCATTGGATGTGTGTTCTATTCAAAGACCACATATTTATACACCAGTGTCATTGAAATGTGTATTATTTTCAACTACAACCGTTGGCCACAAACAATCGGGACGCAGAGCTAACCAGCAACCGCTCTGGGCTTCTAGAAGACCCGATCCCCCATTGTTAGGCGCCGGTGGATCGGGGTGCATGGACGATAGTGATGTCCTTCGCGAGGGCGATCCACGAGAAGTCTGTTCTGCGAACTGATTGGCCGTGGCAACTACGCTAGGCCTACGTCCTTGCCCTTATCCCCTTAACCTCGGGGCCGAAGATCAGATCGTGTTCCTTCATCGCCATGGAGAGGGAGAGGCCCAAACTCAGCTTGCACGAGGCTCAGATGTTCGCCCACTACGACATACTCGCGCTGCCGTTCGCGAGGCTTCCAGCCGGCTTCGAGCTCAGCTACGCCAGGGTTCCTGTCATGCCGCTCTTGCGCGACAACGTGTTGGCGAGGCAGATCAAGGAGCACCTCCGCCAGCTGTCGGAGCGGAAGAGGGCAATGGTGTGGTACTCGCGTACGAGCGCGTACTGGCGAAAGCTGTTCAAGAAGGAGTGGGCTACGTTGTTTGAGCTGTGCGAAACCCACCGGCGGGAGATCCACCCGGATCTGCGCAACCCCGAAGGGAGGCAGCGCTTATGGGCAGTGTCTGGGTGTACGACCTCCACCGTTATCGATGCAGCATGCCGTGAAGAATCCATGAGGAGGAGGAGAGCTGTCGGGAACGTCTGCATCGATTCCGACGCGGAGGAGGCTGGCGGCGACGCGGACAACATCGTCAATGATGGAGACTGCGGGAGCGTCATAGTCGATTAGGGCCACTTAAGCATAAATTAAATCTATGTATGGTATCTTAATGCGCTCTTTGGATCTGGGTCACTTGAGTCATGGTCGATTATCGTCATAATCTATATATATTGGCCATGTTTTAGTTGTCTTTGTCTTTGAAACTAGTTGATCGAAACTCGTCCGATCCTGAAAATAAAGTTCGCACGTTCCTGGCATATATAATGGGACAATACGCTGACTCTGCTCCTGGCACTTCATGGCACAGCGATAATTTGGAGTGCGCTAGAGGAGAAGGGATCGAGCGTGTTGTAATAGTGTACTACTCCTGTCTAGATATAACTGACTTAGTTTTTTTAGATATTTAATAAATGTGTCTATACCCAAAACATGTCTAGATACATGTTTTAGGTTTCTCTGTCTTTCAAACTAATCAAAAGTCATCAAATTCTAAACAAACAAAGTCATTGCGTTCACACCTGATGGGAAAATACGCTGACTCTGCTACTTGATGGCACAGCCATAATTCTAGAGTGCGCCAGAGGAGATGGGAATGCAAGGGAGATGGGAAATAGTAGCCGCGTCCAAACACAGGTAAAAAATTAATATAATAATATTTAAAAAAAATGTAATCTGGTCCACATGACCCCATCACAGACACGTTGCACGCGCCAGATATAAATAAAGACGACACGGCTAGTTTAGTTTCAATGATATAATTCAACATACGACGTTACTGTGCCCGCATCTTTCTGCTCCTCTTATTAGTCTTCTAGGCCACCCTGCATTAAGCATTAGTTGATGAGGATAAAAAAATGATAAAATGGCAAATAAAACAATTATTAAGCTTACCTTTCATCCGGAGAATCGTACAAAGATGAAATTGGCAGAGATTTATTATTTCTCCCGCAGTTAGCCGAAAGATCCTCAAGAATATCCTCAATTACCCCTGCAACTTCTTCATATTCTAATACACCTCCATTATTTGCCCTTTCCTCCCCGTTCCGCTTACCCTTTTGTTTCTTTTCACACTCTTTTCTCGCAGGCATCTCCACTTCTTCATAAATTGGCTGCTTACGTACGTTTTCCTCCGAGTGCTCATCACCTTCTTCGAGCTGCTCTTCCGCCAGTTCTGGCTGAGAAGCCTCATTTTCTGCCACCCGGGTGTGAATAGGGACAATAGCATGTGTAACTGGGTTTTTGCACAACCTCTTGAAATGGCCGAATTCTCCACAACGTCCGTATTTCCTTTTCCTAGCTCCAAGCCTTGGACCTCTATCGATGCAGGCTTCGATCCTTAGCTTTCTAGGTCTCCCAGGTGGCCTCCTAAGAACTGGTGGTTGAAGTTTGAACCCTGGATCGATAATCTCCCAATCATTTTCATCGTCCATAGGTGGTACGTTTTCTGCATAAGTTGCAGCAAACTTGTCCACGGAGAAATAGTTCTCGACATAGTTCTCTATTTCAGCTCTGTTACCTCTAAGCTTTAAGATGAAGTAAATTGCATGGTGACATGGCAGACCAGTAATCTGCCACTGCCTGCATGAACAAGTCTTGTTTCCAATGTCTACAGTGTACCTCCGTTCACTTCCACGCTTGTATTATGCATAAACCTCAGCCAATGTTCTGGAAATTCTGACCATCCTCATCTTTATCGTTCTCATTGCCCTGGTTCTTGCATTCAGTAACATAACCACCTTTGGAACTATTTTATGGCCTAAAAAATTTCTTGCACAAATTCTTTGCCTTAAATCTATCTTCACCATTATGCACTGTCTTATTGCATCCAACAAAATAACAATTCCAAGTGTCTTCATGCCCGGAATCTTATCATTGAAACTCTCTGCCAAATTATTGCAAACAAAATACACCTTGCTTAACTCACCAAACTTGCTTCTGGCCCATAGCTTGGTGTGATGTTCTTCAAGGTATTTTTTCACCTTTGGCACTACATACATGTTCTGCAAGTAAGTAGCATGCGTGCTTGGGGTGTATGTGTATGATGATCGCCACAAGTCCTCTTCAAAGATCTTTCCTTTGAACTTCTTCGTGAAGTTAGTAGCGAGGTGCCGCATGCATTCCCTATGCTCAACCCCAGGAAACACAGCATCAACAACATTCTCAAGACCCTCGGATGCACCGGTGTGTATCACCAAGCCTTCAGGGTGACCAATTACTTGCCGTAGTCTCTGCATGAACCATGTCCAGCTTTCATTTGATTCACCCTCAAGAACAGCATAAGCTACGGGTAGAAGCCAATTATTCGCGTCCAAAGCACAAGCAGAAGCAACATGTCCCTTGAACTTCCCTGTTAAAGAAGTTCCGCCTATTGCCAAGTATGGCCCGCAGCCGTCTAGGAACCCCTTCTAGCATGCCTTCAGGCAGACAAAACATCTCCTGAAGCATATCTTATCTGCCTGCTTATACCTGACCCCCCTCGAGACCTTTTCTCTCCCTTTCACAACCTCGTAATCGATGTCAACAACACTACCAGGTGATGTTTTCTCTACCTAAGCTTTGAAACTATACAACATATGAAAACTGTCATTCCACTTGCCTTGAATGAAGTCTAGAGCCATCTCCTTCCCATCAAAGACTCTGTGGTAAGGAATCAGAACGTTAAACTTTTTGCTAATCTTTGCTCTGAGTTCAGCAGGTCCAATGTTATGATCCTGTCTCACCCAGTCAAGTACAGTAGCAGCAATCCACTTGGTAGTCGCCGGTCTAATTTTACCACTTAAAGAAGTATTAGGGCAGTTGTGTTTCTTCGTGTTTACTTTGATCTGCATTCGATAAGAATCCAAATAATTCAGAGCTAGTTATCAGCAGAATAAATATGAGAAAGATTGAAACTAAATATAGCTATTGCAACCTAAAATGGGTGTCCACCCCGCATTGGAGATGCATGTAATCTCCATTTACACACATTAGTTTCCCTACAGTGCACCCTAAATCTCTTTTGGTCGCTCTTTTCAATGATAAATTCGAACCCAACTCGGATTGCATAGGTTGCAACTATATATCTGCGGTCCTCCACATTATCAAAGACAGTCCCCTCATCAATTGTAGGATTGTCCCTGTCAAAGTGTATCACTGTCATGTCCACGTCTTCGTTGTTGTATCTACATCCCATTTCCACATCTTCACATTCCTCTTCCTCATCAGTCCCATAGTCAGGCTCAAAGTTCGAATCAACCAAATATTCCCTACTCTCCATCCTATCAGGGTCAGCAACCACGTCTGGATATGCTTTCTCATCATCATCATCCGCACCGCCACACGTTTCAGTGCCTTCATGCTCGCTTGACAAAGCATCATGCTCAAGGACAAGCTATACAGACGTCCTGCGGTTACCAACACATATCCTTGCATCACCACGGGACTAGAAACGCTAATTGGGGTATGCAGAAAAGGAATCACAGTTCTTACCCTTCAATGTGGATGCACGGCACCTTCTCCGGGCTCCATACCTCCAAAGCTCTGCACCCCACTTCCTCTCCTCCCGTTTATTGTCCTCTATGCTCTCTAGACTTGAAGGAGATTCAGTGCTCTCCAGCCGTGCATGACCCATATCCGTGCTCTTAAGCCTCGCAGGATCCATCTCTGAGCGGGATCTAGATCACCAGCGTTGTTGGGCCCCTAACCCAACGGCTGACTCTCAGTTTTCGTTTCCAGACGCGCCTGGGCGGTGGGCGGCGATAAGGAAATAGGTTAGGGAGGGGAGGGGAGGGGACGTGAGGGGATAGCAGGGAGGGGAGGGCGGGAGGACGACGGCCCAAGGGGATGACGAGAGCGGTGCACGACTGAGCGGAGTGGTGGCGGCAGCAACAGAGGAGAGGAGCGGAGCGGAGCTGGTTGTGACAAAGCATGGAAAATTGCACAATAATGTGTTGGTGGGCGGCACCAGCCCTCGAACCTGGGACGCGCGCCGTCGAAGGTGGAGGAGGCGGGCCCGCCAGTCAGAAAACATGCCACCTGTCAGCGCACTATGCACGGGGAGCACTTCACGAAATTTTTTAGCAGGTCCCACATGTCAGTCTGTTTGATCAAAACTTGCATGGAGTGCATGGCTGGTTCACGAGCTGGTTCCAAAAAAATCCCGTTGATCCAAACTTGAATTGGCAGTTCCGCTTCTTCACCCCCGTCTCCTCGTCTCCTCGCAATGGCAGTTCCGCTTCGTCTCCTCTTCTCCTCGCAGTGGCAGTTCCGCTTTGTCTCCCACGTCTGTTATCCTCTTCTTCTTCTCCTTGCAGTGGTAGTTCTTCTTTCTTCCTCGATCAAAACATTCCCGCACATAAGCCATGGCCAGTAGCCGGATGAAGAGGAACCGGTCCGATCTCCCGGCCGACCCACTTCGCAAGATCGCCGACTATTTGCTGGAGAAAGAGGAGTACGTCGACACCTATGCTGCTTGTCAGGAAGTCTGCACCGATTGGCACCGCACTTTAAAGGTGCCCGAATTCCATCTCAACAACTGGATCATGATAGATCACACACTTCTAGACGTTGGCGACTTCACCTTCCTCAACCTCGCCACTGGTCGTTGCTCCAGGACAAATCTAATGGACGTCCATCGCAGGTTCACATTCATATCCGATATTTATTGGTATTTTCCATTGTAAACATCTTAGTTCTAACTGATGCCCTCTTCTTCCAAAAGATTCTACTTTGTCGGTGTTTCTCGTGGCATCATCGTGCTTGCTCAGAGGGTGGAGCCGTACCAGATTCGGCTTCTGAACCCAATCACTCATAAGTCTAACACTGAGTTTCAAGCACACATACCATCTGATCTTCTGCAATCTATCATCGTGACGAAGTCCCCGACGATGGTGTTCGTTTGCACTGATTATCCAGATCACATTGCATGGGCCGATGAGAGCACCCCAATGGGGCAAATCAATGGATCATTTGGAGAAGGATTGTATTCGCCACCTCCTGATACGCTTCTGGTCTGCATGACGGCATTCCGAGGGAAAGTATATGCATTACTTGAGAATGGAGACAACTTGTCGACCAACATCCAGTTAGAGCAGCGCGCGAGCACTGTCACGATGGCCAAAATAATTTCGGCCCCAGTCTTTGAACAGGTACGCGGAACCTACAATTTTTACCTTGTGGAGTCATATGGTGATCTGCTTCTTGTGTTGAACAGGGATTTCGCCAAAGGGCAACCGGTGTTGTACCGGGTGGACACGGAGAACCACTCTCTCGAGGTCGTCGGCGACATTGGAAGTCGTGCCCTCTTCGTTGGTTACAATCGGTATATCTCCATTGACACCAGGTTACACCCCACAGTCAAATCCGGTTGCATATACTACAGGAATTATATCAGACTGTATAATCATGAGGTTCAAGCCTAGGAAGAGGAACCAACAATTGTAATGTATGGCTTAAGTCTGGAACATACACCGAGGTCTTACCCTCTAGACAAGATACTGGCAGCACACTACAGACAGAGAGAGTTCTCTGAACATGTGTTGCAGCACGCGGGAGCCGCCGCCAATGAAATATATAGGGGAGAATGAATCCTATATTCATCCTAGGTTATTTGCTAGCATTTTCGGGTCTTTTTTCGAAATAAAAATTTGTACTGTATTTATATTATTTCAATGAGCAGTATGCGTATTACCTTCCAGACAAAATTGTAATGTATTTAAATTTAGTACTTTCAGAATTCAAAGTATTTATTTTTAGTAGCTTCTTTCATAATTCTCTATGTTCGACATGGGCATCAGCTCAGCGCCGGAATTCAGGTTCCACATGGAAAATTGCACAATAATGTGTTGGTGGGCGGCACCACCCCTCGAACCTAGGATGCACGCCGTCGAAGGTGGAGAGGGGGCCACCAGTCAGAAAACATGCCACATCGGCATCCCCTGTTTCTGATGCCCTTTAAAAAAAGAAAACACGTCACATTGTTATCCCCTGTTTCTAATGGTGTTGCTACACTCTGGTACATGGTGGCATATAAATAATATCGTATAAACATAAGGGCACAGTCGTCAACATTTCTAAAATGAAACTCGGTCCCGTCTCCTACCTGTCCTGGTACATTTCCCGATTAGGTGGATAGCCACGACCGATCTTTTTAATACGTTCGCACTCTTATGCTGAGGAAATGGGAAATAAAGATTGAGTTGTTAATGAAATGAGTGTCGAATTATTACCCTCTAAGGAAATGGGAAATGGTTATTTTCACGCGTGCCCGTAGTCCAAACCTACTGTCAGTCTTTCACTCCCCTTCTCCGACTAACCACAGTTCACCTTGCGCAGCTCCTCCGTGCCGCACCAACTAGGGTAACATGGCCCCGCCTAAGCCGCAGCCGCCGCCGCCACGACAGCCGCCGAAACTGGGGTATTTAGCCCCTCTAAGGCAGCCCATGAAGCTCTACTTCAAGGCCGGTCTCCCATTGCCCTGCCAGGCGGATGATTTCCCCGAATGTGCCGAATCGGCCGTGGCCGCGACTGCGGCGTCATCGGTGCCAGATGTGGCAAGCAGGGCCAAGAGAACGATGTGGAGAAATCGCGTGGTGGCATTACGGCATGCTCTAGGTAGTGGGAACAAGGTACGTCTCAAATCGTTCATGAGAGCATGTCGCCGCCGAGGGTACACACCCTCGAACAGGGTAGTGCCAAGGTCTAGGAACTCTCGCATCCATGCTTCGGCACGGACTACCTTACCTCAGTTGGGGAGGCTGGGAGCACGCCATCTGCGGCAAAGACGCTCCATCCTACGCACCGTCGAAGGCCGTACCATGGCGGCGACCAAGCGTCTACACTCAGCATGCTGGATTGTTCGATAGCTGGAGCCGATGGCGGGCATCAGCTCAGCCCCGGAATTCAGGTTCGAGTTCACACGGACCTACGATCCCGAGAAGGAGATGCCGAATTTCAGTTTCGAAGAAATCGTTTCGGCGGCACGGATGGTCCAACTGAACCGGGACTGGCGCACGCAAATTGCTCGTGCATGAATGATGCAGATTTCTTGTAGTTCGGCGGGAAGGCAATCGATCATTTTGGGTTAAATGATCAAAGAACTTATGTCCTCACAAGGCAATTGGCCAGCCAACTTTTCTGGTGGAGATCTGTAGTTTCTTCAGTGTAGAATAGTTAAGTTCAGACTGAAGAATGGCTTTTGTAGATGAAATGCTGACGAATTGTTCTATAAACTAGTAGGAAGTTTAGCCCACTTTTGTGCAGGTATAAGACCCTTTTGTATGGAAGTATTACTGTTGTAAGCAAATACTATCAAGTATCTATTTCCTTCAATTACTAGTCGTGGTTCAATCCAGTTAACTGGCATCTTTTTATCCCAGACTACAGATTGTGCGTCTGTTGTCTGTGATGAAAACCATTTTTCCTTTGTCTTGTGTTGCCTACAAAATGGTCCTGCAGTTCAACGTGTTACGAATGTAGCTACCTTGTACTTGAAGAGGAGATGGACTACATTTTCCTGGCATCCACAGAATTGACATTGCTCATTGCCAGATCACCCTCTTTTCATGAGGTTGTCCTTGGTTATTCACAGAAATTATAAAGCACAGTGTTCAACTACATTGATTCAAACTATTACACAGACACACACTACATCAAATTCATTACCCACACATACTACACCGATTCAAACTATTACACACACATACTACTTCAAACTATTACACACACGTACTACATCGATTCAAACTATTACACATTTTTAGTCGATGCTAACTTCCTACTACGCTATCCATACTACAAATTCATTAGCCACACATACCACGGCAATTCACTAGAGCTCTGTCTTCACTCGAGGGAAATTAGAACCACCAGCTCGTCCAAGCCCCCCCCCCACCGAAACTGTGTGCGTCGTCGCGAAACAGTGGTGGTCCTGTGCCATCGATCCTTCCAGGCCAACACTGCAGGTGACGAGGACGCTTTCTGGCAGCCTCTTTGGGCCCTTGAATGCCATGTACCGATTCCAGAACCTCCTCCAGGTGGATGATGACCGGGTGCTTCCAGCAAAGCTGTCACCCTGCCCTGCTTGGAATCTGCACCTCGTACATCTTAGGAACGGTGTTAGGATCTTTCAGCCACGCCTTTACCTCGATGACCCATCTGTCGCTTGGTGGCATGATTTCCACCAGCTCGCCGCCAAGGCTACTAACGACCTGCTTGAGGGCCTCCGGCTCCCAAGCATCTAATGGGAGGCCGTCAAAGCTAAGCTTGGAGAAGAAACGAAGCTGCCCCAAGCGATCGTCCCACCCACAGGCGCGATGCCAACGCATGAAGCTCATTTTCTCCCCGCAGCACTCGAAAGAACGGGAAGAATGCAGAACACGCTCAGTGTCTGAGCTGTGCTCGAACCGGATGAAAAAATCGAATGGCGGCGCGCATACCTCAATGTTGACCTCATTTCGTCTGATCCCAAAACAAGACCTGAAAGTCGATAGCAACTATGTCGGCGACACGGCGGGACGGATGCCCAGCACGGTGGCCATGAGAGCGTGGTCGTCGAACTGCTATGCCAGGGCTACCATGCCTGGGGTGTGCAGCAGCACGCAACTTCCCGAGGCCGGTCGCCGGCCTGGATCGCCCGACGGGACGCGCTCCGCCATGCGAGAAGGACTAGCCAGAGGCGAGATATTAGTCCGGGGACACAAATCTCTGATACGGCGGACGATGCAACGGTGAAGGCTGCAAGCTTCGATTAGAGGCATGGGAGGTTGACTAGACATGGCGGGGACGCAAATTAGAGCAAGTGTGAGCTCCGATCTGAGACGAGCAGCGGGATTTGAGCAAATGTTATGGGGAGGGGAGCAGGGGAGAAGACTAGAGCAGAGCAAAGAAATAGATCTGGTCCACTCAGGGATCTGGTCCACGCAGGGGTAATCTAGTCCATGACCGCAAAAGAAAACGGGGAATACTGACATGGCGGGCCAAGAAGAGTTGACCTAACGACGGTATTTGAGTTCAACCTTTTTCATCTGGTTCAAACGACCGTTTGGTCGTTAGATTTGTATTCACCCCCATTTGGCCCTTCGGGACAATTGGCGATTTTACTATGGCCCCTCCGCGCGATTGATGACAATTCGGGTACCGCGGTGCGCTCACCCACCAAGTTTGGTACCGCAAACAAACATTCCCCTACTAGCGCCAGTAGCAACATGGAAACCTGCACAACACAACCATAGAACTTTGCCCCCAACTTAAGGATTAAACATACTGTGTGGAAGAAAGTAATAGTTTGCAGAAAGTAAACAGAAAGCAGTAAACAGTTGTAGATTAATGATAAAAGAAAGGCCCAGGGTCCATAGTTCACTAGTGGTGGCTCTCCTTAAGATAGATGACATGTTGGGTGAACAAATTACAGCGGGGCAATTGACAAACATCGAGAAAGCAATACATGCATATACTAATCATCTTGACTCCTTTGAGATTCGATTGGGCATTACAACATTATACATAGACCGTAATCCAACTGCATCTATGACTAATAATCCACCTTTAGGTTATCATCCGAACCCCCTCCAGTATTAAGTTGCAAGCAACAGATAATTGCATTACGCATTGCGTGTAAAGTAAACAATATGATTGTTCTATGAACAAAGGATTGTTGTTTTCTCCCTAGTAGCAACAACACATCTAGTACCTTAGAGATTTCTGTCACTTCCCCAGATTACTAGAGGCATGAACCCACTATCGAGCATAAATACTAACTCTTGGAGTTGCTAGCATCTACTTGGCCAAGATAGCTACTAACAACGGAAAGCATGCAAGATCACAAATAACAAAGACATGATAGAATCAATAATCAATCTGAAATAGCATCTCAATATCCATCGGATCCTCGGAAACACAACATGTAGAATTACAAATAGATGATCTTGATCATGAACGGAGCTTACAAGATCTAAACATGATAGCACAAAGGAGAAGAACCAGCATCTAGCTACTACATGGACCCGTAGTCCAAGGATGAACTACTCACGCATCACACCGGAGGCTTGCATGGTGATGAAGAAGGCCTCCAGGGTGAATTATCCCCTCCGACAGGGTGCCGGGAAGAGCTTCAGATCCCTACCGATCTAGGGATGGAGATGACGGCGGCAACAGACTCTTTCATGGAATTTTGATCAGGTACTTAGGGTTTCTGTATTAGAGGGATCTTATAGGCGAAAGGGGAGGCCGAGGGGGTGCCCTGGGCGGCCAGACCACCCCTAGCATGGGCCAGGCTTGGCTGTGCGGCCAGGTGGTGTGGAGGCCCCATGGCCCATCTCCGTCTCGTATTCTGGCTCCGTGTCCCCCTCGGTGAAAAACTGACTTTGGCTTTTGTCCCATCTAATTCCGAGAATATTCATTTTCTGACTTTCTTGGAACCAAAAACAGCAGAAAACAGGCAGCTAGCACTGTGGCATCTCATTAATAGGTTAGTCCAATAAAGTGTATAGAAAGTACTCTAAAGTGTGGACAAAACATAAGAAATTAGATAAAACCAAGCATGGAACATCAAAAATTATAGATACATTTGCAACGTATCAACATCCCCATGCTTAACTCATGCTCGTCCTCGAGTAGGTAAGTGATAAAAAGAAAGAATAATTTTTGAGGTGACATGCACCATCATAAACTTGATCAAAGTATTTGTAAAACATTGATAGCTAGGATCATAGTACTTCAACATAACATGAAAGATAAAGTTCTAACAATAAGACATAGAAACTATGTTGCAACATGAAAAGTCACAAACAAAAGATTCATGAATAACAATGCTTTGCAAGACGTTTGTTTGTTTCACATAAAGAAAACACAGCATAGTGGCATTCAGCTTGTCCCTCATAGAGTAGCAAATATAAATGCATAGGACACCTTCAATGTTCATAAGAGTGACTAGATACAAATAGTTTAAGAACAAGCAATATCAAAATTATGCATCAATCGACAAGTCTTGGGACAATGCACATAGAACTAAGAATGGCCACTATGCTCTCAAAGTAGGTGCATAAAGATAGTAGGTGGAGACTCAACATAAAAGTAAAATAAAGGCCTTCATACAAGGAAGTAGGGAATCAAGTTTCATAAAGAGCTTCCAAAAATTATGGTACTTATTAGCTTTCAGCTCTCATTGCCCCTATCATAAGCATCTTTAGGCGACTATGGTTAAAGTGACACAACTAACAAGATATGCTTGATAAGTTATAAGCTGAAATCTCATGCCCCTCACTTACGAAGACCGAACCTCATGCTACTCAACTTTAGTCACAAGTAAGCTCTTGTCATTGTAATTACATATGTATCATAGAGAACCGCCAACGGGGTACCCCTTGCACATGATACAGGAGCTATCCCATAATCAAAATGACAAGGCAAGCATACAATGAGCATCTTAGCGATCTTTTTATTTGCTATTTGCATAGGTTTTATTGAGGATGCTTCATAGAGTGCTCATTATGGTTATGCTGCAAGTTTCCACCATGATTAGGCATGGCTTAGGCTAGCGGCCCAGGCGTTTCTCTAACACAAATACAAACTCCATGATCTTACAAGTTCCCCTTTTATTTCACACTGCCGGGATCCATAAGCAAAAGAACATGATATCAACTTGGTACAATGTACAAGTGCAATGTTGAAAGCGTTCCCCATGATACATGGTTCTGCTAACTTCAACTTATAAAGCGCAAGCATATACGCAACAAAGATGGATGCAATGGTTCAAGTTAATTAAGTGCAAGAAAGTAAAGTGTGCCATCAAGTTCGTGAGAGCTTTAATCACTAATTTTCTCATAACAAGTTTAATTCGGAAGATAGATAAAAACATGAATATACTTGGAATAGCAAATGCTAATAGGTAGGTATGGTGGACTCTTTGGAATAACTTGGTTTTAGGAGTTGGATGCATGAGTGGAACTCATACTTGGTTATGGAGGCTAGCAAAAGACTGGGAGCGACCAACTAAGAGAGCAATAATGGTCATAATCATGCAGAGCGACAAAACATCATTAATCAAAGCATAAAGTGATATTACAATTCGAAAACTAAAGGATCATAAAGGCTATGGTGACTTGGGATAGTCATAACATGGTGTGAGCATGTGCCGAGTCAACCCAAATAAAGCATCAAAGGAGAATACCACAATACTATCCTTTAATATGCTAAAACAATGCATGATTCTTCAAAGGCACATTAAGCAATCTCAATTGTTTATAACATGTCATGCTACATAAAAGATCACTAAGCATAAAGCCAAAACAATATCAAGCATGGCATGACAAAGCATAGGCCACAGTTAAAAACAATCTCTCTTTGCCACTTAAGCATGAACTTTTCCTACTCTTTTCCAATCCAAACCAAACTATTTGAAAACCAATGTATGAAAGAGGGGGTCCAACCAATTTATTCAGCAAACTAAGAAAACCAAGCAAACAAAAAAGCAAAATGAAAAAGAAAAAGAAGACGCTCCAAGAACAACACAACTGTGCATGAAACAATAAAAATAAAGTGTTTGGAAGAAATCTGGGATTTTTATTGATAAAGAAGGGGATACCTTGGGCATCCCAAAGCTTTGACGCTTGTACCTCTTGAATATTTCTTGGGGTGACACGGGATGGCAACCCCAAGCTTGAGCTTTAGTCCATTCTTCATCTCATTACATCATTCTCTCCATACACCTGAAATTTTTCCTTCATACAAAACTTCACACAATCTTTATTACCAACATTAGTGCACTCAAGATAATAAGTCTTTAGGTTTAGTTTCAACACCAATAAAACTTCCATTAAAACACAAGCTACTATAGCACTTCTCTCAAAAAGCTCAAATCCCCAAAAGAACTCAAAAAGGAACCAACAAGAAGCAAATGCAAATAATGGCAGAAATCTGTCAAGACAGATCAGCAGGTAAAAACCGATTTTTTCGAATACCTTCTGTTGCTCAAATCAAAAAGTGTTGAACTAACGAAAGTTAGATAACAACCTGGGGCAGAAGCACAAAAATTCACGCCTCAAAACGACGTACATAGATTGTACATGAATTTTTACGGTGAAGCACAAAAATCTGTGTCGGGACAGCAACTTTCCTAATCATTACTTCTCTCTCATTAGAGGTTACTCTTGGCACAAAAAACAAATAAAAAGGATAAGGAGTGGTTATTATAGAGGTAATAACTTCCAAGACTCATCTAAAACTTTTGGGTTATCTCCCAATAAGTACTTTTCTTTAACGCCTTTAAGTTAGGCATGATAGTTTGAGAAGATGATCACATAGAAAATATGAATTGAAGTAAAAGAGAGCATAAAGAAGGAAATTCAAAACACATTTAAGTCTAACCCACTTCCTATGAATAGGAATCTTATACGCAGATAAGTTCACAAAGAACAAAGTGACAAGCATAGGAACATAAAATGAGAGTAACTTCAAAACTTTCAGCAAATAGAGAGGTGTTTCAGTACCATGAAAACTTCTACAACCATATTTTCCTCTCTCATAATAATTTTCAGTAGCCTCATGAATAAACTCAACAATATAACTATCACATAAAGCATGCTTTTCATAATCTACAAGCACTAGAGCTTTATTATAAACATTTTCAAAAGAATCCTCAGGAACATAACATCCATCCTCCTTTAGTAAGCATGGGGGACAATCAAATATTGTAAGGGGTAAAGAGTTACTCTCATTAGAAGGTAGGAATGGGTAGATCCATTCTTCCTCCTCTTGATCATAACTCTCCTCCTCTTTTTCATCCAATGATCTTTCAGTTTCAGCAATTTCTTCTTCCATAGGCTCCTGCAAGGCATTAGTCTCTTCCGCTGGTGGAGAGCATCTATTAAGATATTTAAGAATATAGCCATTTTCTTCCTTGTAATTATCAAAGCAAAATTGAAGTATATCATAAACATCATATTTATAAGGTGCATCATTAGTATTTTCAAGCAAACTAGCAAGTTCAAATGCACCCTTCCAAGCAATAAATTCTTCAATTTGTTCCACGTCATAAAAGTCATAATTTACTTTAACATAAGAAGATTTGGTATCACATTGAAAAGGGAGGTGTTTATACCTCCAACAGCAACAAGATTTATCAATGCAATAAGTAACATTATAAGTAGATCACACGTTTCTAGCAATGGTATTCAATTAATCAATTTGTTCCCATGAGAATTTCCCTTTTTGTGACAAGCGGTGTTCCTTATAATAATATTTTTGTTCTTCCGTGAACCCACCTTGCCAATTAGATTCAGTTTCAAAGAAACCAACCATTGATAGTAAGCATGATAAAGCAAGACAATAATGGACCAACAAAAATATCAACTATAGTAGGAACTATTTTTTTTGTATTTTTGACAAAGAAACAAGCAAACAAAGCAAAAATAAACTAACCAAAACAAAAATAACAAAGTAAAGAGATTGGTTATGAGGGACTCCCCTTGTCAAGATGTCCTTGACTCCCCGGCAACGGTGCTAGAAAATATACTTTCTGACTCGTGTATTAACGAGCTCGTTAGGGAACCCCAAGAGGAAGGTATGATGAGCACAACAGTAAGTTTTCCCCCAGTTATGAAACCAAGGTTATCAATCCAGCATGAGCAAGGAAACACCTCCAAGGTGTTATTAGCTGGACTTTGGCAGGGCGCACTACCAGCGCCAGCAGCAACGTGGAAACCTACACAACACAACCACAGAACTTTGCCCCCAACTTACAGTGAGGTTGTCAATCTCACCGGTTTTGCTGAAAACAAAGGATTAAACGTATTGTGTGGAAGAAAGTAATAGTTTGCAAAAAGTAAACAGAAAGCAGTAAAAAGTTGTAGATTGATGATAAAAGAAAGGACTAGGGTCCATAGTTCACTAGTGGTGGCTCTCCTTAAGATATATGACATGTTGGGTGAACAAATTACAACGGGGCAATTGACAAACATCGAGAAAGCAATACATGCATATACTAATCATCTTGACTCCTTTGCGATTCGATTGGGAATTACAACATTATACATAGACCGATATTCAAACTGCATCTATGACTAATAATCCACCTTCAGGTTATCATCCGAACCCCCTCTAGTATTAAGTTGCAAGCAACAGATAATTGCATTACGCATTGCGTGTAAAGTAAACAATAAGATTGTTCTATGAAAAAAGGATTGTTGTTTTCTCCCTAGTAGCAATAGCACATCTAGTACGTTAGAGATTTTGGTCACTTCCCCAGATTACTAGAGGCATGAACCCACTATCGAGCATAAATACTAACTCATGGAGTTGCTAGCATCTACTTGGCCAAGATAGCTACTAACAATGGAAAGCATGCAAGATCAAAAATAACAAAGAAATGATATAATCGATAATCAATCTGAAATAGCATATCAATATCCATCGGATCCCCGCAAACACAACATGTAGAATTACAAATAGATGATCTTGATCATGAACGGAGCTCGCAAGATCTAAACATGATAGCACAAAGGAGAAGAACCAGCCATCTAGCTACTACATGGACCCGTAGTCCAAGGATGAACTACTCACGCATCACACTGGAGGCTTGCATGGTGATGAAGAAGGCCTCCAGGGTGAATTCTCCCTCCGGCAGGGTGCCGGGAAGAGCTTCAGATACTTCTCGATCTAGGGATGGAGATGACAGCGGCTACAAACTCTTTCGTGGAATTTTGATCGGGTACTTAGGGTTTCTGTATCGGAGGCATCTTATAGGCGAAAGGGGAGGCCGAGGGGTGCCCTGGGCGGCCAGACCACCCCATGGCGTGGGCCAGGCTTGTCCACGTGGCCAGGTGGTGTGGCGCCCCCTGGCCCCTCTCCGTCTCGTATTCTGGCTCCGTGTCCCCCTCGGTGAAAAACTGACTTTGGCTTTTGTCCCGTCCAATTCCGAGAATATTCATTTTCTGACTTTCCTGGAACCAAAAACAGCAAAAAACTGGCAGCTGGCACTATGGCATCTTGTTAATAGGTTAGTCCAAGAAAGTGTATAGAAAGTACTCCAAAGCATGGACAAAACATAGGAAAGTAGATAAAAACCAAGCATGGAACATCAAAAATTATAGATACGTTTGCAACATATCATGCATCCAAGGAAGGATTGGGATGTGTGTTAATATAAGATCGTAAGGTAATTGCTTATGGATCTAGACAACTGAAACCACATGAAGTTAATTATCCAACACATGATTTGGAGTTAGCAAAAGTGGTCTTTGCTTTAAAAGGATGGAGGCATTTTCTCTATGGAGCAAGGTGTGCACTGATCATAAAAGTCTCAAATATTTTTTCACTCAGAAGGATCTGAATATGAGGCAGAAAAGATGGTTGGAGTTGATCAAGGATCATGACCTTACAATTAACTATACTCCAGGAAAGGCCAATGTAGTAGCAGATGCTTTAAGCCGGAAGAGTATGGATACTCAACCCATCAATAGAGAATTACCAAAAGAGTTACAAATGCACTTTGAAAGGTTAGAAATACAATTTCTAAAGACAGGAGTTCGTGTAGGCCTAGCTACCATGAGGGTTGTAGAAGAGCAAAGTAGTGATCTTTGTCATGAGATCTATTGACATCAACTTGATGATCCATTCATTGCTGAAGAAATCAGAAGAATTTCTGAAGGTCAAAAATCATATTTTCACCTAGGAGATTATGGATCTTTATGGTTCCAAAATCGTCTTTGTGTACCATATGTACCAGAGATCAGAGAGGTGATACTCCAAGAATCACATGAGACACCATATTCAATCCATCCAGGGAGTACGAAGATGTACATGGATCTTAAGGAATTATTCTGGTGGAATAACATGAAGAGGGATATTCCAAAGTATGTATCTGAATGCCATACTTGCCAAAGGGTAAAAGCAGAACATTAAAGTCTAGCTGGACCATTACAACCTTTGGAAATTCTAGAATGGAAGTGGGAAGAAATTTGTATGGATTTTATCACATGATTATCCGTGACACCGAAGCGCAAGGATATGGTATGGGTGATTGAGGATAGATTCACGAAATGTGCACATTTTATTCTGGTAATGAAAAAGATAATGCCGAGAAGTTAGTGGAAATCTATGTCAAATAGATAGTAAGTAAGCACGGAGTACCCAAGAAAATTGTATCAGATAGAGGATTTGTGTTTACTTCAGCATTTTGGGAACAATTACATGAAGCACTTGGCTCAAAGTTGGCTTTCAGCACAGCCTATCATCCAGAAACTGGAGGCCAGACAGAAAGAACCAATCAAATCTTGGAGGACATGCTTAGAGCATGTGCATTAGATTTTGGAGGTTCAAGGGAATATCATCTGCCATTGGTAGAATTTTCCTACAATAATAGCTATCAAAGTAGTCTGAAAGAAGAACCATACCAAGTACTTTATGGGAGAAGATGTAGATTCACCAATATGTTGGTATGAGCCTAGAAGTAGCAAGGAATTTGCACCAGACTATATCAAGGAGAAGCAAAATAGCATCGATCTTATTAGAGATCGATTGAAGATAGCTCAAAGTCGACAGAAGAGTTATGTTGATCAAAGTCAAAGATCATGGCATCCAGAAGTGGGGGATATGGTATATCTCAAAGTAAGTCCAATGAAGGGAGTTAAGAGATTTGGAGTCAAAGGAAAACTAAGTCCAAGATATATCGAACCATTCAAGATACTGAGTCAGAATATAATAATAGCTTATGCTCTTGAGTTACCAAAAAGACTGGCTCAAGTTCATAATGTTTTCCATGTGTCACAACTATGGAAATGTCTTAAAGTTCCCAATGATGCAATTACACATCGAGAAATCGAGTTACAAGCAGATTTGACTTATGTTGAGATACCTTGAAAAATTCTGGAAGAGAACTGGAAAAGGTTGAGAAATAGAGCAATCAAATACTTCAAGGTACAATGGAAACATCACCCGGAGCGAGAAGCCACATGGGAGAAAGAGGATGACTTAAAAGAAGCATATCCAGAACTATTCAGGTAAACATCAGCAAACTTCGGGATGAAGTTTAATTTAAGGGGGAAGTTTGTAACACCCTAGCATTTAGGAACCAACAAAGGGTAGAAATAGGAATCTGCGCATATGCATGAATTCATCTATAAAAATTCGGGTAAATTTTTCGCCAAACAAAAGCCTAAAGAGATCAGAGTTTCTCTCACTAATAATTTAAATCATTTGGAAAATATTTGCAAAAAAGAATTGAGTAATATTACATTGTTTTCCAAAATGATTTAGTAATATTGCATGATTATATTAAAGGTATATTGAACCATAATAGGAACTTAAGACAAGAAGAAATGAATTCTTATTTATTTTCTTTATTCCATAATAATATTACAATTGAGATCAATACAATAAAACAGAATATTACAGGGAATAGAATCTAATGAAATAAAACTTTATTAACTTATAAGAATATGCTTAAAAGATTCTTTACAAAAGGATAAGAAGAATATTACAATGAAAACCTATCTACTCCTATACTAGGTCTTGACAATCCAGATCTTTGTTCCTCCAAAATAAAAGAAACAAAAAAGGGGAAACAATATATTAAATTGTTAGTTTTACTCTCAGTAGAGAACGGTGTGGTGCACTGTTCTTATTACATCATTGAGTATAGAGAAAGGCGCAAGTTTCACTAGGATAGTAACCAGTAAAAAGATAAGAAGTGAAAGTCGATTCACTTGATCTGATCCACAAATAGCCAAGCAGCAAGGCATCTTAGTCACCTAAATGCATGTAGTGTGCTGTCCAAACAGTAACAACAACAGAAGCAGTCAAAAAAGGAGTTCACAGCCGTAGCGCAGCTACTAGGGAGCTCATTTCCTTTTCTCAGCACACTGTAAGAACACAGCGAGCTTGTCCACTTCCTAAACAAATCCACCAGATAGCTTACCAAATCAACCAGCAAATCACCACAGAATGGTGACATAAGGAGGGGGTGGTGCAGAAGGATAGCAAGGACCAGGACAATGTCACGGGAGTAAGGAGGAACCTGGGGTGTGCAAAACAGGCTCTAGGGAGTGATCGGGTCACCAAGATCAAGCCAGCAACATCAAGCAACACCACAACATCACCAACAAGCAAATTGTGTGGTGAGTCTATACAAAACCATCACATGTTAAATCTTATCTAATCATGTGTTGTTTCATATGAGATCTTCTCAGAAAGACACCCAAGTGGGTTGTATCCATCATAGAAGGAATAAAACAAAGCCCAACAATTAATCTTTGCAAGCACACCAAGATCTCAGCCTGTGCATCACTGATCTTGGATAACAAGACATGTTATTACATCAACATATACAACAGTCTTAAGTGAATGTTTCTGGGCACATCTTATAATAGTAGGACCTCGGGAACTATTTCATCTTAAGAATATATATTAAACAGCATGAGCTATCAAGTCAGATTCTTAAAGATCTATAAGAACCATTGTTTTACACTTAATATCAAGGCACATCTATGAGGATCATCAGGTAAAAACTTTAGTTCTTACCTAGGTATGCCTCAGACCAACATCATAGGCCAAAGAAAATTCATATACATCATAGGTTAATGTATCCAACAAGGATTTCAACCATTTTTAGCCCAAGCCACACTAGGAGAAAGGTACAATTTAGCCAGTACTAGAATGAGCACTTGTGTACCATTCCAAGGAAGGTGTCACAGGTATCTATTCTAAACCAAGCAAATCATACACATAAATTTTGCAAGTAAACTTGCAGAAAGGTATTCATTCATTTTCTTGGAATAAATAACTAGGAATCACATTTACATATATACAATCAATTATAATCAGTTAATCATAGCAGTGTCAAATCAACTCTAGTCTGAACATATCAACATAGGCCAATGTATCAGAATTCAGTGAACCATTACTGTTAGTACCAAGAACATTAAATGGTAGTGCAAACCACACCACTAAAATCAATAGCCAACATCTTAGCACAGTATCATCTCCACGAGTACTACTAAATCATTCATTAACCTCAATATTCAACACAGAAGGATAGAACCCTAACAGCATAGATGAACCCTAATTAGGGATTCTTCACCATGGGCACCCATAGAGTTGCAAGGGAGAACTAGAAGGGAGAGAGAGATAGGCTTACCCATGGTCCTCGCTAGAGTTTAGAAGAGGAAGCAGAGAGGCCGACAAGCACACACACGGCGGCACGGGGAGCACTCGAGGGAGTTGCAACCCGCACCGAGCCATAAGGCGGCGGACACAGCCACACGAGCAGCAGCGGTGGCATCATAGGGCCACCAAAGCCGCGACACAGCACCACGGGGCGGCGGAACCCCACATCATCGACAACCACCAAACCCTAGGATTCGGGGTGGAGTCAACCTGGACGGGAGAGGGGTCCAAAGACGAATCGAACAGGACCAGTCAACGGAGCGGCGCCGACTACCTTGCCATGCACCACGGCAGCGGCCGGGGAGGGCCAGGGAGCCGGAAATCAAGAGGCAACGGCGCCGGCGACACCACGCCGTAGCGGGGCGAGGGAGAACACGAGAGAGCGAGAGAGGTGAGGGGTGCGTACTGGGCCGGTGTGTTCCAGTACCCCTCAGTGGAGCGATTTTGACCAGCCCAGGTGGGCCGAGTCAGGGCTGGGCTAGGTCTAGATTTAAAAGAAAAGTCTAAGTAATTTAACAAAAGACCAAAATACCCCAAGGACTTAAAAGGTTCTAAGAAATACAATAAAAAACTTAAAAATATAAATAAATATCAATGAACTCACAAATGTGTCTGCTATTCAAGAAAAAATAATAAATAGAATTTTAGGTAATTAAATTTAGAACTGTTATTATTATTGTATATACTCCTTTTTGAAATTTATAAAAACATACAAACTACTTAAAATTAAATAAAATTCACTTTTAAGATCCTAAAAGGAAGTACTATTATAGAAAAATACTAGTTTGTATTTTTGAAAAGTAAATCAAATGTGATAAAAATAAAGTCTTATTTCCTTAAAGGAATTTTAGTTAAACTTTTAAAAGAGTTAAAAATTAAATAAATCCATTTTTAAACTCTTAGAATAATACTAGTTATCATAATAATACTAAATATAAAAATTATATGAATTTAATGGTTCTTGAGTAATACTTTTATTTTATTTAATTAGAAGAAACATAAAACCTTTTATAAGATGGGTAAAACATGCAAAGAAGGAGAATAATAAATCATTGCATGACATTACTATGCATTGCATATTGCTTCTTTAAATATTTTCCTTACCGAGCAATGATGGTCTTCTGTAGAAACCAGAGCTCAAGGTCAAGTGGAAGTATCCGACTTTACTACCTTACAGTCACAAGGCAAGTTCATCACTTGCTCATGTCCTTTGAAGAGTCTTATGAAAGTATTTGAAAAATTATGTGTTATCACCTAAGTTCTAAAGGAGATACAAAATAAGTATTTTCCTAAACAAATGAAATGCTATTATCATCCTAAGTGATTATAAATACTAAGAATTGCAGAGGAATCTAAGATTTCAGTTGCAGAACAAATAGGACTTAATAACCCATGACATCAGTGATTCTAGCATCGTATATTACGTATTACGTGTTAACCATGAGATTTGGAATGGGACGGAGAAGTCAGTTGTATCCTTTTCCTTTTGTATGTATGGCAAGGCAACCTTAACGTGACGTTGTGATTCCTTGTGTGGATCCAGCATATGGGTGGGCACCCTTACGCCCCACACTTTTGGTGTCTTGATTATCTATGAGTGGCTGCCGGAGGTATAGCAGAACCTATATGGAACTTGCCAGGGGCATCACCATCTCATAGAGTCTTCGGGAACTCATCAGGGTTATAGCCTGCCCAAAAGGGGGCTTAACGGAGGTGTAGCCAGCCTCGAAGGATCATGCAGACATACCAGTTCGCAGAGAGGGCAGTGATTGGCTTGGATCATCTATTGGGCCCCACATCACGGAATTGTGGACGTGAAAGTACGCTCGGTTGTGCAACAAGGATTTGGTCTCTTATGGGAAAAGTAACGCACCTCTACAGAGTGTAAGAACCGTGACATGTTAATCCCTGTTCCAGGAAGAAACTACGAACGCGACAGGAAAGGAACTCCATGAAGTTCTGGTCAACATGTGAAGGCTGATGGGCATAGTTTTTGATAATAAAATCAATCTTTAAAGAAATATTTATGAAAACTGCATAGTGCCAAGGACTGATAGTCCGATGTGGTAGATAGAGCATCAAACTTCCCACCTTGCATATAATGAACTTGCTGGGTAATGCTATTACTCACTTTTTCCTTTGATCCCCTGCTTAGACTTTGAGGAGCCAGACGACACTCCAATGTACGCAGCTGAAGGGCAAGAGGATGTCTACTACGAGGAGCCAGACCTGTTCGTAGGAGTAGAAGGGGTGGACTATGAAATATGCTATGGAGTGGAGGGCAACAAGTTTGAGTAGTTGCCTTAGTTATTAGTAAACCAATTGAGCCGAGCAGCATAAACTTTATGTAATAAGTTGTTGAGCTCAATTCGGAGTATAAGTTTGAAACTTTGAATCTTCCGCTGAAACTGTTTAAGTTGTTTTGTAATTTTGAATCACTTGAAGGCTCGAACTTCTGGTATTGTAATAATAATGAAGTGTGTATGTTTGTAAAATGGACCCGCAATGTTTCTATTGTACCACTATGAGGGATATGATATTTACAAAACGGTGTTGTGTGGATGTTATGTCAACGACTATAGTGTACTACACATGCAGTGGTATGCTAGGTCACCGCAATTCTCCGCCCCCACCAGGCTTGATCGAGTTCCATGCTTATATTATGGTGCTGTAGACAAGACTCAAAAAAAGTTTGGTAGGGTCCGATCTGGGTAGCGCGTTGGCTTGTTCAAGGCCGCGCGAGCTTGATCTGGGTCACGCGAGCCACGATTGCTGCATGTACCTCGTCAGCCATGTGTGATGGATGGTTGTGCTGCGACGGTGGGCACCGTGTTGCTCATATGTCGCTGGTGCGCCTATCATTTCCTTCTACAGTGGAGGTTGTATGAACCTCCTTCATCATCGCTGGGTGGCGGATGGTGGTGTGGGGCCCTATTCATCCGCATCGAAGAATAAAGGTGGCGATCCTAGGGTTCCTCTCACGTCAAGACAAAGATCTACCTGATGCTTGTCCTCCTTGTTCTGGCCGTAGTGCCGAGTTCTAGAAGGCTCCATCGGGAAACTTCCTCGGGTGACTCGGGACTGGAGATTGCTGGATCAGATGGGATTCGATTATGCGTTCCCAAGTATTTTTCTGAATGTTTGGTTTCAGGAGGGAGCGATGCAAAGTTCTACTATTTTTTTTCCATCATAGGACACATCTTGTTGGTTCAGTGGTGAAGTCAGAGGCAAAGAATGGCATGGAAGCCGAGTTTTAAGGACTAGTGCCGGTGATTTGAGGTTTTGCATTGATGGTGAACTTGCTTGGTGTTTCGGGCTTCATAGAGGCGGCATGCGGGTGGGGCCATCAGTACATGAGAAGTTCAATGTCCTACTTTTCAGGGTGAAAATCCAAGGTCTAGCCATAACTGGTTATGCCTAGAAATGGTCATTTTGAAGGCAATGTTTAGAGAGTGGGTACATTTTTCAGGGTGAAAACCTAAGATCTATGATCGGGCAACGATGAAGCTTGTGCAGTATTTTCGCTTTTGGAGAACTTAGACTTCAGATGTTGTCATGGTGGTGTTTGTGCTGTCGTTGTAAGGAATAGAACTCTATAGCTGGAATTTTCCTTTTTTAGCTTCTTCTTTTCACTTGTGTGTATTTGTACTACCATTAGGATATGAGGTTTGCTCCGGTCTCCTACCCCTCCTCTCAAACTTGGAAAACTGAAAACACAAGGACGGCGAGGATTGGCTGATACCACTTCACACCCTCTAAACTGGAAGGGTATTAGTCCATCCTATCCATCCTTGTATTTTCAATTTTCTAAATTTGGGAGAAGGGGAGGACACTGAAGCAGAGGCTAGGTGTAATTGGTACCTTTGCGATATTAGTATAATCCCTTTATCAAAAAAGAGTTGTGTGTAGTGAAGATTAGGGTGTATTTTAAGGCGCGTTAGCGATTGTGTTTGGTGGATCGACCCATCCATTGACCTTAGAGGTGCATGCTTGTCAGGAGGCCTTGGATCTTGCAACGGATCACCCGAGTGTCTAGAAGATGAAGATTGACTCTGACCTACGGTGATAAATGAGATCAATGTCAGCGTCACTCGAGGAACACATTGTTTGATTCTGCAATACACAACTCACATTGGTTATTACACATTTCCCTTTCACCCTAAAATTATCTATCTTCCAAATATCCATGTTGTTCCTCACATTATCAAAAATTGTATCTCTGTCTATCAGTTCACTAAAGATAATCTTTGTTCCATTGAATTTGACCCCTTCAGTTTTACTGTGAAGTATCTTCTCACCAAGACCGTGATTCTTTGATGCAATAGTTCTGGACCCCTCTACTCCCTCCGCCCACAAGAAGCTCAAGCTCTACTCGCCACCTCATCCTTCGAGCTTTGTCATCATCGCCTTGGACACCCCTGCCACCATACAATGGAGCGTCTTCACCACCACCAGCAAATTCCACCAAATAAAGCATCGGCGTCTTTGTGTCATGCTTGTCAGTTAAGTCCACACATCAGGCTTCCCTTTTATCCATCGGAGTATATTAGTTTTAAACCTTTTTAGTCGTTGCATTGTGATTTGTGGACATCATATATTCCTAGTACCTCTGGTTTTGGCTATTATCTTATCATTGTGGATGATTATACTAGTTATTTTTGGACTTTCCCCTCCGCAAGAAATCCGATGTTTTTGCTACATTCAGTACCTTTCAGGCCTATGCCCGTACTCAATTCAACCTTCCCATTCTTGCCATCCATGTGACAAGGGCCGAGAATTTGTTAATAAACAAGTTCACTCTTTCTTCACCCAACACGTCACAATTTTTCGTTTTTCATGTCCCCACACCTCTCAACAAAATGAAAAAGCCGAACGAGCCATCCGTACCACTAACAATGTCATTCGCACACTTCTTTTTCAAGCCTCCATGCATCTATCTCTATGGGTAAAGCTCTCCATACCGCCACCTTTCTCATTAACATACGACCAACCAACACTAAAACACTCACCACCTCCTACGAGCTCCTATTCGGCCCAACCCTACCATACAGCACCCTTCGCATTTTTTGTCACCTATTTTACCCAAACATCACCTCCACCACGCTCAACAAACTTTCTCCTCATGCGACCAAATGTGTCTTCCTAGGATACCCTTCTCAACACAAAGGATACCGGTGTCTCGACCTCACCTCTCGTTGCATCATTATTTCTCGCCATGTCATCTTTGATGAACACACTTTCTCTTATGCACCAGAACCAATATCCCCTCAACCTCCACCCTATACACCCGAATTATTCGATCCTATAGATCCTCTTCCGCTTCCAGCCCCATCCTCTCGCCCGGCAACATCTCCTGCCACGGTAGTGCCGCGAGCCCACGATAGCCTACCACACACCCCAGCAGTCTGCCACGGCCACTTCTCCTACCGCGGCAATGCCCTTTCCCGAGCCCACCTCCCCTACCTCTCCTAGCCCTCCATCAACCACCTCGCCACCACAACAACCACCACTCGCCTCACCTCTTGTACATCGTTCTCGATCCACGACAGGCCATCTCCCTGGTCCACCTGACTACCTCAATATCTTTGCCACTTTATCATATCCTTTACCATCCACTTATCTCCTGGAATTACGTGATCCTAATTGGCGCCAAGCCATGCAAGAAGAATTTGATGCTCTCACTCTCAACCAAACCTGGACTCTAGTCCCTCCTCCTGGTGCTAAGCTCGTGAGTGGTAAATAGATTTTTCGCCACAAATATAATTATGATGGTTTCCTTGCATGTCATAAAGCTTGTTGGGTGGTTCATGGTTTCTTGCAACAACATGGCGTTGACTTTGATGAAACGTTTAGCCCTGTAGTTAAACTAGCCACCATTCGTATTGTTTTATCCCTTGTCCTCTCTAAATTTTGGCCAATGCATCAGTTTGATGTTAAAAATGCATTTCTCCATGGTCATCTCGATGAGGTGGTCTATAGTCAACAACCCTCTGGCTTTATCAATCCTAAGCATCCTACCCATGTGCGTTGCCTCGTAAAATCTCTATACGGCCTCAATAGGCGCCACCCCACTTATTGTTGTATAACAATCCTTGATCAAAGAGAGAACAATATTCATTTAAAAACATTTCGAACTCCATAGATATTACTTCTCAATACAATTTCTTTCAAATTTAGTAAAATTTCTTCACAAGTAGAAAAACGGCCTTTAATACCGGTTCTAGAGGGGCTTTGGTACCGGTTTGGCAACCGGTAGCAATGAATCGGGACTAAAGCCTCCCACCTTTGCTACCGGTTCCTTACGAACCGGTATTAAAAGTGCCTCCACGTGGGCAGGGAGGAGCCCGTGGGGCTGGAGACCTTTGGTATCTGTTTGTAACACGAACCGGTACTAGAGATATTTTGTCCAATTTTTTTAATTTTTTTTCAATTTTTTTAAACTTTTGAATTATTTGACTCGTTAATCTCTCTCTCTTGAAACATTTTTAACACTAACTATACTTAATCTTAGGTCAAATCGCAGACTTCCCGGTCGGTCACCCATCCTAGCACTACTCCACCCCCAACACGCTTAACTTCTCTGTTCCATCAGGATGTCCTTGCATAAAGCCCATTAGTACCTTGTTGTCAACAATACCATATCAATCATATTAGCTCATATCAATATGTCACACGTCTTAATGTTTCGAAACTACAAACAACTATTTAAGTAAACAACAATAAATAGCTAATAATAATAAGAAAGTTAAAAACTAATTAAAATAATATTTTATTCATTTTTTGCCATTTATTCATTTAATATGGCATAAATAATATCTTTAAATCCGTAAATGGAAATTCGATAAATAATATATCCATTATTATCAGAAAAATGTGAAGAATCCAAATATGGCATAAATTTTTTTTCCAAAAAAATTAAAATTTTTAGATAACTTTTTTTCCTCTTCAAATTTTAAAAATCTAAAATAATCCCAAACGGCCAAAGGCAGTTGAAATCAAAAAGCAAATGTTTTTTCCGCACATTTTGATAGGTTGTATTAGACTAATAACAAATTCGAGTATGAAAATAGCCCTGTGCCTCCCTAAAGCTATGCTGGAACCTGCACTCTCAATTCTGATTCTTTTTTTCCGACATCGTATGCAAAAGTTATAGCCATTTGAAGTTTTCATAACAGTTTTTTGCAAAATATGTCGAAATTTATGTTTGTTAATTTTCATAACTAAATCACTTAATATAACTACAGTTCAAAGGATTTTATTTTTGGATTTTATTTATAATTTTGAAGGTCTATCTTTACTCCCAGTTGGAGACACCAACTGGGACTAAAGGTGCAGCACTGGCCCCACCTCCGCTTCAAATTTGGCGCGAAACCCTTTCGTACCGGTTCGTAACACAAACCGGTACTAAAGGTGCAACGCTGGCCCCATCTCCGCTTCAAATTTGGCGCGAAACCCTTTCATACCGGTTCGTAACACGAACCAGTACTATAGATTCTAAACAAACCGGTACTAAAGGTTTGCCGGCGACCTAGGCAGTTAAACCGGTACTAATGCGGCCTTTAGTACCGGTTCTTACTAAAGGTCAAATCCTTTGGTTAGTTTTTTACTAGTGCTTGTATGCACCTGGTTTCAACGCGTCTCCTCGTTTGCACGCAAAATTGGTTTCGTTGAATCCAAATTTGATGCCTCTCTCTTCATTCTTAGTTGTGGGCCTAACACAACATTTATCTTTTTCTCTATGGTGATGACATAATTATAATAGCCTCTACCGTCTCACTCCTCACTCACGTCACATCAGCCCTTAGCTGTGAATTTGCTATGAAAGACCTCGGTCCTCTTCATCATTTTCTCGGAATTTCAGTTACTCGTTGCTCCAATAGAATTCACCTTTTTCAGCACCAATACATCCTCAATGTTCTCTCTCGTGCAGGCATGCGCAATTGTCACCCTATCACTACTCGTGTCGACACCAAAGCCAAACTTTCCTCTATAGCCGATCCTCCTATTTCTGACCCTACTCTCTTTCGTAGTCTCGCTGAATCCCTTCAATATGCCACTCTCACACGTCCTGATATCTCCTATGCCTTCCAACAAGTCTGTCTACATATGACCCTCATGAGCCTCACTTGTCTCTCATTAAACGTATCCTTCGGTCCTCAAGGGCACTCTTCATCATGGCCTCACCTTACATCATTCTTCTTTTCACTCTCTTGTTGCATATTTGGATGCTGACTGGGCTGGGTACCCAGATACACGGCGCTCTGCATCGGTATTTTGCATGTATCTTGGAGATAATTTGACCATCTGGTCGTCTCGCCGCCATACGACGGTTTCTCGTTATAGTGCTGACGTGGAATATCGTGATGTTGCTGTGGCCATAGCAGAATCCTGCTGGGTTCAGCAACTCTTGCAGGAGCTTCATTGTCCTATCGAGACCACCACCATCGTGTACTGTGACAATTCATCTTTGTCTACTTGTCAGGAAATCTAGTTCATCATCAATGCACCAAACACATCAAGCTTGATATTCATTTTGTTCGAGAGAAGGTGGCTCTCGGCGTTGTTCTTGTGTTACATGTGCCCTCTACATCACAATATGCTGACATTTTCACCAAGGGCCTGCCTACCATTCTATCAAGGGAGTTTCGCTCCAGTCTTCACGTCGATACTCTCCTTGGTTTAGACTGTGGGGCATGTTAGAGAAGGAGGCGGCCGGTCATCATCTTGCAGTAGACTCCAAGGCACCTAGCTAAAAACGGTTTCTATTTATGTAATGTGTAATTGTATTTGTCTATAAATATATGTGGGAGGCCGAGGCATTGCGATCACGCAAACCAGATTATATCGTCGCTTTCATTTCCACCCATATCTTAGCCCTGCATGGTGACCCTTTCTTTTGAATAGAGGTTTGTCCTAGGTAATGTAGTTCTGCTTATTTTGGTGGTGTATTTTGCATCCATCTCTTTGTCTTCTTTCTTTGGCTCGCTGAATTGGTCAAAGTCTTCTTTTGCGGCGACTCCATCTGACATAAGCATAACCTTTCGGGTGCATATTATTGATATATATGGTGCGGCCCAGCGAAAGCCTCGCCCGAAGATATGCCAAGATCAATGAAGCCCATGACGATTTGGCTGATACGAAGCATACAAGGACACGAACTCCTGGCAGAACAAGACAAGAAAAGTATAAGACTAGACTAGATACAAACTGTAACTTTGTAAACCAACTCGTACTGGTACCCGAGACCTAGCCTCCTCATATATAAAGGCTAGGAGGGGCCAGCGAGGGGGGCAACCAATCTTACAATACGCATACCGCTCTCTCTCTCGACGAGATCACCTCTAGACGACTCAACGAGTTTGTACTCTCCAATGATAATACGAGCAGACAAATAGGAAGTAGGGTTTCCTCTACGAGAGCCTGAACCTGGGTAAATCGCCAGGGGCGAAGCTAGCAATCTGGCGAGGTTTGGCGACTGCCATACCTAAAATTCAGCGCTAATATTGTATATGTTTCAAGTTTTCCTGCTGTCACCATTAGTGGACATGTAGAGTTCTACTCCCTCAGTTTCAAAATATAAGATGTTTTACTTTGTGAAGGGAGTGTATTTAGACCCTTTTACTGTGTAGGTTCATCTAAGTTTGAAATGAACCAACACGCTAAAGGAGGTCTAGATACACTCTTTTCACAAAGCTTTTGAAACAGAGTGAGTAGGAACGAGCAAATGTACGAGAAGAAAGAAAAGGCCAACATGCCTAACCGGTAAAATCCAGTGCTGGGCTTGGTACATGGTCCTGATGCCCGGATCCGCACGTACGACAACTTCCTTTTCTGAAATCCAGGAAACCCTTGCGGTGCAGAGCGGAGGCGGCACGGCAAGTCGAAACACATAACTGCGGCCGCCGGCCGCTGGCCGACGAGACAGGGTCTGACAGGCATGGCTGGGAGGGGAAAATATGGCACCGAAGAAGAGCGAGTATATTGTGAACCGTATTTGATTTCAGAACTGAATTGCCCTTCGAATTCTGAAAACAGTCTTGTAGTTGTTGACTGAAATAACCTCATGTATAGCACTCTACAATTTCTCAATGATTAATTGTTTTGTTTTGCCCCCCTCGTGGTTTTGTTGTATAGATATAAAGAGCCATTTTTTCAAAGCATGTGGCACTAGCAGCTCGAACCCAGCTCTGAATCTCGATGTTGTTGTTGGACAAGCAGAAGAAGAGCCCCATGATCGAGAAGATGTGGAGACCGAGGTTCCAGTATATGTGCAAGAGACAGAGAATCAAAGGGAAATTCGTCTCATGTACGTGTTCAACAGTTACTAATTCATCTCCTTTTTCTACTGTTTTCAATTTCTGCAGATCATTCGTTTGTTCAACTAGTAA
The DNA here is from genome assembly GCA_916181665.1 of Avena sativa. Taxonomy (NCBI): domain Eukaryota; kingdom Viridiplantae; phylum Streptophyta; class Magnoliopsida; order Poales; family Poaceae; genus Avena; species Avena sativa. The sequence goes on from OV702287.1 coordinate 5,947,357, forward strand.
AGTTGTTGATTAGTTATTCGTGTTATTTTCATGTAGTGAGGTATTTTGATCGTGATACTTTATTTAACATAAACTAATATTTATCTAGTGTAGTATTGCATTTTCTTATTCATCCACTCCGCCACACCTCAAATTTATTCTTGTCTCCACCACTGTAAATCGTCTCGCTTATTTGTTTGTTAAGCCGACACAGTGCAGCATATCATGTCTATGGGATCAAGCCGTTTTTGAAGGCGCTATAGAACCTAAAGAAAATCGATCAGGCAGAAGCAGATCAACCGTGAATTGTATAGGTATAAGAAACAGCGCACACGGGATTCAATTTCCAAAGAAGGAAACATAATCCAAGACGTACACTGAAGCCATAGCATGTACGATGATAAAAAATAAAAAAAGTAGGCGTGCAGCAGTCGGTAACCAGATCAAGTCTCAAGGAGCCACGTAGCACTGTTCACAATTTCTCGGCTAAGGGAAAAAGAAACGGCAGCCGGACGACTAAAGGAAGCCAGGATAGATCAAGGAAAGAAAAAAAAAATCTGTGCAACTTTACGTGGTCAAAAGCAAGCCACAAATCTTATTGGTCTCGGAATCAGCGTCATATGCAGTCCTATCAGGCCAGGAAGCCTAGCTAAGAAAAAGGTTTCGATAAGAAAAAGGAGTTTGATCAATACAAGATCGTACGTGAGCAGGGCCGAGCCGATAAAATCGGGGCCCTATGGGAAACTCTAGAATAGGCCCCAATTTTATTTTGTTTTTATAAATGGCACTTCAGCCCCCTATTTTACTAATAAATATAACTAATAAATAATTGAAATGTTGATTTTTTAAAGAGGTAACCATTGGAATAACAAAAAGGAGAAAATAGAAAACGGGTTTGTTGTACTCTGTTTAGAGATCACACGGTGGTTGTTGACTTCCCTCAAAAAAAAAAGAAAACAGGTTTGTTATACACTTGTCTTGGATGTATTTTCCAATGGAAGAATTACTCTCAACACCACTCTTGGTAAAATCATCTTACATAACTTTTTGAAAGGTTACACATAGTTTAAAAAACCATACAAGACCGACGAGAAAAAACAATCTAGCTAAACTAGAGACTATTTTGGTTTTTAAGAGGCAACAATTGGAATAGCAAAAAAAGCGAGAAAATAAAGAGTTTAAAAAACCATAAAAGACCAATGAGAAAAAACAATCTAAACTCGAGACTATTTTGTTTTTTAAGAGGCAACAATTGGAATAGCAAAATGGGGAGAAAATAAAGAATTACTCTCAACACCACTCGGTAAAATCATCATACAAACCCATTTAAAAGGAAACACACAGTTTAAGAAACCATACAAGACGACAAGAAAAAAAATCTAAACTAGGGAAACAATTTTGGTTTGTTATACACTTGTCTTGGATGTATTTTCCAATGGAAGAATTACTCTCAACACCACTCTTGGTAAAATCATCTTACATAACTTTTTGAAAGGCTACACATAGTTTAAAAAACCATACAAGACCGACGAGAAAAAACAATCTAGCTAAACTAGAGACTATTTTGGTTTTTAAGAGGCAACAATTGGAATAGCAAAAAAAGCGAGAAAATAAAGAGTTTAAAAAACCATAAAAGACCAATGAGAAAAAACAATCTAAACTCGAGACTATTTTGTTTTTTAAGAGGCAACAATTGGAATAGCAAAATGGGGAGAAAATAAAGAATTACTCTCAACACCACTCGGTAAAATCATCATACAAACCCATTTAAAAGGAAACACACAGTTTAAGAAACCATACAAGACGACAAGAAAAAAAATCTAAACTAGGGAAACAATTTTGGTTATAAGAGGAAATAAAGAAAAAAGACAAAGTCAGGCTACTGCTTGCTGCCGTGGGGAATCGAACTTCCGACGTCGGCCTAATGCAAACAAGTCTAAGCGTGACTCTTCACCAGCTGCACTAAAGTTCTTTCATGATTAGTTTTTGAAGTACAGACTATATGATATAAACATGCAATTTTGGGCCCCTAAAAATTCTGGGCCCTGTGCGGCTGCACGGGCCGCACTCCTATGGGCTCGGGCCTGACATGAGTTTCCTTCAAAGGGAAGTAATAGACAAAAGGGCCAATGATCGTTCTGATCGGGCTCTCTCCACTCTCATTTTATTATTATTATTATTGTTATCCACTAATTGATTCATGTGTACAAGTACAAGCAGAGTACAACATGCAATATGTAATCCGGAGAACGACCGATATCGACTTCCGGAAAAGCGGTCAACTCGCCGTTTCTGTTCACGGTGACACCTCCTAAGAAGCACTCCGTCGACTCCAATATGCCGCATCACCTATGTCCGCCACATAACTCCGTTCGACCGACCGGTCACATTCGGTTTCTGCAACCATGTCTACTCCGGCAACTCCGGGGCTCCTTCAACTGTGGCAGCCCACCAAAATCTTCGGATACAGAAAACCACTACTGTCATCGGCTCCGTCGTTCGCGACCGGCATCGACTTTGTGTACGGCAACTACTAATAACGCTAAGTTTTTTCCTTTACTTAGAGTTCATTTATTTCTTATTTTAACCGCACTCGAAACACTCGGGGGTTGCACCCTTCTTCGAATAACCTAAGTGTCATTGACTTCATGCACTCGAGCACCTCATACGCGATTTCCCGAATAGCTGACTCTGCCTGAGCGTCAAATCCTTAAACTCCGACCCAGTTGCAGCCCAACTGATAAGTCGACAAGGTACTGAGACTAAGGGCGTCAGGATAACGAAAAGGTCTTGCGTTACAGTGCAAAAGTGTCGGGTCCGATGGCACCAGAAAATGTTATGAAAAATTGAAAGGCGGTATTCTTTACAAGATGCAAGTACTTCATAATTCTATATGTTTTTTGGAAGGATATCGGTTACATCGAGCTACTTTATCGGGTCCTCCAACAGAGTCGACTAAACGCCACTCGCTTCAACTTACGCCAAGACCCGAGTCGAGTACCTCCTCGGATGAAGAAGATTACTGAGCCTATGCTCACCCGATAAAAATCAAGCCCCGAGTCGACAGATTTTTTCTCGGATGAATATCATCTTCAGGCACCCGCTATCAATAAAGCTAAGTTCTCTTAACTGAGTCTACTTTTCATTACTCTATTACACCCCGATACTCAGGGGCTTAGTCGAATAAATTATTACATGATCATACTCTGATACTCGGGGGCTTCGCTACTCGGCACAAATTAAAAATCTTAGGCTCCGCCATGAAATACGTCAAAAGCACGCTTTGACCCGAGTGGCTAATCCAGCCTAATAGGCATCAGGCTAACGAAAAGGTCTCGCGAGGGGCGCAAACGCCATAGCCATCGGCAAAAATATATAAAGTTTCAAATATATCAAGTTCCAAATTCACACATCCGAAAAAAATTACAACAAGCTATATTTTCAACTGATTTTAAATAGTTTACATGTCTTTTTCCAGGATCCTTATATTATCTACACGGAGAAATTTTCGGATGAAGAAGATCTTTGAACCTATGCTCCGGTGCAAATATCCGAACATAGCCTCAGGGGCAACTCCCATCGGGAGCGCTGGTCGCGCACCCGATGAAAACATATCCTCCAACGGAGTCGAGAAAAATAGCTTACATTGCTACAGACAAGACCCAAGTAGAGAACCTCCTTGGATGAAGATCATATTTGCACACTCGATAGAAAAAAATCCTCATATGGAGTCGACACAATATCAAAAATTCTCGGATCGCTTTCGACGCGATAAAACTCTGAATGTCGTGTCCACGACATGAAGGTAAGACCCCAGGATCCATCCTGTGCAGCCTAGTAACCGCACCCGAATGCACTCTGCTAGTTATTTCTGTATGCATGATATGATGAAAAATCCCGACGGATGCGTTGGGTACCCATAAAACATGAGCCTGGAATTCAGTACTCGATAAGACCTCCGCGGCCCGAGGTGGATTACGCCAGTATATACCGAATTCGAGTCTGAGGACTCGAGTTTGAAGTAGGTCCACGATGTCTTTGCCCAAGAGCAATTAACTGGTTCATGATCCGCCGGATGCACCAGAGTCGTTATACCCAAATCCCCAGGACAAACTTATTGAATTATTCGATAAAAAATTCCTCCTATGATATCGACATAAAAGCAAAGTTGCAACACCTGAGTCGAGAAATTTTCTCGTATGATGAAGACTTGAGCCTATGCTCGGGTATTACGCATTCGAACATAGCCTCGGGGGCTACTCCCATCGGGAGCGCTAGCCGCGCACCCGATAAGAAAAACAGAAATCCTTCAGCAGGAGGCGACGGAAGACTATCTACAATGAAGAAGCATAACTTTGAGTCTACCCGAGTGTATCCTCAAAGGTTACTCCCATCGGGAGCACCCGATAAAAATGCTGACATCACTTCAAAAACAAGACAACGTCATCCATTGCATCAGCCAAACAAGACATTGACAAGTTCACGCATCCGAGAAAATCTTCGAGTTCACCTTCCACGCATATTGAAAAGGACTTTGCGCCTATGCTCGGACGCAAGCATCCAAACATAGACTCGAGGGCTACTGACATTGGCATAACCTTTCGGGTGCCTATTATTGATATATTTGGTGTGGCCCAGCGGAAGCCTTACCCGAAGATATGCCAAGATCCATGAATACTACAAGGAATTTGGCTATATATAACCCTTCATTTTCGTCATAGAATCATCACAATAGTCCGTTTTTGACGATTCTATGACGATTTTGAGATCGTCGAAAGTTGGGCGTCGCAAATGAATCATAACAACGATTTTTGCAAAATCGTCATAACCGTCTATGATGATATTGGATCGTTATAACCATTATGACGATTCCATATTGTCACGGGCTGTCTAGTCTTGCCAGGTCAGATCCTACGTGGCTGATCCGACGTGGCAAATCTATGACGAAATGAGATCGTCGTAGTGTGAAATCAGCCCAGTGCATTTTATGGTCTAAATGGGTTGAGCCCAATAATTCCAGCCTTTTATTTACTAAGCCTTGGCCTCTATTTCTCTTTTGGGCCTTGCCTTCTTCTGATCCACTTATCTATTTTCACATTTGTTTTTGGTATTTCTGAATTGTTTCTTCAATATAATTTGGACCATAGCTTTTTTAGAGCCCAACTACATTTCATCATGTTGAGATTGCTACGATTTTAACTAGAATTTGCATTTTCAATTCTGGAATTTGCTTCAGCCAGGCCATACATCAAGAAAATATACAAGAATTTGGATAATCAGCAAATACACAATAATCAAATAATTTATCTGCAAATAGGAGGTTCACAAGTGCACATGCAAGATTACAATTTAGTATTACATTAACGTATCAGCAAATAGCACCAATTGCAACATTGGCTACGCAATATCAAATTAACCAAGGAATACATAACTCGACACCACTAGCTCCAGGATCACCAAGTGCACATCCAGGATCATCTCGTACCAAAATGGTGCTACCATTCTCAACACCACTAGCTTCTGTAAAAAACAAGAAATTATGGTTATGACCATCAAGTCGGAATTAATGCAATATCTTTTAACAATAAGATAAAATAGCAGGAAACAAAAAAACACAAATCTACAAGCAGCTAGAGTCTAATCCTAAAGCATGAGGGCATGGATAACTGTCATGAATGGCAATGAAATAACTCTTAACAAATATTATTTGGCTGAACATTAACATAAGCATCAAGTGAGCATGTATAGAATACATGCATTCATCCTCAACTAAATTAGTTCACCCACCTAAACTACTTCAGAGGACGTTGAGGAACAGACAAATATCCCTACATGGGAGTACTAAAATTCCTAAAAGAGATGCAGATGCATTGTGAAGCATATTAGCAAACTAATATCTCATGTAACCATGCTATGAATTCCTAGCATATAAGCTATTCTTATTGATTACTCCAGTGTGCAAACAGTTTGTTGCAATAACAAAAAGGTTCTACATAACTAAAATTTCAAATGTTCATATTGCAAACACTAAGAGAAGGCTATGTACGAGAAGGTTCAAAAACTACAAGTACCAAATCATGGCTTCTATATTGAGCAGGTCAAAGAATGTCATACCTTGTAAAACATAATTTTCGGCAATCCGAATATCTTTCGAAAGATATTCAAGTGTGATGGTTCGGTGTTGATGTAGAGCTCGTTGGGGAACCCCAAGAGGAAGGTATGATGAGCACATCAACAAGTTTCTCTCAGTTATGAAACCAAGGTTTAATAGAACCAGTAGGAGCAAGGAAACACCCCAAAGGTGTTGCTAGCTGAGCCTTGGCAGGGCGCACTACCGGTGCTAGTAGCAACGTGCAGATCCGCACAACACAACCACAGAACTTTGTCCCCAACTTCCGATGAGGTTGTCAATCTCACCGGTTTTGCTGAAAACAAAGGATTAAACGTATCGAATGGGAGGAAGTAATAGTTTGCAGAAAGTAAACACAAAGCAGTAAATAGTTTGTAGATTGTATGTAAAAGAAAAGACCAGGATCCATAGTTCACTAGAGGTGGCTCTCCTTAAGATAGATAACATGCTGGGTGAACAAATTACAGCGGGACAATTGACAAACATCGAGAAAGCAGTACATGCATATACTAATCATCTTGACTCCTTTGGAACTTGATTGGGCATTACAACATTATACATAGACCGCCATCCAACTGCATCTATGACTAATAATCCACCTTCAGGTTATCATCCGAACCCCCTCTAGTATTAAGTTGCAAGCAACGGATTATTGCTTTATGAATTGCGTGTAAAGTAAACAATACGATTGTTCTATGAACAAAGGATTATTGTTTTCTCCCTAGTAGCAACAACACATCTAGTACCTTAGAGATTTCTGTCACTTCCCTAGATTACCAGAGGCATGAACCCACTATCGAGCATAAATACTAACTCTTGGAGTTGCTAGCATCTACTTGGCCAAGATAGCTACTAACAACGGAAAGCATGCAAGATCACAAATAACAAAGACATGATAGAATCAATAATCAATCTGAAATAGCATCTCAATATCCATCGGATCCCCACAAACACAACATGCAGAATTACAAATAGATGATCTTGATCATGAACGGAGCTCACAAGATCTAGACATGAAAGCACAAAGGAGGAGAACCAGCCATCTAGCTACTACATGGATCCGTAGGCCAAAGATGAACTACTCGCGCATCACACCAGAGGCTTGCATGGTGATGAAGAAGGCCTCCAGGATGAATTCCCCTCTTCGGCAGGGTGCTGGGAATAGCTTCAGATCCCTCCCGATCTAGGGATGGAGATGACGGCGGCTACAGACTCTTTCGTGGATTTTTTGATCGGGTACTTTGGGTTTTCGTCCCGAGGGAAATATATAGGCGGAAGGAGAGGCCGAGGGGGTGCTGGGGTCGGCCAGACCACCCCCTAGCGCGGGCCAAGCCTGGCTGCGCGGCCAGGTGGTGTGGCCGGCCCCCAGCTCTTCTCCGTCTCGTATTCTGGCATCTGATGACTTCCGGAAAAATAGCCACTTTGGCTTTTGTCCCGTCCAATTCCGAGACTATTTATTTTTTGACTTTCCTGGAACCAAAAACAGCAAAAAACAGGCAGCTAGCGCTGTGGCTCTTGTTAATAGGTTAGTCCAAGAAATCATATGACAAGTACTCTAAAGTGTGGACAAAACACAAGAAATTGGATAAAACCAAGCATGGAACATCAAAAATTATAGATACATTTGCAATGTATCAATATCCCCAAGCTTAACTCCTGCTCGTCCTCGAATAGGTAAGTGATAAAAAGAAAGAATAATTTTTTAGGTGACATGCACCATCAAAGACTTGATCAAAGTATTTATAAAACATTAAAAGCTGAGATCAAGTACTTCAATCATAACTTGAAAGACAAAGTTCTAGCAATAAGACAAAGAAACTACGATGCAACATGAAAAGGCACAAACAAAAGATTCATGAATAACAATGCTTTGCAAGACGTTTGTTTGTTTCATATAAAGAAAACATAACATAATAGTATTCAGCTTGTCCCTCATAGAATAGCAAATATAAATACATAGGACACCTTCAAAGTTCATAAGAGTGACTAGATACAAATAGTTTAAAACAAGCAATATCAAGTTATACATCAATCAACTAGTCTTGGGACAATGCACGTAGAACTAAGAATGGCCACTATGCTCTCAAAGTAGGTGCATAAAGGTAGACGGTGGAGACTCAATATAATGGTGGAAGAAAGGCATTCATAAAAGGAATTAGGGATTCAAGTCTCATAAAGAGCTTCCAAAAATTATTGTACTTATAGCTTTCAGCTCTCATTGCCCCTATCATAAGCATCTTGAAGTGATTAAGGTTAAAGTGAACAAACTATGGTGTATATGCTTGACGAAGTATAAGTTAGAAATGTCATGTCCCTTGTATACGAGGGCCGCTCCTCATGCTACTCAAGTTTAGTCACCGGTAAGTTCTTGTCATCGTAAGTACATGTGTATCGTAGAGAACCGCCAACGGGGTACCCCTTGCCCGATGATACGGAAGAATCCCCATATCAAAATGACAAGGCAAGCAGACAACGAGCATCTCAGCAATCTTCTTATTTACCATAGGAATATGGTGCTTTTTCTCCCTTTCCTCTTTTCTCATATCTCTCTTTTTCTTTTTCTCTTTTTCTCAATATCTGACTCTTTTTTTATAAGAAGAATGCTTCATAGACAGCTCATTATGGTTACCCTGCAGGTTTCCACCAAGATTAGGCATGGATTAGACCGGTGGCCCAGGCGTTTCTCTAACACACATACATAACTCCATGGACTTACAAGCTCCCCTTTCATTTCACACCGACGACATCCATATACAAAAGGGCATGATATCAACTTGGTACAAGTACCAAGTGCAATATTGAAAGCGTTCCCCATGATTGCATGGTTCTGCTAATTCCCAACAAATAAGTGCAAGCATATACAACATAGACGACACAATGGTTCAAGTTTATTAAGGGCAAGAAAAGTAAAGTGTGCCATCAAGTTCGTGAGAGCTTTAATCACTAGTTTTCTTATAACAAGTTTAATTCGGAAGGTAAAAAAAAGCATGAATATACTTGGAATAACATAAGCTAGTAGGTAGGTATGGTGGACTCTTTGGAATAACTTGGTTTAGGGAGTTGGATGCATGAGTGGAACTCATACTTGGTTGCGGAGGCTAGCAAAAGACTGGGAGCGACAAACTAAGAGAGCAATAATGGCCATAATCATGCAGAGCAACAAAACATCATTGATCAAAGCATAAAGTGATACTACAAGTTGAAAACTAAAGGATCATAAAGGCTATGGTGACTTGAGATAGTCATAACATGGTGTGAGAATGCGCCAAGTCAACCCAAATAAAGCATCAAAGGAGAATACCACTATACTATGCTTTAATATGCTAAAACAACGCATGATTCATCCAAGGCACATTAAGCAATCTCAATTGTTTATAACAAGTCATGCTACAACAAAGAATACGAAGCATAAATCCAAGACAATATTGAGCATGGCATGACAGAGCATAGGCCACAGTCAAAAACGAGCTCTTTTTACCACATAAGCATGAACTTTCCTACTCTTTTCCAAACCAAACCAAACTATTTGCAAACCAATGTATGAAAAAGGGGGTCCAACCAATTTATTCAGAAAACTAAGAAAACCAAGAAAACAAAAAACCAAAATGAAAATGAAAAAGAAGACGCCCCAAAAACAACACAACTGTGCATGAAACAATAAAAATGAAGCGTTTGGAAGAAACCTGGGATTTTTATTGATGAAGAAGGGGATGCCTTGGGCATCCCCAAGCTTTGACACTTGTACTTCTTGGATATTTCTTGGGGTGACATGTGTGGCATCCCCAAGCTTGAGCTTTAATCCATCCTTCATCTCATTACTCATTCCTTCCATACACCTGAAATTTTTCCTACATACAAAACTTCACACAATCTTTATTAGCAACATTAGTGCACTCAAGATAAATAAGTCTTAAGGTTCAGTTCCAACACCACATAAACTTCCATTAAAACACTAGCTACTGTAGCACTTCCCTCAAAAAGCTCAATTCCCCAAAAGAACTATAAAAAGGAACCAACAAGAAGCAAATGCAGAAAATGGCAGAAATCTGTCAAAACAGACCAGCAGGTAAAGACGAATTTTTTCGAAGACCTTCTATTGCTCAAATTAAAAAGTGTTGAACTAACGAAAGTTAAATAACAACCTGGGGCAGAAGCAAAAAAATTCTTGCCTTGAAAAGACGTTCAGAGATTTTACACGAATTTTTACGGTGAAGCACAGAAATCTGTTTCGGAACAACAACTTTCCCAATCATTACTTCTCTCTCATTAGAGGTTACTCTTGGTACAAAATGCAAATAAAAAGGATAAGGATCGGTTATTACTAAAGTAATAACTTTGAAGACTTATCTAAAACTTTTGGGTTATCTCCCAATAAGTACTTTTCTTTAACGCCTTTAAGTTAGGCATAAGAAGCAAGAAAAAGAATCAAGTGTTCTCAAATGAAGAAGCATTAAGACCAAATTTTGTTTTCATAGGAGAAGCAAAAGAAATCTTCTCTCTCTTCTTAGGGAAGTGTTATATACCTTTCTTGAGTGGGAGTTGATATTTAATGGTGCCTTCTTTCATATCAATAATGGCACTAACAGTTCTAAGAAAAGGTCTTCCCAAAGTAATAGGACAAGAAGCATTGCATTCAACGTCCAAAACATAGAAATCAACGTGGACATAGGCATTGTTAACCATAATAAGAACATCATTAAGACTCCCCATGAGTTTCTTTTAGCATTATCATCAAGTGGGACATTCAAATAATAGTCTTCAAGTGGAGGCAAATCAAGCATATCATAAATCCTTCTAGGCATAATAGAAACACTACTATCAAGATCACATAAAGCTTTGAAATCAAAGTCACTCACTTTCATATTAATGATGGGTTCCCAACCTTCTTCTTGTTTTATAGGAAGAGAAGCTTTATGTTTCATCTTTTCTTCTTTAATCTTTATGAGAGCATCAGTAATGTGTTTTGTAAAGGCCATGTTCATAGCACTAGCATTAGGACTTTTAGCAAGCTTTTGTAGGAACTTAATAACTTCAGAGATATTACACCCATCAAGATCAAAATCAAATTTATCATCTAGAGTAGTAGAACTATTACTAGCCTCAACACTAGTGGTGGTGATAGTAGAAACACTAATGTTTCTAGCAATTTCATCTTCTCTTTCCCACTTAGCATGTAATTCAGCTAATAGTCTAACATTTTCATCAATTCTTACTTGTATAGCATTAGTAGCTGCAAAGGGATTATCATTAGTTTCAGGTTTAGCAGCCATTTTATTGAAAGAAGATTGAGCTTCAACCAAAGATGCTATATTTCTTTTAGCATTAGGTGTGCTCATAAAATCATTGTTGTTGGTGCTAGTGAAGTCACACAACTTAGTGTTTTCAAGAGTAGTCATTTTTTGTGTTTTTGATAAATAAAGCAAACTAGTAAAACTAATTGTTTTGTGTTTTTGATAAAGAAACAAGCAAACAAAGAAAAAATAAACTAAGCAAAACAAAAATAACAAAGTAAAGAGATTGGTTATGAGGGACTCCCCTTGTGAAGATGTCCTTGACTTCCCGGCAACGGCACCAGAAAAATGCTTGATGGCTCGGTGTTGATGTAGATCTCGTTGGGGAACCCCAAGAGGAAGGTATGATGAGCACAACAGCAAGTTTCCCTCAGTTATGAAACCAAGGTTTAATCGAACTAGTAGGAGCAAGGAAACACCCCAAAGGTGTTGCTAGCTGAGCCTTGGCAGGGGGCACTACCGGTGCTAGTAGCAACGTGGAGACCTGCACAACACAACCACAGAACTTTGTCCCCAACTTGCGATCAGGTTGTCAATCTCACCAATTTTGCTGAAAACAAAGGATTAAACATATCGAATGGGAGGAAGTAATAGTTTGCAGAAAGTAAACACAAAGCAGTAAACAGTTTGTAGATTATATGTAAATGAAAGGACTGGGATCCATAGTTCACTAGAGGTGGCTCTTCTTAAGATAGATAACATGCTGGGTGAATAAATTACAGCGGGGCAATTGACAAACATCGAGAAAGCAGTACATGCATATACTAATCATCTTGACTCTTTTGGAACTTGATTGGGCATTACAACATTATACATAGACCGCCATCCAACTGCATCTATGACTAATAATCCACCTTCAGGTTATCATCCGAACCCCCTCCAGTATTAATTTGCAAGCAACAGATTATTGCTTTACGAATTGCGTGTAAAGTAGACAATACGATTGTTCTATGAACAAAGGATTATTGTTTTCTCCCTAGTAGCAACAGCACATCTAGTACCTTAGATATTTCTGTCACTTCCCCAGATTACCAGAGGCATGAACCCACTATCGAGCATAAATACTAACGCTTGGAGTCGCTAGCATCTACTTGGCCAAGATAGCTACTAACAACGGAAAGCATGCAAGATCACAAATAACAAAGACATGATAGAATCAATAATCAATCTGAAATAGAATCTCAATATCCATCGGATCCCCGCAAACACAACATGCAGAATTACAAATAGATGATCTTGATCATGAACGGAGCTCACAATATCTAGACATGAAAGCACAAAGGAGGAGAACCAGCCATCTAGCTACTACATGGATCCGTAGCCCAAAGATGAACTACTCACGCATCACACCGGAGGCTTGCATGGTGATGAAGAAGGCCTCCAGGATGAATTCCCCTCTCCAGCAGGGTGCCGAGAAGAGTTTCAGATTCCTCCCGATCTAGGGATGGAGATGACGGCGTCTACAGACTCTTTCGTGGATTTTTTGATCGGGTACTAAGGGTTTTCATACCGAGGGTAATATATTGGCGGAAGGAGAGGCCGAGGTGGTGCTGGGGTCGGCCAGACCACCCCTGGCGTGGGCCAGGCCTGGCCGCGCGACCAGGTGGTGTGGCCGGCCCCCAGCTTTTCTCCGTCTCGTATTCTGGCATCTGATGAGTTCCGGAAAAATAGGCACTTTGGCTTTTGTCCCGTCCAATTCCAAGAATATTCATTTTCTGAATTTCCTGGAACCAAAAACAGCAGAAAACATGCCGCTGGCACTATGGCTCTTGTTAATAGGTTAGTCCAAGAAATCATATGAAAAGTACTCCAAAGTGTGGACAAAACACAAGAAAGTGGATAAAACCAAGCATGGAACATCAAAAATTATAGATACATTTGCAATGTATCAAAGTGCACCATTGACCATTCTACAGCAACATAGGTACAAACGAGATACTCAATTTTGCTATACAATAGTATTGGGAAATTATATTGCCGAGTAGGAAACTGTGATTTCTCCCCTTGCATGGGATTTTTTTACTCTACGGTATAATGACAAAAAAACATACCCAAGATGGTAGCCAAATAGAATTGCCCCCATGTAAGCAACACCAACATACAACAGAACATTTCCAAAATATTTGGCTTGAACCTTGTTAGGCAGAATATCTTCAGGGTCAACTGGAGATGGTAGCATATGAGTTGAGATCAGTTGACATGTTTAAAAGTGTATTCCAATTCCAACTTGCAGAAACGAAACAAAACGAAAATATGAATATCTTCTATTTGAAACACAACCAATGCATACTTGCACCTGATATGAAAAACATAAAGGAACTAGTTGCACTAAGAAAGAAAATGGTTGGTAATATCATGAGCAATGCCTAGCATTTATTAAAAACTAGAGTACATGGTTTTCCTATATAGATCATTATCACTTATCAGTTACACCATGACTTGGAAGAAACACGTACAACAGTAACCAAATTAACATTATAGACTCTACCAGGTCCTAGTACAAAGCTAATCAGACAATAGCTTCCTTATCACATAGGGACTTTACTTAAAAATAATGCATGGCATCATGATCCATCAACCAAGTAACAAAGAGAATGGGATAGACCGAAGACTTATCTAATTTGTAGAAGACATTGTTGCTCCGGTTGTAGCACTCCATCGGGTCTGCAAGAACAACCATCATGAATACAAGTTAACAGTAGCATCAAGCATCAAATCTCAGGTAAAGCTAGCAATACAAGAGTGTGCTATAAATAGAGAATATATAACAGTGATAGATATATGCCAAAAAAATATGAGAAGTAATATGGAACTTCAAAGGTCAATCAATTAATTCAATCTGTATACATGGTCATGTAGAGGTCATCTCAAAGGAACCTGTCATCTTTGTTGAACTATTGCCCAGAGTAAACAAAATTCCATACATAAAATGGAAAATGGAGCACTGAAACATCATTGGGTACCATCAGGCATGAGTTTGAGCATCGAAACATGTACTTATCCAAGAAATTCATGACTTCAACATTGCATTAATAAAATATATAACCAACTAATATAATTTTACTTGACCTAGTTGATGAATACATGCAAATAATCTCCTAGTACAGCCACCTCCACCCTTTCAGCATTAGCTATTGACAGAATAAAATGCTTCATATAGTCAAAAATGCATATACTCGCCTAATGAGATAGAACCACTGTCTTTCATCACAATAACCTAATGAACTGAGTCAGCTATAATTTATTGACTGCACAGATACTTGTTCAAGTGTATTAGACTAATTGTATACCCATCTCTCACATAGAGAGTCGAAAAGAAAGGGGGAGCCAGTGACTTACCTGCACCATAGAGATCATGAAGAAGAGGGGCAGCAGGGGTGAGGTCACGAAGATCTGAAAACCTGGCTGATGGATCTGGTGTTGTCGCGCACAAAGTGATGTAGTAGTGGAGGTGGCATAGGCTGTCGGGCTCGGCCTTGGTGTGTGCAAATTGCGCTGGTATGCAGAGCTCCTGAATGCTCTCTGAAGCTCGCCATCCATAAACCAAATCCAAATCAGAACGCAACACGAATCCATCACAACTACTGACACGAGAAATAGAGGAGAGAGGGCAACAGGGGCGCATCGAATGTAGATCTTGATAACGCATTCCAAAAAACCATCAACCGCCGCTGCCGTTTCCTCCTATCTGAGGTGACACGCGGAGGGCAACAACCATACATGGCTCGCGTCGCGCTGCCAGCCATTTGGGGTGGCCGGCGAGGTGGTGCCTGGGAAGGAGGAGATTGAACGGGGCAGTGGCTTAGATCCACCTCGATCTGAATGGGATCAAACGCAGGGAGAAATCCCATGATAGGGGATGGGGGTCGAGGGTGAGGGGCGGAGGTGGTTCAGATGGGAGGAGACGCGCTGGAGGTGTGGGGTGGCCGGCGATGTGGCGCTAGGAAGGATTAGGTCGCATGGGGCAGAGGTGGCGCGCGTGGGTGGATGAGTGGAGACGAGGGAGGGTGAATGGGGTGGGGGTATGGAGACGAGGGACGCGGCCTGACCTAGGTGATTTTGGGTCTTCGGCCCAAAATTGAAACCTCCGGCGCCAAATTTGGCAATGCGCCCAGCACAAAAATTTTAGTGGGTGAGAGCCTGCGGGGTGAGTCCGGGAGCGTTGGATCGAGATATTTGCCTACGACTGAGATTCACTTCAGCAAGGTGATCTGTGGATAGCCCTTTCCTCAATTCTGATTGGCTGGACAAGAGTGTGCATGGATTTCAAGGCTTTGAGGCCAAACAGCCGATGTTATGACCAGATTCATGGTATAGTTTGTGATAATGTGCCTATATTGTGTACGCATGTGCTACATGGGATGGCGAACAATGTTGCAATAGGAAGTTTTTCTTTTCATCGCACAGAAAAGCCATTTTCCATTTTCCGAGTGTCAAAATCGGGGTGTTTTGTAAAGCAACCACCAAATGGCTAATTCAAAATACCACCACCCCACTTTAAAAAAATACTAAACCACCTTAAGTGGACAATTTCCTAACCGGGGTTTCTCAAACCTTTCCTTCCACCACTTGTGAAAAAGACAAATTCCTGCCGAATCGGTAGGAAGTGGGTCCGATTTGAACTACAGGTACATAATCCAATGCTCACCATTTTTTGAAAAAATTATTTTTAGACTCACAATATGATGTTTCTTCAGTGATCCAATGCAAGTTTAGCGAGGATCATCCCATATCTTAATGCCTGTTGTTTTGACCATAGTTTGAAATAGAAAAAAATTAAAACGGGCATAAGAAATTCAAAAACGGTCCGAACAATGTAAATCCTTCGTATGGTGTCATATTATGTGACATAGTAGCAAGGAAAAATACCAAACTTGGTTTATTGATTACATATCAAAAAAACCTTCATAGAAATGACCTATCATATTCGAGGTTTCGTGGCTTTCAAGCCAAATGACCAATATTATGGCCAGAATCGTGACATAGTTTATAATAATATGCCCATATTGTGCACGCATACGCATATTGGGACAGCGAACAATGTTTCAGGAGGAAGTTTTGGAGGAAGTTTTCCTTTTCTTCGCACGGAAAAGCAATTTTCCATTTTTCGAGTGTCAAAATCGGGGTGTTTTGTGAAGTAACACCAAATGTTCAATTCAAAAATGCTACCACCCTATTTTTCAAAAATACTAGACCACCTTATATAAACAATGTCCCAACCAGGGATTTTAAAAACTTTCCGTCCACCCCTGGTGAAAAACACAAATATCTGACGAATCGGTAGGAAGCGGGTCCAATTTAAACTACAGGTACATGATCCGATGCTCACGATTTTTTGAAAAAATCATTTTTAGACTCACAATATGACTTTCTTCAGAGATCCAATGCAAGTTTAGCGAGGATCATCCCATATCTTCATGCCTGTCGTTTTGACCATAGTTTGAAATATGAAAAAATTAAAACGGGCATAAGTAATTCAAAAACGGTCCGAACAATGTAAATCCTTCACGTGCTGTCATATTATATGACATAGTAGCAAGGAAAAAATATCAAACTTGGTATATTGATTGCATATCGAAAAAATCTTCACAGAAATGACCTAGCATGTTCGAGGTTTTGTGGCTTTCAAGCCAAACGACCAATGTTATGGCCAGAATCGTGACATAGTTTGTGATAATGTGCCCATATTGTGCATGCATGCGCATATTGGGACGGCGAACAATGTTTCAGGAGGAAGTTTTCCTTTTCTTCACATGAAAAAGCCATTTTCTATTTTCCGAGTGCCAAAATCGGGGCATTTTGTGAAGTAACACCAAATGTTTAATTCAAAAATACTACCACCCTGTTTTTCAAAAACACTAGATCACCTTACATGAACAATGTCCCAACCAGGGATTTTAAAACCTTTCCGTCCACCTCTGGTGAAAAAGACAAATTTCTGTCGAATTGTAGGAAGTGGGTCCGATTTGAACTACATGTACATGATCTGATGCTCATGATTTTTTGAAAAAATCATTTTTAGACTCACAATATCATTTTTCTTTAGAGATCCAATGCAAGTTTAGCAAGGATCATCACATATCTTCATGCCTATTGTTTTGACCATAGTTTGAAATAGAATTTTTTTGAAACGGACATAGGAAATTGAAAAACGGTCCGAAGAATGTAAATCCTTCGCACGGTGTCATATTATGTGACATAGTAGCAAGGAAAAATACCAAACTTTGTATATTGCAAGTGTCTCAAAAAAACCTTCTCAGAAATGATCTATCATGTTCGAGGTTTCATGGCTTTCTGGTCAAATGACCAATGTTATGGCCAGAATCATGACATAGTTTATGATAATGTGCCCATATTGTGCATGCATGTGTATCACGGGATGCAAAACAATGTTATAGGAGGAAGTTTTCTTTTTCGTCGCATGGAAAAGCTATTTTCTATTTTCAGAGTGCCAAAATCGGGGTGTTTTGCGAAGCAACACCAAACGGCGAATACAAAATGCTACCACCCCATTTGTCAAAAATAGTAGACCTACATGAACAATTTCCCAACCAAGGTTTCGCAAACCTTTCCATCCACCCCTTGTAAAAAACACAAATTCCTACCGAATCGGTAGGAAGTGGGTCCGGTTTCAATTACAGGTACATTATCTGATGCTCATGGTTTTTTGAAAAAAATCATTTTTAGACTCACAATATGATATTTATCCACCAAAATATTTGCAATACTCAACCACTAGATTCAAACCTAAGATTCTGAATTCAAAACCCTAGTTTTAAAATCATAATTTGAATTATATGATATTGTCCCTTCTATGGACTAATGTGGAATTAGTAGATCAACTATTTTTAAGTAATCATACTATTTATAATTAACAACCCAATATGATCTACTGAAATTTATAAAAATTTAGAGACAAAAGTCAATTCTTTTAGGCTTCTTATGAGAAAGATACAAAAGAATTAAGAAAACAAAAAAGAAAAACGAAAAAAACTTAACCGTACCTAATCTACTGCGCCCAAGGTCAAAGACCGGCCCAAGTTGCGCTCCCAGCGAGGCCCATTAAAATAAGCCCACGGGAAATACTAGCCGCCAGGCCCAGGCCTAAACGTAGAGAATACTCATATAGCCGTAGCGCGGTAACATTTCAATTAATAAAGCCTATTATTGCAAAGGACTCACATGCGCAACAGCCAAATAAAGCCTTTATAGTGTCGCTGTAGTTGTATGACAGCAACATTCAGTTGATGTAGTGGTTATGCATGCGATGGATGCTGTGCGAGGTCGTCGGTTCGAACCCTGGCGAACTCTTTTTTGACTAATAATCCCACCACCAATACCTGCATGTTTTTTATAAATCTGGGTGGTGCCCGTGTGTCGTTTTTGACTAATATAATCCCACTAGATAGGTCCTACACACCAGTTTGGGGCAACTATGTGCCCTGGTAGATTGAAACAGTGCCACATAAGAAGATATGGACACATGTAAAAGACACGTAGTCAAAAACTGACACATAGACACGTTACATAGGCGCAATTGCTGGACACATAGACACGTTACATAGGCGCAATTGCTGATGTGGCCGACTACTCCATTCCATTTATGATAATTTGGACACCATGACAATTTTAAATCGTCATAGTGAGCTACAAGTAACGTTGTAGGTTGTACCCACTAGGTTATGATGATTTCAGCTAATGAAACTATGACGTTTTATAGCAAAATCGTCGTAATTTTTAGGTTTTAGGCCCTCTTGAACTACTAACAACCATCTAGTGCAAAATCGTCATAAGTCTATGACGATTTTGTCCATGGTCACTATCAAAAGGTCATAGACTGACACATTTCTTGTAGTGGAAGCCCATGACGGTTTGGCTGATACGAAGCATACAAGAACACAGACTCCTGACAGAACAAGACAAGGAAAGTACAAGAATAGACTAGATACAAACTGTAACTTGTAAACCAACTCGTACTAGTACCCGAGACCTAGACTCCTCATCTATTAAGGCTAGGAGGGGCCAATGAGGGGCGCAACCAATCTTACAATACACACACCTCTCTCTCTCTCGACGAGATCGCATCTAGACGACTCAACGAGTTTGTACTCTCCAATGAAAAAACGAGCAGACAAGTGGGAAGTAGGGTTTCCTCTACGAGGGCCTGAACCTGGGTAAATCGCCTCCCTTGTTTGTCTGTTAAGCCGACAAAATCCCCAGCGCTCTCTCTTTCCACGAAACATAAGTCCATAATCATGGGCATTGCCGAGATCACCCCTCGTCACCATCCATTCCAACGATGTTCCTTTTGCCTCTCGTCGTGATTTACTACAAGAAATGTGTTGACTAGTGACCTTTTCTTAACGACCATGAAATTTTTGGTTATAGTTTTATGAACATCCTGAACCAAATAGTCGCAAGGCATCTTGGAGGGTCTAAATCTTCAAGAATTATGACCAATTTTTTAATATAGTCATAATTTTCTGACAAGAAATGGTCATAGATGAATATCATTGGTTTAGTGCATTACATTTAACTGATTACGACCAATTTCAATGGTCATGCATCAGGCCTTAAAATGACTGGTTTGCCACTCAACAATTTTACCGCCCACGTGTCAACCTCCATTCACATATCTAAATAATTCTTGGTCCAAATTTATCAATGACATGCGGGACCAACTGAGTAAGTAAAGATCAGATGAAAAATTTCGGAAACTTGCACACGGGACGGAATCCTCTATCCCGCCTCTTGGTCCCGAAATTTTGGACCAAAGTAAATATCCCCCGTCCCCTTCCCAGGACAGCCTAACCCTAATTCCTTTCCACAGTCCTGAGCGTGCGTCGCCGCCCCATCGTTTCTCCCCTCTCCACCACCCAGCGAGCCCCCATATCCCTCGCCCCATGTATCCAGAAGATATGAAGCTGCCGAGATCGGCGGTCCCGTCAACGTACGCCTCTACGATGCTGCAGCTACCACGATGCCAGAGGAGGTCTCCCTACGGCGCGCGTCGGTGATGTTCCGGGTGGGCGCAGCGGCGGAGGGTCCCCTCCATCCCCTCCTTCCTCGTCGTCAGGGCTAGTCCGGTAAGCCTCCCCCTCTGCTTCGCACCTCTGTTCTTTTCCTCGATCTGATCCCACTATGGGATTCCTATTGCATCCATCCTCATCTCGAGTCGATGCTCAGGAAGATGAATCAAGCGGAGGGCTGGACCGTCGAGAAGAAGACAAGGGCCCTTGGAACTTCAACCTCATATTGCTTGACCTACTGCGCCTCATCGCATGCTGCAATGAGCGTGCACGCGGCGTATGCAGGGCCCCGTGGCATCGGCGCCTGCACCATCACGCTCACCACCGATGGCCTCAACGCCATCGTCGTAATCTACATCGCCGGTGGCCCAACTACAACGACTAGGCACAACTGCATCCTCCATCACACCATCGGCATCCATGACTTGTCCTAGGATCTTCTCTGGTTCCAGACGCGACGTATATGTTCAATCTATGGCCTGCAATGTCGATATCCTTGGACATGCTACTGATGTTCACCCTAGGTTTGTGCATTTTGTCCTCTTCTATCTCCTGCACATTATCTGTTCTGTCCTCTCTTGACGTAATCTTCAAGTATCATAGTTATGTCCTCAACCATCATGGTTAGTGACCATCTAAATATTTTCTTTCGTCTCGCCACACATGTGGATTCATACAAATTAGTGATGTAATTATGGTCATATTGATGTGGTTTCCTGATATCCTGACTACACCTAATGTTCAACATCATTTACCTGCTGGCAACTATTGGTGTTCTGATACTACAAATTTAGACATTATTTTGTGCTCTCTATATTTATTTTCTTTACTGATACACTGAAATCTTAAATTTGTGTCCCCTTGTTTATTAAATCATGCATCAAGCATCTGCTGTACTTGTGGATTGCTTTTCTTAACATACATCGGCTTCTGCGTTACAGAATCTTAACCACTAACTAACAATCAGGGAAAGAGAAAGTATGCATCATACTGTTGGGAATTATTGTTTTTAAAAGATGTAGAATCTTGAACAGATGCTTGCATGAGATATTTCTAATATTTGTCAATAGTAAATTTTTACAGAAGTCTTATTTTTTCCTTTGTGGATCTTACTGCACCTGGGAGGTCCATGTTTTGTTCTTAGTTAAGGGCCAATACTAAGTACGAGGAGTTATTTCAACACCCCTTTCATGGATTATGTACCATTAGCAGATGCAAATGAAACAACATTGGACATGAATGACTGCTATCATTTTAACTCGGTCAAAATATTGCAAACAAGATAAGCTTTGTAGTTTTGTTACTAAACTATAAATATTTTGGGTGGCTTGGTTTGTTTCCTACAGTATGCATGGGGTATCTCAATAAAAAAGAGTATTATTTGAGTCTCAGCTGAAGTGGAAATTGTTCGCCCTGCCACTTGGTACTTCTGTTTACTTTGTCACTTTGTTCTAGAAAGGTATACTTATTAATTATGGAGTTCCTCCTTGGAAGAATTATAGATAATACTTGCTATTCAAGCCTATGTTAAATTGGGCTGCTCATTTCCTAGCACTAAGAATGGGGTTACATGTTGAGTTGCCGGTAAAAAATGCATCAATCTGCTGTTTTGTTTTATTATGTGCATGTTCGACCGGCTATTTTTTGATGCGTATGAAGTTCCTTGGAGCTAGAGGAGTCGAGGAAGAGGGATCAGGTTTCCTAGATGCTAGAGGATCAGGGTATGTTGGATATGCCTCGGTATACCCTGCGTCTAAATGCAAGCTATTCTCAGTTTAACCAACTGGCAGATTAACATTGTAGGTCTGCTTCTAATGCATCCAAGACTGTGTCCATGCAGCTCTCGCTAAGATTAACAAAGCTTAGAATGCATGCAAGCCTGCTGCCAAGCGCATCTCATTCAAGTTAAAAAAAGCTGAGCTAATGCATGCAAGCCCGCTGCAATGCATGCCTCAGATGGGTTGATTAGTGTAATAGCTTTGGTAGATACTTAGAACCATCGGATTGATTACTGCTTTGGACAATAATCTACTTGTATGTTATGAAAGCAAAAGAAATATCTAGCTATTGTACCTATATTTGCTAGCCAGGGATGTCTTCATCACTCCGCTACCTCCCAGGCTGAGTTCCTCACGGTGACCCGTACCCGGAGATTGGGGCGGCACGACCCTTGGTGCCACGGTCCGCGTGTGAGCGTGTGCAGATCATGGCGAGGGAGTGGAAGGAGGCGGTGAAGCTCAAGGAAGGGGTTGAAGGGGCCAAGCCCCCTGCCCCCAACGCGCACGCCTTCCTGCAGCACATTCGCGGTTGCAGAGATGACTGGTATGTGCTCGCTTCTTGCCTGTTGATGCATTTCTTGCTGCAAATTTTGTTCGCCAGTTCATTAGGCCTTGTGCACACCAATTGTTTCTTTGGCCTTAGTGCGCTCAAATACTTTAGACAGTCCATTGAAATCCAGTGGTCTGCTATTTCGGGCACACTATGTGAATCCTTTGTGGTCTCTTCATATGGATTCGAATAGTAGAAGATAGAAACTGATTGTATCCAATTCTATATGCTCATCGTATGAATGCAGATAACTACATAGTAAGATTTGTTCAATTGGAAGTATTAGCTTTCAAAAATGTTACGACTATCCATGTGGTCAATTCAATAACATGAATCATGTGAATAACACCATACAGTTTTCTGCTCCTTCATCTGTATGTAATACTGTAATATCGAAATAGCAAAATTAAGCCTTGTTGTCTCATGCACAACTTCGAAACCTTGTTCGCTTAATGCTAAATCGTGATTTTGCTTAACTTGCTTTAGTTTGGATATCTATGCTGATAGATTTTGATACCCATGTCAAGGTTGTAGTTTGGTTCGTACTTCAGAAGCTGTGATTTTTTTCTCTTGATACAGAATGTCCTGTACTCTATTTAAGAGTGACTTTGTTTTAGTTTAGTAATGCCTTAACTTAGCTTTTATTTCATCATATTCCTTCCTATGAAGTATGAACAGATACTTCCTATCTCACACATATTACCTATCTTTTGTCTGAAGCATGATTATGTACATGCCGTATAATTCATTTAGATATTAGTCAATATTTTCCAGGAATGGATCATCAATCTTATAAAAAGGTTTATTTTCATATTGTTGGTTGTATTCATTGGAGATATGATATACATCTTATTTTTCTCTAGTAGCTATAGTACTTCTAGTTATAAACTGATAGTTTGTATATCTCATATGATCTGATCAAGGTGTGTATACCATGTAAGCTTCTTGGTTATTAATAATCATTGTAGCTCTTGTGGTCCGGGACCCTTCTTACTCTTTGTAGCTAATTATCTAGCTTAGTCTTGATCTCCAAGATCAATTTGGTATCCCATGTTCTTAATCTCTGAACGTAGTACAAGAAAAGTAACTGACTTGTTACTCCCTTCTTATGGTATCTGCACATCATAAATTTGGTATATGCACAACTTAAATATCTTATGCATGTATCTGTTTTGCCCTTATTTTTTTACTTACTTTGACCTGCAGCATCCTTGACATTCTGCTCCACATGTCTTGCAGATCTCCCAGTACAACTACAGCTCCAGACTGTCACCACCGATTTTCAGTGTCCAAGAACCACAACAAGCTGGATACTGTGGTTTGATTTTCTTTATATTTTAGTGGCTGGATATATGATGTGAACCATTCATGATTGTAATGTACTGTTGTATGAAATATTAGTGGCCCTGTTGAATCAGAATTATTTCATGTATCTGTTGGTTCTAATAAAATCTTTTGCTGTTAATTATACTATTTAAATGTCAGAAAATAAAGACCTGGAAAAACTTATGAGCGGGACCTAATTTGTGCATCTAACAATTAGGGCCTACTGACACATGGGACCGTAGCAAATTAAAAGGCTGAAAATTTAGAATAAATTGTATGTAAAAAGGCCATGGCCCAAAAATAAAAAGGTTGAATTGTTAGGCTTGGCCTGTGTAGATGACTAAATTGATAATTAATAAATGGGCAAATTGTTGGGCTAGGCACATTTAAAAGGCTGAATTGGACCAGGCTCAATTTGCTGCCACATCAGATTCCATGCCAGATTGGCTTATGTGGACAGGCTAGAATGCCATGACCAAAATTTTGGTCATGGAAACTATGACCATCTATTTTGGTCATAGTAGTTCACGACCAATTTAAAAAATAGGTCGTCAGTTGTTTATAGTGACGCTCGGTATGTGACCTACAAATTTTGGTCATAGAAAGGTCATAGATGAACTACTATGACCTTTCTATGACCAATATTTGGGGTCACCAGTTAACACATTTCTTGTAGTGATTACACGATTTGATAATTTTGGGCTGGTTACAAAGAAGCATTGGCATTGGGCCACGTCATTGTCGAAAACCCCAGACTCACTTTGGGAGGTGATTTTCCAACCAACCGGTTTTGTTTTGTATATAACCAATTAACCATGGTAGTGAGATAATAGTCTTCAAGACTTCAAACTCGACACCCTCCACCCATCTAACATGGAACATCATCGTCTTGTACAATCCCGAATAGTCAACTGCCCACATCTCTTCGATCCTGCCGCCTTGTACTCTTCCTTCACTAGTAGAAAACGGACCTTTGGTCCAGAGCATTAGTCCCGGTTCTGGTATAAACCGGGACTAATGCCCTAGTCCCAATGGCTAGAAATGGCCGCAGGGCCCAGAAAACATTAGTCCCGATTCGTACGAGACCTTTAGTCCCGGTTCGTTTAACAAACCGGGACTAAAGGGTCAGGCGCTGGAAAGGAGCGGATGTGTGGAGCTTTAGTCCCGGTTAGTTAAACGAACCGGGACTAAAGGGCCCGACTATATCTTCTTCGTCTCCCCTGCCCGAGCCATTTCAAGCTCACACAAGCATCTCCCTCAAATTTCTTCCCTCAAGCTCGAGTTCTTGCCGATTTTTATCAAGATTTGTGAAGATTTTTTGGCTCCACATCTATCTAAGGGTCCTAAGAGGTTTGCAACTTCATCCTTTCATATTTTATTGCTAGTTTTACCTCATTTCATGCTCTAGAAATGGAGGGATTTGTGTGGATTCTATCTCTATATATCTGGTTAATTTGGCACATATAGTCCTTGAAATTCATTTGATTCATCGAAGCACAGAGATACATGAGTTCATCCTATCTGTATATCTTGGTTTGGCACATAGTCTCGAAATTCAGACGATTCACAGATGCATCATGCCACCGTCGAGTAACAAAATATCCTTCTTCTTCTTCAACCTACCGTCACAAAATCCATTGCAACAAAAATAAGAACCAAACCTATGAAGGCATACATATATATAGTGGCGCCCTAGCATTTTAATCATCGACCATTTAAGCAACCCAAAAACATGAACACGTCGGGGAGCTACCAAGTTAAATTAGGGAGTGCCTCTATGGCGAGCTCATCCAAGATGTCTGAGGACGGGATCCTAAGACATCTTCGAGAAGCTCTGCCATAGTGGTGTACCTACTCCCGCACACCATATTTTAGTTTATATCTTCTCTAGCTAGATCAGTATGCTGGTGGAGCTAACTAATTTCACATATTAGGGAGTGCCTCTACGGCGAGCTCCTCGAAGATGTCTGAGGACGTGGTCCTAAGACATATTCGAGAAGCTCTGCCGTAGTGGTTTCCCTGGTCTCGCACACCATCTTGTAGTTCTTCACAAGAATGCATACCTATTTATTGAGTAAGCAGCATAACATAGTGTTGGGCATTGATGACATAATGTCGACACGCTCACCCCTGGCATAGTGCTGCTACCCACCCAAAATAGTGTCGTCATTTACTGGCTTAGTGCTGCCCACTAAGGACATAGTGTCGACATGTTGTCGCCACATCCACATTTAGTCCTGGTTGGTGCCTCCAACCGGGACTAAAGGTTCATCATATCTTTAGTCCCGGTTGTTGGCTTCAATTTTGTTTTTTAGACCAATACTAATTTTATCATCATGATTCTATTTGATGTACTTAATTATATAATGCAGATGAGCCGGCAATGGATGTACACTGACCGACTCTCTAGCGAGTTCATTAAAGGTGTGCATTCTTTTCTCCTTGTGGCCGAGGCAAACAAGCGGAATGGTTTTATGTCTTGTCCATGTGGTGTCTGTCGGAATCATAAGGAATACTCTTCCTCAAGAGTCCTTCATAGCCACCTGTTTCGGTCCGGTTTCATGACCGGCTATAATTGTTGGACCAAGCACGGAGAAAGAGGGGTTATGATGGAAGACAACAAAGAAGAAGAGAATGATAATGTCTACCCTACTATGTCCCCTAAATACGATGGTACTACAATGGAAGACAATGATGAAGAAGAAGATGAAGAACGGGCATCAAATGTGCCCGATGATGATCTTAGTCGGTCCATTGCTGATGCCCTGGAAGAATGCATAACTGAAAGGGAGAGGGTGAAGTTCAAGCAGATGTTAGAGGATCACAACAAATTGTTGTACCCAAATTATGAAGATAGGCACAAAAAACTGGGTAGCACACTAGAATTGCTGCAATGGAAGGCAGAGAACGGTGTGACTAACAAAGGATTTGAAAAGTTGCTGAAAATAATGAAGAAGTTCCTTCCAAAGGATAACGAACTGCCCGCCAGTACCTATGAAGCAAAGAAGGTTGTCTGCCCTCTAGGATTAGAGGTGCAAAAGATACATGCATGCATTAATAACTACATCCTCTGCTGTGGCGAGGAGTACGAGAATTTGGATGCATGCCCAGTATGCACTTCATTGCGGTATAAGATAAGACAAGATGACCCTGGTGATGTTGAGGGCGAGCGCCGCATGAAGAGGGTTCCTGCCAAGGAGATGTGGTATGCTCCTATAATACCACGGTTGAAACGTTTGTTCAGGAACAAAGAGCATGCCAAGTTGTTGCGATGGCACATGGAAGACCGTAAGAAAGACGAGATGTTGAGACACACCACTGATGGGTCGCAATGGAGAAACATCGAGAGAGAGTTCCCGGACTTTGCAGGTGACGCGAGAAACTTATGGTTTGGTCTAAGTACAGATGGCATGAATCCTTTTGGGGAGCAGAGCTGCAGTCATAGCACCAGGCCTGTGACTTTGTGTATCTATAACCTTCCTCCTTGGTTGTGCATGAAGCGGAAGTTCATTATGATGTCAATGCTCATCCAAGGCCCGAAGCAACCCAGCAACGACATTGATGTGTACCTAAGGACATTAGTTGAAGAACTCTTACAGTTGTGGCACGGACAAGGTGTACGTGTGTGGGATGAGAACAAGCAGGAGGAATTTGACCTACGAGCGTTGTTGTGCATAACAATCAATGATTGGCCTGCTCTTAGTAACATTTCAGGACAGACAAACAAGGGATACAATGCATACACACACTGTTTAAATGAGACTGAAAGTATATATTTGGATAAATGTAAGAAGAATGTGTACCCGTGGAATCATCGTTTTCTTCCGCCCATGCACACCCTAAGAAGAAAGGTAACCATTTCAATGGTGAGGCACACAGCCGGTGTAATCCTATCTGCCATACTGGTGATGATGTATTTGATATGGTGAAGGATTTAAAAGTAATCTTTGGAAAGGGTCCTGGTAGACAATCTATTCTGAAGGACAATGTCGGACACGCACCCATGTGGAAAAAGAAATCTATATTTTGGGAGCTACCCTATTGGAAAGTCCTAGAGGTCTTCTCTGCAATTGACG
This sequence comes from Avena sativa, assembly GCA_916181665.1. Classification (NCBI taxonomy): domain Eukaryota; kingdom Viridiplantae; phylum Streptophyta; class Magnoliopsida; order Poales; family Poaceae; genus Avena; species Avena sativa. Next base: position 5,975,516 of record OV702287.1, read on the forward strand.
TGATGCACCTGGCAAAGAATCTTTGTGTGACGCTGCTAGACTTCTTGGGCGTGTATGGGAAGAATAAAGATACACCGTAAGCACGGCAGGACCAACAACGTTTGAAAGAACGAGACGGCATGCATCCAGAGCTGTTTGAAGGTACTGCCAGCTATGCTCTTACCAAAGAAGAGAATGAAATCTTTTTTGAAGTACTTTATAGTATTAAGGTCCCGTCTGGTTTCTCATCGAACATAAAGGGAATAATAAATATGGCAGAGAAAAAATTTCAAAACCTAAAGTCTCATGACTGCCATGTGCTTATGACACGGCTGCTTCCGATTGCATTGCGGGGACTCCTGCCATAAAATGTTCGAGTATCCATTGTGCAGCTATGTGCATTTCTCAATGCAATTTTTTAGAAGGTAATCAGTCTAGATAGTCTACCAAGGTTATAGAAATATGTGGTCCAATGTCTGTCAGCTTCGAGTTGGTGTTCACACCATCCTTCTTCAATATTATGACACACTTCCTAGTTCACCTAGTCGAAGATATTAACATTCTCAGTCCTGTATTTCTACACAATATGTTCCCCTTTGAGAGGTTTATGGGAGTCTTAAAGAAATATGTTCATAATCGTGCTAGGCCAGATGGAAGCATCTCAAAGGGATATGGAACAGAGGAGGTCATTGAGTTTTGTGTTGAATTTATTCCTAACCTTAAGCCCATCGGTGTTCCTGAATCACGGCATGAGGGTAGACTAAGTGGAAAAGGCACGCTAGGAAAGAAATCAAGGATATGTATGGACGGACATTCTCTCACTAAAGCACACTACACAGTTCTGCAAAGTTCCACCTTGGTGGCTCCGTATATCGAGGAACACAAGAATATTGTACACTCCAACAACCCGGGGAAGCCTGACTCCTAGGTTAGAGATGAACATATGAGGAATTTTGGCGGTTGGTTGCTGACACATCTCATGAATGACATCAATATTGGAGAGAAGTTGCACTTGTTGGCTAGGTCACCATCTTCGACTATATTGACTTTCCAAGGGTACGAGATAAATGGGAATACATTTTACACAATCGCCCAAGATAAAAAGAGCACCAACCAAAACAGTGGTGTCCGATTTGATGCAACAGACGAGAATGTGCAAAAGGATACATATTATGGTTACATAGAGGAGATATGGGAACTTGACTATGGACCTTATTTTAAGGTCCCTTTGTTTCGGTGCAAATGGGTCAAGCTGACAGGAGGCGGGGTTGAGGTAGACAAGAAATACGGAATGACAACAGTGGATCTCAACAACCTTGCGTATAGAGATGAACCATTTGTCCTAGTCAATGATGTGGATCATGTTTTTTATGTGAAGGACATGTCTACCAAACCGAGAAAAAGGAAAGATAAGAAAAATAATACAACATACCATGAGCCAAAGCGCCACATAGTTCTTTCAGGAAAAAGAAACATCGTGGGGGTGGAGGATAAGACAGACATGCCAAAACATTATGATAAGTTTCATGAAATTCCTCCCTTCGCTGTGAAGGATGACCCAAGAATCCCGTTAAGTAAGGAAGATGTGCCATGGTTACGAATTAGAAGAAAACCCTAACAATAGAGATGTGTGGATGTTGGTGATGTACAATATTATTAAACCTTTATTTTTAATGATCTGCTTATATATATGGATATGAACTGTCTCGATCTCAATAGGTAGTATTGCAACTTGCTATGGCCAACAAAAAAGACATTTATTAATATTAGAACATAAAAAAAGTCATAATCATATCTAGCCCTATAGTACACAGCTTCAGGGTCATCTTCGGAATCGTCATCGTCATCGTCATCATCGTTGCTCGTAGAACATGGCTGGATCCTTAGCCCTTCCCCGACTTGTGCATAGGGGAATGGGGCAGGGGCACCTGCCACTCCAGCCTCGGATTCACGATGCGTGGGGGAGAGGGATCCTAGATGACGACCCCGGTATGCCCTCGGCCTTCACCACCACCACCATTCTTATGGCTATGCGGCTGGTGAAAGTGCGGGTACCTCATGCGAGGATGGTCTCCCATGGCGATGCGCATCACGCCAGCGATAGTCTGGTTCGCCCACCACAGGCCGCGATCGAACTCGTTGTGGTTCACTAGGGACAGGCCATCACCCTCGTACCTGGCGAGCTTCCTTTCCTGCCGGTTTGCGAAGAAGGCAAACTAGGTGTCGAGGTTGTCGGGATCCCAATGGGGATCCATCCGCTGCTCCGGCGTGAGATCGAGGTAGAAGTGGTTCATGATGGCCGCCTGGCGGGCTGAACCTTGAGGCACAAGAGGAACAGGAATCCCTCCAGCGCTCAGCATCCAGCCGGCGGGCAGCCGGTACCCCGGCGGGCATGGGTAGCTAGAGGCGCACAGCACCTCGGTCTCCCCGAGCGTCATAAAGGCCCAGTAAGTGGTGTCCATTGTTGTGAGAGAGAGAAGGTGTGGATGTGTGGATGGACATGGCGGTCGGCCTAGATATACAGGGAAATGGCGGGAAAAATGGCGGGAAGCGAGGGGAAATGGCGGGAAAACATGACGGGAAGCAGGGGAAATGGCGGGAAATATCTAGTCCCAGTTGGAGGCCCCCGAAATATCTTTTTAGTCCCAATTACTCGTTTTAGTATGAAATATTATATTTCTAATGAGTATATTATTTTTTGTGAATAGCTTGGTATATTATATGTATTTTTCTATTTTTTAAATAATAAACTATATATTTCCAACATTTATACTAAATATAATACTTGTTCAACAATAAATAATTTCATTTAAGTTGTATAATATAGTATGATAATAGATTTAAATTATAGATCTTCTTTTTCTGAAAATTTTGATATATAATACATAATTTTCTGAAAACTATACACCGATTTTCTTTTTGGGGCCAAAAACCACCTTTAGCCCCGGTTTGTAATACAAATCGGGACTAAAGGTCTAAAGGGGTATGCGCGCGGGAATAGCAGCGGGCCGAAAATACCTTTAGCCCCGGTTTGTAATACAAACCGGGACGAAAGGGTGACCTTTAGCCCCGGTTTGTAAATACAAACCGGGCTTTAGCCCCAGTTTGTATTTACAAACCGGGGCTAAAGGTCACCCTTTGGTCCCGGTTTGTATTACAAACCGGGGCTAAAGGCAGGGGGTATAAATACCCCCACCTCCACCCCAGGTCGAGCCACGACCCGGAGAGCTTGATACCCTTCTTCCCTAGACGAACCGCCATCGTCTGTTAACTCGCGCGCACCATAGAGGATCTCGTCGTGGAGGATGCCGCCGCCCATGTGGAGGATCTCGTCGTGGAGGATGCCGCCGCCCGTCGTCCGTTAGCTCGATACCGTCCTTCCCGTCGCGCTGCCGTTGTCACCCGCCGCGCCCATGGAGAGCTCTCTGCCGCTGCCTGTGTCCTCCGCCGCCCTGCAGGTGAGGTCGATTTATAGTTAGTATAGGTTAATTAGTTTAGGTTTAGAGTTATTATTATTAGGTTAATTTAGAGTTAGTATAGGTTAATTAGTATTAGGTTTATAGTTATAGTATATAGGTTAATTTATTTAGTATTAGGTTTATAGTTAGTATTAGGGTTAACTAGTATATGTTAATTAGTATTAGGTTTATAGTTAGTATTAGGTTAATTTATATTAGTTAGTATTAGTTGTTTATAGCTAGGTTTATAATATTTGTAAAAAATATCTATTTATATAGTAGTTAGTTTAGGTTTATAGTTAGTATATGTTTATAGTTAGTATTACAAACCGGGGCTAAAGGTGGGGGGTATAAATACCCCCACCTCCACCCCGGGTCTAGCCACGACCCGGAGAGCCCGATCCTTCCTAGGGCTATAAATAACCCTAAATAGATGTTTATAGTAGTTAGTATTAGGCTATTTTCTTCATTGTACCTTGTGCCTTCTCTTGTCAAAACAATTTAATTAGGGCTAGTTAGGGTTAGTTAGAATACTTAGTTAATTAGATTTAGTTTAGTTAGTCTTAGGTTTAGGGTTAGTGTTATTAGGGAAATACTTAGTGATTTAGTTACTGTTTATGTTTTATGATTGATTATTGTTATTATATAGTTATGCCGTGTCCTCCTCGTTTGAGCGTACTAGACTCTGTCGGGTCCGGGGATGTCCGAGCCTGGGCTCCGCCTGGCTGGCACTGGGAGGAGCTACCTATCGGGACTCGTACCTTGGTGAGGAATTCGGGTATCATCGTTGACCCAGAGCTTCTTTGGTGGCATCCACGAGGTCCAGGAGTGGTGCAGAGGGAGCCGGCCGCTGAGGAGGTGGTACGTCGTCATATCAGGGAGGAGGACGAGCACGTCGTCAGACCAGGTTCTCCCATCTCTGGTAGGTTCACGGATCTCACCCGAGCTATTCTCCCGTGATGGTTCCTGTTCTCTGGGTGCAGAGCTGCCATGGCACAGAACACGACAGCCGAGTTTGCTAGTTTGATATTATGAGCGAGATGTATTATTGTACTTTATCTTAATGCAAAATTGTTTCATTATTAGTACGTAATTTTTTGTATATCCGAGTCGTCGCAATTGTAATATTCTTTTACTTAATGCAAAATTCTTTTATATTTTTCTGTATTAGCTAAGCTATGGACGGTAGACAGAATGAAGATGAGCTTCTCAACATGATAGATGAGGGTACTGGAGGTTCTTATTACGATGATGGCTCCTAGTATCTTAATTGTATGGAGGAGACGATAGTGGAGACGATGGTGCTGACCATGGTGGAGACCATGGTGAAGACACCTTAATAACAAAGTCCGGCGAGGTATATAAAGCCTCTACCGCTCGATCACTAGTATAGGTGCACTAATTGATTCGTATATATGTACTGACGAATGTTTCTTCTCTTAGACCTCCGCATCGGACCAATCTTCTACAAGGAAAAGAGGCCCGGCACAAAAGTTGCCCGCTGATGTCCGTTTTAGTATTGACTTAGTCTCTGCGCTAGGTCAACCGTTGGATCCCAAACAATCTGTGAATGCATTTGTACATCAATGCAGAGTGATTGTTAGAGACATCGTCCCGATCACCACGCGACAGTGGAATAAGCCAGGAAAGAAAAGGGATCCAGCTGGGGCTAGTTTTGTAGATGACAGAGCGAGAGATGCGATGTCGAATTCTCTCATGACACATTTCACCCTACCAGTCTTGGAGACTGATGAGCTCACACAGCAAATGAGCAAGAAAGTCAAGGAGTGGGCTCTTAAGAAGATGGGCGGACTATTCAAGGACTGGAAGAAAAGATTGTACCACAACTATGTATTGAAGAAAAAAACTCCTCCATTCACTGGCCCACTAGAGAAGCAGCAGGATAACTGGGCCGCATTTGTGGAATACAAGACCTCAGCACCAGCGGTGGCAATGTCAGAAAAGAATAAGCTAAATGCAGCCAAAAAGAAATATCACCATCGTATGGGCATAGGTGGTTACAAGAGTGCCATGCCTAAGTGGGATAAAGCTGAGGCCGACCTGGCGGCTAAAGGGGTCACTCCAGCTATGTCTGGTTGGCCCTTGAGGTCAAGAAATTGGTTACTGGGGCATGGGGCATCGTATGACCCAGAAACAGGCGAGATTGTTCCAACCAAAGAAGTTGCTGCACCCAAGGATGATCTTATTAAAGTGATAAAAGAGGTTAAGGAGGGAAAGTTTGTTCTCGATAAAGAGAACGATGAGCTGACAAAGGCCCTCGGTAATCCTGAAAAGGCTAGACAAACAAGAGGCTTCGGACCTTCTTGTCCATGGGCTATCGGGTTTCCCGAGGACCTTGACACCTACAGAAGCCGATCGAGAAAAAAAAAGCGGCAAAAAGAGGAGGATGCAAAGCGGTTCGCGAGGTTCGAAGCCATGTTGCAGGAGCATCGGTAGTAGCTTAATGAACTTAAAGGACTCCAACAGCAAGATCCTGCACTAGACAATGTGGTCGACCCATCTCAATGGAAAAGCGGCGTGGCTTCCACGGAGGGCCACGCTAATGACGCAACGATGGATGTGTACCCCGTGGATGCAATTAAGAAGAAGACTATTTGTGAGCTGCATGTTGAACTAAAGAACATATCCATGAAAGTGGCGGTCGGCTTTGCTTTACCTTCTGCACCGGGAGCGACCTACCATTGCAATCCGATTCCAACTGGTTATGCTCGTGTCGGTGTGGATGAATTTCAACCGCTGTGTCAGTCACTACAGCTTGACATCCCTGGAGGTGAAGGGGAGACGACACTGGGATAAGTCACGAGTGGCTTCATTCTTTGGAAAAAGGAATACATCAAGTTTCCAGGCTCGGCACCAAGGCCATCTTCTCCAACGAGAAACTATCCATCACCTCCAAGGCCATCGTCTCCTCCCAATAAAAGTCCACCTCCAAGGGCACCGTCTCCTCCTAGTAAAAGTCCACCACATCTATGTCTAACCATGACCTCAACATGAGTGATACGTATATTTTGCATCACTATTCTATGTCTTAATTCACTATTATTCATTGATATATTTCGTATTGAGAGGTGATACTTATGTTATTTCATCTATTTTTGCATGGTTGATGACTTTTGGAGCATGGACCGCTGCAGTCAGGATTCTGATGGAAAAGGTGCTGTTTGGAGGCAAAATTCACGAAGATCAGAAAATACGGAAAAATATACGGAAAATCCTATTTTTCCAGAAGACTTAGGATGCCAGAAAATGGAGTGGAGGTGGGCCACAGGGGGCCCACACCACCCCATGGCGCGGGCAGGCCTAGGCCGCGCCAGGGAGTGGTGTGGCCGCCCTGGCCCACTCTAGCCTCCCCCTCTGGCGTATATAAACCTCCCGAAACCCTAAGACTCAGGGAGCGACCACAGAAAGATTCTGCCGCCTCTGCAGGGCGGAAAACACCGAGAGAGAAAGATCTCTTTGGCAGGCAGATTTCTGCCGGGGGAATTCCTTCCCGGAGAGGGGAGATCGTCGCCATCGACACCACCGTCAAGCTGGACTTCATCGGGATCATCATCATCATCACCACCATCAGCACCCTCATCACCATATCCATATTGCTGTAACAATTGGTTGAATCTTACCTATAGTTCATAGGGGAAACTTTCCCGGTGTTGATTACTCTTTGTAGTTGATGCTATTGAGTGAACCATTGAATTATCGTTTATGTTCAGATTGTTATACATCATTATTCCATCTCTGATCATGATCCATATGATGTCTTGTGAGTAGTTCGTTTTGTGCTTGAGCACATGGGAGAAGTCTTGTTGTTAGTAGTGAAGTTGCATTGAGAAAGATTCAATAGATTGTTATTTAAGTTGTGGCGTACTTCTTCTAGTGGTGTCATGTGAATGTCGACTACATGACACTTCACCTATATGGGCCTAGGGGAATGCATTGTGTATTTGGCTACTAATCGTAGGGGTTGCCAGAGTGACAGAAACCTGAACCCCCGTTAGGAAACCATTGCACAAGGGACGTAAGGGTCTTAGAGTTTAAAGCCGTGGTTAGGTTTCTACCTTAATTACTTTCTTGTACTTACGGATGTTTGCAAGGGGTATAATCACAAGTATGTATTAGTATTGGATGGGGCGGTACATTAGAACAGGTTCACCCACACAACACTTAGCAAGCTAAAGAAGATTAATCGACTATATGAAGCGAAAGCACTTGACAGTCTTCCCATGTGTCCTCGAGAACGTTTGGTCATCTATAGAAATACAACCGGCTTGTCCTTTGCTGCATAAAGGATTGGGCCACTTGCTGCATTTATTCCTACTGTCTTTTATTTACTCGTACTTTGTTTACTTGCTTTATCGAAAACCCCTGAAAATCCGTTTGCTAAGTATTTGCAGAGAATTCCTGATCCATACCACTAGCCAGCACCTTCTGCTCCTCATTTGGTTCGACACTCTTACTTATCGAAAATACTGCGATACACCCCCTATACTTGTGGGTCATCAAGACTATTTTCTGGCACCGTTGTCGGGGAGTGAAGCGCTATTGGAGAGTGGAACTGGTAAAGCAAATTTCTAATGTGAGTATTGTTTACTTCTTCTAGTTGCCTTATTTTCGTTATGGATAATTTGCTAAGTTTCTTATTTGATAATGCTACTACCACTGCTCAGGTAGTAGATAAGCCACCACCTGCTGAGAAAGATGTTTTCAAAATACCTGCAAGAATTATTGATCGTGTTATGGATAACTATTATGTTGGGGATGGAACTGTCCATCTTGGTGATCATTTACTCTTTATACACGAATTATGCGGGTTAGTCAAGTGTGCAGGTATTACTACAGATCAAGTTAAGAAGAAGTTATTCTCATTATCGCTAAAAGGAAGAGCTGAGGAATGGTATAAGCTGCTGAAGAATGGTCAAGCTCTGGAATGGGAGGAAATAGTGCCTCTCTTTTATTCAAAGTTTTATCCTCCTAGTGAGATTCATAAAGATCAGAATCAAATATACAACTTTTGGCCTCTTGATGGAGAGAGTACAACTCAAGCTTGGGGGAGATTGAAGTTACTAATGCTCAAATGTCCCATTCATGAGCTCCCCAACAATATTATTATCAACAACCTTTATGCAAGGCTCCCTCTACATGATAAAGATTTATTGGATGCTTCTTGCGCTGGATCATTCACTCGCATGGAAGAAGAAGCTAAATGGGATCTTCTGGACCGTATTCAAGACAATGCTGAAGCTTGGGAGAATGACAAAGGTAGAAAGTCAGGTATAAATTATGATTATGAATCCATTAATCTTTTATGGGAACCGACGACTTTCAAAATATTAAAATGCTTATGGTCTAGACTCACAAGCTATTGCTTCTTATTTTAAGGCTTTTGCTTCCTATATTGAAGTGCCTAAAAAGAAGTGGAATAAGTATCATGAACCTTAGAAAGATGTTGTTAAGAGTGTTCCTGCAAGAAAAACTGAAGTTTATACTGCTAATCATGTTTTACCTGAACCTTATATTGAGAAAATGCCTTTCCCAGTTAAGGTAAAGGAACATTCTATGATGGCTAGTATGGTAGATGAAAGTATGAATAAAGCTATTGAACCTGATAAAAAAATGGTTGATGAACCTACTGTAGCAAATGTGAAATACTTTGTCACTAAGTATGAGGAAGAGGGACACCCTATCCTTTGTAAGGATACCTCTAATATTGTTTCACAAAGTAGTGTTATGAGAGCTAGTATTCCCGTGTTTTCTGTTAGAATAAGTGATCATTGCTATGATAGTCCTTGTGATAGATATATTGTTAAGTTTATGCATGATACTGAAAGTTATTATGAGAGAGGGAAAAGTGTTCTTATGCATCTCAATAATATCAAGTTTCCCCGTTTTATGCTGAAAGTTTTTATGCGGCACTTCTTTTGCCTTCTTATGCAAGTTTCCTATGGATTCAACAACTTGTTTGTTTACAAAATCCCCTTGCATAGGAAGTGGGTTAGACTTAAATGTGTGGGTGTTTTTGCTTCTTAATGCTCTCTTTCGCTTCAGTTTATATCCCTATGAGAGCTTCTTCAAAATTACCATGCCCATCTTAATGGCTATAAAGAAAGAGCTTTATGGGAGACAACCCAATTTGTTTTTGCTTTTAGTTTGTTTTTGTTTATTTGAGTCTTGGAAGTCATTACTTCGGTAATAACCTCTCCTTATCCATTTTTGTTTGGTTTTTGTGTCAAGATCAACCTCTAATGAGAGAGAAGTAAGATTTGGGGAAGTTGTTGTCCCGAAACAGATTTTTGTGCTTCACCGTAAACATTCGTGAGAGATCTCTGTATGTCGGATTGAGCTGTAATTTTTTGTGCTTCTGCCCCAGGTTGTTATTTAACTTTAGTTAGTTTTGCAGTTTTTGATTTGAGCAACAGAAGATTTTCGAAAAAATTGATCTTTACCTGCTGGTCTGTTTTGACAGATTTTGCCAATCTTGCATTTGCTTCTTTATTCGATTTCCTTTTTGAATTCTTTTTGGGTTATCAGAAGGAGTTGCTACAGTAGATTTTTTTTTGATGGTTTTCAGTTGAAGTTGAACTCAAAAGGTTTTATCACTTCACTTATACTAATGTTGCTAATGAGAATTGTGTGAAGTTTTGTGTGAAAGAAATTTCCAGGAAGAGGAGACAATGGTGTAATAAGAAAGAGAAGGGTTTTATGACTCAATTAATAAGAATATGAAGATGAAGATATCGATGATATTCAAGAGATGGCCCCGTAAGAATCTACTAGATACCAAATTCAGAGACCTGCAGAGTCCGTGTTCAAATAGGTAACAGTTCTGGTAAGAAAAGTTCCACGAAAATACAATCCAACTATATTTTTGCAGTTTTCAGTCAATAAGGAAAGTTTCGAAGCGAAAAAGGGACGGAACCGGAGCCGGGGTGGCCCACACCACCCCATGGCACGGGCCCACCCCTGGTTGCGCCACCAGGTGGTGAGGCCACCCAGGACTCCGCCTCCGACTCGTTTTCTCCCAGTACCTTCCTTTTGATATGAAACTTTGTAATATATAACCCCCTGGATCTTCCGAGGTTCGTATATTGTGTTTTCGTCGTGTTTTTGTTTCGATCTGTTTCTGTCAGGACATACTCTTTGAGAGCTTAGAAGCACAATGGTGTCCGCCAAGGATAAAGGAAAGGAGCCTATGGAGGAAAACCTCCGAGACCCCAAGTAAGGGCTGGTACCTTCAGTCACTTGCCCTGCATCAACGGAAGCCCTACGAGTCACTAAAGAATTCTATGATAAGTACCGAGACTTGAAGAGGAAGGTGGACATGCTTCAATGGGAGAATGATAGGCTTCGTAAGATGGTAGAATATTTCCTCACGTCAACTAAGGAAATAATACCACCACCACCGAAGGAGTAATTTGTCATCAGGTTTGGCACCCCCTTGGTTTATTCCAAGCTTGGGGGAGTGCCGCGGTATCATATCACTATCTTCTATCTTTTTACCTTATTAGTAGAGTCATATCATGAATAGAGGAGTTATTTTGTAGTATGGTTTGCATTATGGAAGTGTCCCCTCTCTCGTTAGATGTATCCCTTGGTGTGAGTTTCCGTTATAGAATATTAATGAGAAGTTCTATCATTCACTCTTTTGCATAGCTTATATTAGTTTCCAATTTGTGGTTATATGATTGATCTTGTTGTTAGTATTGGTATCACTTTGGGATCATTGAGTTAATTTAGTTGGTTTTGGCAAACCTGGCTCGGTCAGTAGCAACACTATTTTTGAGTTGAAAGAACAAGATAAGAGTACTCTAGAGAAAAATAATTTCATCATCTTTCTTTCTTGATTTGCTCATAAGTCTAGTATTCTCTAGTTAAGATCTTTTGTGCTTCCAAGGAAGATTGCATGTTTGCCTTTATCACTTGTATGTTTGTTACTTTCCTTCAACTCTTATACTTGCTACCCAGCCTTGCTAGCCAAAAACCTGTACTAAGAGGGTATTCTTCTCGTGCATCCACCTCCTTAAAACTAAAACCTTTGCCATTTGTGTCCACCATACCTACCTAGTAGCATTATTGCTATTCCAAGTAAATTCTTGTTTTATCTACCTCCCAAATTAAACTTGTTATGTGAAAATTAGTGATTAAAGCTCTCACGAACTTGATGGCACACTTTACTTTCTTGCACTTAATAAACTTGAACCATTGGGTCCTTATTTGTTGCGTATATGCTTGCACTTTATGAGTTGAATTTAGCCGAACCATGTATCATGGGGATCGCTTTCAACACTTCATTGCTACTTGTACCTAGTTGATATCATGTTCTTTTGCTTATGGATCCCGGCGGTGTGAAATAAAAGTGGAACTTGTAAAATCATGGAGTTTATATGTGTGTTAGAGAAACGCCTGGGCCGCTAGCCTAAGTCATGCCTAATCATGGTGGAAACTTGCAGATTAACTATAGTGAGCATTCTGTGAAGCATCCTCAATAAAAACCTATGCAAATAGCAAATAAAAAGATCGCTGAGATGCTCACTGTCTGCTTGCCTTGTCATTTTGATTACGGGATAGCTCCTGTGTCATGTGCAAGGGGTACCCCATTGGCGGTTCTCAATGATACGCATGTATTTACAATGACAAGAGCTTGCTCGTGACTGAAGTTGAGTAGCATGAGGATCGGTACTCATAATTAAGGGGCATGAGATTTCAACTTATAACTTGTCAAGCATATCCTCTTAGTTGTGTCACTTTAACCTTAATCACCTAAAGATGCCTATGATAGGGGCAATGAGAGTTGAAAGCTAGTAAGTATCATAATTTTTGGGAGCTCTTTATGAGACTTGCAGTCCCTGCTTCCCTCTTCGAAGGGACTTTCTTTTACTTTGTAGTTGAGTCAGTAAACCTACTCCCCTCTATCTCAGCAAGTATTTTGAGTTGTTGTGTTTCATTCATATGATGATTTATGCAATCATGTTTTATGTTCCTTGTTTTGCACATTGCTCTTATCTTGAAGTTTACTACTTTGAAAGCTTTCATTGAAAACCAGCTATTCGTGAACCCAGCAAATTATCAACTATTCTTCGACCAACATCTAAGTTTGCCATTACCAATCATGATTCACTTTGTGTTTCTTTATTGTGTTTCCTTTACTCATTGCAAGTTGAGTTATATAATAGTGAGTTGTCTTCTATTATAATCTATGTTTTTGATGAATGTGATGCTTCTTGTCCGTATTCTTTTATCGACTCTTCACTCCATAAACTTGAGGTCATGTTTATTGAGCTCAGTTTCGCTTGGGGACAAGCGAAGTCTAAGCTTGGGGGGAGTTAATACGTCCATTTTGCATCAATATTCTATCTCTTAATTCACTATTATTCATTGGTATATTTTGTATTGAGAGGTGATACTTATGTTATTTCATCTATTTTTGCATGGTTGATGACTTTTGGAGCATGGACCGGTGCAGTCAGGATTCTGATGGAAAAGGTGCTGTTTGGTGGCAAAATTCGTGAAGATAAGAAAATCCGGGAAAATATACGGAAAATCCTATATTTCTAGAAGACTCAGGATGCCAGAAGATGGAGTGGAGGTGGGGCACAGGGGGCCCACACCACCCCATTGTGCGGGCAGGCCTAGGCCACGCCAGGGAGTGGTGTGGCCGCCCTGGCCCACTCCAGCCTCCCCCCTCTGGCGTATATCAACCGCCCGAAACCCTAAGACTCGGGGAGCGACCATAGAAAGATTCCGCCGCCTCTGCGGGGCGGAAAACACCGAGAGAGAAAGATCTCTCCGGTAGACAGATTTCTGCCGGGGGAATTCCTTCCCGGAGAGGGGAGATCGTCGCCATCAACACCACCATCAAGCTGGACTTCATCGGGATCATCATCATCATCACCACCATCATCACCATTAGCACCCTCATCACCATCTCCATGTTGCTGTAACAATTGGTTGAATCTTGCTATAGTTCATAGGGGAAACTTTCTCGGTGTTGATTACTCTTTGTAGTTGATGCTATTGAGTGAACCATTGAATTATTGTTTATGTTCAGATTTTTATACATCATTATTCCATCTCTGATCATGATCCATATGATGTCTTGTGAGTAGTTCGTTTTGTTCTTGAGGACATGGGAGAAGTCTTGTTGTTAGCAGTGGAGTTGCGTTGAGAAAGATTCAATAGATTGTTATTTAAGTTGTGGTGTACTTCTTCTAGTGGCGTCATATGAACGTCGACTACATGACACTTCACCTATATGGGCCTAGGGGAATGCATTGTGTATTTGGCTACTAATCGTAGGCATTGCCGGAGTGACAGAAACCTGAACCCCCGTTAGGAAACCATTGCACAAGGGACATAAGGGTCTTAGAGTTTAAAGTTGTGGTTAGGTTTCTACCTTAATTACTTTCTTGTACTTACGGATGTTTGCAAGGGGTATAATCACAAGTATGTATTAGTCTTGGATGGGGCGGTACATTAGCACAGGTTCACCCACACAACACTTAGCAAGCTAAAGAAGATTAATCGACTATATGAAGCGAAAGCACTTGACAGTCTTCCCATGTATCCCCGAGAACGTTTGGTCATCTATAGAAATACAACCGGCTTGTCCTTTGCTGCATAAAGGATTGTCCACTTGCTGCATTTATTCCTACTGTCTTTTATTTACTCGTACTTTGTTTACTTGCTTTATCGAAAACCCCTGAAAATCCGTTTGCTAAGTATTTGTAGAGAATTCCTGATCCATACCACTAGCCAACACCTTCTGCTCCTCGTTGGGTTCGACACTCTTACTTATCGAAAATACTGCGATACACCCCCTATACTTGTGGGTCATCAATGAGTCCATCTCAATCTACGCAGCCGCCTCCACCCACTAAGGGCCAAAAGCGGAAGAATATCACCGCTCCGTCGAGTAATACCCGACACCCAAAGCGACAGTTGTCGCCCCTCCCAAGAGTACCACCGGTTCCTCCCAAGAGGGCTTACGACCTGAACGATGAGGAGACCGATGCGGTCGTACGGGCCGAAGTGGATGCTCATTTTAAAAAGAAACAACCTGAGCCAGAGGTCCAAATAAAACCGGAAACTAAGGAGCACTTTAGGAAATTACTGACGCAGCCATCCCAAGCTCAATTAAATGCGCTAGATAACTATACACGCTGTCTTCAGAAGACACTGAAAAAGAAGAGACCAAGTGGTAGAGGAAGCATCACAAAAGACGTTCCCCAGCAGGGAAACAAGCAAAACTATCAAGTGGTAGCGGAAGCATTAGAACAGACGTTCCCTAACTGGGGAAACAAGCAAAACAATTGAGTGGTAGCGGAAAAAGAATCAAAAGAAACGTTCCCTAGCTAGGTAAACATGCAAATCAATCGATGCCCTCGCTCCAAGCGTACATACCCGAACCTCAACTATATGGGGGAGAACCTTTGCATATGGAAACGGCTAAGATATTGGCCGAGCAGTGTAATATGTCTATTCATGACATTATTCATGGCGATGATATGCCCAAGGCTGATGTAGCACCGAAATATGTTCACGGGGAGCCTCTGGTCAGTTCTGAGAGGCTTCGGGATATGCCAACAAAAATGCGACAATTGCATGAATGGTACATGGAAGTATAAAAAAAAGAGCAATATTGGCTCATAGCGAAAGTTCGAAAAGAGCATTACTTCACTGAAGACGAGGTCCCTATTGAATTTACAGAATTCTTTCAGTTATTCAATCTAAAGGAACTCGACAAATCTATCCTCAGTTGTTATTGTCTGTAAGTGATTACTTTATTTATGTAATTAAGTCTCTAGCTCAGCTTGTTCAATTCATTGCCGGTAAGTATACTCACTATATTCTTTTATACATTATAATTATGCAGATTGAAGATTCTCGAATGTAAAAAAGGCTATCAACGGATTTGGGTTCATTGACCCACATCGAGTTAATGGAGCTGTGTTAAAGGATAAGCCACTGGAGACCGAGCATAACTTGCTCCGGTTTTTCACGAACCAACATTTCTGTTATGAAATACTATTTCCTTACCACTGCGAGTGAGTGTGTTATTGCCTTGTATACGTTAACTTTTGCTTACTCAATGTTCAGTGTAAATGATGAGTTACCGACGTATGTAAACCTTGCGTAGCTACCACTGGATTTTTCTAAGCATTTCTGTTGACTTAGGAAGAGTTCAAATCATGGACTCATTAAACAAAGACATGGAAGAGTACCGCAACATTATGGATATGCTCCATAGGTAAATTCAACCATTATCGTACTATATCGGTTTCTTTCATTCATTTTCTGAGATATCAAGTAGTTATTAACTCATACATTCATTTTCTTTGTCAGGTAGTGTTTGGACACGGTTCAAGAACAAGGTATGCGGTCAATGGTGTGAGGAGCTGATTTTTAAACCGATCCTGGTAAGTAGTACGAGCTAGGTCAGCGCATCTATTTAATTCTAATTTATGTACATTTATCATGCTAGAGTTATTATTTGATTGAATTCTATTCTTATAAAGTGCACGAGGCAGCCACGGGGGAGTAATCTATGTGGATTCTACGTGTGCGAGTTCATTCTCATCACTACTGAGAAGCCCTTAGAAACTGTTCGAGTAAGTAAACAATATATTCACCCTTTATTTTTATTACAATAAGTTGTGTTGAGTCTAATTCATATGATCTCCTTCTTTATAGTTGGACGTGATGTGGGACAAGCTCGTACCACAGGACCGCCTACTAGCAATCCAAGAGAAATTGGCTGGATTTTTGTTCGATGAGGTCATAGACCAATACGGAGAATACTCTATAGATAGACCCTAAAGCATCCATGTAATGATCTCCATGTAATCAAATAGATAGGCTCTGGACCCAGTTGGGACTCCATGGAATGACCTCCATGCATGTATGCTTGTAAGAGAAATTATATTATATATGCATCAACGTGTACAAGTACTGTGTAGTAGCGTTGTGTATGTATACGAAAACTTGTTTGTAATGAAAACACAGAATGAAAAATAATTGAACACAAAACAGAAAATGAAAAGAAAAACACAAAACCCTAAAACCCTATCTCCTGCCGCGGCAGCCAAATGGCCCAAAACGCTGCCGCGACAGGGAACCTTTAGTCCCGGTTCGTGTTACGAACCGAGATAAAATGTCCTCCAGCCTAGCGTGGCTCACGGGGCCATATGGTGGACCTCTAGTCCCGGTTCGTAATAGATCTGGCAGTCCCGGTTTATAATCCGGGACTAAAGGTCCTTACGAACCGGGTCTAAAGGCCTGGTTTCTACTAGTGCTTCTCTATTATATAATATTGGTGTGAAACTCAATAATTGCAACCAAATTTATCTAACATGGATATTAATGCCAACTAGAATAAGTACTACAATATGTAATATAGATGTCGAAAGTTCTGGCGGATTCAGGCCAATTTTTTACTCACATGATCATGGTGGAGAACTCACACGATCACATTAGAATACACGATGGTTTTCTTGCTCTCAACGTCAGGTCAGAACGGTCTCCCCAGGGGAGTGACAGTGGCAAACAATAGAGACGCCCAACCCCGCATCCCTCCTCCTTCGCCCCTTGGCCATCGCTAGGCACAGCTGCTAGGCAAATCCCCGTGTGGTAGCCGGCAGCAGTAGGCCCTCCTCCCTCGTGCGCGGGGGCACCGGCCGTGGGGGCGGTATCGGCTGCACCACGTCCGGAGCAGCGGCAGTAGGCCAATACGGGTGAGATCTGGGCTTGTAGGGCCTGATCTGGGTCGGGCGGGCCTAAGTGCTCGAGTTGGCGCGAGAGGTGGTCGGCACAGCGATATGCAGCATGGATGGTGGCGTGATGCTCCGGTGGAGGCGAGATGCCAGTCGGCCACGGTCGGGAAGCCTCGGCTGTGGCGGTGCAACATAGACTAGGGGCGTGCGGGTGCCTCTCTTTGTTCTGGCGTGCTCTGGTAGTGAGGAAGCCGGGACGGCAGCCCTGGAATCTTCTTCAATGTGTGCGGCATTGTGCGGAGGCTGTCGTAGGCTCGCAGCATGAGGTGTGTGGCATGAGTTGAGTTTGGTGGTCGGTAGCAGAGGTATGCTGCTTGGCTTGCTGCTCCTTTAGCCCAAACTCCCTTGTTGGGTTTGGTGGTCGAGATCATACTCCGGGCGAAAGCCCCACACTTAGGTGCCAGCGGCGGCATCCTTGGCGTTTTTCTCCTTCTTAAATGCGTCGTTTGGGAGCTACAATCCTCTACTGACTCGAGTGTCTTAGGTTTCTCTGGGTGAAAACCTAAGCTCCTTTGGAGCAGGCGACGGTGACACACACGTCATTACCTTCTAGGAGGCATCGCCTGGGAGTTCTTATTCCTCAATGTTCCACGGGTTCGTGCCTGCTGTGTTGGGTGGCTCTATGGTTGGGGCAGTGGATGCCGAGGCGGCAACCTATGATAGTGGACGTGCGCCGATGTGGCAGCCTTGGGAAGCACTTGCGGTCATGGCTCTAGAAGGCAGGTTTGTGGCTTGGTGAAGGCTATTTGGGAGAAATATGTGAGTGGTCAAATGCCTATATAGTGATGGAACAACAAAATGCGTTCCTTACGCAAATTTCTTCGTGGTTGGGCCAGACATACTGCCGGAATTCTTAAAAAAGATAAAATACGCCTTTCATCTATTATCAACGGTTTAGAGGCTTCTGCAGAAGTTAGGATTTTATCTACCCAAGAGATTGAGCTTAAAAACCAATCAAATACAGAAATTGCCAGACTACTTCGTGAGGAGGAAGTCAAATGGTATCAATGCTCTAAAGCGAAATTCATCCTTGAAGGAGATTGATGACCCAAAATTATAGGGGGTGTATCGCAGTATTTTCGAGGGAAGTGAAACCCAATTTATTGATTCGACACAAGGGGAGCCAAAGAATATTAATAAGCCTTAACAACTGAGTTGTCAATTCAGCTGCACCTGGAAACAATCTTGCTCACAACAGTTTATCAGTAGCAACAGTTTTGTAGTAGGAATAGCAAAGCAACAGCAGTAGTAAAGCAAAGACAATAGTAACAAAAGCAGTAAACAGTGGGATTCGAGTGCGGTAGGCATAGGAATGGATGGACGGGCGTTGCATGGACAAGACAATTCACATAGCAATCAGAACACAGGGCAATTGTAGATAAATAAGATAAAGCATCCAAGTACTAGACAATCCTAGGCATGTGTTCCATATATAGTCATACATGCTCGCAATGAGAACTTGCACAAAATGTTTTGTCCTGCCAGCCCGTTTGTAGCGGGGCCTCTAGGGAACTACTGGCAATTAAGGTGCTCCTTTTAATAGAGCACCGGAGCAAAGCATTAACACTCCATGAACACATGTGATCCTCACATCAACGCCATTCCCTTCCGGTTAACCTGATTTCTGTCACTTCGGGGCCATAGGTTCCGGACAACAACGTGTGTATACAACTTGCAGATAAGACCAGAAACAATACTATCATAATGAATCAATAACATGTTCAGATCTAAAATCATGGCACTCGGGCCCTAGTGACAAGCATTAAGCACAACAAGTCGCAACAAAGTCATAAAGCACTAATAAAAGATACTAGGCACCATGCCCTAACAATCTGATGCCATTACATGAACGATCTCATCCAATCCCTACCATCCCCATAGCCTATAGCGGGGGATTACTCACTCATAGATGGGGGAAACATGGATGGTCGATGGAGAAGCGATGGTGATGACGATGGCGTTGATCTCCTCCAATTCCCTGTCCCGGCAGGGTACCAGAACGGAGTTTCTGGTGTTGTTTCGTGGAATCTGGTGGGGGCGGCAGAGCGGAACTCCTTCTAGAAAAACGTCGAAACCCCCGAAGTTTTTAGGTCAGGAGGCTCCTTATAGGCAAAGAGAGAGACCGAGAGGGTGCCTGGGGGGCCCACACCACCCCCTGGCGCGGCCTGGCCTAGCCCGCGCCACCAGGTGGTGTGGCCACCCCCTGGCTCTTCTCCGTCTCGTATTCTGGCTCCTAGAGTCTTCGGGTGAAATAGAATTTTTGGCATATTTTCCGGGATTTTCCCTGATAGTTGGTTTTCTGCACAAAAAGTAGACACCAAGGCAATTCTGCTGAAAACAGCGTCAGTCTGCATTAGTTGCATCCAAATCACACAAGTTTAGAGGAGAAACAATAGCAAAAGTGTTCGGGAAAGTAGATACGTTTTGGACGTATCAACTCCCCCCAAGCTTAGCTTATTGCTTGTCCTCAAGCAATTCAGTTGAAAACTGAGTGCGATAAAAGAACTTTCACGAACACATTTGCTTCATATGATGTAAATATTCTCAGCAATGTGATCAACTACTTAGACAGTTCATAATAAAGAGTATGCAACTGAGTCTACTTAATAGTCATTGCAAGCTATGAAGAGATTCCAACTCAAGAATAATAAGTAGCATGAAGCACAAACATAAGCAACATTAAAATGCTCATAAAAAGGTATGATAGAGTGGTATCTCGCTTGCCTTTGATTATGAATGTTAAGGAACCTCTGAAGTTCAAGTGATGACTAGAAGTAAAGATATCAAGGATACAAGCATCAAAGTCATAACACAAATAATCAAGTAATAGAGCAAACACAAAGAATGACAACTATGCTCTCAAGAAGGTGCTCAAAGAATATGTGGAGACTCAACAAGTAGAAGAAAAAGGTTTTGAATAATTTGAAAGGCTTCCAAATGCTGAAAGTATGGTACTCGTTAGATTTGAGCTCTCATTGCCCCTATCATAAGCATCTTTAATGTGGTTAAGGTGAAAGTGAGGTCCAATCTGAGTTATATGCTTGACAGCCTATAAACTGAAAATCCCAAGTCCCTTGAGTATGAGGGCCGCTCCTCATGCTACTCAACTTTAGTTACCGGTAAGTTCTTGTCATCGTAAGTATGTGCGTATCATTGAGAACCGCCAACAGGGTACCCCTTGCTCAATGATATGGAAGAATCCCCATATCAGAATGACAAGGCAAGCAGACAATGAGTATCTCAGCAATCTTCTCATTTACCATGGGAAAATGGTGCTTTTTTTTCTCTCTTTCCTCTTTTCATAAAACTCTTTTTTTTTTCTTTTTCTCAATAGATATCTCTCTCTCTCTTTATAAGAAGAATGCTTCATAGATATCATTATGGTTACGCTGCAGGTTTCCACCATGTCAGCATGGATTAGACCAGCGGCCCAGGCATTTCTCTAACACACATACATAACTCCATGGACTTACAAGCTCCCCTTTTATTTCACACCGACGACATCCGCAAACAAAAGAGCAAGGTATCAACCGGGTATATATATACAAGTGTTGAAAGCGTTCCCCATGATAGCACGGTTCTGCTAATCCCCAGCCTATAATTTGCAAGCATATAACTTTCATGGAGAGTTCACAATGGTTTAGGTTTATTAAGTGTAGGAAATAAAGTGTGCCATCAAGTTCGTGAGAGCTTTACTAACTAATTTTCCCATAACAAGCAAACATTTTATTCGGAAGAAAACAAGGCATATTGAATATGCACGGGAGTAGCAAATGATGCTAATAGGTAGGTATGGTGGACACTTTGGAAATATTTGGTTTAGGGAGTTGGAAACATGAGTAAAACACTCAGTGGAAGTGAAGGCTAGCAATAGTAAGGGAGCGACAAACGAGAGAGCAATAGTTGTCATTATCATGCTTGCAACAAAACAGGACTACTCATGGCATGAAAGTGATTCAAGATCCTCAAGTCAAAATAATTCATCGAGGCTCAACTGATTATTACAGTCATGTGCATGTGTGAGCATGTGCCAAGTCAATTCAAATGAAACATTCAGAGGAGGATACCGTGGTGTCATACCAATTTATGAATAGAGAAATGCAAGCAAACATTCATAAGACATGCTACAAACTATTAGCGAGCTGGAGCTAATCATAAGAAAGCAAGAACTACTAAGCATCCAAAGATAACATACACCCTACTTGAACGGAGTAAGCAAGCCCACATTGATGAGTATATGTACAAAAATGAAAACAAATAGAGTTCGTTACCAGCCTATTACCATGCCTCAAGTAGTGATTGATCCTCATTATTGCTCTTCACTTGTGTGGCTTGAATAATAATATGAAACCAATATCCACTGAGGACTGCCGAACCCTGTAGCAAACTCGCAAAAACCAAAGAAGAACGACAAATATTTTTGGTGTTTTTGATTTTTAAACAAGAACCAAAAGAGAAAAACAAGCAAAGCAAAATCTTTTTGGGTTTTTCGAATAGTTCAAACAAAGAAAAAAGGGAAAAGCAAACCAAGGAAAAAAGAAGAAGCAAACCAAAGAGAAACAATAGAAATATTTTTGGTCTTTTTGTGTTTTTAGAAAGCAAAAGCAAAGAAGAACGAAAACTAAAAAGAGAACGAAAACATGAATATACAAAGTACCGACGCAACATGATATGGAGATGAGTGCGGTGTCGGCATACCTCCCCCTAAGCTTAGGCTTTTGGCCTAAGTGGGTATCAATCCATGTACAAATAGGGGTTCCAAGCGGGCGGATCTGGGTAAGAATGGTCATAGCTGGGCCCATGAGAAGAACAATAAGCTCCCTAATCATAAGCGGGCTGCTGATATGAAGACTCTCCCTCATTCGAGGGCTAGAACGAATCATCCGTGACCTCCCTTCTAGTGTCCTGCTCCTGTTGGGAGAGCTCTCCCAAGTACGTGTCAAGCTCCTCCTCAGTGAGGGACCATCCTTCCCTGTTATCAAGGTTAAACAAAACAGGTGCATGCAAAAGAACAACACGCTCGGACTTGCTCTTTCTCCAACCAGCTTTGATAAAGGTTATTTCATAAGATAACTCACTCATACTAGCCCACGAGTAAACAAATTTATGCTGTATCATGGAATTAAGATCAAGCCTCTCTATGGGAAACTGTAGGTCTAGATGATGAGGCACTAAACCATGCAATGCTAGTAAACGAGAAGAAATAAGGCCTCCACAAATTCCACCTTTCTCACGGTTAGCAGCAAGACGGAAAGCTATCAAAGCACCTAAGTTGTAAGACCTATCTCTTTTAAGAGCAGCAGAGATAAATGCTAGATCAAACGAAGATAACTTATTGGCAGTTTTCCTAGCAAGAACACACTTGGCAATAAAGTAGGCAAAGTAGCGAATGGAGGGAAGATGAATGTTACGGATTTTTCCATTCTCCTTCGAGAAGCTACTCCCTTGGCAAATCTCTGCGTATAAATCCATGAGTGGTTCAGGTCTCTCCTTAATCTTTCTGCATGATCCCCATTGAGGTACCTTAATAGCTACACAAAAATCATCAAGAGAAAGGTCGACAGCTATATTGTAAATTTTGTAATGGACCATGGGGTTAGGAAAAGAGTGACTAAATTGGAAGTCCTGCACCATAGACATGGTTAGCTTCACAAATTGACAAGGTTCATCTTCCAAAAAGTGCTCTAACCCTGCATTAGAAACCAAAGTGTGGAAATCTTGTAGAATTCCTGCAGCTCTCATGAACTCAGAGCATGGATAAATGGAAGGAAAAACTTCCTCCTCTCGGTGTACCTTCATGACCTCAAGCACCCAAAGCTCATGTTGATTTAGGTGGTGTTCACTCATCTTCTATTCTGAAATTTAAACACCTATTAAACAAGTGATTGCAAAGTATATAATGAAGGATTCTACTCAAAGGGACTTGCAAGAGGCCTAAACATGCATCAAAACTATATCTCTAAGCATCAAACAAGCTTACAAGCCCTCATAACCAGTCACCTACAACAGCAAAATATTCAACACATAATCCACTAAACACAAATCTACTTGGACAAGGGGAGGAGTCACATACCAGGGAACAAATGCTACAAATTTCAGCAAGAAATATGGGCTGAGCAAAGAGATCGAAAAAATCAAGAGCCAGCACAGCAAGAACACGATTTTGAGCTATGAACTGGAGCTTACTCGGGAAGAGAAGAAAGTGGCAGGTGAGAGAGTTAGTGGGGGGGCCAGGGGTGGTCCACACCAGGGCATGGCGCCACCCAAGGCTGGCCGCGCCACCATGTGGTGTGCCTGCCTGGTGGGCCCCCCTGGTACCTCCTAGGTAATCCTCTGCCCCTTTTTTCACGTAAAAATTTAATATGATTTTCTGGAATTTTTCGAGACACTATATTTTTGGGCATTTTTCAGAAATAGAAGAATGATTTTTCTGACAAACAGACTTTTTTTTTTGGAAACATGATGCAAGGACAAAACAAGGCTAGAACTACAGAAGTTCTAACATGCAAGCAACTAACAACAAAAAGAAAACTAAATGAAAGCAAAAACTAAAAAGAAGGATAGAAATAAACGGAGATAATC
This sequence comes from Avena sativa, assembly GCA_916181665.1. Classification (NCBI taxonomy): domain Eukaryota; kingdom Viridiplantae; phylum Streptophyta; class Magnoliopsida; order Poales; family Poaceae; genus Avena; species Avena sativa. The sequence goes on from OV702287.1 coordinate 5,999,319, forward strand.
ATAATGAAAACATTGTTTTGCTCAATGGAATCCTTTTGTTAACAAGGTTGATCAGGTCTTGTTACCAAAACAATTGCATATGAGACAAAACTTTGTACTCCACTAATTATTATGTTACCTCAACCTTGATAGCAATGGTCCCAATCATAATAGTTTCAAATTTTTCTCTTGGTATGGGACAATATATTTCTCCAACTTGAATGCCTTCAACATGTTCAATTGAATTCAAACCATAAGTCCTTTCAATCTTCTTGCGGAAATAGACAGTATGTTCCTTTTCATTAACATTGAAGGTCACCTTTCCTTGATTACAATTAATAACAGCTCCTGCAGTATTAAGAAAAGGTCTCCCAAGAATAATAGAAATATTATCATCTTCAGGCATTTCAAGCACAACAAAATCAGTTAATATCAAGAAATTGTGAGCCACCTGAACAGGTACATTCTCACATATACCCACAGGAATGGTGGTAGATTTATCAGCCATTTGCAAAGATATATCAATTGCTATTAATTTTTCAAGTTGAAGACTCTTATAGAGAGAGAAAGGCATAACACTAACTCCAGCTCCCAAATCACACAAAGCAGTTCTAACATAACTGTTCTTAATAGAGCAAGGGATAGTTTGAATCCCTGGGTCTCCAAGTTTCTTAGGAACCTTACCATTGAAGGAATAATTAGCAAGCAAAGTAGAAATTTCTTCATTAGGGATCTTCCTTTTATTCGAGACAATGTCCTTCATATACTTTGAGTAAGGAGGCAATTTAATAGCATCCGTCAAAGAAATTTGCAAGAATAAAGGCTTCATCCACTCACAAAACTTATTATAGTGTTCATCTTCCTTTGACTTGTGTTTCTTATAAGGGAAAGGCATAGGTTTTTGGACCCAAGGTTCTCTTTCACTACCATGTTTCTTAGCAATAAAATCTTCTTTGGTGTATTTAGTATTCTTAGTGTGGTTTTCAGGTACTTCTTCAGCTTTTTCTTCATTAGGAACAACATTTTCTTCATTACCACTTTCAGTTTCAGCATCAGAGATAGATATACTATTAGGATCTATAGCAGGTTCAGAGGGTTCTATAACAGTTTTATGTTTCTTTTTCCTTTTCTTACGAGTAGAACCACTATTTTCAGCTTGTTGAGAATCCTGCTCGATTCTTTTGGGATGCCCCTCAGGATATAGAGGATCCTGGGTAGCAGTACCACTTCTAGTTCTAATTTCATAAGCATGTTTTTCTTTAGCAGCATTAACTAGCAAGTCGTTTTGCACTTTAACGAGTTGATCTATTTGAGTTTGAACCATTTGAAAGTGTTTAACAATCATTTTAACATCATTAGAGGTTCTTTCCACAATATCTTTCAACTCAACAATAGCTCTAGTGTTTTCCATTAGATGATTTTGCACCCTTTTATTAAAGTTATCTTGCTTAACAATAAAGATATCGAATTCTTCTAAGCATTGATCAGGAGGTTTAGAGTAAGGGATATCACCTTCATCAAAGTGTTGGAGAGAGTGTACCTCAATAGTGGGTGAGTAGGGAATAGGCTTACATAATTCTTCTATAGGAGGTAAATTCTTGACATCTACAACTTTAATTCCCTTCTCCTTAAGACATTTCTTAGCTTCCTTCATCACTTCATCATTTAATTCAATAACTCCCCTCCTCTTTGATGTTGGAATAGGCACATGAATAGATGGTCCAGGTACAATTACTTCAGGTATAGCTTGTTTAGGAGGAGTCCAATCTTCATAATTCTTGCTTATTTAGCCATTAATTCCTCAGCTTCCTTAGGAGTCCTATTCCTGAAAACAGAATCAGCACAACTATCTAGGTATGTCCTAGATTCCTCGGTTAGTCCATTATAAAATATATCAAGGAGCTCATTCTTAGGTAATGGACTTCCAGCCTGTGCATGAATCAAAGCACAAAACCTTGCCCAAGATTCGGGCAATACCTCTTTTTCTCCCTGTTTAAAATCAAAAAGTTCCTGCAAAATAGCATGTCTAGCACTAGGAGGAAAATATTTCTGCAGGAAAGTACTAACCAAGCACTCAGGGCTATCAATAGATCCAGGAGGTAAATTACTAAACCAAGTTTTAGCTTCTCCTTTCAGTTAAAAGGAAAAAATCTTAGCAACAAAGTAAGTACGCATCTTAATATCATCAGAAAACAAGCCACTCATGGTAGAAAGTTCATTAATATGTGCTACCACACTTTCATTCTTAGTCCCACAAAAAGGTTCTTTCTCGACAATAGCTATGTAAGATAGATCGAGAGAGAAATCATAATCTTCATCTATAATGTTTATGGGAGAAGGAGCAAACTTAGCATCATGAGACAATTTGGGTCTAATAGTACGCCTCTCAAGGAGACTCTTAGCAGCGCTCCTATCATGGGTGTTCTTACATTCTTTAATAAACTCATCGGTCATCTCAACATAACCATCTTCAATATCATAACTCTCACTAGACTCAGATGAGCTAACATGTGTGGTAGTGTCTTCATTAGGAGTTTCGGTATTTCCAGCTATAGTTCTAGCAATCGTAGCATCTAGGAAATGACCTAATGAACCACTCTTATCAAGCACAGTAGAAGTAGCATCATAAGCATCAGAAGTTTCAGATTCAGCAGTAGTAGCAGTGTGTGTAGCATGTATATGTGGTGGTGTAAGGAACTTACTCAGAACAGACGGTGAATCAAGAGCAACAGAGATGTTCAGAACCGTACCTCTTCTTGTAGTGGATGGTAAAATAGGAACCTTGCCATCACGAGACTTACCCATGATGGATGGATAGCAGCGAACAATAGAGATTCCAAGTGGGCTTGATAAATAAAGCTATGCTCCCCGACAATGGCGCCGGAAAATAGTCTTGATGACCCACAAGTATAGGGGGTGTATCGCAGTATTTTCGAGGGAAGTGAAACCCAATTTATTGATTCGACACAAGGGGAGCCAAAGAATATTTATAAGCCTTAACAACTGAGTTGTCAATTCAGCTGCACCTGGAAACAATCTTGCTCACAACAGTTTATCAGTAGCAACAGTTTTGTAGTAGGAATAGCAAACTAACAGCAGTAGTAAATCAAAGACAGTAGTAATAAAAGCAGTAAGCAGTGGGATTCGAGTGCGGTAGGCATAGGGATGGATGGATGGACGTTGCATGGACAAGACAATTCACATAGTAATCAAAACATAGGGCAATTGCAGATAAATAAGATAAAGCATCCAAGTACTAGACAATCCTAGGCATGTGTTCCATATATAGTCATACGTGCTCGCAATGAGAACTTGCACACCATCTTTTGTCCTGCCAGCCCGTTTGCAGCGGGGCCTCTAGGGAACTACTGGCAATTAAGGTGCTCCATTTAATAGAGCACTGGAGCAAAGCATTAACACTCCGTGAACACATGTGATCCTCATATCAAAGCCATTCCCTTCCGGTTATCCCAATTTCTGTCACTTCGGGGCCATAGGTTCCGGACAACAACGTGTGTATACAACTTGCAGATAAGACCAGAAACAATACTATCATAATGAATCAATAACATGTTCAGATCTGAAATCATGGCACTCGGGCCCTAGTGACAAGCATTAAGCACAACAAGTCGCAACAAAGTCATAAAGCACTAATAAAAGATACTAGGCACCATGCCCTAACAATCTGATGCCATTACATGAACGATCTCATCCAATCCCTACCATCCCCATAGCCTATAGCGGGGGATTACTCACTCATAGATGGGGGAAACATGGATGGTCGATGGAGAAGCGATGGTGATGATGATGGCGATGATCTCCTCCAATTCCCCGTCCCGGCAGGGTGCCAGAACGGAGTTTCTGGTGCTGTTTCGTGGAATCTGGTGGTGGCGGCGGAGCGGAACTCCTTCTGGAAAAACGTCGACCCCCCCGAAGTTTTTAGGTCAGGAGGCTCCTTATAGGCGAAGAGAGAGACCGAGGGGGTGCCTGGGGGGCCCACACCACCCCCTGGCGTGGCCTGGCCTAGCCCGCGCCACCAGGTGGTGTGGCCACCCCCTGGCTCTTCTGCGTCTCGTATTCTGGCTCCTGTAGTCTTCGGGTGAAATAGAATTTTTGGCATATTTTCCGGGATTTTTCCTGATAGTTGGTTTTCTGCACAAAAAGTAGACACCAAGGCAATTCTGCTGAAAACAACGTCAGTCCGCATTAGTTGCATCCAAATCACACAAGTTTAGAGGAGAAACAATAGCAAAAGTATTCGGGAAAGTAGATACGTTTTGGACGTATCAGAGATGCGAATACAAGATACTTCCCTGCTGTGGCCAATGGCAAGCATAAGAAGAAACTTATTCATTCTCTAATTCAGGATAAAGGTACGATTGAGGGTCAGGAGCAACTAAAATCTTATATTACTTCTTATTAAAAATCTTTGTTTGGGGCACTGCAAGAAAAATCTTTCTCGCTGGATGAGTACCAAACTGTGGATATTCCTCAGGTTTCTGTTCAGGAAAACAATTTTCTAACCGCTCCTTATACGGACGAGGAGGTCAAGAAAGCCTTTTTTCAAATGGAACATAACAAAGCACCCGGGCCTAATGGCTTTCCGGCGGAATTTTATTAAAAGTCCTAGGAAGTTATTAAGGAGGACCTGATGCAATTATTTGAGTTTTTGCATGCCGAGCGCTTAGACCTTTTTCGATTCAATTTTGGCAACATAATTTTACCTTCTAAGGTTAATAATGTAGAATGAATACAATAGTATCGTCCAATCTGCCTTCTTATTGTTAGTTTTAAAATCTTCACAAAAGTTGCTATGATTAGACTAAATTCGGTAGTTGATAATGTTGTAAGCCCATCTCAAACTGCTTTCATGCAAGAAAGAAACAACCTGGATGATGTAGTAATCCTGCATGAAATAATCCATGAACTACACTCAAAGAAATTAAATGGTGTTTTGTTCAAGACTGACTTTGAGAAGGCTTATGACAAAGTTAATTGGTCTTTCCTTCAGCAAACACTTCATATGAAAGGTTTTTTTTGGAGGAGTGGTGTGCTCTCATACAGTCTTTTGCGTCTGGTGATAGTGTTCCCATCAATGTCAACGATGACACTAGCAAATACTTCTAGACCAAAAAAGGACTAAGACAAGCGGATTCATTACCGCCTATACAATTTAACATAGTGGCCAATATGTTGGATATCCTTATTGAGAGGGACAAGGCTGATGGCCAAATTGAAGGATTAGTTCCCCATCTGGTTGATGGTGGTCTCTCCATTTTTCAATATGCTGATGATACAATCTTATTTATGGAACATGACTTGGAGTAAGCTAAGAATCTGAAATTAATATTATTAGTATTTGAGTAGCTCTCTAGTTTGAAAATTAACTTTCATAAGAGTGATTTGTATTGTTTTGGCAAGGCTCAAAATGAGGCTCACCTATATGTTGAACTTTTCGGCTATGGGCAGGGGCAATTTCCAATCAACTATCTGGAAATACCGATCCACTATCGATGTCTCATAATTGCTAAATGGAAAATCGTTGAGGAAAGACTCCAAAATTTCTTAATAGTTAGAAGAGTAAATTGCTGTCCCTTGGCGGAATACTTGTACTCATAAATTCAGTACTCACCAATATGATACTATATATGATCTCGTTTTTCCAACTACCGAAAGGTGTCTTGAAGAAAGTGAATTATTTCCGATCAAGATTATTTTGGTAAGGGATAGTGAAAAGAAATATCGACTGGCCAGATGGAATGTGGTTTGCTGACCAAAAGGATACGATGGACTAGGCATCCATGATTTGCAAGTAAAAAACACAACGCTTCTTGATAAGTGGCTTTTCAAACTACTATCAGAAGATGGTGTCTGGCAAACCATTATATGGAGGAAATATGTTGGCTCCAAAGCTGTGTCTCAAGTGGTCTGGAAATCTGGTGATTCATACTTTTGGGCAGGACTAACGACGTCCAAAAAACATTTCTTTCGGTTTAGGGTTTTCAATATTAAGGATGGATCGCAGATTAGGTTCTGAGAAGATAAATGGCTAGGCCAAACTTATCTTCGCGAAGAATATTCAGCTCTCTATTCGATTGTTAGGCATAAAGGAGATACACTTTCCTTAGTATTGGGATCTGATCCTCCTAATGTGTCTTTCCGACGAAGTCTCGTAGGTCCTAGACTCGTATCGTGGAGCAATCTTTTATTACGATTATTCACAATACAACTGTCGGAGGGGGTGGACGAGTTCAAATGAAAACTACTGGATTGTGATAAATTTTTTGTGGACCCAATGTATAGAGCATTGATCCAACCTGATATTCTAGTTGATAATAATTCTAGAATTTGGAAGACGAAAATACCCCTTAAAATGAAGATTTTTTGCTTGGTATCTTCGTAAAGGGGTCATTCTTACAAAAGATAATCTTGTTAAGAGGAATTGACATGGAAGTACACAATGTATTTTTTGTCATCATAATGAGATAATTCGACATTTATTCTTCTAGTGTAAATTTGCTCGTACTATATGGTCAATCATCCAAGTAGTCCCTGGTTTATCTCCTCCACGCTCGGTAGCCAATGTATTTGGTAACTGGTTGTATGAGATACATGGTAAATATGAGATTTTTGTTTAGGGTGGGAGCGCTTGTCATTATTTGGATGCTTTGGCTATGTAGAAATGACAAGATTTTTAAGAACATTGTTTCTTCTTCTCTACGGGTGATCTATGGTGCCACGGCTATCCTCCGATCATGGACTACTCTCCAACGTATGGAGTTTCACGACTTGATTGTGGAAGGGTGTACGCGATTGGTTGATTGTGGAAGGGTGTACGCGATTGGAGGACATGACATGGAATATTTTCTCCCGATATGGATGGCAGCGTGATCTGCGGATAAATTTGCCATAGCTCAAGGCGTTTCCTCATATGTTTATTACCATTTTTGTAATGTTGGTACTTATGCTTTGGTCACTTTGTGCGTGGTTGATCGGCTGTGTGTATCCAAGCTATGCAGAGACCGGGTGTAAACTTTATTGATAATAAAAAAGCACCCATTTCCAAAAAAAATCGCAGGGTTGCCGAACCAGTGTCACTAGGGTGGCTGGTTTGCTAACCTTTTTCACTTTTTTTTTCATCCTTTTCGTCTAGTGCGATCCTGTAAATATTTTACTCCCTCCATTCAGAAATATAAGACATTGTAGCTCTGTGAAATGAATGTATCTAGACGCTTTTTAGTGTATAGGTTTATTACGAACTTCTACGAATCTATACACTAAAAGACATGTAGATACATTCGATTCATAAAGCTAAAACGTCTTATATTTCTGATCAGAGGGAGTAACTGCTGATATATGAGATGCTGGGCCTTTCCAAAAAAACGTCAGGTAAGAACAAAGAGTGTCAGACGCACACGCGAGAGAATTTTGTGACGCTTTAACCTGCGTCTTTTCTGCCTTGCTTTCCTTTTACTCCTCATGAAAACAGACTGAGCGAGATCTATACCACGATCAAACATGCACGCCCCCATCCCACGGCTTCGGATCGTGGACTCACTACCACGACTAACTTGGCCGCAGCGTGGAGTCAGCACGCCTCTGGCCGTACAAGACTTGCACATACAAGAAACTTCAGTACATGCGTGCTACAATGCTGCTACTAAATCAAACACAACATGACAAGTTCTAAAGAAAATAAACCAACCACAAACTGGTAACAAGATTAAGTCTAACAAGTACACACATACGGTAACCCCATATTACATACGAAAACGAAATCACTTGTAAGAAGGAAGCCCAGCTTAACGTGGTATGCTAGCTGATGACATGAACTCTTGCTCCAAGCTATAACATCGTTGGTTGTTTGCAGAGTTTGGATCAATTGTGTGACTCGAGTGAGATTGAACACCAGCTTCAGCTGTTTTATGTAGAGACGACTTCAATCTATTCGTATGCAGAAGCTGTAGAGACATCTCCACTTCCTTCATGGTAGGCCTTTCTTCACCCCGGAGCCGTAAGCACATCTGTGCAAGGGAGGCAACATTGGTAATTTCCTCCCCGGTTGCTTCTTCATGAACTTGTGGAGCAACTATCTCCTTTATTGGCCTCTTCTCTATCTCCCCAAGAAAGTAGCTGGCTAAATTCTAATCTGATCTGGACTCACTGCTAGAAAAAATAGGTTTCTTTCGGAGGAATAGTTCCAAAATTACGACACCAAAACTATACACGTCACTCTTCTCATTTAGCTGCCCAGTATGGCAATATTCTGGATCTAGGTACCCAAATGTACCTTGGATGTGTGTGGAAACATGAGTTTGGTCTATATTTACCAATCTTGATGCACCAAAGTCTGAAACTTTTGCAGTGTAGTTTGCATCTAGGAGTATATTAGAAGACTTGACATCACGATGGAAGATCGATATCGAAGCCGCAAGGTGGAGATAATAGAGAGCTCTTGCAGCTTCTGTAGCGATTCTTAGCCAGTCATCCCAGGACAAGGAAAAATTGTTGGTTGATCCAGAGTGAAGGCATTGAAATAGTGAACCATTAGGAACAAAATCATACACTAATAGGGGGACCTTAGTTTCAAGGCAGCATCCATAAAGCTTTACGATGTTACGGTGGTTAATCTGTGAAAGGATGGCGACCTCATTGATGAATTGGCAAATCTCACCTTGTTTAATGACATTAGATTTTTTTATAGCCACTACACGCTGGTCAGATAAGATTCCTTTGTATACCATGCCATGTCCTCCTCGGCCAAGGATTCTTCTATGATCAAAATTGTTTGTTGCCCGCTTTAACTCTTCCGAAGAGAAAATCTTCGTCCTTTCACTTGCATCTTCATCCGATGATATTAATTGCTCTAGAAGGAGGCCATGATTCTTTGCAAAATACTTCCTTCTCAGTTGCTTTTGGATGTCTCTTCTCCATCTACGGATGAGAAACATTGCACCTAGGCCAAGGAGAAGAAGTCCAAATCCAACACCAAGCCCAATAGCAACACCTGCAATGAATTTTGTGGCATCTTAATCTTGGATTCATGTTTTGGTGTGTTCATAGTGAAACTGAAGGGAGCAGAAAATTAACCTAATATAATATTTTGCCTTCTCGATGGAGTGCACTTCATTTTTACAGTGTCATATTCAGTTTTACCAGGGCACTCGGTACAAAAGTAACTTCCATTAGTGTTGTGGCATACTCCATGGCAAAGGCCAGGTTCCTTGCACTCGTTAATATCTGCAGACCAACACAAAAAATAATTAGAGAAGTTAAAGCATGTGATTCTTCTTGAGAAACTAATACAGGAGAATAATGCTATTAATCAGAATGGAACATATGTTAGTGAGAACACCCTCCATTCCTTTTATAAGGCGTTTTGGCAAGCTAATTAAGCTTCCCAAAACGTCTTATAAAAGAAAACATAGGAGTCTTATATAATATTAGAAGGGTACTATAATTTATTGATGTCATTGTTTGCTTGTATACTACTTCATTCATCTCAAATTAGTTCTCTTAGATTTATCTAAATATAGATGTATGTAGATACATTCGCATCTAGATATATTTGAAACAACTATTTTGAGACGGAGGAAGTACTATAGTCAAGAATGTACGACACTTGCATTGGCAGAAACTGCTACCTTTAAGCGTTTATTAAATTTCCCTTTCAGGTCAGAGATGAGATATAACAATTGCTGTGATTTGGTGGATAAATGGACAATATGCGTATGAACTTATATAATTAACACTACCAAAAGATAACTACATATAAAGGAAAAAAAGAAAGGGGTGGGCGGAGGTGGCACCTTGACAGCCATGTGGGCCGGTGACATAAGAATTTCCTGCATAGCCTTCGTTGCATTTACAACGATAACCCATGTCACCGTCTGTGGAATTGACGAGCAAGCACATGCTGTTAGGGCTAATACATGCATATGCGGACGTGTTTTGACGTGCCTCTTCGCAAGTTAGATTCGCGACGACCCAGTGCAGCTTGGTTGATTCTGTATAATCAATGAAGATTGAATTAGGTTCAGGCCGTTGTTCATTAGATGCATCTTGGGTGTCTATGTATCCCTCATTTATATTGATTTATGTGATAAATCCTCCATCTGCTGCTCCTTGTAGCCTGGAGTCTTCGCATTCCAGTGTAAATTCGGCAATTGCGGAACAGCCATCTTCGATGCCAAACGGAAATAGAACCTTGGTTTTGCCACATGACCGAGAGCACTTCACGTTTCGTCCAGCCGACGGATTGTAATCTATCAAAAAGAAGTGGAAGATAAAGTGATTAATAACTAAGCATAATTTGTAGATTCTAAGATACTGCAAATAAAGCTGAAGGAAAGATTAGTTGCAGACATGCAGATTTTAAAAGTGAATTGATTATTACCGTAAACACGCCAGCAGCCCGTATAGGGGTTACCCATGTACTCATCGGCGCAACTGCATGAATAACCAGACAAGATGTCATCGCACGAGCTGTGGTTGCCGACGCAGGTCAAGTTGGCCTTATCTGCCAAAGCAGCGGCGCATGACGGCTGGTCATCTATCCCCCAATATATCGCACCAAAGACCTCTGCATTTCGGCGATGCTGCCCGTCGAGCTCCTTGCGGTGGACGAACTTCAGATGGAGGGTGTTAGCAAGTCCAGCATAGAGGTCCAGGGAGTAGCACTGCTGCATCCTGTTGGAGTCTTGTCCGTTGCAGGTAGTGCAAATCGGATATTTCGGATCTACATAAGGAACTCCGATCATGTAGGCGTCGTCACACGAGGTGATTGTGAGGCTAGCCAACACGAGTAAGAAATTGCTGACTGGGGCCTTCCACGATAAGTTATAGCCATCAACATCCGGACTCGTTGATACGGCATGCGAGATATCGACATTGAAACCTGTCAAGCAAGAGAAATAAACCGTTTCTTAGCAGAATTATTCGAATAAAAAAAATGGACCAACTTGAACTCATAGTTTTAATAAGGGGAGGTTGATCAAACCGGTGAACATGTTGGTGTGCGGTTTAGTGGTATCACGATTCACGCCGTTGGTTACACTGGTAAAACCCATTGTTTAATTAAGTAATACTATACGATAATTATTTTGGAATATAGGTACACTGTCATGAAGAGAAGATATGTCAGCTAAATTAATTCCCTTCATTTTTCAGGCGGCTGTGAGCTTTGCTGATACGACTGCTGCCCCGGTTTAACTCAAAACCGGCCGGTTTTGAAAGATTTTCTCTTGTTTCTGGCGGCTCAACGCATAAATGAATCTGGCTGTTTCTGATTTTATACTTCCTGCACTATTTTTTTGTTAGAACCTAGTTTTTGCATCCTGCGCTCATTTTTCGGTTTCACCATTGGCTTATAACTTTGCAAGCAAAAGTACAATATCAAGACTTTTGAGATGTAAAAAGTAAAATCAAGTAAAAGAATCCTCAAGCCAGGTCACTCAGCAACGTTTCGGCTAAAACGGTACTATCGAGGCTTTTGATTGTTTATACTAGTATAAAGCACGATAGCAAATGGACTATTTTGTTATAATTTTTCATAATTTATAAGTTTGTACATATAAAAAGGCAGACAAATGGGGCTAGCTTTTTGGCCCGTGCACTAGACTTGTAGTGAGTCTACGGCATACACATTAAAAACCAAACTGGTCCGTCGATTACACTATAAATTCAAACGATAATTTAAATTTTCTATGCTACGGAAATATTTTTAAGACAAATCATTTATATTTTTTTCATGCATTCAATGAAAATATTTGAAATACGTATTACAAGTCAAAGTTCTTAAAAGTTTGACTACTAGACTAGGAATATTCCTAGACAAGAGGGTTATTATAAAGACAGGACATATTTTCAATCATATTGAGAAAAGAAAGCAGCGCAGTCCATATACAAGACCAATTATTTTTAATGGCAGAGTTAAAAAGTACTAATTGACGAACTATTGAAGGAGTTTAGGAACGAGACTAGTTTTTCTAAGCACCATGACACCTACACACCCCCACTTCATTTAGAGATTTTTGGTGTACTAAAAATTTGAAAACATATGTACAAGTAGTATTACAAAAAAGTTATGTTTATCAAATTAAATATGTATAAGTGCATGTAAGTAGGCAAGTACTTGAAGGTCTTAAGCTTACCATCGGGGTCGGAAGCTAGGATGCCGCCATCGATTACCTCCGTGACGCCGTCCATGAGAAAGAGCCTCGTATGGTTCCTCGCGGTGGTGCTGCAGATGAGGGCGAACTCGGCGTGTCGGGAGCATTCGGGACCGATGCCGAAGGGAAACTCGATTGGCTGATCGCCGCATTTGTCTGGACAATTGGCAGCCGGGAATCGCCTGATGGCCTGTTTGTTTCGTGAAGCTCCGGAACCGGAAACTTGCCTTGCTAATCGAGTTGTGGCGGTGGTGCTGCTGATACTGCAAGCAATCAGCAGGAGCAGCTGAAGCACCGTGTGGATGGCCATCATCCGCTAGACTGAGGCTGAAACTTGAGCAAACGGAAGCACAAGCAGATAATAATGGCATGAAGGTGTGTGCAAAGGAGCGTCCCTGGCTTTGCCTTTATATGCTAGTAGTGGCCCTCGGGCGGCTTCCGTTTCCACGCTCTTCCGCGTGAAATGTTCTCGGTGAAGCCTGTGATCTCACATGCCTCCTCACCGCGTGTGTCGGGCTCGGGCATCATTGCTGCATGCTGTCCTTGTTTTCATACGTGACTACAGTTCTCTTAAACACTGAAATCATGTTGCAGTAAGTCCTCCAAGAGAACTTTATTTGTGTACTCCAGTATATTTAGAACAAAAAGAATAGACAAGTATCGCAAAGAGAAAGACAAGTGTTGCGAGATTAGCGCTGAAATTTGAGTTTGTTGCTCTTTCCTAACGGCTCACATGCATGATATTGGGCTCTCTAACTGAGGAAAGCTGAGATGCACAATGTTAATTTTCCATGTCCCGTGCTTCACACTGCCAGCAAGCCCAGAATACCAAAAAAAACACATTCTCCGTACGTAATACTTGATCATTTTCTACAGCTTAAGTATGTATCCCGAGCGGACTGATAGGTAACTCATATATGAGTCTGCATGTACTCCCTCTGTTCGGAAATATAAGATGTTTTAGGTTTGTGAAATAAATATATCTAGACACCTTTTAGTACGAACCTACACACTAAAAAGTGTCTATATACATTAGCTTCACTAATATAAAACATCTTATATTTCTAAACAGAGGGATTATATTGTAACGCAGTATACGTAGCGGCCGGTTGTGTTTTGCGTTATTAGCATAGAGCTCAACTATGGTATATATCATCTTCACCAATCATACTATATACCTCAGTTGCTATGGAATTGATTTCTCAACCAGACTTCAACTCAAAGCTATATAGATGAAGTTTCAAATTCAAAGCCTTTTCAGGATCACGATTGATCCGGAATACATTTTCATCCGCGTACTACTTAATAGCGGCACCTTTCACACCAAGTAAGGTGATGAACCTAGGAACAAATCATTGCTCTGAGCCTTAGTGACCACCCTAGTCAAGCACTCAACAACAAGATTGTACAAAAGATGGCTTGCGGTCACGGTACCTAACACCCTAAGGGCATCTCTAACTGACCCCCAATCGATTAGAGGGGTAAATGGAGGAGTAAACTTTACAGGAGTAAAAGTACTTCTCTAAAGGTGGTTGGCACCTAACTGAACCCCTATTTTTAAAGGAGTAAAACTATTTTTCATCATTTCCAATACAAATAGGTTGATACAAACACATATATTATCATATATATTATCGTAGGTTTTGATACCGATACATCCCGATACACCTAAAATAGATACCGATATTGATACATAGAGAGTAGGTACTTCTCTCCATAGATACTGACATGGGTATACCCTACAGGTACTCGAGCTTTGTATATACGGTCCAAATACGTACAGACCCACGGTGTCGCCAAGGCCCAAGCAAAGGACTCGAGTAACCTACGTACTCTCGATTGCTTGAAGAATAAGAAGAAATTAAAGATAGAAAGTTTGAAGGGGAAAAACCCTAACTTGTAACCGACTCGACCTGCTACCCGAGACCTAGCCTATCTATATAAAGGCTAGGAGGGGGCGGCGAGGAGGAGACACGCAACCCTAGTTTCCATAACCCTCGTCAGATTGCATCTACGCACCATTGTAACTTTCGATTCCTTCGATAATTCCACGAGCAGACAAGCAGGAGTAGGGACCTCTACGAGGCCTGAACCTGGGTAAATCTTTGTCCCCCGTGTGCTTGTTTGCTAGCCGATAGATGTCTCTAGCGCTCCCTCCTTCTCCAAAACCCAAGTCCATAACAATGGGCATTGATAAGTTAAACCCTCGTCAATTGGCGCCATCTGTGGGAACTGGGAGTGCTGATGTTGCGGCTTCTTCGGTCCCATCAACTGCGATCTACAACTCCGCAACAGCGGAGATTCGCCAGCTCTTCGGCGTATTCGACTTCACCGTCCACACGCCGGCCACCCGCCCAGCCTTCGAGTCTATGGGCGACGGAATCAGCCTAGCGATTGGGAGCTTCCGCTTCCAAATTGGTCAGATAGGCACGCTTCGCCTGCCCGATCAGCCGACAGCACCGGCGATTGCCTCGGCATCGTGGTTCCCTCCATCGATCGGCACCCTCAGTGAGCTCAACGCCCCGGTGGCAGTCGAAAACACGGTCAGCGACAACAGTCGCGATTCCGATCTGAGCGATCTTGCCACTGAAGATGGAACCTACGGTTCCGGATCTGAGAGTTGTGGAAGCAACAGCTTCCCCAATCACTTCATGTGCGCCGTCATCAACGCAGGCGACACCTCTGCCAATCGCGACAACGGTGGCAACCCTGGTAATGGCACCGATCCACCCAACGCCGACAACGGTGGCAACGGTGGCAACGGCGGTAACGGCGGCAATCGCGCTCCCGTCAACAACGGAGGAGCAGTCGAACCTCCCAGCATAATCAATGAGCAAACCGGTGAACGCGTCGTAATCTAGCTCAATGAGCAAGAGTGGGATCGCTGCCGCGAAGCCTTACGGGGCACACCCCTACCCTTTGGGTCCCCGCAGGAACTGCTGATGGGCTATCACTGGCTCCTGAAAGAAGAATTCAAGCGCCAACTACAAACAATCGCGCAACTTGAGGCGCGTAAAAAGGCAGCGGACGAATCGAGCCTTCGTCGCGTTGGGCTCTCCTTCTACGGAGGATCCTCCTCAAGAGGCAACGAGTACCTCGCCAAGAAGAGGCAATCGCGGATAGCTCATCTTACCGAACAAGAACGCATAGAAGCCGTGAAAGTCCTCGACTTCGGCTCTATGACAGTCGACACGAGAGGCAACGTGGTCCCTAGGACGCCGCAGGCTGCGGTGACAGCAGCCACCATATACCTCCTCAATAACCAGCCGCTAGCTAGAGATCCCGAACAGCCATGCACCGATCTACGATCGTGGGTTTGGGATTAATCGAGGCCGCCCTCGACAAAGAGCCAACACCAGACCCAAAAAAGGGTAAACCGCTAGCAAAGCGCCACTCCTCGCCCTCATCCAGCGATGACAGTCACGACCTGTCTCGGCGCCGCCGCCCACGGCGACACGACCGTGACTACGATGCGCGCGACGACCTCACGCAGCGCAAGATCGACAAATCAAGGGCACGACGTGCTCGGTCGACTGACACGGAAGAAGAAGATGGGGAGCTCTGCGGCGCCAGATGCTTCAGCAGATCAATTAGGCAGAAGCGAATGTCTAAAGGGTTTAAACTCCCATCGGAGAACCCGAAATTTGATGGTCTACAGGACCCCAAGATCTGGCTGGAGGACCACATCTCCTCCGTCAGACTCCATGGAGGCAGTCGAAGCACTGCCATGCAATGCTTGCAGCTACAACTGCAGGGCGCCGTCCGAGCATGTCTCAATAACCTCCCACGCGGATCCATTCACAGTTGGGATAAGCTGGTTTACAACTTCGTGCGCAACTTTAAGGGCACATACAAACGACCCGCACCAATTGAAGAGCTGAGATGCTGCCAGCAAAGATCTAGCGAATCGCTGCGCTCCTACATCCAAAGGTGGTCCATCATCAAGAACTCCGCGGAGAATATCTCGGAAGACTGCGCGATTGATGCGTTCAACGGTGGTGTCCGTCGCCTATAACTCAGGGAGGAGCTGGGCCGCTCAAAGCCCCAAACCATCGACCACCTGATGGAGATCGCGAATCGATGGGCCGATGGAGAAGACTCGGTAAAGAATCGCGCTCACTCCGACGAAGAGGCAGAACTCGAACGCAGACGCGACCGCCGAGGCAAGCGTCGCAAGCGCATCTACGATGACCACAACGATGTCAACATGGTCGCGGCCGGCTACGCCGATAGACGTGACGATAACCGCAACATCGGATACCGTAGCAGCGGATACCGCGACTCCGGGAAAACCACGCAAGTATGGCAACGCCGCACTCGCGATGAGGCACCTGCAACCTCCATCGAGGACAAACTGTCCGGGCCATGCACAATACACTTCTACATCGACTAGCATGATGGCAAGAGAAAGTCCAGCCACCTCCTCAAGGACTACCATGAGTTCCTCAAGCTACACGAGGGATTGGTTCGGATGAACCGCAATGCAGTCGAAAGAGGCTATAGAGCCGCTCCAGGCGCCGTGGCACATGGCGCACCGCCACCACCACCTGGGCCACCCCCAAACGGAGCCGCACCGGACCAGCACCACGGAGGAGAACCGTACCCACGGGCCATGGGCACCATGATGATCCAAAAGGGACGCCCCTCCAACAGGGTGCAGAAGGCCATCACTCGCCAAGTCAACTTGGCCATGCACTCGCCACCATCCACTACTGAGTACCTCAATGGAAGCGAGTCATGCATCACCTTCGATAAGCGCGACCACCCGCCTCAGATACCCCGTCCAGGTCATTGCCTCCTCGTACTCGAGGCACGAATTGGAGGCTTCGACATGAGTCGCGTCTTCATGGATGGCGGAAGCGGCATCAACCTCATATTCACGAGTACCTTGCGAGCAATGAGAATCCCTCTAACCTTCCTGGAGGCATCGGACACAATGTTCCACGGCATCGTCCCAGAGAAAGGCGTATACCCCCTGGGCAAAATCAACCCCGACGTCATCTTTGGCATGCCAAAAAACTTCCGGCGCGAGCGCATCGATTTTGAGGTCGTCGACTGACCCTCGCAATACCACTGCATCCTCGGGCGCGTCGCGTTCACTAGGTTCATGGCAGTGCCCCACTACGCCTACCTGCAGATGAAAATGCCAGGTGCCAATGGCGTCATCACGATCAACAGGAGATTTGAACGATCTGACAGTTGCGATAGGGAATTCAATAGAATCTCCCAGTCCTGCGGCATGCAGGAGGAGCTCGCGAGATTGAAGGAGGCGACATACAACAGCCTGCCTCCCATGAGCAGGCCAAGCTCACCTGATCTCTCCTTCGACTCATCTGTGCACACAAAGAAGGTGCATGTCCATCCATCAGATCCCGCCAAGATGACCCTCATCGCCAACAACTTGAGTCCCGCATAGGAACTCGCGCTCGTCGAATTCCTCCGTGAGCACTGGGAAATTTTTGCCTGGTGTCCTGCGGACATGCCAGGAGTTCCCAGGGAATTTGCCGAGCACGCACTCAACGTCAACCCCGACGCAAGGCCAGTCAAGCAAACAATCAGGCGACTGTCTGAGCCACGAGCGCAGGCAGTTGGAATGGAGATCAACAGACTCCTCGAGGCCAAGTTCATATGCGAGATCAAGGAAAGCACTTGGCTCGTCAACACGGTGCTGGTACCAAAAAAGGACACGGATATCCTGCGGATGTGCGTGGACTTCACTTCTCTGAACAAGCACTGCCCAAAGGATCACTTCCCGCTGCCACGGATTGACCAGATCATCGACTCCACCACGGGATGTGAGCGCCTCTTCTTCCTCGATGCCTACTCAGGCTATAATCAAATTCGAATGAAGGAGTAAGATCAAGAGAAAACAGCATTTACAATGTCCTTTGGTGTGTTCTACTATAACACAATGCCCTTCGGGCTAAAAAACGCGGGAGCCACCTACCAGCGGTGCATGCAGGCTTGCCTCAAGGAACAACTTGGTCGCAACATCCAAGTCTATGTCGACGACATAGTAATCAAGACCAAGGAGGAAGCCTCTCTAATCAACGATTTGCGCGAAACCTTCGCCAACCTCGACCGCTACCGGATCAAGCTCAATCCGGACAAATGCGCCTTCGGCGTACCATCTGGGCAGCTACTCGGGTATCTCATCTCCGCGAGGGGAATCGACGCGAACCCGAAAAAGATAAAAGCCATACTGGCCATGGAGAAGCCGAAGAACATAAGAGGTGTCCAGCAACTGGCCGGACGAATCGCGGCCCTCAGTCGATTTATCAGTCGGATGGGTGAAAAGGCACTGCCCTTCTACCAGCTCCTCCGCAAAGCTGAAAAATTCGAGTGGACCAATGAAGCACAAGAAGCATTCGAAGATCTCAAGCGCTTGCTATCTACTTCGCCAGTACTGGTGACTCTACGAGAAAGGGAACCACTGTTGCTGTACATCTCCGCCACCAACCAGGTGGTCAGCACAGTGCTCGTCGTCGAGCGAGCTGAGGAAAACAAGGTCCACGGCGTACAACGCCCAGTATACTACCTCAGCGAGGTCCTCACGCCAACAAAACAGTGGTACCCGCACTACCAGAAGCTGGCGTACGGCATCTTTATGACCGCCCAGCGACTGTGCCACTACTTCTAGGAATACCCAATCATGGTAGTCAACGACGCCCCGTTGGGACATATCCTCAATAACCCCGACGCCACGGGGCGAGTCGCGCTCTGGGGAATAGAGCTGTCTCCACGAGACATCACATACGAAAAGCGCGACGCAATCAAGTCGCAAGTTCTCCCTGACTTCCTCGTGCACTGGATGGAGAACCAACTCCCGGACAAGCCAGCTATGTTCTACCTCTGGACAATGCACTTCGATGGGTCCAAGCGGAAAGACGGAGCAGGCGCAGGTGTCATACTGACATCACCTCAAGGGGACAAGCTGAAGTATATCCTGCGAATGTAGTTCACAGCCTCAAACAACGAGGCTGAATACGAGGCCCTGTTGCATGGGATGAGGATGGCAAAAGCTTGCGGCGCCAAGCGGCTCATCATATACGGTGACTCCAAGTTGGTCGTCAACCAAACAATGCATGAGTGCGATGCACTGAACGACAACATGATCGCATACCGCGACCTCTACGACACACTCGAAGGAGACTTTGATGGTTGCGAGCTGCGACACGTAGGGCGCGAAAGCAACGAAGAGGCGGACGCACTCGTCAACATAGGTTCTACCTGCGGCCCCATACCACCTGGGGTATTTCTCGAGCGCATATGCGAACGCTCCATCAAGCCAAAGGCCGCAGAGAAGAAAACAAGCGTAGCAACGGACTCGGGGGCTACGCCACCCAATGAGCCAATGGCACTCGATGACTTGGAGCTGGACACAGTACTCGAGGGACCAATGAGCGTCATGATGATCGAGCAATCCTGGACGCAGCCGTACATTACGTACCTCCTCAGCAAGAGGCTACCGGACGATCCGACAGATGCACGACACATCGCGCGGCGATCCAAGGCATTCGCCGTTATCAACGCTGAACTGTATAAATGCAGCATCACAAGAGTGCTACAGCGATGCATCTCCACGACCGACGGAAGAGCAGTCCTCCTCGACATCCATGAAGGGACCTGCGGGCACCACGCCGGCAGTCGCGCCCTCATTGCCAAAGCTCTACGAGCCGGATTTTACTGGCCCACGGCCATGCGCGACGCCAAGGACATAGTCCAAAAATGCAATGCTTGCCAATGATTCGTGGACAAGCCACACGCACCAGGCGCAGAGCTACGACCAATCCCATTGGCCTGGCCCTTCGCACAATGGGGGCTCGACATGGTCAGCAAACTTCCAAGGTCCTCGCGAGGAGGCTACGTCTACCTCTTGGTCGCAGTCGACAAATTCACCAAGTGGATCGAGGCCATGCCGGTGACCAACCAATCAGGGCACAACGCAGTCAAATTCTTCGAGTCCATCGGCTACCGCTTTGGCGTGCCGCACAACATCATCACCGACAACAAGACGAACTTCACATCCAAGGAGTTCCAAGAATTCTGCAAAAACCTGGGGATCAACATCAGCTACGCCTCAGTAGCGCATCCACATACCAACGGTCAGGTGGAAAAGCAAACGGACTCGTCTGCGGCGGCATCAAGAAGCGACTCCTATGACCACTCGAACAAGCCGCGGGTTGTTGGCCAGATGAACTGCAATCCGTACTCTGGAGCCTACGTACAACTCCAAACAGCTCCACGGGCTACACGCCATTCTTTATGGTGCACGGAGCAGAGGCGGTGCTACCCGCCGAAGTACGATACAAGGCGCCGCGCGTAGTCGCTTACAGCAAACAAGAGTCATCCCTTGCACTCGAAGACTCTGTCGACCTCCTTGAGAAGCAAGAGAAATCGCTGCAGAAAGATCCACGATCTACCAGCAGAACCTGCGCAACTACCACAGTAGAAGGCTTGGCCCCAAATCCTTCGTCGAAGGTGACCTGGTCCTGCGACTGAAGCAGCAGGGGCATCTCAAGCTTGAGTCGCCCTGGGAAGGACCGTACGTGATTGCAGAAGTAATCCCAGGTGGCGCATATCGCCTTCAAGATTTAGAGACAGGAGTCACATACTCCAATCCCTGGAACGTCGCACAGCTGCGACTCTTCTACCCTTAGTCGTTTTTACATTTACGTTGCAAATAAGGCTACTCAGCCGAGGCTACTTAGCCACACATTGTACCTCGCACTATCCTTCGAATAAATGAAAGCTAAGTAAACTCTATGTTATCCTTTATTTTTTCAATTTATATACTCGGGGGCTACGCCACCCTTTACACATCTGTTCTCTGAACCAAAACGCGATATCCTGAGTAGCTGGTACATCAATCGAAACCCTTAAAACACAATCTCAATCCAGTTGCAACGCACCTGACAGGTTGACAAGGGACTGAGATACAACACGGCCAGACTAATGAAAAGGACTCGCATAGTGCAACGCACTTCATGCTAACAAAACTCTTTATACACATACGACAGTAAATTATCTATAAGACTTATATGAACTTTACAACACGAGTACACTTATGTGCAGGATACAAAAAGGCCACTATTGCAGCAGAAGAATGTTGGTTTGTTCCTCAAAGAAGTCGAAGATCTCTTCCGCTGAGCGGTCCACCACCTGATAATGCGGCACCATATTCCAAGCGGAACCTGCTGGTGGTGCAGGCGGTCCAGACGCAATGGCGGCAACATCTACGCCAGGCCTGTGCAATCGCACTATTGAGAGGGCAGCCTTGGCACCAGCCACCAACTGTTGCCTCACGCATTCGCGAACCGCGGATAGATCTTGAAACTTGGCAAGGAGAGCCAGCAAGCTTGATGGAGTATCATCCAGCGGGAACATCGCCCGATAAATATTCTTCAAGCATGTCTGCGACTTCTTCAGAAAGAGCAGCACTCACGACGCACGATCCTGCAGGGTCGCCAGCGCAGTCGCACGATCATGATCTACCCAGAAGTATCCACTCTCTTGAAGTTGCTCCTGGGTGAGATCATGCAGGCGAATAGCAATTCTATCCTTCTCCTCCTGCGGATGACGCGCGCTAACAACTACACGAAGCAGTACCAGCAGCATGAGTACAACGTACCACTACAAGTGACTACAAGGAAAAGATGAGAACAAGCAAACTAACACTTGAATTGGTCGCCCAGCTGCGTCACCTCGCCAAGAAGATATTGCTCTTGGGCGGCGGCTTTTTCCGCCTTCGACTTCCACACGTCCGCGTTACCACGGAGCATGGGCAACTCATGCTCCAGCTGCTTCTCGTGATCACGCAGTCGCGAAAGCAAGGACAGCTCATCTACCCTGGAGCGTGATGGTGCCACGGTATCATCAAGAGTTGGCGAGTCCTGGGTCCCCCTCATAGGATCACTTGATGTACCCTACCACAAGTCAAGATAGAAGCAAATAAGATGACCAAATCAACACAACGAGAAAAGGGTCAGATGCATTCAAGACTAGCATAAGTATCAGCAGATACACTCGCCAGCAGGCATGTCCTTAAACAAAGGGACATAAACTAATCAACTATTACAAAGCTAACTAAGGAGCAGCTGGCTTCTTCGACTTCGACGGCTTCGGGGGCTTCATCAAGTCCGTGGCAGTATCAAACGCCACTGACTTTCTGCCAGCCCCTGAGGCCGAAGTTTTCGCCGCCTTCTTGGCATGTTGGAGCTCCTCAGAATACTTCGCAACGGTATTTATCAAGTGATGCCCATATTTTCCATAGGCAGTCGCGACAGGAGCGAAGACTACCTGCTGACCGTCCGCGCCAACAGGCATCACCTTCGATACCGCGGAAGGATCGATCTTGACTCTGTGGGCCTGCACCATGGCGAGTGACATGGACGCGCCAGCCGCGTGGAGTGAGTTCTTGTAGCTGGAAGGCACACCTCCGGCGAGTGACTCTACCAGCTCGTCCATATTATCGATCATCTCCGCCTTAGGCATCAACTCCTCCCGGAGGCGACAGAGGGCGACCTTGGCCTTGGAAAATGTATCCTGGATGGTGGCGCTACGGTCCTCGACTGCGGACACCGCGCCCGCCAGAGCGTCATCGCGACGAAGGGCCTACGGGTCAAAGCTCAAATCGCCAGCATCTGTACATGAACCCACGCAAGGACCAAAACATCAGCGCCACCAGCAAAACATTAGAAACAGAGAAGAATAACAATATCCACAAGCAAAAGTACCTGAAAGAGCCTTGGCGATTGAAAACAGCTGTTCTTCGAACAACTTTTCCCTGGCCGCAAAGGAGGCACGCAGATCCTCTTCACGCTTCTGCGCCTCGTCATGCGCTGCGATTGCCTCGTCACGACCCTTCACAGCCGCGACAAGTGTCTTCTCCATGGTGGCGGCGTTACGCAATAAGGCATTATGTTCAGCTATGTTCAGCTACACGACAAGCAAAAGTTGATCATCAGTCGACTATATCAAAAGGAGAAGACGAATAAGAATAAAGTGTAGAACACTCACTTTCAACCATGCAGTGACGCGTCTCCAGCATTGCATGCTGGCGACCCATCGCCATCACCTGTTCTGCCAAGTGCGCGGCTTCCTTCACAAGGAGCTGTAGCACAACCAAGGAATCAGCAGAAGCAACAGATAACGTCGAGTGCAATACTAAAACAAAGAAAATCTATACTTACATGGTCCTCCAGTGACTTCGAAGATGTCTGTTGTACCATCACCCAGGAAACCATTCGATGCTCTCCTGCACGAGGAGAACTGGAAGAGTTGTGCCCGGAGTGGGCCGCCACTGGAGGGGAAGGAGCGCGCTCGACCTCTTTCTTGGACGTTGAGGTCGCGACTCCAGATTCCTTCAAAAATTCGACATCGCCAGAAGATGAAGACGCCTCTTGACTACAAGACAAAACCCACCTTGAGAAAGGGCAACCTCCGGGACAAGCCAACAAGAAGAAAACAGAGAAGAACAAACGAACTAGAAAACTTACCAGTCAAACTTGTCAAAGTAAAATGTGGCCTCCACCGACTCCGACGAAGACTCCTTGGGCAATCGCATCTTCTTGCGAGAAGATGGTGCCACACCCCTCACAGGAACGACAGGAATTGGCGACTCCGCACCAACGCCAGTACCTTCCGGAGTCGACGGAGACGACGCGTCGGAATCCTCGCTGCACGAACGCTTGCGAGTATCCGGACTATCGGACTCGGGGGCTTCCTCCTCCACATCAGAAGGTACAGTCGACTCAGACTCATCCTCTTCCAAGGCTTCACGAGGAATAATCCCCTCGGGGAGAGGGGGCATACAAGGTGACACCGCCCAATCCTGCATATAGACAACAAAAATCACCAAAAAACAAGTAAGCAACAGAAAAGCAATCGACAAAATAAGCTACTGCGTAGTATAACTATACCTCAGGAGGAGGATTTGAAGCATCAAAGGGAGGAACAACTGGCTCACTAGGAAGCACATCCTTGCCGGTGTACTTCGTGACCAGTCGAACCCTCTTGTCCACCTCACTCGCGGACATGCCATCGGCAGACACGCGAGTGGCATCATCAGCACCAGCCCATTTAAACATGGGGTGGACTCTGGCTTGCAGGGGCTGGACGCGACGGCGCAACCAAGTTCGGATGAGAGCGCAGCCTCCCTCCTCTTTACCTATGCGACTCTCGAGGTCGCAGACGCGTTGATACAGCACGTCTGTCTCCGCGAGCTCGCTAGGCCTAACTACATTCTTCCAGGAGCGCATCTTCTTGCACGGTGTCGCGGGATTGAAGGGCGCGAGTCCAAAGTGCTCATCTTTGGCCTTCTGATCACGGACGTAGAACCATTTATCCCTCCATCCTTGGACGGACTTCGTGAGCTTGATGTCGAAGTAGGTGGCAGATGGGTCGACGTGGACTCCGCAACCACCTACATCGTAAACTAAAGAGCCAGATGCAGACTGACGCTTCAATTTGAAGATGCGCTTGAAAAGGCTGAAGTGTGGCTCGATTCCGAACTAGCACTCACAAAGTGTGATGAAGCAAGAGATGTGGAGGATCGAATTTGGGGACAGCTGATGGAGCTAGAGCCCGTAGAAACAAAGAAGACCCCTAAAAAGGGGTGAAGAGGCAAGGAAAGACCGCGAATGATGAATGCAAGAAACATCACTCAAAAACCAGCGGGAGGAGCAGGAATGGTCTCACCGCTGGGGACGCGCGCATCGACGACTACCGCGGACAGCACTCCATCTTGGCGAATAAGAGGGAGATCAGACGCCTTGATGATGGAAGGGCGCCACGCACCATTCATGACGCGGGTGCCCGCGACCTTCTTCTTCCCACCGGCGGCAGTGCTGGTGCCCGCAGCGGTGGAGCCGCCCTTCTTCTTCACCGCGGCAACAGTGGCCGCGGAATCAGTGGCAGCGCCTCCCTTCTTCTTCCCCATTGCACGACGGCGAGGTGAGCGAAGAAAGTAGCTCGGGAACGAGCGGAGCTGGTCTAGCATCGTGGAGGAAACGGGCGCAGGAAAAAGCAGAGGAGTAGTAGCAATGGCGATGGCAGCAAACAAGAATGAGCACAGATGGGAAAATTACCGCCGTAGCACCGCTACTTAACCCCTGGAAGATGCAATCCAATGACTCAGAAAAACCCTATTGGACGCGTGGCACACATCGTGTTGGACACGTAGAGAAGGGGAAGCGCGAACTGTCCCTCCACTACTCCCATTACGCACGGAAATCGAGGAGGCGCAGTTAAAATAAAGATTACGCACGCCCAGTCAAATCAAAGTCAGGAAGTGGGACCCACTGCTCGTCACGTTCCGTCAAGCTCGCTCACGCGGGCAACTGAGGTCATACAAGCGTTAGCACTGAAGTCATCAAAGCTACCCAGCGAAAAACTTCGACTACTTTTAGTCCTTGCTGGAGTCTTCGACTCCACCAGGCACTCGGGGGCTACTCCCATAGGGAGCACTGGCCGCGCACACTACGATTTTCTTTTCTTTTTGCAAGAACAAGGACAATCAGAAGCAAACCCAAACCATTCGAAATACGATTCGACTATGGACATGGGTTACTCCCATAGGGAGCGCTGGAAAAATTCGACTGAAACAAGCAACCAAAAGATGACGGCAGTCGCAAAAGTTATTTAGTCCCTGCCCGAGTCTTCGACTCAACCAGGCACTCGAGGGCTACTCCCATAGGGAGCACTGGTCGTGCACCCTATGATTATTAAATACAGAAAATTGTGTGTTGATAACATCCGCACTCGAAGCTCATGGCGAAACCGCCTCATAATTTTCCCTACAAAGAGACTGCGTCTCCTGGGTCAACCGAATCGTCTCCGTGATGATAAAATTTGGATGTCGTGCTTAAGGCGTGAAGGTAAGACCTGAATAAGGCCTGGCAACGCATTCAGCTACGCACTACCAGAAACGTATCCGTGCCTACAGGTACGATGAACATGCCTTGACGGACGCGTTGAGTGCTCACACCCCTATAACTGGAATTCGACTCCTGTAAGACATCCGCGACCTGAGTCGAATTACACCAGCACTTTTCCGGATTCGAGTCCGGGGACTCGAGTTCAAGTAGATTGCGTTGTTTCACCCTAAGGTGGTTAACTGATGCCGATGCTTCGGTTATATCAGGCACGTATATCAACAATCCCTATGACACAAATAAAAGCAGTCAAAATGCACTCGTTCAGGCACTCGAAGACTTCAAAAAAGTCCCCAGTCGAATCTGCGATTCCACTGGACACTCGGGGCCTACTGACATGGGTATACCCTATAGGTACTCGAGCTTGGTATATACTGTCCAAATACGTACATGCCCACGGTGTCACCAAGGCCCAAGCAAAGGACTCGAGTAACCTACGGACTCTCGATTGCTTGAAGAACAAGAAGAAATTAAAGATAGAAAGTTTGAAGGGGAAAAACCCTAACTTGTAACCGACTCGACCTGCTACCCGAGACCTAGCCTATCTATATAAAGGCTAGGAGGGGCAGCGAGGAGGAGACACGCAACCCTAGTTTCCACAACCCTCGCCAGATTGCATCTGCGCACCATTGTAACTTTCGATTCCTTCGATAATTCCACGAGCAGACAAGCAGGAGTAGGGACCTCTACAAGGCCTGAACCTGGGTAAATCTTTGTCCCCTGTGTGCTTGTTTTCTAGCCGATAGATGTCTCCAGCACTCCCTCCTTCTCCAAAACCCAAGTCCATAACAATGGGCATTGATGAGTTAAACCCTCGTCAGATACTAATACAACCCGATAGAAACCGGCACAAACCAAAGTGTTCTTGAAAGTGATCTATTTAACATCGATGAAAGTGATCTACCATCTCTAGTTGTCTTTTCATTGAAATTCTTATGAATTTTATCCCAAAAAAGTTGCAATGGCGGACGAACACCACTCGCTTTGTATATTGCGTCATCTACAAGAGTTTGATGTTGCCATGCAAAATACAACTCATTGTCTTCATCCTCGGTCCATGTAGAAGTCCTAGTACTTCATTTGTAACAAAAATCAAATAAGCCACGGCTTCTTGTGCTCCAATTTGACATGAAAAAAAAGAGGAGGGAAATTCACCTTTTCCGTCTTGTGTTGGTTGCGGCCGGCGGTGCCGGCGATCCATCTCTGGCAGCAGCATCGACGGACGCCGTCCCTGCATCCTCCAACTCTGGCCAGAGGTCCAGCACGCAGACGAAACCCGTAGTGGGCGGTAGGGGAGGCGGGGGCAACCGCCGGTCACGCGGGATCTATGGTGGGTTAGGAGGAGGGGGCGAGCTGCATCGTGACATCGATGGTGGACGGCCTCCTGGGAGCCAACTCCGAGTTGTCGTGGTAACCGGAGGCCACACCAGCTCCGGCTTGCAACGAATCAATGCCGATGGAGCCTGATTTGGAGCAAATCGGGGCGGTGGCCAGCGAAAACTAGGTCTCCCCGTTGATTTCAGCGACAGCGAGAGGCGGCTGAGGGACTGAGAGGTAGGCCGGAGGGCGGCTGAAAGGACATTTATTGTCCTAATTTGTTTTGGTGTTCGTTAACAACATGAGGTACATTTTACTGTGTGTTAATGTCTACAGGTCAATCTATTGATTAGGGAAAAAAGTCATAGTGTTGTGGGAAATCACATGGCCAAAACTATGCTTACCTGAAGATTCCAGACCGGAGTCTCCGGTGTGCAAACACCAGAGTCTCCTGTGTGGTCCAGAGTTTCCCTAGGAGTTCCTGGTGTGTGGTTTGGACCTTGGCTAGGGTATCTCTGTGAGGTGGTCCGGAGACTGACCGGATATCAACCAGAATCTCCGGAGTGTCTCATCGGACCAGAGTTTCTGGTGTGGACACACTGGAGTCTCTGGTGTCTCTGGTCCGGAGTTATGGCCAGAGTCTCTAGAGTGGATGTCAAGCCCCTGCCCAAGGCAGCCAGAGATGCGGTCCGGAGATGGACCAGAGGTCGATCGGAGTTTCCAGTCCTGGTCGGAGTGTCCGGTCTGGCAGACCAGAGTCTCCGGTGTGTATGGTCTCCAACGGTCATAATACGGTTCACAAGTGTGTGGCCTATAAATAGGGGACCTCATCCTCTTCCTCCAGCTGCTCATTCCATAAAAGAAAGAGCACACCATTACAACCACCAAAACTCCAAGATCTCTTCATCCAACAACCCAAAGTCGTTGATATTTGGGGAATAAGAGGAGGATGCATTGATCTATAGCTTCACCAAGAAAGATCTTCATTTCCCCCTCATTCACTTGAGGGCCCCTTGCTCTAGGGTTTCATTAGAAACCCTACGCCTTGTTTTGGTTGATTTGATTCTTACAAGCTGTCTTTGATTGTTTGACAGCTTGCTTGTATTCGGGAGCCTCCAATTTGGTTGTGGATGTGTGCCTCGAACTTGTTGTAAAGGTGCCGGCTTCCACCTCGTAGGTTGCCGATATAGTGGAAGAGGTGCATCGAACTCGTTGGGGTGAGGTTCATCAGAGAACAAGGGAGGCCTCTCGTGGCATTGGTGGTTTGAAACCACCCCCCTCTCCAAACGTACACGTACTTCCCCTCAAAAGGAAGGAACTATGGGAAACAAATCCTTGTGTCTCCGCGTGCTCCACTTTGGTTACTTCTATCCTTTACCACACTTTAATTATCTTATTCTTTCTTATGTTTGTGCTAGATTGACATATAGGTAAATTCACCATAGTTGCATAATCTAGAGAATTTACCTTTTGTGTCAAACCTTAATTTGTAAAAGAGTAAAATTTGAAGTAGCACGTATTTACCCCCTCTAGGTACCCATACAATCCTTTCAATTTGTATCAGAGCCTCGGCTCTTTATTCGGGCTTAACCACCTAAGAGATTATGGGCAACCCAGGAGATGAGGGAGAGGGTGAGGCTAGCAACTCGGTGACCATGGTAGATCTCAAGAATTTGGAAACAAGCTTGAGCTCTACCTTGGGCAACGAAATCCAACAGTTGCGTCAACTTGTTGAGCGACTTGTTATGGAAAAGTCAGCCTCACCACCTCCCTCTCAAGGGGAAACACCACCTAACCCTAAGGAAAATGCTCCGGTTAAGCCAATAGGTGAAGTGGTGGGGATGAACATAATTCCACTAACTCCACCACCAAAAAGGGTGATGGGAAGGAAGAGCATCATGCGGTCCCTGGATGGTACACTCCCGACCCTCCAATCCCTCATACCCATATAAATAATAGAGGTGACCCACCTAAGTTAGCCGCACATACTTTTGCTCAATGGCAAGTGACATGGGTATACCCTAGAGGTGCTCGAGCTTGGTATATATGGTCTAAATACATACAGGCCCACGGTGTCGCCAAGGCCCGGATGGAGGGACTCGAGTAACCTACGGACTCTTGATTGCTTGAAGGACAAGAAGAAGCTAAAGATAGAAAGTTTGAAGGGGAAAACCCTAACTTGTAACCGACTCGACCTGCTACCCGAGACCTAGCCTATCTATATAAAGGCTAGGAGGGGGCGACGAGGAGGGCACACGCAACCCTAGTTTCCACAAACCCTCGCCAGATTGCATCTACGCACCGTTGTAACTTTCGACTCCCTCAATAATTCCACGAGCAGACAAGCAGGAGTAGGGACCTCTACGAGGCCTGAACCTGGGTAAATCCTTTGTCCCCTGTGTGCTTGTTTGCTAGCCGATAGATGTCTCCAGCGCTCCCTCCTTCTCCAAAACCCAAGTCCATAACAATGGGCATTGATGAGTTAAACCCTCGTCAATTGGCGCCGTCTATGGGAATTGGGAGTGCTGATGTTGCGGCTTCTTTGTCCCCGACAAACGCGATCTACAACTCTGCAACAACGGAGATTCGCCAGCTTTTCGGTGCCTTCGACTTCACCGTCCACACGCCGGCTACTCGCCCGGCCTTCGAGTCCATGGGCGACGGAATCAGCCTGGCGATTGGGAGCTTCCGCTTCCAAATTGGTCAGATGGGCACGCTTCGCATGCCCAATCAGCCGATGGCACCGGCGATTGCCCCAGCATCATGGTTCCCTCCATCGATCGGCACCCTCAGTGAGCTCAATGCTCCGGTGGTAGTTGGGAACATGGTCAGCGACAGCAGTCGCGACTCCGATCTAAGCGATCTGGCCACTGAAGATGGAACCCATGGTTCCGGATCTGAAAGTTGTGGAAGCAACATCTTCCCAAATTACGTCATGTGCGCCGTCATCAACGCGGGCGACACCTCCGCTAACTGTGGTAATGGTGGCAACACCGGTAACGGCACCGATCCACCCAATCGCGGCAACGGTGGTAACACCGGCAACGGCTCCGACCCGCCCAACACCGCCAACAGCGACAACGGCGGCAATGGAGGAGCAGTCGAACCTCCCAGCATAATCAACGAGCAAACCGGCAAATGCGTCGTGATCAGGCTCAACGAGCAAGAGTGGGAACGCTATCGTGAAGCCCTACGAGGTGCACCTCTATCCTTCGGGTCCCCGCAGGAACTGCTGATGGGCTAGCACTGGCTCCTAAAAGAGGAATTCAAGCGCCAAAACAAGCAATCGCGCAACTTGAGGCGCGTAAAAATGCTGCAGACGAGTCAAGCCTTTGTCGCGCTGGGCTCTCCTCCTACGGAGGATCCTCCTCAAGAGGAATAGAGCATCTCGCCAGGAAAAGGCAATCGCGGATGGCTCACCTCACTGAACAAGAACGCATAGACGCCGCGAAAGTCCTCGACTTCAGCTCTATGACAGTCGACACGAGAGGCAACGTGGTTCCCAGGACACCACAGGCCGCGGTGACAGCGACCACCATGTACCTTCTCAATAACCAGCCACCAGCTGGAGATCCCCGAACTGCCATGCAGCGATCTACGATCGTGGGCCTAGGGATAATCGAGGCCGCCCTCGACAAAGAACCAGTACTAGACCCAAAAAGGGCAAAGCGTTAGCAAAACGCTACTCCTCGCCCTCGTCCAGCGATGACAGTCACGACCTGTCTCGGTGCCGCCGCTCACGACGACACGATCGCGACTATGATGCACGCGATGAACTCATGCAGCGCAAGATCGACAAGTCAAGGGCATGACGTGCTCGGTCGACTGATTCAGAAGAATAAGATGGGGAGCTCTGCGGTGCCAGATACTTCAGCAGATCCATCAGGCAAAAGCGAATGCCTAAAGGGTTCAAACTCCCATCGGAGAACCCGACATTTGACGGTCTGCAGGACCCCAAGATCTGGCTGGAGGATCACATCTCCTCCGTCAGGCTACACGGAGGCAGTCGAAGTACTGCCATGCAATGCTTGCAGCTACAGCTGCAGGGCGCCGCCCGGGCATGGCTCAATAACCTCCCACGCGAATCCATTCACAGCTGGGATGAGCTGGTCTACAGCTTCGTGTGCAACTTTAAGGGCACGTACAAACGCCCCGCTTCAATCGAAGAACTGAGATGCTGCCAGCAAAGATCTGGTGAATCGCTACGCTCTTATATCCAAAGGTGGTCCATCATCAAGAACTCCGCGGAGAACATCTCGGAAGACCGCGCAATTGATGCATTCAACGGTGGTGTCCGCCACATGGAACTCAGGGAGGAGCTAGGCCGCTCAAAGCCCAAGACCATCGACCACCTGATGGAGATCGCGAATCGGTGGGCTGATGGAGAAGATTTGGTGAAGAATCGCTTTCACTCTGATGAGGAGGCAGAACTCGAATGAAGACGCGACCGCCGGAGTAAGTGTCGCATGCGCGTCTACGACGATCGCGATGACGTCAACATGGTCGCAGCCGGCTACGCCGATAGACGCAATGATAACCGCAACAACGGATACCGCAGCGGCAGATACCGCGACTCCGGGAAAACCACGCAAGTATGGCAACGCCGCACTCGCGATGAAGCACCCGCGACCTCCATCGAGGACAAACTGTCCGGGCCATGCACGGTACACTTCTACATCGACAAGCATGATGGCAAGAGAAAGTCCAGCCACCTCCTGAAGGACTGCCGTGAGTTCCTCAAGCTACATGAGGGGTTGGTTCGGATGAACCGCAATGCCGTCGAAAGAGGCTACGGAGCCGCTCCAGGCGCCGTGGCACATGGCGCACCACCACCACCACCACCTGGGACACCCCCGAACGGAGCTGCACCGGACCAACACCACGGAGGCGAACCATACCCACGGGCCATGGGTACCATGATGATTCAAAAGGGGAGCCCCTCCAATAGGGTGCAGAAGGCCATCACTCGCCAAGTAAACTTGGCCACGCACTCGCCACCATCCACCATTGAGTACCTCAGTGGCAGTGAGTCGAGCATTACCTTCGATAAACGCGACCAACCGCCTCAAGTACCTCGCCCAGGTCATTGCCCCCTCGTACTCGAGGCACAAATTGGAGGGTTCGACATGAGTCGCGTCTTCATGGATGGCGGAAGCGGCATCAACCTCATATCCGCGAGTACTTTGCGAGCAATGAGGATCCCTCTAACCTGCTTGGAGGCATCGGACACAACGTTCCATGGCATCGTCCCAGGAAAAGGCGTATACCCCCTGGGCAAAATCAACCTCGACGTCATATTCGGCACGCCAAGGAACTTCCGGCGCGAGCGCATCGACTGGCCCTCACAATACCACTGCATCCTCGGACGTGTCGCGTTCGCTTGGTTCATGGCAGTACCCCACTACGCCTACCTGGAGATGAAAATGCCAGGTCCCAACAGCGTCATCACGATCAACGGGAATTCGAGCGATCTGACAGTTGCGACAGGGAATTAAACAGAATCTCCCAGTCCTTCGGCATGCAGGAGGAGCTCGCGCGACTGAAGGAAACGGCAGACAACAGTCTGCCCACCTTGAGTAGGCCAAGCTCATCTGACCTCTCCTTCGACTCATCTGTGCACACAAAGAAGGTGCAGGTCCATCCATCAGATCCCGCTAAAACAGCCCTCATCGCCAATAACTTGAGTCCCGCATAGGAACTCGCGCTCGTCGAATTCCTCCGTGAGCACTAGGAAATTTTCGCCTGGTGTCATGCGGACATTTCAGGAGTTCCCAGGGAATTCGCTGAGCACGCACTCAACGTCAATCCCGACGCAAGGCCAGTCAAGCAAACAATCAGGCGACTGTCTGAGCCACGGGCACAAGCAGTCGGAATGGAGATCAACAGACTCCTCGAGGCCAAATTCATACGCGAGAACAAGGAAAGCACTTGGCTCGCCAATACGGTGCTGGTGCAAAAAAGGACACGGATATCCTGCGGATGTGCGTGGACTTCACTTCTTTAAACAAGCACTACCCAAAAGATCACTTCCTACTACCACGGATCAACCAAATCATCGACTCCACCGCTGGATGTGAGCGCCTCTGCTTCCTCGATGCCTACTCAGGCTATAACCAAATTCGAATGAAGGAGGAAGACCAGGAGAAGACCGCATTTACAACGCCCTTCGGTGTGTTCTGCTACAACACAATGCCCTTCGGGCTAAAAAACGCAGGAGCCACGTACCAGCGGTGCATGCAGGCTTGCCTCAAGGAGCAACTAGGTCGCAACATCCAAGTCTATGTCGACGACATAGTAATCAAAACCAAGGAAGAAGTCTCTCTAATCGACAACTTGCGTGAAACCTTTGGCAATCTCGATCGTTGCCGAATAAAGCTCAATCCAGACAAATGCGCCTTCGGCGTACCCTCTGGGCAGTTGCTCGGGTATCTCATCTCCGCGAGAGGGATTGAGACAAACCCGAAAAAAGATAAAGGCCATACTGGCCATGGAGAAGTCAAAGAACATAAGAGGCGTTCAGCAACTAGCCAGGCAAATCACGACCCTCAGTCGATTTATCAGTCGAATGGGAGAAAAGGCGCTGCCCTTCTATCAGCTCCTCCGCAAAGCTGACAAATTCGAGTGGACCAATGAAGCGCAAGAAGCATTCGAAGACCTCAAGCGCCTGCTATCCACCTCGTCAGTATTGGTAACTCCACGAGAAAGGGAACCACTGCTGCTGTACATCTCTGCCACCAACCAAGTGGTTAGCACAGTGCTCGTCGTCGAACGGGCCGAGGAAAACAAGGTCCACGGCGTACAACGCCCGGTGTACTACCTCAGCGAGGTCCTCACGCCAACAAAACAGCGGTACCCGCACTACCAGAAGCTGGCGCACGGCGTCTTTATGACCGCCCAGCGACTGCGCCATTACTTCCAGGAACACCCAATCGTGGTAGTCAACGACGCCCCATTGGGACATATCCTCAATAACCCCGACGCCACAAGGCGAGTCGCGCTTTGGGGAATCGAACTATCTCCATGAGACATCACATACGAAAAGCGCGACGCAATCAAGTCACAAGTTCTCCCTGACTTCCTCATACATTGGATGGAAAACCAACTCCCGGACAAACCAGACATGTCCTACCTCTGGACAAGGCACTTCGATGGGTCCAAGAGGAAAGATGGAGCAGGAGCAGGTGTCATACTGACATCGCCTCAAGGGGACAAGCTGAAATACGTCCTGCGAATGCAATTCACAGCCTCAAACAACGAGGCTGAATACGAGGCCCTGTTACACGGGATGAGGATGGCAAAAGCCTGCGGCGCAAAGAGGCTAATCATATATGGCGACTCCAAGCTGGTCGTCAACCAAACAATGCACGAGTGCGACGCACTGAACGACTACATGATCGCATATCGCGACCTCTACGACACACTTGAAGGAGACTTCAATGGTTGCGAGTTGCGACACATTGGTCGCGAAAGCAATGAGGAGGCGGACGCACTCGCCAACATAGGCTCCACCTGCGCACCCATACCACCTGGGGTATTTCTCGAGCGCATATGCGAACGCTCCATCAAGCCAAAGGCCGCAGAGAAGAAAACAAGCGCAGCAACGGACTCGGGTACTACGCCACCCAATGAGCCAATAACACTCGATGACTTGGAGCTCGACACAAGACTCGAGGGACCAATGAGCGTCATGGTGATCGAACAATCCTGGACGCAGCCGTACATTACGTACCTCCTCAGCAAGCGCCTACCGGACGACCCGACAGACGCACGACACATCGTGCGACACTCCAAGGCATTCGCTGTTATCAACGGCGAACTGTATAAGCGCAGCATCACAGGCGTGTTACAACGATGCGTGTCCCTAGGCGAAGGAAGAGCAGTCCTCCTCGACATCCATGAAGGGACCTGCGGGCATCACGCCGGTAGTCGTGCCCTCGTTGCCAAAGCTCTACGAGCTGGATTTTACTGGCCCACGGCCATGCGCGACGCCAAGGATATAGTCCAAAAGTGCAACGCTTGCCAGCGATTCACAAACAAGCCAAACGCACCAGGCGCAGAACTCCGGCCTATTCCATTGGCCTGGCCCTTCGCCCAGTGGGGACTCGACATGGTTGGCAAACTTCTAAGGTCCTCGCAAGGAGGCTACGTCTACCTCTTGGTCGCAGTCGACAAATTCACCAAGTGGATTGAGGCAATGCCAGTGACCAAGCAATCAGAGCACAACGCAGTCAAGTTCTTTGAGTCCATCGTCTACCGCTTCGGCGTGCCACACAGCATCATCACCGATAACGGGACAAACTTCACATCCAAGGAGTTCCAAGAATTCTGCAAGAACATGGGGATCAACATCAGCTACGCCTCAGTAGCACACCCAGAGACCAACGGTCAGGTGGAAAAGGCAAACGGGCTCGTCTGCAGCAGCATCAAGAAGCGACTCCTCCGACCACTCGAACAAGCCGCGGGCTGCTGGCCAGACGAACTGCAATCCGTACTCTGGAGCCTACGTACAACTCCAAACAGCGCCACTGGCTACACGCCATTCTTTATGGTACACGGAGCAGAGGCAGTACTACCCGCCGAGGTACGGTACAAAGCGCCACGCGTAGTCGCCTACAGCGAGCAGGAGTCATCCCTCGCACTCGAAGACTCCGTCGACCCGCCGCAGAAAGATCCACGATCTACCAGCAGAACCTGCGCAACTATCATAGCCCTAGATCCTTCGTCGAAGGTGACCTAGTCCTGCGACTGAAGCAGCAGGGGAACCTCAAGCTCGAGTCCCCCTGGGAAGGACCGTACGTGATTACAGAAGTAATCCCAGGTGGCTCCTATCGCCTTCAAGATTTAGAGACAGGAGTCGCACACTCCAACCCTTGGAACGTCGCACAACTGCGACGCTTCTACCCTCAGCCGTTTTTCTTTACTTTTGCATCGCAAATAAGGCTATTCAACCAAGGCTACTTAGCCGCACATTGTACTTCATACTGTTCTCTGAATAAATAAAAGCTAAGTGCCCCAAAACTCCATGTTCTCCTTTACTTTGTCAACTTTCATACTCGGGGGCTACGCCACCCTATACACATATGTTCTTCGAACAATAACGCGACATCCTGAGTAGCTGCCATATCAATCGAACCCCTTAACACAAACTCAACCCAGCTACAACGCACCTGACAGGTTGACAAGGGAATGATACAAAGATGGCCAGGCTAACGAAAAGGACTCGCATAAGTGCAACGCACCCCATGCTTAAAACTATTTGTACACATTCAATAGTAAATTATCTACAAATATATACGAGCTTTACAACACTAGTACACTTATGTGCAGGATACATATTTGGCTACCCTTGCAACAGAAGAACATTAGTCTGTTCCTCGAAGTAATCGACAACCTCCTCGGCTGGACGATCCACCGCCTGATAGTGCGGCACCATGTTCCAGGAAGATCCTACTGGTGGCGCCGGTGGCCCAGAAGCAAGGGCGGCGACATCCACATCAGGCCTGTGCAAACGCACCATGGAAAGGGAAGCCTTGGCACCAGCCACCGACTGCTGCCTCACGCACTCGCGAACCGCGGACATATCTTGAAATTTGGTCAGGAGAGCTAGCAGGCTTGACGGAGTATCGTCCAGCGGGAACATCGCCCGATAGATGTTCTTCAAACACGACTGCGACTTCTTCAGAAAGAGCCGCACTCGCGAGGCGCGATCCTGCAGGGTCGCTAACGTAGTTGCACGATCATGATCTACCCAGAAGTATCCACTCTCCTGAAGTTGC
Source organism: Avena sativa (assembly GCA_916181665.1). NCBI lineage: Eukaryota > Viridiplantae > Streptophyta > Magnoliopsida > Poales > Poaceae > Avena > Avena sativa. Next base: position 6,036,495 of record OV702287.1, read on the forward strand.
TCCTGGGTGAGATCATGAAGACGGATGGCAATCCTATCCCTCTCCTCCTGCGGATGGCGTGCGCTAACAACTACACGAAGCAGCATCAACAGCATGAGTACAACGTACCATTGCGATTAACTACAAAGGAAAAGACAAGGATGAGCAAACTAACACTTAAACTGGTCGCCCAGTTGCGTCACCTCACCAAGCAGATATTGCTCGCGGGCGGCGGCTTTTTCAGCCTTTGACTTCCACACGTCCGTGCTACCACGGATCACGGGCAATTCACGCTCCAGTTGCTTAACGCGATCACGAAGTCGCGAAAGCAAGGACAGCTCCTCTACCCTGGAGCATGGTGGTGCCATTGTATCCTCAAGAGATGGCGAGTCCGGGGTTCCCCCCACAGGACCACTTGATGTACCCTACCAAAAATCAAGCCAGAGGCAAATAAGGCGACCAACTCAAAAGTCAAAAGTAACAGATGCATTTAGGATCAGCATAAAAGTATCTACAAACACATTCACCAATAGGCATGTACTCCAATCAAAAGAGCAATTCATCAACTATTACAAGAAACTAACTATGAAGCAGCTGGCTTCTTCGACTTCGATGACCTCGGGGGCTTCATCAAGTCCGTGGTAGTATCATATGCCACTGACTTTCTGCCGGCCCCTGAGGCCGAAGTTTTCGCCGCCTTCTTTGCACGATTGACCTCCTCCGAATACTTGGCAACAGTGTTTATCAAGGAATGGCCATATTTGGCACAGGCAGTCGCAAAGGGAGCGAATACTACCTGCTGACCATCCGCGCCAACAGGCATCGTCTTCGACACCGCAGAAGGATCTACTTCGACTCCGTGGGCTTGCACCATGGCAAGCGACATGGTCGCGCCAGCTGCGCGGAGGGAGTTCTTGTACGTGGCAAGCACATTCCCAGCGAGTGACTCCACCAGCTCTTCCACATTGTCGACCAGCTCCGCCTTCGGCATCAGCTCCTCCCGGAGGCGACTCAGGGTGGCCTTGGCCTTGGACAGCGTATTTTGGACAGCGGCACTACGATCCTCGACCGCAGATACCGTGCCCGCCAGAGCGTCATCGCGACAAAGGGCTTGTGGATCAAAACTCAAGCCGCCAGCATCTACACCAAAATACACGCATGGATCAAACTTCTAGTGCCACCGGCACTACAGAGGAAGAGAAGAACATCAATAAAATATCTACCAGTAAAGGTACCTGAGAGGGCCTTGGTGACTGAGAACAGTTGCTCTTAGAACAACTTCTCCCTGGCCGCAAAGGAGGCTCGTAGATCCTCTTCGCGCTTCTGGGCATCATCGCGAGCTACGATTGACTCGTCGCGCCCCTTGACAGCTGCGTCTAGTGTCTTCTCCAACGTGGCAACATCGCGTAGTAAAGCGTTATGCTCAGCTACATGGCAGTCAATAATTGGTTGTCAGTCGATTATACCAAAACAGAGAGAAGACGAAAAGAATAAGTACAGAACATTTACTCTCGACCACGCGGTGGCGCGTCTCCAGCATCGCATACTGGCGACCCATCGCCATCACCCGCTCCGCCACCTGCGTGGCTTCCTTTACAAGAAGATGTCGCACAAAACAAGGAGTCAGCAGAGGGCAGCAGAAGGCGTTGACTACCACATTAAAAAAAAGGAAAACTATACTTACATGGTCCTCCAGCGACTCCGAAGAAGTTCGTTGAACCGTCGTCCGAGCAACTACTCGATGCTCCCCTACGTGAGGAGAGCTCAAAGAATTGTGCCCGGAGTGGGCTGCCGCTGGAGAAGGAGCGCGCTCGACCTCTACCTTGGCCCTTGAAGTCGCGACTCCCGATTCCTTCAAAAATTCGACGTCGCCAGAAGATGACGACGCCTCTTGACTGTAAGACAAAATCCACACTCAGAAAGGGCAAACTCCAGAACAAAGCCAACAAGAAGAAAACAGAGAAGAACGAATGCACTAGCAAAATTACCAGTCAAATTTGTCAAGATCAAACGTGGCCTCCGCTGACTCCGACGAAGACTCCTTGGGCAATCGCATCTTCTTGCGAGAAGACGGTGCCACAGCCCTCACATGAACAGCGGGAATTGGCGACTCCGCGCCAACAACCGCGCCTCCTAGAGTTGAAGGAGTCGACGCGTCGGAATCCCCTCTACGCGAACGCTTGCGAGTATCCGGGCTCTCGGACTCGGGGGCTTCCTCTTCCACATCGGAAGGGACAGTCGACTCAGACTCGTCCTCTTCCAAAGCTTCACGAGGAATAATCCCCTCAGGGAGGGGAGGCATACAAGGCGACACCGCCCACTCCTGCATATAAATAGTAAAGATCAGCAAACATAACAGATAAGCAACAGAAAACGCAATCGAGAAAATAAGCTACTACGTAGCACAACTGTACCTCAGGAGGAGGATTCGAAGCATCGAAAGGAGGAACGACTGGCTCATTCGGAAGAACATCCTTGAGGGTGTACTTCGTGACCAGTCGCACCCTCTTATCTACCTCACTCGCGGACATGCCATCAACAGACACACGAGTGGCATCATCAGCGCCACCCCATTAAAACATGGGATGGACCCTGGCCTGGAGAGGCTGGACGCGATGATGCAGCCAAGTTCTGACAAGGGCCCAGCCTCCCTCTTCTGCGCCTATGCGACTCTCGAGGTCGCAGACGCGCTGATATAGAACGTCTATCTCCGCGAGTTCGAAAGGCATGATCACGTTCTTCCAAGAACGCATCTTCTTGTAGGGAGTCGCGGGATCGAAAGGCGCGAGTCCAAAGTGCTCGTCCTTGGCCTTCTGATCGCGAATATAGAACCATTTGTCCCTCCATCCCTGGACGAACTTGGTAAGCTTGATATCGAAGTAGGTGGCGGATGGGTCGACGTGGATTCCGCAACCACCTACGTCATAAACTAAAGAGCCAGATGTAGACTAACGCTTCAATTTAAAGATGCACTTGAAAAGACCAAAGTGTGGCTCGATTCCGAGCCAGCACTCGCAGAGAGTGATGAAACAAGTAATGTGGAGGAGCGAATTTGGGGACAGCTAATGGAGCTGGAGCCCATAGAAACAAAGAAGACCCCGAAGAAAAGGGTGAAGAGGCAAGGAAAGACCGCGAATGATGAATGCAAGAAACATCACTCGAAAACCAGCGGGAGGAGCAGGAATAGTCTCACCGCTGGGGACGCGCGCATCGGTGACTGCCGCAGAGATAACTCCATCTTGACGAAGAAGACGGAGATCTGACGCCTTGATGATAGAGGGGCGCCATGCGCCATTGGTCACGCGGGTGCCCGCGACCTTCTTCTTCCCAACGGCGGCGGTGCTGGTGCCCATAGCAGTGGAGACACCTTTCTTCTTCGTTGCAGCGAGGGTGGCCGTGGAATCAGCAGCAGCGCCTCCCCTCTTCTTTCACATTGCGCGGCGGCGATGTGAGCGAAGGAAGTAGCTCGGGAACAAACAGAGCTGGTCCAGCGTCGTGGAGAAGATGGGTGCAGGGGAAAGCAGAAAAGCAACAGCAATGGCGACGGCAGCAAGGAAGAAAGAGCACAGATGGGAAATTACCGCCGCAGCATCGCTACTTAACCCCTGGGAGATGCAATCCAACGGCTGACAAAAACCCAATTGGACGCGTGGCACGCATCGTGTTGGACACGTGGAGAATAGGAAGCACGAACCGTCCCCCCACTTCTACCATTACGCGTGGAAATCGAGGAGGCACAGTTAAAAATAAGATTACGCTCGCCCAGAAAGTGGGACCCACCGCTTGTCATGTCCCGTCAAAATCGCTCATGCGGGCAACTAAGGTCATACAAGCATCAGCACTGACGTCACCAAGGCTATGCAGTGGAAAACTTTGACTATTTTTAGTCCTTGCTGGTGTCTTCGACTCCACCAAGCACTCGGGGCTACTCCCATAGGGAGCGCTGGCAGCGCACCCTACGACTTTTAATTTTTCTTGTTGCAGGAACATGGACAATCACAAAAGCAAACCCAACCACTCGAAACACAGTTAAATTATGGACATGTGTTACTCCCATAGGGAGTGACGGAAATAAGCAGGCAAAAGACGACAACAGTCGCAAAAGTGTTTTAGTACCTGCCTGAGTCATCGACTGAAACACGCAAGCAAAAGACGACAGCAGTCGCAAAAGTTATTTAGTCCCTGCCTGAGTCTTCGACTCAACCAGGCACTCGGGGGCTACTCCCATAGGGAGCGCTGGTCGCGCACCCTATGATTATTTGTACAAAAACTGTGTGTTGATAACATCGACACTCGAAACTCATGGAGACACCGCCTCATAATTTTTCCCCTACAAAGAGACTGCGTCTCTTGGGTTACCTGAATCATCTCCGCGATGATAAAATTCGGATGCCGCGCCTACGGCGTGAAGGTAAGACCTGAATAAGGCCTGGCAACGCATTTAACTACGCACTACCAGAAACATATCCGTCCCTACAGGCACGATGAACATGCCTTGACGGACGCGTCAAGCGCTCACACCCCTATAACTGGAATTCGACTCCTGTAAGACCTCCGCGGAATGAGTCGAATTACACCAGCACTTTTCCGGATTCGAGTCCGGGGACTCGAATTTGAGTAGATTGCGCTGTTTCACCCTAAGGTGGTTAACTGATACCGATACTTTGGCTATATCAGGCACGTATATCAACAATCCCTATTACAAAAATAAAAGCAATCGAAATGTACTCATTTAGGCACTCGAAGGCTTCAAAAAGTCCCCAGTCGAATCTGCGATTCCACTGGACACTCGGGGGCTAATGACATGGGTATACCCTACAGGTGCTCGAGCTTGGTATATACGGTCTAAATACATATAGGCCCACGGTGTCGCCAAGGCCCAGATGGAGGGAGTCGAGTAACCTACGGACTCTCGATTACTTGAAGGACAAGAAGAAGCTAAAGTTAGAAAGTTTGAAGGGGAAAACCCTAACTTGTAACCGACTCGACCTGCTACCCGAGACCTAGCCTATCTATATAAAGGCTAGGAGGGGGCGACGAGGAGGACACACGCAACCCTAGTTTCCACAAACCCTCGCCAGATTGCATCTGCGCACCGTTGTAACTTTCGACTCCCTCAATAATTCCACGAGCAGACAAGCAGGAGTAGGGACCTCTACGAGGCCTGAACCTGGGTAAATCCTTTGTCCCCTGTGTGCTTGTTTGCTAGCCGATAGATGTCTCCAGTGCTCCCTCCTTCTCCAAAACCCAAGTCCATAACAATGGGCATTAACGAGTTAGACCCTCGTCAGCAAGTTTTAATGAAATCTCATGTGCGTAGCTCTTGCATTGACTTGTGGAACATTATTGAAGAAGGACTCAAAATTGAGAATCCAACCAACTTGACTAGAAGAGAAGTAGTCAATAGCCAACTCAATGCGACAGCCTTACACATGATCCAAATTGGAGTGGGGCCAAAGGATTTCCCCCACATTGAGCACTACAATACCGCCAAGGAAGCTTGGGATGCTCTCATTAACTTGTTTGTTGGCAATGAGAGCATGAGAAGAAATAGATATGATGCCTTAAGAAATGAGGCTGAAGGTGTCTTTATGAAGGATGGTGAGGATCATGAAGACATGTATCGAAGACTCAAATCCATAGCCACCACCTTCAGGAATGTTGGTGCCTCTCACATTGATGATGCTTGGATCAAGAGGAAGTATGTGAGTGCACTCATGCCCTTCGAGTCCACTGACTTGAAGAGTCTCTAAGAAAGACACAACTACCATCTCATGACCTCCAATGAAGTTATGCAAGAGATGGCCGCTTTCAAGGTTGCTGCCAAGAATGCCAAAGACGCCTGTTCTCGTGCTATTGGAATGACTAATGGTGTCAATCTTGCCTTGAAGGCCAAGCTTCTGGAGTATGATGAACAATAAGGGAGTGATGATGCACTTTCAGTGAGCCACCCCGAAGAGGTCAAGGTTGCTCATGGTGAATACATGGCCTTCTATGCAAGAAACTTTTGGAAAGATCCCGCCAAGGCCAAGATGGAAATGCAACGAAGAAGCAACCCCAATGGGAGAAGAGACAATGGGTAAAAATTGAGAACTTGCTTCAACTGTGGTAACCGCTATCACTTTGTTCCCTATGAGAAAAGAGAATATCATGGGGGTAAACTTGTGTTGAAGAAAACCTCCAAAGCACCTTTCAAGAAACCCTTCATCAAGAGGAATCCCACCAACAAGAAGTCGGGTGACATTGTCTTGATAACACATGAAGAATTCTCCTCTAACAATGATGATGAAGAAGAAGAAGAGGAAACATCAAGTGGTGTGGCTTCTCTTGCCACTACTTCTACACCAATATTCTCACTCTTCGACTCTCCAAATGAGAATATCTCCAACAAGAACGTCGCTTGCCTTATGGCAAGAGGAACGAATGTATTATCATCATCACACCCCACCTCCTTAGTTGATGATGAATTTGATGATGATATATCTTTTGAGGTCAAAAAGGAATTAGTTGCTTTTGATGTGTTTATGACTAACTGGCAAGGGAAACACAAGAAACATTTTGTGGACCTCTTAAATCAACTTTCACACACACAAGAGCTTCTTGATGAGAGAGCACATGATTGAGGTAGAAGCTCTAAATAATGCTCTAGAAGAAGAACAAGAGACTAGGATGTTTCTTGAAACTAAACTTGAAGGGCTTGATGAAGAAAATGTCCTCATTATTAATAAACTCATCAAGGAACGTGACCATGCTATTGCTAAATATAAAAAGGCTAAAAAGGACAAGATTGAGTTTGGTGTTGTTCATGAAAAACTTGCTGAGGACTTTAGGTTGCTTGACAAGGCTCACACAGCCTTGGAGAGTGAACTCTTGTTACTCACAAAGTCTCGTGAAAAGCTTCAAACTCAATTGACCAATATTTCTTCACCTAGTACTTTCATTCCTTCTAGTTGTACAAATATACTTGAAGAAAATGCTAGGTTGAAGGGGGAGCAAGCTAAGGCCACCTTTACCAAAGGAAACAAGTCAATTAATGACCTCTTGAGTAAGAAGAGGCCAAATGGTGAGAAAGGGGGCATTGGCTTTGTCTCCAAAGCCAAGAAAAATAACAACAAGAAGAAGAAGGCCAAGCCCGCACAAGAAAAAGAGAAGGCCATTGTGGGTAGTAAGACCATAAGTGGCAGAACTATGTATCATGATGACTTTGCGGGTAGTGCTAACCCTCACTATGTTTTAATGTGTGATTATTATGGTGATGTGTATGCATAATATGTTGGCCCATTTGATTGTTATATTGCTTGGTCTATTTGGGTTCCCAAGACCCTTGTTGCTAACAAAACAGGACCCATTGAAAAATGGGTACCTAAAAACTAGTTTGATCTTTTGTAGACCTATGCTTCTGGTGGATCAAAATGGGTGCTTGATTGTGGATGCACAAGTCATATGACCGGAAGCGCATCTAGTGTCAAGGAGTTGAGACCAAATGTTGATCAAATATCCATGACATATGCCGACAAGTCAAAGTCTAAGGTAATGGGTTTCGGCAAGGTTGTGGTTACCAACGACATTACTCTCATGGACGTCATGCTTGTTGAGACCCTTGGCTATAATTTACTTTTAGTCCATGCTCTTGGAAAGATGGGCTTTGCCGTCTTTATTGATAATGATATTGTGATCCTCATGTGGAGCAAGTCTCTAAAGGTCGCTTTTGTTGGGTACGTCAAAAATGACTTGTATGTGGTGGACTTTTCGGGGAAAACCACTACAAGTGCGATGTGCTTATTTGGAAAGGCTGATGTGGGTTGGTTATGGCATCACCGTCTAGCCCATGGCAACATGAGAACTTTGCAAAGTCTCCACAAGGATGGTCATATTGTTGGACTAAAAGAAAATGTTTGCTTTGCCAAAGATCGTGTTTGTAGGGCGTGTGTTGAAGGAAAGATGCATGATTCTCCCCACAAGCCAAAGAACTACATCAAGTCCAAGAGGATCTTGGAGCTCCTTCATGTGAATCTCTTTGGTCCTCCATCTCATGCAAGTCTTGGTGGGAAGAAATATTGTTTGGCGATTGTTGATGACTACTCAAGATACACATGGGTATATTTCTTCAAGATGAAAAGTGAGACTCAAGAGAACTTCATGGACTTCATCAACATGGCTCGATGTCAACACAATGTCCCTGTGTTAACAATAAGAAGTGACAACGGCACCAAGTTCAAGAACTACACCTTGAATGGATTTCTTAGTGATGAGGTGATAAAACACCAATATTCCACTTCATATACCCCTCAACAAAATGGTGTAGCTGAGAGGAAGAACTAAACTCTTACTGATATGGCAAGGACCATGTTGGCGGAGTTTAAATCTCCATACAATTTTTGGGCCGATGCTATCTCCACTTCACGCCATGCATCAAACCGTCTCTACCTCCACAAAGAATTGATCAAGACTCCATATGAAATTCTTACCGGTAACAAGCCCAACTTTTCATACTTCAGGGTGTTCGGTTGTAAGTGTTTCTATCGCATTAAGGATGTTCGTTTGTCAAAATTTGATTCCAATGCATTAGAGGGTATTTTTGTTGGTTATGGTCTCGAATCCCACACTTATAGAATCTATGAGAAGCTCTCTGGAATTGTCGTAGAATCTTGTATTATGGTGTTTGAAGAATATGATGGTACCCAAGGTGGTGTCTTGATGTTTGTGATGTAGATGATGAAATGCCTGAGGATTCCATAGGAAGAATGGGTACAAGATTCATCCGCCCCGCCGAGGAACCCCTTATGGAGGATCGATAAGAACTATGATCTACTCAAATGGAGCCCTCATCTTCACAACATCATCAAGCTCCTATCGAGGAGGACAATGACCCAAGCCAAAGACAAGTTGTGGACCCTCAAAAAGTTTATCAGGGAGCAACCTCTAGCTAGGAGGAGCTTGAGTCTCCATTTGCTAGAATGTCCAGCGCTGCTAAGTCTATTACACAAGGAAGATCTATAGAGATTGCCATAAGAGTAGCCCAACGCCTGTCTAGAAGTGTGTCTGGTCAAGACCAAGGTCAATCTTTGCCTCTTAATGAAGAGAATGATTCCAATGATGATCAAGGTCAAATTAATGGTCAAGACGAGGACCAAAATGATGAAGTGATCCCCACAATAAAAAAAGGAGATCAAAACTCGTTGCCAAGCTAGAATTGATAGAATGTTGGAATTATGAGACCACACTCTAGAGAATGTGGTAGGAGATCTAAGAAGAGGGATATCCACTAGAGCTCAATTGAAGAGTTCTGGTGAACACCAAGCACTCCTTTCCATGGTGGAACCAAAGAACGATGGGAAGCTCTTGAAGATTCAAATTGGTTGGAAGCAATGCACAAAGCGCTCAAAAACTTTGAGAGAAACAAAGTATGGAAGTTAGCTAAAAAGCGAAAAGATTGCCGCAATGTTATAGGCACCAAGTGGATATTCAAGAACAAGCAAGATGAGCATGGAATTGTTGTGAGCAACAAGGCAATATTGGTTGCACAAGGCTTCTCTCAAATTGAAGGCATTGATTATGGAGAGACATATGCACTCGTGGCTCGCCTTGAGTCTATCAGTATCCTTCTTGCTTATGCGGCACACCATAACATTAAATTACAACAAATGGAAGTAGAAAGTGCATTTCTTAATGGTCCATTGCATGAGTTAGTATATGTAAAGCAACCCCTAGGGTTTGAGGATCCCAAGTTCCCAAACCATGTCTACAAACTGGACAAGGTGCTTTATGGGCTCAAACAAGCCCCACGCACGTGGGATGAGCACCTTAGAGACTTGTTGTTGGATGATACATTGCAAATGTATCTATAATTTTTGATGTTCCATGCTTGGTTTTATCTACTTTCTTATGTTTTGTCCACACTTTGGAGTACATTTCATATGATCTCTTGGACTAACCTATTAACAAGAGCCACAGTGCCAGCTGCCTGTTTTCTGCTGTTTTTGGTTGCAGGAAAGTCAGAAAATGAATATTCTCGGAATTGGACGGGACAAAAGCCAAAGTCATTATTTTACCAAGGGACACCTGGAGCTAGAATACGAGACGGAGAGGGGCTGGGGCCCATCCACACCACCTGGCCGTGTGGCCAGGCCTGGCCCGCGCCAGGGGGTGGTCTGGTCGCCCCAGGCACACCCTCGGCCTCTCCTTCCTCCTATATATTTCCTATAATACAGAAACCCTAAGTACCTGATCAAAAATCCACGAAAGAGTTTGTAGCCGCCGTCATCTCCATCCCTAGATCGGGAGGGATCTGAAGCTCTTCCTAGCACCCTGTCAGAGAGGGGAATTCATCCTGGAGGCCTTCTTCATCATCATGCAAGCCTCCATTGTGATGCGTGAGTAGTTCATCTCTGGACTACGGGTCCATGTAGTAGCTAGTTGGCTGGTTCTCCTCCTTTGTACTTTCATGTTTAGATCTTGTGAGCTCCGTTCATGATCAAGATCATCTATTTGTAATTCTACATGTTGTGTTTGCGGGGATCCGATGGATATTGAGATGCTATTTCGGATTGATTATTGATTTTATCATTTCTTTGTTATTTGTGATCTTGCATGCTTTCCGTTGTTAGTAGCTATCTTGTCCAAGTAGATGCTAGCAACTCCAAGAGTTAGTATTTATTCTCGATAGTGGGTTCATGCCTATGGTAATCTGGGGAAGTGATAGAAATCTCTAAGGTACTTGATGTGTTGTTGCTACTAGGGAGAAAACAACAATCCTTTGTTCATAGAACAATCGTATTGTTTACTTTACACGCAATTCGTAATGCAATTATCTGTTGCTTGCAACTTAATACTGAAGATGGATTATTACTCATAGATGCAGTTGGATGGCGGTCTATGTATAATGTTGTAATGCCCAATCGAATCTCAAAGGAGTCAAGATGATTAGTATATTATTGTATGCTTTGTTGATATTTGTCAATTGCCCCACTGTAATTTGTTCACCCAGCATGTTATCTATCTTAAGGAGAGCCACCTCTAGTGAACTATGGACCCTGGTCCTTTCTTTTACTTTCAATCTACAATCAAGTATTTACTGCTTTGTGTTTACTTTCTGCAAACTATTACTTTCTTCCACTCGATACGTTTAATCCTTTGTTTTCAGCAAAACCGATGAGATTGACAACCTCAACGCAAGTTGGGGGCAAAGTTCAGTGGTTGTGTTGTCCAGGTCTCTACGTTGCTACTAGCACCGGTAGTGCGCCCTGCCAAGGCTCAGCTAGTGTTAGGGGGATAACCCTGGGTAGGGTCACTCCGGGGTATACAGGCCGAGTTAGCCGAGGTTCGGCAAGGCCAAAGCGGATGCTGGCCGGATCATGGAGTAACCCGGACCAGGGGGGTCGCCTAACACTATATCAGCTGACTTAAGTAGTAAGTCAGAAGTGCTTGTCTAACTTGTATGCAGGAACAGGTATAGCCGGATCTACCATGATCCGGGTCCCGTTTAGCTTCTGGGAGAAGGAAGGAATCTCTCTAGTCAAAAAGAAGGCCCGGTACGCACTGCATGAGTGAAGCAAGCAAGGGCAGGACCACCGGGTCATGGCCGACAAGGGTGACGACGCCCGTGTTGGCTGACGCGGGCGCCGCAGAGGCTCACGTAGCTAAAGCATATATGACGCGGGGGAAAAGCACCCCGGTCGGGTTACCACTTTGAGAGGAGGCATATTCTCAGGAATATGCCTCCACGTATGCCCTAGGCAGAGACCAAGCCCCCTCTATATAAGGGGGGTTAGGGTTTCTGTAGGGGGTTGGGGGTTTTCTTCCATACTGGTTTGGTTAAGGTTCTAGGGGTGAACTGTGGGTGAGAGTAAGAGAGTTCCTTCTTCCTCCTCTCGCCAATACAGCTCTAGGAGCACTTGTAATCTTGAAAGGAAAGAATACAAACCTCCGTGTGGAGAATCACTCCACTATCCCTCCCTGGATTCCCCTAGCGTGTATTAGTCCCCACCTTTAGCCTACCCATGGCATCTGCCGTGACACCACCATGACAGTTGGCGCCCACCGTGGGGCTAGCGGCGCTAGCAGGGGTCAAGATCCGGACGGGAAACATCATCGCCACCGGCGAACGCATCGTCTCCAGGCTCGTTCAGCGCTTTGGAGCGCTGGACTTCGTCAGCGACAACACAGGCTGTTTCGGCACGCGCCCACTTCCGCGCAACGGCCTCTTTGTCAAGTTGGGTGCACACAAGGTCTACGTTGTTGTGTACGTGTCATGCATTCATCCGCGCCACGTCATCGATGCGGGGGGACCACCCCTCACTGTGGCTCGCGGGGCACATATCACTCGCTCCCCGGACCATGCGGAGGTGATGATGACTGCGCCAGGTGTAGGCGCAAAGGATCCAGCACCAGACCCAGAGGTAACGCCTAAGGCACCAAGGAAAGCTAGAGGTACTCCACTAGAAAGGCCGGAGAATGTGCTGAGAGAAGCTATGGATAGCTTGGCAAACCTGGTAGCAGCAGTGGTAGATCCGACTCGGGCACAGGCCGAGCTAGAGGAAACTAGGCAAAAGATACTAGAAGGTGCAAAGAAAATAGCCACGGCTCAGCAGTCGTTGAACATGACGCTGTGCGAGTATGCGAAGGCAAACAAAGTTGACACGGTAAAAGTAAAAGGGAGAAATCTCATGATAGAGATGAATAGAGAAGGTGATACTAGGATTGAGGAGTCAAAGAATTGTCTGTCCATTGGGCTGCCGAGGTACAGTACCCCGGCAAAGAACCTCAGAGCAGTGGACACAGCTGCTTCCGAGTTGGAGGGTCTGACGGGTGAGGCCCGTCAAAGACAACAAGATAGGGTTAATGAGCTGGTTCAGATCGCGAACAGACAGAATGAAGAGCTACTGAGAGCTAACCCGGAGAGAGCTGGAGATTCCAAAATCGTCCATTCGGCGATGGGTAACCCGCAGAAATCCGCTGGAGCAGCATCATCTCCTCATGGCGGTTCGAGGAGAGAAGAGGCAGTAACCTCGGCCAGACGGAACAAACAGATCATCCCATACGACCCAACGCGGGCAGGAAAGGGAAAAGAGGCACAGAAAAATGATGATCGACGAAGTGTGAGCCGAGGTAACCATGACCAAGGCAATGCCGGTCAAGGGAACGCTGCCAACAGCAATGCCGGACAGCGAAACTCGGCAGGGCAGGACAACCGCAGTAGCGGAATATACCAAGGCAAGAGCAAAGTGCCGGCCGAGGTATGCAACAGAGAGGTGCGCAACGAGAGCAAAACCGATTCAACGACGGTGATTCGGAGATGGTGAACGCGGGGTACCCAAAACCGGACTATCATGTGATAGGGTCAAGATTGGGAAGCAGGGATTTGATGCCGGATGATGCCAGGTTAAAACTGGATCGCCTGTATAGGTCGGAGCAGATCGAATCACAAGGTCCACCGGGTCCAGCGTGCTTTGGACCCCGGATCATGAAGGAGGCACCGGTACCCAATTTCCAGCTGCCCAGGGGCACGAAGATGTATGACGGTAGTACCAAGCCGGAAGATTGGCTGATAAACTATGCTACAGCTATGAAAATTGCCATTGGCAACTTGAGATGGGTTGTACGATACGTACCCCAGATGTTAGAAGGTCCGGCCAGAGTATGGTTGAACAATTTACCACTAGGAAGCATCAACTGCTGGATAGATTTTGAGGAAATGTTTATCGGCAACTTCTCAAGTACATATCAGAGGCCAAATAGGCCGCAGACCCTAGCAATGTGCAAGCAAAGACCTAATGAGACAGACCGAGAATTCTTGACCCGGTGGTGTACCGTGAGAACTCGTGTGAGGGTGTCATAGAGTCACAGGCCATAGCGTGGTTTGCACAAGGGTGCAGATACGGCAGCAAGCTGTGGATGAAGTTTCAAAGGAAAATGCCAATTACTTTGGCTGAGATGATCCAGATTGCCGATTCGTATGCTTTGGGTGATCCGACTCAACCTAGGCTCGCGTCAAACGAGTCAAACAAGGAGTACTATCAGAGGGATGGAGCCGGGTCATCTCGGAGGAATGATTACAGAGGAAAAAGAAGAGATGATAGACCGGATCATCGCTACAGTTTGCAACAAGTTGCAGCCGTGAATCAAGATCAACTCGGACCAGGGAGCAATCAGCGCCAGAAAACTGGAGGGCAATGGACTCCAAGAAATGATGGCAAGAAAACATGGACGCCGGAGCAAAAGAGACAGTGGAAAGAGAAGAAAGACCATCCGAGGTATACCTATGAGTCGATGTTGGACCAGCCGTGTAAGTTTCACACGCCAAATCCGAATAGCCCGGTGGGTCACACAACGAGGCAATGTGAGTGGATGCGTAAGATAGAACAAGGCGGTTCGGGGAATGCTCAGGCACCCCGGAATGATCAACCTCGGCAGGAGTTACCTCGGCAGCAACTGCTATCCGGAGCAAACGCGCAACAGCTAATGTTGCCTTCCCCTCCACCGAGGTATGACAACAATGAGAGAAGGGATGCAGTGCATCAGGTGGAAAATCAGCACCATCCGGATCAGAGGTATCCCGGAAACGAGGGGAGGAATGAGTACAGAGAACATCACCAGAGCTATTGTGTGTTCACAACTAAGGAAACAGATAGGAAGAGCTTGCAGCGCCGACATATGGAGGTGAATGCAGTAATGCCCGCAGTGACGAGGTACATGCCTTGGTCAGACCAACAAATCACTTGGTGTTGGAGATATGCCCAAGAGGCAATAATAAAAGTGGTTATTATTATAACTTTGTGTTTATGATGAATGTTTACATCCCATGCTATAATTGTATTATAAGGAAACACTAATACATGTGTGTTTTGTAAACATAAAAGAGTCCCTAGTAAGCCTCTTGTTGAACTAGCTTGTTGATTAATAGATGATCATGGTTTCCTGATCATGGACATTGGATGTCATGAATAACAAGGTTATATCATTAGGAGAATGATGTGATGGACACACACCCATAGTAAGCGTAGCATAAGATCAAGTCATTAAGTTCGTATTGCTATAAGCTTTCAAATGCATAGTAACCTAATCCTTCGACCATGAGGTTATGTTAATCACCATCACCAGATGGGTACTTTCATGACATCAAACACCCCTTCGTAACTGGGTGGTTATAAAGGTGTCATTGGGTATTCTGAAAGTATGTGTTGAAGCGCATGGACCAAGATTGGGATTTGTCCATCCATATGACATATAGATATGCTCTGGGCCCTCTCGGTGGGATGTCATCTAGTTAGCTTGCAAGCATGTGACTAGGTCACAAGGGATGACATATCATGGAACGAGTAAAGAGTACTTATCAGTAACGAGGTAGAACTAGGTCTGGAGATACCAACGATCAAACCTCGGATAAGTAGAATATCGCGTGACAAAGGGAATTGGTTTCGTATGTTAATGGTTCTATCGATTACGAAGTCATCGTTGAGTATGTGGGAGCCATTATGGATCTCCAGATCCCGCTGATGGTTATTGATCGGAGAGGTGTCTTCATCATGTCTGCATATTCACGAACCGTAGGGTGATACACTTAAGGTTCGAAGTTGTTTTAAGTAGATATGGAATGTGCGTTGGAGACCGAATGTTGTTCGGAGTCTCGGATTTGATCCGGGACATCACGAGGAGATCCGGAATTGTCTGGAGAATAAGATTCATATATTGGGGATCATTTTCTAAGTTAGGAAATGTTCCGGAGTATTTGTATGGGGATTCTAGAAGGTTTCGGAATGTTCTGGAAGGTTCTAGAAGATTTCTTGGAGTTTACTTGAAAACCAAGAAAGGATCAAGGAATCATTGTGGGGCAAGACAAGGAGTAGTGGGGGAGGAGGACTCCTCCCCCCTCCCAATCCGCCGGCCAAGGAGGAAGGGGAGTCCTACTAGGACTCCCCCTCCGATGGCGCCTCCCTCCTTTAAATAGAGGGGTGGAGGCACAAAGCCCCTTGCCCCTTCTATTCTCAAACCCTAGCCGCCTCTCTCCTCCTCCTTCCCTCTGCTCTGGCTTAGGCGAAGCCCTGCAGAATTCTCTACTCCACCACCACCACCACCACGCCGTCGTGCTGCTGGGATTCCGTGGAGAGATCTACTACCTCCACTGCTCGCTAGAACGGGGAGAGGAAGGTCTGCTTCGACTCCGCACGTGTGACCGACTGCGGAAGCGCTGCCGAAACGCGGCGCCGGAAGGATCGTCTACTCGATCTTGAGATCGGCAAGTGATCGTCTACATCAACCACGAGATCCGATCTCGCACAAGGCTTTCAGATCTACATGGGTTAGTATAGATCTATCTCGTTGCACATGTCTAATAGATTAGATCTGCAAAGCCCCCTAGCACACCAAAACTGTAGGGTATAGCTCATGAAAACGACCATAAAACAGGGAAATGACGAATTTTTGGTCAGAACTCTCAAACATGTATTAGCTCTTACGGTCCATGAAAATCCCCTTGAAACCCCAAACTTGTGGGAAATAGCTCATGAAAACGGCCATAGGACACAAAAAAGTCAAGTTTTTGGTCATCACTCTCAAACATGTATCGGGCCCTACGGTCGTTGTAAATCACCAAGGAACCCCAAAACTGTGGGGAATAACTCATGAAAATGGCCATAAAACAAAAAAAATATGACTTTTTGTTCATAACTCTAAAAGACATACCGAGTCTTGCGGGCCATGCAAATCCCCCTAGAACCCCGAATTTGTGGGCCATAGCTCAACAAACGGCCATAAATCGCGAAAACGACGAGTTTTTGGTCATATCTCTCAAACATGTAGCAGGTCTTACGGGCCACGCAAATCCCCGTTGAACCCCAAAACTATGGGCAATAGCTCATTAAACGGCCATAAATCACGAAAACGACGAGTTTTTGATCATGCCCCAAACATGTATCGGGTCTTAAGGGCCATGCCAATCCTCCTGGAACTCCAAAACTATAGAAAATAGTTCATGAAAACGGCCATAAATCACAAAAACGACTAGTTCTTGGTCATAAACCTAAAATATATATCGGGTTTTATGATCGTTGTAAATCCCCCTTGAACCCCAAAACTATGGGCAATAACTAATGAAAACGGCCATAAAACGCAAAAATGACGCGTTTTTAGTCATAACTCTCAAACATGTATCGGGTCTTACGTGCCATGCAAAGCCCCCTAGCGCACCAAAAATGTGGGGTATAGCTCATGAAAACAGCCATAAGACACGGAAATGACGACTTTTTGGTCAGAAATCTCGAACATGTATTGGGTCTTACGGGCCATGAAAATTCCCTTGAAACCCCAAACTTGTGGGAAATAGCCCATGAAAACGGCCATAGGACACGAAAAAGTCAAGTTTTTGGTCATCACTGTTAAACATGTATCGGGCCCTACGGTCGTTATAAATCACCAAGGAACTCCAAAACTGTGGGGAATAACTCATGAAAATGGCCATAAAAACAAAAATACGAGTTTTTGTTCATAACTCTAAAAGACATACCGAGTCTTGCGGGCCATGCAAATTCCCCTAGAACCCCGAATTTGTGGGCCATAGCTCAACAAACGGCCATAAATCATGAAAACGACAAGTTTTTGGTCAATCTCTCAAACATGTAGCGGGTCTTGCGGGCCATGCAAATCCCCGTTGAACCCCAAAACTATGGGCAATAACTCATTAAACGTCCATAAATCACGAAAATGTTGAGTTTTTGATCATGCCCCAAACATCTATCGGGTCTTAAGGGCCATGCAAATCCTCCTGGAACTCC